>CM048597.1:3767500-5017500 GCA_026413675.1 Populus pruinosa | reverse complement strand
TTTATTTTTATCTCTTTTAATCGAGACTTTTTACCACTATTTCTCAAGAAAAAAAAATCACCCACAGAATCTGTGACGAAATGAATATTTTGTCTACAATTCCTATTTTTATAATTTTTAATTCCATCACAATTTCTAAAACTAACAAAATATTTCGTTAATGATCCCTTCAATATTAATATTAGAAATTGTTAACAGAATAAAAAAGTCGAGCAATTTTTCAATGATGGTATTCCATCAGCAATGCAGTCAATAATTTATAATACTGGTGGATGTTTTCCTAAATATTAACGGAATATTCCGTTGGCATTCTTCGATTTTTTTGGTAGTGTCATATGCACCAATAACAATAAATCTCGATGCCAATTGCTTCAGTTTACCATTCAAGAACTAAAATCTGCAACTACGAATTTTAGGCCTGACTGCAATATTCTTTGAGAGGGCGGGTTCGGATACGTGTTTAAAGGATGGATAGGGGAGAATGGGACGTCGCCAGCAAATTAAATCTCGGTCTGGAATCACAGTTTCTGTGAAGAGTTTAAAGCCCGATGGTCTTTAAGGCCATAGAGAATGAGTGGTTAGTAGAATATCTAGCTGAGCCATGATTTTACACGGAGGTTACAACATGTGCTGTGCTAGCCATTTAGCAATTCTCATATGCAACAAGAAAATTTTTACTCTAACCTCATTAGAAATTGGCATTATAGATTAAATTTCCATCTGCAGGTTTAAGTACATGCGACAAACTATTACCACCTTCAGCAATGTTACATACAACGTTATTTTCCAAAAAGTAAGTGAAGGGTCGCATGGCAGGGCTCCAGAAGTGTCGAATGAATTTTATGAAGATGCCACCTTCTTTTCTAATGGTGTTATCATGACTTCGAGTGACAATTATGAAGATGGATCAATTCATTGAAATCAATATCAAACCAAGTGTTGTATTTTAGCATCTCTCAATCTAATGTCAGCGAGTCTTTTGCTTGTTTCTTTTATTTGCCTTTCACTTGAAGAATCGGTGAAAACACAGGTGCAAAATTGCCTTTCAATCATGTATCTATAGGACTATAGTGGGCAGATGTTGTTAGCAAGTTGATAATTGGATACATTTATATATCTCCAAACCAATCACATCTATATAGACAGTCATGCATAAATGACAAATAAATAAACAAATAGCTTGTAACATGCGTCTGCAAATGAAAAGATTGGATGACTGGTATGATTGCTCACAAGTCATGAGTTCGATTAGTAAAATTAAAATTTGCTGTACATTCGGCTGTCTGCTTGCTGTGGTAAACTTTATTTTGTCTCGAATTCATAGACTTCCTATTTTACAGTCTGCTATGAGGCAACATGTTTGATTTTGAAGCTTGCTTGACCATGGAATGTGATTGATCAAAGCAGCCATAGACTTAAAAATTTATTTGAAGAGAATAAGTACTTTCAGATTTTTTGGTCGAAACTAAACGTCAGGGCTTGCTGTTATGTCCTCTCTAATCATAGACTGGTTTCCTTTCATAATCTCAAAGCCATAACCACCTCCAGGATGTCTTCTACAGTGGCTCAAGCTTTAGGATATGTCACTGTCTAATGTATCAAACGCATCCTCTGTCCCTCGAAGTTTATCCTAGCTGGCTTCAAAATGACATGTCGAATACATTCTATTTGAGTAATTACTTATACTGTGCGGGTGATTACTGTTAGTAAGAAAGTTAGAGCCTTAAAAAGGGCCTTGGTGCTCTCATACAGGAAAAGAGATGGACAACTTGGGAGGCAGAGCCATAGTGTTCGTTGCGGATGGCAAGCATATTCTAAAAAGGAGATGCTGCCGTACTCTTCATCTAACAATTCTCACATGCAACAAGAGAATAATTTCTACTACACTTTTCAGAAATGATTGGCATTATAAATTAAAGCAAGATATGATTTTAATGTGAATGCATACATGATGAAATGCATATGTCATTAGAGACCTTTACTGTGAATAAGTAGGAGAGCAGGTTGAAGCAAAATGAGATTCTAGTTTGAATATGAGATGCACGCAACTGATATTTAAAGTGCTTATTGCAAAGATTCTTACGCTCAATTCATATATATACATACACCCCTCGTATCTTTGTTGATAGCATAAGTGCTGATTTTGCTGAAAACATGTCAGTGGCTTGTCTTGGACATGACTAAGATGCTAAGCTTCTATGGTCAAACGCGACCAGAGCCTGCATGGTGCACCCATTATAAAGAACTGATACGAAGTCCTCAACTTTTGAATCTGGACCATGCTTGGAATAAACTCTATGCAGGAGCTGAACGAAAAATTTTGGTTCACGTCAATTTAACTTTCATTGTGCAAGTGCAGAATGTTATTCAATACAAAGGTCTTTTGCGGTTCTCAACTGATGCAAGTTCTAAACCTGGCTGGGATTGAAATTTTGGTTTTGCGAGATGAATTCTGTATCAATGAAAGATACAGTAGTGACATACTCAGGACGAAGTCAAAATGCAACTCCAAAACCTCAAAGCAATTGACATTCAGATAGCGACATGTAGCAATCTTCGAAATGGCAGGTATCATCTAATTACAAGATATATCTCAATTACAATAACATCAAATCACAGGGAAGGTCTGAATTGATGGTTAGCTCTCTAGTGTAAGTTTTCATAGAAGCTGATTTACCTTTCTTCTTCGGATGTTTTTCTGGATCCAGAAAATCTTAGAACACCCAAATGTCATAAAACAGGCTTGAAATATTCCCTTCAGAATAGCCAACGAATACAAAGGCAGAATACCAGCCTTTGTTTTTCTTGATACTTGAATCAATCAAGGAGATTGAATCGATTGCCCTCATCTATAACGCTGCTTGCCAGTATTCAAAGGTGAATCTCTGAAGCTTTTGGAAGATACATTTGCATGCTGCTGCGCTCCTTCACTTTTCTTCTTGCGCTTCCCTTGTTGAGACAAATGAGAGTGATAAGATAAAATGGCAAGGTCGTTTAGATCTTGCAATGGAGTGAGAACTTTCACAACTTCATCCATTGTAGGACGGGACTTTGAATCCCTACTGAGGCAGTTGTAAGCCAATTGAGAAACTTTCTGGACCGCTTTAAGGGAGTAATTCAGCTCCAACCTGGGATCCACCAGCTGGTACATCTTTCTCTTGTCAGCTAAATAAGGTCGTGCCCATGCAA
This sequence comes from Populus pruinosa, assembly GCA_026413675.1. Taxonomy (NCBI): domain Eukaryota; kingdom Viridiplantae; phylum Streptophyta; class Magnoliopsida; order Malpighiales; family Salicaceae; genus Populus; species Populus pruinosa. The sequence goes on along the minus strand of CM048597.1, from coordinate 5,014,311 downwards.
CTAGATTCTGTTCACCACTAGGTCGCTTCTTGTCCATTGATCTTCTGCCTGTCAAAATCTCAAGCAGCACAACTCCAAAGCTGTAAACATCACTCTTAGATGTCAAGTGTCCTGTAAAAGGAGGAGCCAAATGTGCAATTTTGTTAGATCCCCATCAAAGACAGGTTCTGGATCCCAGTGCTGAAACGTATTTCATAGCAGCTAAACTGGATGAAATGAGAGTCTTGGTTGGTTTAGTAGAAGTCAATGCGAGTGTTTGGTATAGTCGGATCAACATGTACGATCAGGTACTGTATTTAAACCCCAAATTGGATGATTCACTTCAGGTTTAAAATAGAAATGTAGATGCTTCGACAAAAGGTTTACTCTTTCGTTGACACTTCATCTTTTCTATAAAAAGTAAAACTTGTTTTTCTAGTTGATTACAGTTTCCTCATGAAATGCAGGACCAGCAGGTGATAATTTCAAAGGAGTTTACTCCTACCTATCTATTACAACTTCCATACCTGTCATCACATACTCTGGAGCAGCATATCCGTACGTCCCAACAACCCTTGTAGAAACATGAGTTTTGTCCCCTTGAGGCCCAGCTTTTGCTAGACCAAAATCTGAAAGCTTAGCATTATACTCCTGTAAAATAATTTTCCTTGTAAAGACTTCAATCAAGCAAAAGATTTGACAGTATCATTCATTGATATGAGTCACCACATACCGAGTCAAGCAAAATGTTTGATGTCTTAAAATCTCTGTAAATAACTGGTTCAGGGCCACCATGGAGAAAGGCCAATCCTTTTGCTGCCCCAAGTGCAATCTTAATCCTGCTGGACCATGGAAGAGGTATTGTCCCTTCGAAAGTTATATCAGCATCAGAATTTGCCTTCATACAACTAGAAAATGTACAAGCATGATAAAAAAAAAAAAAACATTGAACATCTTAAGAGCATTGATAACTTCAGTTTCAAAGAAATTTCAAACAATTTGATATAGCTGGCCAGTAGCTAGTCAACATTCTCAGCTCACTCTTTGCCTGTTGATTCAATAAATCATGATTTGTCTCATGTGTATCTTTCCCAATTTCCATGACAAAAAAAAAAAAACTGATGAAAACTGCGACAATAAACTCAACCAAATAAAAAGATGCAGAAGCAACCTTTCATCACTAAGAATAGTAGAAAAAACCTAGAAGGTACACCGTCCTAAGGGGAAAAAAAAGAAAATGGAAAATTTTCTCGACATTAATAGCTAGTTTAGTCACAATAATTAGGAGAGAAAAATGGCAGAAAGAACAAGGAGAATTGAATTTCAAAGAAGAGAACAATTCTCCTTGTATCAAGTGGTGGAAAAATATGTAAATCTAGTAGTCATTTAGTAGGAAGCTTCTCAAATAGAAATATGGATCTTCAATAGCAACAAGAGAACAAAGAATAGGCAACAAAATTGTTGAAACTTACTTCTAAAAAGATGATTTTCAAGACTCCCTCGCGTCATAAATTCATAAACAAGAAGTCGTTGATCATCCTCAATGCAGTAACCAATAAGCTTAACGAGATTAGGATGGTGAAGCTGTCCAAGAAAATCAACTTCAGCCTGCAATAAGGTAAATTATCATAATGTCACACTCTTACTTCTAATCCTCCATCCAGCCATCACTTTTGACATCAATCTACTAACCCAAGAAAAGCAGATATTCTACTAACCACCCATTCTCTATGGCCTTGAAGACCATCTGGCTTTAAGCTCTTCACCGCGACCGTGATTCCCGACCCAGGTTTTGCTGGTGCTGTTCCATTTTCCTCTATCCATCCTTTAAACACATATCCAAATCCGCCCTCTCCAAGAATGCTATCAGGCCTAAAATTCCCCGTTGCTGATTTTAGTTCTTGAAAGGTAAACTGCAGCAACTGGCATGGAGATTTCTTATCTTGTGGGTCAGGATTATCAGAAGATAGTTGTGCTTCATTATGAGCACATAACTCCCGATTGCTTGCATTTAGGTATCTTGTTTCAGTAGCTGCATCAACAGAATGAAGCGAGACCCCTCTTTCATCCACAAGTTACATACTTTATTAACAATTGAAACACAAAGTTCATCTTGAGCAAAGATAGAGAAACTCAAATTTAGCACTAGTAGGCAAGTTGGATCAGCAATCAATTCTGTTTTGTGACTTGAAAAAGATGATATTTTTTGGTCAAGTTTTCTATTACCATGATAACCTTGTAAACTGAAATAGAACTTGCATTTCCCAGTTCCTGCAAATCAAGAAGTTGATCTTTGTAAAAGAATCAACACAACCCCATCTTGAGATCTGTTCTCTTAATGTCAAGTTTACCAACTTTGACAGGGGATACAAGAGAGACAGATGAGATTGTCTTAAGCTCAAATTTCAAAACTTTAACAAAAAGAAGTTAACTTTCAACACTTAAATAGCATAGTAAATCAATATCATACAATAAAAACAGAGGAGACCCTTAAGCAAATAAGCATGGAACATCTTGATACACAATTAGAATCAACAATTTGAGCTCAAAATCACAAAAGAGATGAAAAAAACTACAACATAATTAGACGCACCAGCATCGTAAACAAGACTAGTACGAGGGATCGCGTTAGCAGAATCTCTAGAGGCAGAGGACTTGCAAGAACCTCTAACTCCACGTTTTAAGACAGCCCAGCAACCACACTTGCTATCCATAACTTTGTTTAGTTTTCTTTTTGGGTTCTTGTTTTCTAATTTTATATCATGGGTTGTCACTATGATTGCATGGGATGTGATCGACAGGTGAGTAGAGATTGGTCATGGTTGGGTTATGTTATGTTTTGTTATGAGTGAACTGATGAAGAAGAAAAAGAAAGTGAGTGTGTGAGAGAGAGCGGAATTGAAAAATGTTAATGTTGTTGTTTGCGTTAGTGTTGGTCTTGTTGGTGTTGCTGCTGCTGTTAAAGATCGCAGGCATCATCATCACCATCATCGCAGTGTGTACAAAAAGAACTTTTTTCCACCACCTTTTGGCGTGGGGGATGGGAATTCCCTCTCTCTCTCCCCTTCCATTTAACTTGGCAAAATTACCAAAATCACCCTGCGTAACAAAGCCTTGCTAACGTATGCCCATCAAAGATTTTCGCAAACATTTGGCTTTTAATTTTTTTAATTCGGGGATGTACATGCTAATTTATACATATTTCAATCAAGTTATTATAAAGTTTTTTATATAAAAAATTTTTTAAGTATAAATTAAAAAATTTATGCAATTATTTAATTAGGTAAATTTATAACCATTAATATAAATAAAAAAATTGTTAATAATAACTAAGAAATAAACTGCAAAAATAAAATATTTATCTAATCGTATTTAATAAATTTATTTATTTAAATAAATAAAAGATAAAATCACCTTAAAAAATTCATAACTTAAATGATAAATACAAATAAAATTAATTAAATAAATTTATATCATAAAAAAATCACGCAATACTAAACACATTAGCAAAATATAAAAAATGGACATATGCCAATATAATAGAAAGATAAAGGAGAAAAATCTCGAGCGAATCCGATAGTCAAACCAATCAAAAAAATCTAACATATGATCTAGGACATTAAATTAAAATTACCTAGTTTATAGGAAATCAATTTTTTTTTGAAAAAAATGCTTTAAAAAAAACAAAAGTTAACGTGGGTTAATTTTTTTAGATTTGTGACCCAAATCATAAGATTGAAGTGACCTCATTAAAAGTGAACCTAAAAAACTAAGAAGTAAGATTTTTAATCAAAAAAATATTAAAATAATGAAATTGAAAAGAAAAACAAAAGTTGATCATAAAATCAATGTAAAACAAAACAAATGGAAATTAAAAGAATTATAACTAAATTTGACATTCAATTTAAATGAAATTAAATGTTTAGAGATGGAATTGAAAAAAAATAATTAAAAAATAACAATTAAAAGAATTAGGATCAAATTTGACATAAAAACTAAATGAAAATAAATACTTAAAGATGGAATTAAAAAAATCAATAAAAATAATAATTCAAAACAGAAAAATAGCAATTAAAAGAGACAAAATCTAATTAGAAATAATCAATGTAAATAAAACAATTACAATTGAAAGAAGAAAAACTCAGTAAAAAAAAAGAAATTAAAGGACTGATATAATATTTTACATGGTCAACATGTAATATAAAAAAAAGAAAAAAAAAAAAAAGCAAATTGATATCAAATTAAATTCAAGCACGCGTCATTTAAAATAAAAAAGGATATCAAGATGAATCTAATCTAATGATACAACTAAATCAAAATTCAAACAATTAAGATTTCCAATAACAATAATTTTTTTTTACATGTATAAAAACAAAAATGCTCCTCATACTAAACAACGATAACAAAAAAATCATTATAAAATTACAACCAAACCCTTAAAACTAATAATAAAAATTTAAACAACAAAAGTAGTGGAGTAATCACACTATTTATTAATTTGTGAAAAAATAAAAATAATAGAGCTAAACAACAACATCAATAAAAATTATTATGGAATTATAATCTAGCCCCTTAAGCCCGTGTTAATAAATTTTAATGGTAAGTTAAATGAGTTAATTTAAATGTTTATTAAAAATATCAAAATCACCATATAGCCCTTAGATTAAAGTTTCTTGTCATTAACTTTTTAAGAATAATACACTGAGTGTACTTATAAAAAAATAAAAATAAAATTGTTGATTTCAAACAAATAAGTGATAAATTAATTACATGTAAATACCATTTTACCTCCAAGCAAAGTCTTATAAATAAAATAATAAAGGATAAAATAATAATTTTAATGTAGTCCAAGTCATATTTTAGTGTGGATTAAGTTATAAAAAAAACATTTATAGGTTCAGATTTTTAGTTAATTGTTTGCATTGAAAAATATGTTTAAAAGTAAGGTTGTACGGTGTTTTTTTAAAAAATTATTTTTTTTAGTTTTAAATGAATTTTTTAAAGCTTTTTAATTATTTTAATACATAATATTAATAATATATTTAAAAATTAAAAAATATATTTTAAAAAATAATATCAACAATAATACCGAAACAGTCACGAAGGAATTTCGGAATTCTCCCCTCTGCAAATGCGTCTTCCCGAAACAGACCCTTGATTTTTAACTCTTATTTTATAAGCAAAAGGATAAATATAAAAACATCACAATGAAAGTGCAGATGCCAGAGTAGAAGGAATTTGATAGGACATGCACTACCGTGACTTCCCCGTTGATGGGATAAAAATAATCCTCCAAGTCTTAAAAATAATTTGTATCAATTCTACATTCATATTTTTATAATTCGATAGGACATGTACTGGGATATTAATTTTTTTACATTACAAACTTAAATTCTATTTTATTAAATTGGGCTTTGATTTAATTCTACAATTTAATCAAACACCTTTAATTCTTGAAAATATGTCGAGAGAAGAAAATATCAACATATATAATATCACGTAAGGATTAAATTTAAAAAAAAGTTTACTGACTAGAATTAAAAAAGGTATTATCCATAAGGAATTTTCTTTTAGTTGTATTGTATAATTATATAATTATGTGATTTTCACGTGTATTTACAGCATCTAATTAACCCCAAAAAATTTAGTTTTTATCTTTTGTCCCGTGTCAGTGGTTAATATTATAGGAAAGTATGTTTTTGTATGCTGTTATTATTATTACTAACAAAAAAACTAAAAGTGGTGGTGTTTCTCGCCACTGTACAAAACACTATTTATATATATATATATATATATATATTATTTTATCTTTTAATATTTTATATATTAAAAATTGAATTTTATGATTTAATATGATTTATTTTATATATTCATCATGTTTTCATGATCTATATTACAGGTTAAGCGAATTAATTTGAGTTTTTTTTTTTAAATTTCATCATTTAACATTAAGTTGATTAAAAATTAAGTATTGTGATTTTTTTTTATTTACTTTTTATTATTTTATCATGATCTTATAATTTGTATTATAAATTTTACGAGTTAATCTAAATTGATTCAACTTATTTTATATTTTTTTTTAAATTGTTTTTTTTTATTTTATAGGAGGTGATTGATTGAGAATTGTATTTTATAATTTATTTTATATAAGGTTATCTTAATTTTATGACCTTAAATAACGAGTTTGTAACTCGAGTTTACCTATTATTTTTTTTATTTTTTTATAAAGTTATATTATTTTCATTAGGGATGATAAAAAAATCAAAGAAACAAAAAAATAAATTAACCGATTAGAAAATAAAAAAAATCTGGTTTAGTTTAGTTTTAAAAATTTAAAATTAACTAAATTAAACTAAACTGAAGCAATTTAATTTTAAATTTCAATCCTACTTCAAACTTGGATATAAAAATCTAGATATAAAAAGTTTATTTTTTTTACTGAAACCTACTATCCCCTCCCTTTTAGTTTGCTCACATTTCCCCTCTTTTTCTACTTTTATTTTCTCTGGCAGCCAACTCTTCCCTTCTTTTTAGTTTGCTCACATTTCCCCTGTTCTTATACTTTTATCTTCTCTTGCAGCCAACTCTCCCCTCCCTCCCTGTCTTCTCACATTTCCCACATGCGCCCCCCCCCCCCCCCCCCTCCCCTTACCTACCTCTCTCCCCTTCTCTCTCTAATTTCTTAGTTTTGTGTTGTTAGAGATGAAAAAACGTAAGTATTTTTTTCATTGTTTACTTGATTGTATTCATTGAGATAATAGGTTAAATTTTTTTTAATGGGTTTCTTGAATTGTTTGTAAATAAATAGAAAAATACTCCAAAAAACCTAATTTGGTTTCTATAACTTGGTTTAATATTAAATTTTTCATTAATTTTATGTATATGAACTCTAAAGGTGTTTGTTTACTAGACTCATAAAGACAAAACAACTTGGTTTTTAAGTAAGAAAAGTATTTTTCTGTTACCTTTTATCCCTTTTTATTAGTTTTTTGACTGAAGTTTCGCTTGAAAATTATTATTTTATTTTGTTATAATTTGACAATAAACTTTATTTCAAATTCTCATTTGATTGTTGATAATTACCTAATCAACAATAACAACTGGTTGGTTGGTTTTGAAAGAAAAAACCGAACTGAACCAAAATAATTTGTTTGAATCGGTTAAACGGTTCAATTTAAAATTTTAAAAAATATAAATTTTAGTTTGGTTAGTTTTTCTAGTTTAAAATTGAACCAAATCGAAAATGATCAACCATAGGTTTTATAACTCATATCATGAGTTTGACAAATTAACTAATATCAACTCGGGTTATTTTTTGTATTATTTTTTCATTAATTTATTTTTTAATTTCATTATTCAATATTGAATTGATTGAGAGTTGAATTTTATACTTTATTTTAATTTATTTTTTTATGATATTATCATGGTCTCATGACACAAGTCATTTAGCAAATGAACTCGGGTAATTCGTGTTATTTTTTAATTTTTTTAAATATTGAAATGATTAATAATTAGTTTTTATAATTTATTTTGATTTGTATTATATTGGGTTATCATGATCCAATAAGCTATGTTTATAAATTCAACAAATTAACTCGAGTGAACTTAAATTAATATAATATTTTATTATCTTGATATTTTAAAAAAAATATATTATTTTAATTAGTTATTTAAATTATCTTTAAATCTCTTAAATCAACTGAATTATTTATTGTATGGTTTAAAAATATTAACAAAGTTCAAATTTTTTTTTTATATTAAAAAAATAATCTAATCCTGGCCAACAATCTGGTATCTGATATGCGAATGGATGTGACTGGAATTGTAATTTGACCATTAAGCTAATGACCGGAGAGAGAGAGAGAGAGAGAGTGGGAGCGAGTAAACCAATGATCATGTTCCCAGCGGACTCAAAACTGGCAGCTAAAAAACTACTCCTGTATTAAGAGCAGATGTTTTACACTTTGAACCACAAAAGAAATTATAAATAACTAGGGAATAAGCATAGAATAAAGTCCTTGCTGAAATGAGGACTTGACTGGGAAGAAGAGTAACAGAAAAGGAATTATGTTTTTATTTTATTTTATGTTAGAATATTTTTCAATTAAAGATATATTTAAATAATAATTTAAAAAAGAATAATTTAAATTAACGCATCAAAACCAGAAAAAAAACGTCTAATTGGTATTTTTTAAGATGAAAAGTAATATAAAAATAATTTTAAAACATTTTAAAAAGAAGGTTACCACACAAAAACATAATATACTCTTGAATTAGTTTTCATACCTCGGAATTAAAAATAAGTCTTTTGTAATAAAATCTTAACATAAAATGGTATAAATTTTTTTTGTCCAATATAATTAATGCGTGGGCGGCATTAATGTAAAACCTAAGCATACGGCCTGGGGTCACCACAACATTAATTCCTCAGCTCTCGAGTACAATATACTTCTTTTGTATAACAAACTGAGTGTGTTTAATAAAACACGAGCTTAAAGATGTTTTCCAGAGAGTTTCATTAATTAAAAATTCTTCCTTGAATTATTGTCTGGTCAAAGCCGAGGAGAGACAGTCAAAGAGCATATTTGAGTGCAATCCCATCACAAACAGACACTCTCTCTCTAGGCCATGGAACTGTAGATATTTATTCCTGTGTTGACGGGAACGGAGGACGACGGGAGGCATGTCATAGATGGGTTTCTGTTGAGGGTAGTGTTCTAAAAGGAGAGGAGGGGAACGGGGAGGAAGGGAGGATGTGGCTTGTTGAGAGGTCATTTCAGCAACAACCATTAACAAAATGGTATTCTATGATGCTTTGGATGAAGAAAAGCAATCTGTGATGAGATCCTATTCTTTTTTCGACACTGTGCTTGCAACTTTGGAAAGAAGAGATACCCATTGCCCCCTCTACGTGTGCGGACCCGCTCAGGACCCCGCCACATGCATTAATTTGAGGCACATATAGGAGATAAGAGAGGCTCTAAGAAAACACTTCCTTGTGTAGCCCACTCAAGATGATCATATGGGCAAACAAGATACCCTATTCTTCAAGGTATAAAGTTACAAACCATATGATTGGCGCAGGAGAAAGGTCCAGATGCACATATATTTTCAGAGGGAGATGTTGCGCTGCAAAACAATTCACCATGCATCCCCTTTTGAGATGGACCATTTCATGTTTTGAGCGTCATCTAGGGCCCGAACAAGATCAAAACCCCCACCCATTAAGCCACCTATCGAGGCATCGACACCCCATCTCAAACGAGCTCCATGTAAAGAGCAGTGCACTGTATTTTGAATTAGCATTTGATGGTTTGGCATGCATGGGAGTTTTTGTTTCTTCTTGAAATACACAAGTCTGAAAACCACTTGCGCAACATGGTTCTTTGCTAGGTATCATCATCATGCAAGGTGCTTGAAACTATTTTATCTTATGAGGATCTCATTGGTGGAATATGGATCGATATATGGCTGGAAAGGGAACCAAACCGAGTGATTGTCATATATGAAGATGCTTGTTGACTGGTTCTTGCACTCAACTTTGGAAGCCAAGAAAATCAGTTTTGAACTGGCTAAGAAGAGTGTACTATCGGTTTAATGCAGGGGAAATGGGTGTTTTCGTTGAAGTTATACATGTTCTCCTATTAGCAGTGTTCACAGTTTAGTTTGGTTCGGTTCGATTTAAATTTAAAAACTCAACCGAATAGAATTATATTAGTTTTGTGAAATATTAACTAAATCAAACTGAAATTCAATTCAAATTAAACTAATTTGGTTTGGTTAAATTTGATTTTTTTATGAAGAACGGAGAAACCTAGTCTCATCATTAAAAATCCTAAAAATTTAACAAACCATGAAATTAACAAAATTAATATCAAATTTGAACTTATTATGAAGTTAGCATTCCTGTCCCATAACAACAACCATGTTTTCACATTGAAACCAACATTATAACCTATCGTATATTTATATCAAAATTGTTTTATAACCTAAGAGAACACATATTGATTAAGAAAAAGTTTCCAATCAAATAGCCTCACAAGAGTTCAAAAACATTATATAAGAGCAAATAAAGAAAATCTAAAAAGTAAAATTGAACTCTATCCTACTTGTTATAGATCTAGAAGAATGGAGGAGAATGGCGGTAACTTGCACAAAAGTAAAGAGAGAAGAGAAGCCCTATCTACTGTAGATCTGCAAGAATGGAGGAAGATCGTGATGACTTGTATAAAAGTAAAGGAAGAAGAGAAGCCAAAGAGATGGAGATGTGGGTTTGTGTTCGGCCAAAAGTAAAAGGAGAAAAGAATGAAAAAGCATAGATATATGATGCAGAGTAGTTAAAAACTTGAAAAGAAAAACAAGAACGAGTTTTTAGGTGGAGAGGTGATTTTTTAATTTGCGCAGACAATGACTTTTTGTGAGGGCAGGGGAAAGGGAAGAAGGTAGGTTTTGTTATGGTTAGACTAATTAACTATTTATACCCCTGCACAAATGGAGGTTTTTTAGGATTTTTTGGTTGGTCTGGTTCGGGTTGCTAGTTTTCGTTTTAAAGCCAAAATCGAACAAGACCTATTAAAATTTATGGTTTTAAAAATAAGTTTAATCGGTTTTTCATTTCGGTTCAGTTTTTCAGTTAATTTTTCTTTGATTTTTTTTTATTAATCAATTTTTTTAAACACCCCTACCTCCTATCCTTATTCATTTTTTTCATAATATAATTCAAATATCAGCTACTTTCAGTGATCCATATCTCTTTCTAGTAGTAGCAATATAGTTGGTGGCCTAGATGTCAGTTATAACATGTAATCATCATAAAATGGATATTATTAAGGCAAACAAAATTTCTCAACTTTTTGGTTGGTTAAAGATTGGATCATATCATTGAATATTATATATTATAGTTCTGATTGAGCCAAAAATAAATACTTCAGAACCCAGCCCAATTAATTATTCAGCTTAAGATATGAATCACTAATTGTGTTCAACTCATGGGTCACGGGTTGATCCTAATTTGGCTTTTATTTTTTAAAAAAATGATATTTTTTTTAATAATGAGACGATAATATATTGGATTAATCAAGACTTTATTGCTTAATTTTTTAAATTTATGATCTTGGTCATGAATTCTAAACTTATAACTCTAGTCATGAACTTCAAACATTAAAATCTTATGACCTGAATCTTAGTCTAATTGCAGTTTAAAATTAGATCACATAAATTTTATATCGATGTGAACATTTAAATGACATATTCAAATGCAAGCTGAAAGATAGGTAAAAAACATGATTTGACTTAAAAACAATTTTCAAATGATTTTTTTATATATATTTAAAAGGTGATATATTAGATTGACTCAGGTTTAACCTGTTAAACGTGAAGCCTTGGTAATGAACTTTAAACTGGGTCAATGAGTTAACCTTAAAATCCCCTAACTTGACTTTTAACGTACCTCAAGTTTAAAATTAGACTGCATAAAAATTATTTTGATATGACCCAATGGGTTGATAGGTTCAATGTCAACATAGATAATAAGTAAAATGTATGGTTTGACTTTAAAAAATATTTCAAGAAGATATTTTTTAATATCAAGCAGAAGATATATTAAATTGACCCGAGTTTCATTGCTTAATAAGTCAAAACTATTTTTGATAACTTTATTATTTAAAATTATTTTTATTTAATTATATGATAATAATAAAAAAAAAGCTTTTATAATATCAAGTATAAACTAGATGGTGGAATGCTTCTTTAATATTGTGATAATCTTGTATAAAACAAACTGAAATAAATTATAAATATTAATTTAAAATTAATTAAATATTAAAAAATATATAATAAAAAATATAATAAAAAAATTAATATAAAATCAATAAAAAATTAAATTGAAATAAAAAAATTAAAGAAAAAAAAAAGACGAAAATGATAGCGACAAAAGAAGTAAAAAAAGAGAGGGGTGAGGGGCGTGAAGTGGTTGAGTTAAAAACCTCTCACTTATTTTTTTTGTTTAATATACTGTTTAATACATACATGTTATGCTACATCCATTAACGTATTGAAAGATCTCCCACCTCTTGCTACGTACGTAACTTGCAAATGACTTCACGGTGCCTCCTAATCAAATAGAATTTGATTAATATCTAACAACTTTTTTTTAAATAATATTAAATATAATTTGATATCTTTTTTCAAGCCAGTTTTAAAAAATACTTTTAAAAAATAATTTAATATTAAATAATAAAATAAAATAATAATTAAAAACAAGAAAAAAAAAAACACAATCTAAGTCAACCTAAACTAACAAGATTATAAAATTTTATTTTATAAGATTGTAACTTGAATTATAAGACCGAGAACTTCACAAAAATAAAATAAAAAAATTATAAAATTTTATTTTTAATAAATCTAATATTGAACGTTGAAATCGAAAAAAAAAATCTATGAGACCAAGATTATTTTACAAAAAGTAAATTAAAAGAAAATCATGAAACTCAATTTTTTAAAAAATAAAAATAAATTTAAAATTATAAAGAAAAAAAATTAAGTTATTGGAGGGTGAAATTAAATATATATAAAGAGGATCGAACATGTTTAACTTGTTCTTAATCATGAGATTACAATAAAATTATAAAAATTAAATAAAAAAAATTATAAAGTCACACTTCTAACATATCTAATGTTAAAGCTTGAGAAAAAAAATTAAATCTATGAGATCGATATATACTCTAAAATAAAAAATAAAAAGTATAATTTTTAAAATAATTTAATATTAAATAAAAAAATAAATTTAAAATAAAAAAATTATATTATTGAAGGACTAAATTAAAAAATAATTATTTTAACAAATATAATTTTGTTAATATAGCTAATTCTAACCTTACTTTTTAGTGTTTCATTAATAATCTTATAAGTCATGATTATAAAAAAGTTATTGATTTAGTTGATCTCTGGATTTGAGTGAGGCTTTCGAGTTGTTGGATTAAGAAAGGAATTAAAATTGAAATGCTTGCGTAGATTACTAAAATAGGTGGTGTCTTTCATTTCAAACTAAGAAAACAACTACTCAAATTAACAAACTCAAACTCAGACGTCGAACTAAGACCGGAAGATGAAAATTATATTTAAAATATTAAAAAAAGAGGAACTCGTTAAACAAGTCAAGGAAAAGAACACAAAAGAAAAAGAAAAAGAAACTCGTATAAAACTGAATAGTAAATTAGAATTTCTTTAGGAAACAAGACAGAAAATTGAAATTCAAATCACTCATGGAGCCGAGCCTATATGAGAGTGTTATACACTAAAATTAATCAAAAAATTATAATGTCTAATGAGAAAAAACATAGCAAACTTGAACGTGAATACTGAATTGAAGATAAAAAGATTTTACATGGTAGAAGATATTTAAAACAAGAAATGTGCTTATGGTTATATTGAATAAGGTGAGTGGATAATTATAATTTATCTTGAATAAAATGAGTGGATAATTGTTGTGATTTTTTTAATTTTTTTTTATTTAAAATAGGAGACAGGACAATTAAAAAAAGGACACAATTTAATAAAATAGCAATAATTACATTGCAATTCAATCAAGTTTATAAGATTTTCAAAAAAAAATATCAAATAATATTTTTTTATTAAGTAAGTATCTAATTTGTAATTGTAATTTGATAACCAGTAAAGAATAACTTGTAACTAATAATTATAATTTTATAAGTAATAACTTTGTAGATGATAATTAAATAAGTTTGTGAGTATAAAAACTTAGTAAACTTATAGCTTCAATTTTATAAATAAAAAATATTAAAAAAATATTGTAATTAAATTATAATTCACTTTATGAATGTTAGTATTAATTTTTTAAGTTTATTTTATATTCAAAGTGTTTTAATTATTTGGTTGTTCTTTTAGCTAAACTATTACTTGTATTAAAGTATATTTAGTTATATTAATATTCATGTAATTCTGTAATACAAATTTGAAATTACATGGATAGATCTAAGATTAAATTTAGAGTTCAAACCAATTTATTAAAAAATTCTAATTTTAAGTTATAAAGTCATTTTAATTAAAGCAGACAAAGATAAAAAACTTTTCATCGAGTATGAAATATGATAAAGGTTTCATTTTAAAGTGTTTTTTTAGAAATATATTAAAAATAATATATATTTATTATTTTTTTAAATTTATTTTTAATATCAAACTTTAAAAAAATTTAAAAACATCAAAAAATTCAAAAACATAATTTTTTTAAATTTTTTCAAAAAAAAGTATGCAAGGAGGTGCAAGTTTTCTATCAATATAACTTTTTTTTCAAGGGTGATGACAAAAACTCTTTTATAGTTTTTCTATATTTTTATAAATTATATTTTTTTTTATAATTTATATGTTTAATAACAGTTTATATTCTTAACAATGTATTTTATTTAGTTATTTATTATTTAATATCAATGTACAGTGTTATTTATAAAAATATGCGAAGACAGTGAAATTTAGATAGAAGAGTTTTTATAATTATTTTTTTAATCCAAAATAGATGGTCACATGTAAACTTTTAAAAAACCAATCACGTGAATGAGGCTGTCCACCTCATGCACAGTACAATACTGGGCAAGAAAAATTCGATTTTTTTTTTTTTGGTAAAAAAAAGCTAGCGCAATTCAATAAGCGAACCTAGTATGTTATGTGTTCTAGAAGCCTGGTTGCTTTAATTTGTCTTTACATTTGAAGTTATATTTTAATTTATGATTTTATTAGATTTTTTCATGCCAACTAATGAAATATCCTTATTTCAAAAACTAAAAGCCCGTCTAATTTTTTTATTTAAAAAAATCATAATCAAGCAGTGTTAAAATTTATTTTTTCATGTTTTTTGAATGAATTATGTTAGGTTTGAGTTTTTGAAGTGAAAGTATTTTTATTTATTAAACTTGGAGGACTAGATAAAAATAAAAAGACTGCTGCCCAGACCAAACTAGATCGTGAAATGCCCAAAAACGTACAGAATGCTTTGGGCCTAAAGGTGGCCTCTTATGGCCTAAGTCTGTCTGAATCTTGAAGACCTTACCCAATTAGAAATGGATACGGGCTCGAGTCTCGATGCTCGGCTCATCCCAGATAATTGCTCGGCCCACTTTAGAATCCAGATTAATCTTTGCTCCACAGGCCCAGATAAAACCGTGTGAAAATATATTAAGATATATTTTTTAATATTAATATATTAAAATTATTTAAAAATAAAAAAATATTTTTTTAAAAAATATTTTTTTGAAACACTAAAAACAAATTTCAAATAATTTATTTTCATTTAAATACCCTAATACAATAATACAAAGTGTTTAGTAATAAGATGAAATATTTTTTAAAAAAACATATATATATATATATATATATATATATATATCAGTAATTTAATATTATTTTAATTAAAAATAATTTAAAACACAGATCTAACCACGTCATCAAACCGGCGTAATTAGCAATGTCTGGTATTATACTCTACCCAGCAGTGCCGTAAATCTGAAGAAAGCTCAATGAAAAAAGGCCACGTTACCTTCTCCTCGTCTCCACATATCCCTTGCGTGTGTCTGCCCTTTGCCCAAACTTATTTGCCTTGGTAAATTCATCCACGTCTGCACTCCTACCCTCTTAGTTTACAATTACTGAATGTTAACTCCCTAATATTCGAAAATTTGGAATAATTACTCAAGTTAATCTCCCCCTTTTCTTATCACTTTAGAATAATTACAGGAAAAATGACTTTATGTTATTAATTTCATTTCTCATTATTTTACCCTCATAATTTCCTCTTAAATATCACATCAATATTTTGTTTTTTATTCCTCATCCTTAATCACATCAACGAGATTAACTTGGAGCTTGACTTTCAAGAACTCTTTTAGACTATAATTTTTTTCCCTTATATATCCATTATAAAAAAATAATATCTCATAAGAAAATTAAATACCTTAAGAAAAAAACTCTTTTAGACTATAAATGTTTTTTCCTTATATATCCATGATAAAAAAAAACATCTCATAATAAAATTAAATACCCTAAGAAAAAAAACTCAAAAGTTAACTTCAAAGTTACTTAATGACAAGAACAATGCCTTTAGGAAGGTAGAAGGGTAACATTATGAAATTCAAAATATAAGGGTAGAAATAGAACATTTATTAACTACAGGGGTAGCAATGAAGGTTACCCTTTCCTTTTTTTTTTCTTTTTTTTTTAATAAACTAACCCAAAAAACACGTCACCTTCTACCTTTGGCTTTCGCCATGAAATACGAAGCAGCAGTCATGAAAAGACAAACAGATGCAGATTAGGTAGATAAAAGAAGAGAAACCCTAATTACCATCGAATCCCCAAAATCGATCAATCAAACCCTCAATAAAAAAATTAGAGATCGGGATCAATCGAATTCATCGAAACCGGTCTCAATTTTGAGGATTTGATTGAAATTTGGTGCTGTATAAGCAAGAAATCAGTGGTTGGAGTAGATAGATAGATATATATAGAGAGAGAAGGAGAGATTTCTTTTTTTAGTTTTGATTAGGAGGAAAGAACACTATGTCTGCAATAGTGTGCGGGAAGAGATCTTTCTTTGAAGAATTGACAGTTACTAGCCCGCCTGTGTCAAAAAGAATCCGTTGTTCTTCTTCTTCTCCTGTTCGTTTCTCTCCTCCCAGATCGAATACCATTGCTTCCAACCCGGCCTCCTTTAATTTCTCTTCTTCTTCTTCCTCTTCTTCGGCTTTTGTCGAACAACTGGCCGCCATTTTCCCTGATATGGACAAGCAGGTTTGCTCCTTTTTTTTTATTACAAAACACAAAATGATTGATTAATTTTTTATTGCTGATTGAATCTTTGTAATTTAATAGTTGATTGATTGGGTTTTTGTTTAATTTGGATTGTGAATCCATCTAATTAAAGTGTTTGGGAGATTGGAAATGATAGTTAATCAATTCTTCTAATAGCGGGACATGAGAAAGTGTTTGTTTTTATGGTTTTGTGGATCCATCTGATTAAACCATTTTTATACTGTAATTGATGATAGAAAGTTCTGGGATTTTTATACTGTAATTGATGATAGAAAGTTCTGGGATTTTATAAAGAATTGATTTTGATTGATGTTTTTGTTATGGTCTGTTAAAAATGGTTTTGGTCTTGTTTGGAGTGAGTTGTGAATGAAGGTGGATGTGTACCCGTATCAGTTTCCGATTAAAATGAGCTTGTTTTGTGGCTGATTGACTGGTGTTTTAATCAAAATGAAAGCAATTTTCTTTGGATGTTATTTGTTTATATTAATAACAGTAATGCTTAATTGTCGATGATATACTGTATGCAATTTGTTCTACTATTTTCCATGTGAGAGGGTCATTTTTTTATAAGAAACCAGATGGTTCGGCTGTAATGATTGCTTATTGGATTTCAGTGATACATCTGTTATGGGTATTTTGCTGACTTTTTTCTTACTCTTTACCATTCTAGCTTCTTGAGAAAGTGCATGAAGAATGTGGCGAAGATTTGGATTCAGCTATCAGAAGTTTGAATGAGCTTCGTTTAGCATCTGTTGAAAATTTCAGCGCAGCTGCAGTTAAGTCTGATGTAATGGACAAGGCTAATGTTCCACTACAAGGTACACTTGGGAAACTTTTCGGTATAAAATATTTCGTGAAAGTTTTGAGCTTGCCTTGGATTGGCTGAGAGGATTTTGCTACATGTTTGGAACATAATGATGGCAATCCTAAGACGATAGTTTTACTCTATGATTTTGCATCTAGGTGCATCCCCTGCAGACTCTTTTAGTTTCTTTTTCTACAGAAACCAGTATTGATGGAGATTTATAAAATGCTACCAGTTCAAAGTCATGTGGCGGACCTGTATGCTTAGGATTAGTTGGATGCATTGATAATGTTGAACTGCTATTCAGAGATTATGCAACGAGGTGTAGATAGTTTATTGACATTGGCTTTAATCAACATGTTTGATTAATCAACTGGTTGCACGTTAACCCATGTTCAGTTGCTGAATATGGAATACTTGCCAAACTAATTAACTGAGAGAGTGATCATTAAATTTGACATAGGAAAAAGCTAAGGAGAATGATGTGTCGATGTTTATAGAGGAAATGGTCTGTGGCATCACAGATCTTTAGTGTAATCATAACAGTCAGATAGGAGGGGTATTGACAGAGGGGGAAGGAGTGAAAATAAAAACAAGAAGTTGACTATATGAAGGCTGCAAGAGTTGGTCCCTTAACTCATTATGAGTTGAAAGGAATGAGTTGTTGGAGCTGTAGCATGATTTATGACAAACAAGAGGTGGTCTCTTGACTCTTTAGAGAATTATGCTACAACAAATTGTTTTGTTAGTTAGAATTTTGGATGGTTGTGTGTGCTAAAATTAACACTACTAATAACTGGCTGCATATTAGCTGGCCACGAAGCCTTATCTCCTTATATACATGTCATGTTTTAATAGCAGGGAAAGATAGTCTCATTTTCCAGTGGATTTATAGTATGTGTCAGACTTTTGCTATTTGTGGTGATTCTCATTCTCCTAGGTATCTGTATATCCTTCTTTTGATCATCAGAAGAATAATGCCCATGCAAAAAAATCCATGTGATCAAAGGGAATGAACATGTGTTTTCATAACAGAACAAACTGCATGTATACTTCTTCAAATATACTTCTCTTGAATTGTTGTTGACATCCATTTGTAATTAGAAGGAAAGCTAAGGTGGTGGATTTAAATGTCCTTTATTTTGATCAAACAAAGATTAGCAGTCACCTAGTCATGGTTATGGTTTTCATCTGAGCACACACACGTATTAAAATATGGCTTTCCTCTTCATGCTTGTCTGTGCCACATCAATCCTGTGAATAACCAATTGAATGAAACATTATAAGCATGTGAACCACTGTTCCAATTCATAAAGATAAAAGTAAAATAATAATTTTTACTTTATGGATCAAGAATCTGGGCCTTGCGATGTTGGTCTTTTTTTGGCATTGATGGTGGCTTGATGGAAAGCAATATTTTGTTGTAGGGTTGGCACCATCAGATGCTGAGGCTCCTTCTGAAGATCCATCAGCATCAGCACTCCTATCAATGGATGGTATGGAGTGGGTAGAGCTTTTTGTTAGAGAAATGATGAGTGCCTCCAATATTGATGATGCCAGAGCACGTGCTTCAAGAGCACTAGAAGCTCTTGAGAAGTCCATTTGTACGCGTGCAGGAGCAGAGGCAGCCAAAAGCTTTCACCAGGTGTTTTATTGCTTCTATCAGTGTTTTCTTTCTATATTCCCTGCCTGTGTTCAGTGACTTCTATAGATGAGATATTCTTGTTGGGTTTGTTTTGAGAGTTTTTTCTGCTCGCCTTCCATTGCATTAGGAAAACATGATGTTGAAGGAACAAATGCAAGCATTGATTCAGGAAAATACAATTCTCAAGCGAGCTGTATCTATTCAGCACGAGCGTCAAAAAGAGTTTGAAGAAAGTAGCCAGGAGTTGCAGCAGCTGAAGCAATTGGTGTCCCAATACCAGGATCAGTTGAGAACCTTGGAGGTTGAGTTCATTAACCCATGAATATTTGCATGATTTAGCATTGTGGTGGAATTTTCACACTTCTTCCCTTTCCATGTTAGTTAGCCCATGAAATATTTGCATGATTTAGCATTTTGGTGGAATTTTCACGCTTCCCTTTCCATGTTAACAACAGAGGTATCTGTGATGATATTCTGTGCTACTGCCCTCGTTTCAAAAAAAATTCCATTGCTGCTTTCCAATTTTCTGACCTTGTTTGTTATGTAATGCTCTGCCAGGTAAACAACTATGCATTGACGTTGCATCTGAAGCAGGCTCAACAAAGCAACTCAATCCCAGGACGTTTCCACCCTGATGTCTTCTAATAACCTTCTATGGCTCTATGGATAAAATATAAGCAAGTAGGCCAGGATCTCAAGGCAGTGCTAGTATGAGCTATCATATGGAGCTTGACTGCACGTTTTTTTTTTTCTTTAAATGTCCGAAGGGTACGCCATGATCAAAAGACAAATGTAGCTTGAAATGCATGGAGCTATCCGTCCTTGGAATGAATTATGCCAGGCAGAAATGCTTGTGGTTTTATATTGCATGACCAGATTTATCAATAATAATTTATATATGTATATGATTGGTATTGATTTGCACCTATGAAACAGGGCATTTGCAGGGCGGCTGAATGACATTATATTTTCTCTTATTTGGCACCTACCTGCATCATTCTACGCCACAACAACGTTGATTTGAGAAAAAACAATTGTGATTGGCCTTTGCAGGGCGGAAGGGCGGCTGCCATGCAAATCGACCATTACAATGCGAAAAAACTTATAATTCATTGTCCATGAGGAATCTTCATCTGATGTGATTGGGTAATTTGGTTAGGTGAGTCTAGGATTCCCAGTTGATGAAAGTTCATCCTTGGGAGCTGCCCAGCCCTTCTATGAAGTTAATGTCACGCTTTCTGTTCCCAGCCTAGAGGTAAAGCGAGCTATGTTCTATCATAAATTCATAGATAGCTCCGGTGCATCTGGAACCGGCTCGGTAAGCAACCTAGAAAGCAAACAGCTTCTTCCTTATCAGAACCAAGGAACCGTTTATGTTAGCTAAGATTACTTATCCTAAATTCCTGATATATGGATAGATTTCTTAGATGCAACCTAACATCTAGTAACGTATGGTTTTGTAACTATACAAAATGCCAGCGATAAGTTTTGGAAATTTCTACCTGTTCCCATAAGTTGCGTATCGGTTGTCATCACTTTTGGCATTTACTTTAAGAGTCTTGTGTTAGAGGGTAACGGCCAGAACCTCTTTATTATTAGCCATCCTGCGTAGGAATGCTTTAATAGTTGTCCAAAAAAGAAAAGAGAAAAGAGGCTGAAAGTCTCATATTAAATGGTTGAATTAGGAAAGAAGTTAAGAGTGCTTTTTCCAGTGGGTTCCATGCTTATTCATGCCACCACAATAAGCACCCAGAAACTTCAGCTTTGGCGCCTTTGTGGAATTGGGACTTCTGTTTTCACAGACGCAAAGTTTTCATTTTCCCCACTGCTCGTATGTTGCTTTCTTCAGTACTTTATCAGGAAAACACCTCTGTTGGATCTGTACTTTTTGTATGGATGGAGTAATTCCCTTGTATTTGGTTGCAGGTAACTTAGGCTGGTTGTGTTGCAGGTAACTTAGGCTGGTTGTCTTAGTCTATCTTTAGTTCCTTCCTACCTATAGTTTTGGCTAACTTGGTTGGATTCTTTCCCTCCTTTTACATTATCTGATTGATCTGTCTACAAGTCTTAAGATTGGCATCTTCTAAACTGCTGCAAGGAAAGGAGGAGAACATGTTCCAAGTATAGAGTAATTATACCTTTGCTTTCCTGTCTCTTGAAAAACCTGGTTTGTATATTAAGTGAAAAACGATACTGCTCCTGCTTGATACATGCATAAGCATGCCATCGATACCAGCCAGTTCAGTCGGGATTTCCTTTCGGTTTTATTTGGAGAAATTAAAAGCAAGACTAGATAATATATTTGCATGACTCAGCAATCAGAGAGAGAGTTTAATTTGCTAACAGAGTGTTGAGAAGATTATTTTAGTTGCTTTACTCTGAAAGAGCTGAACATGGCATGCATAAACTTCTTTAATTTGGCTTAAGCATACAAAAGAAAAGGATCTGCTTTTATCTATGTACATGCTACTACAACAAAATACAGACTAGCTAGCTAGTAACAAGTTCAAATCTTCTTACAGATATTAATACAAACCAACAAGTATTCTAGCCAAATTTGATTTATTCTCTTGAGGTTAGATTAGATCAGAGAGATGGCCTGTTCTCCTGCCTCTAAACTCAAAACACTCTGAAGTTTGATAGGCAAGGAACAAGCTCCTGTTTCATTGAAATTTCTCTGTCGTTGTATGGGTGACAAAGATCAAGTATATAGAACCCTTACAAGTGCTTAAACGAAGAAAATTTGTATTGAGGGAGGAGTGGCTTAGAAGACAGAAACAAGCTTGCTTCCACCTCTCATCATCATCCTCTTAAACTCATCAAAATTAACCATCCCATCACCATCCATATCGACCTTCCTGATCATCTCCTTGCAATCCTCCACTCTTCCACCTTCCTTTAACCCCAAAGAACACAACATCAAACCAAGCTCTTCAACTGATATCAACCCATCTTTATCTTTATCAAAAACATCGAAAGCCTCCTTCAAATCCTCTTCTCCACCATCTTGTCGACCTTCTTTCTCATCATCTCCTCCTTGATCTCGAAACCCAATTGCCTTGCACAGGATACAAAACTCTTCAAAATCTATCAAACCATCTCCATTAGTATCCACTTTCACCACCATTTCTTCCACTTCTTTCTCTGTCATAAATATTCTTATGTTCTTGAATGACTCTCTCAACTCTTGCTTTGTTATAAACCCATCTCCATTCTTGTCAAAGGTAGCAAAAACGCTCTTTAGCTCAGCTTTGTCATAAGTAGGACTGCTACTACTACTACTACTGATACTAAGGCTACTAGTAGTAATACTCCTTTCTTTGTGAGAAACTTGGGGAGTGATAGTTGTTGCAGGGTTTTTAGAGGCAAAGGATTGGAGCCACGCGTACAATTTCTTGGAAGGTAAATAGAAGTAAACGTTAATGAGGCCAGCCAGGAACAAAACTAGTAGTAAGAAGATGGTAATGATCATCATCATATCTTGTTTTCGTTTGGTTTTCTTGTTCACACACAACAGGAATCAAAGAACAAAAGGCTAATAAAAAAAGAAGAGGAGGAGCAAATGGACAAAGAGTAAACAGGTTTGTCTTGATTTGTTCAAGCTCAGGAGTTGAAAAAGGCCATGGGTATTGTAGAAGAGACGCGTTGTTTGGTGTGCCTTCGATCCCACAAACCGCGTAATTTGCAATAACAGTAAACAAACTGGCTAATCAGAACTTGGTGGCATTGAAATTTTATGCTATTGGGAATTCGTTGAGACACCTGTTGAGTTTCTATCGGATAAAAAGTTGGAAAAAAAAATGAAATGCTTATTCCACTAGAATATGTCATTAAGGCAATCATAGCATAGAGACTGTAATTTGCTGACCCATTCTCAATTTGTGGCATGTTCCATGCACAATTGTGGTTGTATGAATCATCTGTGCACTTGGTAATTACACGATTGGAAGCTAACTCACAACGTAAGCATTGAAACTTCATGTTCTTTAGGAGCATAAGATTTGATGCAAAGTTACGATGCCAACAACTACTACTTGCTACCCCTTGAGCACACCATACACTTCATTTATACATTATCTATTATTAACTTAAAAAATTAGGGGTTTTATTGTATCCCTTTTAAATCACTATTTAAATTGTTTTTTTTTTCTTTTATTTTTTTATTAATATGTTTTTTATTTTTTAATATTAAATTTATATTTTTATTAAGTTCTCATTACATAGATTGTGGGTGTAGCTAGTTTAATCCGATTGATTTAAGTTTTTATTTTTTAATTAATTATTTTTATCATTTAATATTAAGTTGAATAAAAATTAAATTTTATGATTTTTTAATTATTTTTTTAATTTTATATTTTAAAATTGGTTCAATGAAGAATTATATATCATAATTTATTTTTATTTATTTTTTATTAGATGCAGGACTACATATTTTATATATTAATCAAAATTTATCAAAATAAATTTAATATTAAGAAAATATCTACATGGAGTTACATCTACTCATCTCTCTCATGATCTAAACTAAAATTTTCTATAAAAAAAATACAATATCCAAACATCTTTTCAACATTCAATCAAAATTTGACCTGGGGAGGGGAGTAAACACGTGATTGACTATTCAGACTCCAATATCTCTATCCGAAGAAAGATGTTTGAGTGGACTGCAAATTTTCCTTGTATTTATCCATGGAAAGCAAAGAGAACTGGATGCTTTTCCTGCTAAGTGCTGGGAAAGGATGCAAGATAAAGGTGGATAGACGTTCATTGCATGATGGAACATATAATAAATTTCTTTTTATCTTCAGTTTGACAATAGATCGAAGCAGCTAGCATCAACTTCACTTAATTTGGTAAAAACAAAATGCTATAAAGTCTGCTGCAAAAGAAAAGGACAGCACAAACAACATTAGATTACACTTTCTTCATTTGTCTTGTTATAATTTTTGTATCTTGTCCGTACCCTAAAGTACTGTATTAACAATATTAAGGATTTACTGTATAAAATTCTTGGTAAAATAACATAATTTAAAATTTATTTGGGAAGATAACACGATCGTTGATAAGGTTATGCATGTGATACAATCTTTCACTTTGTGACACATGCGTGTCCCAGTAAATTGTATTATTTTTATAAGTTTTTAATTGTGTTATTTTATTAAAAATAAATTTACAATTATGCTATTTTTTAAAATCTCTTTATTGTAATGTAGAGTAATATTAATACCAAGAGACCAAGATTTTTTAAACATGAAAAATATTTAGATCTCAAGAAATTATTTATTATTATTATTATTATTATTAAACACGAAATTACTGTCGTTTTAAATTTTTCTCGTAAAGATAATGTTTTATACACGATTGTAAATGTACTTGGTGACGAGGATGATGGGGCACATTTACACGATTTGCAGCCTCGGATACCTAGCTTTTTGTTGCCTGTTTAAGCTAAGGTTGAAGAAATTCCCTCGAGATTCCTTCTTTTTTTAATTAAAGAATTTATAAGCTAAGCTCGAGGGGGCAAAGAAAAAAATAATTACGAATGTGTCATGAGTTCCTTATAAATAAACAATGGAATGAGTAAAGTATAGAAAGATTATTTTTTAAAGTATTTTTTATTTAAAAATATATTAAAAAAATTTTAAAAATTTTATTTTTAATATCAAAACAATCTAAAAAATAAAATTAAAATTAACTTCAAAAAATCTAAAACTTTTTAAAACATCATTTTACCACAAAAACAAACGTGCATGAAATTTGAATGGAGGGGAGTAACTTGGGCTTTCTAGACCATTTTTCTCTAGTTAATGAATCATTATATATTGTTACATGCTTCATTCGTGCATACCAGGCCCAGCCCTAGATGATATCAAATGGGAGTTAAATAATTTAGACTCGAGGTCTTTTTTTTTATGGATTTTTTTCTTCAGAAATTAAACTTGTGATTTTGATACCAAATGAGACGATTACTTTCTCCTTTTGTTTTAAAAAGGTCATGCATTATGATGAGCCAAAAGCTATTTAGGTTTTAGAAAGGAAAGAACAAATAAGTATTTCACATGGCCATAGCATCTCATTTAGGAAAAATGAAAAATGAAAACAATACAAGAAAGCATTTGTTCTAGCAAGGGCCTCCAACTTCCAAGTAACAGTAAGAGGTCCACCCTCATAAAATTTGATACGCCGAAAGAGGCCTATAGAAATTCAAGAAGATGCTTCATAGTTTCAACCACTGGACAAATCTGCAATCTTCTCAATTCAACTTTAAGTTGAGAAATTAATTGGTTCAATTTTTAAAATTGTGGCAACAATTTAGCAACCAACAGATCATTCCTGTGTTATGTTATAGGTTGGATTAATCTCTTTTTTGGGCATAAAAAGATACGTAGGTACTCTTAATATGTTTATTAAAGAAATTTTTTAATGATTCAAAATTTGATCTAATATGATATGGTAAACTTTATATATATATATATATATATATATGATATTTTTTAAAATATTAAAACAATAATATATTAAATGGATTCGAATCAATTCTGGTTAACTTGCTAAATTTGCTATCCAGTTATGAGACTCGAAAACCCTATAGAAAATAAATAAATTTTTTTATTAAACTCAATTCTCAATTAATCTGATGTTGATTGAAGAAATTAAAAATAAAATTCAACTAAATAAACAAGTCAAGTCAACTTGGTTTAAATGATAAACTTAAATCTTAAAATCACGATAATCTCATAGAAAGTAATTCAAAATAAATTATAAAACTCAATTTTTAATCAATTTTAAAGTTTTAGAATGCAAATTAAAAAAATTTAAAAAAAAAACATAAAAAATCACATGAGTTAATCAACCACATCCCTTATTAAGAATTGAAAAAAAAAGAATAAAAAACTCAACAAAAAAATGACTAAAAACCCATGTCAACCAGCCTAAATTGTAACCTAAGTCATAATAACTCTATAGAAAAAAAAAATATTATGAAGTCCACTTTTCAATCAACATAATTTTGAAGAACTAAATTGAAAACAATAAAAATAGAAAAAAAAAATATATGAGTCAACTCGAATTAATTTGTTAAATTTAAGTTTAGAGACTAGGATAACTCCATAAAAAAAAATTAAAAAATATTTATAAATTACAATTTCTAATTAACCCAACATTAAAGGATGAAATTAATATATATATATATATAATTAAAAAAGGATAAAAAAAACTTGAGTAAACCTAACTAACCTATAAAACTCGTGATCCAGATCATGAGACCGTGATAAATATAAGAAAAAATAAAAAAACAACTACTATGAAACCCAATTCCTAGTTAATCCAATATATATTAGAGGAAAAAATTTTAAAAATAATTAACAAAAATGATAAAAAAAAAATGATCTGAGTTAATATAATTAATTAACCTGCTAAATTTATAATCAAAGTTATAAGACTGAGAAAACTTTATTAAAAATAAATTAAAATAAATTATAAATTTAATATTCAGTAAATTTGATGTTAAAAAATAAAATAAAATAAAATAATTTTGAGGATCAAAACAATAAAATGCTCAATATTTAATAATAGATGGTTAGACTACAAAGAATTATTAAAAAAAAAAACTTTTTTCATCCTACAATATTCAATAGTTTTATTATCTATAATATCTTAATCTATTTATAATTTAAGGAGACTACATTTTCTTTGTGTCTATTCAAATTCCAACCTCAAATGAAAGTATATATAAATTAAAATTGTCTTAAATCCCATAATTAAAAAGACCTTGCTTTTAACTGAATTGGTCGTAAATCTGAATAAATGATCAGAATTGAGCCTAGAATATAGTTGTATAGATCACGACCATTCAAAAGTGACATGCTTCATTTACGTGTTCTCGGAGTTAGCTCAGTGAAGTTTTTAGGTGAGACCCACAACCCACAAGCATTTCAACCGCGAGGGGGGCGGGGGGGGTGGAATCATAACTGAGGGCTGGCCTATTTTAGTTCCAACTTAACCTTTCTTTATGACTCTCATTAGAAGGTATTCACATGGCCCAGTTAGTAATGCATTATTAGCGTGGTCCCGTCAAGAACTGTCCATTTTACATTTATATTAAGGGGTAGAGATGGAACCCCCCTCGCCTATGGCATCTTTGAAAAAGAAGAAGAAAAAGACGAGGGAGTGTTGGTATTGTCGTTTTCCTAGAGAAGATATATATATACATACATACATATATATATATATATATATATATGTGATTCAATTATATAATTTATTGAAAAATAATGAATTGTGAGTGATAGTTCTTGTATGTTTTGGAAAATTCTTCCATGGTTTTGATGTGGTAAGCCCAGCTTGCTTATAGCTGTGCAAATGCTGTTGAAGACATAGAAGAAGGTTGGAAATTTGTTGAAAGAGTTGAACCGAGTTTTCAAATGGACAATGTTCATGTGCATCTAAATTGAAGGTGCATGTCATTTTTCTCTCAAGGAGATATATTGTAATAGGATCACACTAGTGTGTTTGTCAATATGTTTATCACTAGTTAATTTCTTTTCTCTCGACAATTGTATAACCTGCAAGTCATTTTCTTTTTAATTTAAAAGGCAGGAACTTATATGTATTGTTATTAAATTTGCTTGGCTTGATTGGAGATTTATTGAACTTACATGTTCATATGTGAGCCAATTTAACATCTAACTATAACATGTTTAATAACTACAAGTGTTATTGTTAATTATTTAATTTGAGGATCGTTTCTTTGCCGGTTTGATTGTTAAGATTTTTCTTTATTTTTATTTTTTACAGTGCATTGCCTGAGGTGTAATATGGTTTGGTGGCAAGTTAGATTACTAAAAAAAGAAAAGAAAAACTTGAGAATTCTTGTGGAGGTAGACGAAAAATAGAGATCCTTTCAATTTATAAAAACAAGGATATCACTCGAAACCGTACCACTGCAGATCATCAGAAGCTGCGGTCGCTCGTGCAACTTGACTTGTCAAAAATCATGAATGGCATGGCATTCTGAAATAACTCACCGATGGTTTGGGAGCTAGCTTTTCATGCTAAACCTCAACATTAATAAACATTGGATTAATTAATGTCTTGACAGAGAATCAGGGAGCGAGCCAAACCTTGCAGTTTCTTTAATTTGCATCCTTACCACATGCAACATCTTCTTTTTGCTGTTTGCAAGGAGGATCCCATTTGAGATTTGATTACTTCTTCAAATGTTGGATTGGCGGTAGAACACATCGGATTAGGAAACCTAAATTTCCTCATTTTGGGAGAGTTCTTAGGATATTAATTACTAAGCAAGGACAAGGCTAATTAATGGGATTATAAATTAGGATCCAAAGTGGTTCTTGATCACCATTTGGATTTGACAAGCCGCAACATGTCAATCCCTTCATGATCATAAATTGTTACATTGTTTCTTCATTACAGGGTAGGGTATCATTTTAGATACGTGTAAAATAGCAAGCTACATACAGTTTGTGCAAGGACTCCAACAATTCATTGAACAAGTTTCATTATGCGCTTTAAAGTTCTAGGCTTAAAATTTTGAAAACAGAAACGGGGAATGGAAATGACCCTTAGGCCTGTCGATTCCTTTTCTTGTATGATCATGCACCGAAAGCACCAGTACGTACCCGAGCGAAAGGTAAATGAGCGCTGAAGACATGGAAACAATTTAGCCGATATATATACAGGGACAATCAAACAGTAGTCACGTGATAAAAAGAACAAAGAACATGGTGATAGAAACTACCATGGACTGTTTCTCTGTTACAGTGATCTGATAGACAGTGAAAGGTGCGTCAGCGACTGGTGTCCTTCCTAAGCTGTTTCTGATGCCATACACTGTTTATGAAAAGGTTGGTTGTCGTAACTCATATTTTACCGTCTTTATTTTAATAAATTTTTATGACTCACAAGTTTAAAAAATTTAACATTTGCATGATTTATTTGGTTTTCTAAAATTATTTTCATTTTCTCAGTAAAAAATTAAGTAAAAGTAACAAAACGTGCTTTGAGAAAATACAAGAAAAAATTGAGAAAAAAAATACATGTGAGTTGATTATCCATTTCTCATTTTATTTTTCATATATATCAAATCTTTTTTTGGATAGCTTGATCCAACTTAGAATTTAATCTAATTACCTAAACCAAACACAAAAACTTCCTTTCAAATAACCAATAACCTTACCCAAAAAATCATCCACATACATATCCTATAAAGGATAAGGGTAGGCCACAATATTTAACTAAAAAGCTCTACGAAAAAACTTATATATAAACCAATCAAGTTATATATCCTATCTAAACATATCTAGCACACTCAAAAAGAACACGGGAAAAGGGAAAAAATAAAAAAAACACACAAAAACAAAAAAATATATATCTTTTCATTTTGAAAAGAAGTAATAACCATATAATAATATATGGACTATATATTTAATACAACTATGAATGTGTTTGTAATTAAATGATATTATATTAATTTAAATTTAACTTAATAATAAAAAAATAAAATATAATAATCGAGTTACAATTTAATTGTATTAAAAATATAATAAAATGTATAGCATGCATACATGCTTTAAAAAAACATACAAGATATAGATAAAGAAATTAATTATATATAGCGAATTATTATTGATAATCTATTGAGAAAAAAAATAATAAAAGAAAAATAAAAAAACATAAAAAACCATGTCAAGGATGCATCACTGGGATGATTGTTATTGTAAAGAGATTTTATTCACTCATTTAAAAAGGAAAAAAAATTAGCTTGTTAATGCTTTTGCCACTTTAAAGTTGATAGCTATGATTGATTATTATGAAAGAATCTAACCAACTTATATTGAGATGAGAACTACTCTTGCATGTTCAGGTTATTTAGTATAACAAAAGTTAAATTAAAAGCCATAAAATTATGATATGGAGTCGTTTATAAAGAGTTAGGAGTGCCCATCTGATATTTATAAGATAGATAGGAAGGCCTCTAAAAAGATTATTAATTATAAAATTTTATGTCAAGGGTACTTTACTAATGTATCTTGATGTAGCTAAAAAAAAAAGATAAAATAACGATAAAAATCTATTAAAATTTTTATGCTACTCATATTAATAAATATATGATAACACGTCCAATTCAAAAAATAATTTACTTTTAGATCATTATAGAAATAAATTACAATAATTATGTTTGAAAATATCATAAATTTTATATTTATATTCATAAAATAAATATTTCTCCACTAATTCTTCACAACATGATGTCACCTTGGTTATATACAAGATGGGGTACAAGTGTGATTGAACTAATAAATCCAAAGACCAGACAGCACTACAAGCAACCTCTACACATGTTGATTTACTAATATTGATTGAAAGATAACAAATGATGGCTAAATCACTAAAAAAACAAAAACATCCCTTTACTAAAATTGTCTATATCTTGTTTATCATCGGTAATTGAAAGTGATTCAAAATACTTTTAGGATAATATAAAATAGATCATGTTCTATTTTACATGCTCGACCATACACTAGAAGAATAGTAGAGAAATAAATGCTGAAACAACTTTAACATTTAGTTATTTAATAATTAAATTTAATTTTTTTTCAACTGGATTATCTTAGTATCATAACCAAGTTATAAATTTTACATGTTAACCTAAATAAATTTGAGGTTTTTATTATATTTATTTTTTTAATATTTTATTTGTTGGGAATTTAATTTTAAATTTGTTCTATTTTATTTTCTATGAAATTATTGTATTTTTATTTAATTTTCTCTTTGTTACCAAATAATATCCATCAATATTTTATTAATTTAAAATTAATTTATATATATATATATATATATATATAGTTTATCTCAATCTTATACCAATGATTATGAGGTTAGCATATTTACTTTGTTTGATGAGTTTTTTTTATTGCTTAAAAAAACTATTTAATATATATTTTCTTGAAATACTATTTTTTAAAATTTAATAAGAGATTAATCATATTAAAATTCTTATTAACATACAAAATTATTTTATAATTAATTAAATAAAATTTACCAACTTAAAAAATCTCTTTATTTTATAAAGATTTTTCTAAACTAGTAAAAAATCATTCCATCATTCAAATGATATAATCTATTTTTAAAAAATTAATTAAATAAATTCAAGTAAATGACATGTTATTTTTAAAAAAATATATGAAAAAATAGTATTATTTGATTGAATAGATAAATTCAAATAAAAAAATTAATATTCATGCATAAAATTCACAATTTAACCTCTATAATTAATATATCAAATAATCAATTGATTTATCGAAAAACAAAGAAAGTTATATCAAAATCACAAACAAGTGGATAAATTGTGGTTTTGCCTCAAAATCATAAAAGCTAACTAAAACGCCGATAGCGATTGAAATACAATTAAGAATAGAGAGAGAGACATGGTGACCTCACTAGGTTGCTCGACTTCGCTGACCTTGACAGAGAAGCTCTTACGAAGCATATCATCAGAGGTTATGGTGGTGGAGGTTACATCTTCCATATCTCTTGCTTTTTGCTGCTTCCACTCTCTCTTTCTTACTCGTTGTGCTGTTTTTTTCATGTTCTGTGCTTCTCCACTGGTTTTTTCTAGCTTTTTTTCACCGGTTCTTGTGAATAA
Source organism: Populus pruinosa (assembly GCA_026413675.1). Taxonomy (NCBI): domain Eukaryota; kingdom Viridiplantae; phylum Streptophyta; class Magnoliopsida; order Malpighiales; family Salicaceae; genus Populus; species Populus pruinosa. The sequence goes on along the minus strand of CM048597.1, from coordinate 4,982,397 downwards.
ATGAAAGGAAAGAAAGGCAAAAAAACAACATTAGTCCTATATCTTCTAACTACAAAAGATAAAAAATTAAAAAAAATAGAGAAATATTAAAATACCAAAAATAGAGATTTTCTTTTCTGATGGGGGCTTCACTTACTAGTTCAATTAGAGAGAGAGTAACGGAGAGAGGTTGTCTTCTTGAATCTTGGTCTAAGAAATTCGGTGACCTGGAGAAAGAAAGCAGAGGAAATGACTCTGATGGTAAAAAAGCTACGCATCAAGTAAAAATAAAAAGAGAAATCATAAAATAAAAGCTAAAAATTGTAAATAAATAAACAAACCACGACGACGATATTTTTACGGCAAATAAATGTAAATAGCGAGAATGGGAAAAGGTGTAAAGCTTATTAGCTTCTTTGATTATAATATAATTATAACTATGGACACCAGGGAAGAAAAGGACTGGTGGGAGTAATTTAATTAGAGTGGGTCCCTTGCCTGGTTGCAAGTGCACGTGAATCGGTGAAACGTGATGGCCTGGAAGCCCTACATCCATGTGGCACATGCTCCATTGGGGTGGACAAAAGTGTTCGTTTGGTTGCATGCTCATGCTAGATTACGAAACTGCTAGCTTTAAGACGCGTCCGAAAAAGGCTGCAGCTTCTTTCTTGATGGGCCCTGCCAGAAGGAAACCTGTGGTGAAGCATCATGGTGGTTTGTTTAGAGAATGTTTGTTTATGTGATTATTTTTGTTTTTGAAATAAATTATAAAAAACAAGTAATTGATAAAATATATTTTTTGTCTATGAGACTTAGTATAATTTGTTTTTAAAATACAGGGCAGTCTAAAACAGCTTTAAGCTGTTTTTTTGGTTGTTTTTATTATTTATATATAACTAATAAAAAATATTTTTTTTATTTTGACTGTACAAGATTTGGTTCAAAATCTAAATATAATGAATTAAGTCTAATTTAATTAATATATTTCTTTTATTTTTTTATTTCTACTATTCACATAAATAATAAAAAATATTTTTATTATTTCGACCAAATAAGATTGGGTTCAGAATCTAAATGTATTAAATAAATCAGATTCGATGTAGTAAAATAAAAATAAAATAAATTTTGTTATTAGTAATTTTATTTAAAAAATTAATGTTTAATATTATTCAATAGCACTATATAAATTAAAAGGAGATCGCATGATGACGTAATATTTGCATAATTTAATCTCAATCACAATTTTGTTTCTGATAATATTTTACTTAATGTTGTTGTATACTTAAGAAATCATGAAAACTGTAGTTCTTGTTGGATGGATTTCATACGTGATGGAATTGTAAATAATTTAATGAAACAATAGAAAATATTTTTTATAAAATATTTTTTATTTTAAGATGTAATAACAGTAATTAAATCTATAATATTTAAATTAAAAATCATCAATATTAATATAAATATTTTTTAATTATTTTATAACCTTAATTTGAAAAGCATTCTTAACAAAATACATTAAACTACTTTTTGTTCAACCTCAATTCTAACCACAATTTTAATCATATATATATATATCAAACCACCTTCAACCAATTTGTTTTTTTATAAAACAATCTTTTCAAACCGTAATCATAAAAATTACATTGAAGCACTTAAATTTTATAATTTGAATGTTCTTTTGTGTTGTTTCTATATTTTGAAAATTTTCATTTTACATCTTACATTTTATAAGTTGTAAAACTAAAACAATCAACAAAAAAATTGGAATTATTTACAAAATTCCATTTTATTTCACTTAATAATTAAAAATTATATGCTATGTTAAAAAAATGGTATTGCCACTCTCTTCACTCTCCCTCTCTTTTCCAAACAAAAAACCCTAGCTATCACATTGAGAGTCTTGACCTAACGGTGGAAAGGGTTTGTCTCCTTCCACTGCATCTGAATTCAAGTCTTCATGTGTACATCTGTCATTCTCATGGTACCTTACATGTCTACTGGATTTACAGAGTGTTCAGTGAACCATAAGATTAATCATAGTGCACGCAAACTATCCTAAATATTCATGTAAATAAAAAAAAAAAAAACCCCTAACCACCACCTATCTCTATCATACTCGCTGGAATCTTGATGCAACTAGACTCCATAATATACCCACTTCTGCGACCCATCTTCAAATGTTCAAATAGTTTTGTTGTTTATCAGGGACACCTTATTTTAAACAAAGATGTAATTGTTTCAAATAACAATATTTTTGTTGTTCAACCTTCGTGAAAACACTTAATCTTTTTTTCAAACTTTTAGTAATAACTACACGAAGTCTTATTTTTTTGCCCCACACCCTCCACCTATTTTGTTTGGAAGTATTCTAGCTTGGAAGTTACAGGAAGACTTCATTTGAGGTTGTAATTGAACCAATTCTTTAATAAATTTTAAATTTTTTTGTTTTAAATTATTTTTTTAATATTTTTTTATTTATTTCAACTACTAACATCAAAATTAATTTTTTTTAAATATTATTTTGTTATATTTTTAAATAAAAAAATAATTTAAAAAATATTTTATATCACACTTTCAAATTACCCTAAAACATCATACCAATAATTAAGCACAATAAAAATAAACCATTAATTAACATCTCTTTGTTGCATGTCTAGAACAATATAAATTTGCATTAAAAAAGAGGTTCTCGAACATAGATATTTTTACTATCATGATTTATGATGATCGCGTAAATTGTTATATATAAGTTAATGTGTGGGATAAAGAAAAAGCATAATAGTTGGGGGACCATAAACAATCCATACCTCTAGTTACCAATAAAATAAAAAAGAGATCTTGCTCACATGGTTGCATGTGACGGGGATAGGATGTTCTTGTTAATTTTGTTAATTTCCCTTTAATGATTATTATTATTATTCTTACTATTTCTATATTTTTACCAAAATCAAACCCATAATTCTCCTCTTTCACTTATCTATTCTTATTTCCACAATTGAAAATTTTAGCAGATGAACACTCAAATATCAAACAATTTTTTAATTTATCTTTTTATCATTAAGTTTTTGAATAAAATAGTGATTTGGACACCCAAATCGAAAATATTATCGGTCTAGAAATAAAAATAAAAATATTTATGTAAGACATTACGTTTTGCACAAACATGTAGATTTAAATAGATTATTTTGTCGAATTTATATCAAAACCAAGACTTAGCATGTATTTACATAGAACTAAGCGGACAAAAAGACGCCACTTCATTAAAAAGTTAATTCGGACCCACACTTCAAATCTCAAACTTGAATGAGTTTTTATCTTTTACCTTAATAATTATTTTTCAGAAAAAAAAAAATCTCATCACAATCATTTTCACACATACACCTATATAATTGTAAAAATCTTGTTTTGTTTTGTTTTTATATACCAATCAGAAAGTCTTTATATGTACCCCACAGCGCACTCACTCGTAAAAGTGGGCTTTTTGCGAGCAAAATGTTCTCTTGTGAGTGAAGGGAACCCTCCTCTTCTTCTCTACAAAGCTGCTTGCAAGATCATATGTATGCTAGAGTGGTCCATTATATTTTGTATGGGCATGCTCCATCTCCCTCTCTCTCTTCAATTCTTTCTCTCACTACATTTTCAATTCAAGAATACCAAAATTAAAGGGATGTGAGATCTGAGAAGATTTGAAGGTGTTTTATTTAATTTTGTAAGTCCTGGCCATGCTTTTCCACAGCTTTCTTGAACTTCCTTGCCGTGCTTAACTCTTGTGTGTGTGTATAGATCACTATATATCTGTATAGTTATTCTTATTTAGCTAGCTAGCACCATGGAAGCTCAAGAAAGCCGTGGGAGAACATGGCAACTCAGGATTTTTTGGGGCGATCTGTTTCTTGCTTTTATGGTCAAGATCTCTCCCATGGACTGCATCCAAGAAGCTCTGATCATCTTCCTCCTTGCATGGATCATGGTAACTCTCTTGTAATTTAGACCCTTTTTTTGCATAACTTTTTTAATGGTTTTAATTTCTTTTTCTTGTTTTGTAAGGAAAATTCTCTTCTAATCCATGAGAATTCTTCACCAAGATTTGGTTTTTGTGATGAATTATGATACGGGGTTTCATCCTCCGTGATATTTCCACCATAACTTCCCCTTTTTGCTGTTAGAGAGGAGAAATTAGGCTTCAAACCATTTAAACCATGCATGAAGAGAGTAACAGAACATTTTGAAGTCTTGTTTAGTAATTGGAAATTCAACTTTCCTTAAGATTAACATAAATAATGGTCATTGAATCAAAATTGTGAGGGGGAAAGAAAAGGAGTTGTGTTTTGTGTTCCTTGCAGGGAAGATTCCGTACCTTTACTTTTCGTTGTTGATGATAGTTCTTCCTGTTGGTTTTTTGGTTTATTTCTAACATGATCTCCTACGTTTCCGTGAAAAAGGTTTAACTTTGTCACTTTGTTGACATCATTTTTAACCACTCTCCCACATTCTGACATCAGTGTTTTTTCACCTCCCCCCTTTTCTGGTAGTTGAAGATTTGTGCATTTATACAATAATGTACAAATTATTGGGTTTTGATTACATTTCTCAGTTGTTAATTTAGCTGATGATCTCAACTTGAACAAACCTACACAATTATTATTTTTCTTTTTAATCTTGATATCTATCTCAAAGCCTTTGTACTATGTTCTGCATTGCAGTCCATGAAAATTCCCATAATTCTTTATATAATTCTTGATTCAGTGTTAAGTTGCAGAGAATCATTGCAACTTGGAGTGTGGCTGCTGGGATTCCTAATTATCTCTCTCTTTTAGTTTTTCTTTTAATTTCAACGAATAATGTATTTTTGTTTTCTAATTTCAAGCGCTCTTGATCGAAATACAACGTAAATTCCTCTTCATTCCTAGGAAGTTTTTCTTTTTTTGGTCTCTTAGATCAATTTTTTACTTCCAAACTGTTTCGAGAATTCAAGGCATATAATTTTATTATAGTCTTCAAGAAATGATGTAGAACAGTTTAATTTTCAGTTTAGATACCAATTTTGTTTCTACTATGATGCTTGGCATGTTATGATGACCAGATGGGGTTTAACCAATTAAGGACAATCTGCAACTTGCAGAAAAATCTCATTGGCTTGTTACAGCCAAATAAATAAAAAGTGAATGGCCTCTCACTAGCACTTCTTAATTTGTTTGCTCTTTCAACCACTTTTTTTCCTTTCCTTTCCTTTCCTTTTATTTTTGGTTTTCTCGAATTATACGAGAATATAATTTGCTCTGGCAAGTAGCTAATCTCATCATTGCAGATCAAATATCAGATACTGCTGCTCACATCTTAGGCTTTCTAGGTCTAAAGCATTTATAAATTATCTGCCCCAAATCAATCAGATCCCATCAAATTTGATTACAATAATGAAACCTTTTTTTTTATTTAATCTCTTGATACAGTTGAAAATACTAGATAGAGCCCTTGATTTATTCCAAATATAGTAGATATAGAAGGATTTGAAACAAGTTTTCTTTTTAATTTTCTTAAATCTCATACATTGCAAGGGATAGTTCTTGGTTTGAAGGAAGAACTAAAACTACAAAGGCTGGTTTTGTGTTTACAGTGTATGGTCATAAGTGTAATGGGGAAAAGGCCCATTAGAAAAAAATAATGAAGCTTTGTTAAGGGAATCTTTACCTAATCAAATATTGAAATATGAAAAGCCTATTGCTTTTAATGTTGAGAATGAAAGAATGCTGATGAAGGGGCGTGTCCACCAAAACTAGTTTATAATAGGGTAGACAGGGGGTCATGGCAGACCTGATCAACACCTCAAGATAAATATTGTTAATGCACTGAATATAGTTTCTAATATTAGACTATTAGCATTCATTTAGCATTCAAGATATGCCTCGTTCATTAGTATTCATTGAAGTCAGCTTGGAGCGAATAGACAACATGGCAGCTAAAGGTCAAAGAGCAGCAATAATTTAAATATTTATGAACTGGTATATATATTTTACGCAATGCATGAATATTGTTGTTCATGGAGCTTTCGAGATAAAAGCTGAAGCAAGCTTTCGTTTCCAAAAACAACAAGGAATCTCTGAAGTGCTGACCCAGCTATGGACAATCGTCCAAATTTCTATGGTGGGATGGCGTTCAGGCTGATTGATTTGGCCATTAGGTATAGAACAAGGCTGTTTTTACCATTTTTCGTACATAGCCTGGTTTCTCAAGTAAATAGCTTCTCACGTGTCCTTGGAAGTGTTTTCTCTGTAGCGAATATAACCTATTCTTCTTGCCACCACCTCCTTTTTTTGTTGGATGTGTGAAATGATCTTATCAAGAAAATTAATTCCAAAGGTTCTGCATGAGAAAGCCGCCAAGGAGATGTCTAGCTAGGAAACCAAACAACCACGTTACAAAAAGAAATGAGCTAATGGTTTGCAATGATCACCTCCTTTATATATGAAGGCTGAAAGCTGAAGAGATGTGGAAAGCTAGCCAGGGCATCACACCAAGGTACGATCTCCCAGCACAACAGTACTCTATAATAATTAATGATGTGAAATAATTCTTCATGAAACTACTCTTTTGACAATCATATATATGATGAGTTGTGCTTCAAGATCAGGTTCTCGATCGGTGGTAATTAAGAATTCACAGCAAAATATATATACTGTACTTATTGTTTCACGGTTGAGGAGCATTGTTCACAATATATATTACATGATGTTCTATGGCGATCGATCTTCCATTTATATCTCCACAATCAATCTTAATTAGATTTCAATTGATGCATTCTCTTTTCTTTAGACATGTATTTAAGCAAAACTAAAGCTATCACATAGACAACATCGTTTTAGTAAAGATGTGATAAAAAGATGCGACCCTTCTTTTGAGAAAAAAGGGTTGTGGCTAATTAACATGGAATAACTGTTCAAGATAAATGTTTTTAAAAATAATAATAATATTTTTTTAAAAATAATATAAATTATATTCTGAATCTTAATACTTAAACTATTAAGTTAAATTATTTTTTTATATGATATCAAGATTATAATTAAGCGATTATGAATTGGAATTTTATTATTTTTTATTTATTTAATAAAAAATAAATATAAATAAATATAATTCTATTCAAATTTTAAATCCATATATATTTTTATTTTTTTGACAATATTTTCTAACTGGGAAGAATGTAGCCACGAAAGTTTCCCTTGGCTTTAATTTAAATCTATCAATTAACAGGATATACATTCCATAATTCCCCATTTCACTCGCTTTTAACTGTAACTTAACTCACAATGAAGGACCGTCAGCGGCAGCCAAAAACGTCATAATCAAGCTCATTACACCATTAGATCGGTTGGGCATTGTGTATGAATCACGGATGATCCAATTGAATCAATCACAACAGACGTGGTTGCCCCATTTGCCAACATTTTCTGGATATTTAACTACAACTTGATACATGTATATGTGTACGCATAATTGTATGTATATAAGCAAGGATAGATGCTATGTAGTTTCAGATACGAAAAGAAAAATCAACTTGTCACATAATCTAAAAGAGTACACTCTGGAAAATTAACTACGGGCAACATGAAAGGGAAATGGCAGAGCCAAGCAATAATATCGCTGCTTCCATGTGGTGGGGAAACGGAACAGTCACGTCGCTATTGATACAAAACTAATGCTGCTCTACGATTGGAACAATTGGTCATGAAGCATCATATGAAATGCAAAAGCTAGCTTTGCCTTTTTATTTGATGTGAGAGTGCACAACAACAACGATAAATGGAAACTTTGTTGACCCTAAAAAGAAAGTAAAAGGTGGGAAAGTTTGGGTAAAAAACGTGTACAAACAAAAAATCAACAGCCATGAATGATCAGTACTTACTACCGTGTAAAAGAGAAGAATATATGTTACTGTTTGTGCATGGTTGCAACACTCGGTGCTGAGACTTTACTTCAGTTTAGCCTATATTGCCAACTATGATTAAGATTTTGCTGTGTGCTAACTAAATCAGGGAAAGGATATGATGGATTTCCTTGTAAATTATAATCTGTGCTGACTCTCCAAATGGGGCTATTTCGATCCTTGCAAATAAAAGAAGTGGGGAGCATCAAGAGAAATTGCTTAATTCCATCGGAGGCATTAACTTTAACCTATTTATTTTATTTTTATTTGAGTTAATGACCTGCTCCATGCCAATTTGTGTAAATCCCGTTTGCCTGCTTTCAAACAAAATTAATAATGTTCGCATCTACATGCATGCATGCATGCAAGTAATTTTACAGCTGAAAATTAAACTTGAAACCAAGCACTTGCCCACGTTTGGGACTCTGACCTTGTATATAAAAATAAATTAAATACAAACCCGCTTCTTGGTCAGTATCATCGTCCTACAAGTACAGCTTTCGATTATCTTATAAAAATAAAAATTATTGTTTTTTATTTTAAAAATAAAGATGCAATAGTGCGTTTTTGCTCAGCCCAACACAATCCAATAATCAGTTCGCATTTGTCATGAAGACAAAAGCAATTGAAATTGTTTTAAAATAACATATAATTAAGGGTGCATGTCAGCTTTTATTCTCTTGTCTCAAAACAAAAGAGATAATAAAGCTTATCAATTAATAAGACCTTTAAGATAATTAATGAAATGACTACCGAATTCACCAAATAATCTAAGCACCGAGACAAAAGTTACAGCACCATAGAAGCAGAATGTGCATCGATTTTCAACAATTGTATATTTTCTTGTGGTTAAATATTCTTTAATTCCCACATCTCCTTTCACGTTCACAAAGCACAAGAAAATCTAGCTTTTCCAACTCCTTCAAATCTAGCTTTTCCAACTCCTCCTCTAAAGTAAAGCTGAATGTATATTAAATAAGAAAGCCAGATCCTGTATGTGATCCTAATTGTTTTCCTTTAAGAGCACATGATTAGTGGAAATAATAAGCATGTCCCCCTCTAAAGAGAGGGTAATAATATAATTAAGAACTCACGACACCATTGAAATGAAAAGAATAAAGCAAAGGGTCATCCTTGATTGATTATAATAAATGATTATCTTATTGAATTGCTTAAAGCTAACCAAAAAAAAAGATTGATGATTAATTAATTAAAATGTGTTGGATAAGTTAGCCACATTAAGAGATGCATCCCAAAATGTGTGTAACCCAAAAAGATGGCCTATAACAATTGGATGGATCATTCAGTTCCCCTTAATTTGATGTGGTTTTCCAGCTAAGTTCATGAGAAACTAGACCCAACTTCTTCTCTTTTTTTATCACCATCACGTTCTTTACATTGTTATGTACTATTCACGGACAGAAGCTTAATTTTGCATTTGAGAATTAGGTATATGATAATTTATATGGCTCATGAAAGTTGTTCATGCGAGTCATTTGTACATAGAAAATTTCTGTCATTTACTTGTCTACTTACCCAATTTTTTTGAAAAAAAAAACTAATTTCTAGCTTGTACAAGCTTTCGTATGGAAATATTTTTAACTCCAATTCTGTTCGTTTCATTTACAGCTAGAAATCCAATTAAAACAAGTGTTACTCAAGTTTCATTTCTCTATGTTTATGGGCTTTCCATTAAATCTCCACCTAACATTACCAATGGAGTTAGTGTTGAAATTGGGGACTTGTAAGTGATGGTTGATTCCATATTTACTAATGTGGTCCATATATCATATAGCTAAAAAAGCATGCCTCATTTAATTTGATCGAAGATGCCATACAGTAAAGCTTAATTTATATTTGAACAAAAAACAGCGAAGCAAATCAACAACAGACTACCTCACCCTCGTCATGAAAAGGAATCTTCAGATCGGATGTATACAAAAAAAAAGACTGCACTTGACTATTACTGCATCAACCGACACGGTACAAACACACTATAGTGGGCGATCAAAGCATATGACCTTGTAAATTAACTAATAGTATTATCAGTACAAGATTTTTACCTAGTGAATCTAAAAACACTACTATTGCGCTGTAAAATCATCTAAAAAAATCCAAAATCTTACTTGTCATCAAAAGATATTAAACAGAGACAGGAATCTGAAGCAAAAAAGAATAATTCGTGAAGAGTATATCTATACCAAATAAATCCATCTTTGTGTGGTCTCCTTTTGATGCAAGTACAAATGGAAGGACACTGTTGGAAGGAAGCTATGCGTCCAAGATACTCTGTGAATATCTGTAGTGCAAAACATAATCATTAACACTGTAAGATCTGTGTTAACATCAGAAAATCAGAAAAATCAACAAAAAATACCCCTAATAAATATTAAAGAAATCTTGTTTCCATATAGGTGGATCAGAAATGCCATTTCATTCACGAATGGAAAACCCTTGAGTAGAAAGACTGAGAGATAATTCATCCAGCACTTGTTCTCCTTCAAAGCATGAAACTTGCAAGAAACAAGAGATTGTCGAAGTCATCATGAATATTTGCAAGCATCAATTATCATCACACAATTCGGTTTTACAAAAACCCTAAAATCAACTGGATCCAAGAGATCGTATATCAAACAAAAAGAAATAGATCGGAGACCTTATACACTGATCATTGATGCAGGGCCCGATGAAGAAACATTAACTTTCTTTGATCCTGTTTGTATCTTCCCACAGCTTTATTGAACCGCAACAAAAATACAATGTCATATGTATGGCCATGGCATGCACGGCAACATCAATAACAATATTCAAATAGGTGCAGTTCAAGAAAGCTGTGGAAGAATACAAAGAGGGTCACATATAGACCACCACAAAAGTTAGATTTAAGTATTTTAGGAGCTTCAAAGCCCTCCATAAACAAACCCTAGCAAGGTTTGTAAAGAGAAGGGAAGGGCAGGAGGGCTAAGAGAGAAAAGATAATTCAAAATATATAGGGATATAAGAGAGAGAGAGAGAGAGAGAGAGAGAGAGAGAGAGAGAGAGAGAGAGAGAGATGTTGTGTGTGCGGGTTTAGGGTGAGAAAGGCTGGTACTTATAGCGGATTTGAGGTCCTTTTTTACCACCAATCCCAAGAAGAATATTGGGCCTGAGAAAACTGAACCCCACCAAACTCCATCTTTAATAATTATTAATTTTTTTTAATTTTCCTGGCAATTCTCTAACTACAGTTATTTTTACAGACAGCTGACTATTTTTCTTGATCCCACTAATCTCCTCACTACCAACAAAATGTTTTGATTAAAATATCAAAAAATACCATTAATATATGTGCGGTTCTGATGCAAACAGCCGGATCTGACGGTGACGGTTATCCTTGTGAGGGCACATAAATGGGTCCCACTATGCGTTGGAAGAAAAGTCTAACCCCTACGCGCCTTAAATGGCTACTTGAGCTTACCATTTTCTGAGTTTCTTTCCTCCTTTCGACGGCCAGCATAGGAAATAAGAAACACTACTTCAGCATTTCAGGTTTGGCCTAGCGTTAGAATTAGAAGTTACTTGTTTCTTTTTATTCTATTTAAATTCGAATCCTGGCGTGCATATCTATTATTCTCATAGTATTTTGTATGTCTACTAGGTTTACAAGGTATTTAATGAGCCATGAAAATTAATCGTGGTGCGTGCAAACTGATCCGAACACCCCACATAAAAAAAAAAAACTCTACTTCACAATTTTAGGACTCGACGGAAGTGGAGGAATGATGCCTTGTGTTTAAATCTCAGGCTTTTTCTAGGATTTTCGTGCAGCGTAAATATTTTGGTGACAATTACTGTTAATTTAAAGTCTTTTTCAGAATTAAACTTTCGGTAATTTAAGTTAGGAATGTGTAAGCACCACAAATTTAGTAAAAGCTTGATATTAATTACAAGGGTTTTCAAGATTAAACTCTAGATAATTTAGATTAAGAATTTGTCTACATAAAAAAAATCAGTAAAACTTGAAGTACCTAAAACACCTATAGTATGGTGAACTAAAAAAGATTATAATTAGAAGTGTTTTCAACTCTGCATAATTTACATTAAGGAATTGTCTACACCATATGTTTAGTAAGGCTTACTATTAATTACAAGTGTTTTGAGATTAAACTCTTAATAATTAACGTTGAAATATTTATACATCATAATTCACTGTTTTTTTAATGAATTGGAATATGTAGATTTTATTAACGAGGATAAATTAAAAATAAAAAAAAATAAGAACAATGTAAGAAAAATCAAACATTAAATTAAAAGCTAAACATCCTTACCACAAGAACATGTTAAGTCCCTTAATCTTCATTTAATTAGTATGCTGCCAAGAAATTCTTGTTACATAATTATAACAAGGAGTATCAATTATTAAAAAGTCAAGGATATATAATTCCTAAATACATCCTAATTATTTTATTTTTTTTGTGTTTGAAAATTCCAAATCTTAACAACTTAACCTTCCATGTCATGGAGTGTTCCATTTGAGATATCAAGCTATTAAGATGCAATATTTTTTATATATCTTTTTAAATTCTTAGATGCTTGATTTGGGTAGCTTTGATTTTATTTAGCTCATTTCAAGTTGTTTGGGTCATAATTCAAGTTTTTAGCTTATTTGGAAGGTATGTATGTATTTGGTTCTTGGTTGGAGACTGGCTACATTATAGTGTTTAGTTTAATGAAATTCTAAATCAGGTTGCGTAATTTGTGAAATGAAGCACACACCCATGCTAAGAAAAAAGCTGAGTAAGATGGCTTCAAGGCCGAAAAGAATTAAAAACCTCCTTACATCATTAAGAGAAATTAGGAAAGATACTTAGAGTTTTATACGTCGAAAGGTTTTTAAAGACATTCACAGAGTGGACTGTAGAAAAGAAACAAGAAGATTCACGGTTCCATTAGCAAGCATACCAACGAGTTGCTTTTTTTAACAAACCATACAAAGTGCCTAGTAAGAAAAAGGTTGTTTTAATTTCATGTATTTTTCTGAAAATGGTACCTATAATTTGTGTTTAGCTAATAACCAACATATTTATTTTACAGGCTAGATATTTTGGGCGCGAGCCTATTCTGATAAAGTTGTATATAGAAATACATATATACAAAGGGAGGGTCGAAACAAAATAGTGCAATAATTTATTGATAGTCGAGTTGAGGTATTTATTATAAGTAGACTTTGAAATATTTTTATATATTATTTGGACTAATGTTTTTTCATGCATATCTCTGACTTATTTTGTACAGTATAAAAACAATATAACATCTTCATGTGTACAAAGTATGGAGACAACCCTTCAATTCATTCATAACATAATTTAGATTTATGGTTAGATATTAAAGTAATCGGTGGACCCGATAAAAATTAAGATTACAATATGTTTATGACTACGATCTAAGATATGAGATTATATTATAGTGTCTTGATTGTAGGTATCCTATAATCCAGCTCGAGTTAACCATCATCGATCATTGAGAAATTAACTAAACAACAGGTTAATGCTCTGAGGGTCAAAATGGAGATAAAATATGAAAAACAAAAAAAAACCTATAGGAGATTATGGAGAAGTACAAAGCATACTTTTCCAAATCATTATCGTCCCCCAATGGGCCTACAACTAGAGCTTTTAATTAATTTATATATAAATTTTTTATTGATTTTATTATAAAAAAACTTTTTCTTCAATTTAATTGATTTTTATAAATATTTGTAATTTTTTTACATTATATAATTTTTTTTTCAATTTAAATTAGTTGTTCCATAGTTTAATGCCATTGTAAATTATTTTATAGCATTTTAAAAAAAAAAATTTAAACGGATGAAAATTTCATCAATAAATGATCAACTATTTTATTATAAAACTATTAAAAGTTATTAATTGTTTCGATCCACCCCAACAAAATCACTTATATAATATGTTATTTTTGTTCTAGTGGCTAAATCATTAGTGAGATGAAAATATTACCGATAAAAGTATTCATTGGAATTCCATCAATAAAAATCACTATAAAATTATTGACAATTATGACATTAATGACAAGAGACTTTCTAATGACATGTTCTCATCGATAAATTATTTAGTAATTTTTATATCAATAATATTATTTTATTTACATTAAAAAATTTTATTAATATTTTAATATTTTTTGAATGTGAAGGCACTTGTAAATCCCTATCTTTTATTATTATTATTATTATTAATGCATTGATATCATTCAAAAAAAAAACCTACCATTAACCGTTGACATCCATGTGAATGTGCGACTTATAATCTTAATATATTCATGATAGCGATGGAATGAAATCTGCCTAGGACGATTCTTGTGGCATTAGTGCTTGATATTGACTGAATTCATTAATTAATATACATGGTAATGTTTTTTTTTTATACATTAACAACGTGTTATAAATAATACATAAAGTCCTATAATGTAATGATTTTGTAATTTTAAGGGTTACAATAAAACGGAATTATTATAACGGCAATGAGTCAATTGTACCTTACAAGCGATTACAATTAAAAAAACGCATCGCAAATGGTAATATATAGACAATAAATAAAAGAAAAACTATATATATAATTAATCACACAGGAATCTGATTGCATTATTATTATTATTATTATTATGAGTGAATTTTAGTTTTTGGAGAATACAAGGACCATGCAAGATTTCAAATAAGAATCAATATCTAAATAAAAATAAAACTGGGGACCTAAAATAACTACTTTAAACTATAGGGACTAAAGGGAACTTTGTCGAAAACAAACCTCCGCTGCTGAAAACGCTTTCCAATTAAACAAGAGACATAACATAACATTAAAAAAAAAAAAAAAAAAAAGAAGAGACATAACATAACATATACATGCATCGGTCCAAAATATTTGTTTTCAACTGGCTTCAATATTTCAAGTGCGTGAGACTCAATACTCTAGAATTGCAGGTGGGATTAGTTCGACTTGATGGAAACCCTAAATTAAAGTTGAATTAAGCCTAAATTAAACCTGAAATGGAGTTCGTGTTTACATGGAAGCATGTGAGGGGGTGGCCCCACCATGGGAACATGTGTGGGTGCCGATAAGACACCGTTTTTCCCGGGACGGAGGTCGCTTTGTTGGCCTGGCCTTGCATGTATTGGTGGACATTTCTGCCTGTATTTTAATACGTGGCTACATTACCGCACGATTAATGTGGGTGTCCGAACTTTCATTTGTATTGATTTGAATTGATGCAGATGAGTGGGTTTTTTAGTTTTATTTTATTTTATTAATAATAAATAAAGTATAAATATTATATAAATTTATCCAAATCTAACCTAAAACATATACATGTATATCATATAAATATATAATATTTATATTTCTGAATATGATATAACATATATAAATATCTGATATATACACACATATGCATATCCTTTTAATATATATACACCTCAAATAAACATATTATTATTTTATTTTATATTGAACAATAGATAATAATAACATAATAAATACTTACATAAATATTTAAAACTTGATTAATATGGTATAAATATCTAAATTTCTTGCTCATTAAATAATTTTTTATTTGAGTATAAATATTGTAAAAACTTTATTAGATGCTATTTTTGATCAACTTTAATTAAAAATACTTTTAATAAGGATTAATATATACACACACTTCATCGTTTCTTGCTTTAAGAGTTTAAATCTTATATATTTATTAAATTGTGATGGATGAGATTCTTATAATTAAATCTTTTAATTTGGTATGATTTTTCTAAATTAAAGCGAGGGTGTCACAGGCATTTATTTACACATAACAACACATGGAGGCATGCACCTGGGAGGGAGGGAGTGGAATCATGTTTAACATATATAGCTGGCAATCACTTTGCTAAACCCCATCTTTTCATCAGCAAAACCTTCAATTATTTGATTTGATTTGATTTAACACTATAATAATAATGTTTCCATCTTTATTTTCGATCAACATTTATAGGGTGCATGGTTTCTTTGTGCTGCCTGGTAGAGAAATGGTGGCATTGGCCTCCTACATGTTTACATGATGAAGGGCAAGTTAAAACTAGAAGCTGTGGTTTTAATTATTTCACTGCGATTAAAATCAAGAAATTGCACGAACGCAGGTAAGAAAAAAAAAGTTTTGCATGTGCTGATTTAGATGGTAGAGTAATAATTAAATCATCTGCCCACCATGGTTGGATGAATAGATGGATAGTCCTCCTTTTATTTTATTTTTTAATTATCTACTGCTACAATGCCACATCCAATGGCAGAACATGAGATGTGTATTTGAGAGCGAAATGGACAGAAAATTATAATCCATTTGACCGAGGCGAGTTAATGTATTTTTTTGTGCTTCCAAGTGTTATTTTTTTAATTTCATTTTTAAGTATTTACTTTATAATAAAATTACTCAAGTCATAAGTTTAATGATTTAAAACGAGAAGCATTATTTTTTTAACTTTTTTTTTTATATATATTTTAATACTGAATTTTTTTCTTTAAAATGCTATTGTGCTGTATAAACATTATCTTTTTTGCTTATTTTGTTTATCTAAATTGCAGCAAAGCACATGTCATATAATTGATATAAATAATATCTTAACAGGAATCTTCTATCCATTTAGTAAGCTATCATCTTAGTAAATTAATTAAGATTTGAGGGTTCTCTAAGTGGTAGAAGGTATGCTAACTTTGATTTTTGTTTTTGGTACTTATGATTTAATTTACTATGTTTAAAATTATAGTTTTTAATTTTTTATGAGATTATTATTGTAAATCTATAATTAAATTTTGATTTTTTTAATGTAGTCACCACTTTTTGACACGTGTTTTTAATTAAAATTCATGTCGGCAGGGATAACCATGCATAATAATTAAGTAATCCTATTAGATGAATAACCATCATTCCATTAATCTAACGGAATCAATAATTTCTAGTCAATTACACAAGAGGACTTCATTGATATTAGATCAATTAGATGAATGACCATCATGCCATTAATTACTCTCATAATATTTTTGAGGCTTGATGGGCCGAACTATTTTTGAACTTTAAATCATATAAGAACTTCGGCCTATTTGAGAATGGGTCTTTCTGTTAGATTGTGTAGGTTTCGCCCGTTAATTAATTAACATTTAAAAAGCACCATTTATCCCTCTTTTATTAAAATTTGGTTAAATAATAAGTCACGTCGAACCCTTTACTTCTTTTTTCTTTTTTTTTTTGGTTTTTGTTACTTTAAACCTCCCATCTATTTTTTCTGTTATATTAATTCTGAGACGTTATAAGTTGCAAAATCAAGGGCTTGTTAAGTGGCTTGTGTATGACTTAAAATAAAAATATTTTTTTTTAACAATAAGATATATTATATAAAACATTCCAAACGTGAAAGTTGAATTATTTTTTAAATTTTATGGATTTTTTAAATTTTTTCATGGATTTTTTTTAAAAATTACAGGTATTTTTTAATAACTTCTTAAATAGATTTTATAAATCTTTTTCTACTAAAAAGTTAAATTCATCTAAGGATTAAAAAAAATCGACAAATCAAATATTCTAAATTAATTTATGCATAATTCGATTGACTTCTACTTATAAAAATGGATGGGAGGTTTAAAGTAACCAAAAATTGAAAGTAAACAATTCAATGTGACCAAATTGTTTTAAGAGGCTTGATCAATTTGACGAAATTCGAATAGTAAAGAGACATTTGGAGATTTTTGAACAATCTTATGGTATGTTGAAAATTTCATATTATAATCATCCACGTATAAAATGTATTTTAAAGGTTGAAAAGTTTGATTTAGCCTTTACATGTAAATTATATTGCTCTCAATTTTTATAAAATAAAATAAGAAACTAATAATTATTAGTGTTGCAACTTCAGATATTCAAGAAATATTTTAACTTAATTTAAAATACTAATTATTTTCTACTTTTGTTTAATAGGTTATTTTTTAAAGAAATATTTTTGAATAATTGCTGAATTATTAAAAAATATTTAATACCATACAGCAACCCAAAAAAATAATTTATATTTTTAGAATTATTTTCTTTTGTTTTTTATTGCAAATTGCATAAAATAAAGTGATGTAAAAATATATTTTTTATCCAAAAATAAAATATATTCTTCCACTAAATTGATTGTATCTTCCAGAATAAATTTTATTTTCAAATAATTTGAAAAACACATCATCACATACATTCAACTAAGTGTATTTTAAAAAAATGTGATAAAAATATGAATGGTTACGAGTAAGCTAGAGGGATGCAACGTGTAGCATGTGTTTATATACGGCGACAGTTGCATGGAAGTGCATGTTCTCTTTTGTCGTTTAATCACTGGTTCTTTTCTCTATACTCGCAACACATGCCCGACACGATTGAAAGGAGGTTTGTCTATTTGATTTAATCCACGAGTTTGTCTTTCCCCTTCCCAATTTTTAGCTGCTTCCTCTCATGCCAGCCAGCCAGCCAGCTCGCCAGCTCCTTTAATTTTATTCTTAATTAATCAGTTTTATAAAATTATTATAACATTTGCTGCTTGATCAACCAATTCATGAGCACAAGTCAGTGGAAGATGCACATGTCTATTAATTCACCAACATTGATTAACTGTCTTAGGCTGTTTTGTTCCTCTTTATCTCTTAAAAAATTGAGTTTAAATGGTTACTAACCCTCCGCCCATGGTTCATTATTTGAGGTGACTTGATATTGCATTACAATTATTATAATTATATATTAAAAAAACACTAAAGCTTATGGCAAAAAACAGAATGACAATGAGGGCTGTAATAGTATTCTATAATATTTTTTCTTTAAAAAAAATTGATTTTTTTTCTCACTCAATTTCTTTTTTCTCTTTAATTTATTTTTTTGATGTTGTGTTTTTATAAGATTAGTATTGGTGGTTTGTTTTGGCTAGCTATGAAGGGAAATGACATGGTGTCAGGGGAAATAATTTGTTAGTTGGTTGATGTGTGGTTTGTGTTGAGATAAAATAATTTTTTATTGAATTAAACAACTAGAGTTTCGAGGGACTAAATTTAAAACAATATGAAGATTGGACAATTGTTAAAGAACTTTTTTTTTTTCTAACAGCAGGGACAAAATTGAACAAGCAATAAAAAATGTGCATCCCAATTGTTTTTTATTAGATAAATTTTTTATTTTTTATTTAATCTTTTTATATAAAATTTATTTGAAATTAGACTCAGGTCTATTTTAATTACTTATATATAGGGTATTAGGATGTCACGTAAAAATTCCAACATATAGTTAACACTTGATTTCATAAAATAAAATCCAATTGTATTGATCTAAAACAATTAATGCTTGAGATATAAAATTTGAAAATGAAACAAGAGCAAGGATGAAATAGAATGAGTAAAGAAAGAATGGATAGTGGTAGCGCTTTCGAGGCGCATGTGATTCCTTTTAGCCATCAAATTTGTTTTTTTTATGATTTTTCTTGAATCATCTTGACAAGATCTGTCATTTGAGGTAATGTACAAAGTTAATAGGGTTTGGTGTGTTCTCAACAATGTTTTTTTTTCTTTTCCATTCTCTTTCACTTGGTTTTAGTGTATTGTTTTGTTAATTTTCTTTTATATCAGTTTTTATCCTCATTTCTTTAATTTTTCTGATCTCATTTTAAAATTTTGATTGTTTGTCCAATTTGATCCTTTATAATTGCTATTTTTATTTTATGGGGTAATTTTGGTCCCATTATCTAAATCACAACTTTGACTTGGATAATTTTTTTAATGCAATTTTTTAAACTATTTTGATGTTTCACTTTCAACAATTGGTTAGTTAAGAATTGTTTTTTTTATATATATATTATTTGCCTTATATATGGTTATTTCTATTTCATAACCTGAATCACTAGTTTTACAGATTAACACAACACAACTCAGGTCTTTTAGGATGGTTTTTTTAAAAAAATTATTTTTCAACATCGATTAGTTGGAAATTGGGTTTTGAATTTTTTTAAAATTTATTTTTTATGTGATCATCTTTTTTTATGACCTGGGTTGCGAGTCTGGTAAGTTAAGTTAACTCAAGTCACCTTTTTTTGGTCCTTCTTTATAAAATTGAATTTTTTTTTTCATTTAAAATCTTGTTGATTGAAAAATGAGTTAGTTGGGGATTACGTTTTCTTTTTCTTTTTATGTAGTTATCCCCGTCTTATGATCATGTTACAAGTTTGGAAGGTTAACTTAAGTTAACTTTGGTAGTTTTTTTTCTAGGTCATTTTTTTTCTTTTTGATTTTTTTTCTCTTGATTTCATCCATCAACATTATTTTTTAAAAAAAATTTTAATTTTATCGATCGATATTTTGTTAATTTTGAACTATGATTCTTAATTTGTTTTGGTTTTCTTTAAATAGAGTTATTGCGATCTCAAACAAATATTTTAATATTTAATTGATTATTAATTTTATGAATATTTGTTTTTATTGTTATATAATTAAATAAAAAATAGCTTTACCAAACAAAATAAGATTTTGTAAGTCAACTCTGGTCGGTTCAAATCATTTGTTTTTATTATTTTTCAGTTGATTTTTTTTATCCATCATTGGATTGGTTAAGAGTTGAACTTCAAAATCATTTTCTTTTTACTTGTTATGTGGTTATCCATTCTCATGATCCCAGTTACAAGTCTTGTATATCTACTTGAGTTGATTTAAACTTTTGTTTTGAATTTTTTAAAAAATAATTTTTTTATTTTTTTTGTTTTAATTAGAAATTGAGCTATATAATTTAATTCAATTTTATTTTTAAAGGTTGTCATAATTTTATAATCAAAATTATAAATTTTACATGTTATGATTCAAATCGATTCAATTCAATATAACATTCTCTTAATATTTAAAAAATAAACATGTTATTCAATATGTGACCAAATTCAATAGCTAGAAAGGTTTCGATCAATATTCAGCAGGTCTTGCATTCATGAATATTATTTTTTTAATTTCTAGAAAACACGTCTAGGATGTCTTTATATATATATATTTTTTTTCTTCTTATATTTAAAAAATAATCTGGCCGAAGCATAGCTAAATCCTTAGCATTGATCATGTAGCCTTTATATTTTAATTTATCATTATATTTTCAATTAAGATAGTTTTATTTTTTAGTATACATTAAGTTTTTAATATTTTTTTTTTAAATATTTAAGCTAAATCAATAGAATTGATCACGAATCTACCCCCTGCTGATGCTTAAATATGCTTATAGATCAATTACTAAAATAAGTAAAATATATAATTAGATACTCGAATAAAATAAAAATCTGGCATTGAAATTTCAGTTCTCCCTGATTGTGGTCTCCACGCAAACATGCCATGCGAGGTTGCATTTTAAATGACCGCTTGAGCAAATGTTCGAAAGAGCGTAGAAATTAAAAGTATGAAGAAAGGAAAAGGCACTTTACGGGACCACGTGGCCTTTTTCTCCTCAAGTACGCGCGTCCAATAAAAATGCGGATGTCATTTCTATTATTGCTTGGTTTTTTTTTTTATTTCACTTCATTGCATAATTATAAAATTCAATTTGTACAAGGCACGAATTTGGAAGGATCAATTTCTAGAAGAAAAGGAATCTAAGAAGCATCAAAACAACATAACATTGTTATGATAGAACAAATTTTTAAATAAAATAAATGAATATAGTTATGAGTTTATTTTGATTTTTGATTAAATTAATAAGATTTTCTTTATTCAGTAGTTTCTTGATTATCTAAGGAGTGTTTGGCATTGAATTTTAACCTATGTATAATTAAAATTTGAAAAAAGTTATTTGAAAAAAATTATTTTTTAATTTTGTGGATTGTTTTTATATTTTTTTAAGTAATATATATTTTAAAAACTAGCTAGTTGCTAAATTTCCAGCTAAGCGACCTCCTTTTACATTCTGAAACCAATGGCACTCCTCCTATATATTTCAATTTTCTTTTACACAAACTTTTTAATATTTGATTCCCATATGGATGTTGTAGAGATTCCTCTAGATATTTGTAAATGTAAAAATCATCATTTTATTTGCATTTGCTGGATGGATGGAGGTGTGGTATAACTTTATACCAATTTATATACAAGAAGAAGAATAAAACGTTTGAGCTACCAAATTGAAAGCCCAAGTAATCCATCAAAGCAGCATATAAACTAGTTCTTAATTATAAATAATTGCTTTTAGTATAATTAGCCAAAATACTGGCTGTAAAGGCTTGTGTATCTTTTCCCCTGCAACTAGACGAGAGAGATCCCAGGTAGTGATGATGATGGCCTAACATGGGGGACCTCGCTGTCGCTAGCTTATCCTACAAAATGTCCTTAAAATGAAGCTGCAAAACCTCTGTGCTTTATCTTCATTAATTTGTGATTGTGAGTTGTCGAACAGGGGAGGGGAGGGGAGGGGCATGGAGGAGGAGGGGATAGGAAAAATTTTACCTCCGTTGTTTAGACTTTAGACAAGGAAGAAGGGGAATGAAGGAGAAATATATTTTTCTTTATTTGGTAATAAATATTAAATATCATTAGGGGGATGAATCTAAAAGATAAAATCAAACAAAATCAAAAGAATAAAAAAAATTAAAATTTTTAATAAAATAAAAGAATAATATGAAGTTTTTGGTTGGATAACTTATTTTTTAAAGTGAAAAAAACTAAAAGAAATTTGAGTCAAACCATCACACAAGAACAACATATATACCACCACATTGAAAAGGTCAGGATGTCATGATCTTTTTAACGCCACCATAGACAGACAATTTCTGCCTCCTAATATTGTTGCACGCGTCATTTAAAGTGTGCTAAGTGATATCACACGTTAGTATAGTATCTTATCCTGCAGTATTATGTAATGTAACGCACATTTTCTATTCATTTGTTATAACATTTATATAATATTGAGAGCTTGACTTTTGAATTCAAATGTGTGTAACGGAAGGATATTTACAATCAGAATTAATAACAATATTTCAAATGGATTCTATAATTATGAAGAGCACAAAATCTGGCATAACTCATGGTAACAGTTGCGTTTGAATTTGTTGTGATTTGATTTCATCAGATTCCTTGATACACCCCCGCAAGAACGGGCTACCATCGGATAGGCCGATCTTGTCACGCAAGAAATCGGTTCATTGTCTGGAGAGAGGTTTGGTGAGCAGATCTGCTAGCTGATCAGTTGTGTGGACATGTTGAACATTGAGAATATTTTTTGCAACCAAATCTCGCACAAAGTGAATATCAATCTGTATATGTTTCATCCTAGAGTGCTGAACAGGATTAAAACTTAATTGAGTGGCGCCTAAATTATCACATAAGAGCAATGGTGGTTGTGATAGACAAAACTTCAATTCCTGAAGCAGGGATAGCAGCCACACACTCTCAGCAGCAGCCATTGCCAAAGCCCTATATTCAGCTTCAATTGATGATCTTGCAATGGCTTGTTGCTTCTTAGAACTCCAAGAAATTGGTGTAGTTCCAAGGAATAACAGATAAGCAGAAGTAGATTTCCTGTCATCCAAACTACCAGCCCAATCAGCATCCGAGAAACAAGTTAACATGCTGCTGGATGTTTTGCTAATAGTAACTCCATAGAAGATTGTGTTCTTCAAATATCGCAGCAATCTTTTTGTTGCTATCCAATGAATCTGCGTGGGATGATGCATGAACTGGGAGAGTTTATTGACAGCAAAACTAATATCAGGTCTTGTAAGAGACAAATATTGCAAGGCACCAATAACTTGATAAAATTCTGTGGAGTCAACAGAGGAAGAACCATCATCCAATTGTAAAGCAACTGATGTTGAGAGAGGTGTGGTGACATCTCTAGCACCAGCCATATTGGTCTTGGCAAGTAAGTCTCGAATATACTCGTGTTGAGTTAGAAACAAGCCAGCTGCAGCAGGAATAACCTCAACACCAAGAAAAAAATGCAGTAACCCCAAGTCTTTGATAGAAAATTTTTGGCCAAGATGATCAATAATACTTGCAACAAAAACTAAATTATTGCCTGTGATAATTAAGTCGTCAACATACACTAGGTAATACGCAAGAGTGGAACCATTATGAAACACAAAAAGAGATGAATCTGATTTGGAATTAAGGAAGCCAAACTCGGTCAATGCATGCTTAAGAGCAGTGTACCAAGCACGTGGTGCTTGCTTTAGACCATAAATGGCCTTGGTTAGGCAACAAACATAATCAGGATGGTCAGGATTTCTGAAGCCCGGGGGTTGCTTCATATATACTGATTCGGTGAGATGCCCATAAAGAAATGCATTATTAACATCCAATTGCCTTAAGGACCAACCCTGCATCACAGCAATAGCCAAGACAGTACGTATGGTAACCGGCTTAACAACAGGGCTAAATGTTTCTTTGTAATCCAGTCCGGGTCGCTGATTGAACCCTTTGGCCACAAGTCTGGCTTTGAACCGATCAACAGACCCATTAGCATGCCTTTTCACCCGAAACACCCATTTACAGCCCACAATATTACATTCAGAAGGAGGGGATACCAATTGCCAAGTATTATGACGCATTAAAGCAGTTAATTCAGAGGACATGGCCTCACGCCATCTAGAATCAGCGAGTGCAGCAGTGATACTCGAGGGTTCCAAAGAAGATGGAAGGGGATGTTTGGTAACAAGGAAGGTTTTTTTGGGTTTATAAATTTCATTCATAGACCTAGTAGTCATGCTATGAACACGCACCGCAGCAGATTCAGAGATAGTAGAAACAGGTAATTCCATGGAAGTAGTTGGATCTAAAAGCTGGGGAGAAGATGGAATACTTACCTGGAGAGGAGACGGTGCAGAGGGCGACCCATGCTCAGACAAAGGCAAGACTTTAGTACCCACATCCAGAGAAGTGCTGGGTCTAGGTGAATCAAAAGGTAGCTATGGTAATGAGATAAGCACAGAAGAATTTTGCCCAGCAGATGGAGAAGAAGGGACACTGTTATGACTGGTCTGTTGAAAAGGAAATGTTGCTTTATGAAATATGACATGTCGCGAGGTGATTATTTTTTTGGTAGAGGGTTCAAAGCACAGATATGCATTTTGGGATAAGCTATAACCCATGAATGTGCATGGTTTTGATTTTGGCTCAAGTTTGTGTTTATTGTATGGTCGGGTTAATGGATAACAGAGACAACCAAATTGTTTGAGCTTGAGATAGTTGGGTCTTTGATTGAATAATTTTTCAAACGGGGATTTATTATTCAAGGTGGCAGTGGGCATGCGATTGATAAGGTAGGCAGCAGTTTGAAATGCATAAGGCCAATAAGAGAGAGGCATGTGAGCATCGGTGAGCAAGGTAAGACCAGTTTCAACTAAGTGGCGATGTCGTCTTTCAGACATACCATTTTGTTGGGGAGTGTGAGGAGCAGTAGTGTAGTGACTAATGCCATGAACAGAGAGATAAGTTTTAAGAGCAACATATTCCCCACCATTATCTGAATAAAGACGTTTTATTTTTGTGTTGAAACGATTTTCCACAAGATTGCGAAATTGTGAAAAAATAGTTTAAACATTTGATTTTTGAGTCATGGGATAAAGCCATATATATTTGGTATAATGGTAAATAAAAATAACATAATATTTAAATCCATTAATTCCAGAATCATGAGATGGAACCCAAACATCCGTATAAATCAATTCAAGTGGAATAGTGCTGGTAAAACCATGAGTACTAAATGTTTGACGATGAGCTTTGTTTTGAGAGCATGAAGTACACATGGAGGAATGACCATTTTTATTGATGGGTAAAGAAAAAACATGAATGAGATGATTAACCAATTTGGATGATGGATGACCAAGACGTTTGTGCCATCCATCAGATGTAGTACGTTCATGAATATAGGCAGTAATATTTTTCTGGATGGGTGGTGGGTGCTCCAGAAATGGGTACACTCCATCTTCACATTTGCCTTTGAGCAGGATCGCCCCCGTGATCCGATCCTTCACCAAAAAATAAGTAGGGTGAAATTCAATGTAAACATTGTTATGTTTGGTAAAATGATGAACGAAGATAAGATTTTTATGAATGGTTGGAACACAAAGAGTGTCACGTAAATGAAAAACATGATTGGATGATTTAAGAGACAACGACCCAGTATGAGAGACAGGCAAACCTGATCCATCTCCAATTACCACTTCATCAGTACCATCATATTCAGAATTAATCTTCAGATTGGAGAGATCAGTGGTCATATTATGAGATGCTGCTGAGTCCACTAGCCATTTATGATTTTTGCGGTGAGAAGAGGCTGCACAATTTGCAGAGAAATTAGAAGTAGACATTTTTGGGCATTGTTTTGCTGTATGACCTGGTTGATCACACCATTGACATTTTGGTTTAAATCTCCTGTGACCCGAATTAAATGACCCATTTCGGTAAGAACCACTTTGTCCACGTGGAGATTGAAAAGCAACCGGGGGACGCCATTTGGACTGTCTAGAATTAAAAGAGGATTGAGGACTCCAGCGATTAGAATAATTTGCGGTGGGAACAAACGAAGTTGCAAATTGTTGCTCTAGCCGCCGAAGGTAATTTTCATGACTGACAAGAAAATCATGAATTTCTTCGAATTTCAGAGACGTCTCACGGGCACGAATGGGTGCAACAATTTCTCTAAACTCAATACCCAATCCATTGAGTATGTATAGAGTTAAATCATCATCTGAAACTGGATGATTGATGATTGCTAGTTCATCAGCAATTACTTTAATTCCTTGAAGGAATTCAGAAACTGAATGAGACCCACGATTGCTCAAGGTCAGGTCTTCTTTGAGCTGCATCACACGTGTTTTGGATTTACCTGCATATAAACGGATAAGTGCTGTCCAAGCCTCATGAGATGTTTTGTAGGCAGAGAGAAGGGGGGTAATGGTGGTGGAGGTGGAGGCGAGGATGGCATATAGGATGAGCTTGTCTTGGCGAATCTAGTGGGAATTCGAAGCTTTGGATGCAGTAAGGTTCAGCACATCAATGGCAGGACACTTGTGTGTACCCGTTACAAACTCAATAAGATCGTAGCCAATGAGCAATGCTTCAAATTGAGCTCGTCACTGTGGAAAAGTAGAGGGGATGAGTTTTTCATTGATGGTTGTGGCAGCATTGATTGTGATGATGGGTGAGTGTGTAGAGTCGATGGTAGATGTGGTGATGGTTGCCATTTGTAGTAAGCAAATAAAGAAGAATAGCAGGAAGGATGATACTCGTTAGAGATTTTCAGGCTCTAATACCATATAGTATCTTATACTGCAGTATTATGTAATGCAACGCACACTTTCTATTCATTTGTTATAACATTTATACAATATTGAGAGCTTGACTTTTGAATTCAAATGTGTGTAACGGAAGGATATTTACAATCAGAATTAATAACAATATTTCAAATAGATCCTATAATTATGAAGAGCACAAAATCTGGCATAACTCATGGTAACAACTGCGTTTGAATTTGTTGTGATTTGATTTCATCAGATTCCTTGATAGTTAGAGCATGCAAGAATAATGTTTAGTTTTACTTTCCAAATTATATTTATAAGTGTTTTTTAATAATGATTTTTTAAAATTTAATAATTATTTTATTAATAATATTAATTATTATAACAATACTTATATTTACAACACAAAAGGTAATATTTTAATATTAATACTTTGATTATAGTGAAAATAATAATATTCAGAACACAAATAATATTATTTTTAATTCCAATAATATTTAGAACACATATAATAATATTTTTATATTAAAAATCTGAACCCTTATGAAAATAATAATATTACAACATAGACAATAATATCTATGAATATGTTGAATTACAATAAAAATAATAATATTTAATTTGAATACTTTGAATAATAAGAAAAATAATAATATGTTTTAGATGAATATTTTGTATTCTAAAAAAATAAATTACAATGTAAATTCTAATATTTTTTATATTAATACCTAGAATTGTTGAATATTTTTAATAATACTATACCACGAGTTTACTTTTTATTTTTATAAAAAGCACTATTAAAATTTATAATATAAATAATAATATGTTTTTGATATTAATAGTGATATTTTCTTTGAATTTTAATAATAATAATTCTAAAAAAAATAATAATATTTAGAATTAGCTCCATGAGCATGACTCATTAATCTTGGTCCTGACACCAGATCCATTACCCTTGAATCCAGTGGCATGATTCAAGCATTAGGTGTCCTCAAGTGGACTGTGGGCATAGACATGCCTAGCATAACTTAAACGCCATGTGTGCGCTAAGGTATACCCAACCCCTAGGCAGTAACTAAATAGCACATGTGTGTGAAGGTGAGCCTAACACTAAGGCATGACCAAAACACCACATATACGATGCAAGAAGAAGCCTGAGCACTACATGAGTGTAGGGGGTGTGTCCAATTCCACATAGTAACCCAAACACCATGTATCCCTACATTGTTTTTCTTCGATAGTAATAATACTAAAAGTAATTTTTAATTTTACTTTTCAAATCAAATTTTTGGGTGTTTTCCAATATTAAAAATATTTTTAAAATTTAGTAGTTATTTTATTAATAATATTAATTATTATAACAATACTAATATTTATAACACAAAAGATAATATTTTTAATATCAATACTTTTGATTATAGTAAAAATAATAATATTTAGAGCACAAATAATACTATTTTTAATTCCAAGAATATTTAAAATGTAAATAATAATATTTTTTATATTAAAAAATTGAATTCCTATAAAAATAATAATATCATAACACAAATAATAATATCTATGAATATGTTGAATTGTAAGAAAAATAATAATATTTTGATATAAATACTTTGAATAATAAGAAAAATAATAATATGTTTTAGATGAATACCTTGTACTCTAAGAAGAATAATAATATTTACAACTCAAATTATAATATTTTTTATATTAATACTCAGAATTGTTAACTATTTTTAATAATACCGTGTTGCGGTCTCACCTTTTATTTTTATAAAAAAATTCATAAAAAATTATAATATAAATAATAATATGTTTTCAATATTAATAAAAATATTTTCTTTCAAATTTATTAATTATTTTATTAATAATAATGATTATAATAACATGAATAATATTTCTAAAACAAACAATAATATTTAGAATCTTATGACTTAGGAACCTTGGATCTAGTGTCATGACTTATACGCCAAATACCCCCTAGTGGGGTACGGGCATGACTCCCTCCTAGTGCAACCTAGGTACCACGTGTACATCGAGGGTGCCCAGCACCGAGGAAGCAGCATAAGTACCATATGTACACTTTGTTTGTCATCACTCAAGTAGGCAAGTCAAGCACCATGTGCGCGCATTAGGTGCCCAACCCAGACAGCTCAAGCACCACGTGCACGCACCTTAAATTTGATGCGTGGGGTCTACTGACTGCACCCTTACACATCCCCTCGTCAAACAATGTAGTCCACAGTAAAAACGCACACAGTCTATAATACCCACATTAAAGTGCAATCCATAGTGAATTCATTAACATTGAATATTATTTCGTGTTATAATGAAACATTGATAAATTTTAGCTATAATTATTTTTTTTCCATATAGGTTAACTTGACTATCTCATTATCTGAGATAGTCTGAAAAGAAATAAAGAAAAAGGTTTAAAGCTCAATAATTTAATATCAAATGATAAAATGAATTTTTTTAAAAAAAAATTAGAGTTAAATTGGGTTAATATTTAAAATCAACAACTTTGGTTATGAGATCATGATGACCATATAGAATACCAAAAACTAAATTTCGATAAAATTCTTAACCATCAAAAAAATTTAAAAAACAAATAATAATAAAAAATAGAATGAAAAAAAAAGAAAAGGAAATAAAAAAGGGTGATGCGATGCTTCAGTCACCACCACGGAAGGCTCCCAACAACGACTAGGAGGCACCACCCACTCCGCCTAAAAGGTGGGGGCACCTCCCATTTGTTGGCATGTGCTTTGCACATATCATTTATTTAAAAAAAAAAATCACAGAAAAACTATAATACCCTTGAATCTACTTCAAATTTCTAAGAAATTCGAGGTTAAACAACCTAAAATGTCTCTTGATCTTGTGCTGAAAAAAGCTACCTTAAAGGGCTATGCTGTAATTATATTGTACAAAAAAATAAAAATTCAAAAACACCTTTTAAATATTGATTGTGTTAATTTGTTTAAGGGTGCAATGAGTAATTACATTGTATAATAAACATATGAAAATATAATTCTACCTTAAAGTGTATATTTATTTTTTTACTTTACTTTTAAATGGTTATACTTATACTTGTAAACTATATTTTGTAAACTATATCATGCATAATTTATAAAAAAATTGATAAATTTTATTTTTATTTATAATTTAAAAATTAATCGTAGCATCTTAATCAATATTGTTAAATTTACGAGTTGACTCATTAAATTATATAATTTCACGAGTGAATATATACTTAACATGCAAAATTGTTTTAAGAACTTAAAAAACTAATAAAATAAGTAAAATCATGTGAAATTAGATGAAATCACGAGTTTATAATCATTTTTATGATTTTAACAATAAAAACATACATTGCAATATTTCATGCTTCTAACTATTGTTATTAAAATTATGAGTTGATTTATAAAATTTTATAATTTTATAAGTTAATATGTATATAACATATAAAATCAGATTAAAAACTTAAAAATAAGTAAAATTAATTAAAATTAGATAAAATCAGGCTAAGGCCCTATTTATTTGTTGGAAAATAGTTTTTTTTTAAAGTAAAGTCCGGAAAAGTGAATTATTTTCTGATGTTTAATAGTGTAATAAAAAATAAGTTGGAAAACATTTTCTAGTATTCGATTATGTCATGAAAAATGAGCTGAAAAATAACTTATTAATTTTTTATTTTTCTCGACTTTATTAAAATAATGAGGAATAAATTTTATAAATTAAAAAGTTGAATGAGAATAAAATTGAAAAAAAAATATAATTTCTTAAATTATATCAAATAAAATAAATAATAATCAAGATAATAGAGATCAAATCTAAAAAATTAAAAAATAAATATGAGAAAATTAAAATAATAATAATTAACATCATCAAAACTAAAAAAATAAAAAAATAAAAGATAAAGAAATTAAAATAATAATAATTAACATCTTATAAATTATTTCAAATAAAATAAGTAACAATTAAAAGAACGAGGACCAAATATGATAAATAAAAAAATTTAATAAAAAAATAATAGGAAAAAAAATAAATAACAATTATAAAAATAAGGATCAAAGTTAATATAAAAAATAAATTTTAAGAGATGAAATTAAAAAATAAATATTCAAAATAAAATATAATTAACAATTAAAAATTTAAGGATTAAATTTGATATAATTAGTAAATAATATGATATTTTTAAATTTTTTATAACTTGTATAAAGTATTTTCTATTTAAATTTTACAATTTTTTTAAGTCAAACTAAATTTTTTTGATTGAAATTTTTTTTATTAATTTTTTAATAATAAATAAATATAAAAAAACTTAAAATATAATTTTTTGAAAAATAAATTTTAAAAAACAAATATAGCCCGATAAAATCAGACTGATTTCAAGGAGTTTGACAAAAGTTATTAAAAAAAAATACTGATTCCCTGTCCCTGATTCCCCTGACCCGACCCTCTGCACGCAGTCCCCGCTCCCAATCTTCCCTTTACCCCTTTGCCCAAATCTCAAATTCTCAAGAATCTCAACCCTAGTCGACCAACACCAGCAGCGCAGCTGGTTCCACACTTCCACTCTCCACTCATCACCAGCAGCGCAAAGTTTAATCTCCATTTTTTTCTTTACTTCGTTTGCCTCTGTTCTGATTGTCTCCACTCTCTCAGCTGGTTTTGCATGCCACTGTAAATGAAGCAACAATTTCGTTAGTGGCCAGGTTTGCTTCCTGGTTTCTCTTTTTTTCTGTCATGTTTTATTACGTGGAAGAGGGCCATGAGGCATGAGCCATCAATCTTATATTATTTTTTGGTGGTTTGGTAGTTAAATAATCTTGAACTTGTTAATCTTGCAAAAAGAGGAAATCTTCCTGGTGTTGAAAATCTAGTAAACACATTACTTGCTGTTAATTTCGGCTGGACATTATATTTGCGTTTTGTTGGATTCTCAGGCTCAGGCTCTCAACCATTAATGAGCCGCCGTGAGATCGACGGCTTCCTCTTCATCAACAGCACTCTCTTTTTTTCCTGTCATCAACAGCTTTCTCTTCAGTCTTCACCCTTCATCAACAGCGCTTTCTTTCTTCTTTTTCTTTTCCGCATCATACACGGCATCCTTTTCAGTCTTCACTGAATCACTACTCATCAACAGGTAATACTTAATTGCTTAGATTGAATTTTTCTTGCTGGAAAGGGATTTTTAGCCCCAGTTGTTCTTTGTCCTATTCCTTGCTTTCTCCTTCTTTTCTTTCCTTACTTGAGTATGTGACACAGAGATGGTCACCAATCATCATAGACAATTACTTTTAATTGCTTGAGTTTGATCCTTTGTTGAGTTCGTTTCAGTAATTCTACTTCGTTCCAGTATGAAACTGGGTAGATTTAAATCAATTAAAATTTTAAAGTTGATAGAGTTGCTATAGATCTGTGAAGCTGTTCTTGGTTTAGGCTATTTGGTAACTTGCTGGTGATTTTTTTAGGAGAAGGTGCTAGTCAATTTATAGATTGTGGAATGTAAATTGTGAGAGAACATAGAGTGTAAAAACAGAGAAGCAATGTCATTTTTCCCCTTTCAAATCATCAAGCAAAACTTAAATTTGCAGAAGACAATAAATTTACCAAATTGAACAGCTAGAAAAAGCTCATCTTCCTTGAAGGGTATCGCTGTCCGAATCTTGACTCTGTCGTGATTGCACGGGTGATGATGAGTGAGGAACAATGGAGTCTATAGTTTTCATGTGAGTAATAGATTAGACAAGAGGGTGTAAATTTTTGGGAAAAGGTTTGTTTTATCCTCAACTTAATGGGACAATTCAATTTGAACAATCTTTGCAAAAAATAAAAGCTATTTTTTAAATTGAAATCTGTAATAACCTTTCTGTCACAATCGAAAGTTCTTAAGAGAATTAAGATGTATAGCATGATTCTTAAGTACGTTTCATAACAATCAATCCCATTTTTGCTTTTCATATGTTGTCTTAAGTATTTCTTTTCTTTTTTCAGCTACGCGCTGGTAAAAGATTTAGAGGTAGAATGAAGAAAATGGAGATTTTTCTTAGCAATCAAACATTTGGATAAGCATTTATGCTAACTTGTACCTGCCACTGCCAGGCTATTTGCCATCAGCCAACTCTATTTTGTCTAGCTCTGCAGCAGAAACATTATTAATTATAGCCTTTTTTTCCTTAGTTTGATAGTCTCATTTTTTTTTAGAACGTTGATAATGTCATTCCCAATTATCTTGATGATTACATGGACAGTCTCCATGAGCTTTATAAAGAGCATGCGAGAATTTTATTCTATTTTTGGGCTAGTTTCCTTGCGACTAGGGTGACAGTGTTTTACAGTAACAAAGCCAGTGATATAATATTTACAGTGTGCTGATATGCAATTTTATATAGTCATAATTTTATTGACTATTTATTGATGATCTTTGAAAATGTGCTCTCTCCCGCACCGACAAAATCAAAACGCCTTCCTTGGAAATTGAGGTAACATTAGCGCTGCCAGCAGACGGTACTGCAGGTCGCTGAGCTTCAGGTTTTTTTTAAAAAAATATAATTACTGTTATTTTTTAAAGTTATTTTTATTTTTAAATATATTAAAATAATCTAAAAAAATATATAAAAATTAAATTTTCACACACTTTGATTAGGGCCACGCTCGAATTTTCAATTTGAAATCAGTCTCGCTATTCCTCGTAAGTTTGTGGGTTTCTTTATTATTTGCTTTCTTTGATTCTAAATTGCAAATACACTACAAGTATTTGAATCTTTTTCACCAATTACGTAAAACATTCCTTCCATAGTTACCTCAAATCTAAAGGTGAGAAGGAAGGGTTTTAGTATTTACTTCTCTATGATTCTCTCCTGTTTGGAACATTAACCATCCACATTTTTTATTTATTTTCACTTGTGAATTATTACTAAAACATATTTACGTAAAATAAATTGCCTAAGCAAGATTAGTATCGCCTTATATGACGTTAAGCGTGATATATTATATTCTAAGACAAAAAAAAAAAGAGTTAAAATCAATCAAACAAACTTGCTGGACTATTTTCTCTTGTCCCTGAGAACTGCGGCTTTATGTTGTGGCATAAGATGCGCCTCGACTTTGCTTGGATCCAACCACTTTAGAGGATGGAGATCGAAAAACATTCAATTAGGGACAATAACCAGTAAGGTAAAAAACACTCCACATGAGAAAATCAGCATCGTCGTTTGAAACAATCTAAAACCCAAGAACCACTAAAACCTTCTCTTCTTTTCTGTCTTTTTTATGGTTTCTCTCTGTTTTAATTTTGTTTTTTTGGGTTAACATATAAAGAAAGATTATTCAAATAAAGATAGGACCTTTACGGCCAAAAAATCCTTTTTTTTTTATCCTTTCTAAAAGTATATTTCAGTGCTTGCTCATTCGAAGATATTGCTTATTCAATTCTTAACATGGGTTTGTTCTTGTTCAATTAGAGATATGGATTTAGTCCCTTTCTTGCTTTCTTTCTCCGTTTAAAATCTTGAAATTGAACTCAATAGTTACTTAGGTTCTTATTTTCTTGTTGATATTGTTTTTCCAAAGGGTTACTGGAATTAATATTGTCCTTGTGTTTAATATTTGAAGAGTCTCTGGCGCTATGGATCTGTCTCCATTCAAGTTGGACATTGATGAACTTATAAATGAGTTTGTTGAGGTATTTACTTGGATTTGTTATTTTGGGCTGTTTTTATTTTGTTTAGCTGTTGTTTTTCAGGAAGGGTTATTATGTTTTGATTGTTTAACAGTTCTGGTGTTCGGGAACTGTTAGGGTGAGTTTACAACTTTGGCTGATATGAAAAGAGTATGGCTTTCCAGGAAGTTTACCTACATCTTTGAGGCTAGTCCTCCTACCAAATTGGCCTTCTTTATGCAGTCGTTGTATGCTCATACAATTGGTGAGCTCTCACCGACTTGATTTTTGTATTTTCATTGAAGCAAATAATGTTTGCTAGAATCCAGTTGTCGTTGTGAGTTTTTCTTCAGTGTAAAAATTGTTGCCCTGGTTATATTTTATAAAGCCCGTTTCTGATAATGGACAAGTCCCATCTGGGGCTGGATAGTTTTTGGATCATGTTGCTTTCTCATCAGATTTCTTGAGACATATTTAAGCGAGAGCTTGTTTGATCTTACCATTCTCATAGTGAATTTAGATGATTATCTCCTTAAAAGTAAATGAAGGATTTTTTAATTCAACTTCTAATGCAAATTTTGCTAACCAACATGCAATCAATTGCAGGTCACATGATTAGTACTTCTTCTTTATCACAAAGGCTAGGAGGCCTGTATTGCCTTTACTGTCTTTATGAGACTCAACCATTCAAGCCTCCTTTCAAAATCTACTTCTCTCTTGGTATATCTGCACTTTCTGCATAAACTTTATCTTTAATGTACTTAATTTTGAGGTTTAGTTTATTATGATGAGGTTGAACTGTGTGCCATGCCATATTATGAAGCTTTTGCTCTAATTTTCCTTGTTGCTTATCTGAATGGCAGGTGATGTGCAATTTGGCTTTCAAATTAATTCTTTGATTCTTCTTACCGGAACTAATTGATTACATATTGCTGTGACTTTTGGTTATTTTGAATGATTCTGGCACACTAATATTTTGTTAAAATTGGAAGTTACCTCAGACAAACTACTTCTGCTAGGTCTTATTCTAACTCATCAGTACTAGTGTCATGAATCATCTTTTCCATTCTTTCCTTTATGGGGCCACTCTTGTATTCAGCCATGAACAAACAGGGTTTTTGCACTATATTGTCAATGTCCTTGTGATTAATTTTTTTCATTGGTTGGACTTTTAGGTTTAAAGTGAACATGCTTAAGGGTTTTTCTTTGTGTGAACTCTCTCCCATTTGGAAGCATTTTATTGCTCTTGACCATGCTTGATCATGTTGAGGTGAATTAAGTGATGATAGTAATAATGAAGTTATGATTAGCTGAAGTTTTGTTTTCCCTTCTCTGTCACCATCTTATTTCTTCTTGTTATCTGACAGGAGAGTTGAAGAAACTCAAGACCCTTGTTATAAATGCAAAAGAACATGGAATAAAAGTAGTACCTGCTTTGGTCAAAAGGATGCTAGAAAAGAACATGTTTCTCTTTGGGTTTGTGGACTTACATGAAGGTTCTGTTAGTGAGACAGTGAACCAACTCACAGAATTGCAAGATGCCCGTGTGCAAGTTGCATATAAGAAGTATGTTTCCTAGAAATGATATGATTTATTCCAATCTAATAGCATGATTAGTCAGGTTTCAGGTTTCAAAATATTCTATGGATCCTCTTATTGCTCCACTGCTTTCTTTATAACAGGTTATTTGATGATACTCGGATTGAGCAGTTCCTCCATATGGACATGGTATGTTGCATTACTCCTCATGTGAAAGTTTTACTTATGTTCCACTAGATCAATAGTTGCAAATAGGCCCTGCCTTCTTTTCCTGTTTTGAAAATAGTTACCTGTAGGTATAATGATTTTACAATGCTCACAGTTGGTGCCATGGTTTTCCTCTTCCTTTTTTCTCCCTGAATAAGCTTGTGGATTGAACTGCATCTGCAGGGTATGGAATTTGATTTAGAGATGCTCAAGAAAATGTCAACAGAATATGCAGAGGCGAAGAAACATGCCATCAGAGGTATGTTCTTTTATCCATCTCATATCTGTATTTAAAAGTTATAGACTGAATAAGCATCAAATCGTGAAAGTAACATGAGTATTCTTCCTTAATATACCTGTATCTGTACTGCCTTGCAGAGCTAGTGATTTTAGCTGTTACCAGATGCAAAACTAGTTTATCCAGTCACTTTTTTTTTTTAACACTAAGAAGCTACATTTACTTGTCAATGATTGTTTGAATTTATCAAATTGTTGAATTTTTGGTTCTACTACAATTTTTACCAGGATAAATGGTCGGGTTGGTAGAATTTATCTGTGATTTCTTATATGCATCATTTATGGTGCTGTTTAAACTTTGAAGCACATATCAGTTATTATTATCTAAACCATGTTAAATATGCCTGGTCCAGATATCATGGAGTCTCCCAATTTATATTTCCCTTTCAAAATTCTTTCAGTATCTACAACGTATTTAATTTACCACACTTCTGCTTCTTTTTTTTTTTGTTTTTTTTAACAGAAGCAAACAAAGCAGTAGATGTCCAAAACATACAGCATATATCAGATGATAGGGAATTTATTGGAGATGAAGTTGAGAGGATCACAGAGAACTGGAATGTCCAAAGCCAAGTGTTTTATCAGCAAACAGGACTGAATCAACGTCATGCTAAAAAAGATGAGCAACAACATCAACCACAGCACAAAAAACATGAACAGCAAGATGATGATTTTGGTGATGAATTTAGTCATCAACTGGAACTGCAACTAATTGAAGAAGAACAGCTACAACAAAAACAAGAGGATGATGAATCTAATCATGATTTGGAGCTGTAACTTTCTGTAAAACAGCCCTAATAATATAGAAACAAAATAGTGAGGAATTATGCTACAAAAACCAGGACAAATAGGAATACCATGGTTTAGGACATGATTATCTAGCAAGGTGATCATTCCAATCGAGGATGCTGCAGAATTTTGTGATGAGACTGCTGCAATTCTAACCTTTCTTCAAGACCATTCCCAGGACCTTTTTCAGTTTATGGAAGAGAAAGCTGATGGGTTTTCTGGATAGGTTTTTCAAGTTACTGAATTTATTATCAGAACACAGAAAGGGTATCTCTGTAGAAAATGTTTGTCAGTATATGTTGAGAATGGCATCTTGAAACAATTGGAGTCATTTTTATTGTTCTTTGCCATTGGGCTGCATCCTCATGAAGTCTATAAACCTAGCTTTTCCAGTTCCATTAGGGCCCCTAGTACCACCCTTCTAGTACCAAGAAGATTTTTTTCCTGCTAATGCCATCCATGTCTAGTTTTGATGATTGAATACTTATTGATTTTAAGTGCAGATAAAGTTCAGATTGGTTTTCTCTCGTTTATTGTGGTCAACTGGATTCAAGTTATTGTGTTACAATCATCGAAGGATTAATCAATGTTTTTTTTTATTATCAATACCCCATGAATCATGCTTCACTGAAGGAAGCAATTGAAGTGTATTCCCTTTCTTTTCTGGTTTCCAGCTGTTCTCGTTTATGTTTGATTAATAAAAGGAGGAAACATTAGTTTTTGGTTGATCATCACCATTTTCAATGATTCAGATTATAAGAAATGGCATGGAGTTGGGTTTTTGCAAGAGTCTTAAGTTATTTGAGTTTAGCCCAGAACAGAGTATTGATTAAACAGGTAAATAGCAGAATTTTTATTTGATCATTCCCCCTCAATTCCTCACATGATTAAATGAACTAGTAAACTAGAAAGGGAAGAAAATTAGAGGGGA
The DNA here is from genome assembly GCA_026413675.1 of Populus pruinosa. NCBI lineage: Eukaryota > Viridiplantae > Streptophyta > Magnoliopsida > Malpighiales > Salicaceae > Populus > Populus pruinosa. The sequence goes on along the minus strand of CM048597.1, from coordinate 4,943,789 downwards.
AACATGCAAGTACAATAAATACCCCAATACCCAAACCTCCTATGTAGCCCTTAACTCTATTCTAACAGAATTTTCCCTTAACTCAATCTCAACAACATGAAGTTTGCCATCCTCAGGCAAGCTATCCAAGCTAAAACCAACCAACCCAGAATTCGAATCATACACAAAATCAACCACATTTGAGTCCACAATGCACTTCCTTGGCTTAGCAGATGCATAAGCACCAAATTTGCCACACCCTTTAACCTCTACGCAAACTTTCCCTACCAATTCATCGCTATAGTTCCCCACCCTCTCTTCAGTCACACCACTACTTTCACCCCTGTGTCCATCATCAAGCTCTGATAATTCAGCACCACCTCTCACTTCATACTTCAGCCCCTCAATGGCTCCGCCTGCATTGAACATGTTGATTAGCCCTAAGGGTGCAAAGCTGAACCCAGGTGCTAAAACCTTGATGGGTGTTACAGTGAATATGTCATGCTCAAGGACTTTGAGTGACACTGGCAATGCTGCATTGTAAGGGAGGGTGATTAGTTCTCCTGTCCGGTGACAGTAGAAAGCACAATTGCCATCCCAGTTGGGGTCCGTGGCAGCTTCAGCGATGAGGTGAACATCACGGCCCCTGATAGCGCCTGTTAGGGCCTCAGTTTTGGTTTGGTGGAAAGCGTTCTTTTTTTCAGTGCTGCTCCAAGCTGCTCCTTGGCAATTGTAGACACCTAGGACCCCTGTGAACTTGTTCATGCTCCATATTTTCAATAAGCTGCAATCAAAGAAAAACTGTTTAAGAAAAATCCTCATAATGCAACATTTCTAGGATAAGAAATTAGCTAAAATTCAGATCAAAATATTTTCATCATGCTAGCTAGCTAGCTTAGATGACAAAACTATCAAGAAGAAAAAGACTTACCTCACTCCATCACGGGCAGGGTCAGAGAACAAGCAGTCAGAGGTGGGCCTTCCAGGCAAACGAGCTCGAAGAATAGACCCATCGGGAAGTGCCACCTTCTTTAGTAGCTCAAAGTTGTGCTTCCCAGGTGCATCACTGCTCATAAAAAATGTTACCACAAACATTTAGCAAATGACATAGCACAAAAATATTTGATGATATCTGAATTTAACATGTTAATTTTGATTGATGATGAAGGGCTAGGATTTATTACCTGACATAGATGGGTCCACCACTAATAGCCCTAGCAGAAGCATGATACTCTGCAGCTGCATGTAGAGAATGTCCCAATCAGGCAACATGAACTCTCCCAAGAAAACACTGTTATATGCCACTGCTGCTATATGAATGGTGTGTGATACAGGATCACGCGGGTAGAAGTCATCTGATGCTCTCACTATTGCTGTTTGTTTGGAGCTGCGCCATGACATTTCAATGCAAAAAAAATCACATCAGGAAAAAGCCCCAAGCTTGCCAAAAAAACCTAAGAAGAAGAAAAGGAAACTTACCAGTACAAAGCATCTGTGTTATGGCTCATGCAAGCAATGCAGCCATTATCAAGGAAGTTCCTAGCAACAGAAGCATCAAGGGCCTGATGATATTGCCTAGTCAATTCAACCCTTCCTCCTAAACCAGCACCTAGTGTCTCCAAAATACATTGAACATCCACCTTAACCCCATCGATACCAGCTGCTGCCAAATAACTATGCAACTCATTATAAAACCTGTGCACATTTTTCGGATTCACTAACCCTAATCCCTGCAACGCCAATGCATCGTTTTTCCATGTGGGCTCATTCTCCACCACCCCCTTCGACACCATTGGATACTTCATCATTGACCCATATTCCTCCATCTCCTTAACTCCTGGACGGACCCCACCCCAATAACCAGTAATAGCATGCCACACATACACATATTTTAACCCGTGTTTTTCTTTAGCTATATTCACTATGCTCTTGATCCCCGCTGCTGGATCATCTTTCTTCTGGAACTTTGCGTTTTCTTTAATCCCAGTCAACCTAAGCAACGGTTGCTGATCTTGTTTACTCACATCTTGACCATTGGTTTCCTCTTCTGGGTCACGACCAACTGATTGCCATCCATCATCAATGATCACAAATTTTGGCGGGGTACCACCAGAAGCTAGACTTTGTAGCCCAGCTTCTACCCCTTCTTGAGTCACTTCTTGATAAAAGGCATCCCAGGTACACCAACCAAAATGATCAACAATTCCAGGCAATTTTTTCTCATGCCGTTGACGAAAAGTCTTCAGATGCAACTTAACGGCTCTAACAGCCTCCGTTATTGTCCTAAACGGATCGGTCCCGGCATGAATGAACAAAGTGTGAGTAAACGACGACGTTTTGGTCTCTGCATCACCACTCTCCAAACAGAGTTCAAGCTCATCCCTAACATTCCCCTGCAAACAAGCCCTAAATGACCCTTCAATCAACGGCAGAAATACAGTGTAAACAACCTGATTATCTTCATCTCCACCGTCTGATTCAAGGTGGGACCCATCTTTAGTTTCCACTAATAAAAACTGTGTCTCTAGAGGAATATCTCTCCCTTGACCCCCCATTTTCTGAGCCATCCACCACAGCTTGAACCGGAAACAAGCCATGAACCGGACATCACGTAAGGCGCCCAAAGAAGTCACGTGTCTACTATTTTCTTGATCGAACACCGCACCTAAAAACACTCCCTCCACCGGACCTGAAGTTGAACCGGATGTTGCTATCACATTGTCTGGCACACCAGTCAATATTGTCCGGTCTTTAACTATCAATTTCCTGTCCGAAATACGAACCGCTGGTTTGATCGTCATTGCTTCCTTTTCCTCTTCCTTTCTGTCTTCCTTTTTTAAATGTTTTAATGGAACTTCACTTCTCTGTGATTATAAACGCATACAGTAATGAGATACATCAAAATCAAAACTACTATAAATACACATTACAGAAAAATAATGGGGCATTGGGAAGCTAAAGAAAAGATGAAGAATTTACCTTGAATGCTAATAAAGAGAGTGCTTTATAATTCGAAGAATACCTACAAACTCCAAGAGACGAAACAGGGTATCAAATTATGTTCAAATTTTCTCAGAAACCAAACAGAAAAGAACAGCAAAAACAATGGATAAACATGGAAAAGAAAAGGGATAAATACCAGAAACAGAAGGCTTTTTTGGTTTTTGCTTTACAGAAGTTTGGAGAGATCCCGATAGAAGACCAAGGTAAGTGAAAATGAGGTCTGCTATTTATAGTACAAGATTGTGGATTGACATTACTGTAACAAAAATTTGACAACATTTTCTTTTTCTCCTATGAACCTCGTCTCTGTTGTGGTTTCTTGTCTCTGTAAGAGATTAGAATCCTTCTTTCTTGGATTTCTTAATGCCAAAAAAACAGCTGTAATTATTACCAACGGTATAGATAAGACCTTTCTAAGCTTCTAACGGCAGACTGATCCGCCACGTCGGATCCACGAAATACCAGTCCACTTACCCGGTTCTAAGAACGTGGACTATCATTCTTTGACAGCAAGGTTCACGTTGTTTCTACGAATTTACGGCTCTTAGCTCGACGTGTAATGTCTTGAGCTTGTACAGGTGGTGTTTAGGGTTTGGGTGCATGGAGAATACAATGTATCGTGTGTCGGTTTGTTTTTGTTTCTTTTAGGGCACCATAAACCATCATAAGTGCTGATCTGTGTCCACGTACTCGCTTTTTGGTGTCTCTTTCTTGAAAGGAAGCCAAGTTGTAGCTGTCATTAAGATCACTCCACGTGGATGTAAAAGGGTCAGAGATCATCTGACGGTTGGGACAATTTGCTTATTTTAACCAGCCTCTCAATAATTGTCCATTTCATTTGCCACGTTATTAGTGTTAAAAACGAGCACGGTTATCGTGCTCAGTGGCCAAGCACGTTGATTGTTGCGCGCGCGCAAAATATTTGACTATTCATTGATGCGTGAGAGGACTTTGATATTTTATTTTACTAATTCCACCATGCGTAAAAATATGTTAAAATATCAGAGTTAGTTTATTTTGGTAAATTTACTTGCGTGGCGGTGCATCCTAGTTAATTTATTTCAGTGTTATTAAACACATTCTAATTAGATTGCTAATCAATCTAAAATCAAATCCAAGTCAAGTTTTCATGTTAAATAGGATAGAGATTGACGTGATCATTCATGATTTTCATGGTCAAAGTCTAAATAAAACTATGTTTGATTTTATTTAAAAAAATTTAAAACAGGATGTTTTATTTAAAAAAAATAAGATCTTGAAGTTATACCGCAGTAACCTCGTAAATACTTTACTTAAAACTTTAAATAAAAAAAATAGTAATTGTGGGAAAAGTTGGTTGGAATCTATCCTTGCTATTACGCCAAAAAGAAAAGGACTATCATTTAGCATAAGTAATACTTAAGCGATTTAATCCCTTGGTTTAAGGCAAGGAAATAAATTCTATTTTTTCTAGAAGATAACGTGCATATGGTGCTGCATTCACATTAATTTTCTTGTATTTAGAGTAAATTTATTCTTGTGGTCAAATTAAAATATTGAAATTAGATTTTTTATAAGTTTAAGGCAGAGTAATGAGTGCACTTCTGTTCAAAATCATTTGATAACCCACGTTAGCTCAGGAAGGGATCCACGGTCTTATAATTTGGCGAAGGTAATATTTTTTTTGTGTTTTAAAAATATTTAATTTTTTATTTTAAATTAATATTTTTTGGTATTTTCAAATTATCTTTTAATATGGTAATGTTAAAAATAATTTTTAATAAAAAAAAAATATTTTTTAATATATTTCAAAATAAAAAACAACCAAGACTATATATTTTATAGGTAGAGCATGGGACCAAAACCAGTGTTCCCGTCTGCTGCCACGTGGGAAATCTGGGAGTGGAAGGTGGTACTCGACGTTGTGGTCTCTTGTCAAGAGCATCCTGTAACACGCATCTATTGTTTCTGTCTGTCTTGATATAGATTGAATTGTTAGAATATACATACATCAATTATTTGGGATTCAATGATGCATGCATATAAATGTGGCTATTTATAGCATAGTTTATGTTGAGAGAGATTCATAAAATCTTAAAGGTTAGCATTCAGAAAATATTATTTTTATTTGAATCCATATTATCAACATAGAAGATATACTCTTAAAATCAAACGAATAAACACTTAATCATAATAAATTGATTAAAAAATGCTATTATTATCAAATAATTAGAAAATAAAATCCGATCAATGTTCGATCAATTAATGAGTCGAGCAAGATTACACTCAATTAAATATCTAATTAACTAAGAAAAAAAACTAAATTAACATCACTTTATTGTCGCATCATACGCTAACCCATAAATTAATTAACAACTTATGTATATCAGATAATGCAAATCAACAGAAAAGTCAACCAATGCACACAGTCAACCAAGATATATAGTTACCTTAAAAATCGACAGAAAAGTTTTGCAGTTTTTCAAGAACACAATCCAAAACATCTTCTATCATCATCCACGGCTAAAGACAAGAAATTGTCGAGCTGCATTACAGTACCATTAAACACAATTACTTTAAAGTTAAGGGAAAATTATAGATTAATCTCTGATTTTCTGCCACTTTTCTTGAAAGTTTATTTACGTCAAGAGACGAATCCCCGTCTTGTAAGAAAGCCTAGCTTTGTTTTCTTCTTTCATGGTTACTGTTGGGAAATCTGACCGGTGATGTTCTGATATTTGTTTATTGGAAGTCAAGCATACTGACATAATATTTAACGTGGTTCGGCAAACCGTCTATATCCACGGGAGAAGCCATTGCATTATATAGGGAAAGTACAAGATTTACAATAATAGAGGAGGAGGAATCATCCCCTCTTTGATAACTCTCAACCTTACTCTATTTCTCTCTTTTCAGTGCTGCAATGACAGCTACTACTGATTGTCTTGGCAGCCCGCTCTTTTCTACATTTCTCATATCTTTGGCTCTTCTTCCTCTCTCATTTTGCTCTCTCACAAATGCCTTTATTTATAGACATTCATAGAGGCTCTTCTTGGTTTGTTGTCAACATTGGTGGCCACCAACTCTAGCTCATTCAATAATAATAGCTGTCAATAGTCAATGGTTGGTATCTTCCATTTGTTGCACATGAAGTGGCAACCAACCTAGCAATCACCCCCTTTGCTATTTATACGGGGCAACTGTCCTTTTGCTTTTTCAACACAAGCTTGTATCTTGCAGCTTTTCCAAGCTTTCTATTTTGAGAGCGTTTGTGGCTAAGTTTACAAGTACTTGCCAAACCTTTCAATCATCAAAGTAACCAAAGCACACCTTTTCTCACATAAAAGGATCACTATAATCAAATGGTCTGCCACATCACATCTGAATAGTTTAACATTTGTCTATGGAACAACATTCCCCTTCGAACGTATCAACCATGCTCAGTCTGGAATGATTTATCAAGCCTCACATCAAGGCTTATAACACCCCCTTAAATGGATATTTCAAGTGTGACAGTCATTATCTAAATATCTCAATATGATCACAAGCTCACTACTCTTCTAAAAGTCTACTCATCCAGGAGTTGAGTCTGCCCTCTGTTCCACCCTAGGAACCACACCTTACTTCTCCATGAGTCTCTCGCTCTTAGTCTCAAGAGTCCAGTTAGCGTTCCACCTTTAACCATGAGGGCAGCCCATAAAAGGTTGATCTATATATGTCTTGATACTCTGAGTATTACAATGCCATTATCGAGCTCACCACCTTGACAAGAGTCAACTTGTTCCCGAACCCTGCACATGCTCTCTACTCCTTCATAGCAGCCGCGTCTTAATGCTCCACAAGTCACCCACTTATTGTCCAAGACAAATGTCTTCTAGCTCATTGATCTTTAGCATGAGAGCAATATCCATGAAAGTCAATCTTGTATTTGTCTCCATACTTATCATAGCCACTTCATTGGCTATACACTTATCCACTTATATCCAACCATCACATTGGCTCTAGAGTATTCTAAAATTGGGGTTCTATCATGGCCCTCATACCTTCTTTTTAAGGTGTCTCCTTCTATCATTATAAGACGATTTGAACTTGGACTCATATCACGGTCCTCACACCTTCTCCTAAGGTGTTTCCGCCTATCGTCATGAGACGGTCTAAACTTGGACTTATATCACAGTCCTCACACCTTCTCCTAAGGTGTCTCTGCCTGTCTTCATGAGACGGTCTGAAAGTGGACTCATATCATAGTCCCCACACCATCTCCTGAGGTGTTTTCACTCATCGTCATACGACGGTTTATACTTGGGTTCCTTTCATGGCCCACACACCTTCTGTCTAAGATGTCTCTGTTTGTCATAAAGCAGTCACATCCTCCTTCATCGGGGATGTCTCTAGTGACTAAGATTCTCTATCACTATGTAGACTTAGGAGAGATCACCGCCACTAATTACATAGAAAGATAAAGTTGCGGTATACTCATCGCAATCCTCCACCTCGATTTCTATGTCGCCTTTCATTATAGGCGGTCGTCTTTTATCACAGACGTTTGCACCCCCTCAATTAGGTGCATCTACAACAGCTCATCTTTCCATCCTTGCATGCATTGGAAAGGTCTTCGCTTGTTGTCTTTATTAAGAGCACAAGAAACTTCCTATTATACAACCTTCACACAGTCTCTGCTTTAAGCTTCATCTAGGAACTCTTATTCTTCTTGCACCTACTGTCTCATTACAGTACCTCGTTGGATCCTCCAGGTACTCTTGCACAATTTTCGTGTGCTCTTGTGCAATTTTTATTCTCTAGATTTCTTCCTATTTCTTACTTATATTTGACAGCTGCTCATCCTATCACAACATCTATCCAAGTCAAAATAGGGTGCCAATCTTTATCCCTTTACTGTATTTTCTTCCATTATCAGGGTCTTCATCAATTCTCCCCTCGAGAAATAACAGTCACTGAATCTAACTTCCTTGAAGAAATCACCACTCTATCAGATCCTTGATCATACGAAACCCAACTGTTCCTTTGTGTCATCATCCTACTAGTCTTCAACAGTTTCATAACAAACTATCACATATATGAAAATAGTACTGTATGGATAATTCTTCCACTAAGCAAGTTCCTAGAAAAAGATTGGAGGGGTCACAACGGTCTCGCTTAAAACCCAATCTCCTAGTCAGAACTTCTTAGGCCATATCTATCCATTGAACTGTCTTTTCATATATACAACCATTTGCTAGCGTTGTTGCGGCTTTCCTTTATAAGTGATCTAGGGTATCCTGGTTTTATACCTGATTTCTCAACATCTAGTGAGACTACTAGTGCGTAGATTCATCAAGATTGGTCTTCATCAAATTTCACTCTCTACCTCAAATTGTCCACATGATTGGGTGTTTAGAGTATCCCAATTTTGCCTTCCCTCAAGGCAATTAAAATTTCCAACATAACAGGTCAACACATGTAATTGGGCAAACATGTGTGATTTCTTCTTCTTCATCTCTATCGACCACCATGATGACCATCATATACCTCCTGATTGGGTAATCTCTCTTTAATAATTCACCATTGCTAATTTTTAGTCTTAATCTCAATGATCGGACCGTACCATTGCATTCAGAATGATCAAATTAGCTGGAAACAAGTTTGAAATCATCCAAATCGCACTTCAGACGGCTAAGATTTGATCAAAACAATTCTAACCTGATAAACGACCCAGATTCAACCTCAGAACCGGTTGCACGTAGACTCCGCCACATAGAATTCTATCCTTCTACTTGCGGCTCAACTCAGCCCAACTCAGTTTGGCTCCAACTGAGCTCGGCTCACTCTCGGCTTGCGGCTGATGATGTGGCAGTGGGTCCTACAATGCTAACGTGGCTGCTAACTAGTGCTAACATGTCATGCCACCTGTTCATGTTGATGAAACTGTGACATCATAATGATGTCGTCATCATCCGGATCTCGCGTGTGGGTTGGATCTTCTGGTATTCAGGTCGGGTCAGCCCATCTCGGCGAAGAAGACGCGTGTGACATGTGGCGCACGTGTCCAGTCACCTCGCCATCGCGTGTGGCGGTTTCCGACGTTCGATTTCGACCCGGTTTTCACCAGTGGCTTCGTCTCTTCCTCCTCTACACAGTGGTATGGTTAAAATATAATTTTGACAACTTTTATTTTTAAGCAAAATCAAATACCACTTTGAACCATGTGCTCTGATACCTATTGTTGGGAAATCTGACCGGTGATATTCTGATATTTGCTCATTGGAGGCCAAGCACACTGACACAATATTTAATGTGGTTCGGCAAACCGCCTACATCCACGGGTGAAGCCATTGCATTATGTAGGGAGAGTACAAGATTTACAACAATAGAGGAGGAGGAATCATCCCCTTTTTGACAACTCTCAACCTCACTCTATTTCTCTTTTTTCAGTGTTGCAATGACAGCTACTACTGGCTGTCTTCGCAGCCCACTCTTTTCTACATTTCTTATATCTTTGGCTCTTCTTCCTCTTTCATTTTGCTCTCTCACATATGTCTTTATTTATAGGCATTCATGGAGGTTCTTCTTAATTTGTTATCAACATTGATGATCACCAACCCTAACTCATTCAATAATGGTGACTGTCAATAGTCAATAGTTAATATCTTTCATTTGTTACACATGACAACCAACCTAAGAGTTACTTGCTTCACGCCTTCGCTTAACTCTTTCTTAACCAATTTCTTATTGATCACTCTGTTGATTTTTCTCCTTTGTAATTAATGATGTGAAACTTAATAAATTCGAGAAATAATGTATCAGTTGGTCTTTGCTGTTAATGAGCTAATAGATTTCATTCTAATTAAAATCAGTTATTTATTTTACGCATATTGAAGATGTACTAATCTTCAATATTATAGCCGGAAATTTATTACCTCTCAAAATATATGGCTGTTTATTAATTGAGTTCCACACAAACCTATATATATATATAAAAGCATAAAAAGACAAATTAAATAACAATTTGTTTTGGATAATTGTTATATTTATATAAAAAGAAAGGCATAGAGTCCGTAGTAGCAAAGTTCATTAATCATCTAGCAGTGGGAAATAATATATGTTTTTTTATGTTTATTTATTGTACTTTAAAATAAACATGACAATAAAAATACTTTTGTAGAATATTGAATACAACTATAAAAGTGGTATAAACTATAAAAGAATTATAATATTTTACTACACGTCATTTCATAATAAAAATGGAAAAATTATAAAATTAAGATATCATGCATATAATTAATTAAACAAATGTGTAGATATCATGTATATAATTAATTAAACAAATGTGTTTACTAACACTAACAAGAAAAAAAAAACTAAAGCAAATGGTGTTTTATTGTATGCCAAGACAAAAGTGCATTATTAATAAGCATTGTTCTATATTGTTCATCAAAAAATAAAATATTATATTTATCCCTGAATAATTTTTTAATAATTATTGAAACTAGCAAAAAAAAAAAAAAACCCTAGCCTGAAAACTTAAATTTTCTCCACTGAATAGTAAAAAAACAAAATTTTACTCTAGCAATGCACAGATTCCAATATATTTTAGATTTTTTTTTGTAGTTGAGTTTGATAAAAGAAAGCAAGGCTTGCACAGCAAGGTATCATGACTGTGCGCGTCAATTGTACAAGAAAATTAGTACAATCAATGGTGATATAAATTTATGTATTTTTAAAATATTTAGAAAAAGTTGAAAATTTTTATTTTTTATTTTATTTAAAATTAATATTTTTTTTATTTTTGTAGATTATTTTAATACAATTTCATATAAAAAATATTTCAAAAAATAACCACTGCTATTCTACCCAACACCTTTAATATTTTCTCCATAGATGCGTAGATAGCCATGCCATTGCTGTTTATGACAACAATCACAGATGGTTCTCCTCACAATCCTTCAGATGAGCTTCCAAACACTATTTGCGGAGAATCAAGATCGTGTGAAAACTGATGTTGCATGCACTAACCTAATGTCTCCGAGGTTTTTTGAGAAATCATTACATGAATCTAGTTTATTGGAACAATACACTCATATTTTCTGCCAATCAGCCTAACAATTGAGACAATTTAACCACTGTTCTAGGATTTTTTTAATTTTAAAAGTGTTTTTTTTAAATGATTTTTTTAAATTCATATTTTTCTGATGTTTTCAGATATTTTAATATATTTATATAAAATATAATTAAAAAAAATACCATTTGAATATATTTATATAAAAAAAAACTTGTTTATGTAAATAATCTGTCCTTCTATTCGGCGATTGGAGAGCTGAAGAATATGCAAGCTGAAACACTGTAGCCCAATCATAGCCGGGCTTTATTGTTCAGACCTTGATACCATAACCAGATCATTGCTCAGATCCAAGTTGGTCCATGTCCAGGAGATATTGCATCGCATCAAGAGACCAAACCACGGTTGTGAAACAAATCAGGTTGCTTGTAACAACAAAAACTCTTGCTGACAAAAAAAAAAAAAAAACTATTACTTCAATTTGTTGTTTTTCTCTTATAAATATCATTTTCAGTATTTTTTAATAATTTTAATATTCTAACATTAAAAATAAAAAAAAATTATTTTAATATATTTTCAGATAAAAAATACTCCACACCAGAATGCTAAATACACAGAAAAAAAAAATATATGCAAAATTGCTTCTTTCTCATCAGCCAAGGAAACTACAATAGTATGATATAAAAGATTAGCACACATGACAAATTTCCCTCAACAAATTGTGAAGCCTTTTACTTCTTTTGAAAACAGTCTCAAAATAACAGTTCTAGTCTAAAGGTGGAAGAACATGCCCCGCCACAAGCATCCATTACTCCCCCTTGCACACTAAAAGTTTATATGCCTTTGAAGCTTGAACCATCCCTCTACAAACTATTCCAATCCAACCCCAAAATAGCCCATACCATAAAGCCGATCTTGCCCGTACCTCATTCCTTATTAAACAGTTATTTACAAAAATGGTAAACTTTATTCTAATCCTTATAGATTCTACAATGTTCAACTTCAATGAACATGGTTTAAAACTTTTCATATCAATCTCATAATTCTCAAAACGTTTCAATATGATCCCTGTTGTTAAATTAGCTAAGCAGCTAGCAAGACTCCTTTTTTGGATTTTTCCACCAGGTACCTTTTTTCACTTTCATTTTTGATTTTTTACCAGTGAAGCAAAAGAAGTAGGAAAAAGAGAAATTAAGACAGAAAAATATTTTAAAAATAAAATAAATTTCAGTGAGTCTCCTATAACTTAAATATTTTCTTAGTTTGCTATGTTCTTTGAGAACATATATTTTCAGTTCATAATATTTTATATTTGTATGTTGACTCGCTGCTTGTTAACAAATTAATTGTTATTATTATTGAAAAATTCAAAGCTTGTAAGAGCTAAAATGAAGCATTGTTGAATCAATAGAGACTAAAATATAACATAACCAAAAAAAAATAATCAAAACTACAAAAATACAAAATCAAAAACAAAATCAATCATGCTCCCACACTTACTCCACTAAAATACCCAATTGAAACTCCTTCACTCAGAAACCCATTTTTTAACCTCAATCTGGAAAAAATAAAAACAAAAATTAAGTACTTTCCTCTTTCTATCCTTATCTCACACTTGAGTCCTCTCCCTCTTCGCTAACTGTCCTTCTCTGCAAAACCCCAAAACCCTAGGGCCCCTTCTGTATTTTCGACACTCCCAAAAACTTAAAAAAAAAACTTCCTCTTTTTTTTTTTTATATATATATATATATATATAAAAAAAAATAATAATCTCAATTTCCATAAGTAAGGGGTTTTTACATTTCCATATGGTTCAGTCACAATTACACATAGATAGATTAGATTAGATAGCGAGAGTTCAAATAAACCCAAAAAGAGACTCAAATCGTGACCGTTAGGTTTTTTTTTGGATCTGATCATGGACGCACGAGATTCGACATCGAACCGAGACGTCTCATCGAGCGGCGGCAGCGGCACCACCACCGGCGGTGGAGGAGGAGAAGAGGACCCTATCCTTTCCGTCACTGCCGCGCTTGCCAAAGACGCCTGGTTACACTTTAACTCTCGCCGGTTCAATGAGTGCCTCGAGGTTTTGTATCAGCTAAAGCAGAAAAAGGAAGACGATCCAAAGGTGATAATTTCACAAATAATATAAAGTCACTTAATTTTTTTTGTCGGATATTATTTGATTAGAAATTAGGTTAACTTCGAGTAAAATGTTGTAATGGACTGTTAATTTTGTGATTTAACTCACTTAATTGATTTGCTGCTTTTTAATTTTAATATTTTTTAGATTTAGTTAGTTAATTATTAACTCACTTAATTTAGTTGCTGCTTTTTATTTTTTAGTATTTTTTTAGATTAAGTAAGTTAATTAACTTGAAAAGCTTAATTTTGCACTTTATTTAGTTAGTTCAAATTTAAGGACAGTATCTCGGCGGGCACACGAGTGCTGAAGTTAAGCAATGTGTTAGGGTATTTGGAATATGTAATTGATGTGGGAATTTTCTCTTCTTTTCGTTTTTTCCTGTTCCTTTTAAGTTTGTAATGTCTGGGTTATGCTTTATTAGGTACTTCATAATATTGCTATTGCGGAGTATTGTAGAGATGGTTATCCAGATCCAAAGAAGTTGCTTGAAGTGCTTAATAACATTGAGGTATGTTATTTTTGTTATGTTTTTGTAATATTGGCTGGAGGGAGGGAGTGCTATTAGTTTGGTTTTGGCTCTGTGTGAAGATGGGTTTGTTATTTAATTATCAGAGGATAGTGATTTCAAAAGGGAAAAATTATGTTGCTGAGTTGAATTTTACATGTTAGATTTTGAGAGCAAGAGATTTCTAGTGGTGCTGCAGTCTATACATTTAGTTCATTGTGAAAGGGTGCAATGTACAGTCATAAGAACCTGTTCCTACTTTCACAGTAGTAATCACAGGTTTAATTCCACAAGTGTTCAGTATTGCAGAGGTCATCTCTGAGGCACACTTGGAGTTGTGGGCATTGGATAGTTTTATATGATAGCTATTTCTTTGATAATTTACCTGTGCATATTTTATTGTATTGAAATTCAATGGAGGAATTTGGTCTGTCATTTCGGTCTTGTATTAGTATCATACTGTCATTGTTTGTTTCTGTTGATTTCTTGAGCTATATCTGGTCTTCTATCCTGCCATATGTAAGTTGGAAAGCTGTTAACTCAGTAATGTGTTTACTAGATTGTATTTCTATCCCTTTGAAAATGATCCTGGAATTGCTTACTTGAATCCTAATCATGTTTGCATTGATGTATAGATAGATTTTTTGGGAATGAATTACCATCTCACGATACCCATTTCGGTATCTGTTTCAATCTATTTACAATGTACCACGTGGATGTTTTCCCTCCTATGTTGTGTTTGGAATTTTCCTTGAGCTAGTATGATACTAAAAGAAATCCATTCAGACCCATTTCATTTTTCGATACCTCCCTCTTCTTAGCTCCGACCATTTGAATCAATCGCTATTCTGCACTGGTACATCAAAAATTCATGTTTGACATAGCTAAAATATCTCAAATCACCTCCTAACATTCATCTTTGTTATCACCAGCTTCCTATGAATGTACTCGTCTTATTCAATTTTCTGTTTTCATGATAAAATTAGTTCTTCAGTTAGAAATTCAGCCCCTTTTCTGTTCATCTGTTTCAATATTGTTATCTTATCTATGTTTATTTTATTCATATGCAGCTTCATTCCAGCACTTAGTATCATATACATAGCTAATCTAGCTGTGATTTGAAAGAATTTTTTGTAATAATGAATCTTACAATCACGTGGTACTCATGTCACTAATCATATTTTATGACCTCCTTTGCTGTAGTGCCAAATTAAGAATTACATTGGAGCTCCTTTGTTCTACCCAAATATCAGGACATTCTTCTCTATCCTAGCACTGTGAAAGTTGCAATGCATGTGTTACTTTTTTTCTGCTATGCCTAGGCTAAAAGTGTACAGCACTATCTTTATCAGACATATATATTGAATTAAAATTCCCTCCTCCTTGAACACTTGTCATTGAGCTGTGTCATCTATAATCTATTAAATGCGTTGTTTAGAGTGGTAATAACATATGGTGTTTATTTGTATCTTTTGAGTTTTCTCATTAATATTTATATGAAAAGGATACCCTCCATATTCAATTTCCTGAGTCAGACCTTAATTGGTTTATGAATCTGATGCTTCCACACCTTAATAAGTGCCCATTCTGTTTTCTAACGCTTCATAATATAAAATTCAATACTTAATAGTTTTTACAACTTTGGCTATCTCATATTTTTTTATCTATAGAAAGGAATTCATAGTGATCCTTTTCTGTCCATCTAAGAGTAAGTGATCCCTATCTATTCATTGGTATTTTCTTTGTCTCCAGTGTTTTATAGCCAAAGTAATTCCCATTTCACCTCCCTTCAGGAATTTCAAACTTGTATATGTATTGCTGCTAGACTTGTATCAAAAAATGTTGAAAAAATTTCTTACTCCTTTTCTTCATTTATTTAGCCTTTCCAAACCTCTTCTATGAATTTTAACTCTACAATCTAGAATCTTTAGTTTCCTCATAGTTTCTTTCTTAGGCAGCTTACCTTTTTTGATACGCATCATCATGTTGACATCTGGATACCATTCTCTTTTATCCAAGTTTGTTTTCTGCATAGCATCATTCTACTATTAGGATTTCTTTAAAGGTTAATTTTCTAGAAATTTTATCACCAACAGTTTTATGGATCTTGCCATTTTCACCCATATGATGCCTTCAGTAGATATTGCCTAAAAGCTGGTTGCTTCTCTCTTCTCAATGCTGCTGCCTGGTTCTTGGTTTTATCTCCATCTTATCTGTTCTATAATTTTCACAAACCCAATTGACTGATTTGTGTTGAGGGATTTGCCCCTTCCTTGGTATAACATGATAATTATTGCACAAGTTCCTTTAATCTCTTTCTTGTGAGAAGCAGTTTATTTTACTTTTGTTTCATTCATTTTAAAAGATAATCAAATGGATTATGTTTTCATGGGATGGAATGTTAACAGTACCGAGTCATAAGTGAAAGAAAGCTCTAACTTCTCAATTAGCCCCCCTCCTCATTTTCATGTACTGTTTCAAAACCACTTGTTATTGCTTTCCACATTTTTATCAATGTTCTCTAATAAACATCTTTTCCTCACAAGTTATCCCTTAATTGGCCGTTTCATTCCTGTATCCATGCCCTCCTTTTCGACTCTGTTCAATGTTGTGGTCCTCAGCAACCTTTCCATGACCGTTCTAGAGGGTTGCACAACAAAATTGAATTTTTTTTTGAACATAATTCCATTTTGATGATTTCTCTACTTGTAATTTTTTTCCATAGTTTCTTCAGTCTTCATGACAATCATGGTGGCTTGCATCCATGAATAGGATTTGCAGGGGAGTTCATCTTTTTGATATAATTATTACGTCTGATACTGCTATGATGACTACACTGCTATAATGACCACTTACTGAATTGACCTGATATTACCATTTAAGAAATTCATGTGTGGTTATTGTCCTTTGATGGATCATAAACGATGAGTCAAAGGTAGCAACAAAGTACATGGCATTCAAAATGTGGATGATAAAGATAATGCTGAATGGTGTAAAAGGTTTTCTAGTGGGTCCACATAATAGATTTACAAATTTGTTATAGTTCTTAAATCTCATTTTGGAGTCTTTCATTATATCTTCACTTTTTTATTTACTATCATGCAGCTACTGAATGAAGCATAGACATTCTGTTAGAGAATTTTGTTAGTTGTGTGGAAAGGTTTGCTGGACCATGTTTTAGTTCCTTTTGGGGGGTTTGAATTTCTTTCATAATGTGACATTTTCTGTCTTCTCATTTGCTGGTGTTGGTTCAGAGGAAAAGCAAAGAGCTTGCTCACACTTCAGGAGAGCAGGTGGAGACTGTTAACAATCTTGGGAATAAAGTTATTTCAGGGTCTAAAGGAAGTGGTGCAACGACACTCCAAGCATCGGCCACAAACAGCACATCTGTTGTTTACATGGATGAATTTGATCCTACAGTAGCAAGGCTAAATATTGTAGGCTCTATTGATATATATATATATATATATATATATATATTTGTGGTTGAACTATGGATGGCTATTGACTTTTCTTTGCAATCTTGAGTGATATGTTAATTTTTCTCTTGTAGGCAATTATTTGGTATCATCTTCATGAATATTCAAAGGCATTATCAGTTCTGGAACCTTTGTATCACAATATTGAACCTATAGAGGAGGTATATTTTTGTTAAGCTATAATCATTTCTCTCCCTTTGTTGTTTCCTTGTGTTCTGATACTTTACTTTATATGTGCAGAGAACTGCTCTTCATGTTTGCCTTCTGTTGTTAGATGTTGCTCTTGCCTGCCAGGATGCATCCAAATCTGCTGTACGTGCTGACTAAATTAGTGCTTAAATATGTTCATTAATGCATTGCAATACCCATCATAGCTGCTTCATAGATGACATCGTGGTCTTAATATCATGTTTTTTTGCTTCAATTTATCAATTAAAGAACTGTATGTGCAATAGTGACAATATGGACTGGACATATTGATAATATTGATGTATAGGCAGTTCTTAAAAATAAATAAAAAAGGAGTGTCATTCCACCAGCCAAGTGCTGAGAGAGTAGACCACAAATGTTCTTAGAGAAAAAGAAAAGAAAAGAAAAAATCACAATTCTAGCCACTAAAATTTGTCAAGAGAAATTCAAACGAGGACAGAAAATTAACAGAGAAGAAGCCATCCATGTCTTGAATTGTTGCATATCCTCTGCATTGGAAGTTCCACCTCTTCAAAAGTGTATATGCCTTGCACACGAATACTCCTTGTCAAACACCACCACTCTCCATGTTCTATTTCTGCTTACTGAAGCTTTCTTTCGATGTGAGCTTGAGCACATTATCAACATTACTACATTTTGAAATGCTGCATGTTTGGTTTCAAAAAATAAATTAGATCTAAGACTCCCTGCTTTGGTGTTTATATGAACTGATCCAATGCACTAGGTTTTGACAATCTTTAAAAAGAGAAAACAGTAAATTACTTTCCCTGTGGCTGCACTTTTTGTTTCATCCATTGGCGACAATTACATTCTCTGCTTTGTATACTCCTTGAAGTAAACTTGAAATCCTCAAGAAGCACATACTAGTCACTGCTGGTTATCTGAACCTCTCAGTATTGGATACCTTGATTCTTTGCTTCTGACAGTGTGTGCAAATTTCCTAATGATATCCTTTTCTTCATATTAAAAGAATCTTTTTCATACCAACTCAATTTTTCACCCTCAATTTGAACCATTTTTTTCCAATCTTTAACTTATGGTATTAGGAAATAAGTTTTTGGGCACTTCTTTTGGAGTTCCTCTGATATGTTAAAAGAAATGCCAACGAGCAAAGTGACAACTATGAGAGAGACATATTTAGCCAAGAAACACAAGTGGGGTTAGACTTAAATATGCATTAAGTTTCTTTTCTATCAAAGTCTAACCCCACTTATGTGTCTTCTAAACTCCTGACCTCAGGCCTCAAACCTCAGCATTGGCTAAATAGGTCTATCTCTTAATAGGCTTCAAATAAAATCAGTTTCAATGGTTGGGCTATACAACCAGGAAGGTACTTCCCCTTTCCTTGAGCCCTCTCATCCTAGGCGTGGTAGGAGTTCAATAACTAAGTTAGCTTGTGCCCTCTTCAAAATCTTTCCTTGAGGCTGCAGGAGGAGGCTCAAAAGCCTATAATATAGCAAAGGATGTGATCTTACTCAAACTGGTGAAAGGATCTTATAAAGACCCCAGATAAAGAAAAGAGCTGTGTGATAAAGGATGTCAATGAAAGAAATGAAGGATGATGGTATATTATAATTTGGTTTTCATCAATCATAATCTTGAATTGCAGTTGTTTAGGTAAAGCGTTCTTTAATTTTCTTTCATAGGTGATTCTGTTTGAATATCATGATTAAGTTAAGCCCCTCAGCATGGGCTC
The DNA here is from genome assembly GCA_026413675.1 of Populus pruinosa. Taxonomy (NCBI): domain Eukaryota; kingdom Viridiplantae; phylum Streptophyta; class Magnoliopsida; order Malpighiales; family Salicaceae; genus Populus; species Populus pruinosa. The sequence goes on along the minus strand of CM048597.1, from coordinate 4,924,733 downwards.
ATGTGGTAGAAAGGTTTGGGTTTTATCAATCAGAAATGGAAAAGGAATAATACAGAGAAGTTTTTATTGAATATGGCTTCATTTGGATTTCTTTCCCCCATTATTTCTGCTACATTCTGGTGCCATGTTTTTCACTCAAATGATCTTAAATTTTCTGGCACTTGTGATTGAAAACCCTAAACCTTGCATTATATTGTAATTTGTAATGGAGTCTTTGTTGTATTGGTGTTTTCTATAGTAATTTCAGTGGAGACTATTGGAAGCCATGCATTACAATTGCAATCCAGTATGTGGGTTTTCTGCCTTCACAACAAAAATGGCCTTCGTTGTTTGAGTTATTGGCAGTTGAAAAGCTCTTCTTTATTGACTTATAACTTCTTCACCATTTTCAGGATGTTTTATTATATCTAGAAAAAGCTTTTGGCTTTGGTTGTGTGGGTCAAAGTGAGAATGGGAACACAGCACAGCAACAATCTGCAAGTCTTGTTGCAAAATCTTCGTATGTTCCTAGCAGTTCATCAGGGATGGATGCTAATTCAGATTTAGCTTCTAGTGAGAATGCTTTGGAAAAGTCTTTATCGAGAACTCTATCTTTATCAGATGAGACCCTTGAGTATGAATCGATGTTCTCACTAGACATAAGTGGGCAAGACTTAGCAAGGCCTGCGGGTCTTTCATTTTCAACTGATCTTTCAAGGAACCCGATTGATAGGTCCTTTTCTCCTTCCGAAATGAAGCTTAAGTTGCATCTTTACAAGGTCCAATTTCTACTTCTCACCAGGAATTTGAAACAAGCAAAGCGCGAAGTCAAGCTTGCTATCAACATTGCACGTGTAAGGGATTCGCCCATGGCTCTCCTCTTGAAATCTCAGCTTGAATATGCTCGTAGTAACCACCGTAAGGCCATCAAGTTGTTAATGGCAACTAGTAATCGGACGGAGATGGGGATTTCTAGCATGTTCAACAACCTTGGGTGCATCTATTATCAGCTTGGGAAATACCATACAGCATCTGTGCTCTTTTCCAAGGCACTGAGTAGTAGTTCATCTCTTCAGAAGGACAAGCCGTGGAAGTTGTTAACTTTCTTACAGGACAAATCTCTCCTCATTGTATATAATTGTGGAGTGCAGCACTTGGCTTGTGGGAAACCCTTACTGGCTGCTCGCTGTTTTGAGAAGGCTAGTTTAGTTTTCTACAACCGGCCTTTATTGTGGCTCCGACTTGCTGAATGCTGTCTGGTGGCTTTGGAGAGGGGTCTTGTAAAAGCTAGTCGAGTTCTATCAGACAAGTCAGATGTTACAGTTCATGTTTTTGGAAAGGGAAAGTGGAGGCATCTTGCAGTTGAAAGTGGGATTTCAAGAAACGGGTATGTGGATTCTTTTGACAAGGAAGATATGTTTTTGGGTAGTGACAGCCAACTGAAGCTCTCTGTTCCCCTTGCTCGGCAGTGTCTCCTCAATGCTCTGCATTTGCTGGATTACTCTGGATTAAATCATTTGAAGCCTGGCTTGCCTTCTAATTTATCCTTGGATGAAAATGAAATGAGCGAAGCAGGATCTATGAAGAATTCAAACCACAAGAATTTAACTGGCTTTGATTCCAAAACATCAACTGTAGGCCTAGGTCAGGTTAATGCAAATGGGGATGCAAAAGAACAGAAGGGTGGGACAAGTCAGGAGATCATGCAGAACTCTATCTCTTTCCATGAAGATATTCGCAGGAGAGAAAATCAGATGCTCAAGCAAGCACTTCTCGCGAACTTGGCATATGTAGAATTGGAATTGGAAAATCCTGAGAAGGCCTTGTCAACTGCAAGGTCTCTTTTGGAACTTCCAGTATGTTCGAGAATTTATATTTTTCTGGGTCATTTGTATGCAGCTGAGGCCCTCTGCATGCTGAACAAGCCCAAGGAAGCTGCTGAGCATTTGTCAATTTATTTGTCTGGAGGAAATAATGTGGAGTTGCCTTTTAGCCAGGAAGACTTCGAGCAATGGAGAGTGGAAAAAGCTTTTGATTATGAAGAGATGAATGGAGGATCAGTTGCTACGAAGAATTCTTCCCCTGAAGAATCACAAGGTATTGTGTTCCTCAATCCAGAAGAGGCACGTGGAACCCTTTACACAAATTTTGCAGTCCTGTGTGCAGCACAGGGTGATCTTGAGCGGGCCCACCATTTTGTGACACAAGCGTTATCCCTTGTGCCTAATCATCCACAAGCCACTCTGACGGCAGTTTATGTTGATCTTATGCTCTGTAACACACAAGCAGCGATCGGCAAGTTAAAACAATGTAGCCGAGTGAGATTCCTCCCAAGCGGTGTACATTTGAGTAAGTGTTGACGGCTTTAACATTGGCTTTTTTCTTCTTGTCTGGCCCACTTCGCAGTTCTAGTTAGCAGGTAGATGAGCAATCCTTTAATAGGATCTGTAACATATATATAGTTCGATTCAGAGAATAAGTTTTCTGTTCATTTTTTGATATCTAGGGTTCATTAATTGGTGCGGCCGAGTGTTTTGGGTAGAGTCGGGTGCCCACCTTTAAAATTTATATTGTGCTCTTCAAGACCAAAAACAGAAAAAAGGAATTATTCATCAATTTCTTTCAGATTTCCAAGATGTTTGTCATTCAAGCAATGCGATATGGTTTTTGATTGCTATCTGTTGTTCGTGTAATTGCTGCATGGTATGGTGGAAAATAAAGGATTAATCATCTTCTAAGGCTGCCATGTTAAGAGGGATTAATGATTGTTTTTTAAAATATTTTTTTATATAAAAAAATATTAAAAAAATATTTTTTAAAAATATTTATTTTTAATATTAACATATTAAAACAATTTAAAATGATAAAAAAAAATTAAAAAAGAAACAAATTTTTTTTTATATAAAAAAACAGTATTATAAAAGTACCATGTTAAAAGCCATTTAGAAAAGTTTTTTAAAAAACAATTTTTTATTTAAAATTATTTTTTTAATGTTTTTAATGTATTATTATTTAAAATAATTTATAAAAAAATAAAATATATTATTTTAATACAACTAAACAGTTGTTTCACTGGTTGAATTTCACATCAGCTTCAATGTTACGGGAGCCACGGTATAGTTGTTACTTTGCCATTTTCCATTTTGCCCCCAAATTTGGTTCTCTGCTCTGCCATGCCACAAACAAGGTTTGCTCTTCAACCTCGAATTATCTCATGTTACCGCAATTTGATTGATTGATAAAATGTAAAATTAGGTTAAGCTGTCACTGGGTTCGATCGATTCCGTCGAAGCTCCATACCGTAAACAAAAAGAACATGTAGCGTTTATTTATTCTGTGAATCGAACAAATCAAGTGGAAAATAATGGAGGGAGTCATATTTATAGGATAAAACTCGATTTGTTGTCCCTGTACAATTTTTTTGATATTAAAATAAATATTAGGGTGAAAAAATTTATTATCCAAGTTATCAATTCAATTAATAATTTAAATAATATTAATGAAAAAAATATAATAAAAAATGAGAAAAATCAAACCTAAATATATCAAAATTATCAAGTGAAATTATAAAAAAATATTTTTTTTAAAATCTATTAAACAAGGTGAATTTATAAACTCGTAATCATAAGTATAAAATTGAGATAATCTCATAAAAATATATAAAAAAATTAAAGAATGAAATTAAGATAAATTAATTAAAAAAATAGAAAAAGTGAGTCTATATTAATTTTTAAAACTATTCATCATAGTTATGAACTCAGAACTACCCTTATAAAAGACAAATTGTAAAAAATAGCAAAGCAAAACTATATAAAAAAAATGATATAAAATAAAGGAACACTAGCTTAAAAAAAGAAAAAGAAAAGGTCATTGATGCCAAATTTAAGAAACGTTTTGGGCACATGCCACCTCATCATATTGGGGGCACGAAGACCTTTTAAATGTTAGAATGAAAGGTGATATTTAGTAACTGGATGACCCTGCATGTGCCGCTTGGATACCTAGGGGCCATCCACTCCTTAGTATATACTATTCAAGGGTTAACCAATTTTGTTAATTTTATTCCAGTTTGTATTCTAGTTTTTCAATTAAAATGATATGTTTTAGTTTTAGAGTATTTCAACATACCATTTTAAGGTTGTACTGTTATATATATATTCAACAAATATAATTTCAATTCAAATCTAAGGATAAACTAACTTGAAATTATGCAATTCAAATTTCAAACACAAGTTAAAAAATAAAAACTCAATCGAAATGACCAAACACTAATAAAAAATTCAATATAAGAAGACATATTTTTAAAAAATAATATTAGATAAAAATATATTAGATTGACTCGGGTCAACCTAAGTTAACCTTTCAAATTTATAATTTAGATTATTAAACTATAATGCCCTAGATAAACAAATCAAAACAAATTATGAAGTTCAATTCTCAATAAACTATTGTTGAATAATGAAATAGAAAAAAATTCAATCTAAAAAAAAGACACAAAAGCTAACCTTTCAAAACAAAATTACAAATTTAAATGAAATTATAAAAATATCAATAACAGTTTCACAGGATCTTTTTAAACTCCAATTGGTGTAAACATTTAACTAAGACTTAACAACATATCAAAAGACTTTTTATAAAATTTCAACTTGATCTAATGGTTGGATTGAAAGATATGATTTATACTATAAAACTAAAAAAATATATTTTTTAAAAAATAATAATAATTTGACCAAAACAGAACGGTTGGAACATTCTAACTAGAATTTACAAAACGGATTGAGATTTTGAGCAAGATCAAATCTATTCCGGTGTATTCTATTTTTAAAACTGAAACGAGATATATCATTCATTTTAAATAAAATAGAATGGAATTTATGATCTTACTGCCAACAAGATTTTCTATAATATAATTAAATACTGAAAAAATATTTTTTGAATTTATTTTTCATAAAGGTATCAAATACCAAAAAATAATTTGCTTTTTAGAAATCAACTTTTCAAAAAAATCACTTTTCAAAAAATTTATTTTTCAACAAACAAAAAAAATCTAAAGTTGAAATCCATTAATCTTTCTTTCTTGATTTTTTGTGCTGACCTTAAAATTAATATATAGAAAAATTTATTAAGTTTTATTATATGTATTAAGTTGACGCGAGAGGTGTGGCGTGCTTTTAAGATTGTTAAAAAAATGACTTAATTTTGATTAATGTATTGACATGAAAATATTCCTTATCATAAAAAAAACCCTAAATCATATAATTGTAGGATAAGTTGATTTCAAGCCAGTCATTCATCGTTAAGAGTAACACTGTTGTGGATTTCTCCGCACCTTTCTCCATCGTATTGTTAGGTGGCATTACTGTGAGAGGAAATTGAACAGACTCGAAGTCTCTGTATCATTGACGCATGCTATGACAGACCCCATCAAGTATAAGTATTACACCAAAAATAAAAAAAAAATATTTTTTAATTTTAAGTTTGTTTTTCAATAATGATAAGTTTTAATATTTTTATAGTTATTAAAAATTTATATAATTATTAATTTTAAGGTCTATAAAATTAGTTGAGATATATATAAATTGAGTTAGATATTTATATCAATAAAAAAAATTATTACACAAACAAAACATGAGTTTTTACTGTATAAGACTTCATTATTTAATATCTCATATATTATTAAAGATAGGCTATATTAAATTTTATATTTTTTTAATTTGATTCTTAAATTTTTTTCCAATGATTTAATCATAATTAAAAACCAATTAATTTTATTTTTTTATGAAAATATGAGATTGAAAGAAAACAGATCAAAATAAAAAAAGATGTCAAACATGAGTAGCAAATCATAAGTCTTGCAAAAGATGCACTTTTATCTTTCAACTTTAAAAAATATACAAATTATATAATTTTACCATCTCAATATTTTTTTTATTCAATTTTAGTATAAAAATTTATTTTTATTATCTTTTAGTTACTAGTTAAGAAAGGAGAGAGAAGTTGTTAGATTTCAATGGTAAAAAATAAAGTATTATTTATATTGATTTAGATTACCAAAACAAATGATATTTATATTTATATTTTTATTATCTTTTGCTTAAATAAAAAAATTTAAAAAACATAAACAAGTAAATGTCTTATTTTTTAAAATTAAATATCTTGATTTATATTGGTTTCTTGATGTTTTAAGTTTTATCTTTAAATATCGTTAATGATTATTTATTTATTTATTTATTTACACAAATAGTTTGCATAAATTTTTTTATTTGAACTTGGATATTTTAAACTATAGAAATAAATTTTTTTAAAAAAATATATAATTTTTTTTATATAAAATAAAAAAAATCTAACTTGTAATAAAATACGGTAACATAACTGATTAGAATTCTATAAAACCAGCACCCAGCACACCCTCCCCCCCTCCCATTATCTATGAAGTAAAAGCTGTGCGGAAAATATTGTAGCCTCATGGTTTGTATTCTTTCACACATTTTACTGTGTACTTTTTATAGTGTTTTTCTATTATTAAACTTTTTTTTCATCATTTGAAACTTTTATAATAAATTTGAAGAGTAATTACTTATATTTTGTCAAGGAAGGAAAATATTGAAATACATGTGATCAAAATAAAAAATACGGCGGAAGGGACTAGATGGTTGTTTTGAAATTGACTAAAAAAGTTAGTTCGGTCCTCTTAGTTTTCAATATACCCATTCCATCCCTTTATTTTTTTCATAACTCACTTCTAGTCTATAAATTTTTTTATATATTTTTGTTCATATTTTAGTTAAAAGGGAGGGAGAGTCATTGATTTATGGTGATAGAGAGAAAATTATTTTTTGACAAAAATTCAAACAATTAAAATGGTTGATTTTAATATTTTACGAGTTTTGTTTGAAAAGAGTTTTATTAAAATATTTTTTTATTTTTAAATTGTTTGAAAAAATAGATTTTTTTGAGTTGTTGGAAGGTATAAACAAGTTTGTTTAGATTTACGGAGTGTTTTACAATCAAAACATTATTAAAAATAAAATTTTAAATGTAAAACATTATTGGTTTGACTTATTAGTGATCAAAGGTTGCTAAAATCTTGACAGAATAAACAAGTATTGTTTGTTATATTTTTCAAGAAACATCAAGCCCACACTATATAAAACAAAAAAAAATTTAAACACGCTTAGGCTGTCCTAACTTGTCTATTTGGGTTTTTATTTTTTTCTTTAAATTTGATCCTTCACAATGATATTTTTATTGATTTTCCTTGCTCTTGTTTTTATTGATTTTATACTTTAATATTTTATTAATTTCTAAAAGAGCAATGGTATTTGTTTTAGTTTGATATTTAGAGGTTCATAGCGATTTCAAATAAACATTTTGATATTTAGTTAGTTATGAATTTTACAAGCAATTATTTTTTTATTATATAGTTAAATATAAATTATATAAAAAAAATTGTTGAACCTAATTAAGTCTATAACCCGAGTCACATATTTAACTAGTTAACTTTGGTTGGTTATAAATCGAGTTTCTTAATTTATTTTGATTTACTTTTTACTGAGTTATTAAAATCTTAAACAAAAGTCCCAATATTGAGTTGATGCAAAATCTTAAATAAAAATCCTAACATTGAGTTTATGCTCAATTTCATAAGCAACTATTTTTTTTATCATATGATTAAATAAAAAAAAAATTAAAAAAAATTTAAAAAAAATTTAAATGTGGTAGAATCCATAAATTAAATCACAAGTTTAACAAATTAGTTTATAAAACCCATATCAATCCAACTAATTATCATCTCAATTTTTTTTTAAGAATAATTACATGGAGGCTCCAATAATTTGGCCAGTTTTTCACTTTTCATCTTCACAGTTTTTAACTTATGTGATGGTAATTTTTACACTGTTTGCTTTATAATTTTAGATACATTAATATAAATATATTTTTAATCATATATTTAATATATTTTTCACCACTTTAAAAACTCCCCCCTCACTTCAATAACTTCACTATTGTAAAAGCTTACACACTATTATTAACACTACTTTTCATCTTAAATATACATTAATTAGCATTTAATTACTGTGTTAGAGTGGAAAAAATATACATGACAGATAAAACTTGTTTAGTTGATGTAAGCATAAAATAAATATATTTTTATTATAATTCTAGAATAAATTTTTGCACTTCAAACGTGTTTTCTATCTCAAATGCTACCTATACTGAAGACTTTTCATAGGCATGGAATTAGGAAACCATCCAATTTAAAATCTTAAACCAAAACAGCAGCTGTGTAAATTATGACTCCCTTTCAAGATATATATATATATATATATATATATATATATATATATATATATATATATATATATATATATTCTTGCTTGAGCTTGCAAGTAAATCCTTGAGAAATTTTGAATAATAATAATCAGTCGGTCAGATTGTTGGGACCGGGATTAATTGGAATTCCCATGTGTCGATAATTTACATTCAGTAGCTTAAGAGTTCAGCTTTTCACATGCCCAAATGTACTAAGGACAGAGAGGAAAAGATGCACAAAACAAAACATGCACTATGTAACAAATCGAGAATCCAATAAGATTTTGAAATGAGAGAGAAACATATTCTTGATTGCTGCCTTGTCTAAGACAAACCACACATGCAACATTAATCTTTGACAACAACAATAATAATAAAAAAACAATAAATGTGTGCAATATGGCCAAACATAATTGATACCAATCAAGAAAATTAAAGAGAGGAGACATCAGAAACTGGAAAGAGAGCGAGAGAGTGAGAAAGGAAGAGGGATCAGGCTCGACATCCTTTCATGTCGAATCTATCATCCATGGATCAGCTAGGCAACCTGCACACATACATGAGAACATATGTATATCATGAGCCAGTAATACCCTTCCTTGTATTTATACTTAAAAACATTTTAAAAGCAAAATAAAGAAAGATATATTTATATATATAATTTAGCATTGATAAGAGCAAACAAATAGTGAAAAAAAAATAGTGAGGTATAGTCATGTTAATACAAGGATCGATGAGGTCCATCTTGTTAATTTTTGTTAATTAGACGACGAGGGAGCCTTTTGGCCCCGTTGCTTTTGTGAGTGTGTGCAAACAACCTTAGATAATAAAGATTAAATCGTTGGCACTTAGCAATGCAAAGAATTAAATTAGTAATTCTAGTGAATATTTTAGAAATGATTTCAATGTTTTGGCTTCCAAAAATCCTTGCCATGGTCTCATTTTCGCAACACGTGAGCATTTAAAAGTCCATTTTCAATTTTTTTTCAAAGATGCAACATTATGCAAACAACTGGATCAAGATATATATATATATATATATATATATATATATATATATATATATATATCAACTTAAGCAAACTATTAAATAATATGCAGGATAAGATTTTGGGATTTTAGCTAGGTAAAGTGAAGAACGTGTACTTAACTTGGATCTAGAGAGAGCAAGTGTAACCAGGAGGAGGTGTCTTCCCACAAGTAACAAGGAGTTGAAGAGCAAGCGGGACATAGATATTGAGGTTAAGAGCCTTGATTTTGAGAGTGGTGCACAAGCAGACTGCAGCTTCAAGTTCAACAAGTCCTTTAAGAACTGGGCAGCACTGGTTCACAACTGGATCACCAAGGCCAATGTGCACTAGCCCACCAAGAAGATCCACACAGGCACCAAGTTTTAGTGTATCAATAGGGCATGTATCCTTAGGTGATGGAGGTGGAGGGCATGGCTTTCCCTTTGGTGGCTTTGTAGTCACCGGAGGAACTGTGACAGGAGGGAGTGTAACAGGAGGGAGTGTAACTGGTGGCTTCACAATTGGAGGAACTGGAAGTGGAGGGAGTGTAATAGGATCTTTAGGAGTCTTAGGGTGTTTGTTCTTTGGATGCTTGCCACAAGAACCACAGTCAAGAGTTGGGGCGGCTGAGGAAATGAGGATCATGCAAAGGAAGAGGAAAGCTGAAATCTTGGTAGAATCCATGTTTACACTCCCTTACTTTGTGTTAGAGAGAAAGAGAGAAATGCAATCAGAGTGGTAAAGTTTGTGGAGAGGAGTGTTGTTATATAGGAATAGTGATGGATGCTAGAAAACAAAAACCCTAGAAGCACAATCACGTGAACATGGGGCTCATGGCTAAAAAAGGCAGCTGCCAAATTTTGCTAGTTGGCACCTACCTTACAAATGCATGAATCCATTATGAATTTATATTCCCTGCTGCTTATTGGTTACTGGCTTTCAATTGCATGATTGTGGGATTTTATCATGGAAGCATAAAAAAACTTCCAGTTCCTCGCAAGTAGCTACTGCCTAAGAAAGATTGAGATTCTGGTCAGTATTTAATTTGTTAATCAACCAATAACATTGTAAGATTTGGATTTTGTTTGGTAAATCTTATTGGAAGAATGGGAACTTAACTAATAAGTGTTAGCCGTTAATGGGTTGATTACATTCATAAATAAGTAAAGACAAGCTTCGTTTGTGTTTGTATTTGTCACAAGAAATTCCTTGAAGGTAATGTTAATGGTGATATCCAAATTTTTGGAGCAAGAACTTCTTATAATTGTGGGGAAAAACACTAATAAAGACTAGCTGGACCTAGATAATTTGGGTAGAAGGTTCCCGGACTATCTAAATTGTAGGATAGTTTATTTTTAATTTTAAATTAGGACTTTTTCTATGCTAAGATGGAAAGAGATTACAAACACGTTCAAAATCATGTTCAAGCTTGAAGGATTTGTTTACTACTACTAACAAAGAATGCAAGTCGGGGTAATTTTATTTATAATATAAATATTTTGAGGTAAAATTGTTACGGTCGGAGCAAATTTAAGTTCCGTAAGATTTGTAAGGACAAACTTGAAATGAGTTAAATTAAGAAAATGCTTAGGAAACCTCGAAGGTTTGCATGGTGGTTAAGAAGGTTTGCTCCGTTCCTAAACACCAAGAATTTTTTATTAAATTCTTGAGGAGGCCAATGTTTGGAGGCGCCGCATCTTTAAAATTGTTCAGAGAAAAACTTATCATTTGCCTTGCATAAGCTGGTTCGAAAATACATGTACCGTTGAACCAAAAAAAAGAAAAGAAAAGGAAAAATCAAAATCTTGACACCCTTATTTCCTTGTTATTATGAAAAAAAGTTAAAAATTTAAGGATCAAATTAGAGGATTTTTAAATTTCAAGGATGTCATAAATTTCCTCAAAGTAGATGCTGCAGCGAAATGTGTGTGTATATATATATCAAGATCACTACAGTTGACGTGATCTAGATTGCTGCCATTTAACATCACGGGAGGGGTATCAACAAAGAAAGACAACGAGCACTGGACTTATAATTCAAAGCTCAAGTAGGCAATTTTCATTCACCAATCTAAATCTCAATTATTTTACAAACAAGAGCTATGAAAATCAGGAAAAAAAAAAAGAAGAATCCAGGCCTTTCCTGTCAACAAAGAAAGAAAAATGCAATACTTAAACCCTATAGCTTGGATACTGTATTATCAGAAGTTAGATCATGATCATTAGAACAATTAGATGTTAGCTAAAATTATTTTCCTTCATTTTGATTTCTTCTATATTTTTTTAAGGCCGAATACCTATTTTTGATCATGATTCCTAAATGTTTCGTAGAAAAATAAGCATTAATTCCATTCTCTAAAATATTTAGAAATAATAGTCCCAGCATCATGCAAAAGATAAATGATAAAATTTCTTATATTAAACATCACTTAACTAGTTAAAGCCAAATAGTAGTTATAGATCTCATCAATGATCCTAAAGATGTTTGATGAGATTGTGAGAATCCTTTATTACAGTTTCATCATCTTAAGGTTAGCTTTATTAATGTCTGACCTGTTGCCAATAACAATTTTTATAACCCTCATCTCTTTATTAATCAAGACAAGAAAATTGAAGGGAGCTCGATCAAAAATAGGATTTGCAAAGAATTCTCATACTTAGCCCCTCAAGAATAACTCAAGTAAAAATCCTGGTTGCTACAGTCTCTACTAGCAAAGTTAGAAGCTGAGACAAATAAAATGCTATCATTGAAGCTTTTATAATTAGGACTTGAACCCTAAGATCTATAAGGGTGAAGCCTCTTCTCTTTTTAAAGTAGATAAAATGCCTACAATCACTTTATAGGGATTCAAGTTTACTTAATCTTTAGTTAGAGGAGTATATATGACTACACTCAACTTTATTTTGTATTGTAGTTTTGACTTTTGTTGTTGTTTCCTCAAAAATGAAAGTTTATTAATAATATGGGGTAATTCTCCATCACTTTTTCAACCTACCTTCTACCATAACAAAAGATAGACTTCTTTTTGGTAAACTCTATTCTGTAAATCTTGTTGCAGTTTCTCTTTTTTTTTTTAGCTGTTAGCCCTATATATATATATATATAAATAAAAAGTCAACAATCAAAATGGCAATAAAGCAATAAAAGAATAAGTAAGAGACTTACTTTGCAAAACAATTTGATAATATATTTTGGCTATTCTATTGACTTTATACTCTATCAAAGTCGAGACCAGCACAACATGTATTTTCTTTTTATCCAAGTTTAGACAAAGCTTGCAGTTTACATCACGGGAAGAAACCCTCCAGCAATCCCTAGATTTGCTGCATTCTATCTCTAAAGTTGATTAGTTTGTTGTACTTCATTGTCATCCATCTTCCCTTTAATTTTTGATATGTATAGGCTTCCCGCATAGAGTTCCCTTCATGGCTCATGTGGGTCTATTGGCGAAGGTGAAAAACCAATGTATGTCATTGCCACCATCAGTGTTAACAACCAAATCATAAAAACTTCTAAAAATATTGATCGAAGGCTCAATTCCAACGAGCCTACAAAACTTGTCAAAGATTGACAAAATGATCTACTCATTTGAATGTAGCTGGCTTAAACCCATCTAGTAGTATTTAAACATTTCCCTTATAAATCATTGGAGAGGGAATGAATACCCAATATCATATATGCAAAAAGGATTATAATCTCAAGATAACCTTAGAAAAAGTCCACAGTCTCCTAGTTGATATGCTCAGCTTGGTTAGGCATCTGAGTTGTGCACTCCTCAACCTAAAAGGAAGAAATGAACTTTATTTCCTCCATGTCTAAAGTGCTTGGAAACCGAGGTGTCATTTTCTCTATTCTTGTGACCTAAGCTAATGGACCTCTGCCTTTTTTTCCACCCTTGGGTTGGAACCTGAACTCCTCTTTAGAGGAAGTAACACCTCTTTCTTTTAGAGACAAATCTAACTTTTAATCTAGGGAGAATAAATTAGATTGTCAGAATCAAGAGATTAACCGATTATCCAAAATATATGTCTTCTACCCCTAAGCTACATGAATTTTTTAGGATATTATCACTTTTACTTTTTTTTCTTTCTTTCTATAATTGAGTGAATAAGATCTCAAGAAAAAAAAAAACTATTGAAGTTAATATATATATATATATATATATATATATATATATTGGTTGTGATTTAAGCCAATAACATAGTATATGTATAAATGAATATACTTATATTATATGGTTGAGAACTAGATAAATAATTACATCTAGAGCTTTTTTTGGAGTAATTCTGTATGTATTTTGACAATATTTCCCTTACATTTACATGAATTAATTACTCATAATTTAATGTTTACCTACTTGCCATTGAAAGTGTATCAAACCTTATTATGATAATTTATTCTTAAAATATAGCATTAATATTCTTTATTCCCTTTATATATTTATGAGATCTAAATATGTTACTCAGTTAAATTAAATCATTCCCCATTTATCTAAATCATAAATAAATAAAAATTTCCTCCTCGTTGATCATTTAGTTCTATTATTTTGGTGGTTAAGGTATTTTTATCAACCTTTGTTAGAAGTGATGAGTATTATTTGGTCTAAATTGCAAATTACACCAAAACATGCAACAAATTTTTTTATGGTTATTTTTTTTTATTATATTTATAACTTTAGTATTTTAAGAATAGATGTCAAATTTTTAAACATGTATGGGATGTATGTTTCCATAAATCATGTTTGTTGATTTCTATTTCTTTTTTCTTTTAATCTTTTGTAATAGGAATAGTGTGAAAAAAGAAAAAGTAAAAGAAAAAGAAGAAGAAAAAAAAGCCAAAACCCAATTGAAATTCCTAAAAACCAAACTATAATTTTTTTCTTAATTAAGAACTAAAAGCATACCTTAATTTGGTTTTGGTTTGGTTAAACCAAATTGAAATCTTCTAAAATTAATTAAAACCCAAAAGAATAATTCAAGTGGGCTCATTTTTTGCTTCAATTAATTTGATTAAATATAAAAAGGATAAAAAAGGAAGAAGTGAAACTTGACAAACAGTCTTAGGAGATTCAAGAGATTTACCAGGGGTGTGTATGACATTGTGTTTTGAAAATCATTTTGAAAAAAATTAAAATTAAAATTTTTTGTTTTAAATTAATATGATTTTTATATTTTCAACCATTTTGATGTCAAAAATATTTTTTTAAAAAAACATTATTTTAATATATTTTAAAATGAAAAACACTTTGAAAAATAACCAATACACTACTAGAAAACCAATAAAATCAAACAGAAATACCAAGTGAATTATAGTGGAAAAAAATTAAAACAAAATAAAAAATGATAACATGTCATTTTTACCAATGAAATTAACAATGGAATTTATTCCATCGGTAACATCTGTCGTTAAATTTGTTAGTAAACTATGAAGACTGTTCATCATGTTAATTACAAAGGGACTTTTCTGTTAGTATTTTCTAGAGAGCTCCAAAAATATTTACTTTCCAATTGCACTGTTAATTGTTGTTGTTGTTCTTTACGGACAAAATCACCGACAAATTTAATATTTGTTGGTGTTATTTGGCAGTTTTCTGAAAAAAAATGAATTAATTTGAAGTTTTTATTTAAATATTATAGACGGAATCACTGACGAATTGAAAAATCATCGATGATTGTTGGCGGTTTCTGAAAATCTTTTATGAAATTGAAAATTTAAATTAAATATTATAGATGAAATTATTGATGGAATAATTAAAGATATTAATATTTAATTATTTGTTGGTAAAACTAACACTAACACGTCACAATAAAAAAGTTGAATTCTTTTATTTCACTAGAGATAGGCTTATTTTTTTTTCTTCTAGTTTTTCTTATTTTTTCACTATATATAAAAAACATCAATATTTATTTCTTTCTCTTATCTTATCTTCTCTTCTCATCTCATTTTCTTCTTCTCCATGTTAGGGTATGTATTTTTCTTCTTCTTTCTTCTTTTATTCTCTTATTTCAATTAATACACTTTACAAAAATTTCTCTCTCTCCTTAGCTTCATTTTCAACTGCATTAAGATAAGATTATTTTTCTTTTCTTTTTTTTTATGATTTTTTCACTATATTTATTTTTTTATTTTTAATTGTTTTTGTTCTTAATAATTGTATAAATGTTGTTGTGAGATTTGTTTTCCTATGAGATCAATTTTTAGTTGATTTATTTATAGGATTTTTAAATTTTTAGTAATTGCAACTTTATTTTTTTCATATGAATTTTTTTAGTTGAATTTATTATTTTGTTTTATTTATTTGTTGTAAATTTGTTTGAGTTGATTTTCTTATTTTTTTCTAAGAATTTTGACTATCTATTATAGAGTGTTGATTTATGTTAATTTAATTATTTTATAATTTTATAAAATGAATTTTTGAAAATGTTTTTAAATAATTACCAATGGTATTTTTAGAGGGATATACCGACAGAATGAAGCGGGTAATTTTTTCACGTGTCTGTTTTGTTAGTAAATTCATTGGTAATAATATATTTTTATTACCACTGGATTTACCGACGAACAAAAAATTACTAATGAAAAATTTACCTACGGAGCATTTTCATCGGTGATTATGTTAGTGAATTAATTATTGATAGAATATGTATCTTACGTTGACAGAAAAATTTTATCTGTAAAATTATTAAATATTGCAGTGCTACCACACTTAGGCAATATTTGACATTGCGTTTCGGAAGGTTTTTTTAAAAGAATTCAAAATTTTTTATTTTATTTTTTACTTTAAATTAATTTATTTTTGATATTTTTATATCATTTTGATGAGTTAATATCAAAAATAATTTTTAAAAAATAAAAATATATTATATAAAAAATACTTTTAAAAAATAAATATTATTACACTCCCAAATATTTTTATTTTTAAAAAATTTTTAAGTTCAAACCTAGAAATCAACAACTAAGTTCTTTTATATTAATTTTTGTAAAATATACCAGGGTATATTCTTAGCTTTAGCATCGCAATTCCCAAGACTAAATCATTTCTAATCAGTTGTTCACAAAGCTATTCATTTACAAACTCAGTTCACGAGAAATATCTTTCTCCGATTAATTATGGAAAGTCCACAGCTTGCTTTTCTCTATTATCCATTGAGATATGAAATTGATGCATGATGACTTAGACGAAGCCAATTTCTTTCTCCAATTATGCAGCATATTTGTATCTGTATGATATACATAGAATCAATAATTCAAGAAGTGCGTATACCCCAGAATCAATTGTTAGATAGATGCATGAGGAAACAATACAGCAAGGCAAGCATGTGCCATGTGGTAAGATGATCAGTAAAGATCATGAACACAATGAAAAAGAAGGTTGCATACACATGCAAGAGAGAGAGAGAGAGTGAGGGGGGGAGGGGGCATGGTTTGTCATGAACAATGGTCTCCCGTGAATGATTGGTTATGGTTATCTTTGAGAGGCTGGATTCTTTTGTAATCTTGTGGATCCGTGTTTCGACTTTGTCTCACTTTGATGTGATTGGTCCCTCCCTCCCACTGCAATTTCTGATGCCATTACCATATCATTGTACTTCTCTTTCAAGTTTGAAGGGCTAAATTCAATGACAGCTTACAATCACAAAGGAAAAGGAAAAAAGAGAGGAAAAAGAACAAATTAACCCCACTTGGTGCTGTTGCCAGTGCTGTAATTAGGGCATGTGTGATCCTGTATCACTGTCAACTAGTCTATCAGTAATCCTAAGGGACACACACTTGCAGAAAGCACAACGTCCTCTTGGCTTTGATTTTTGGAGGGATTTCTTCTATCACCGTAACATGGCTAAAATTAAGAACGAGTGGCTATATATATATATATATATATATATATATATATATATATATATATATATCTCCGTTGGAGTATCAATGAGCCCTTTTGAGCTCACAACAGCCTTTCGATCAACAAGAGAAATAAAGGCTCCATCTCCCATGGCATGGATCCTAATCTCACCGCAAACTAATTTGGAAATACTACCTAACAATCAAGCAAGTGCATAAAAGAAGAAACATGTATCTGACATGGCTGAGGTTTGATTGAGAGAGGTTAGACATAAAAGAAGAAACCTGTATATGACATATCAACTTTTTTTTTGGTAAAAAAATATATTCCCTTTAAAAAAAGAGCAAATAAAAAAATTGATTAATTCAAATTAACCTATCAAATTTACTATTCAAATTATAAAATTAAAATAGTTTGATATAAAAAATAAAAAAATTATAAAAAATATTTAAAAAATAGTATTGAATAAAAAAATAAAAAAAATTAAATTATGTTAATTTTTAAAACTGGTAACCTGAATTAGCTTGATTTTTTGTAGAGCCACGTTTTTTTTCAAAACAATTCTTTTCTTTTTGAATTTTAGAAAAGATCACAATAAAATATTTTTAAAATGACCTGACTATATGTTTAATGTTATAAAGAACAGAAGAGTTAAAGGGGATTTTAATTTGGATTATCTCAGCTTGCCGCCTAACCTAAAATAAAATCCCTTCAAATTAATCACACCTTCTTTTATGGGCTTCTTGGGGAAGATGAAGGACTAGAAGAAGGGGAAGGCAGGCAATTTATCGAGATAAAGTTTTCCACAACACAAGCAGACATTACTCACCAACTTTTAACCACACCAAAAATCCAGCACAGAAACCAGGTGCAGAACCTATTTATTAGACTTTTGTCTTGTGTGATATCTCCATGCAACAGTAATGATGGCTGCAAGACCAAATGGCTCACATTTGCTCTAGGAAACAAATGGCTCACAGTATATGCATACAATGATCTGTGTGCCCATGAGATATGTGGGTTATGATCTGGTGGTTGTGGTTTAATCGTTTAGGATCAAATGGAAGATAAAGTACATCCCTAGCTTGTTTGATGTCAAGAAGAGAATCCAAGCACGATAAACAAATTTCAGTTCATGAACAAACGAACCATTTGGTTGAACGTGGAGAAAGGGACTTTATTCTTATCCTCATCTGTGAAATCTTTTTTTAACCAGGCTATGGCTTATCTTGAAAAGCATACCTAGTGGTTAAGAAGGTCTGGTTGAATTTTACAGCTAACACCTAGAGAAACTGTTTCCTTGAATGTATGAGATCGATGTGAGATATGAGAAGCGTTTTCTAAATCATTGATAAGAAAAATGATTCTAAGATCTCTATAATTTTTTCCCCACAAAAGAAATCCAAGTTGATGTTTGTCAAAGGAAAAAATACTTTCATTGTATAGTTTAAACTATGTAGGTTGATTGTGCTATTCTGCCTGTAGATATATTTTTTAAAAAATATATATTTAAACATTATTAATATATTTTATAAAAATATAAAAAATATACAACTCGAGTCATATACTACTCAACTTGGTCCAATAATATAATTTTATTTAATTATATAATAAAAAAACTAAATTAGTAAATAAATCAAATTACAAAAAATTATTATAATAACATGTAAAAAAACGCTTGCCGAAAAACAAATTGAATTTTGTTTTGTCAATACCAAGCATTAATTAAATGACAAAACATTTCTTTACTAACATGTGATCTTATCTTTATACGAGAGCACGATAAACAAATAATCAAGACTAATTTCAAATCAATATAACATTAAAAAAATCTCAAAAAATAATAATTTATAGTGATTCTTAAAGGGCAAAACAAGTCATTGAGCCCTTTTAGTTATATATATATATATATAATCATCTTTAATTAATTCAAAATATATTTCATTTATTTTTAAACCAAAACAATAACATCAATAAAGAATTGAATCTTATTATCTAAGAGTATTAATTAAATCCAGCCTCATGAAACTTAAACCATATAGAGTCCAAAAAAAACACAAGGTAGGAGAATGTTTACCTCCTTATTCTCCCCTTATAATTAAATAATATATAAACAATATTTTTTATTATTCATTATAAATTAAAATTTTATTTGAAAAATATTTTTTAGATCTATCCACTACTTATAAAGGATGAAAATAGCCACTAAGATAATCTTTATAAAGTTATAATTACAAGATTTAAGAGTTATCATTTAATATTATGGTCTCTAAAAAACTTATTGGTTTACAAGAGTCTAGGTAAATGGACTATTTAAGTTAGGAAAAGATATATTATCCTCAGTGCACCCTATCTATAGTAAGCCGTATTAATAATTGATTGTTAATCTAGGATACATTTTTATTTGTTGGTCTCATCTATAATTCAAAGAAAATTTCCCTTCTTGAGAAAATCTTTACTTTATCAAATTAAATCTTAACCATTTTATGACTCTAATTTTAGTATCTATTTATTTTTTATTTTTAATACTTAAGGGTATAATTTATAGTGTAATTTTATACTATCAAATATTAAGGTTTACATCTAAATCCTAACACTCCGAATAACAAATTAGTTGTTTTGAGATAATCATAAATCGATTATGATATCCATTTTGCATCTTTAAAACATGATAAAAATACAATTTTATCCTTTTAAACAAATATGCATGAAAAACCTTTAGAATTTAGTCATATGCATGAAAACAAATCATTTTTTTTTGGTTTTTTAAATGAGGTATTTTTTTTGGATTTTTTGAAATTTCAAAGAAAAATAAAATATTTTTAATAATGGATTTGTATCTTACAGTGTAAGTCTATAGCATGATATTAAGAAAAAGTATTGAAAAAAATATGTGACGGACCCATAAATAATTTCAAAATGGTCATTGAGGTTTTTATATTTTTTTGGCTTTTTATTAAAATAAAGAAAAATTTAAAACTAAACGAAAAATATTATAGTGTGTTTGACAAATATGTCCTTAGTCTAAATTAAGGTTGGGCTGATTAAAGGCTCAACAATTTCTTTTTCTTTCTTAAAAAAAAAGAAGGTTAAGTTAAGGGTCCAGCCTATACAATTTAGTCATTGGGCTAACTTTGTGACTAAATTGTGTAGTAAACTAGAAAATAAATTCTAATTCACATTTTGCATGTTTATACAAAAAAAGAAAGGTGAGGAAGATAAGAGAATATGATTACCTGATTTGGACATACTGCTTGACTACCACTGCTAGGAGGTCCAGAGTGAGGATGGTGGGGATGCTAGTAGAAGAGCTGGCAATAGGTGATGTTGTTAGAAAGATAGTTGGTATCCTTATTACTGGTATGGAGAAGAAGTTGGCGTCATTGGAAAAATAAGAAGTTGTAGTTGGTGGAAGGAGGTTGATTCTCACAGTAAAGAGAAGGAAAATGTTGTGGCAATGGTTGAGATGAGTGTTCATGTTGGTCCATGAAGAAGGAGAAAAATGGTTGGTTGGGAAACTAAAAACAAATGTGAAAAGTTTGATTTTTGGCTTACTTTCTCATTAGATTTCTCCTTTATTATGCACAAAATTCACCTCTATTTATAGGGGATAAAAAGTAAAAAGTTCATTTGATGTTTATTTAGAATAAATCTTAGTTCTTGATTCAAACAAGAAGAATCTCAATCGTTGTCCAAAAAGTCAACATCACAAGTTGCGAAATTTGGTTGCAAATGGTGATTGGGTTAAACTTTTTCAAGCAGCGTTATAAAGGTTATAAAAGTGACCAGCTAACAAGAATCATATTGGGGTGTAGCATGGTGTCGGACTATGAGAGTGATGTCTTGTTTGTTTTGTTTGGTTGAGAGATGATAGATTAAATGTTTTTAAAAAGTAGTCGTTTGAGCAACATTTTGGATATAAAAGGTTAAAGATGATAAATAACGGTCACACGACATGTCGTCTAGCACCCTCTTTTAATATGTTGGTCAAAACAGTATCATTTTATACCAAAACAAATTATTTTTGTCAAAACACACCATTTTATTTAAATGAAACAACATTTTTTTAACACCCTTAGGGTTTTAATTAACGATTTGACTAAAACTCAATTAAGTTGTTTGTGTTTTGTTTTCTTTTAATTGCATTTCTAATTAACTTCAAACTTTTAATTTTATATAATTTTACCCTCATCAAACTTAAATATCAACCTTGAAGTTCAACGCCTTTTATTTCGATAGTTGGTTTTGGATTTATGCAAATTGATTATCAATTGATAATTTAACTTTCAATTTACTTTAATTTCACCACATTTTTCAACCAAATTGAGTCCTCAAAATTTAATGCCTTTTTTTAAAATATTTTGGTTGTGAATTTCTTTAATTTGATCCTTCATTGACTATAAACTTTGATTTTCTTGTAATTTTATGTTTGATTTCAATTAATTGACATTGTAAAAATTAAGTTTAGTCCTCTAAAATTATAATTTTCTCTGTTAAGTTCAAATTGGACTTCCAAACTTAATTTTCACCAATTAATTTTCTAATAAAATTAATTTGACCCATTAAAAGTATAATTAAATTCTCGCACCTAATAAATCTTTTAATTTGATCTAAATTAATTCTTAAACATAATTAAACTTTTAATTTGATCCATGATTAAATCAAATTGATCTATTAAAAATATAATTAAGCCTCTAAACTTAATTTTTATATAGATTTGTCTAATAATCATTTAATTTGACCTTTAATCTGTATTGTTTCTTTAGTCTTTAGATACAATAGGGTATAATTAAGCTCCTAATTTTATCTAAAACTCTAGATTGATTTCTTTATACATTTAAAACCCTTTTCAATTTGATTTTTCCAAGTTACCTGTCTTTTAGTTATTATTATTTTTTATTTTTAAAAGAAAATGGATAAATTTGAGGCAAACCCAAGAAATGAGTTATAACACTATGTATGAAAATAATAATGAGATATTGCATTTTTCATGTCATATAAATAAATAAAAATTGACAATATTAATATGGACACTAACATTTAAACTTGGTTTTATATCATTAATTAGATATTATGTCAAAAAGTGAATAGATTTGATAATTCTCTCTAAAACCTACTAAAAATTTAAAGTAATAATTAATCTAGGTATGTGTATGTGTGTGTGTATATATATATATTACACACGCCCTAGTATATAACGTTGATAGCTTCCATAAGAAAAACCTTTTTTTACATTTCCAATTATAGTTTTTTTTTCTTTACCAAAGTAAACCATAAGATAATTCATTCTTAAATTTTTTAATCTTAGATATTAGTATTTATGTGTTGGTTAAAATTATAAGTGCATGAATCGTAATAAGTAATAAAGTAAAAGCGTATAGTATCTTTCAATGAGGATTTGCAAAAATTATCCATAAATATCAAATTTATTAAATTCATCTCTGTTTGATGATTCGACTATAAAAGTTTGTGAAACTAAAACAAATAAAACAAACAATCATATAATCAAAAACAGTTTTGAAATCAAGTTTAATAGATCCTAGGATTTTTAACTTCATTATAACTAATTCTATGCGAATTTCTCAATTGATTTAATCTTATTGAAGTTTTTTTTATTATTGTTGATAATCATGTTTTACTAATTTAATCACTAATCTTTCCGGAGTATCAACAAATTATTTTAACATTCAAACTTCATGTATCTCTGTGGAAATTCTAAACTTGTCAAAATTTATTAGGAATAATAAAACCATTAAGGATTATACAAGATCCATAAATATCTTTATCCTATAAATTCCTCATAGTATTTAAAAAATAGTTAAGTCAATTATCACTTCTCAATTTCAAACTAAATCCTAAATCATGTAGACAGTGATTAACCGTATATAAACATTAAGTTTAGAATAAAATATTCAACAAGTACTGAATTAATTCAATCAAAGAAATATTTGTTTAATCATAATTAGAATATATAAAAAATACTAGAATAAAAAACTACTACATATCTAAATTAAAAAAATAAATTGATACAATAAACATCATTTAAGAGTATGAAAAGATAAGAGAGTTGGATGTTTTTAAGAGGTTGTTATCCTTGATTTTTTTCTTATCAGTTATGATTGGTTCAACTCTTAGATACCACCTCCTCTTTCTTGTAGTGTTTTTAGGGTATTAAAAATATCATTTAGTTGCTTTCTAAATGGATTTTTATAGTCTGACTTTATTCTTTAAAGAAAAGAAAATAACTTTTTATTGTCACGAATTCTAACTTTATTTTCTTTCATAATATTGCATGCCAATTTTAGGGTGAAAAATGTATAAGTTCCTCTATTTTTGAAACAATTGTTTAAATTTTTTTTTTAATAAAATTGATCTTGCAATTTTTAAAAATTTAGAATTCTAGGTCTGATTTATAAAAAACATATGAAATGGAGTTATCTAACTCTTGTTATAAATGAAAACTCAATCAGTGCTCAAGATTATTTAGGATACACTAACAAGTATTTGAAATCTAAACTTAGCTTATTATTGAATCTAAAAGAAATAAATACTTTAAAAACACTAAGAATCAAATAAAATACTCTAAAATGAAACACAAAAGACTAAAAATACATATGTGCTATGTATTTCCCAATCATCATGCCATCATTTAACTTACATGGCAAATTAATAAACATTTACTTAAATATTGTACTATGCAAACCAGTTACATCAAATACTGATCTAAATAGAATTAAATATGAGACATTCAATAATATAACTCGAATAAATTGAGACACTCAAAATAAATTATTCTAATTTTATTATGTTGAATAATTGGGTTATCCTAAATTTATCTAGAAAAAATTATCTTTTTATACATTCAAATAAAGCTGATCGCCTCACAAAACCTAAAGTTGTAATGTAACGTGTGTGTATAATTTTCAGACATGTTAATTTTTTATTTTTCATCTTTGTTATTATATTTTATTTTTTAAACAGTAATTAAATACTACCAAACATTATTGTTTTACAGGGTGCTGTAACTTCTTCTCCAGGCTTCATATTTTTTTTTATTTGCTTACAACGCAATTAATCCTGAACCACGTGGCATCTCCCTGGTCAGAAATGTGGCAGGATCTTGTGGGTCCCACAAATTCACACAAATTTCCCTCCCAGTCCCAGCTCCTGTCCCCTCTCCCTCTCTCAGAAACACAGCCAAGAATCAGAACCACCCAAAAACAAAAGCCTTCTCCCTCTAAAAAAAAAAAAAAAGCACGCAAAAAATTCACTAAACCCATTAACATAAAAAAGAGTCTTTTTTAGTGTTTTTTAATTAAAAAAATGAAAAACCGCAGAGTAAAAACCCTTAAAACCAAAACCCCTGAACCCATTTCGTCTCCATTATTGGATACCCCACCGGCGGCCGTGACTGTGGACTATAGTGAGGACTTTCACTCCGTTTGCAAATGGGTTATCCCAGATTTCAGGAGAATAAAGTCCAGGTCTTTATATAGCAGATATTTTCAAGTTAGTGGCTATGACTTTCGTTTTTTAATGTACCCAAAAGGGGATTCTTTATCAGTACCTGGACATATCTCTCTTTACTTACAAGTTAATGACCCTTGTAGTTCTAATTGTGATTGTTATGCATGTTACAAGATTGTCATTGTTAATGTCGTGGATGAGACTAAGTCTCTGTCTAAGGAGAGTGTTTATAGGTTTTCCAAGAACAGGAAATCTATTGGTTGGTGTGAATTTGCGATTTCTAATACAATTTTAGATGCTAATTCAGGGTTTTTAAAAGATGGGGTTTTAACTATTAGCGGTGAAATTCGGGTTTTGGATGAGAAAATGGAGTTTTCGAGTGATTGTAGTGAGGGAATGTCTTATGCTTTGACTGGGAAGGTTACTTGGAGTATAAGAAATTATGGTTTGTTAAAGCAAATGGTGAAGACTCAGAAGATAATTAGTTCGGCTTTTCGAGTATGGGAGGCTTATCTTGGGGTTAATTTGTCGAAAAGCATGGTTAATGGGGCTGAGAATTTTTCATTGTTCTTGGAGATTAAGGATGTAGAGAAGAATCCTGTGATTGATAGGAGTTGTTGGTGTCTTTTTCGAATATCAGTGTTGAGTCAAAAGCCAGGGGTTAGTCATGTAAGTAGGGAATATTATGGGAGGTTTGGGGGAGGAGGTGATACGAGTCTTGGTTGGACTGAGTTTATGAAAATCTCTGATTTTTTTGATGAAGGATATGTAGTGGATGATAATGTGTTGATTAGTGTATCCTTTAATGCTATTCAGGAGTCAAGTTTTTCCTTCAGGATTGAAGGCGTTTCTAGTGGTAAGTGCAAGGGGATGATTAATTGTGGCTACTTGGGTGGTAAGAGCAAGTATGGTCTGGTAAAAAGATGCGATGATTACACAGGAAAAATCATTTGGAAGATTGAGAATTTCTCAAGGTTGAAGGATATTTTAAAGAAAAAGAAGATGAAAGGTCTGTGTGTGAAGAGCAGGAGGTTTCGGATTGGGAATATGGAAGTCTGCATTTTAGTTTATCCTAGAGGTAATTGTGAACCTCATTTATATTGTTTTGTTTAGGGTCTTACATTATGTTCACTTTTTATATTAGGAGCATGCATTATCAATTGGGCTGAACTCTGATGTAGAGTGGCTTCTAACACATAGAAAGAAGGAAGTGTGCTTGAATTCCATGATAATAGTTATTTGAAAAGGCTTGAAATTATTCTATACAACTCTGTGACAGTTTGCAAAATTCCAGTTTCTGCATGATTTGCAAATACATGAACGTGATTCATGTACAATGTAAAATCATAGTTGAAAATCTTATTTGGCATTTCTTTTAAGAAAATATTAGTCATAATAGACAAGTCATTTACCGAAAATGAATGGCTATGCTGCTGTTCAGTGCAAGTAATAAAACAATGGATGTAGATGGAGTTGATTTTTATAATAGTCACTGATATGTTGAGATTAAAAGCATAAAACTGATGTGACTATTTGGTAATTCCTGATGGCACCAGGTCAATCTCAGAAACCAATCCACCTTTCAACGTTTCTTGAAGTTTTGGATCCAGGAAACAGTTCTGGTGATTGGAGTTATTTTATTGTCTATCAGTTGACAGTTATGAATGGGAAGATGATAGAGAAGTCTGTTGTGAAACAATCTGCAGAACGATGCTCCAATGCTACAAAAAACCATGGCTGGTCTGAATTCATGACCCTTAGTAGTCTTTTTGACCAGGACTCTGGGTTTATTGGTCATGAAACTGCTGTCTTTACAGCAGAGGTTCACATATTGAAGGAGACATTCATAACAACAGAGTTGAGCGACAATGCTTGTTCAGTTACATGGAAGATGGAAAATTTTTTATCCTTCAAGGAAATAATGCTAAGCCAAAGAATATTAAGCAGAGTTTTTGAAGTTGGTGGCTGTAAACTTCAAATTGGTGAGTTGGTGTATTAAACAAATTATACAAGATTTTCAAGGTAATATCATATAAGTGGGGATCCTCTTGTCCTTAATTATTCTTACCCTGTTATTATTATTATTATTATTATTTTGCAGGAATCTATCAATCCTCTGCAAATATATGTGCATGCTTGGGGAGTGATCCATTGATTGACAATTTTTGGGTCAATTATAGGATTACTATAGTTAATCAAAATGACCCTGTTAAAAGTTTGTGCAAGGAGTCTTCCCTATGCACAAAGGCATATTTCAATGCCGATCTTCAATTGATGAAAGTATCAGATATGCTGGACACAGATGCTGGATTTGTTGTTGGTGAGACAGTTACTTTGGTTTGTGAAATCCTTGATTGCTGTCCATGGTTTGAGTTTTTTGAACCTGAGACTGGTGACATGGAAGCAGAATCAAGTGACTGCCAGGTTTGTTTATTCTCCAATTTCTGTTTGTGAAACTTTCTTGGGATTCAATTAGCCAACACAAGGCAGTGATTTATTGATTACATATGATGTGGTATTTCTTGTCCCTGTCTGATTCTGAAAAGTAAAAGACAGACTATATTCTGTCAAAGCAAGTTAGTTGTTATTGCTAGAAGTCAGTTGCCTAGGAATGGGCACAATTGTCCTACAAAATTTTAATAACCGATATTGTTCTGACTTCAGATTATACTGTCCTTGAACATCTTAGGCAAAATTCTTTCCTTCATAAGGTCTTGGTTGCCTTCAAAATTGCAGTAAAATGATAAGGAATGAATGGGATCCATTCCAATAAAGCAAATAATACAATAGCAAATGAGCGTAACTGTTATGACTTTCCTGCTGCGCTTTTTTTTTCCCTCAAAGTAAACTATCTTGATATTTCAGTTCCTTTCTGCTGTCTGTCAAATGGACATCAACAACGAAGAGTGTAAAAAAACATTTTCTGAAGTTTCTGGAGTTTTGGGGAGCACATGTTATGAAGCTCTGCAATCTGTTATTCACTTGTTATTTAAATCTGCATCTCAGTGCCAGTGTATTCCTCAAGCAGTATGCATCTCAACTTGATCAAATTGTATTATCTCTGTGCCGTCTTTCTTTCTTTCTTTTGACTTGTTTTATGATTGGTCACTTGCAGGTCAATGTTGTTTGTGCAAGGCTAGAACTTTTAGGAGCTGAGATATCACCCGATCTATTGGATCTCCTGGGCAGCACAATGAATAGTCAGCATGAGATTGCTGAAGCAATGTTGAGAGAAATTGATAGTGTCTTTGCACTTGATGAAAAATGCAAACTGCTGGATGTGACTCCATGTCCATTATCTAAAGAAGTTCCCTATTTAGATAGTGGAACCAGACTTGCAGCCAACAGCTCACATAGGGAAGATAAATCACGTAGTCATGTGCATCATCATTTTTCTGATATCTTTATCTTGATTGATATGCTGTCTATACCTTCCCTCACCATTGAAGCTTCTGGGGCTTTTGAGAGAGGTGTTGCTCATGGATACATTGACAGCCAAGTAGTAGCCTTGGTCTTGGAAAAACATGCTCAAAGATTTAGTGCAAATTCAACAGCCAGGGAGAAAAATGCAGAGTCTTTGTTTTCTGAAGAATTTTTCACCTCAGTTCTTGCTCTTGCGGAAACATTGTCCCTCTCTATAAACTCTCAAGTTCATAATTTTGTGAAAATGTTTTATGTTACACTATTTGAAGTGTTTTCTGGTGAGCGTTATCACACAAGGATGCTGAGAGGGCTAGTTGACCTTGCCACAAGACCTGTGGAGAATTCTTTGGAGATGAATCTGGATATGTTGATCTTCTTGGTTCACAGGGAACATGGATTTGCTAGACCAGTTCTAAAAATGGTGGGGGATGCTGCTAAGCATGACAACGCTGATCATTCTGCCATCAGGCATCGTCTGTGTTGTTTAGAGGAGAAAATTATTCGTATTGGTGAAGAAAAGCGAGCTGAACTTTCAAATATGTCTAGTGAGAAGGCTACTTTGTTAGAAAGGCTGACTGAAACCGAGGCTGCTCTCCTTCATTATAAGGTATTTGATCCCTTGTCTCTGCTTATCTGCCTTGTCAAATGCCACCACATGCACCTGGTTTTGGTGAGCATATGAGATTTAATGTTTTATATAAAATTGGCAGTCTGAAATGGAGCTTGAAAGGGACCGCTTTACTTGTGAAAAGACAGAACTCTGTGCACATATACAAGATATTGAGACTCAACTTGAACAGTTGTGCTGCAAGCATAAGAATCATGTTGCAAAGCACTGCATGGAGAAAAGGGATTACCAAGATCATCTTCATCATGTGGAAACACAGTTGTCACATCTAAAGTCCTTAAAACACCAGCAATTGAAGGTATGAGTGTCTAGAATATATCCAACTCAGATTTTAAATTGCTACATCCAAGAAAACATGAAAAGATGATCATTTAGCTGAAAGTTGCTATGTTAGTTTCCTTTTGGCTGTCTGAATCGTGGATCACTGTGTTTAATATGATTAAATAAGAGAACTCTGAGATATTTTCTTAGGCTTTTGTAATTAAATTTCACAATATTTACTGCCTAAATGTGGCTAGAGAAAGTGTCTTGTTTGGTTGCATTTGCAAGTTTTTTTTTTTAAGCTTATGGATCTGGTAGTAAAGCTTCTTTCTCTTAGTTGATAGGTGATTTGGCATCATTAAAATATGAGGTATTTATTGGTAGAGATTCATTGGTTCCATGATTAAGGGATCAGTTGGATCCCTTAGTTTGCTTAAGAGGTTTAGGAATGGAGAATGGAATGGTTTCATAAGCTTTGGCAGTAAAATTCTGGAGGCAATAATTTGTCTATCATTGTTTGATTGATGGATAGATGGAGTGATAATGTTAAATAATTTTTTTGGACAAGCTATGATCTGTAAACATGTGAGAAACCGTATTCTGCTACCCCTTGAAGTTGGTATACCTTTGTGCTTTGTGCTGATTGCTATTCTACATTAATGGCAGAATCATTGGTTGTTAACTGCCATCAGATGGTGGTAAAATGGTCTAATGATTTTGATATTGGTTACATAGTGCTAGAAGTGTTTCATCTACCACTTTATAAAGTTTGTATTCTTGACACTTAATTGAAATATGTTGTTCTCTGTGTGACTTTTAGAGATTTTTGTTCTCTTTACCGACATCTTCCCAACAACATAAATTCTGGAACTGGTTGCAATCTCTGTCCCGAAATTTCCTATACATTATTGTTTGTAGTTAATAGAAGGATGAAGCAACATCTATTCAGCAGAATTTATCGTAATTGCCCCCTTTTGACCATCTACTATCTTCATCAGCACCCATCCCTTGCCCTTGAGGTGGATGACTCCCACCCAACAAGGCTACAAATTTATGTAATGAATTGCTGACTATCCTTTCCCTGTAATCTGGATGGTCTTTAGTGATGTGCTCGATTACTGTGCCCTTAACTTATGGAAAGTTCCTGAGGTTTAAATACTGATTTTAATATGTGCGTGATGCAGAAACTACTTATAGAGAAAGAAGTTCTTGCTGAAAGATTGAGACATGCAGAAGCCAATCTGGAAGTTTCTGGTAGAAAACTGAAAAAATATGCTTCAAAAGTTATGATTCAAGAGGAGGAACACCAGGCACAATTGGATGAGATTTGGCAGTTGAAACAAAAAGTTGAACAAATTGAAATAGTGAAACAGGACAAGGAAGAGGAGGTTGCTCATTATAGAGCATGCACTTACGATTTGGAAGCAAAATTGAATGACTGCCAGGTTTGTTTCCTTACCAATTCTATTCATGAAACTTTCTTGGGGTTCAATTAGCCAACTGAAGCAGTGGCGTATGGTGTACATATGCTGAGGTGTCTTTTTCCTTTTCTAGCAGTCAAAAGTAGAAGACAGATAATTATGTCATAGCAAATAGCAAGTTAGTTTTTATGCTAGAATTCAATCTCCTAGGACTTGACAAATCTTTCTGACAGGGTTTTGAAGAACCACCCTTTGTTCTGTCTATATTGTCCTTGGGATGTGTATATTTCGGAAGAGACATCCTTAGAAATGTTTTTTGGAAAATATTTGCTAGAATTCAACCAAAAGTTCTTGTTTTTCCTACTGGGACATTTCTCAAGTTTTGCTCTTCTGATTAATAATATCTGGTATAATTAGATTTTGTCTGATTTGCTGCATATAATACACCAAGAATGCTCTCAGTGGTTGTGATTGGTGAATCAATAGATGTGAATATATTAATTTTTGAATTGGGTTTTCTTTACATATGGAACTTCTTCTTATGTGGGTTTTGAAATTTAGGAGACCAAATTCAACTTCTTAGGCTCGAGCTTTTGGACAAGCAAACTATACTTTTTAGTATGTGAAGTTCATTTATTATGGTAAAGAACATAGATCTTAATGGTAAAGAACAATGACTGCCTCTCATGCATCTACAGATGGTGCGCGGGCAAGTACATCTAAATAATGTTGGTCTCATGGCTTTGAACTGCTTTCTTGGATGTTTATGCTATCAACTGAACAATCCCCCCTGCAGAAACATATCCGATTTCTTGAAAATGCACATCAGGAGGAGATGGAACAGCATGCTCCTCTATATGGTGTTGGCTTGGAATCTCTCTCAATGGAATCATTGGATAATTTGTTGCGCATTCATGAAGATGGGATAAAAAACATCCATGCCCTTCAACATCAACTAAGAAATCTGAGTGGTGATCTTGTCTCAAGTGCAAATCCTCTTCAACTCAGACAGTTTGCAACCTACAGCACAATATCCTATTGCTGATGGGCATTCCACTTTTGTCATCCCTAATGGCGTTCACATGCACAAGAATAGGCCTAACACTGCTACTACAACATCCCGGTTTATCATAGGAGTTAACTTTTGACTGGAGATCATTCTTAACTGTATATTTCAGATAGGAATCTTAACTGCTTTTCAGGGATGGGGCTTCTTTAATCTGGCTGGCCTTTTTTCAACAGTCAAGCTCAGCAGTTATTCACTAACGAGGTCCTCTTTACCTAGTTATTTTGTATAGTTATCTACTATGGAACTTGGAACCTCAGAATGTTAGTTGAATACATGATTATTAGATTGTATGAAGGAGACTTAAATGCTTTTATTACTCTTTCACGTAGGTGTTTAAATGTGCTTGCCTGTGTGACTGCTGGTTGAAACCACATCTTGCTGTGGTTTTTTTATTCCTCTTGTTTGCCATTTCTTCTTCTGTTTGCTTTGAACAGCTGTCGCATTTTTTATAGTTGCTGTCTGGACAAGGATAAGGAAATCAAGCAAACGATGTTTCCATCTTTTCTTCAGAACTTTCCTCTTGACAGCAGCAGTCATATGCGACCTTTTATTTTCTCAATAGGTGTGGTGCCGTTGGACTTGCCCATGCAGCAGTAGTTTCGGTTGAAATGGACATTGCTCCTGCTATTGGTAGGCTTACTTGACTAAGAAATCAACAAGATAGACTGAGATCTGGACATAACCTACGCACTGCTCGTGTGAGGGCAAACGCAATTTCTTTCTTTTTCTTCAGTTTTCACATTATGATTCGTAGTCGTTCCTTTTGAGTATGTTTTCGTTGGTCAAGTGTTTTCCATGGTAGTCATATAAGGTCGGCTCCGCTTGTAGGCCCAATTGCTTTATAGACGGAATAAGAAACTCGGAATTTTGAACAAGAGATCCTCCATGACCCAGAAATTAAATTATCCCATCAGAAATTCCTTTCAGTCTAGGCAACTCATCCTGTATGCATTCATGTTTGAAAGTCAGGCAACAAAGAATACGGTTGATTAGCAGTCGATCTCTTGTCATTGACACTATCAATCACAATCAGAAGCAAGTCCAGGGTTGATGCATGCACTTCTTTCTCTCATGACGGATCATGCACAGAATCCTAAATGGTTTGCATCAGATAAAGCAATCAAACGCTAAATAAAATTATCCGCCCTCAAATTATGACCCGGAGAATTCCAATACTTCCTTAACTGAAACATATAGAATAGCATAAACCATTAGAATAACACGTAATTATACTGACTTAATTATCAGCTAAGAACAATGGACACGTGACTTGTTGGATTCCACGAGTAAAGAAACAAGGGGGAGGAAGAAAAAATGTTGAAACGAACGTAACAGTTGGGATTCTGCAATTGCAGAAACCAGAGGGAAAGGGGAAAAATTGTAGAAACTTTACAATAAAATCACTTATCAAACATTCACCAATAGTCTAATCAAACTCATCAACTTTATGCCAGTCAGTGGACTCGGCATCTGAATCTTTATCACGAGAAAATGACTGCCTTGCTTTACGTAGACCACCCAGAACGTCAGAGCTTTCATTCAGTTGGACCCAATCGCTGGATCCACTGGGTGAAGGAGCCCTGATGCTCTGTGCTTTCCTAGAAGCTGATAATCTTGTTGAAGAATCACTATAATCATCTTCCAGATCGCTGAATGACACGTCCTCTTCACCTTCAAGCTTTTTCCAGTTATCCATTGAAATGCTATTATCAATTTGCTCTTTCAAAAACTGCCTAGAATTCTCTTCATCATTAATTTTTAAGCCTTCAGTAGCATTTACAATCCCTGCAACCTCTTCTCTCGATGTTATATTCCCTCCTTGGGTCTCACTGATAGAATTCTTGGAGCTTTCCAACTTCACATTCTTCTTGTTTCGCAGCTTCTCTAGAAGTACATTTCTTGTTTCAACTATCTGCCAATAAGTCAACAGTTTAATGAGATTACATGGCCACGAGAATGAAATACAAATATCACTGCACACAAAGGACTGTTGCCCCCTGCTCTAAACTATGATCATTATTGGGATATTGAAGTTTTAGTTTCTCTAAAAAAGAATATCAAGTCTCCTAAATTAAGAGATGCTTGAAGATTCAGTCTCCTAAATTTCCTTAAAAAATCAATACCAACTGAATCAACAGTCCATATCACTTGATACATACAACTAGCACAGCACAATAGCTCACTTACAATTAACAAGATCATTCTTCCAATATCTCAGATGTCTGAAACCTTGGAACTTTAGAACCAATTTCACATGAAACACTTTGCTCTAATGTCAAATTATAAACACCAATTCCATCAAAAGGTGTAGAGATGGTTTGTTTCAAGTCTTATGATGTCAAAATAAGGAAAAAAGAAGTGGGCATATTTTACTAAAATTTGGAAAACCTGCACTTTTGTTTCCCCTGGGGTGAGTTTTGAAGTAATAAGTGAGCACGATTACCAATTACTCACACATATGCTTCGTTCTGCACATTCTCAGAATTCTTCAAGCATAACCCTATCCCACCACTCTTCTAAGATGACTATTAAAAAATATGCAAGTGCCATCATCCTCGCATCTTCTAGTTTTGATTCTCAATATCAAGATTGAAGATAGTAATTATTTCCTCCAGATTCTGGATGAGTAGATTATAGCTATAATTTCCATTGCAACTTTACAAGAACATAAATGAAAATACAGCTGATTGCATGTCATAAAAGATTATTATTACATCAGGTGACAAAAGGAGGTCACCTTCTCAAAACTTTCAACCACAAAGACATCAATT
The DNA here is from genome assembly GCA_026413675.1 of Populus pruinosa. Lineage (NCBI taxonomy): Eukaryota > Viridiplantae > Streptophyta > Magnoliopsida > Malpighiales > Salicaceae > Populus > Populus pruinosa. Next base: position 4,890,556 of record CM048597.1, on the reverse strand, counting down.
ATTCTGACACAAAATATCAGAAACCATATAACCCTCCACGCCAATGGCATGTAAACAGTAGCTATGCAAAATGTTTTATGAACTGGTACGTTATCTGCTTATGCTTGCTAGATGCCTGGCAGATCAACTATTGTCTTCCCTACCCTAAGACACATAACACCACCAGCACATTTGAGGATCGAAATAAATAATGTCACAAAAAATAGCAGTGCACACTATCTGCTCAGCAAAAGCAATAGACACCAATTATGGTTTCAATAGTATTGTGGCTCAAAATAATTGCATGCAAATGCCGGTGTGCATAATGTGTTATCAACTACTAATACAATATCTACAACAACAACAAAAACAACAGACACCAATTATGGTTTCACTAGTATTGTAGCTAACATAAATTGCATTCAAGATAATTGCATGCAACTGCCGGTGTGCATAATGTGTTAAAAACTACTGATACTATATCTACCTATGCTCACTAGAAGCCATAGCAAGCGCACAGACCATGCTTAGTCGAGAAAAAGCAATAATGCAGCAAAACCAGCAGTACAACTACAAAGCACCCTTCAACCATAACAACAACAATAATAACAAACCCCCATTATGATTTCACTACTATTTCAGCTAAAGAAACCTGAAGACTTGTCTCAGGCCCTTACTTCCACAGGCAAATTATGCATAAAAGGAATAAAACATATCAACACAGAAATCTTACCTGGGGAGTCGATAGAATCTCGAAATCACGTTCATTCAATCTTGGAATCAACAATATAAAATAAACCATCCAAAATCGGCCATCCCCCGTTTCACTCCTAAGATTATATCTAAGTTGTGCCAAACTAGGAACAAAACGTTCAATATTTGAGGCGTGTTCTCTTTGAGCATCAGTCATTCTAAAATCTGCAAATAAAAAAAAAAAACTCCTTTTCACCCAAAATTGAAAAACATTTCACATAAAATCAATTACTTTACACAATTCAAATCCCACAATCCATATAAAAACCACAAATACATCAATTCAAAATATATCAAAATCTTGCACTTCAGATGCACATTTTTTTTCTTTAACTTCATACTAAAATATATATCACATTTGTCACAAATAATTATTAAAAAGAACAATTATTCACTACTGACAGTTAAAAAAAAAAGGAAGAGTAATTTTATTTTTTATTATTATTTTTACCGTTTAGGAGTGGTAGAGGAAAATCAACCCAGTACTCAGGTCTCAGAGAAATCTCCTTAACAAAACCAATCACCTCCTCATCAATCCCCGCCACGTCATCCTCATAATCACCTTCTTGACCACTGTTGTTATGATCATCATCTTTAAATCGCAAGAAATTAAAAGTGAGTTTAGAGAGACCATATTTTAAACTGTCACCGATTTCGGCAAGATCGTTGCGAATCCCGATGAGAGCTCGTGATGATTGAGAAGAATCGGACGGTTGTGATTTGGCTGCTTCAGGACGGGACAGGGGTGGAGGGGCGAGGAAGTTAGCAACGCCACGTAATTGACGACCGATAGAAACACCGATGGCCGACAAGTCGTCTTTAACTGAAGGAGGGGGAGGAGAGTGTGGGGGTGAACCTGGGTCGTTGGATTGGAGTAATTTGAAAAGCCAAGACATATTTTTTTGAGGATAGTTAGAGACAAGGCATTGAGTTGAGAACAGTGAGAGATTTCAAGTTTTATTTTGATGAACTTGAAGGCGAGAAGAAGCTCTGTTCCTCTTCGCTGGAGGAGTAGGTGTAGAGGAGTAGTTTCTAGTAGTGGTTCTTTGGCGTTTGGCTTTGACAATCTGATTTTGGTACAGATTTTGTGCTGAGTTTTGATTGGATAATAATTTTATTCGAAAGCTCACAGGTGCGTTGCTTGCTTGCTTGCTACTTTTTGAGGGGTGCGGATTCCTATATCCGATTAAATTGGACTTAATCCTCTGGTTTTCAGTATACAATACTATATTATGCTTTGAGTCCCTACTGGTCGTAGGCTCCTGTGCTTGCCGGTTTGTTCCCATCATGTCAGATAGAAAGTAAGGTCTTGGAAGAAAAAACAGAAGAATGCATCAGTTTCAATTTTAATGGTTTTTTTAAGCTCTCAGATGAAAACTTTATTCGTTAAAATATGAAGAGAAAAATGATTTAGTGTTTATGTGAACTAATAATGTGATCAAATCTAAAAATCTATGGAAACTGGAAATATTCTTGAGATAAATATTTATTTATTTATTTATTTTTATTCGGTATAACTAGAGTTTTTTATAGTTATAGTGTTTGATTATTATTTTAATATAAAAAATAAAAACAATAAAGACAAGATAAAAAAGATAAAAATAAAATTATATTTAACAATGATATACAAGATAATATAAAATATAATGTATAAATTGGACTATTTCATATATTTTTTTAAGTCAATCATGATTATTTATTATAGTGTTTAATAAAGTAAACAAATTATAAATTTTATATTTTTTAATTGCGACATGTATAAATTGTATGTTTTTTCTTTTAATTTGTGTTATGTTGCCGATATGAATTTTTATAAAAGTAGAAAAGAAATCTTCAATGTCAATTAAGACAAGATAAACACCCAAACCTGAATTATTAAATGATCACATTGTTAAACAAGGTGTCTCCTTCATCATTAATAACAAGCATGATTAACTTGGAAAAATTAAGACATCCTCACATTTATTTCACATATACATACATACATATATGTATGTATGTATGTATGTATGGTTTCTCTTCCTTTGTTTGCTTTATAATTTATAATCGAAGCCAGTGAATACAAAAGAATAGTGATTTTGCAAAAGTGAGCTGTCTCTGGAGGGATAGTTGCCTATGGCAGTGCAGTGTCCTCTCACGAGGAATCCACTGCCATACATTACATGAATCGATGAATTTAATTTTGAGTTTTCTCTTTCATTTATCATCACATCACGGGTCGCAATTATTTCACCAACGAATAAAAACAAAAAAATAAAAATAAAAAAACCGAGTAAAGGTTTTTGTGACGCAAGGGAAAAAAGGACCTTGTAGAGAGATGTACCATTATTACACCGTACCATGGCAATCCACCATCACTCATCTTCGTTTCATTTATACGGCCATCCTCAATAACAACGATTCAATTTGTTAAAAAAATTAAATTTTATTTTTTATTAAAAATTATTTTTTGATATTTTTAAATTATTTTAATATACTGATCTTAAAAATAATTTTTAAGAAATAAAAAAATATTTTAATATATTTATAAATATAAAAATATTTTAAATCATAATTACAATAACTTTCTTAAACAAATTATATTAAAATATTATTTATCAATTACCTTTTAAGTAAACAACCAACCATAATTTTTGCACAGAATCAAGATCTTGCAAGCATATATTACTAGGTGGGTGCCCATGCTACAATGTTAACTTGATTAAGTTAATAGGTTTGTATAATTTCAATGATATGAATAAAAAATAAAAAAAATTATTAAAAAAATTAAAATATATCTAAATTAGCATACATAATTTACCACTGGACTGTGATATTAAGGTTACCACTGGACTGTAATATTAAGGTAACTTAAATTGATAGCTCAATCATCAAATAATTCAATATTAAGAGATTAAATTAATTAATCTCATTAAAAAAAATCTTACAAAATAACAAAATAAAATTTTTAATAATAAAATAATAAAGAATAATACTTTAAAAACAGGCTATATTTTTTGCTTTTAAAGGGTAAATTAATAATCTCACAATGTGCCCCAAACAAATTGATAATAACATTTACAAACTCGTGAAAATATCGTTTTGCCCTCTAAAAACTCCGCCCTTCCCCTGCAATCATGGAAGGCAAAATCGTGCACCGAGTCATGCTCTACCGTAAAAACTGAACATGCTTAGCTTTTTTTAAATGCAAGGACTATGAATCTCTTTTATCCCCCATATCAGAAGGGGTTGTTCACCTGACAAATATGAATAAGCTTCTCCATTCATGTAATACACACAGAGAATGAGAAAGCTTCGGATTTGTCAACACAATAAAATTGACTCCAAAATTCTGGTGCTGAGACTTTGAGTCACAAATCAAACTTGGTGTTCTTTTTTACATAAATGTGGTAATAATCACAGAGATTACATATCATTCCTATCATCTACAAGTAAACCTGACGCGGGGGGGGGGGGGGGGGGGGGGGGGATAACAAGATATGAAATACCTGCTTGAACATCATCAACAACAAAGCAGGTTGAAAAAGCTATAGTTGTCTGAAAAGCATTATTACTAACCTTCAAAGCAAATAATCGCTAATCCACAGTCCTTTGTCTCACTAGTTATTGAAGAAGAGTCTCATTCTAACTGACTACTGCACATACACAGCATGTGGTACACAACTATCGAGTCTTCAAGCATTCCCAATCTCAAAAACCAAAACCGCAAGATTTTTCTTTCACGTGTTTCCATAAAAAGAATGTGCTTTGCGCAAAGCTTCTAAATAAGGCCCGAATATGGATTGTATGCTTGAACAGGCGGCCTACCTGAGCCATAGGGGTGGACACTGCTTCCATAAGGATTGTCAAAAGGATTTGAAGGTTGCTGTTGTTGGCCCATCATCATCATCATCTGCTGCTGCTGTTGTAACATAAAAGCTTGCTGCTGGCTTGCCATTTGTGCCATTTGCACTGAATGTGGTGCAGCCACCACGTTGGAGGCAAAGAAAGGATCATGTACAGCTGTTTGCATCATGGGATTAGCCATTGGGGCTGGCTCCCAAGGATTGAAGCCCACAGGCTGGTTGCTCCTTCTAATTGCATCATCATAGAGGCTGTCTAATGTAAGTTTATCGAGCCCTCCAGCCTTTGGTGTCAACACAAGTGATAAAAATCAGCATAACCAGAATGCTAATGCATACGTTGTTCAAATGAACAATCCAATTCTATGGAAGTAGACAAATTGAAATTGTTCCAGTGAGATATTAATTGCATTCAGGAAACCAATTATGGAAAATTACCAGTTTGCTAGCAGCAGCGGCACTTTCATTTGAACTAGGAGCTGTGACAAGTGCCAATTCCCAGCCTGTAGTTTCATTTGCATGACTTGGGATAGCAGTACTTTGTTGTTCAGCTGCGACAACAGAAAACACCAAAACATAAAACCTGATTCACTATTGCAAACAAACTATTGCAGTGGAACTTAATCCGATCAAATTATACAGCCATGGTCTTCATCCTATTTTAAGTCTTAATGTTTGAGGGTTTGCCTTCAATAAGGTTGATTTTCAATGTATGTCTCAACACAGTAGCTACACATCTTGTAGTGTATGCTACAATCAAATTTAAAATGAGTTCTCAAACTTTTGAGCCATAATCCAAAAGCATGCAAGATTGGACCATCATAAGGAACTCACCAACTGGAACAATAGCAAGAGCGAGGGCATTCTTCTCATCTAGCTCTGAAGCAACTGGAACAGGATCACCCAAACCCTACACCAAAAGGAGGGAAAGAGCAGCTCATAAGGGAACTGAAAAACATTCAGAATCTTCTCTGGAAAAGAAATACCACATCCAAATCAAAAGAAACAGAGGTTGAGAAATTACCAACAAATCAGGAGGTTGAGCTACAGCCTCTTCCAGTTTTACTGGTTCAGGTGGAGGTGGTGATGGCGGGTGTTCCTCCTCTACCCCAGGTTCCTTTTTGTACTCTATGGCTAAGATTTCCTTGGGAGCAGCAATTTTATTATCCACAAACTGCAAAGTTGAAGATTACATTGTCAATAATCATTATTGCATGAACATAACAAAAGGTGATGGCGTAAACCAGGGACTAAAGATATATACAAATATTAGTTATTACTTTTTAGAAAGGAAAAATAGGACATTTATAAATTACAGAGAGTGGGGATATGGAAAATCTTACACGTGGCATTAGAAACGCATGCACTTTTATTTATGCCAAATTCATGTGAAAATAGATTTGACAGAGGTTTATAGCATGCCTTGCCATGTAACATTCAGTAACATCGCATGCATAAATGTGTGCCCATGGTGCGCAGGCAAAAGCAGAGCTTTTCCTTTTGAGAAAGCCACTCCAATGTCAATTAACTGATTTCATAAAAAGTTTTGTTTAGCTAATTTTCGACATAAATGATATCTGATGCCCCTTTGCTGTTCTGTTCTTCCCTCCAACACAAATCTATTACACAGAATTTCTGTACCTGATCCTTTCGAGCTATCAACATCCTTGGAGCATCTCGCACATACTCTTCCATGGTTTGTAGGAATGATGAAGGGGGCTTCATTATCAACAAAAAATTAGTCGACTAGAATAAAAGAGAAGGATCCTCAAAAAAATATATGTTCCCGGAAAACACCACAAATGAGAATGCAAACCTGCTCGATCTTTATAAACCGTTCTCCACGTCCAAAATCCATGCTTTTACATATCTCGTAAAATTCTGAAAGTCTCTCTGCCTGAAATAAGCAGAAAGTTTAAGAGTAGACCATGGAAATACATATAGAACAGCTATGCTAAGAGATGGTTAAACTGTCATTTGCACAGCATTCAAGAAGATATTACCTGTTGGCAAGCCCTTCTATATATTTCCAGAGCCTTCAAAGCATCAAGGCGCGTCATCTCAAAGAACTGTCATCCATAAAAAATATTGTAAGCACATGATTTTCTCAATAGCCTAGCTTCAGACCAGAAAAACAAACATTTATTTTACAAACAATGATGTTTGCTTACCTTGTCAACCAAATTCGCAGTACCATCAGTTATAGCTTGATAAACTCTAATGCTCTCTGAAGAAACCTGTTATTATAGATGACAGAAAGTGTAAGCTGTAAGAAGTGAAAAAACCTCTGCATGTTAAACCAGCTACACAGCATAAGCATGATTTACAAAGTCCACTCACCAGTTGAAGTGCCAACTGAATGACAAAGTTATTGACTGCTGCACCTTGTGGCTGCACAAATGGTACAAAATTGTTTGCCCATTGAAATACAAAATAAAAGGCATTCATGAATAACTCTATCCTAAATCGAGAAAACCATTATATTTTCACTTTAAATTGAGAAGATCACTTACCTGACAACCAAGAACACGGAAAAGAAGCTGTTGCAAAGCTGGCAACTGTTCCAGTATTTCAGCAGTGTCCAGATCTTTGGTCCTCTGCATAAAAGATTTATCAATGAAACTCTACAGTTTTCGATGACACATCTAGCACAAACATTCATGCTATTTGAGAATAAAAGGGGCTGATATGAAGTAGCAACAATTCCTTCTAACTAAAACCAAAATTCTTTTTACCTAAATAAAAAATTCAAATTTACAAATGTCAATGCTTGGGTGCTGTAAAGTCCACACAATAGTATTTATAGTAAAATGGTTGAAATGATAAACTTTAACAGGGATTTCAACAAATAAATTGAGAGCTAAAATATGTCACATTAAAAAGATGAGCTCTCACAGGTCGATCCATCTCAACATCATACTTCAACACTCGAAAGCATTCCAGCCTCTCCTCCAAAAACAAGGCATAGGTGCGAACCCACGCGGAATAATCCCATGCTGTCCAGCACATAACAATAATCATCATAAACAATGATTTAACAAGAATAATCACTTCACCAAGAAGAAAAAAAGATACCATTCGGACTGGAGTCATCTTTGAAATGAGCCATATTAAGCATATGACTTCGGGTTCTTCCATAATTAATGATTTCTTCATGAAACGTGGGGTCCACTTCTCTCAAAGCACGATGGATAACGATTAAAGTTTTCAATGCAACCTAAAAATTAGAAGCAGGTCAAACACATTGTAGGAAAACACATGGATAGATCAGAAATACACCTACGCATATGACATAAGGTGAACATCAAATCACACAAAGCAATGACTTGGGAAAGTGAGCAATTTATCCATGAATTACTACAAATGCTTTCCATAAAATGAACCACACGATTCATGAATATTGGAAATTGAACTACGGATACCACTAACATGAATTGCTTAAATTTCTCAAGGATAAACGTCATTAAATCTTTCTGTTTCAGAACAAGATGGATATAGAGGTAGATAGGCGAAATGTCAACCAATCCCCCATCTATAAATTTGAGTTGCTTATGAAGAAACTTTCACTTATTTGTTCATGTAAAAAAGATTTTCTTGCTACTTAATTTTGAAATTGGTGAAACAGAAGACCACAAAAACATGGTGCTGCAACAACAAGGACCACAGAGATATATATTATTCTGTCAGATGGAAGTTCAGGTGGTCGTTAACTTTTCCAAGATATGAACTATCATGCTAAATGATGCATCAGATGCCTTCCGTCTAGTACTCAAAATAGGTGACACATCCAGCAGGTTAATGTTGCTTATGATCAGCAGTTTATGCATTTACCATCCCCTAACTGAATTCCAATGAAAAGAGGAACTCTGGCAAATATTTGACACTACCAAAAAATTAACAAATAACAATGGAAACCCAATGAAAAATATCCCGTTAATAATTTCCAATGAAAATAACAACAGAACATCAATAATTTTCAATGGAAATAGCGATGAAATAAAAAAAGATAAAAAAAATCAATTAAAATTTTATCTGCAATTCCATCGGGAATTTTACACGTTATTAATGCTGATGGAATTTATATCATCCATTTTAAATGAATTAAAACCTGATAATTCTCTCTTTCCCCACATTCTTCATCTTCAATTGCTAAAAAAACAGCAGCAGCCCCATCTTTTAATTCCATCAGCCCTCTTGCAAATCCAGCTCTTCAACCCACCAACGTCGACCAACATTTGTCAATAGCATCAACATGCGTTTCTTGGTTCTATTTTTTGTCAAGTCTCACACCACCAAGTTTATAAACCCAACCATTTTTTTAATTCATTTATATTTTAAGTTAATTTATTGAAATTGTTTGTAGTATTTGTTGTTTGCTTGTATATTTAAGTGTTTTACAATTTTTTCTAGATAATTTTGTTGTGTTAATGCTTAATTTTTATGTTAGGGTTTGTTTGAGAATTTGAAAAAATTGAGTTTGATCTTGTAACTTAAATGTGTTATAATTGAAGAAATAATGGGTACTAATTGTATTTTGTCAATTTTATTGTTAAGTTGGAAATTTGAAGAAAATTTATTTTTTTGCAGTTGATAATAACTAATATGTATTAATTTACGATGAATAAGCTTGAATTAAATAAATTATTTATTCTTATCCAACTCACACGACTTGTCAATAAGTTTGAATTGAAAAAATTAGTTATTCTTGCTACTCAAGAAACGAAAAAAAATAGAGAATTGATACTCAAACTAAATGAAAGAACATCAAAATAAATCTAACATCATTTTTTTTTTAATGGAGTAAAGTGTATCGCTAACAACAACAAAGTCAGCATCTGATCCATAAATAGTTAAAGGCTTGTCATTCAAATGCAGAAGATGTAAAGACTATCAACTAACATAGAGATTCCTAAGGTTTCCCTTCAATAAAAAGAAAATTATCCAAACATAACATTATACTAAATCATTGATATGTTCTAAAATGATATACACTCAGAATCATAATAGCATGAAACATTTGCACCTTTCAGCTTCGAAGAATGAGGATATTGTAGCAGAATTCAGCAAGATTTACTACAAATCTAAGCCAAAAGATTTTACTAGATTACTATCTTTTGGTTGTTGTACAAATATTCTTAAACATGGTTTGAGCTTGTCATGTTAAATCATCTTTTCCAGAATATTATCCTTTCTGTTGTCCTCCTTATCAAATAAAACTTCCGATGACTACCACTTTTCTTTGTGCAATCAAACATCAGCTCTAACAATCGCCTTTTCTTAACTTGGTGAAAATGTTTTCCCCTTTTAATTGTCTCTAATGTAATGAGATGGTAAACATAGACAACTTTCTCTTGTCCTAGCCTGTAGGCATGTTTGATGGCTTGCCTTTCAACTGATAGGTTCCACACAACATTAAGCAAAACCACCCTTGAAACGCTGACAAAATTTATCCCTTCAGAACAAGTCCCTAGTTGATGAGAGCAATACTTTAGCTTATTATTTGCATTGTTAAAATGCTTAACCAACGTTTGACATTCATCTACTTTAATCTTTCTATGCATCTATAATATATCCTTTCTTTGGATCCAGCTGAGCTTTGACTCGAGCTCCTCCATTACCATGAAGAGAAGGATTCTAATTAAAAAGTAGTGTTGAATTGATTTAGATATGACATTTCATTGTGTAATAAAATTAAAATTGTGTAAGACATTTGTTAGTGTTTAATAATGCATTACATTTATATTTTTCGGATAATGTTATGTTTTTCCAATATGTTTTTATGTGTTTATTGTTTCAATAATTCCATGATTGTTTTTTGTTGTGGTTATGAGTTTTATGTGAATAATTATTGACTTGAAGATGCTTCTTCTTCTTCTTCTTCTTCTTCTTGTATGTTTAGGTTAGCTAGGGGATCATAACAACTTACCAAAAAAAATAGTGAAAACACTGATGGAATCAGCGACGGATAGCTTCATTCCTTCAACATTTATGTTGGCAATTTCGCACCCATTTCATCGGAAAGTTACAGAAAGTTTTGGGCATTTTCAATGGAATCAGCAATTGAAAATTCCGTTGGCAATTAATTTTCGATGAAAAATGGGCAATAAATCTGATTTTTTGGTGCAAATAATATGTTGGCAACTTTCATTGCCAACAGAAATACCAACGAAACAATAATCCCCATCGAGTAACTTACCAATGACAGGCTTACATCAAAAATTTTGTTAGCAATTAAAATACCTAAGGAATATTGTGTGGTGTTTTCCAATTTTCTAGTAGTGTGAATACCTTGAAAAAATAAAGAGGAAGTTCCTGGAAGCCAAAACAAAAAAATTATTTCCAACCACGGCATGAAGATTTGGACACTTAAATAGGCAGAATAGCACTTAATTTACTTCAGACCTCTCTATTCATAGCTATCTAATCACATAAGATTTCATATGATGCTGTTGCACATACCGCCCAGTTATGTGTCCTCGATAAACGCCGCGCAAGAGCATGGATGCAATATGCAACATCAGCCCGAGGTCTAGTAGCTGAAACGGCAGCAAAAATAGCTGCAAAGAGAATCAAATAGAAAGCACATGAGCTTCACATCCATCAAATTTTTCCTTCTCTAGAACGTCGCATTTTTTACTGCCACAATCAATATGTTGTTCCCAACTTCCTATCTTGTAAGATTAAGGAGAGCATTTCATGTACCTCTAATGTGCCTTTCTTTTGCAGGTCGCTCATAGTGATTCGTGGCCTTAACTATAGAAACGTCCAATTCCTGAAATCGCAAAAACCACCAAACCAACAAGATCAATACTTCAAAACAACACCCAACTTTAAATAGCCACGACAACTTGATGATTGTTTTAAACTAGTAAAATACCTTGTAATCACTATTGACTTTGGCCAATGAAACAGTGGTGGTATCCTTGAGGGCACCAAGTGCTTTCCTCAAACTTTTCTGGGGTCCACCTGACATTCTCTCTTCCTCTCAAATGCAGTATTCTACGAACAAACTCACCAAGTCAATTCTCCTCACACTAACTCTCTAATTCAATTAGCACTTAATTTAGAGAGTCAAAATCTGATCAAAGTTTTAGACCCCTGAACTGACTTTAATAAGCTGACAATTACCGTTTACATTACATTAAAGTAATTAGATCCATATAGATAAAAGATAAAGCTTCCATCAGTAACAGTAAAATATCAGCAACATTTACTAATTTTTCTTTTAAAAAAGAAGAATCTGAACTGCCACCACCATTATCACCAAAATCCCACAAAATCAAAAATAAAACACAAAAGAGAAAGAAAAGATAGGCAAGAAATCAACATAAAAAACAAAAAGCTGTGAAATCCACCAAATTCAATGAAAAAACAATAAAATCAAGAAACGAAAAAAATGTCCAAGAAAACATTAAATACAATATCAACTAACACAAACAAGTTAAAAGACATCAATAATCAGTAGAAGCAAAATAGCTTCCATGCTTAGCTAAAGAAGAAAAGAATGGAAAAGGAAGACACCCTTTGACTTATCATCGCCAAAAGATCTAAACCAAAACTAGAAAAGGAAAGAAAACTTCGCAAATTCAAGAGAATAGATTATTACATCATCACAACTCAAATTTTGAAAAAATCCAGTAAAAAAGAGCTGGTAGTAATCACCTACCTGAAACTGAATACCAGAGAGAGAGAGAGAGAGAGATGGGGAGAGGCAAAGTAGGAGGAGGAGCAGGAGAAGTGATAGAGACGAGAAGGAAAAGGCTGTCTGACAGAGAAATATGAAAGTATGTAAGAATTTGGTTAGTTCGTTCGGTTTTGTTGGGTCGTCGGCGTCGTTGAATATTGTTTATTTATTTAATGCTATTTTTATAAAATTATAAATAATGTCTCTCTCTCTCTCAAGTCTCATCTGATGGTAGTTTCTCTCTCTCTGTGTCAGAAATACGGCTTGTACTGCTGTCTCCTTGATAAAAATAGCTTGCCTGCCTGTGCCTGTACATGTCAGTTGGCTGTTAAAAATCGTGGCTTTTTGCCTATTTATTTTTAAGGAACTTATAATGTTCTCCCTGAAGACATCATTTGTCACATGTTCATTCATAGAGCTATACTTTAAGTATTCAGTTTTGTTTTTTTATTTTAAAAAAATTAAATTCATAATTTTTAATAATTTTAATGTACTTGTATTAAAATTTTTAAAAAATATAAAATAAAATTATTTTTATATACTTTCAAACAAAAATATTTTTGAAAAACACATTGTATCATATATACATTAAAATCTAATAGCAATTACTTTTAAATTTTTTAATTTAAAAATATATTAAGAAATTATTTAAAAAAAATATTTTTGACATATAAATATATTTAAAAAATTAATTTTTTAAAATAAGTTTAATTCTGTTCAATATTTTTTTTTCACCCCAAAAACAAGCAAGCACGATGAGATTCCATTCAATTTGATTTTACCACTTTCGACGTGCTTCTTTTATTGAAAACTATTTGGATATTGTTATTCCAAAACAAAATTAGAACATGCTTTATGAATTACAATTTTAAGCAAGCTAATCCATGTTAATTTTTAAATAGTTATGTGGGAATTTTTAGATTGTTTGGAATTAATTCTTAATTAAATTTAATTATAATATTTGATTTGAATTCAATTGATAAATAAATTAAATTTTTATATTTGAAAGAGATAAAATTTAATTCATTTTATTTTTTATATTATTCTCGTTATCTTTATATTATTTCTTCAAATGTCTTTAGAAAAAGGTTAAATAAGATGGATTGACCTCTTATTTACTCTTGCAATATTTTTAAATATTAAATTGCATTTGGAATTCAAATTTTTAAACTAAAAAGGATTTTAAATATGAGATTTCATTGAAATCTCTGAATTAAATTTAATTTAATTTAGAGGTTTCAAATATACTATTTTTATTTTTATGAATGATAAATGATTGATATTTCTATAAAAAAAATATAAAAATCATGTTTGTATTGATATTAAGAGATTGATTAAGTGACATTAATTACCTAACCCTTTTCTTAGATCCTAGCTAATTATGTAATTTGTTAGATAATAAATAGTTCATTGAATTATTTAAGCACCAGATAGTAGATAAACAAATACGATTGCCAAGATTATTCATTTAAGATCTATTAATAGTGATCATGTAATTAATTATGCTACTAAATATTATTTCCTTAATGATTTTCTAACCGATCTTGTACATTGAATTAATGGATTTACCGCTGAGATTAATATTAATCATGTTAATTTTTTTCTCAGAGAAGATTTAGAGAAAAAAATCGTTCAGTTTTAATATTAATTAGTCTAAAAATTTAGAAAATAACTATTCATTTATAATCCAGAAAATCACTATTTCAAAGTTACAAATTATTAAAAAGCCATCGTTTGTGACAGAATAAAGAAATGTTTTCAATGGATTCGGCTCATTAAAAAAAAAAGGTTTTTCTAATTGATTTAATATGCATTGAATTCTAATATCCCTCCATTTTTAATATATTTTTTCAAAAAAATATTTATTGCATTTTTCTTTTCCAAAAAAAAAAACATGGCATTATTAGCAGCCATTGCAAGGCAAACATGGCAATTAATAGCTCAATTATTCTCATTGTAATAATGTAGCCTCTAGTTATAAACATTTGCTCCGCACACAATGGATGTTAACACAAGCAAAATGGAGCTCATGGATTAAGCCAACATATGGGTCCTTCAAAAGGAAAACAATTAATTACTGGCAATCTCTAGAACTAAGAGAGAGATAGGCCATTAATGTATTCCACCACAAGTTTAAATAAAATGATGTGTGTGAGTTATAGGGGTGGAAGGATTTTATTTTCTTTTATTGTTATGGGTTTGAGTTTTGATGTACATGTTTATCATTCCTATAATATTTTATATGTTTATTGAGTTTGCAGGGCATTCAGTAGGTTGTGAGGATTAATTATAGTACGCGCAAACTGACCCAAATACCTCATATAAATAAATAAAAAAATATGTGTGACAAATCAAATTATGAAATACATGTATTGTATTTTAGGATGAGAAAAGTGTTTAATATAGTGATTTTAGTTGTTTTTTAAAGTATTTTTATTTAGAAAAATATTAAAATAATTTTTTTATTTTTTATACTAGTTCTTTAAAACAATTTTAAAAAACTAAAAAATTAATTTAAGATGAAATAAATTTTAATAAAAAACAGATTAAAACTTGATTTAAAATATCCGGTAGCTTGAGGACAACACAACAGTTTGAGAATTTCTTGTCAAAAAAGCTAGAACAAGAAGAAGAACGGAAAGGGAAAGTTGGGTTAAAGACAGTAAAGGTTTTTGACTATAAAATAGTGTCAGCCAGCTAAAGTATAAAGACATCAAATTTGAATTTTCTTAACTTTGGAGGTGTGTGTGTCCTTGGTTTCCTGGCAATATCATCAAAGCAGCCTTTTGCTATTTATAGGGATTTCTCACTTTTTTTTTCATGGTGAGTTGAAATGGATCCCACTCCCACGCACCAAGTTTCATAAATCATTCCATCCTCTATCCATTGCATTTCCAATTTATGCATGCATGATTATTTTCTTAATTAGTACCTCTATGTTCTTGAATTATTTTTTTTAATTTTTTAAAGTGATTTTTACCTAAAAATAAATCAATTTTTTTATTATTTTTAAAAATTATTTTAAAATATCTAAAAAATATTTTAAAATAATTTTTTTTAATTTTTACTAAAATGTTTTACAACTACGAAAACAAAATGGGTCAAATTTGAATCATACTAGTTTCCTAGCTTAGAAGTGAGCTATCCTTACATCATTTATTAAATGCATGCATATTGTTTATAAAATCTAAATTAAAATTTTAAAAATAATAAGATTAATTATAAGATATATGATGATGCAACAATAACACTAAACATATGAATATATTTATGTTGATAGATTTGGTGACATGATCATCTGAGACAATTTATTTTCTAACATAACAAGATAAACAATGCGTTAACTTTCAAGATCAATTGATGTAATGAATATAGATCGTGTATTCATGTGAGATTTTATTGAACTCATAGGAAAATCTAAGGGGCATTCATGATTATTTTTTTACAGCAACTTGTTTAAGCCAACAATAAAAATCAAAGACAAAATCGAAAAAACACTTATTTTTTTATTGGTGGGTGATCACTGATCGATCCGTGGACCGTAATAGTTAATACAGCTGGGAGGGAGGGAGAGGTAGGCACAGCTGTTATATCATCACCGTAACTGTTGGCGCCACGTGGAACACAGCTTGCCAGCCAGCAGTGATTCAAAATTTTGAGCCACCCTGTTCACAAAAGGATGATCACACCCTTCAATTAGAAAAAAAAGAAAAAGAAAGGAAAAAAAAAAGGAAGAAAGAGGAGCAGGTTAAAAATATACTCGCTAACATGGTTAAAAAAAAGAGAGCATAGTTTATACATTTTGTAATTATAAAATGTGATATTTATAGCTTATTGTTATTTAAAATAGTGATATTTAATAAAAAAAATTAAATAGACAAGAAAGATAAAAGAAAAAAAAAGAAAAAAATTCATAAATAAATTAAAACCCTGAATATAATGTTATTAATACTATAAAAAGATCTCAATAAAATAAATCCAATAAAAATAATAAATATCACTAATAATAATAATAATTTAAGTAGATTAAGTTGATAAATCCAATAAAAACAATAAATATCACTAATAATAATAATAATTTAAGTAGATTAAGTTGACAGGTAACACTAGTCTTTGAGAGCAAGTATGCTTCACTTAGTTTATTATTAATTACTTTTTTTAATATTATTAAATTTATTTTTTTAAAAAATAAATTACAATAATATTAAAGATACTGTAATTAAAATTTCAATGCATCTCTATAATTTTTTATTTTCTTTTACTTCTCTCTCTAGCCATTACCTAATATTTTTTTTTAATATTGCTAATCTAAATATAACAAGCTATAAATATAATATTTTTTAATTACAGCATGTACGGATTATATTATTTGATTATTATTTTTTGCATCATTTCACCAATGTAACAAAAAAGAGTACAAAAAAAAGAGAAAGAGCCATCCACCACATCTTCCTATCATTCGAACATTTCACAAGGACATCTTTTGTCCTGTTAAATTCTGTATCAACTTATGGTGTCTGGTCCCACTAGGGTCCATCCTAGCTGGCCTTTCGATGGCTATAGGAATAATTAATACATTCACGTGATATTTTAATATAATTTTTATTCATCAAGATTAATTTTTTTAATAAGAATTTAGATAGTTTTTCAATTATTTTCTTAAATATTGATAAGGAATTTATACATTCATCCATCAATATATTCATTAAACTTCTAATTGTTCTATCGTGTTTTCTTCTGCATCCAAAATAATAACACAAAAAATAAAATCATTTCCCTATTTAAAGCAAAGATGAAAGGTGGAGGTATTTCACGCTGGGCTCCACTCTCTGTCATTCCTTATTTACCCTGAAAGAGTTGTAGCGGTCCGATCACTTTTTTGATGCACAAGATTTGATTTTGACTTGGAAGCAGAAATTGGAAGCATTCTAGAAAGCAGAATAGAATCTTCTGGCGATTCACGTGGTTTATATTAGCACGAATCTACACATGCCAAATCAGTCCAAATTTCATGAACCCTACAACGATGCATTCAAAATCACTAGGAATTATCATGGAGCCAACTTGGATGCCAAATTATGCCTTCAAAATCACAGCTAAGAACATCACGTGGCATTATTAGATTGAAAGAAAGAGAGAAGCAGGTTGAACCGTAGCAGTAACAGAGGAGCTAAACAAGACCCGGTCTACGAGCTTGGTGGGGCTCCCATGGGCATAAACTGAGTGCTGCTAAAGTGATATTTTTGCTAATACAAATATTAGTGGGCATTGACTGAAAATACGGAAATCTATGAGTTGAGGAGAAGCTACCCTCGGTCTGACATCATGCTGAGCAGGAAACCACCGCCCAAAAAAGGGGTTAGAATGCAATAGACAATAGACGATGCTCTACTTATTCTCTTTGGAGATGATGGTATCTACATAAAATGATAAAATAATAATAATAATAATAATGGAGAGAATTTGTAGAGAAACAAATTAAAAATGTTACAATTGCTATACCACCTAGCTAAATTGCCTAGTGTTTCAAAATTGACCGTCCTTAAAAGATAAACCTTCAAGATCTCTTGACAACAACAGTGGCAAAACATGGATGGTGGATGAACTCAAAAGAAACCTTGAGCGACGGATCGAGAGCTCCGACCTGGCAAATCACATTTAGGGCAATACTATTGTGTTCTGCAACCTGCTCCAATAAGCGGAGTTCAGCTAATCTGTCTGGGTCATTGGAAAAACCATTCCTCACCTCCTTTGCAATCTTCTGAGCATCCTTGAAATAATTATACATAACTAATGTCTGTAGACAGAGAGAAATCATTTGAGATTTATATAAGAAAAGATCATGTAGCGATAACTAGTAATCATCATAGACTACTTACAGAGAAGCGGGCGCAGGATGTTGATTCCTTGAATGAAGGGTATGAAATGTGATCAGGGATACAAGCTTTTTGTAGAAGTTCAAAATGCTGTATAAACCTCTGGATAAAAATAATTTTGGTGTGAGAAGAAATGACATCATTGAGCCATCTTGTGGCCGCTTCTGTGCGAGAATATTTTTTTATCTGATGTCTAAGCTAATTTTTTTGCTCCTCCAATCATATGAATTGATTTTAATGCAAAGAAAAGATGTTAAAATAAACACGAGCAAAATATCTCAGTCAACACTCTGCAATGCCATATTCCAACAAGCATATCAATTGATCTGAATGGCACCATTCTTCTTGGCAACACAGTTAATGCTTAACATTGTTTGTGGAGAGAGCAACCATTATTTCCTCTTTTAAACATATGGCATTCTATGATAATCTACCAAACATGGCCTTATTGTTTATAGGTATAATATTAACTATCATATACACAAGATATACACTTTATAATATTAACTACCATATACACAAGATATACACTTTACCTCATGTTCAGAATTAAATGGGCTGGGAGATTGTAAAACCATCAGTTCATTCCTCAAAGCAGCAAGCAGCTGGACAAATAGAACAAGTCCTTTAGAGCAATTGAGATGACAATGGTGAAACAAACGCATTTAATTTGAAGAGATGGAAGGCATATGTTCTCAGATTCACAATATATAAAAAGACAATATCGATTAAAATAAATAAAAAAATCCTTTGGAAACCTGCAAAATAGTGCTCAAACTTCCTAGAAGCAAGGGCATATAAAATGGAAAAAAGGACAAATTCCATCCACAGTAACATCAGGTTAGGTAGCTCTCGAGAATGGATGCATAACCTCATAAACTAGACCCCCTCACCCCATGTTTGTTGGTCCATCACAAGAAAGATAAAAATTACTATGATTGATTGTTGAAATTGAAAGAAAGAATCAAGACTTCGGGTTCTACTTCTACATTTTTAATTCATTGTAATTGAATGAAGTTGTATATACATATATATTATTGCAGTTTAAGAAATTGAGTAAAAGTTTTGTATCAGTTTAGCTTTCTTGCAATGGACATAGGATATCAGACAAGTATTTAAAAAAGGACATGTACCAGTGTGAGTCCTTCAGCAAGACATATTTGGCATTGAAGAAACAAGATTGCAGGAGGAATCCTCGTGTCTCTTGCCAGGTCCTTTGGAGAATCCTTTCTTTTCTTTCCCTTTTGTTTAGCTGATTGACAGATGAACATGAACGAAACAAATTGGTGGTGTATGCTAAGGAGATTTACCAGTGAAGAAACAATTGCATGAAGAATATAAGAAATATTTTGTTATCCTGGAACTAAGAGTCTGCCCACACTCAGAGGAACTGGCCCAGTCAGCCCACCAGGTCAATTTTGTTCAATCGATGATCTGAAAATGCTAGAAAACTTTGCAAATGACCCATATGTCAGTGTCATGTTAAGCAACAGCTCATTTACAGACAGACTCATCTAGTCAAATCCTAGACTGAAACCCCAAGGCAATGTAGCAGAATTGTTTTGTGCAGTTTTATGCCTTCCAATTTGTCATACTTCAGAAACGTTTTTGCTCCTAAGTTCTGGCCTCTATCCTTGAAAACAAAACATGCAAGAAGTAGAGGCATGCTTACCACTGCCATCGCTCACTGTCATCTTCAGATGTGTTTTCTCTGCAAGCCTGATCAGAACAACATACAAATACCAATACACCATGCAATATTCACTGGGAGAATAGAGCTCTAATTCGAAACCCAGAACAAGAAATCGATGGGAAATCCAATAAGTTTGCTCCTCCACCCAAATGAGGATGTGTTTTAATATTCTTGCTGATGCATTCTGCAAAACCAAATAAATTTAATAACTCTATGTAAAGTAAGTATCTCAGTTTATGGCATTGGGTGAACAGAAACTGAAACACAGAACTGCTAGAATGCAAAGATAAAAGATTCACAGATACCCATTTATATCTAGTTCAATAATGAAAAAATAAATAAATCTTAATCCACTCTTTTGTACTCAGTTAAGCCAAATGGCAATAGAACTAATCATACAAGTATTGTCAAGTTCGGACGCATGACGACATGAAATCTCAGAACAAAGAGCCTTCCTCTCAACAAGCAACATCTATGCAAAGCCTTGCGATGAAAATTATAGCAGATTTAATCAAGATATAATAAGGATGATTAAATGACTAGAATACTTCTGCTGTAACTTCTGACAGTGTTCAATTACAACTTCATAACAGCTTTATACATGCTAGTTTTCTTTCAACAGCTACGCTAATCATGCTATGTTTGAATTTCAATGTTCTATTCACAATGGCAGCGTATGATTATGGCATTTCTGTTTTTCTCTTTAAGAATAAAAATAAATATAAGAATGAAACCAGACAGTAAAGCCCCTCAGGCAATTCCCTTTTCTAAATGTATTATAAAGGACCCAAATGGTGAAACCACAAATACTGAGCATCTTGAGGCAATGAAATTGATTCCCAAACTCTTTCACTTTCATCCATACACACGGTTACTTATTCATCTACCAATCTAAATGAGTATGTTTATATGAATAAATTGTAATTATTTATATGATTAAGAATCCGATTCCCTTTTATACACTGGTACTTTTTTGGGTGCAACAATAAGTAAAATGCTCAAGAGAGCAACATACCTCGCCATTTGAAACACTAGAGCCTTCTCCAAACTCCTTTCTGAAAGCAAGCTCTATCTGCTAACAAACAGGTGTAGAACATAAGAATAAACACCACCTGATGTCTGCCAAAATAACTCTGAAAGCAGATACATGGAACCATATAATTTACATTCAGTCTTGAAGAGTTAATAAAAATCATTAAATTGCAAGAAACTCATCAAGCTTGAATAGCCAGAATAAGGTGATGTTAAGGTTAGTGGCTGTGGAGGAGCAGACAACATTGCAATAGCAAAACCAGCACTTAAAGCATGGTAACCGTAAACATCAAATACACCAAAATGAAAAATAAGTAAACAAAATTTTAAGCAGAAAATACTAATAAAAGAGACATGCCACACTTTCATGATTTATATAGACGAGGCAGATTGCATGATAGTTTATATAACTTTGATTAGGTTAAGCATTGTTACTCATTTCCACAATAATGGTTAGGTTCAGGACAGGTTAACATTCAATTATCTCTTCAATAAATATACTAGAAAGCATTGTCATTAAAATAAAAGGTGCATTTGAAATGAAATTTGCTTCAGGAACAGAAACAGACAACCCAAGCAGACAAAGCAGACAATACAGTAGGTAAGATTACAAACCTGTACATAGATAACACGCCAATCTTGTAAAATCTTTCCAAGTTTACGCCTCTGCCATGCAGCATTTGTGCAAAGAATTTTGAGCATATTGATCACTAACTGCATCACATGTGATAATTGAAAAAATATTAGAAGATAACATGGCATTGACCACCATCACTTTTCATGATATTCAATTCATTTAAATAGGATATGTGATAGTCATGACTTTTCAAATTTGCTTCTTAATTATTATTATTATTATTTTCAAGTGTCATTTTTACAATGGAAAGGCAACTTCAAAAATTTATAATGGGGAGTGGAGATATAGTAATAAATAATGTTTCTTTAACTAGTGAAAAACTTTACAAGGCAGTCACTTTTGAGACAGGGAATATAAAAAAAGACAACACTTGTCTTCACCTGTCCTAACTGTACAACATATTCATTCTTCTGAATATCATGGTGCAGAAAGACCTCAGGAAGACGTGCAGCTCTAATAATCAGAGAAAACATAGGACACCGCCCGTAGAGTTTTCCATCTTGAACCAACAGAAGCTGTTACAAGTTGTCAAGTTTGAGAGTCCAGAAATGTAATGATAAGTAACTGCCAAAAGAATCTTGTACAAAATGGTGAACAAGTTAAACTAGATAAAAAAAGGGGGGGGGGGGGGAGGGGGGGGGGGAGACAAAGCAGGACAGATTATTAGAATGCCAATCACTAAGCATAACTCAAGGAACAAATAATACAGCATTCCATAACAGGCTCAAGAACTAAAAAATGGCAACACATCCATATTCTTCTTCTTTTTGCCAGCTAAAAAATAAAATAACTAGGCCTGGGCTAATAAAAAGTGAAGTGCATGATTCTTTTCAATATGATAAGAGAACATGGATCAATTAAAAAGTTTAAGGAATTCATAAACAAGGAAGCAACCCAGTAGCAGCCATTCTAATAATCAGAGAGATAGCGTTGAAAAAGTCAAAATAACCTGGAGATGTGCTCTTGCAACCAAATCAGGCTGTGCTTTTTGAAATTGAGCCACAAAGCGCAAAAGAACTTCCAAAGAAGGGTCCAGTGGGTATGAACATATAATATCTAGATCATGAAGAAGTTTTTCAAAATACTCAATGGCCTGGCAGAACAGAAAGATAAAAACATTAATGAATATGAAATGAAGAATCACCACACTACTAACCATCAAGTTCTAACCTTTTTCCAACTAAGAATTTTAATTGAACGTGGTGGAGTTGGGGCTGAAATTCTGCTGTTTAAACTAGCATCAAACCCAATAGCTTGATGGCCAGAAGCAGTTGTTCTATCTTCTGTACCATCTTCACAAGTTCCATAGGCATTAGACATTAGGAATTCTGCTGATTTAAGAATTATTCCCAGCTCTGAAATGCAGGAAGCTATATGTTTTCTTGCCAACTCTAGACCTCTTCCTTGAGGTCGCCTCATGCAGGTTAAAACATGGAAAAAGTGCTGAAAGCAAGGGAAAGATGGTCAAAATCAATACAAGACATTCCACAAAAGACAAGTGCAAGGTGCTGCAAAGCTTAAGCACATAGAACCAAATAAAAAAACAAATAAAGTTGACTCATGGACAACCATATTTTCTGAAAGTGAGAAAAGGATAGTGAAGACATAAAAGAAGAGGCATACTTGGAAATCCAAGATAGTGTGTTATAGTAATATCAGCCAGGAGAAACAAGAAAACGTAGATAATTGATGAGTAGAAAGGAACAAATATCCAATTATAAACCATATCACTGATTCCCCAACATTGAAGTTAAGGAAAAGAAAACCCTAATGTTGCAGACAATATTTAAGTCTTTCAAAATTGACTGTCAAAATGAAAACTTCATCATTTGTTTTCAACAGAATGAGGTTTTTTTAACCAGAAATCAAAGCAGGTGTTTTAAATCTTGACTCCTTGATAAATTTTGGCATTCAATAACTCCAGAATCCTCTATGTAGCTACAAGCCAATCTAACTAAATTTGTGGTCTCAATTAGAAAAGAAATAAATCCAATGAACATTCAGGATATGAGCAAACATTATGAAAGAACAGAAAATTAAGCATAGACAGAACCCATATTCACCACAACACTCATTTTAGAGCAAACACAGGATAAGACCTTACGAAAGCGTAAGCGGCATAACAATGCTTTGCAGTAGCCTTCTTCCAGATCAGGATTAGGTTGTAAAGGCTCTATATCTGCGTCAACAAAATCACCACATTAATTAAGAGAAATACGTTGATACATCTTGCCAAGCACTAAAAGATAGAGTGGAAATATGAATGGTAACAAAACACAACCTTCTCTTTTATGAAACCAGTGCAATTGATGTGAAAGTCACAATTTTACATATTAAGTTATGCAAAAAGTAGATGAGATCAAGCTTTTCAAATATACTTTCAAAACAATTCAAAGATCACCCCCTCTATCCTAACAACATAA
The DNA here is from genome assembly GCA_026413675.1 of Populus pruinosa. Taxonomy (NCBI): domain Eukaryota; kingdom Viridiplantae; phylum Streptophyta; class Magnoliopsida; order Malpighiales; family Salicaceae; genus Populus; species Populus pruinosa. Next base: position 4,866,637 of record CM048597.1, on the reverse strand, counting down.
ATATGCGGCCCTTGTGAAATTTTTTTACTTTGAGTGCTTGTTTCATCCAATCCTTCTCAATGTTGATATACAATGCCCCTGTTAAAATTAAATATGTTCTCAGATAAATACCCTCTAAAGGTTTTCTTTTGGATGAAGGGGCTTTACAAGCTCGTAGTTGGCGAGAAATATTCTCTTCAACAGCATTTAACAATGACAAGCACCTTTCATCTCCATCCCCGCTCAGGGGAAGGCCATAAGCCATTGTAAAAAGATCCTCTTCCTGCCAAATAACCAATTTGTAAATCATTTTATACAAAACATGTGCAAGAAACAATTAAAACAAATCCAAGTATGAGCATGTCTTGCAATTAGAATGATCATAAAATTTAATATTAAGATAGCAATCATGCATGATAATGAAAAAAAAGCAAAAAATTAATGATACAAAATAAACAGAGGTTAAAGGAGCTGTTGGAATACTTTACTTCATGAGTACGTGCATCTGAGACAACTGAAATCACTGCCTTGCAAGTTGCACGTATGACTTTGCAATAAGAATGCAGTAGGGCATGTGATGTTGTCCTCTCTGGTCTCAGAAGGTAAGCGCAGGAAAAAACAGTTTGTGCCAATGAGTGACCCTTGTGCCATGTTGCCTTCCATGAAAAGATAATTGTTTAGAAACATTTTTGTATTACTGATAAGAACTCAATTTAGGATTTGCCCCACTCCAGCCCACCTATTGAACCAAAGTCCAGGACCAGGGCTGCTGATGATGTATCAGCTACAAGGAAAAGAAAAGAAACAACACCCACATTCACTCATATTTGTACATTAGACATGCGTAATTAGTAGTGCATGCAAATTCCAGTGCATGCATGTGCAAATAAAGAAGTACATTTTTCATCAAAGATTTCACTTTTTCATCACATAACAGGGCAAGTGAGAATTGGATAAAGAGAAATGTTGAAAAACTATATGCGGTAGGGAAAAGGGAGTATAGTAGATGTTTGAGAGAAATTTTAATACAAAAAGAATTATAAGAAGGTTTCTTTCTTTCAGTTAAAAATGCAACTGCCAGGTGGTACTCATACAACTTCCACATTCAATTGTGATGAAATGCTCTTGATCCCGCTAAATTTATGCGTCACTAAAGGAAATTAAACCTCTTATTAGAATTAACTCCACAATACCTCACACGTCAAGAGATGGTCCATGATATCAATCATGCACTGAACATCAGTGGTTTTGTCAGAGCTAATAGGCACAGGCGCCACACCGTCTTCGATTGCTTCATCAACAGAACAGTACCTGTTGACGATACCAGAATCCATCTTCGGGTCCATTATCTAACAAAATCAATTAATACACAAATTTAAGCCAAAAAAAACACTAAACACATAAATAAATACTGTATTAAAAATGAAAATGTATCAAGTTACCTCTAAAGCAGACATTGCAGCGTAAAGATTGAAATTCTCACCGTGAATTAGCTCGCCATCGCGTAAATCTGTTACAAATCATTATTTTAATTGAAATTAATCATTAAAAAAAGAGTCGCATTATAAGTTTTGCACTAATTGATTTTGTTAGATAATGCTTGATAATAAAAAAATGAGAGCTCAAATCACAAAAATAAAAGAAATAGCTTAGATTAATATTTTACTATTTCAAATGCGATAAAATAAAAATAGAGTTTTAGGAAGTCGAAAAGGAGTAGCTAAATCGGAGACCTTTACAAGCCGCTTCAAGGAGAGAAGACGCGTCAGCCCAGACAGTGTTTGCAGTTGCAGGAATTGATGAGGAAGAGGAGGGTTGATGCAGCGCGTGACGGTCCATCGAGGCTTACCCTGTGCTCTTCCAGTCCGCTGATGAATGTTTAAGCTCTCCTTGATGTCAGAGAGAGTAAGAGTTTTTGAGCTCGATGCTTTGATTCCAAGAGCGAGAATCTCGAGGGACAGTGCGCGTCTACAAGTAAAAGAATGGAGGAGGAGGGTTACTGGTTTAGGGCACTTGTCTCGGTTTGGACTTTGTACTTAATTGTGCACTTGGTCCTCATACTCTTACGTTTGTCTTAATTTAGTCTTCTTGCTTCTTTCCTTTTCCTTTGTCCTTCATTGGCTCTCTATAAAGTATAAACCATAGGTATTTTCATCATGTCCCGGGTTAACCCGGTCCAAGCTTTCTTCAAAAGAAAAAAAAAATGAAATTATTATTTAAAAAAAAATCAGGTTAAGCCTCATTGATTACTAAATTTACTATCCTATATAAATTAAGACTTACCTATCCTAGGATCTAATTGGTCTATGCTTTTTAAAATAAAATAAAAAAACTTAAAACGAAGTTATTTTGACAAAAAAAAATTAAAATTTATATTGGTAAATTACTAAGTTGATTCTCTGTAAGCTATGTGTATTTGATCCATCTTATTGGAATTGATTCAATCCAAGTTTTTAAAAAAAATTAAAAATGACCCTTAAAACAAAGAAAAAAAAATCTAAAATAAGCTTTATATCAAAAAATTAGTAAGTTAACTTCTAGTTATTTTAACTAGGCTGCAAACCAGAATTCATAAATCATCATTTAGGATCCATCCATTTTTTTTTTATTGTTATTAGTCGGATGAGTTAACATAAAAGTTTTTATTTTTATGATTCGGTTTTCCACTCAGTTGCCATTATAGACAGTTTTCTAGGCGCATATGCATTATCCTTTTTTATCAAACTGTGGTCACTGAGGGTATTACCACTAACTGTGTTTTCATATCTGTTTATCGAGCAGAGCAGAGTTTCTCACAGCACATCGCTGCTTAATTCGTATGATCCATCATGTTATATGGACTGTGCGAGATAAAAATATATCAAAACTACTGTATTTGTCACATTCACACACAATGGAAAAGGATCATAACTAAGACTGAAATGAAATGACTTGACTTGGTAAATCTTCAATCAAATAACAATGTCTATGGCATCCTATGATTAAGCCTCCTTAACCATATCGAATGAAGTATCATATGAATCATATCATATGGCTTTGCCGGTCGATTCAATGTAAAATGTCTCTGTGCTTGGATCACATTTCTCTGCATTGTAAGGTATCTTTTATGCGAAATCCTTTTTAAAATTGTTTTGATTTCTTGTATCTTCTCCGACGGAATGTTTACGGAGAACTTGCTCCAGTCAAGAACATCACTAAATGGCAACGAATAGTTATCGGAAATAATCACAGGAACACACCCCAATTGAATCGCCGTTACCACTCTAGGACTTGCTACTTCATGCCCACTTGGGCACAAGCAAAACTTGCTTTGTCCCATTAATTTGAAGTAAAGAATATTATTTTTCTTCCTTTGAGTGACGTACTCGTGGACTTGAATTTCATCATCTTTGTCTTTCCACCGTTTTAACAAGACCTTCCTTATGCGACCATGAGCTCCGCCGGCGAAAAAGGCAAGGATTGGACGCTTACTTGGGGGCTGGGCGCCTTCACGTGGCAGTCCAAGCTTGCCAACATGAAGGAAGATTTCTGGCACCGAGACATCTCTTTGGGGCTGGAACCCTTCTGATGTATTAGCATTGCAAAGAGCTCTAATAAAATACTTGAAGAGTTCAGGATTGGCTCTTGAGATATCTGGCCCCTAGGATAACAATTCCAAATTATTATAGGATTAGCTTTCATGTAACATCCACTCTAATAATTAGTATAGCTTGTCAAAATACACAGAATAAGTTCCTTTTCGATCAGGTCTCAAACAGCTCTCTCTTACTGACGAACTATTTAATGGATTCACAATTTTTCTTCTTCTTCAAGCCTTCTACAGGATTCGAGTCCTAGATGATAGCGCTAGTGGAAATTACATATATATATATATAGCCATAAATGAAGTAAGCTTTCCTTACCCAATCATGGCAAGAAATTGAGAAATGGTCAGCTCCATTGGTTCTGTTCCAGTAAGTGTACTTATCAGCTATAACACGGACATAATCTGTGACCAAGGTTTGTAGATGGTGGCGAGAGAAGGTCACGCGAGGTTTATAGATATAGTGCATGATATAGGCCACGCTTAAAGGGAGAAGAAATGCATGTGCTTCGTCAGGATGGCGAGCAATAAAGTGGCTTTTGCCCCTCTCTATTTCATCAAGAAATTGACCTTCAACGCTATAGATGTTGTTTACTGGTCCACCATGGAGAACAGGTAGTTCTCCTTCCTTATAAACCCATATCTTGAATCTTTTCTCCATCTCTGTGTGACTCCTGAATAAAAACTAATTAATATATATAATAACAAAAATAATTGCAGATTAATTTATTTAGTTTTTTTCTTATTTCTTGTACGTTTGGTTTATCTCCTGTCTGGTGACAAAAGTCCAAGCAATAAACAATATGGGGCAACACAACCAACTTTGTTTTGGCACAGGTTATTTGTCTGTCTTCGTAGCAGTATCTCTCAATTATTAGTGATCCAGAAAATAAATATTTCTCAAATGTAAATTATTGTTCTTGAACCAGCACAAATAGTGATTACAAAACGTCCCAGTCAGGGACGAATTGAGGGCGGCGACTGCAGTGGCCCTAGGTCCCCAGTTTTTTCAAAAAAATCAGATTCTTGGAATAATTTCCTAATTCTTGGCCAACTTGTGGCATGATTTTTCCACCATAGCTAGAGTCTTGCACAGATTTGGTAATGTGGTATAGTGAATGCCAATTTGAGGTCTCATTGGGGTGGTTGAGACCTGAGACCTCTCATTGGCAAGCTGTCACTTTTACTACATATGCATGCATCTGAAAGAGGGCTGTAAGAGGGGCAAAACAGCTCGCCAATTTAAAAACCAATAAAGCATTAATGTTACTGTCGAGGAAAAAAAGAACAGTGCAGTGGAGTGAAATCTTGCAAGCGAAAATATTACTGAAAAAAGTGCAAAGACAGAGATTCTACTCCAAACTTAACTGATGAAAAGCATATTGATTTCTGTAGATGACTCCTCTAGGTATGTAACTTCCCTTCTTGTATGATGAGGAGTTCCTTGACCGAATTGCTCTCAAAATGGCATCTCTTGCTCTTGCTAAACCATCTTCAATTCTCTCAAAACCCGTCCTGATTTTCTGCCAACAAAATAAATAAATAAATAAATCAATAACCAAAAAGGGAATCGCAACTCAGGCTCACTCTCTCATGCCTTGCAACCGCTGGAAATCTGGGGCTAAAACTTACTGTAATATTCTGTACTGTCAATAGAACAGGTGAACGTGATGGCCGGAGCCTTTCATCAAAAGGGCTTATTTTGATGTTCCAAGTGATTTGCGCATGCTGGCCAACTCCAAGAGTGGTGTTTGGTGGTGGTAGCAGCAGAATTGTTGATGGATCAGGTTGAAAATTAGGCGTATAAAAAGAAGACAAACGGCTGGAAATATTGATAGGCTGGTAAAAGGGAGATAAGCAGACGAGAAGCAAAGTGGAAAGAAAAGCTGATTGCAGTAGACAATTTATGGGAGAGCTAAGAAAAGTTGCCATTGCCTCTCCTTCTCTTTCAGTACTTGCTTTTTTTTCTTGTACTGATCACGGAGACAGAAGTCTATAAGCATGGTGGGGTATCTTCATAAGTTCATCAAAGACTAGCAGTGGATTTTTATTGATGATTGAATGTAGAGCTGGACTTGTCATTCGATTTAACCATGGCAAGCAGCAAGCAATCGAAGCAACAAACTAACGGCAAAAAGGCCCTCGGACTTTAATTGTTTGTCAAACTGACCCTTACTCAAAGTTTTCGCCCAAATTGATCGTTCTACAATCAACTTTTGCCAATTCTAATTCACTCATCAATCTCTATCAATGATAAGAAATAATTTGGTAAATGTAAACACTGAAATATATACATATTAAATAAAAAAACTAAATTGAGTTTAAAAAATACAATTTAAAAAACTGAAGAATAGAATCCCCCCAAAAAAAAATATCCACTTCATTTCTCCTGCTCACATCTACGTTACTTGTAGAAGACTGAAGACACATGTGACATCATTTAATTTTCTTTTTATTACAACCCATATATGTGGCATGATTTGTTCTTTTATGTGATTCAGCTAGCAATTTTAATAAGCTAACTTCATCACTAAAGGAGGGGAGGAAAAAAATAAAAGTAGTCAAAATCAACTCTAGAATACTCAATTAGGATTAAAATCTTGTGAAGGGTTGATATAACCAAAGATTTAACCATTGGTGATTTTGTTTTCCCGTTGTGGGATCCTTTTGTCTTGTTTTTAGAAAAATTCAAGCTCAAAATCTGAATCATCATCTGGGAGGAGAGGGTACATCGACAGATCTGATTTGTACCATTTTGGTCGATTTGTGCCCAAGCAGGACTGCGGAGGAGTTACTGAAACACCGACGGACCTCTTTGTTTTGCTTTTTTTCTTTTTCCCTTAAAAGACATTAGTACATTGGCCCGCATTTCGATGTAGATGGGATCAATTGTTTTTTTAATATTAAAAAATTATTAAAAAGATAGGGAATCTTTTGATAATAATATTAAATTCGGTAAAACGAGTTAATTTTTTAAAAAAATTAACTTAATTATTTACCTAACTCTAATATTATTATTATTGTTTGTTAGTTAAATTACATGTAAGAAGAATGTTTGGGTGTATGTTATTTTATGTTGTTAATTGCTTTTAAATTAAGTTAAAGGATTTTCTAAATGATACTTTTTGGATTTTTAAATCATGTTAATTGTTATTCAAATCTAAATTGTCCAAAAAAATGTGATCCCAGAAGAAAGAAGAAAAATGGTGTTAATGTGAACAAAGTATTAATCAGCATCTCTGAAAATAGAGACATCAACAGCATTAGTTTCTTGAAATTGGTTTGAACAGAGAAACGACTCCCACTTCTAACCCATCAAGCCTAGAACAAAACATTGCAAGACTCTGGAAAGCCGTGTAACTTCACAGTCCTGTCTGTTTTGCTTAAGATATGTAGTAATGGCCTTTTTATGCTAAGCTACATTAAGGAATTTAAATGCTATCAAAGTGAAATTTGATCGTTAACAATAATGAAGATGACAAGAAAAACAAACAATCACAGCAGAGGAAACCCTTTCCTTGGCTAGTATTTTGATCGTGGTATTATAACTAAGTTCAGTTGCCTTAATCATCTCAATTCTCAAATTAATAACATTTTCTCATGTCATATAGGACTGAGATTTCTAGGTGGCATGCCATATAACTTAAATGCCATCCTCAGATGGCAAAATAATTCAGCACCCAATTTCACTTGACAGTCAATGAATAAGACCAAGTTCATGAAAGAACATATTTGCACATATTTGCAGATATAAAGTGAAACCATCAAGGCAAAAAAACTCTGATATAAGGATGGTGACACAAACTATTCAAAAGATTGTTGTGTACTCATTGGTGTTCCACGTATGTGCAAAGGCCAGTTTGGAGCTATTGACAATGACCTCGCCCAAAAGATACAAGCTAGTCAGTGTTGGGATATTGTCATTAATAGACAATAACTTACTATAAAAAGTAGAGTTGTCATTGTTAAAATACTATAATGATAGTTGCATCAATCATTAACAAAAATGGTGCAATCCCTATGTTATCATTATTTATGCCATGATTTATGACCCATTGTCTTACCATTAATGCTTATAAATAAAGGTATTATTTGAGAGCAAAATGAGAGAGAGAGAGAGTTAGAGAGTGAAGAGAAGAAAAGAAAAGGAGGAGCTGTCAAGGGCAACAACCCTACTTTAATGTGCAGCGGTGTATGCGAGAGTAACGAGAGTAGAGTTTGAATGAAATGATCCTTCTTCTCCATTTATGTCGTAACTCTTAGTTTGAATGAAATGATCCTTCTTCTCCATTTGTGTTGTAACTCTTTTTCTATCTATCTTTAATAATATTGACTTCTCTCGTGGATGTAAGCAGTTTGTTGAACCACGTTAAATATTGTACTAATATGCTTAGCCTCCAATAAGTAACTATTAGAACATTAGCAGTCTAAAATCTCCAACAAGTAGAGCATTGGATGAGTTATCATAAAAAGAATCTCATTCTACTTACTAGAATTTCTCAGCATCATATCCTTTATTTAATAAGGGGTTCAAAATGATGGAAGACAAAACTCTAAGACTATATTTACAGTTTCCCACAAAGAAACTGGTTAATATAGACAAAAATCTATGCTGATTAATCTAATTCCTTGAATGGTTAGACAATAACTTGGATTTTTAGTAAGAATTGTGAATTAAGAAAAACAACAAAAAGCCCTTAAACATAGCGGCAATTGAAAAGACCTAGCAACACTAATGTATGATGTATTTGTATATGGTTGTGCTACAAGTATCATGCTACTTCTTGTATGAACAAAAATCATTTAAATGGACACTTGAGGTATTAGCCCAATGATGGAAGGGATTTGCTCCTTTTCTCTGCTCCTGGGTTTCAATCTTACTGTGCATATTTGTCATCTTTGCAGTGACTTATATATTTACTGGGCTTGCAAGATGTTCAATGAGTCGTGAAATTAGTCGTGATGCACGCAAATTGACCCGAATACCCACGTAATTAAAAAAAATCATTTAAATGGAGATAGATATGATACATTGAAAGGAGGTCCTAGAAACTCATCTTTTGTAATTTGCAACAACCCCCGAGCTGCATCATCATCCATCACAATTAAAAAGAATTATATATAACAACTCACAAAAGCAAAAATGTGAGAGAGAGCATGCTTTGCATACATTGACAGAAGTTTGGAGCACAACTGTTTTTTTCCTTCCTTGACAAAGAAAAAATGTAGTGATATCTTTGTAAACTATGGTTTGAAAATCCATGTTCTGAATATCATGCATAGTTATAAAATGACTTTCTCAGTGAAAACACAAATAAATTCATTTTGCTATGTTGTTTTGCCTTTAGTCTTCAAGCGAGAACACGACTAAAAAAATAACTCCTTAAGCAAATATTACAACTATATAAACTAAAAAAAATAATATTAATGAATTTGATTTCATTCGAATGACAGAGAATAGGAAGAACAAACCTCTTTCAAATCCCTCAACAAACAATAGAGTTTCTCTAATAAATTTACAAGTGATGCTTATGTCATGCCTTGTGTGGGTGACAATAGCCTCCAAAAGAAAGTTCATGGCACAAATGGAATGAAAAGATTTCACCAATTTAAAAAGGGGTATGACATGACATGTACAAAAAAAGAAAAGGGGTTTCGAGTCCTTTGATCAAATTAATCATGGAAGCTTGACATTAAGCCTCCTTAACCACACAGAATGAAGTATCATATGAAGCATATCATATGGCTGAGCAGGTCGATTCAACGTGAAATGTCTTCGAATTTGCATCACTCCTCTTTGCATTGTAAGATATCGTCGAACCGAAATTCCTTTCAAAATTATTTTAATATCAGGTATCTTTTCTGACGGAATGTCAACAGAGAACTTGCTCCAATCAAGAACATCACTAAATGGCAATGAATAGTTATCGGAGATGGTCACAGGAACACATCCCAATTGAATTGCTGTTACCACTCTAGGACTTGCTACTTCATGCCCGCTTGGGCACAAGCAAAACTTGCTTTGACCCATTAATTCAAAGTAAAGATTATTGTTTTTTTTTCTCCTTTGAGTAAGGTACTCATGAACTTGAATCTCATCATCCTTTTCTTTCCAGCGTTCCAATAAGATCTTCCTTATATGACCATGAGCTCCACCTGCAAAGAAGGCAAGGATTGAACGCTTACTCGGGGGTTGAGCGTGTTCCTGGGGTGGTCCGAGCTTGCCAACAGGAAGGAAGATTTCTGGTATGGAGACATCTCTTTGGGGTTGAAACCCTTCTGATGTATTGGCATTGCAAAGGGCTCTGATGAAGAATTTGAAGAGTTCAGGATTGGCCCTTGAAACATCTGGTGCCTGTGACAGATTTTGAATGTAGAATCAATTAGTTTATGTTTTCACTTTAAAAAAAAAATCCACAATACCATGATAAGATGCATATAATTTTGCGAAAATAAGATTGGATTTTTACCCGAAGTTAGATAAACCTCAACTCTATTTAAGGTAAGAGGGAGAAGGTTCTTGTTGATGCTGGTTATATCAATTAAGATTGGATATACTATAATCTGTTGTTATGCTCGTCTTTTAACAAACTTCGATGGTAAGATATTAATTAAGCGATGGGAATTATCGGTTAGTGAGCATGTTTGATATTATATTGTAGTTGTCTTTTTAAAAATGCATTAAGTAATATGTTTTTTATTTTTTAATTTATTTTTAATATTAATATCTATTAAAATAATTCAAAAATATATAAAAATAAAAATATATTTTTTAATTTTGTTCAAAAATACTCTTGAAACACAAAAAAAAGGGTTATATATTCCATTTTGATATATATATATATATATATATATATATATATATATTCTGAGAATGAAAACTGGTAAGCGAGAAAAAAAAAAGAAGGTTTGTTTGTCTGGCATACCCAATCATGGCAAGAAACGGAGAAGTGATCAGCTCCGTGGGTTCTATTCCAGTAAGGGTGCTTATCAGCTATAACACGAACATAATCTGTGACCAAACGCTGGAGTTGATCTCGAGAGAAGGTGATCAGAGGCCTGTAGACGTAGTGGATGATATAGGCCACACTTACGGGGAGTAGAAAAGCCTGTGCTTCCTCAGGATGGCGAGCAATAAACTGGCTTTTGCCGCTTTCAATTTCATCAAGAAACTGCCCTTCAATGCTGTAGATGTCGTTCACTGGCCCACCATGGACGACTGGTAGCTCCCCTTCCTTGTAAATCCACACCTTGAATCTTTTCTCCATTTCTTCGTAACTCCTGAATAAACTTATTTCGTTATTTGTAAATATTGTTAGTCGCTTTGTAAGAAAACAAGACTATTATTTATTTATTTATTTATTTCAAAGAAACACACACACACACACTTGTCTCTAATTTCTTGTACTTATTGATCACGTTTGATTATCAGGCAATCCATCATATTGGGCCCAGCAGAAAAGAAGATTTTTTGTAGCTTTTTTTTTTTGCACTGATTTCTGTTCGTTTTTATTCAATCACACCGAAGCCTTCTTAAAAAATCTCTGAATTATTGTTGGACAATTAGATGGAGACAAGGCATATATTGTTGTGGTTATAATAAAACGTCCCCTTCGTTGAATAAATTGTATTATGAAAGCTCTGGCCCTATAGAATATTATCTAATAATTAATAATAATAATAAACTCCCCAAGATAAACTAATTAACCATAAAATTCATTTGAAGCTTTATTCTTCTACTGCAAAACACAGTGATTTCGCATCTTAATTATCCGTCTTTACCATCTCATGTATAAACACTTATAAAAACTCTTAATAATATTTTATTGATTAGAAAAATAAAACTAATCTTCATCTATGTGAAAATCAATTAAAAAAATATTTCTCAATATTTAAAATAAATAAAAGAATAAGAAGATTCGAACACCTACAGGTTACAATCTCATTGGTGGAGTACTCATGAAAAAGATAATTTATTCTTTACTGTTAGTGTACACAATAAAAGTACTTCATGTATTTTTAAAAAAAATATATTTTTAATAATACTACATTAAAACGATAAAAAAAAATATTAAAAAAAAATAAATTTTATCCATTTTGTAATTCAGCCGCAATCCAAAGCTTAAAATCCCAAAGCATTGTTTCCAGCCCTCCCCCATTGTATCCATAAACTAGGAATATCATTACGAGGACCATGTACGCAACTTGACAAGGTTGATTGTTTGACTGGACGACAAAACTCTGGGCCAACTCCTGGCATGTTGTGTCAACGTCTAATTTCTTCCACGGAGATCGTGTAATTAATGGCGGTATGACTGTATGGCACTAAAGAGAATTTGTTTCATTTGTGAAATTGATCGGTTTATCCAATATCTTGCCTTCCCCTTTTCTTCTCACATCCACACACAACCTCAAATCCAGTATAAAATTGAAAGCGTATGCCCACAGCATTTTTAACAAAAGTACAGCCAATCGAAGGAAGTTTCTTACTTCCATTGTTTTATAAAACGTGTAAGAAGGCAAGGGATTTTAGCTACTGTTCAGGACAAAGGGAGGATGGTGACCGGCTGCATGACCCACAACAATTAAGCACTTGCCATAAACTAATTTCAGTAATCGGTTTAGAAATAAGGTAATTAATGACTAAATTAAAATCAATATCATGACCCTGGGAAAATAAAATCAATACTGGCACGCATGATCAATCCTATAAAGTAGAAAAAGGAGAGAAGCTGTTTCCACTTCTGTAACATAGGCAGTATGGGGCCAAGAGTGCCACTCGAAATAATTAAGATCACATGAAGGAAATTTTAGTGACGTGGGGAATTTATGCAGTGCAGGGAAATCTTGGAAACGAAAACAGCTTTTCAAAGTACCAATTGTTGCTGCAAAGCGAGAATTATGAAGTTTTGAATTCAGATCCCACCTTTGTGAAGCAACTGCTAATAATATCAAGTAAGAAAAGAATAGAAATAAATTAAATAGTATTATTGGAACTTAACTGATGAAAAGCATATTGGTTTCTGTACACGGCTCCTCTGGGAACGTAGCTCCCCTTCTTGTATGATGAAGAGTTTTGCGACCGAATTGCTTTGTAAATAGCTGCTCTTGCTATAGCTAAGCCTTCTTCAATTCTCTCAAAACCTGTCTTAATTTTCTTCCCAGAAAAACACACACACAAATCAAGAAAACAAGAAACCATATATTCGATATACGCAGTGAAAGTTAATTAACCAGGCTCACCTTTTCATGCCTGGTAATTACTGGAATGCCGGGGGCGCTAAAAACTACAGAACTGTTCTGCACTGGCAATGTAATTGGTGATGGTGATGGTTGAAGCCTTTCAGAAATCTTTCCCTGTCCATAACACCAAAGATAAAACCAAGAAATCTATTTTTAAACGTAAAGGAGAGGAGGAAAAAACATTTTTGTGTTGTCCATGCATGCGTGGTTGTAAAAAAGATCACTAAACAAGCTTTACTTTGTTCCTCCAATTAGTGATTTCTTGATCATCTCCAACAGTAGTGTTTGGTGGTGGTTGCAGTGCAACTGGAGAGGGAAGAGGTTGAAGCCTTTCAAAAGTATAATTATATGTATAAAAAGACGACAAACTGCCAGAAACTTTGATAATTTGGTAATTGAAGGGAGCTAAGCAAACAAAAAACAAGGTGGAAACAAGAGCTGCTAGCAGCAGAAAACTCAAGGGGGAGCAACTTAAAGTTGCCATCTGACTTCTCTTTCAGTTCTTTGTAGGGTTTATTAATTTCTTGTGCAGATATAGACACACTAGGAGATGAAGCATGGTGGGTTTTTCATATCTGACACCGGAAATAGAAGGCTAGCTAGCAGCATATTACAAGACACAACTAGCCAGTACACTAATCTTGAGAGTGGAAAGAAGGCTTTTCATGTAAGCTAGTAACCGTCGGCCATTGATTGGAGTATTAGATGATTTATTTAATCTTTCTTACTAGGAGAGCTGGGGCAAACTACATTTTTGCCCCTATAGATTCATCAGTGCTCCATTTTTACCCTTTTTGTTTAATATTTTTAATACCACCCTACAATTCTTAAAACATTTTGATTTTACCCTTAATCATTAAATAACTAATGGAATGATCTAATGATGAGCCCACTTTTTGAATTTTATTTCTTTGATTTTGTGAGATATCATCGCATGTATAAGTATTGAGAGGATAAAATATTGAGAGAAAATAAGAAAAGGCACACAAAGAAGGTGAAAATAAGTAAAAGAAAGAAAAGAGGTTTTCTAGCTATTTCAAATATTAGGGGTAATATTGAAAGCTCTAAACAACTACAAGGGTAACATTGAAGTTTTAATTAAACAATATGAATAGAGTTTGGTGGAACATTGCTCTATAGGTGTAAGATGCCAATCTTAGTAAGTAGAGTATAAATTGACAAATTGATAATGGGCACTCTCTCTTCCACTGAACCGAACCAAAATGGCTCAGTGGTTGAGTTTGAGCCATTATGATGTCAAATACCCAGCAAAATTATAAAATTTTATTTTATATTTGCAGGTTTAATCTCTTTTCTTCCTAACAACAAGCTGTTTTCAAACATTGATTAAAAAAATCAGTTTTAAAAGTTATTTTCCATAAAAAAAATATTTTCTAAAGAGGTTGCTTCTGAATTTAATTATTAAAATAAGCTATTTTTTTATTTGTCACACAAGCAATAACATTTAAAAAAAAAAACTTACCATGAGAAAATAAAAAAAAATATACATCCATATACTTCTAATTTTACTTAACTTGAATTGGTACATATATTTTAAATTAATTTTTTATATATTACATATTATATAGCATATAATACTAAATATGTATTAATAATTTATCTCTTTATTTAAAAAGTCATAGCTCCACCACTGATAATACATGATTATTAAGCTTTGCTTGAAATTGACCTATAGAAGTATCGAATTAGTGGTTACATCCCTTGATTAGGGTTAATATTTTTAAAAAATTAAAACTACATGATTTTAAATTTTTTTAAAATCAATAAGTTTGTAACCTTATTTGATTATCAAGTAAATCAGTTCACCTTCAAATTAATTTTTTTTGGAATCTAGTCTAAGCTGTTTCCAGATCAATCCAATAGACCGGGTTGGATTAATAACAGTGCCAAATCAATTTCCCCCCTCCTTTTGTATTCTTTTGTTTTGTTTTATTTATTTATTTATTTCCTGAGGCAGCAATCAGCCAATACATGGCTGCTAGCCAGCCGCCATCCCACAGGTAAAGAAGAAACATCAAATTATTGACTTTTGTTCATCAAGTATTTCCATTAATCCTTTCCCAGTCCTTTTAAAACCTCGTTATTTTCTTTTGTTTTTTCTTTCTCTAGTTTTTATTTATTTATTTATAAACTTATTCATATATTTCAAAGTTTTTGAAAGTCTTTCTTTATAGGAAGTGATGACAAAGGCAAATTGAGGGATTCATCTTATTTATCATCATTGTTTTCATACTAATTTTTAGTTTTCTTCCTCTCTTTTTTTTAACTAGTTTTTTGCACCACGAGCATTATTCAAGTTTTATAAAATATTATTATATTAATAACTCTTTATTCATAAATCATGTTTAAATTATTAAAATAAATATAACACTCACAGCTTAAAATACTAAAAAAAAACATTCAAAGTATTTTATTTTTAATAGCGAAATATATTATAGAAATGATAGAATTATTTTTGAAATGTCATAAAGGGATTACCGAACAACGTAGTCTACGTTTTTATGTTTATTGAATGGACTATTAAAGTTAAAAACTATAATCTATAAATTATGTGAATAAAAAAACATTTTTCTTTAATGATTTGATATACATTTTAAATCAATCGTTCTTGAAAGAGACAGTTTGTGGTGCTATAATTGTTTTTTGTGATATGTGAAAAAAGTATAAAAAAGGTTTTCTAATATGTTAGACATAAGCAACACAAAATTGGATATTAAATCGGAAAATAAAAAGGATAAAAAATATATAGTATATTAGAATAAAGTTAAAACAACCATGCAAGAAACATATATGAGAAATTCACATCAACAATACATGAAATATACAAAATTAAATTAAATAATCAATTAAATAATTTAAGAGCATATATTCTTCTAAGATTATTCAAGGTCGATATTATAATCAAACAATTTTTTTATTAATTTCTTTATGTAAATCTATGTTCACATTAAAGTTATTAATCTTAGTTCTAATTACATGATTAATGATTTATAATCTTGGCCCTGATGGATTTCTTTTGCTAATAATGAAACCTCATAAATAATTTTAAAACTTATAATTACCAATCTAATAAATATTAGATTATGCTATTCTATTACTAATTAATGACAAGTTCTGTCCCCCAACTAAAAGAATTCCACTGGTTTTAGCTCAAGACAAACGCAGTCCAACCGTACTTATAAAGACATGGAAAAATACAAAGAAGTGGAAAAGTGGGCAGGCCACTAAACAATGTTCGTAATGTGACATAAATGGTTCCATCCCGACAACCCACAACGCATTTTTGGTTAATTTTGTAATTGCATGAATAATAAGAAGTAATAAAATGATAAATAAAAAATTGTTATATGAAGATTTATTAAAATCACAATTAATTATTAAAATCTTCTAAATTATAATCTATTTGAAGAATCAAATAAATAGTGCATGAAACAAAAATTAATGATTAAAAACAAATAACTAATTAATTAAATATTAATAAATTCAATTCTATTGGTTGTCAAATTTTTTATTTATCGTAATTATTTCTATATAAACTTTCTCAATTAAATTAATTATTTTTAACATTGATAACTAGGTTTTTTTAATTTAAACATTAATTTCTTTCAAGTATTAATTGATTATTTCAACAAGCAAATTTTATATACTCTATAAAAGTTCTGAACTTGTTGAAATTTATTACATACTAACCTGTAACAATTATAAAAGTTCCTAGTATATCTCTATTCTATAGATTTTTAAGGTATTTCAAACAATAGCTAAAATAATTATCACTTCTCTATCTCAAATTAAATTATAAATCATGTAGATATTCACCAAATATACATAAGCATTACATATAGAATGAAATACTTAACAACTTAATGTAATAATTCAATCAAAAAAATTATCCACATATTCATTGTAAGGTTACATAAAAAATCCCAGAATAAAAATATACTTAGTTAAATTAAATAAAAACAAACTTGATATGATGAACATTACTCAAAAACAGAGAATGATAGTGGAATAGATAGGTGTCATCTAAATCTATTCTGTTTTTTCCTCTATTTTTTGTCCCTCTTTGTGCCTCATTTTCTTCTCTCTTTAGTTTATTTTAAGGTCTTTCTATTTATGCATCTCTCCCTGCATTTTTCTTTTATATTGTGGTCTTTTTAACCTCATTGAAATGAAGACAATTTCCTTTTTTTTATTTGAATTCCTTCTTACCTAGACATTGCAGGTTAAATTTAAGGCAAGAAACTTGCATGTTCAAAGATCTTTATTTATAAAGAAATTGTAGAAAACCGAATCTTCTTTCCAACGATACCAATCCTACAAATTTTGGATTTTTGAGACTTAAAATAAGGACCATAAACTGAGACATTATTTGGAGTACAGGAAGTTCGGGTTTGATTTAGTCCCTGTTTTTCTACTAGCTTTTTGGGCTTCGAAACAACAAAACTAAATTATATGCCCTACATATGTTTTATAGACCTTCATCTCAAATATTTGAAAATGGTGACAAACATCCGGAATTGAGTTGTATAGCTTTCTTTGTAGCATACAATAAATCAATATTCGGTTTTACTATCGGATTTTGCCTGCTCAATAACCTAGTATCTAAAAATATATTAATTTTTCACGAGATCAATAGTTCAAAAAAATGATCCAAAATTCTAATTATCTTGTACAATACATCTAAAATATTTCAAAATCAAGTATGAATAGTGCAAAATATACATGCTAAAAATTCTCTTATCAGGCACTACATTGTATAAATTAAAGAATTAATTTAATTTAAAAAATTAAACTATTAGATGAGGTTTTAAAATAAAATTTATATTATTTTCTAACTACTTTTTCAAGTGAAAACTCTTTAAGCTTGAAACTTATACATGCTCACATCACCTTTTGCTTAATTTTTATTAATAAATAGGGATGATAAGATTTGACCTCATGATTATTGCTTGGTCATCAAGGCTCTGATACCATCTCAAAGAACCAATTCAACTCAAAGCTTAAGTTGTGAGGTGAAGTCTCAAAATATGATTTATATTATTCTCTAACAATAAAAACATGAAAAAAAAGAAAAACATTAACATAAAATAAAATAAAAAAGAAAAGTAAATCCAATATTTTTAAACTTGGTTCGATGGTCGACTCGGCTAAAAGGCTGGGTCACGAGTTTTGACCAGGCCAACCCTAAATTTTTATAAATCAAAACAATATCATTTTGATAAAAAATAAAAAAATAATCAACAGGTTGCAACTGAGTTTTTGACCAGGTCTTGCTAGATCAACGCACTGAGTAAGCTGAATTTTTAACTGCCTTTATTTTTTCATAACTCTGTCCAGTTTCAACCCTAAATCAGTCAAGTCCCGGATCAACCTTCTAGGTCAAATTTTAAAACTATGGATAAATCGATTTCAATTTAAAAGTTTAATATTTAAAGAAATAATTTTATATTTTAAAACATCTTTCTTAATAAATCTATTTGAATATTAGATTCACCATTATCTTTGCAAAAATAAATAAATTGGTGACTACAAAATAGCAACAATTAGTACTAAACTACTAATGACAAGTTATTTTACCCATAATTTTGAAATTTAATTTGGTAGATTGACCTGAAACCCAATTGATCCATGGTTGGAATTGGGCTGGATATATACAAAAAAAAGAAGAAGTCACGATCCTAGAGTGACTTGGCTAACCTAACCAATTAACCAGCCAAAACCAGGTTGTAGCTTGCTAACTATTTTTTTTTTATTAAAACAATGTCGTTTTGATTTATATAAAAAAATATGGTTGACCTTGTCAAAATTCGATGATTCGGGCAAAACCTATGACCCGAGCCTTAAACCGGGTTAACCATCTGGGTTTTAAAACTCTGATTTTATTTCCTAGACATTGACTAAAAAGTGTCTTAGAAAAAATATTTACCGACAATAAATATATATTTTTTATTAAAAAAACCTAGAATTTTGTTCAAGTAAGATTATCCAATTGAATGTTGTTGCCAAACAAATCATATTTAATATTAGTTATATGATTTACTCTTAAATAATTTTTTATTATTAAAAAATAAATAAACAAGTTTTTCTAATGTATTTTTTATAATAAATATAAAAAATTAAAAAATAAAATTAAAGTTAAAAATATTCAATTTAAAAAATAACAAAAAAAATTCAAATCATATGTTTTGAAACATTAAATAAATAAAAAAACTACAACCAGCGCCCAAGGCAATAATAGTAGCTATTATATCAAGCAACAATTTTAAAAATAAAAATAAGGATTGCGTGTCAGAGTTAAATAAAAAATTGTTCTAATTCTTTTAAAGCTTAATAGCAAAAAGATATTATTTAAAAAATTTACCCCCTAACGTTCTTTCTTTCTTTCTTTTATTTTTAAAAAGTGTTAACTCTCTAAAACTAAAATAAATAAATAAATAAAAAGGACAGGCACATGGGTCTCGCCCGCATGCCTCGCCCATAAAATGCTCTGTTTCACGTGCCTATAAAAAAAAAAAGATCAGGCTTGCCAGCCAGATCTTTTTTTGCCAAAAGCAGAGGACGTGTCATTAATACGTCATCCACCCTTCTTTTTATGTCATCCGCCCTCTAATTTGTTTTCAAATAAAATTGTGGACAATGCAGCATCCCTCGGAATCCGGTGACCAAGAATTACTGGAAAATCAGGTCCTATATATTTTTTGCCCAAAAGTTTTATTTCGAACTCATGCTGCAAATGGTCCTCTATAAAATTGTGGACAATGGGATTCTTTTCAATAGCCAATGAGCATTCTGAAAAGCTTGAAAACAAATGTTAATGTCATACATTTTCATTTGTTACACCATGGAACAATCAAATACATGCATGTCTGCTTTTACTACAAATTAAAGAACATCTTTTGATGCCCTACGTGGGTGTAAGGACTTTGAACATCAAAATGGCGGCCTGACATTAAGCCTCCTTAGCCATATCGAATGAAGTATCATATGAAGCATGTCATACGGCTGAGCAGGTCGGTTCAATTTGAAATGTCTCTGTATCTTCATAACTCTCCCTTGCAATATCAGATACCTTCTGAATGAAATCTTCTTTAAAATTGTTTTAACTTCAGGTATCTTTTCCGATGGAATGTTCACTGAGAACTTGCTCCAATCAAGAACATCACTAAATGGCAATGTATAATTATTAGAAATGATCACAGGTACGCACCCGGATTGAATTGCTGTCACCACTCTTGGACTTGCTACTTCATATCCACTAGGGCACAGGCAGAACTTGCTTTGACCCATTAATTTGAAGTAATCGTTTTTCTTGTTATGATCGAGATACTCATGGACTTGAATTTCATTGTCTTTATCTTTCCAATGTTCCAACAAGAGCTTCCTGATGTAACCATGAGCTCCTCCAGCGAAGAAAGCGAAAATTGAGCGCTTACTAGGCGGTAGACCTTTGCCAGGCGGTCCCAACTTGCCGAACGGGATGTTGATTTCAGGTATTGAAACATCTCTTCGAGGCTCGAATCTCTCTGATGTATTTGCATTGCAAAGGACTCTAATAAAGTTCTTGTAGAGACGAGGATTGGCTCGTGAGATGTCTGGTGCCTGAAATTTGAAATGAAGAATCAATTAATTTACAAAAAATTACATTTAGTTTTCATTACTGGACGACAAGAAGAACGTAAATTTCTGATACCCAGTCATGACAAGAAACCAAGAAATGATCAGCTCCCTCAGTTCTATTCCAGTAAGGGTACTTGCCGGCGACTACAGCAACATAATCTTGGACCAAACGCTGCAGCTCCACACGAGAGAATGTAACGAGGGGCCTGTAGATATAGTGAATGATATAGGCCACGCTGATAGGGAGTAAGAATGTGTGTGCCTCATCGGGGTGACTAGCAGCAAAGGGGCTCTTCCCACTTTCCATCTCATCAAGAAACTGACCTTCAATGCTGTAGATGAGGTTTAAGGGCGCAGAATGGACTAGAGGCCGCTCTCCTTCCTTGTAAACCCATATCCTGAACCTCTCCTCCATCTCTGTATAACTCCTGAATAAATATAAATTAAGTTTGGTTAGGTAATTAATTATAATTAGTGCATGTTGATCTTGACAACTGACAATTGGAACATGTAACATGCATAGTACACATTAATACTGTGAGAAAACGTGTCCTTAGTGGAGCTGATGTTTTTCTCAGTGCCCTCCCTTCTCTTTTCTTCTCTCCCCCACAGACAAATTCAAATAATATTCCATTGTATTGCCACTGTAGCCTAGAAAAACCAGAAATCATGCACAACCAAGCCATGCCACATGTGTATTGTACGTAGCAAAGGAGAATTAATAGATGAAGTTTCATTATCATGAAGGAAATAATTGTCGTACGGTGTACGACGTATCATGCTGACAGGCAGCTGGCACAACCCTTAAACACTTGATTACCATAAATTTAGGTTCTGATCAGTTCAAAAATAAGGTAATTAATGATTTTTTTTACGACTACGAGCTTCAGCTAATTAAACTCAATATTATGAAACCAAAAAAATTAAAGAAAAAACAAATTAAATTAAACTATTAGCAACATTGATTTCTGTAAATATACTAACAGCTTCCTTTTGCGTTTCAAAAAAAATGAAAATAAATTTTGTAAAGCATGAATGCCTTGTAGCTCGAATAGTCAAGTTGTACTCTTCCTAAACCGACAATGGTGGGATCTTGAATTCGAGTTCCACTTTTATCAATCAACCGCTAGTTAATTAATATCCGAAAAGAAATGAAATGAAAAGAAAAGAAAAGAATGTTGCAACTTAACTGATGAAATGCATAATGATTTCTGTACATGGCTCCTCTGGGGATATAGCTCCCCTCCTTGTATGATGAAGAGTTATGTGACCGAACTGCTTCGTAAATGGCAGCTCTTGCTCTAGCTAAACCTGCTTCAATTCCATCAAAACGTGTCTTTTTCTGCCCAAAAAGTACACACACAAAGAAAGATCAATAACATGAAACAAATAAAAAAAGAAGATATTATTAACCAGGCTCACTCTTTCATGTCTTGTAATTAGTGAAATGCCTTGTGATGGTGACGGCGAGGGTGAGGGTGAGGGTTGAAGCCTTTCAAAAGTGGGGTTTGGAGGTGGTAGCAAAAGAATTGGTGAAGAAAAGGATTGAAAGCTATCAAAAGTATGGTTGGTGTTACCATCAATACTGTAATTAGGTGTAAAAAAAGAAGACGAACGACTTGAAATCTTGGTTGTTTGATTAAAGGGAGATAAGCAGAGGAAAAACAGAGCGAGAACAATAGCTGATAGTAGTAGAAAACTGATGAAGGAGCTACTAAAAGTTGCCATGAGAACATGCTCTCTCACAACTTCTCTGTAGGTTTAAGCACGCATGGTGTCTTCATAGGCTGACCTGGAAAGGTTGAAAGACTAGCAATGATTTAGAAGATACAGCAAGCACAGAGAGACTTCAAATGTTGAGGGTAGAAAGTATCCTTTCAAACGAGCTAGAAATGGAAAGGAATTCATTCAGCTACAATATTTACAAATGAACTCTTGTAAAAGAGATGGGGTGAATTATGTACGTATATCCTTTTTCTCCTATGTTACATTTATAGATTAGATTTCAAGGTTAATCACTAATTGAGACGCATTGAAATTATGTCTATATTTTATTTTGAGTTCCTTTCCCTGATAAACTGGATTCATTTAAATTCTATCTGAATCTTAATTATTTTAATAATAACAGATTTAATTGTTTTATCAAGAAAAATTTATATTAATATATATGTTATTGATAAACTCACGGATAATAACAATCTGTCAAAAAAATTCTCATTGATAATTTATAGATTTTTAATGAATTTGTTGGTAATAAATATATTTATAGATTTATAAATGAACAAAACATGTAAAAAATTAATTATTTATTTTATTCCATTGATATATTCATTAATAAATATACAAACATTATTAGTAGAATACTATTTATAATTTTCTTGGTGTATTAACAGTGAAAATAATATTTATAATAACTTTTTTAATAAATTTATTGATGAAGATAACAATAGAATGAAGTAAATTATTTTTTTGATGTGTTTTAACTATACGTAAATATATCATTAAGATTCCATAATACACGTGTAATGAACTATAACTATAAATATTAATAAATATTCTCATTAATAAAACTATTAAATATGATAGTATACTCTCCTATCATCAATCAATTTGTGTTTGAATTCTTTTCTTGATATTTCTTTGCGTGACGGTTAATTGGGGAAATGAACTTTAACGTATTCACGAAGGAAAGATACATTTCAGGATTGTGCTGAAATCTAATTAAAATATCAGAATCTCAATTGGCTCATATTAAAACTAAGATTAAATTAGAAAATAAATAAAAGGGATATGTGAATCCATGCATATAGATGAGACAAAATATTGTGCATTAGCATGATGCTTCGCCCCTTCGTTTTCTTGTTTGTTTCCTCTATTTTTCGATCATCAATTTCTTTATATAGCTTTATCCGTAAATGTTACGGCGTTGATTGAGATTTAGGATTAACAATTTAATTTTATTTATTTTTTATATGCTTATTATGGTTTTTTTAAATATTTTGGCATAAAGTTAGTGTTAAGTTTTATGAAAAAAGATTTCAATTTATTATTTCCAATAAATTAAAAACGAGAGAACCAAAATCACAAAAATAAATAATGACATGCATTTTATTTTAAAAAATATAATGGTGTCAATATTCCCTTTTTTTTGTCTTCATTCATCTAATTTTATTTTATTTTTAATTTTACCCTTTAATGTTTTTTGAGATTTGAGAATGGTGATTTGTTTTAATATAATTTTTATATAGCAATCTCAATCTAAAAAAAGTTCTCTCATTGGATTAGCACTCCATTTCATGAAAAAAAATATGATTTCATTATTTGAAAAAAATAGAAATAAATAGTTCAAAATTAAAACAGGAAAACAATGGGAGATCTATTGACGGTGCCTTAGTGACTTAAAATTTTGTCAAATTTCCTCTTAGTCCCTTTAGTTTTGACATAAAATGAAAAAAATAGAAATTTTTTTTGCTGTTCTCACATTTTAGTTCATATGTCTGAGAGAGTGGAAGAATTTTTGGATTATAACAAAAGAGAGAAAAAGTTGATGAACAATTTGTTTTCAGTCAAAACTAGTTATTCTCCATATTAATAGGTTGTATTTAACAATTACAGAGAATTCTATTTAGGTTCTTTTCCCTTTTATCTTGGCAAAAAAAATTTACAAACCTTCATATAAATGTTTTTTTTATTTTTTTAACTGATGAAATTAAATGCTAATTTAAGAAAAAATAAATTATATCAATTTATTAAAAAATTAAAAAATTAACAACATCTTTAGACTATGTTAGGTGGTAGGACATAAACACATTTGTTCTTTCCTAACCTAATTTGTTCAAACATGTTTTCTCGTTTTGATGCGGGAAAAAGTGGAAGATATGATAGTATTGATCCACCTCATCTCTTTAAAAGTTTCCTTGTGGAGCATCTCCATTCTAAAAAAATCTGAATTCTTTTTGTTTTTCTCGATATATATTTCAAGCTAATTTTTATACATCAAGATTAAGTTTTTCTATAATCGGATCGGATGTTAAACAAATCATTTATACTTAAGCGAATATGCTCACAAAAAATTCATTTTTTTTGTTAGACTAGTGTGTTTAATATCTGTTTGTTTGCTAAAAAATAATTTTTTTTATGAAAGTAAATTTTAAAAAAGTAAATTTTTTCTGATATTTGGTAGTATAATGAAAAATAAATTAAAAAAATACTTTTTAGTATTTGATTATATCATGAAAATTGAGCTGAAAGATAACTTATTAATATTTTATTTTTCTGAAGTTTATTAAAATAATGAGAAATAGATTTTAACAATTAAAAAAAGAATGAGAATGAAATTGAAAAAAATATAATTTTATAAATTATCTCAAATAAAATAAATAATAATCAATATAATAGAGATCAAATCTAAAATAAAAAGATAAAGAAATTAAAATAATAATAATTAACATTTCATAAATTATTTCAAATAAAATAAGTATCAATCAAAAGAATGAGGACTAAATTTGATAGATAAAAAATTTTAATAAAAAAAGATTGAGGACCAAAGTTAATATAAAAATTAAATTTTAAGAGATGAAATTAAAAAATAAATAATCAAAACAATATATATATATATATATATATATATAACAATTAAAAGTTTGAGGATTAAATTT
Source organism: Populus pruinosa (assembly GCA_026413675.1). Taxonomy (NCBI): domain Eukaryota; kingdom Viridiplantae; phylum Streptophyta; class Magnoliopsida; order Malpighiales; family Salicaceae; genus Populus; species Populus pruinosa. The sequence goes on along the minus strand of CM048597.1, from coordinate 4,841,536 downwards.
GATATAATCAACAAATAATATGATATTTGTAAATTTTTTATAAATTCTGGAAATTATTTTTTGCTTAAATTTTTTTGAAAAACACTTTCCTAAAAACCAAGCGAATTTTTTCTTTGACTGAAAATTTTTTTTCATTGATTAATTTTTCTAATCACAAACAAACACAGGAAAATTTGAAAAATAATTTCCTGAAAATCACTTTCTGTAAAATAAACATATCCTAAAAAAAGTTGTTCACGAAAATATGTTGTATCCTTGTATCTTATTAATTAAATATAAAGTTAAAAAGTGTGGAGAAAATATTATTTTTATAAACTAATTAACTTTAACTCACAAATGTAGTTTTTTTTTTTTTCACATTTTGACCCTCTTTTGTTTTTCCTTTGATTATTATTTTTTTTTTAATTTTATCTTTATATGATGTATTTATGGGGATTTAAAGTTAATAATTTATTTTAATTTTTATTTTATATGGTTATTGCTGAATAAAAAACTATCTCAGTAACGAATGAATATTATAAAAATACTCTAGCATTGCAATAAGGTCTATTTTTAAAAAATTAATTAAATAAAAAATGATGTAAAAAAAATTAAATTATTAAATTTCGTGGAATCAATGATCCCATTTACAAATTTAACAAGGTAACTATAGTTGCCTTGATTTACAGGATGAACATATTAATTTTTATTTTATTTTTTTAATTGAATTTGATTATATGATCATCTATTTTTTTATTGTATAGTTAATAAAATAATCTTGAGAAAAATATATTATTAAATTTTAGAAAGTTCATGGGCATGTTATTTAGTATGACGTGTTTAACTTTTGTTCTTTTTTTAATTTATTTTTTATTTTATCTTTCGATATTTGATTGATTGAGAATTAAGTTTTATATTTTATTTTATTTTCTATGAAGTTATTATAGTATTAAAAAAAATCTCAATATTGATTTAACGCTCGATTTCACATTCATTTATTTTTATTATCAACTAGTTAAATAAATAATAATTTAAATAATAATTTATTAATTTCAATGGAGTCCATTACCTGATTTGGGGGCTTGACATGTTAATGATCTAAGTTACCCAATTCATAGGTTTATCCATTAAACATGATATGTATTTTTTTTCTAGTTTCTATTCCTTTAATTTTTCTAATTCTTTTTATTTCACTCTTCAATATTAGATTAATTGAGAAATGAAATTTATGGTTTATTTTTTTTACTTTCTATAGGATCATCACGAATTTAAATAAATATTTTTTTTGGTTTTGGTGTTCGATTTTAAAAATATATAATGTTATCATAAAATTAAATAAAAAAAATTAATTTATAAAAACAACAAAGTTATTAAACTCATTGAAGTCCATGACACAAGTCGCAAGTGATAGAGGTCGATCCAATTTGGTATCGTCTTGATATGAAAAAAATTATTGTCTTGAAGTATTTTTTAATTATATCATATTTTTACCAGTAATCCAAGTTGTTTTTGGACCCATTAAATTGAATAATTCACTTTCGATCATAGTTTTGAAACCCGGCTCGACTAGGCAGGTTGACCCAGGACCTGACCGACTCGGGACTGGAACAGAGCCGAGTTGAAGAAAAAATAGTGGAAGGAAAAACTCGGGTGACCTGGCGGGCTGACCTGGCGAGACAGTCAAGAACTGGTTGCAAACCCGTTGAATTTTTTTTAAACAACGTCATTTTGATTTTTTTAAAAAAAATAAAATTTGACTCGGCTAATCTGATGACCCGGTCAAAACTCGGAACCCTGGCCTTGGACAGGACTGACCACCGAGCCGAGTCTTAAAACTATATTTTCGATCAACTCTCATATAATTTAATTCAAAACTCAAGTTAGACAAATAACCAAGTTAATAAATTTTATGATCAAATCATTTGATTGGATTTAATAATATTATAAAAAATATCTCTATATTTTTAATATTTGTTTTTAAATTTACACGAAAAAAAATAATCTTATCCACAGCAGATATACAGCAGAGGACAATCAAAAATACTATTCCTAACTATGATGTGTTTCATGATCATGAAAAATTGTATAATTGTACTGACTAAAATCAATGAGGCACCCTAATGTTGAGCCTCCTAAGCCACACTGAGTGAAGCACCATATGAAGAACATCATATGGCTTAGCCGGTCGGTTAAGCACAAAATGCCTTTGCACTTTCATCACCCTCTTCTGCATCTTCAGGTACTCATCATACGAAATTCCTCTCAAAATTGTCTTAATTTCAGGAATTTTGTCCACTGGAATTTGTACCGAAAACTGGCTCCAGTCAAGAACATCACTGAAGGGTAAATTATAATGGTCAGAAATAATAACCGGGACACATCCTGAATAAATTGACTCCGCCACTCTAGGACTAGCCACTTCAAAACCGCTAGGGCACAAACAAAACTTGCTTTGCCCCATTAATTCCATGTAATCTTGATCCTTTGGTAAGTATTCATGAACTTGGATCTCGTCATCCTTTTCCTTCCAATGTTTAAGCAAGATTTTGCGGATGTCTCCGTGCTCACCACCTGCAAAAAATGCGAAGATCTTGCGTTCGTGGGGAGCTAAGCCACTGCATGCTGGAGTGAGTTTTAAGGGGGGGCAGTTCAGCTCCGGCAATGTAGCATCTCTTCTTGGTCGGAATCCTTCAGAAGTGTTGGCATTACACATTACTCTTATCAGATTTTTGTATAGTTCTGGGTCATCTCTCGAGACCTGTGGTGCCTGAAATTACGAGGAAAATGCACAAGAATTCCAAATGTGCAGTCGCAACGTTAGTATAACTAGAACTTCAGTCCCCGTGTCTTATTTTTGCAGGGGACATGCTAGGTTGCAATCTTATCAGATTGTCTACGAAGAGACACACCAGAACTTCAATTCTACATGAATAGCTACGTACGTACCCAATCATGGCAAGAAATCATAAAATGGTCACCACCTCTGCTTCTGTTCCAATAAGGATATTTATTTGCTACGACTGTAACATAGTCCTTGAAGATTCGTACTAGTCTTTCACGATGATAGGTGGTGATAGGCAAGTAAACGTACTCAACAATGTAGGCCACGCTGATTGGTAGAAAAAATGCATGGGCCTCGTCCTGATTGCGGGCTAAAAATGGACTCTTCCCGCTCTCCATTTCATCGATGAACTGGCCCTCAATTGAATAGATATGTTTCATGGGCCCGTTGTGAACCATGGGCGTTTCTCCTTCTCTGTAGACCCATATCTTGAATCTCTTTACCATCTCTGAGTAACTCCTGAGTAAGGCAGAAGAAAACCTTGTCATTCAATCCTGTACGTGTAATAAATAGCAAGAAATAAAGCTCAGTACTGGTTAAGGAGATATGTTCCTTTTCTAAGAATATTTATTAAATTTTTCTAAGTGTATATGTGGAGGGTTTGGCCTTAAGACATCTAGAGAGGGACTTAGTCTTAGTTGATACAGAAGCTAGTGCAAAGATACCTTTATCATTAAAAAAAAAAAAAAAACAAAGAAATCACGAATATCCAGCTAGTTTTTTTTGCACGTGCGATACTGTTTGATATTTTTTAAAATCAATATTTGTTTAGTTTTGCTATAATGAAAATAAATATTTGCAAGAAAGATAACGATTTATTAAATAGTGAAAAAAGATATTTCATCAATCTAATTTTCATTTTCTTATTAATGTGTATTAGTAGCATCTTTTTTAATAAAAATTTAAAGGTCATTGATAAATATTCATAAAATTCTGATAATTAAATCATTTGAATTAAAAGAAATGCATCTTTTAGAGACCTCGTATATGGATAGAATACAAATAAAAGTAAACTATAGCACATGAATCGATATAAACATTAAGTGCAAGGATAAAATTGAAAAAAGAAAAAAGAATAAGTTGGAGAATAAACAATAAATTCATTGTAGAATGACTGTGCTGTATACAGTGCTTTTAGGCAACCCATAATAAAAGCAAGTCCCCTCTTAATTTTAATTTTAAGAAAATTTACGTATCTTGCCATTCTGGGTTAAGATAGATGTGAGTGGAAAAATGCAAATGGCAATACAGAAGCATACCCGTTCTATTTTTTGACGAGGCTGTTTAGAAGTATATTCTCTTTGTTTTTTAAAATAATAGTTTTTATTTGTAAAAAATTATTTTTAAAATTAACATATTAAAATAATTTAAAAATATAAAAAATATATTAATTTAAAGTAAAATTATAATTTTTTTAAAATGTCTTGCTATAAAAAATAGGGCTAGCTTTTACCAGGCCACATGCCTTAACAAATCCCCATCCCTAAATAAAGTAAAACATTTCAAATCAGTCCCTATTGGTAGCAATATTTGGATAATCTCAAAATAACATATTTTATCATATGATTTTGATTTTTTCGAAGATTACTAAGTTAATTAGCATCAATGCACACATCGCCACTTAACACCTTTTCCTTTTTCTTTTTCCTAAAAAAATTATAAAATGCAAGATAGTTGTTGTCCAAGAACTCAGTTGAAATAACAAATCAATAGTGATCCCATGACATTTTTTTTTATAAAAAACATTTCTTATAGAAATCCTTAAAAATCAAAATCATAAATTAAGAAACACTTTGTTGTCCCATGTTTCATAATGTTTCGGTTGATGGGAACACCAATGTTGAATTAGTCTTTTCCTTCTCCTTCTTCTTCTTTTTTTTTTTTAAAAAAAAGAGTAAAATAAAACACCTCTTGAGTAGAGCTTTTTACATGTAAAATACATAAAATCTGTTCGTAAAAATGATATATTTAAATAAGACTTGACTTCTTAATTTTTATAGATAACAACATATATAATTAAAGAAATAAATTGAAAAGAATACCAATTAATTTGACGTTAGATAGGTGAGCAAATATTAGAATCGGCATTACTTCATAGGGTAAAAAACAATACAACCATGCATCACAATATGGTAACGTGTAGTAGTAAACATTAAAAAAAATAAAAATGGAGTGGTCAATAGAAACTTAACTGATGAAATGCGTATGCATTTCTGTACATGGATCCTCTGGGAATGAAAGTATCCTCCTTCTCAGTTAATGTATAGTTCTTTCTTCGAATTGCTTCTTGAATAGCCACCCTCGCATTTACTAAATCTGCTTCTATTCTCTCTATGCTACTCTTCTTCTACAACATGAAAAAAAATGAAAAATAAAATCATCAGTCAAACCAGACAAACAGTTTCTTACCAAAAGAAGAAGAAGAAGAAGAAGAAGAATATTTTTGATCACTTTTGTGTGGCTAACAATGCTATTGTTTAGAGCAATATTGGTAGAAGTTAAAGGTGATCCAACTTGTGGAAGAACTTGAGTGGGGTTGCTGTTAGATTTGTGTTGGTTAAATATTGGGGTTAAAGGAGGGGAAATTATAGTTCGATTGTTTTTGTATAATGGAGAGTGGTAGAGAAGTAGGAGGAGAAAAATGGTTGAGAGCAGAATGAAATGTATGGGGCAACTAAAGGCTGCCATGTCGATAGGTTGTTCTCTGAGTGGTGACCTATCTGCTATATATCTAGGGTTTTTATATATCAAGTTAGGAAGAGACTAGAACGGGGCATGTGTAGAGTTCTCTAACCAAGCCTCGCCAACTTCTTGTGCTTTAAAAATGAAATGAAATATTAAATAAATAAAAATCTTAACCCAGAAAACATAAGAAATTTTATTTGAAAATAATATACTGATAAACTGCATGTGGATACAAAATAACAAAAGAATTTTGAAGAGAAAACCATAATGTGCTCTTAATAAAAACCGAACTACAATTAAAATAAATATTCAGTTCGATTCAAATTTGTATTTTGTTTTTTTATAACTTGGTTTAAAAACCAGAAAATAGTTACTATAAAAGTAAAAGTAATAGTGGGAAGGGCGTAATATCTTTCTAAAACCCACAAAAGTCAACGATAAGCATATGGAGTGCTCTTTCCCTTCATTCACTGAATGAGAAATTTGCTATACTTTGCTTCTAAATCATGCGGTACGTTCACTGCCTGATTAGCAACATTTGTGCTTTGAATCCGCTTTACAGTGATCAAATCTTCTGTGTATATTGAGCTAGCTGTGAAAAGGCTACGGCGATGGGAAGTAGCTGAAGAAAATAAGTAATAAGTTGGCTAGCATAGGCACGGACTTGACCCGGGAAATAATCTCATTCACCATAATATACAAATAATTAATTTAAACAAGAAGTTTCCTTCGCTAATACTTTGTTATTATTTATTTTTTATTCCTTAAATCACTAGAATTTTGATCTTTACTAATCACAAGAAACCATATCTAACGTAAAGAACTTGTTCACAACTTGACTAGAATAATTTAACGGGCGATGTCTCCAGTTTTTCCTAAAAAATTTACTCTTCTTGAAGGATATATAAGAGGAAATGCATGATTGCTCACCTTATGCACCCTTCTTGTGCTCTGTGGTTGACTTTAATCAGCACTAATTAAATGCCTCACGTGCTATGGCCCTAAAAAGGGTTACAAGAATTGTATGTGAAGAGTATAATCATAATTAGTAAATGAAAATATAGTAGTGTCAAAGGTATAAGGGGCGGTTCCAAGACATTATTTTATACAATATGATCATGCAATTAAGTTAATAATAATTATAAGATCCTCCCATGACCCTGAACAAGGTCTCAAATCCGGAGTCGTCTCGGATCACATGATCTTCTCCATCATCATTCCCCTTTAATTGAAATGCAAGCGAGTGTCCTTCCCAAGCTATAACATTACTTTACACACACACACACACATATATATATATATATATATATATATATATATATATATATATATATATATATATATAAGGGCGACCAGCTTTTAAAATCCGAAGCCGCATGGCCATAAGCTTTGCTTGGTGTTTTCATGCATGAAATTGTGAAGCCAGCTAACATACTATATTTAAGGTATTGGGTTTCACTATGCCGAAAAGGATACTGCTTTAATTTCTTTTTCAAATCATTGCAGCCTGATTTTTGTAAATCCACCAAATTAAGTAATGTATTAAATAATTTAATTGATGAAGTCGTTTAGTCTAATACCGGAGAACATGTGCCCAAATTTTGTATTTAGGGATCATATTCATATGAAAAATCCGACTTCAAGCCTCTAGCTTATTGCCATCTAAATTTTGATTTTCACACCACGATGCATATTTTTAATGTATTTGTTTATCCCGTGTTGATTTAAAAAAAAAACTTCCTTCCAGTCTAGGTTATAATAAATAAAAAAAAATTTATAATCAATACACAACATTTAATATAATTTATTTTTCGTTATATCAACTCATTTTCTCTTTTTTTTTTTTAACTTTTAACATGATATCCCGACCGGCATCTTAATATTCACAACCTTATCAAGAATTAAAAATATTATGTGATGACAACTAATAATGAATCCTTCATATAAGAAAGAACTTTTTATATTTTTATTATATTAAAAGTTATGTAATTATTAGTGGATCCTTCATTTGAATTTTATTTTTTTTTGCATGGTCTTTCCATACATGTTGGTCATTATTGGGATACTGCCACTTATGTGGTAGCATCTGCAGCCTTACTCTAGGAGAGGATTGTCATTGTCAAAAGTCTATAACGGTAAGTGTATATTATCAAACAAGTTACACCAATCATTGACAAAATGGTGCAATCCATGTACTGCCACCATTTATGTCATGATTTATAGCCTCTTGTCTACCATTGAATTTCCTATAAATAGAAGCATTATTTGAGAGAAACATGAGAGAAAGAGAGAGAGAAGAAGAGAGAATGAAGGGCTTTTAAGGGTAACAGTCTTACTGCCATGTACAGTAGTGTGTGAAAGTAATAGAAGTACAATTTGAGTGAAGTAATCCTCCTCCTCCATTTGTGCTGTAACTATTTTTATATTTATCTTTAATAATATTGGCTTCTCTTGTGGATGTAAGCGATTTAACAAAACATGTTAAATATTGTGTCAGTGTGCTTAGCCTCCAATGAACAACTATCAGAACATCACTAGTCGGAATCCCTAACAATTGGTATCAGAGTATTTAGTTTAAAATGGTGTTTGATATTTGTCTAAAAATAAAAATTATCAAAATTATGTTTTGATCATACCACTATATAGAGAAAGAGATAAGTATACTAGTGAAACGACGTAAAAATCAGATTTCAAACATGGTCATACGCGTCATCACGCGTCAACAAGGCGTCTGGCCACGCGTGCAAATGCGCCCCACACGTCCTCTTCCCCCGAATGGGCTGACCTGACCCGACCCGACCCGAATACCAAACGATCCAATATAGATATAGATATGGATATAGTGATTGACTTAGATATGGATGACATCATCATGATGTAATTATGATGCCAACATACAGGGTTGACATGCCATATCAGCGTCTAATCAGCTGATACGTCAGCAAAAACGAGACCCACATGCCACATCATCAATCGCGAGCCGAGTCAAGTGGAGCCTAGTGGTGAGCCGATATATAGGATCTAGTGGAGACATAATTGTTTTGATCAAATCTTAGCCTTCTGAAATGCGATTTCGATGATTTCAAACTTGTTTCCAGCTCATTTGATCATTCTGGATGCAATGGTATGGTCCAATCATTAAGAGTTGAGTTAAAAGTGATGATAGTGAATTATCAAAGAGAGATTGTCCAATCAGGAGACATCTGAAGGTTACCATGGTGATCAATAGAGATAAAGAAGAAAAAGTAACACATGTTTGCCCAATTATATGTTTTAAACTGCTTAGTAGGGGAAATTTTAATTTCTTTGAGGGAAGGCAAGATTGAGACATTCTAGACACCCGATCATGTGACGATTTGAGGTGGAGAGTGAAAATTAATGAAGACCAATCTTGATGAATCTAAGCACTAGTAGTCTCACTAGATATTGAGAAATAAGGTGTAAAACCAAAATATTCCAGATCACTTATAAATAAAAACCGCAACAAAACTAGCAAATAGTTGTATATATGGAAAGACAGTATGATGAATAGATATGGCCTAAAAAGTTCTAGCTAGGAGATTGAGTTTGAAATGGGACCGGTGTGACCCCTCCAATCTTTTTTGGAAACTTGTTTAATTGAAGGATTATCCATACAGTATTATTTTTGTATATATAATAATTTGTAATGAAACTATTAAAGAATAGCAGGATGATGACACAAAGGAATAATTGTGTTTTGTATATTCAAGGATCTGATGGAGTGGTGGTTTCTTAAAAGAAAGATTCAATGACTGTAATTTCTCGAGAGAAGAATTGATGAAAACCCTGATAATAGAAGAGAAATATAGCAAGGGAATAAAGATTGACACTCTATTTTAACTTGAATAAGTGTTGTGACAGGATAAGCTATTGTTAAACATAATCAAAGAATAGAGAGAATCTGGAGAATAGAAATTGCACAATAACACACGGAGATTGTGCAAGAGTACTCGTAGGATCCAATAAGGTACTATAATGAAACAACAGGTGTAAGAAGAATAAGAGTTCCCAGATAAAGCTCAGAGTAGATACTGTGTAAAAGGTTGTACAATAGAAAATCTTTTATGTTCTTGATAAAGGCAACAAGCGATGACCTTTCCAATGCATGAAGGATGAAAAGATGAGCTATTATAAAAGAACTTAATTAATAGGGTGCAACTGCCTATGATGAAAGGTGAAGACACAAAAAAAATTGGTGTGGATGGAGCTATCAAGTAAAAAGGCATAGAAGCTCCAAACATAAAAATTAAAATGGAGGATTGCGAGGAATGTACCGCAACTCTCTCTTTCTATGTGATTAATAGCAGTGATCTCTCCTAAGTCTACATGGTGGTAGAAAATCTTGAAGCCACTGGAGTCATCTTTGATGAAGAAAGATAAGATCACCCCATGATGAGCAAAAACATCTTAGAAGAAGGTGTATGGGCTATAATATAAGCCTAAGTACAAACCACCATATAACAACGAGTTAAGACACCTTAGAAGAAGGTGTGAGGGTTATAATAATAGCCTAATTATAGAAAGCCTAATAGTTAATGTGATGGCTTAGATATGAGTGGGCAGGTGTATGGATAACTAATACAGTGGCTGGCTATGATGAGTATGAGGAAAAATACAGAATTGACTTTCATGGATATTGCCCTTATGTTAAAGATCAATGAGTTAAAAGATATTTGCCTTGAAAAACAAGTGGATGACTTGTAGAGCATTAAGATGCAATTACTATGTAGAAAGAGAAGGCATACGTAAATTCCTGAAATAATTTGACTCTTTTCAAAGTGGTGAACTCGGTAATGGCATTGTAATACTCAGAATATAGAGAAAGATATTAATCAACCTTTAATGGGCTATTCCTATGGTTAAAGGTGGAGAGCTACCTAGACTTTTGAGACTAAGAGTGGGAAACTCATAGAGAAGTAAGGCATGGTTCTTAAAGTGGAATAGAGGGCAGACGCAACTCCTGGATGAGTAGACTCTTGAAAAAGTGGTGAACTCGTGATCACATTCAAATACTTAAATAATAACTGTCGCACTTGGAAATAGAAATTTCTATTTGAGGGGGTGTTATAAGCCTTAGTGTGAGGCTTGAAAAATCATTCTGGATCGAACATGGTTGATACATTAGAAAAGGAATGTTGTGTATCCTAGAAACAAGCATTAACACTCTTCAAATGTGATGTGAAAAACCATCTAGTTGAAGTGATCATGTGGTGTGAGCAAGGGTGTGCTTTAGTGACTCTGGCGATTAAATGGTTTAACAAATACCTGTAAACTTAGTCGAAGACACTCTCAGAATAGTAAGCTTGGAAAAGCTGCAAGATGCAAGCTTATGCTGAAGAAAAAAAAGGACAATTGTCTATATAAATGGCAAAGGGAATGATTGTTGGGATATTGCTATTTATATGGCAGCATTTGCAGCCATATTCTAGAATAGGGTTGTCATTGCTAAAAGCCTATAATGATAGATATGTATTATCAAACAAGTTGCACCAACCATTGAAAAATGGTGCAACCCATGTGCTGCTTCCATTTGTGTCATGATTTATAGACTCTTGTCTGCTATTGAATTGTCTATAAATAGAGTTATTATTTGAGAGCAAAATGTGAAAGACAGAGAGTGAAAGCAAAGTAAAGAGAGAAAATCAGAAAAGGAGGGGCTGTCAATGGTAGCAGTCCTGCTGCCATGTGCAGCAGTGTGTGAAAGTAATGGGAGTAGAGTTTAAGTGAAGTAATTCTCCTCCTTCATTTGTGTTGTAATATTTTCTATATCTATCTCTAATAATATTGGCTTCTCCCATTGATATAGTTGATTTATCGAATCATGTTAAATATTGTGTCAGTGTATTTAAACTCTAATAAACAACTATCAGAAAATCATTGGTTGGAATCCCTAACAGTTGCACCCGATATCATAGCAGCTTTAAAAAAAATTGATAAAATAAATAAATTTTTAGCATCTTGTTATTTAATAAGAAATGATATTGTTTAAAAAATCATTACCTAATACTAATATTATGTTCACCGAAAACTATAACCAATTAGCAGAAAGAAATTCTATACTGTAAGATTAGTTACATAAAATAAAAATAAAAGGTATTATTATTCTTTAAATGTCTTTAAATATACTGCGTGAGGTAGTCTACTGTGATCCGACGGTGAACTGATTCACGCGTGCATGCACCAACCAGTTAATTACATGCCGGTAGAACAGTAAATAGTGAATTAAATTTGAATATGTACAGTACCTATGTAATTATCATTACAAAGGAGAAGGAAATGAAGGAACTTACCTGGTTGCCGAAGGCTGGAGACGAAGTATCCTGGCGGACCGATGCTATTCTCCCCTTCTGTTCCTTCTTGTCTGGTCGCCCTTCTCACTATTTTAGGCTTGCTTTTGTTCTCTGGATCTCCCTTGGTCCTCTACTTTTCTCTCCTCACCGAATTCTCTCGGTTTTCTCTCAGTCGCCTGGTTCGTTCCCTTTTCCAATCTCCTCTGTTTTTTTTACTTCTCTGTTGAAGCTTCCTTTAGTCAGCCCCTCGGTGTTTGTTCGTTCCTTCTCAAGCAATAACAGCAGTGACTGCTGAAAATGGAACTTTTGGAGCTGCCACCGAAGAAATCGAGAGCGTCCCCTTTTGTTTTTCACTGCTGTTTGTTCTTTACCTCTGTTTTCTCTTCAATCTCCCTTATGTGATCTCTCTATTTTTCCTCCCCGATTGCGTTCTGTGTGTCTGCCGTCTCCTCAGGTGGTGGTGCAACTGGAGACGAGGCTGGTGTTCGTGTGTTAGCTAGCCAATGCTTCTCTCCATTTCTGTCTTCTTCTTCCTCTCCTCGGTTCTCTCCTCTACCGTTACTGAGGCCTTTCTCTGGCTTTTACAAAGCCAGAGAAGGTCTTGTGTCACAGCTTTCAGAAATGACGGGCATCGTGTAGGCGAGAGATCGTGGCTTCAAGAATGGCATCGTGGGCATAGTGGCTGTGATCTGCTGAATCTTCCCCTGGCCATGATCTGCTGAATTTCCCTGTTAAACCGGCTTCCTCCGCTCGAAACGAAGGAGACAATGAACAATGCTTTCAAAACGGTGCCGTTGTGTCCTTGGGCATCTGTTTTTCACTTTGGTCCCTAAACACTTTAAACTTAACAATTGGGATCCTAATTAGTAATAATTGATTTCTAATTGTACCCTTAGGTTAATTTCAATTAAATCCCTGAATTTATTTAATTAATTAAATCAAAGTTTAATAAAATCCACAAACTTATTAATTCTTCTATTTCATTAATTAAACTAACCTGAATTTTAATTAAATTTCCAAACTTATTAATTTTTTAATTTCTGATCAATCTACTCTCAAATCTGATCATTCTATCCTTAAACTTTGAATTTGTGTTGTTGTAACCTCATTTTCAAATATATTTTTATCAATATATTTTTTATTATTTATTCAAAAATTAGGTTATAACAATTACCCCCTCTTTATAATATTTATGATGCAAAAATATTAAAAATTTTTATTTTCTTTAGATTTGTGTAGTAAATTTATAAAAAAATAGATACATAATTTTTTTTTGCTTTTTTGAGAGTCTTAAAAACTTTAAAAATAGCAAATTGACATATAACTTTTATAGAAAAAATAAGTTATTTGGAAGACAAGCCACTTTTTTTAATGGATCAAATTATTTTAGGCAACTTGCTCGATGATAAAAGAATGTGAAGAATTTTGCGAGTGGTCTAATTATATTAGGCTACCTGCTCAATGAAGAATAAAAACGCAAAAAGGGTTTTGCGAGTGATCTAATTGTTCCAAATGACCTGTCTGCAAGTTGAAAAATACAAGGATTTTTCAGGATAATCACATTGTAATGGGTTACCTGTCAAGGGAAAAAGTATAAGGATTTTACAAAAGTAACCACATTGTAATGAATTATCAGCCCAAAAAAAATATGATGATTTTTCAGGATGGTCACATTACAACAAATAATGAACCCATTACATAAAAAAAAAATTATATTTTTGTTATATTAGAAGTTAAGTACACTAAATAATTGTCATTATTAATGGGTCCTTCACATCAAAAACACCTTTTTGGATTGTCATTCCATATATGTTAATTTCATCTTTTAAAAACATCAATTTTCTTTATAATTTCATCTTCCTACCATATTTTACCTTTGTTTTCTTTAGGTGTTGAGCTTCTTGAAACTTTATAAAATTGTTATAGAAGGGTCTAACTATACATTATATGGGCTCAAATTATATCTAGTTATCTCAAGAGTATAAAACTTTGATGATATGTCACTAAAAATATCACTAAATCAAAGAAAATAGATGAAGAAGACAACACCAAACAAATAGAATATTTTTAAGACTATGATAGCAAAATCCACAAGATTCTAATCTGAATTCACAACACATATGCACATTCCACCAACCTTTAATTTGATAGATTCAAGATCGCTTTGTCACTTTATAACTTTCTAGAAAAATGTTACATCATTATGAATCTATCATATCAATATCAACTTCTAACTACTAGACATCTTATACAACAACAATTTAGACAATCCATCAATAATTTCCTATCTTAGATGCACTTTGTTTGAGACTGATTTCCTTTCTCAAAACTATAATTTATAGATGTCATTAATATTAAAAATTTCTATAACTTTTGGGACCATCAACACTAGGTTTCTTTTTTCATAACCCTTATTAATGACTTTGAGCATGTTTATGCATCTTATTTTTATTATAATCCCTTACCTATTTTGGATTAAGCTATTATTAAATCTCTAAATAAAAAAAACCTCATTTTGACCCTCGTTAAAATGACTTCTATGGTGTTATAATTGCTATTATCAAAGAATTTTAATCCAACAACAAAGGTTAGACATATAGATTTTTAAAAGGATTTTGCAATTACTATAAGAAATCAGGATACATTCTCTAGAAATTGCCCAATTTGAGTTTATTAATGTTGTTAGAGGCAATCCCCTAATCCTTTTTAGCATGGTTGTTTCCAAAATTAATACTAATATATATTCTTAATAATACATATCTTAGGGTATTTTTTCTAGATCTATCTTTATTATTATTGAAAGTTCATCATCCGCTACTTTCATTGAAAAATTCTTTGCTTTTGAGATAGAATAAGTTTCAAAACAAGTCCTTGTTTATTTTAATAATCTAGCCTTTATGTCAATCACACAAAGTAATTCATCTTGGTTTTTTGACTTTGCCTATTACAATCATATGACACTTGATTTCATTCTTTTTTTCCACCAAACATATATAATAATAGTAATACTTCATCAATTCAAATTTATGATGGTTCTCCCATAATTGTAACCTATATTGGGATAATTTTAACATTCAATACTTCTTTTCCTAATACTTATTGCATTCTAAAACTCACTTTTAATATCATATATATTGGATAACTATATGAGTTCAGTCTAACTAATTTTTCTTTTCTTTTTGTTGTTATGTGTAGGATCCAATAACAAGACAAAGTCTAAGAATAGGGTGTAAGGTTGGAGACTTTTTAAGCTAATAAGTCTTCATATTCCTTATCATTTCTCTTCAATAGTTCAAACAGCAATCTTAATCTCAATCGCCTATATCTATTAGTCTTTAGAGCTCTCATCTTATTCATGCTTCTATTAGTCATCTTTAACTTTTAATGTGTAGTGGTTATTTAGGACTTGTTAATAAAAAAAACAAATTGATAACCTTATTTGTCAACTAATAAAACAATTAGCATTATCATTTAACAAAAGTGATTCCTTTTCTTTTACACAGTTTGATTTAATTCACTATAATGTTCAGAGTTTATCCCTTACTGCTATTATGAGTAGTTCTAGATATTTTATTATTTTCTATTAATAATTCTTCTCAATACACTTAAAAATTTCTTAAGAATAATAGATCTGAATTACCTCAATTATAATTTGATTTTGCTACCATGGTTAAAAATTTTCAAGCAATATTATAATGTATTATACCGACAATGTTGTTGAATACATGACACGACTAAAAGGTTGATGTCTTCTCCCAAGTGCAGGAGTGTCGAAGTAATAAATAACCCGGCAAGACCGGGGTCGAACCACAGGGAGGTTAATTGTACAAATTATAAATAACAATAATACAACAACAATAACAATAACAATAACAATAACAATAACAATAATAATAATAATAATAATAATAATAATAATAATAATAATAATAATAATAGTAGTAGTAGTAGTAGTAGTAGTAGTAGTAGTAATAATAATAAAGAAAGAGAAGAAGAAGAAGATGATGAGAACTTGGAGATGGAAAATTAAAGTAAGAATTAAACAATAATAATAAAAAATGTCAAGGTTAGAGGTTCCACTAATGGTATATCAAACAAGTATAGTATAAACTCTTATTATTGAATTGGAAACCACACACAAAGGAGGTTCCAATCAGATTATATATTGTTAACATGATTACATTAGTCATCTTATTCAATTAATGCTAATACTTGTAAATCTCGTCAAGCATTCATGATTATAACTTATGTTAACAACAAATCAAGTTCCTTTCATAGCTCAGGTGTCGGTTATACCATATATTATGGGCTATGAAAGTACCAAGCATTTGTTGTACCAAGTGTTATACAACATAAATCAAGATTAGTCATTTAACAAGCAAAGTATTAAAGAGTGAACAAGATAACAAATATAAAACATGTTAGTATCAAACATTAAAGTCCATATTAAGTTTACACTATACTTATTCTTACACCATTAGTGTAACCTTTTCACCTTGACATAATTAACTTAGCTAGACATAATGAAAGAAAGAAAAATAGATAAACAAAATAAGAACATAAAAGTTAACTAAGTAAAGGAAAGGAAATGAAAGGCATAAACTTAATATTAATGAAAACAAAGCATAAAAAATACAAAGAAAGAAAGGAAGAGCATGATCTTGATCTGAAAACCAAGATGCCTAAATGCATGGCAAATGCCTCCTTTTATAAGCCAAAATTGGAAACTATTGATTTGATGACTAATTGATAAGTGGGTGGCCAACTTTTGACTTGGTGACAATCCTTATCTTCTCTTGTCTGCCCAAAACGTCATTGATAACGTCAAAATTGGAGCCAGTTGTAAACATGAAAGTTGTAGGCAATTGTCTCAGCTTTCTTGTGTAAAAAATTCAGCTCATTTGGACTTCTAGAACTCTAGATATGGCCAAAATACCGAACAGTGCTCGGGCTGGAAGACAGATTCGGTCTTCTTTGTTGTTGCTACAATTTGGACTTGATAATGGCCTTTTTAGATCTTGGGCTCCATATGAAAGTTGTAGGCCTATGTCTTACCTTTCCATCCATATAAATTGGACCTAAATCTGAGATCTGTAGCTCCAGATATGACCCAATTACCGAACAGTGTTCTGGTTTGGATTGCACCGACATCTCTTCTCTAAGTTTGACCATCTCTTTATCCTTGCAATTTAAGTTCTTCAAGTCATCAATCAATCCTTTCATTTATGTGATAGGCCTGCATTAAAAATAGATATTTACCACAAATTATAGGTATCTTATATTATTAGATACATTATTATAAAACATATTTTAGTTAAGGAGTTATTGATACTTCAAGTGCAAAATGATGATATAAAACCATGATAAAAATGCACTTTTAAGTACTAATCAATACACAAATTCAAGAGTCATTAACTTTCTTTGTTAATATGATCTTTTTTCTCATGGCTCATGTCTAGGCATCTCTTAACAAAATAGACATGTTAAGGATAAACAACGAGACATTCCTAATATTTTTCATGGCGTTAATCTTAACCTCATGTCTAGAATCATGAGTTTTGAAAATTAACACGGGTTGATTTTATTTTTTATATCTTTATATAAAATTTATTTTTTTTTTATTTTTTTTATTTTTTTATTGGAATTGATCTTCATTTTATTTTATTTTTTACTTTCCTTTTGCAAGGCTAACTAACCCAATCTTATACCCACGATTATAGGTTTGGTGGATTATCTAGGTTAACTTAGATCTTTTTTATTATTTTTATTATTTATTTTTTTCAGTTTCAATCCTTGGTGTTTTTTTATTGAGAGTTTTGCTCCTTCCTTTTTTTTTTTGCTTTATATGCAAACAATCTTCATATCTCATGGCCACAATCATGAGTTTTAAATATTCATGCAAGTTGGATTTAGTCTTTTTTAAATTTTTTTATTTTTTTAATTTCAACATTTATCATTTGATTTTTTATAAATTCATCTTCGTAATTTTTTTTATTTTTCTTTAACATTTATTTTTTCAAATTTAATTTTTTGTAAAATTAAATATCAATTTATTTAATTATATATATGTATGAGCATTTCAATTTATAATTAGAAATTTTTGTATATCAAAAAAGACAATAAAAAAGCCTATATATTTATTTTTTTACTGGAAAAAAATATTCTGCATAATGCAAAGCATAAGTCACGTAGCTATTATCCAACAAGGCACATTCTTTGACCCATTATTTTTGTGTAATTTTGACCCTCTGGAAGGCGCTCATGGACAGAACTTCCTTATCTAATTGGTCCTTCATGTGCTTGAATACGACTTCCCCGATATACCCACGAGCCCTGCCTGCAAAGAAGATGCTAGAATAGCCCTGCCTGAGGACTTAGGAGCCTGCCCTAGATGGACTGGAGCAAGGCCTTTGAAGGGTATATAAGTCTTTCGCGAAGGCATATCTCTTGAAGAGCTTAGAATTGGCTTTTGAGACGTCCGGTGCCTGAAATAAGAGCATGACATTGTTAAAGCTCGAAGGAATGTGCCATACAAATTCACATACCGACAGGCAGGAGCTGGTCAATTGTCCCTGCTTTTTTTCCCTTTTAATATTTTTTAAAATTTTATATTTAAGAGACTCGGAGATATATCTGTACATTTTTGCCATATTTAGTCCGGTTATATTATGATAAAAAGATGTATAGGAAGACTATTTTCTATGAAATTTAACTTTAATTTATGAAAAAGGAGGAGAGAATTAATGAATTGGTATTGCATTAATCTTTAATGAACAACACAACTCGAAGTCCTCAACTTAAAGACTTGAAATTTCTACTCGGAGGTTTCATGTTTAAACCTTAAAAGAGATGGTATTGAAATTTAAGTATAGCAAGGGACTGCCCCTTTCTCTGTAAGACTGTAAACCGAGATCCATAAGACCAAAAGATGAAAAAAATGACTCTGATCCACTGCTTTGTGTTGGCATTGCAAGCATTCACTATGATTGTGGCGCCATTGCTGTCAAGAAATATTTTAAGAGCTCAATGCCAAACATTTGAAATAAAATTTGAAGTTTCCTCGGAGACCTAACTGATGAAGAGCATAGGGGCTCAGGGGCTCCGATATGTGATCCTCTGGGGATGAAGGTCTCTTTCTTCTGTGACGAGTAGTTCTTTGAACGAATAGTTTCTTGAATAGCTGCACGGAGCCTTAGCTAAACCCCCCCCTCCACTCTCTCCAAGCCACTCCTTTTCTATTCATAGAAAATGTGAGGAAATCTTTGAAGAAAAAATTATCATTGCCCAAAGAAATCAGCAAGTTTGAACACTAACACGCACAAGAAGCTATAAGAACTTTCAACATTATGGCTCGCCTTCTGACTCTTAGCCTCATTTTCATTACTTGTATTAATGGATGTTGAAGCAAATCCATGCAGCAATGGAGATGCTGGTGGTGATGTGGAGCCGTTGGCTTTTACGGGATTGAAAGAAGAGAAGAGTAGGGTGATATGGTGCCGACCACTTGAGGGAAAGAGAAAGAGGAGAAAAAGAAAAACTGCTAGTAATAAGCATAATTTCTCAAAGTTAAAGGCTGCCATGGCTTACTGATTAACTTAAATTCTGTCCTTCACTTTTCTTTATCATAAAGATTAGAAAGATAGAAAAACATAAGCTATCTAGTTTATATATACATAGAAACTATGTGCTTGCAGTGGAAAAGATCATGGCTGGCGAATGGAAGGAAGGCAATGCAGTAGAAAAATCTGTAGAAGGCTTATAGATCCTTCTATTAAATTATGGCATTTAAGTATAGTAAAAATTAAGACCATGGCCCATTAGCTACTGGGATTGTACCCAGTTAACCTTGACTGAATAATTTAATTGTTCTATCTACATTAATCTCTTCTGAAACATTATCATTTTGGTGCAAATGTATTGGAGGTACCTAACTTTAATGCAAGTATGTGCAGTAGTGGAAGGAATTTGACTTCACTATAATCCAGAAGGCCAGTTAGATTGTAATAAACAAAGAGCCGCTTGAAGGAAGGATCTCTTTGAATTTCTGGAATTTGGAACCAAAACGAACCTTGGATAATACATGCACTATGTCAAATGTCCAAATTAGGGGCAGAAATTTTGCATTTCACACAGCTAAACTTTGTCTGCAAGGAAATGACAGGAAGAGTTGCTCAATAGATTGGATTGATCAGAGAAAATCACAATTACAAGTTAATCTTGATTCATTTTCCCATGCATTATGAACTCCAGACTGTTTTCTTTTGAATCATATAGGCAATAGCCCATCTGCTAAAATGATTGTCACACTAGCACAGGTATAAAACATTATAGACACTACTATCCCAGTTTAAGTGAGAATTCTAACAAATGAATATATTTCCCACTTAAATGAATCAAACACAAACTTCATAATAAAACATATTAATGAATTTCTATAGTACATGTTGTAGATTTGCTCCACATCCAACATGACTGCGATACTCCAAGAATGAAAGTGTGGCACCATAATGAGCCAAAGCTCCTAATACCACAAAAACATGAAAAACTTGATGGCTGTGTCCTGTTAGGTCGAACCATCCAGGCTTCAGTCTCTCTGGAAACCTAGTGACGTAAAACCCGGTTCCAGTCAAGTAAAATATAGCCATGGCAGACTCGTAAGCCAAAATGGTGTCGCGCTTGGGGTTGCTCCAGTTGACAAATATTGCGTGGGCTGCTGGGATAAGGCCAAAGAGTGCCATGGAAGAGAAGAGGAAGGCTCGAAAAGAACGAAACTTTCCAGTCGATAGTGATGGAGAAAGTAGTGTTACTATAGTGAACATTCCCAGCGCAGTGACGCCACCAAGGTAGATAAATTGCCAGTGTGGTTCGCATTGGAAGATATAATAGATTGGAGGGAAAAATGAGGTGATGATCATCGTGGCGATGCCAACATAGTCCATTCGCAACAAGAGAATGTTCAAATGGTGTGAATGGCAACAAAAGAGGTGGCAAATGGTACTTGAGAGGAGGCAGAACATAGAACCACCTAGGAATACATAGAATGGCCACGGGGTTGCCGACAAAACATCCATTTCCACGGGTGATATGTGCTCCAAATCTAGCAGTTGTGTTGTCCCCTGAAACATTTTTGGTGTTAGATAATATGAGAAATCAATTCACAACTGGAGAAGGGAGGAATGCGTTTCTTATCTAATATGAGGCAACTTACCAAATAGAAATCCTTTGAATTATAAGAAACATTTCTTTGTGAACTAGTAAGAATTGACCTGTAAAAATATTGCAAGGCTTAGCAATTTCAATTATCACCATAATTTGTTAAAGAACATCGAGATGACTTAATGGAACATTTCCAGCATTTTACATAGACAGTAATATTTCTTAATTCTTGACATGAAAATTTGGCAATACTTAACGTAAGTGATTTTCTTCAAAAAGGAACCCACACAAACTTATTCACTAATATTAATCTCAAAGCATAATTTCCTCCCTCTCCTAAATAATCTTCTACCTGATTATCCCCCAAGAAAACAAAATCCCCTTTTTTTTTTCAACCCCCCCCCCCCCAAATTTATTTTTCCTCTTTGGTTAATTTTCCAATTAGCTGTTTAATTTAACCGTTAGTGAATCTGATAAGAACGGAAAGCCAAGTGTGAAGGTCTCAAAGAAATTTGTAGTTGCTGTAAGAAAAGGAAGAGAAAAATCATAGAAAAGGAAATCAAACTGAAGTTACAAAATTTCTTCAAATCCCATCTTAAGCTTCTGAATTACAAGAAAAATGGAGAGTCCACATAATATTATAGGATTTTTCTCTGTAATTGGTAGTAATCGGTATACTTTGTTCATACTGGAATAAAAAAGAAGAAAAAAAGTCTGATTTACACAACAAATTACCTGGTTAACAAGCCAAGTAGATCCGCAACCTGAGGCACTTGCATTAAATTCGCCATAGTCAACCCCACAAACAACAAGAAACCAAGAAGATGCCTGCAAAATGTAATTAAAACCCAAAAAACGATTCAAAAGAAAAGAAATTGTTAACTAACTAACTCAATAATCAAGCACTAAATTTCCATCTCAAAACTAAAAGAGAAAATAATTACTTACGTCCAAACATTGAGGGTTTCATTATGCCAACGAAAAATGCTAAAGAGAGCTTCTTTGAGAGGCCAATCTGCTCTGTAGTAACTCAAGATGAACTCATTATCCTTCAAGTACTCGGGCAGCTCCCAAAACGAGACTAAATCACACCGTTTAGTAGCTTTTCCTTGGCTGATCTCATCTTTAGTGATCTTCCCTTGTTTCTTCTGGGCTTGATCCGTATTTTTCTTCCCTTTCCTCTTCACAGCCGTTAGAGCAGCCATAGATTGAATCTTGAACGTAATGACAAATACAATCGTTAATTTCTCGTCAGGATGTTTGAGCTTGTTTGGTAAGAATATAGAAAGGCTTTGTCTTTGGCCTTCCTTCTGTCTCTGTGCTCAGTTATTTGGAGGGCACAGCACCCCTACGCACCAGCCAACTGCACCATTTAATTATAGGGACATGCTCTCTCTCTCTCTCTCCCTCCCTCCCTCCCTCTCTCTTGTTAGTTTGGTGCGAGAGAGAGTTGCATGCAATGCAGTTCAAATTCAATAATAAATAGTGAACGTTGTTAGGTCACCAATAAATTTGTGTGTAAGAGTTTCCGTGTGAGAAATAGTCACCGTCCTCATGTTTTCCATTTTTGTTTTTATTATTATTTTCATATCATTTTTTTAAATATCAAGATTATTTCTTTTTGTGGATTTTTTGTAATTGATGAGGTATATATTTCATTATCAAATAAATAAATAAAAAACAAAAAGGTATTTGCTAGAATCACTTTATATTTATTTTAATGATGGATCTCTCCTACTCTGCTTTCCACATTGTTTATAGCAAGAATTCTGTTATTTTCAAATTTGTAGGTCCTTCAATTAATTTCTAGTCTATCACTACTTTTGGTTGGGAGAGGGTAACCTTGATTGTTTGTTTGATTTTGGCCGGAGGGAAACCATTGTCTCTCTTTATGCCTTTTCCTAGTTGCGTTTAAATCCGTTTTTTTTATATAAAAAAATTTAATTATTTATATTTCTATATCTTTTTTATATACTGATATTAAAAAAATTCTAAAAAAATAGTTTAATATATTTTAAAATAAAAAATAGTTTAATATAATTCTAAACGTCGTCGTTATCTTTCTTTTCAATATTAAATTAAAAATAACTAGACAGCATTAATTAGGCAACCCATCTCAGCGGCGCGGATAGTTAGCCCACCACTCGAACCAATTCTTGTGTATTTATTCATTTATTACTACTAATAGTAATTCATTGCCCTGAAGGCACTCCAAAACTTGACCACAAACAATAATTTACTTGCGTTAATGTTGGCTTGTCAAGCTAGACAAATCTTTGTTTGTCGAGGCACCCCAAGTTTCATCATTTTTACGAACCGTGCATCTTTGCCCCACTCAAAGTTAAATAAAGATTTGCAAATCTGCCTGCCTTACTCCTCAAGGCTATTTGAGATGAACACAAACAATGTGGTAATCTACAAGTAGAAACATGGTTTTGCTCCCTCGTTGAAGTTAAGGAACACATTAGGAAGAAACATCATCACGGCCATGTATGTTTGTTTGTTTGTCTGGTTTTTGTTGGTTAAACATGGTCTATCATCATGGCCATGTATGTTTGTTTGTTTGTCTGGTTTTTGTTGGTTAAACATGGTCTAGCTTGATTCTTAGATAAACTAATTAGATTCGAATAAGGTATCTCCATCTTTCTTGTTTAAACTTGAATGGGAGATGATCATTTTCCTTTAATTGTCCCGCATTAAATCATATGCTTGGTTGGGGCGCCAACTAACTCTGATAGGAAATGTAATTGAGACTTTAAAGACGTGTTGGCTATTGGTTAGATTGATTATAATCCACCTCTTTCGTGAGTTTAATGAGTGACTCATGCCCATCTAATATTTCTTCCTTCCGTCTAAGCACCTATTTGATATTGTGTTTCCTAAATTTTGAAATTTTTTTATAATTTTAAATTACTTTGATATGATGATTAATATATTTTTAAATAAAAAACAATCATTACAATACTTTCATACACCTTTTTAAACTCTGATTTTAGTGTTGATTCAAAAAAAAAAAACAGAAGTCAGAACTCTACGTCCAAATTGTGAATTAACTCCACATTCGGAATTGAAAACTATTGGCACGTCGTGCGCTTCTGCCCTTTCTTAAAAGCAAGGAATCTATCAAGATGAGCTTGCCTGTCCATCCATGTTAGAGAGACAATCAAATTCCAAAGACCCTGTGCAGGTTCGAACACCCTTTTTTGTCAGTAGCTTGCAGCATATAATAGACTAATGGTGATATATTCCAGCCTCCCTTCAGATTTGACCATGCATGTGCATGTTCCTGGCAAAATCTACAGTTTAATACTGGCAAATGTACCAACTAACACACAAAACAGAGGACCCCTGCCCAATCTTTATGTATACTTGAATAAACCTATTAATTAATACACCAGTGACAGTAATCTGTCTTTCTATATTCATTATGAGTTGTCTTGCTTTGCACTTCTTAGCTAATGTTCCAATGCCAGAAGTGTCATCCAACCTTTCCTCCTCCAACAAAAGGTCCTTCAATCATCAACTGTAAAAACCGGAAGAAGAAAAAACAGGAAACACTTTTTGGCAATTGTGCCGTTTAAGAATGCATTTGTTGTAAAGGGCAAAGAAGCAAATAGGACCTCACTACTTTCATTTAAAAGCCCAGAATGTGTGTTCACAGCTTTAAGATAATAATCGCATTCACTGGCTCTTGTGGAGACCAAGCCAAAGATACATGCAACCGTGTCCTTCTATTGAGACTCAGGATGCAGTAGGATCGGCAAAGGTTTGAATTTACAATAGAATAAACAAAACGGGAAAAGAAAGGACCAAACTGGTTTTGAGGCATCGCGATAAGACCCACAAACATGCTTCTAAAGCATTCAAGATCATGAGAATGCTTATGAGGCGCTTGCCATGAGACATGCAGGCAGAGACTCTTATGATAGGCGCAACATGGTCAACAGAAGCTGTTGAACAATATTGAACGAAGGAGAATGACACTTTTAACCCTTGAGACATCCTAATTGTTCCAAGGAACTCCTGATATCAGAGCTTTCTTCAGGTGCTTGAACAATATTAGGGCTCTCTGATGGCATGACATCTGTGAGAGGGTAGCTTCGATTGGCATGGAATTGGTTACTTGCACTGCTACAGACTCCTTTCAAAACTACACTTTTGTGCAGCCCACCCAGCAATCCTTCATAATCTGTGTCTCCACATTCTCCAGCAAAAACGACCATATTTGCCAACTCCACGCCCCATCGAACATAGAGATACCTGAAATGTAGTTTTGAGTCCAAATTTCATAAATTAGCATAACGGGGAAAAGAACAGAATTTTTGTGTTCTAAGTTCAATCAGCCATGCCAACAAAGAATGAAAGAAACCTCAAACACATTATAGTGTATGGGAATAATAATAAAATTGGTTATATAAATTCTCAATGCCAGGTCCCAAATTTTGGCCACACTGCTTCGTCTGTGCCTAAGGTTCCTGTACTATCCAATTTGCTATATGCAGTTTCATTTATAACTTCAATTGCAATATCATGGAAAACATATATTAATGAAAAACCCCACCTGAGGGCTTGGGAGCGGGAAGCCAATACTGGAATTACATTTAACCTGGTCCCGTTTTGGCAATAAATAACATGGCAACGGAGAGCCCGAATTCTCAGCTCCTTCTGAAGCTCCTTAACAGGTGGAACCTGCAAAAGACATGGATGTAACTCACAATGCATTCGCATCCCATTGCACTGCAAATCTTAATTTAAAAATAATTCAGGCACCTATAAACCACGTCTAAACTGATAAATTAACCCTTAATTTCAAAAGAAAAATCAAGTCACTTGAGAGAAGAGAAGTACCAATCCTGGCTTTTTCACTGTAAAAGCATAACAATAGTCAGTTGAAAGTTGTTCCGCTGCAGTTACAATCCGTTCCTCATTCTCAGCCTTCTTATCAGAAACTGAAGATGCCCAGCGAACCAGAGTCTTCCTCAGCCCTTCTCCACCCCAACGATATTCAATGTGTGAGTGATAATAAAAGTCAACAACAAAGGGACCATCCTCCGGGTTGGGAGTTGAATAGTAGAGGTCACTACCACTATTGCAAATGAAAGCATCAAAATCACTGGGGCTAAATCCTCCAGAAGCCAGAAACGAGCGTATCTCAGATATGGTCAAGGACGTTGACAATATAAACCCTATTGAACCTTCGGTCCTTTCCTTTTCAACAGCCTCAAAAATCTTTCTAGTGGCTTCAGCAAGACTGGAGATTGTATCGAAGTCCACTGCAATGACAAAGATTTGTCTCCGCCTCCTCAATGATGGAAACTTACCAGAACTGCTGTTTTGGTCAACAGCCTTTCGTGTGTCCTTTACTACACCCTTGGACCATGACAATACAGCATTCTCTATTTTACTCTTCTTATCAGTAGCATTTCCTTCAGAATCTAGAGGATTATCATTTCCACTACCTCCAGTCTTTTCCCCATCTAACGAGAACTTTAAGTTCAAAGATAAATCCTGTATATCTCTCAAGGAATCACCAGGAGAATCTGTATCGGAAGAATCAGCTCCATCATCACTTTTTTGCCACTGTGGATGCCTTGATTTGCAACTGGCTATTCTGGATAGGTAAGTCTTGCAATGCTCTGGCCACGAAAACAAGTGAATGTTCTTCAACCCATTCTGACGGCATTTTGCCCAAAGATGCTTCTCAGCAACAAGCTTTAGAAGAGCACCAGCAATGGACTGCTGATCATGAGGATCAACAAGAAGACCATTGTCAAGTACCTGAGGAAATATCAACAATCAAAACTGGAACATTTATACACAACATGCTCATTCACATGCATAAAAAAGTTATATCTCTTCAGCAATATTTTTATTGATGAGCATGCATACCCGGTGTATGTCTACTGGACCTCCATTTTTTGTGGCAACAATGGGCAATCCATGAGCTGCTGCCTGCTCAGTGGAAAAAAGTAACAGTTTATATTGGTCTCAAATAATAAATTATCATCAAGAAAAACTATTCATCTAGTCAAGAAGAGCACCTCAATTAAAGTAAGTCCGAATGGCTCAATGAAAGCTGGATTGATGAAAACTCCCTGCACAAAGTTCCAGCTAGAATTAGGTATCTAACAATACTGAGTTATGATTGTGTGTTTGGAAACAGAGACTGAAGACCAAAGGGAACCATCTATGTCATACAGATGGAGTATGACATACAACAGCAATTACATCAGATGATAATTAACCAAAATACAGCAACCAAACACCAAGCAAACAGAATAATAATACCCAACCTCATGTGTATCCCCGAGAAAACACATGAAACTAATATGCTTGAAATGCTTTACAGAGAATTAGACAAGCATTATAGAAGTTTTGTTAGTCATAATTGGATGGCTAATCAACTATACATTGCACTAAACTAGCTAACAATTAGAGGCTATTAGGAGAGAGACCTCGGCCAATTATTTTTAATGCAAAGCACCATAAAATAACTTTGTTTTTTAAATTAAATCTTGGCAGTTGAAAAACAAATGAGAAACTGCGGAACATAGGACACTCGTGAGATGCCTGATATGCTTTACAGTTCACACAGAATTAGACTAGCATCATAAAAGCTTTGTTAACCAAAATTTAATGTAAAATACCACAGAATTATTCTATTCTTGTAAATGATGTCTCGGTAAAGAAATTAATGTAAAATGCAGAATACAGGTCACTCAAGAAGAGGTCTAAACAGAACCAAAAAGAAAAGAAAACGTCAGAGTAAGCTGAATGCACCACTGTACTAAATAATAGAACAAAAAAATCACCTATTTTATGACTTTTCTTATCTTGAGCTCAGATGATCAAGTCATTTTTTAGTTTAATCCAGTTAACTACAGCCCATACCTTTGTCTTTGCTGCTAGACGATATATGTCAGGAACATCAGACTGCTTGTGGTGTTTAGGGTAAGCAACTTGCCCATACAGATCATACTTGTCAATAAGCTTGAGCACTGAAAGGAGGACAGATGCACTTGTACTGGACATTTCATCAATACCATCTCGATTACCCATAATTAGAGTCTGTAAAGTGAAGTGCATGGCCAATAAAAAGATAGCATGACCTCAACAGAAAGCAAGCTCAATTGTGCAGCAATCAAGAACAGGTTTACATTTAGGTAGCTTAACATACAAGGTTAGCAAGCTCTCTCAATTGTCGGCATTCTCCAAATGCTTTAACCAAAGTTGTGATGTTCTTTTTGGGATCTGGTCTTGCAAGGGCAAGTATCATAGGTTTGCGAGGATTGGTAAAGAAGCGCATGATCTGCACCATAGCAAGTAATGAAGTGAAATCAGTTGTCCAATTAAGAGTGGGGAAAGGGTAAGATTAAAGATATTGACTATAGGAAAAAATTAAAACCTCCGCCCATATTGGTGGATCAGGAGAAGTAGGATGGTCTTCATTTCCTTCTATTTCACCATCCATATCACCATCCTGTGGAATAATGTGATGAAACTCCATTCCAGGAGGAATTATCTGCAGAGCACCACAAGTTATTAACATATGTTTCCTTCATTAGAAAGCAATTTGCCTTGGGGAACAAGACAAAAACAGGCAATATAAATATTAAAACTAGATAGGGTGCATGCTAAAAATCTACGTCTATAAAATATAGCCATCCTGCAGTCATTCCCAACCACATGTTCCTAGGAAAAATTTAGAAACTAAGCACTATTCACCATCTTGTACTTAGTTCCATGCGCATTCTTTCACTAGAAAGCAATTTGCCTTGGGGAATAAGACAAAAACAGGCAATATGAATATTAAAACTAGATAGGGTGCATGCTAGAAATCTACATCTATGAAATATAGCCATCCTGCAGTCATTCCCAACCACAAGTTCCTTAGAAAAATTTAGAAACTAAGCACCATTCACCATCTTGTACTTAGTTCCATGCGCATTCTGTTTAATGGGCAAAACATCAAACTCCAAGTATCCCAGGTGGACATACACAGCCATTGGCATCATTGTTTAGGATGTAATTTAATACAACCATGCATTTAATGAACTGGAGTAAGGATCCCATTAAACCCACCCTAAACTAGCTGAGATTCACTAACCAAGATCTGAGGCAGAGCAAGCTTACTTGGATTCTGATAGTGTATTTGCTATTTGGAAGCAAGGAGCTTTTATGAGGTTACCAAACCCCAATCAGGGAAAAAAGGGTACTTACAGCCATGCGGGGCATGAACCTCCCATAACAACTCACGTTACGTTTGATTCTTGCTCGCAGTTTACGCTCCAGTATTGGATCAAAACCATCATACAAGCGCCATTGCTGCTCTATTTCTTGCCTAGTGCTGGTTATGACTATCTCTGAGGAATCAAGTGATAACTCCTCTGCCTCTATCCGACGCATTATTTTGTATGTTGAGTTGATCTCATCCCTTGAGAGTCGGCCTTGTTTAAGTAGCTGCTCCAATTTATCCCGGCCAAGTGAGTGACCAGTAAAAAGCATGGGGACATTTAAAGCACCAGATAGAAGAGCAGCAGAATTGCCAGCATCAGCATAATGGCCATGGATGGCAACAGGCCAGACCGGCTTTCCCCCACCAATTTGTTCTCCTAGGCTTTTAGACATCTGAATTATGTGGCAAAGTGCACCATCTACAAATTCAGGGATGTGAGGCCACAATAGTTCCTTTGGAACATATTTATCCTTCGGACCGAAAGGTATGCGGACAATATAAGCGCCACTGCTCTCCCCCATCTCATCCAAGAAATCTTCTGAGTTTCTTAGAGTCAACATCTCTGTGGGTTCACCATAACTCCAATCTACATCCGGGGCTGATACTTGTCTAGTAAACAAATCAACCCGATACACTCCTGGCATGGAGCCCAAAGCCCTTGCAAGTTCCACTACATATTTAACCTGATAGAAAAAATATCCAAGATCATTGGTTATCTATTCCTGCAGCTATGCAGTTATACTATGACCAGAAAATGCGAGTGAGGCCACACATGACCACTCCAAACAAAAACTTCATATTACCTGACCACCAGTATCAGAATCGCGCCCAAGCTCCATATTTTCTCCTCGTATTAGACCATGAAGGCTGCATGCATATTACTTGTTAAAAATATTAAATCAGCAACATGCACACTAGCAAAATCAAGTGGTAAATGCTAGTGCTGTAATCAGGACATATATAATATCCTATTAATTTCTCTTCAGCAGTAAGAGAAAAGTGAATCCCATTCGTTATGTTGTAATAAACAATACCGCACCAACTAAATGCCTTATAGTCCTCTTCACAAGCACATTCAATTATTAGAGAACTAAAGTTCAGTCCATGCCTTATTAATACAATGTATAGTTTTTTCCCTTTCTGCTGATTAACCCAAGCCTCCATTGCATCAACAGAATTGATTCTAGACAGTTTGTTCCTGGTGCTATCACCATGGGCCGATAAATCTCCAACTGCATCTCCTTTCTCTCCCTCTGATAAGTCTTCAGACATATCAGCCACTGCTTCTCTGCGGCCTCTTTCACGTTCAAGACGACGTTTAGCATTTCTCTGGGCTAGCTCTCCCTCAAGCTACAAAAGAAAATACAATAGTAAATCATTCAGCCCAGGATAAAAAGAACCATGAGCCAGAGAATGTAGCATCTCCTTTGTACACTGAGATTTAGAAAATCCAAAGAAAAAACAAAAGGTGACATGTTATTCATTGCAAAACTAGACAGCTACAAGGTAAACACTTTCCATTTAGAACATTACCCGTTCACCCCCAAAAAAGGAAGGAAAAGGATTAAAAGAAAAATTGAACTATATCAGCACATGCAAAGCATCAACAAGAGAATTTATTACCTACAAGCTCACACATTCCAACGAAATCTCAACAGATCTTGAAAGCTAATCGCATCGCAAGTAATAATATTTTGGAATGAGAACATACAAATCACCATATGATCATCTTCTCCAAAACGGTCATGTGCCACGTGTGTTGCGATTGCAAATCGACAATATCAAACCCCATTAACTAAAACTGATTTGTGATCAAACAACCTATTGAAAGGTTAAATCCCATCCCATGTAAGGAAAGTAACCAAACTCCACCCCACCCCTCTCCCATTCCCTCCAAAAATATCCATCGAATCAAGTTCACAATTTTCCAACATCAAAAAATTCCTCAACTCTCAAATAAATACAAACACATCACCAAATACCAAATATCAAATCAAGAGCACAGCTAAAAGGGCCACAAAATTGATCTGAAAAAAATCAACCTGTTTCTTTTGCCGAGCCAAGTTCCAGATCCTCCAACACATATTCTCCAACCTCGTATTCCTCTCTTGTGGACTCCTCGTCGCCTGAGCCTATACCAAACAGTAGACAGAAAAACACAGCCAAAATCACACTCATGCACGCCAAAAAATCAACAAAAACACAAAGTGATACACTTAATACAAACATACTCGAACCCAGGCGCGATGAAGATCGGTCTCATCAAATCCAGAAACAACTTCTTCAACAAAATAACGAGTTGGGCTAAACCTGCCTCTCTCTCTAAGCAAAAGAGACGGTTTTTTTTCATCTAAGCCAGGACCTACATCAAGAATTGCTTCAAGATAGCTGTTTATCCAATCATTCCCTGCCATTTTTTAGTCACCAGACCACTAACGCCGCCACCTGCACGACGACCAGCAGCAGCAGAGCTGTTTGTTTGTGGCTTGACTTGTAGGATTAGTACAGTATTAAGTATTAACGGGAAGATAGCGTAATAAAGAGAAAATGAGGGTGGCAAGGGAGAGGGCTTTCCTCTTTGTTTTGGACTCTTCGAGATTTTGCTGCCTTCAAAACCGTAAATTGTCGTCTCTTTGGAATAATGTGGTATTTATTTATTTATTTCAGGTTTTTCAGTTAAGGAAAGAATTCTCATAAAAGAAGAAGAAGAAGAAGAAGAAATACAATAATTTCATTTTTCTTTTCTTACATGACGGTTTGCATCAATAATTAGTTGTTGATGATAATTGAATTTAATACTCAAAAATTATAAAAAGATTGCCTATACACATCTTGTTTGGAATATATTTTTTTTATAAAATTTTAATTTATATCTGTAATTTTTTGTTATACACCAAAAAATTAATACCTGTAAACCAACAATAACACTAAATTTAGACACACACAAATATACAAGTATTTTCAAAAAATACTTTATATTTAAACCATTTTTCATGCATCAATAATTAGTTGTTGATGTTAATTCTTTGTCATTAAGATGATATAATGTTGAGATTTGTTTCCTCCATTCCTCTTGTATTTTAAAACTATATGGTAACATGAAAAATAAAATGTATTACCATTTTAGTTAAATATTTTTTACTCAAAATATATTAAAATAATATTTTTATATATTTTAAATTTTATTTTTAACATTAGTAAATCAAAACAATTAAACAAAAAAATTAAATTTTGACTAACACCATTATTTAAATCACAATTCTAAACACTTAATTAAAAATTTGTTAAAAACATTTCCGTCTTCCAATAACATATTGATTAATTTATTAATTTATTAAATAGTTTTCTCTAGAATATATCAATTGTATTCCATGTACAGAATAATGATAGCAAAGTTCTCCCGTGTTTTTTTGTTTTTTTTATCTTTATTAAAAAATATTTTTAAAGAATCTTGAATTAATTTTTGTTTTAAATTATTTTTTTATATTTTTAAATTATATAATGATATTAGAAATAAAATTTTAAAAATAAAAAACATTTTACTATATTTTTAAATAAAAAACTACCTCTGCTAAACAAAAAACCACAGTACTGTTTTACCTTTTTGGTACCTTTTCACTTGATTATTATGTTTGAAATTAAATTTGGTGGGTCGAATGAATAAGGACTTTGCTCTTTGACCAAATTAAACAAAATAAAATTGATCATGCATGAAATAAAGAAATTGGTTTAATATAATTTATTTTATTACTTAATAAATAAGTTATTCCTTGTTTTCTTATATGAAAAAATACACATTATATACATATATATATATAATGTGTATATTTTCATATATAAGAAAACTCACTGGCTAGTACTTATTCGAAATTAATGGACATGGATAATTTAGTAATTTAAGCAACATTAGTGTTAATCAGAATAGTTTAATAAAGTTGTCCATGCGGTGCACAACAAATTCCGTAAGGATGCAAGAAATTCAAAGGGAGAAGAGACTACCACCTCTTGTTTTTGGGTACCAGGCTAGCGTCGTACGTGCCCCATGCTAATTGGACGCAGGGACGAGTATGACAGATGTCCACATCGTCGTTCCATGGAAAAAGCGAATATCATCTTACTTTAATCTTGGAAGATCCCGAGATGATTAGTTTAATTGGTCATCTAATAAATAATTGTTCTTGAGCGATTTAACAATTCACTGACCATGCCAGCACACCACTCACGGCAAACACACGTGTGGGGGGTCAGTTTTGCTCTCGTAATATGAGGATGGTTACACTTTTGCGAGGGATTCACATGGACCGTATTGTATTCTTAATTATGTGCTCTGGATGCTTAATAAATACTATTCTAATAACTAAATCAATAATCTTACACTATTTTATTGCATTATAAAAAGTATTTTATTATAAAATGAATTACTTACATCAGAGTAAAAGTATTACTATGAAAGGAAAGATAACAATAATGATAATGTTAACGGTGATGCCAAACATGAATAATGGTTGGGTTGTTAAAGTCGTTTCTTTATTAAAAATATAATTGTTATTCAAAAATTATTTTATATAAAATTTAATAATTCTCGTGGTTAGAATTATCACCAATAATAATTTTATCTTTCTAAACTAGAATTTAATGAACTTCTTTCTTTTTTTCCACCACAAAAGAATTGAGAAACGAGGAACATGCAGTTTTATATCAAAATT
Organism: Populus pruinosa; assembly: GCA_026413675.1. Taxonomy (NCBI): domain Eukaryota; kingdom Viridiplantae; phylum Streptophyta; class Magnoliopsida; order Malpighiales; family Salicaceae; genus Populus; species Populus pruinosa. The sequence continues at coordinate 4,807,621 of CM048597.1, read as the reverse complement.
AAATTTTAAAAAATTAAAAGGACCGATAAATTTAGCTCATTTAATTCATTCAAATTTCATTTTAAATGCAAACATGTCTATTTAATTTATTAATAATTTTTTTTAAAAAAAAGTTAGGAGCTGTCGTGAAAAAAATATAGGTATAGACTCATTGCATCGTGGATTAAAAACAATGCAATGATGTCTTTGCCCTCCAAAACAAAATAATTTAACTATCTTTGAGGGTAAAATGGTCTTTTATGGGTTCTATTTTTTATTAATGTTATTTTAGGATTAAGACAACAATAACACTTAAGAGCAGTGAATTAGGTGTTTTACTAATTATGTCAAAATAATGTAAATAAACACACTAAGGGCCTCCTTGGGATTATGGTAGTGAAAGCAGTTTAAAGTACTTTTTGCTTAGAAATATATTAAGATAAAGTTTTTTCTTTTATAAACAATTATTTTTAACATCAACATATCAAAACGATCTAAAAATATTTAAATTTTTTTTTTTTTTGAAGCATGGTGTCAAACACACTCTAAAAATATATAACACAATAACCATCAATATAATTAAAATATTTAAAGTAAAAAGATAAAGGAAGACAGATTATAAATTTTGTTTTTAATATGGTTTAATAAGTATACATCCACACCTCAAGTACCAATTGTACTTGAGTATCATACTCTTTTTACTAATCCAAGTAAAAGACATAATGCCCTTAATGAATCCATACTAAATAATTACATCACTCGAAAATGTTTACTCTTCAAGATTTTTATCTTAGTGACAATACCTCACCAATGTCAAGCGTTTATCTAAACTCTTAGATGTTTTATAATTATGATTTATTTGTAACAAAATTCACTCTCTTAAATGGTAGATTATATAATTGAAAATTATAACCTTTATATAAAGCTTACTCAATAATACTTAGAATGATTTAAGATGTGTATGCGTAATGAATATGAGATTTTATATCCTTGTGCTAGAATATAAAAACTTAATTTAGCACGACTTGGAGTATGTTAGGATTTGTGATTTCTAATTGATTTTTATTTTGAAATAACTTTTGTATCGTGTATGTTTATAATTATTTTTTAATTTAGCATAAAAAAAGCTATATATAATTTTCCAAAAGAAATTAGTGGTTTTATAGCCGTTGGAATGCCTCTAACAGCAAAAGTGATCGACCAGTTTAAATGACCATATCATTTGATTGATTGATTCCATCAAAATTCTCAGGTGTTTATTACAAATAAATAGTGGTCAATCAATTCATATAGTATACCCAAATAGCTGACTGGTTTGCTTTAAAAATCAATTTTTGTAGTTCCAAACATTGTGAAACTTAAACATATTAAATACATATCAATCATATTTATGCATGCAATGTGAATTGTGCGAGATCATTTTAGTTTTCTAATGAGTAAGATATAAAAATTTAACAATAGATATCAAAATGAATCCTTAACAACAAAGATTTTGTTTGCTTTACATCTAAGACTTGTTAACATATTTCTTTATTAAATTTCTTATAATTATTGATATGATTTTCATATAGACTTATTCAAATTTAATCTCATCCAAACATATCATTAGTTCATTTTTATTTAATTATTATCATCAAAATACATAAAATATTAATATTTACCCTAGTAAAACTTATTCACATACAAAATTGACCAAAACACCACTTTTTGAGCACTTTAAAATTATGTATTTACCTTAAAAAGCAACAAAAAAAACAAAGAACTATTTGATGTCATTTTCTTTTTTGTTTAATAGTAAATTAATTTTAATTCCGTGAAAAACAAAATTTATAAAACCAACTTTTATAAGTTCTTTTTCCTTTTCATATGTAATTTTTTTTAATCAAGTTGGTCAAAAGTAGCTTAGTACTCAAATAAACATATAATATTAATTTAAAAAATAGTAGGTATGTGCATTGGACACTTTAGTATATTGGGAACTCCTTTTCTTTTTGGTTAGAGCATGAGTTGTTGTCCAAACACCGTCTTCTCTTATAATTTTCCATTCAGTTTTCTCAATGTCCAGATGGCAAATGTGGATGGAAAAGGTCTTCTGTGACACCAGCGACTTGTTTTCTTTTCATCTCTCTCTTATCTTTTTTATTTCATGCTGACCTTTCAGATTTTCAAATCAATCTCTCATTTTTTTTTCTTGTATTATTGGTCCCTTTTCTTTTGATTATCATTTTTTTTATTTTGAATGATTTATGAAATTATATTTTTTTCAATTTCACCCTTTTTAATTTCTTTATCGATCAAATTTAGTTATCATTCTTTGATTGTTGTTTTTTTTTCAATTCAAGATGTTTTTTAAAAATTAATTAACTTTTTTACAATTTCACCCTCCATGTTCTTAGGCCTTTTTTTTTATATAGGCAAGTTTTTAAAATTGATTTTTTTATTTCATACTTTAACATTAAATTTATCAATGATCGAGTTAATTGAGTTCAAGTGAGGATTTCAAGGGTTGTGAGTTTGGAAGATTAACCTAGTATTAGAAGATTCATTTAGGTTTAATTGGTTTTTCCTTTTTTATGCTCGTGTTTTTTTTTTATTTAATCTCTCAATATTGATTGAAGATTGAGCTCTATTATTTTTATTTTTTTCTTTAGGATTTTAGTAATTCTGAGAACAAACCATATTATTTCAGGTCTTTTTGTTTGTAGTTTTTTTTAAATAATTTTTTTATTAGATTAGATTAATTGATTAAATGTAAACATGGGATGAGTTCAAGGGATTAAACTAGGTTTAGGGGATTCGTTCGAGTTTGCTTGTTTTTTTATTTTATAAACTTTTTTTTTAATTTTATCTCTTAATATTTATTTGTTAGGATTGTTATTTTTTTTATATTTTTTTCTATAGAATTTTTCACTAATTTCGAGAATGACCCAAGTTATCTCGAGTACTTGAGTCTTGTTATTTGTTTTTTATTTTCATAAATTTAGCTTTTCTAAAATTAAAATTAATTTTGATTTTAAATTAAATCTAAGTGATTAATTAAATATAAATATAGGACGAGCTTCAGAGATTAACTTAGGTTTAATATATTCAAGTAACTTTACTTAATTTTTTTCTTAAAGTTTATATCTCATCACTCAACATTTATTCGATTGGATATTAAGTCTTATTATTTTTTTATTTGTTTTCTAAAAGATTTTTTACTCATTTTAAAAATAGTCTAGGTTATTTTAGATCTTTTTATTTTTATTTATTTTTTTTTCAAATGAAATTATTTATTGAATTTGATTAAATTAATTCATTAAATATAACCATGAGATGAGTTTAGAAAATTAATTCAGATTTTTTTATTTTTTTCTTTATATACTTATTAATTATATTATTAAATTAATAAAATTTTGATTTTCTTTATATTATTAAATTAATACTTATTAGTTAACTCAAGTCAGCTCTTGGACCACATTTTCTAATTGATTATTTTTTAATTTTATCATTTAACATTTGATTGATTAAAAATTAAGTTTTGTATTTTTTTTTATTTTCTATGAGGTTATCTTGATATCAAAATTTGGGTTGTGAGTTTTAACAAGTTAACTTGAATTGATTTGAATAGTTTTTCTTGTCCTTTTTTAATTTAATTTTTTTAAAATTTTATCTTTCAATATTGAGTTAACTAGAAATTTATTTTTATAATTTTTTTATGAAATTATCATGATCTCATACCTTGAGTCTCAGTCTTAATAGTATAATCAATTCAATAAGTCGTTGTTTAAATATTAAAAAAATAATATATTATTGTGTTAATATTTTAAAAAATTATATCATATTTTGAATTTATAATTAATTTTTATTTTATTAGAAAACATATTCACAGCCGTGGATTTTTTTTTTTATAATAGACTTATGACATAGTCAATACCCAAGGAAGGCTTTTATTTAAATGTTTAAATGAATAGGTGGCAATGATTACTTGTAGAACGATATCGTTTATTGCCTCTTGATGTAAATTGGCGTCATTTTTTTTTAAAATGTCAATGCACACCGTTTTGCTCATTTGTTAGGCTCCTCCCACTTCATGAGACAATGTTGTTTTAGTTCTTTGTTTTTTTTTTTTTTATCTTCATCTTTCATAATTTGATTTGCCATGGGACTGGTGAGCTAGAGCTTGGTGGACGAGGCTGATGATAGATGGCGTTGGGAGTCGAGCTGGAGCTGGAGCTTGCTGTTATTATAGCTTGATTTATTCAACTAACCTGTTACAGTGTTAAAATGTGCATGGGGTGCACACCTAAGGCATGCTGTCCAATACCAGGCCTAAGGGTGCTGGCAGCCATGCCAACGATGGGATAAATTAGCAGCGCAGATTTATGCGACTATAAGTTTGTCAAAGGGAACATCGGCAGCACAGATTGCTGGGCTTGACGATGGAATGTCCAAGCCAGAATGGAAGACTCGTCAGTGGCATAGGCTGGCGAGAACTGGGGCTGTCGAGAAATGCGGGGTAGCGCAGGATGTTGACAAACATAGGCTTGGCGATGGAATGTTCAAGCCAGACAAGGAAACTCGTCAGAGGCATTGGCTGGCGAGAACTGGGGCTGTCGAGGAATGCGGCAGCACAGATTGGTGAGGTCTATGGGCTTGGCGATGGAATGTCCAAGCTAGACAGGAAAACTCGTCTGGGATATGGGCGGACGAGAATTGGGGCTGTTATGAAATTCAGCAGCATAGACACTGGGAGCCTGCGCGCAGATGGGAATTCGACAGCGCAAGATTTGGCTAGCTTGCACGCAGATGCGAATACGGTAGTGCAGACATTGGGGCTTGCACGCAGTTGCGAATTTAGCAGCGAAGGAACTAGGGCCTGCACGCAGATGCGAATTCGGCAGCGCAGGAATTGGGGCCTGCACGCAGGTGCGAATTTGGCAATGCAAGATTGGGGCCTGCACGCAGTTGTGAATTCGGCAGCGCAGGATTTGGGGCCTGCACGTAGAAGCAAATTGGGCAGTGCAAGATTGGGCAGCCTGCATGTAGATGTGCATTCGGCAGCGCAGACATGGGGGTCTGCACGCAGATGCGGATTTGGCATCGCAGTATTTGGCGACTGTACCCAGGGTGCGCACTCGGCAGCGCACAAGAGCTTGCGCAAGTCAGGGGCTTGACTTGGCATGATCTAAAACTTGGACGAAGGACTGTCCAAGGCATGTGGGTGTGATTTAGCAGCAGATAAAGCTAGAGCTGGCAAATGGGACTGTCAGGCAAGCATGCAGAAAGTGGGAGCATAACTGGGGTGTTTCCAAGTTGCTGAAATCATGAAGCACATGGGGGAGGAAGTTTTCCACGATATCCTGGAAATAGGGATATGGGTGAGCCACAAAGGATCATAGAGACCATGGGGGTGTCCTGCAGCTCACACACTTGGCTATAAATGATGATGGTAATTCTTTGTTGTATAGGGAGAATACATAGAGAATAGAATGTATAGAGAGGAAATAACGTATGTAAACCTGTTGGTGTAGCATGCGAATTCTGTGCATAGCACACGTTGTGTAATCCTTTGTTGATGAGATAAATAAAGGTTGAGAGGTATTCTTGTATTCTCAGTGTGCTTGGTTAAGAGCAATTCTACTTGTGTATTCCGCTTGTCTTTAACATGGGAAAGTGGGGAAACCTCTCGGGTGAGGGAAACACTTAGTTAATAGGCAAACACGAGTGGATAGACGAGGGAAGGCTGAGTCTAGCGAGGGACTAGGCTGCCGCACGGGTTTATTCGCGTAGTGAAAAATTACCCCGTGATAACTGGTATCAGAGCATGGTTGCTTTCTTGGCAGAACAGGGAGAATGATTCTGCGGCCAAATCAACGAACTGATTTGGGAGAAATATTGTTGCTGCTGATGGACTGGCAGAAACTTGAGGATAGAGTGCAGTTGGCGTTCATGACGAAACGATGGGCTGTTTCGTAGCACAGATGCTAAAGGATTATGTGGGGCAGATCGAAGGGCTGATTTGCTTAAAGCCATTTTGAGGAAAACTTGCGAGCGGGTTTTGGGCAGGGTTGATGTTCAAAGACTTGCGGAGTTGGGTGGCTTAATGAATTTATGGGTAACGCAAAGTAATGACAAGGGATCAGGTTAAAGTGGATGCTGATTTGGCCATTGAAATGTCAATGGAATGGCAGACTAGAGAACAAGTGCCAGCGATGGGATTGCTGGGAGTTTCTAAATTTTCGTCGAAACCTAAAAGGGAAGGGTGAGACAAAATAGAAGGGGCAATTCAGTGGGAGAGAGCCCGAACTTGCTGCTGACGATGGAAGGTCAGACAAGAAGGCAAATTGGTAAAGGTTCAAAACTGAATTTACACTATTTTTCTCTTGCAATGGAAAATTACTTTGTATGTGATGGTTGCCCAACAAAGGGAAACCTTGATGCTGTCAGTGTGGAAGATGGTGTTGGGGATGTGACATGTACAAATCTTATGTGTTTGCTTGATGACCGAGATAGAATTCAGTCGTCATGGGCCAGCATATCGGTGAGGATGCTGTCTGGCCCTGCTTGCTGCCTTGTGGGGGCAGAACTTGGGGATTTTTGTGCATCATCTTGACGAAGGAATGGTTAGGGTGTGGGAAGCAAAATCCAATGATGAAGTTGATGAAGACTTGGTCGAATGGCAAGACAAATTTGCGAAGATTTTATGACTTTACTGCCTTGGGGGAGGCAGAATTGGTGTCTTCGATGGAGACCTGGATGATGGACAATGCAGGGTAAAGAAGACAGAACAATGACAGAGATGGGCTCTAGTTATGTTGGGACCAAGATGGGAGAGTTTCATACCTATGATGATGGAGAGATCATGGTTTAACTCTAGGTGTGAGGATGCGCCAACGAAAAACATACTGCATAGAATTCAACAGCGATGGATTGCGGCAGTCTGGTATAGGCTGAGATGAATTCGACAGGAAGAGTTGATTGTTGTACAATGGACAAGTATGCAGTATTGCAATTTAATACTTGTGGTATTGGGAATTCGAGGCACCTTGACGAAGAGAACAGATTGAGGTGAAGAATTCGGCAGCCAAGTCATTGAGGGATTTGGTTGAGGAGCTAAACTAGATGGACTTAGTTTGGTGTGTTGCTTTGGAGGGGAAGCATCATAGAGGAGGCAGTACCGTGGGGGTATGTCTCAAATCATAGAGGAGGCAGTACCGTGGAGGCAGTACCGTGGGGGTGTGTCTGAAGAGTCTGCACATTGATGAAGAACTGTCTATGTGACAGATTCAACAGCCGATTCAGTGGGCTCGGCTGAGAAGTCAAGATCGTCGACGAAGATGATTTTGAGTGCTGTCTTGGAGGCAGTACGAGTGGCTATTCTATGCTTTGCGATAATGGATGGTTGCAGTGATAGAAGCAGAACGCTAGTGGCCTTTGTTGAGATACAGTGTTGTGAGTTTTCGGTGGACGAAACATGCAGCGAAGGTGGAAAACAATAGGGGCTATTTTACGTCAGCGAAGTCTTGTGTGGGTGATGAAGTTTCGGGGGCATGATAGTAGCGCATGGGGGAACCAGGTCATACCAAATTTTGATGCTGGGATGCTATGTGTTTATGCCATGGTAGGTTGCAGATGGACTGAGGACCTTGCCGAAACACTTCGACATAAGATGGAGTTGATTAAAGGATGGGGTTGGTACTAGAGCCAACTGTAGTGTCTCATTTTGGTTACTTGCAGGTGAAATATGAAACAGTTGAGGAATGATGGGTTCATATGGGAGTTCTTATGATTCTTTGGCGGGGGTTTTTGTATGGCTGTATTTTGTGAAGGAAGGGACGGATTCCTTGGGTGCTAGATGCAGCATCCACACTTTGCGAAAACATGCTTGAAAGTATAATGGGTTTAACATTTGTGGAAAACCAACGAGCCAAAAATAGAACGTGTCACAGTTTGGCTTTGAAACAGGTTGATGAAATTCGGTGGATAGAATTGTTGTTGAATGTGGACGAAGCCAGAGAGAGACTTCATGGGGACATACATGGAGGGTGACAAGGAACAGATGCGGAGCAAAGGGTATTTCAAATCTGTCCGACGAGGGCGTCGGGTTCTTTTGGTGGGGGTGGTTTGTTACAGTGTTAAAATGTGCACGGAGTGGACACCTAAGGCATGCTGTCCAATACCAGGCCTAAGGGTGCTGGCAGCCATGCCAACGATGTGATAAATTAGCAGCGCAGATTTATGCGGTTATAAGTTTGTCAAAGGGAACATCGGCAGCACAGATTGCTGGGCTTGACGATGGAATGTCCAAGCCAGAATGGAAGACTCGTCAGTGGCATAGGCTGGCGAGAACTGGGGCTGTCGAGAAATGCGGGGTAGCGCAGGATGTTGACAAACATAGGCTTGGCGATGGAATGTTCAAGCCAGACAAGGAAACTCGTCAGGGGCATTGGCTGGCGAGAACTGGGGCTGTCGAGGAATGCGGCAGCACAGATTGGTGAGGTCTATGGGCTTGGCGATGGAATGTCCAAGCTAGACAGGAAAACTCGTCTGGGATATGGGCGGACGAGAATTGGGGCTGTTATGAAATTCAGCAGCATAGACACTGGGAGCCTGCGCGCAGATGGGAATTCGACAGCGCAAGATTTGGCTAGCTTGCACGCAGATGCGAATGCGGCAGTGCAGACATTGGGGCTTGCACGCAGTTGCGAATTCAGCAGCGAAGGAATTGGGGCCTGCACGCAGATGCGAATTCGGCAGCGTAGGAATTAGGGCCTGCACGCAGAAGCGAATTTGGCAATGCAAGATTGGGGCCTGCATGCAGTTGTGAATTCGGCAGCGCATGATTTGGGGCCTGCACGCAGAAGCAAATTGGGCAGTGCAAGATTGGGCAGCCTGCATGTAGATGTGCATTCGGCAGCGCAGACATGGGGGTCTGCACGCAGATGCGAATTCTGTGCATAGCACACGTTGTGTAATCCTTTGTTGATGAGATAAATAAAGGTTGAGAGGTATTCTTGTATTCTCAGTGTGCTTGGTTAAGAGCAATTCTACTTGTGTTTTCCGCTTGTCTTTAACATGGGAAAGTGGGGAAACCTCTCGGGTGAGGGAAACACTTAGTTAATAGGTAAACACGAGTGGATAGACGAGGGAAGGCTGAGTCTAGCGAGGGACTAGGCTGCCGCACGGGTTTATTCGCGTAGTGAAAAATTACCCCGTGACATAACCTACCATGGGAAAGGGGATGAGAAGGGCCTGAGCTCGAGGGACGCGGCTAGCCGGCCAGGGATGAAGGGATTTAGAGGGTGATATCGGTGCTGCAACTATTATGGTTTTACACCTCTCATTTTCTCATATTTTTACACTTATGCATCCTATTATTTATGTAATTAATTTCAATTTACATCTTAAGTTTTAATTTTATTTAATACCATTAATTAGTTGCTATCCAAAAAATATTAAAAATATTACATGTTTGCCATTTAGCTCGTGATATGTTTTTTTTACCCATTTTGCCCTTATAACTGGAATCATCAAATTAATAATTGGTTACTCATGTAATTAGATTTTGTTCGTTTGGCTAAACTCTCATGAATTCTATTTATTTACTAAACCATAATTTGAAATTAAAGTTCTTAATCTGTTAATTCAATTATTTTTCTAACTTTCACTATCTTAGAGCTTTGATTTAACTAGTTGAAGATGGTCGAAGGTATGGTGGATCTTTCATTTTATTTCCTGTGATTTAACTAAGCTTAATTTCTTAATTCTTGCTTTGTTTTTTTTTTTTTTTTGAGCTACCAAATAGAGCTACATTGTCTATGTTTCTCTTCAACTTGATATTCATATGCAAGAGTATAGTCAGAAGCAAAGAGACTAATACTAAATGCCTAGCCTCGACTAACTCATTGAAACTGTAAAGAATCAACCTTTATTCTTTGTAGGATATGATTAATTTATTTTTTTTCCTTTCTATTTTGCTTGTACAATAGTAAAAAATAAGAGATACATTGAGAGAGAAGACCGACTAGTTTGTTTTGTATTTTCAATTTCCATTCCTAGGGTTGCTTATAAGAAAATATTAAATTTGATGATGGCAGCAAGCATAACATGTCAGGTCTGGGATAAATTGAATTTAACAAAAAAAAGAAGAAAAAAATGAAAAATGAAAAAAATTAAAATTAAATAAGCCAATAAGGTATACGATGATTATAATATGTTCAAATGTAGATGCATAAAAACCAAAGAGAGAAAGGGCGCTTCAGTATAAATTTAAGTAACAATTATGAGTGATAGAAATTATAGTATAACAAAATAAAATAAATTGGGAAATAAGAGTTTAAGAGGATGAAATAAAAATATTGAAAATCTTAGTTAAATTTAGTGCCGAGTTATATGAGAACCAAGGGAATTACCTGAGATAAATTAAAAGATAAGAAAAATGGACATGAAAGGAATAAAAGAAAAAAAAATTAAGCCCCCCCCCCCCCCCTCTCTCTCTTAAGAAAGCCGAGAACAAAAGGAAACCATAGTTTCCTCCCATGTTCCACTTTCTTTGCTTCTTCCTTGAAAACAAATCCCATAAAATCGAGTATGGGAAGGGTACAAAGAAAATTAAAATAAAAAAGTAAATATTTAAACTAAGGATTTGAAAGAGGGATTTAAAAAAAGAAAATAAGGGTTTTGGAGAGGGGATGATAAGAGTTCTAGGAAGGAAGAGGGAGAGTGCTAGGAATCTCAACTGGTTGCATTTTAAAATTCAAATGTTCACAATGCAAGGTGTTTAGAATTGAAGCAAACTTATTAAAAAAAAATAGATTATGGTTTATAATAGAAATTTGAGAAAAAGATATTTCTTTAAAATTTAACTCTTAAGACTAGTGTATATTGTAAGGTATAATAAAAGTAAAATTATGTTGAAATAATAAAATATAAATTGATGAGTTGTGAAGCCCTGGGGGCAACTATTGGTAGACAACAAGGGAGATTTAATGCATTTTTGTTATTCTTGTAAATTATACTATAATTGTGATGATTGATTATATAAATAATGATTTTAATGAATGGTTCTATTTTTATATGATGAATATAAATTTGTGATGTTTTATGAATTTAATGGCTTTGAAAAATTACCGAATTAAGTCAATTTTGGTTATCTTTGTGATTAACGCAAGATGAAATAGAATTTATATTCATTTAGATGTAACAAAAAACAATATAAAATGGGATTGAATTATCCAAATCATGAATATGAAAAAGAAAAAAAAATCTAGGATAAGGATGATGTTGGTGCCGGCCAATGTAAACGAAAATGTGAAAGAAATTAGAGATTTTGAATATTATGTAAGGAAATATTAAGGAAGGTTTTGGAATTTAAAAGAATATCCATGATTTTTAAGCAATAAAAACATTGATGTGCATGAGAATATTTTAAAAATTAAGTGAAAAATTGAAAACATTATGAGTTAGCTTGTAATCAAGTTAATTTTTGTATAATTAATGATTTATGATATATTGATGATGATTTAGAAAAAGAAAAATATTTTTTTTAGAAATGATATGGTTAATATTATAACAAATAAAGAGTTGGATATTAAACAAATAACAATTGAATCATATAAGTTAAAAAAAATATATTTAGTTATAGATAAATAACCGAGTAGAATTATAATAGATATTATAATTATTAATGAATATTTTTTTTATAGAATAATAATTAGTTGAAAACATGTCAATATAAGCAATATTGTTGGAGTGGGTATTTGATATCATGTTGTAAACTTTTCTTTATAAACTTTTTGTTATTTGTATTTGTGAATTGCTAGTTTATAAAATATGTAATTGTGATATTTGATAGTTTAATTGGAGAGAAAAGAATTTTATATTTTTATGATTGATTAGTATTCAAGTGAGAATATCAAATTGATTGATTTCTAATTAAAAATGTCAGATTGATTGATAATTATAATTGATAATTACAATGAATCTTTTAAATTGATTAATATTTATAAAGGAATACAAATGACTGATTTTCAATTGGAAATACTAGATTTATTGGCAATCCTAATAGCTTTGCATGAGTGATTAATAACCATAATGAATTTGCCATATTATTTGGTGTTTATAAAAAAAATACCAAATAGGTGGCTTCTATATAAAAATATTAGGAAAATTAATTAATTCATGAGACATAATGATAAATTGTTAAATGATATGAAAGAATGGTTTTAACAATGTCTATTAAAAAATTCAAATATTACTTAAAATCTAAATAAATTATTAATCCGCAAGATTTAATAAATGAAATTAATTTTATTTATATTTACCTCTCAAGTTTATTAAGAATGGTCACTAATTGTTACTTTTTATGTTAGACTTGGATAGTTATGGATTAAAAAGTTGCATAATCAATCTTTTAGGATCATAATTTATAGAAATTTTATTTTAACATGTAAAAAAATTTAATTATTTAATATTAATGACTAATTATGATAATGCAATGACATATGATGTTTTGAAACTATATAAGTCTAAAGTTTTAAATTTATATTATGTATGTGTAGAAATAATATAATTAATTAATTTATATAATAAAATGATAATTTATTATAGAACTTGATATTGTATTGTTGGATATCCAATTATTATGAGCAATATAAGGCTAATAAATGTTGATGGTGTTATAGATATTGAAAATAAATAAGAAAATGTTAGATATGACGGGATATGATGCAAGATGATTAGATCTGAAATATATAAATGATTATTATATTGTTTTATTGATAAAAAGTGTATTTGTTAATGCTATGGTTTTCCTATTTTTATTTCTTTGTTAATTAATTGAGGTGTCTCAATGCTTTTAGTTACCTTGGTTTGACTTTGATGACATTGTCTAGTTTGGTGAGGATTTGCTTGGGACTTGACCTTTTCTTAGAATTTTCTAGGGCAACTTGTGTGCTGCTTCCATGCCGTCGTTCACTAATTGGGTATTTTTATTGACCCTTGATCTGTATTTGTATGGTAATGACAATTACATCCACATCACCATAACCTGCGAGAAAAGAAAACATGTAGCTTAGACTACAGAGGTGTTTTCAGTAATTTTATGCACTCACCGCTACAAATTTCATCGGAGGGCCGGTGATCACAGGTTCTCCAGACTTCACCAAATTCTATGCTTGATTTTTATTTTTTATTTTTTCATGAGAAGATAATTCGTGAATCATGGGGCAATACACACGGTAGAGCTGAAGCACTCCAGCTGTGCCCACGAGATGAAAGTTTATTAATTTTTTTTATTAAAACAATATTGTTTTAATTTTTTAATTATCTTTAGATTCATCTAGGTTTTGGAGAGGCGAATCCCTTTTTTTTTTTTAAAAAAAAAACCATGGCATTCAGATTTTGCTGGTTTTTGTTGCGCTGTGCTTCTTCTCACCGCATCTTCCAAGAGTCAAGGTAATTGTCGTCTATGTCAAGTCATGTATCGGTATAGTGACGCTTTCACACCCAAAGTTTTTAAGAGCTTTCAATTAAATACAAAAATATCAATGGCTGGCAACATATTCAAACCCACGTGAATTCATTTCCACGCTTCCATGGACAGCCCCGTAAATCAAGTTATCTTATAGATCAATCAATTTATTTATTTTTTAAATAAAATAATGTTATTTGAACGGCTAGAATTAACTCACTCAACCCTACAATTCAAGTTTTAGATTAAATCATGACCAAGCCAAGTTTAATAATTTTAATATTTACTGTTAATATTAAATCTAAAAAGTGTATAAAATAAGAAAATATTAATTATAGGTGAGCATTACTTCTTGTGTACTAATCTATCTTCATATAAATAATCAAGCATCTATTTTTTTTTCTTCTAGATGAATGGTTTTGTTTATTATGATATTTATTAGTATTATTAAATCTAATTTGATTTAACAAATTAAATTAAAATTCTATTAATATAAGAGTTGATACGCGTTTGGTTTTAAAAAATCAAGTGAAAGTTGGCATGATTAAATTTAAATAATTTAATAAGTTAATTTATAATTGAGTCAAAACTTGATTTGATTTTTTTAATAAAATATCAAAATAATTTTATTTTATTTTTTAATTAAAATTATGTTATTTAACTGGCTTGGAATAATTCACTCATCTCCATAATAAGAGCATGGTCAAGCTGATCATGTAAATTGTTTTGGATTATGTTAAGTTGTTTGAACTATATTAAAATAATTTTTCTATTATTTAATTTTCAATTTTAAATAAATAAAATATCAGATTTTAAAATTTTAAAGTGAATTAAGATGAATTTAGTTTATTAATAATATCAAATAATTTTTTTTAATCTATATGTTTTCTTACATTCATTTTCTTGTGGTGGGTGTAAACTAATATTTATTAAATTATGGATAAACACGAGTGATTCAACACAGCATGACAGTTGCATTCCATGCCATGAATTTGTGTATCAAAACTGTGTTTTTGTTGGAGGTTCTTGAAATCTCTGTTTTTGCTTTTATTGTTTGTTTAGGGTATTAAAATTCGTTTCATGGATAATTGATTATATCTACGAGTTAATTTTTTGTTTTTAATGTCTGGAAGCATACGCGTTTCCTTTTTATGGTATTTTATAACCATATGTATTATAAGCACCGTGAAGCTCAGTAAATTAAATTATAATTAATGCATTTTCCTCTCTTAAACATTTAAATTAATCTGAAAAGAATTTAAAAAAGGAGAATATAGAATGTTGTATCAACTTCTAGAAACCTGGAGTAATTCTACAAAAATAAGATAAGTCTAGAAAACTACAGCAATTTTGAAGAGAAAAAAAAATCTGAAACTTCTAGAATTGACGTGATTGCCAAACATATCCTTAAAGACATTAGGGTCCAGAGACAAGAACATGGAACAGGAGTTTTACGTTGATTTTGATTTTCACAATAACTCATTTTCTTGACTTTGGTCGTGTTGTGTTTTTATTGTAGTGCAAAGTTTTTTTAAAATTTTTTTTATTTAAAATATATTAAAATAATAATTTTTATTTTTAATATCACCACATTAAAATAATTAAAAAATATTAATTTTTTTTTAAATTTAAAAAATACAGTACAACTTCACCCGTAAATGGCGCTTTGTGTTAAAAGCTGTTTAGTATTTGCTATTTCCAATGTCACAAAAAAGAAAGAAAGAAGTTTCGAAAGTGATTTGACGAGGATCGAACCCGAAGGTTGGACCCGTCGTTAGGAGGAATCAAAGCAAATGACGAGAATTTTCAAACGGTCAATAATGTCCGCCACCAACACCTTGGTCTTATGCAATGACAAGGGAAAAAAAAATAAAATTCATGGCAATGGTTTACATAATTACCCAACCATGGCCATCCTTTTGCTTTTAATTTTTTTTTCCTTGTTCAAAACAAAAACACATGGCTTGGGCCGGTCGGACAGTCTTTTGCTTGTTTCTTTAAAGTTTATTTTGGTTTTTATTGCTTCTCCCAACCAACAGAAACATCTCTCTCATTAGCCGCCTTTTTGTCCTGAGGTTTGGTTTAGCCATTGTTATCTATCTGTATGTAAGTTGTGATATTTATATGGTTGTTTCTGCTCTTTGATGCGGTTGTATGTTGTTTTTTAGTGTTGGATTGTGAGGTTTTTTTATTGGTATTATTCTGTTTATCTGGGGTTGATTCAGTTCATGATTTGGTGAGGTGGGTGGAAGAGAATTTGGTTCCACTTTGAGTTTTTTGCTATTTCTGGAAGGTTGGGGTTTTGATCAGTAACTGTTGTCGCAACTGGGGTTTGAATTTTGAATATTATGTTGGTTTGATGATCAGTTTGTGAAGGACTTTGGTTGGATTCTGTGGCTGTTGCCAGGGGTTGAATTTATCTGTTGTTTAGAACAAATTTTGAGGAGTTAGATAGTCATCATCAGTGTTTTATCAATTTGGTGAACTTGGTCTGAAGACAATTTTTGGTTTTTGTGGTAATTGTGAGAAGTTGAACTTGCCTGTTTAAGCAGCTTCAATTCTTGAACTGGAAGTATTTATGGGGTTTTAAGTTTCAGTTACTTTTTTATCTGGACTGCCGTCTTCTGTTGATTGGTGGAGTGGGTTTTGAGCAATTCAGCCGAGTTTCATGGTGATTGTAAAAAATTGTGGTACCTGGAACTTACGAATTCGAAGATCAGTGGGTTTTGAACTTCCAGCTCCGTTTGTTTCTGTGTATTTGCTACAGAGTTGGATGCGCTGGGCATGAAAGTATGAGCTGCATTGTTTGAATTTCTTAAGATTTCCGGGGTTGCAGTTTTGTATATTCTGTCCATTTAGCTTAGTTTTGTCTATATCCTGCAATGTTTCCATCATCTTTAAATTCCCAAAGATTGAAATAAATCACAATTTTATTTATTGAGGATGGCCACGGCTGCATTAATCATATTCTTATTGATTCAATTTCGGATTATACTGGCCTCGGGGTTTGTGATACAGTCAAAGGTTTGTGGTTCTGATCATATAGCCTATTCAAATTGTCACGGTCATGAATTGTTCTACATTAACGGGGAGCTCAAAGAAAAAGAATCATTTTGCAAGGCCCTCCATTCCTTCGACGTAAATGATTGTACCTTTGAGAACTACCTTGGGAGTAGCTGCAGTGGATTGGACCTGGATCTTTCATTAGGTATGCACTTGTACTAAGATTCATGTTTTGGTTTCAAGTTAAGAAGTAAAGCATATTAATGTTGTAAGCTTATACCTCAATGAAATGAGCCAATATTCAATTGTCAACAGTCAACATAAGTTCCTCATGTACTGTTGTTTTGGCAGCTGACTCTCCTCTCAAGCCTGAAAGAAGTCTTTTGCAAAACGAGGTAAGAGAAGAATCCACGAGTCATGATCTTATTCAGGATACTCCAAAAGAGAAAACTCTTTCACCCCCCTATAAAGCTGGGATAGGAGCAGCAGGAGTTCTTGTGATGTGTTGTACTTTTCTCTGCCCCTGTCTATATAAGACAAAGAAAGCAGCCACACACACTGTTCTTGAAAAGGATCCAAAGTCAAGTGAGTCTAAAATGATCCAATCTACATCTCAAATATTTGAAGTTCATGGATACTATTAAGTTTTAAGTTGGGAGTTCACCATTTATATACAGTTCTATGATTAGGGAGTTCAATAGGAAGCCAATGAATTAGCTCTCATGTATATTTTGCTATTTTTGTGACATTGTATTTAATCTTATACAATTTCCTCGCTATTAATGGATGATATAATTGACTATTCACTCAATTGTGGTCTGGCAGCGGATTCAATTTCCCCTTTCAATGTGAATTCTGCTTCTGAAAAAGTGCCGCCTAGTCCACACCGGGTGCCCCCTAGTCCCTCTAGATTCTCCCAGTCTCCAAAACTCAGTAGATTAGGATCAGTTCATCTCAATTTGAATCAGGTTGCTAGAGCTACACGTAATTTTTCGCCATCACTTCAGATAGGAGAAGGCGGCTTTGGAACTGTATACAAGGCCGAACTAGATGACGGTCAGGTGGTTGCCATAAAACGAGCAAAGAAGGTGAGCAGTAATACCCTTCATGATGATTGCCATTTTTTCTGATTAGCCTACTGTTGGTTATTATGAAAACATTATGTAGGAACACTTTGCGAACTTGCGAACTGAATTCAGCAGTGAAGTTGAACTTCTGGCCAAAATTGATCATCGGAATCTGGTGAAGTTGCTTGGTTATGTTGATAAAGGAACTGAACGGCTTATTATTACAGAGTATGTGCCCAATGGTACTCTCAGAGAACACTTGGATGGTAAGCATATGCAAATATAGGAGGGGTAAAGTTCACTCTACAACAACCTTTATGCTAATAGTTCTGAAATTCCTTGCAGTCCAGCGTGGCAAAATCCTGGATTTCAACCAGCGGCTTGAAATATCTATTGATGTTGCTCATGGACTAACTTATCTCCATCTATATGCAGGTTGGTTATTTTATTTCTAAGAAATTTCATGCATTGAAATGTCAATTCAACTTGAATAATGGCTTTCCAGGAAAGCAAAGAAGAGTGCTTAAAACATACAAATGTACATGGTTGGAATTTTTGTACATGCACAGGTGGCTCTGTTATCTTGGGGAGAATTAATTTGATTTAACAAGTTATACATAGAGAGCTCTTTCGGAACTGAAGATTTCTTGTGGGTTTGCTTATTGGATTCTGTTTAATAACCCTGATCGAAACCCTTGTTAAATTGGAATAATGTTCTGCTTCCCCCTTTCCAGATATTCCCATAGATCTATCTCATGGCTATCCGTACCTTTTCTTTTGAAAGCTATTTAACTGCCTGTACTCTGCATTGTATAATTGTCAACTATTTAATTGCTTTTGTGTTGCGCATCTCACAACAGAGAAGCAAATTATCCATCGAGATGTGAAGTCATCCAACATTCTGTTGACAGAGAGTATGAGAGCTAAAGTAGCAGACTTTGGATTCGCAAGGATGGGTCCAGTAGACTCTGATCAAACTCATATCTCAACCAAAGTGAAAGGGACAGTGGGTTACCTAGACCCAGAATATATGAGGACCTATCAACTTACCCCCAAGAGTGATGTGTACTCATTTGGGATTTTACTTCTAGAAATCCTGACAGGACGCCGCCCTGTGGAGCCGAGGAAACCTGCTGATGAGCGGGTGACACTGAGATGGGTAAGCTTTCCTTATCTTAAATTGATAATGTGTATTTTGTGGTTACTAGTGCACCTATTGTGACGTCAAAACATGTGCAATTACCACACTCTGGATGACAAACGTTCCTCGTAGAAGAGAGTCCTTGGCAAATGAGCTGATGATGATGATGATAATGACCTTGACCACTGTAAATGAGATGGCCAACATTTTGTGTGGCTAGAAGCCAATTTTAGTTCCTGTCCAATCTCAGACACGTGCTTCAAAAGCAACTAACAGTGAGAAGTCAGCCTTCATGATGACTGAGTCAAATTGCAATGGTTCTCATTGAGAGTTACGCTGGACCATTCTATGCATGTCAAATCTCTAATGAGATTAGTTCCTGTCCAATCTCAGACACGTGCTTCAAAAGCAACTAACAGTGAGAAGTCAGCCTTCATGATGACTGAGTCAAATTGCAATGGTTCTCATTGAGAGTTACGCTGGACCATTCTATGCATGTCAAATCTCTAATGTTTCTCTTTCCTTGTGCTGATCATCACCATTTGAGAACGCTAACTAAAATAATGTGGTTGTCTACTCTTTGTTTTTTAATCACTGGGTACTTCTATATTGTAGTTTATGTTTTATTTCTCACAAGGATATTATGCTAACATTGAATGTTGAACCTGCATTAGGAAGTGCTGCGTGATTATATTGGACAGTTAACAAGCAATTCCAATGCAAAAGATCAGTTGGACTCCCAGGGTGCATTCTTGCAGAACTGAGAGTCTGAATTTGCTGCCTGGGAGTATCTGAGTGTTGACCCCTTTTCTGCATCTGTGGATGTATCTAACCACCTACAGAGTATTTCCATGAAAACTTGTGTATTTTCAAAACTGTATGTCATCTCTTCCTTGAAGAGTATGACGGAGCATTCTTGTTTTTCTTTTCAGTGTGACTAACTAATTGAATTTGTCAAAACCTAAATGCTGCTAACTATGGCACGGAGAAAGTCATGCTTCAATTTCAGTTGCCACTGTTCTTTTGTCCCTTCTGTATAATATGTGCGAGCTCGCCTCCAAGCACTAAGTCATTCATATCATATGGTAATATGTGCAGGTCTTTAAGAAGTACAACGAAGGAAATGTAGTGGACATGGTGGATCCGCTTATGGAAGAAAAGGTGGACACGGAGGTACTGTACAGCATGTTTACATTAGCAATCCAGTGTGCAGCACCCATCCGATCTGAACGACCAGACATGAAAGTAGTTGTAGAGCATTTGTGGGGAATAAGGGCAGACTACCTGAAAGGTGTAAAGAAAGGGTAAGAGGACAGCACAAAATTTCGGTGTTCTACTGGTCGTCTCATAATTCCATCTCATTCCATCCCATTCAGTTCTTTTGTTACCTTTTCTTTTAGCCCACCTGTAAACATATTGTGTTTTTAACTTTGAGACAAAGACTACTTCATCGTTTTATTAACATACTTCGAAATATGCTGCTCACCTTGTTATACAGAGGGATCATATTATGAGAAACATAAACAAAGTTCAGTCCTAACATGTCAACATGAGAGGAGGTAATCACTGCAGTTCTTCTGTCTCGTATCAACCACTTGTTGCAGGATTATTAAAAAATAATGTTGCATTGCTTGATTCGTCCCTAGTTAGCCTGGCCCGAATCATAATTAATGCCTAGAAGACTAACATTTTAGATAAGTCAGACATGGATTATTAATCTTTTCCATCACTCCAAACAGAGGATGCAGGCCCGGTATATGTTCTGGCATGATATCACGCCTTGTCAACTTAGCCACGATTGAAGGAGATTTAACATTAAACATTGACATTTGCATGTGAACTTATTTGGGACAAATTCTCTGCATGGATTAGACTAGAACATTGTCAGCAACCCATTACTAAAAAGAAGAAATAATTGGAGCCATGGTGAGATGCACGTAGAGGACACAAGGCAAGGAAACCGAGTAACTACAGCATAGAGAATTGGATACATTTCAAGCATGAAGAAAATAAGGAATCAACTGTAACAAGAAAAAAAGTGGCATGGGTCGAGTCATTCAAGCTAATTTTTTAAAATCAATTTGGAATTCCAAAAAGATCACGTTGGTGGAGAATTCCATCTGCAAGCATGGCGGGCACCTGGTTCAAAAACAAAATTATTGAACTAGAAGTAGCTTTCTTTCTTCATAGGATTTATGAAGATTCATGCATTTTACTTGTTCTGTTTTATAAAATGTTAGCCTGGATACCCGTGTCTGAATCTATTTTTTATTTTTAATGCGTCAGGCACCTTATCTAAAGCTAATATTTTTTGTGATTTTTTTTAAGATTTCATGTTGTTTTTTTTTTATATTTTATATTAGTTTAATACATATTAATTTTAAGTAGAATATAACTTAAAATATCATAATATAATTTAAAATATTACAAGGATAAATTAATTCTTCAGTCTTTTCTTTTCATAAAAAAATAAGTTTTATATTCATAATCTTTTTATTTTTAATATATATATCTTTAGAGTAAATCTCTTTAAAATATTATGTATCTTTGCTTTAAAAAAAATACTTATTTTAAACATTTTAAAATCCTTAAATTTATCAAATAAGTTTTTTTACATGTATCCACCAGGAGCTACCTTGAATTAACAAGCTCCAGTAGTAGCTTGGCTGGGGGGGTGGGGGGGATGGATGATTTCTTGGTCTTGGAACCCCAAAAAGACCCCAGCCTTTTCAACTACTCGTGTCCAGTTACAATAACCCCCTGATCGGTTTGCATTTTAGAGCTGTTGAAACATGGCTTTTGGCAGAAAGAAAGAGGAGGATCGCTCATCTTGTAAAAGCAGAAGGAAACCGTTTCATCAAGCAAGGCCGTGATGACATTCCGGAAAGCAAGAAGCCTGTTAGTAGACTGTAGTCAATTCCAAGTTCTCAGTATTTTTATGAAATGAAAAGGACTGCCCAGCTGGTAATACTAATTCAGAATGCTGTGAAGGAGTTTGGACACTTTGAGTGAATTCTTGGCTAAACTTTCAAACGAAAAATCAGAAGCATCCCCTTCAGCGTCCAAGTCCGAGTCTGATTCATCTGGTTGTATGATTCACGTAGTTATATAAAAATATTTTTTTTAGTTAAAACAATCCATAACCTTCAAAAACAATTTTAGTCTAATTGTTTTAGTAACGTTACTTAAATGTTTTCTACATATTTTAGGTTAAAAATAAGTTTTTATATATATATATATATATATATATATATATATATATATATCATTTAATATATGCAGCCTTGTATAATGTTTTTAATAAATTTTGTGTGTTAATTTCTATTACAAATTAATTTTAATAAGTAAATTTAATAGACATAACTAAATGAATAACTAATGTTGTGATATTAAAAATCTTGATTTATATTAATCTTTTAAATTGTATTTTTATTTATTGTTCATAGCTTTTTTTTATATAAAATTTATTTACAAAATAATTTGTGATTTATTTGACTTATTATGTGTATAAGTTTTTTGATTTATATTTATTATTTCTTTAATGTAAAAAAAGGCATTGAGAAATTCATGCTTAAATTTTTAATATATATTGGTATTTTCAATTTATATTTTTCTTAAAATTTCTTAGTTTTTTTTCTTAAATTTTTTTATAAAATTTTTATTATTTATAATTTTACCCTCCAATTGATAATTATATTATTTTTATAAAAACTATTTAATTGATTGAGACTATACCCGAATTATTATATTTCTTTCCTTTCAAAACGTGCTTCCGGCGTTAGTTTTCAACTATAAATAGGCATCATTTGTATGAGCAGA
Organism: Populus pruinosa; assembly: GCA_026413675.1. NCBI lineage: Eukaryota > Viridiplantae > Streptophyta > Magnoliopsida > Malpighiales > Salicaceae > Populus > Populus pruinosa. The sequence goes on along the minus strand of CM048597.1, from coordinate 4,785,159 downwards.
GTAGAGCCGATTGTAGAAAGAATAGATAGGTAGAGAGCTGTCTTAGCAACAGCTTGTGGTGGGAAGCTGGGTGAGAGTCATGGGCGTTAAGTGAGAGTCAACTATAAATTAATGGTGAACTTTCACATGAATAATCTGTCTCCCTAATCATCCGTTGCCCTAGCTATACAGTATCTCTGATATTCAGATAAATTTTTAGCCTGCCTGATGAATGATGACAAGCTTCTGGCTTCAATTTCAACTTTCGGTCCTCCTTGTATTTTCTTGAAAACTGGGTGAAGCAAAGCATGAAAAGCAAGAAAAATGATAAGAGTTTGTGGATAAATGTACATACAACTTACCCAATTATTTTTAATGTGAGATGGTAGGAAAGATGTTTTTCAACAGACTTGTATCCTATAATTTTATATGCTTTGGCTGAACATGAGAAAAAAATCGAACTCCTAAACATGGCAGAACGAGAGGGTGATCCTTGAAATAATCCTACCGTGTATCACCAACTGCAGTAAGGATTTATTTGAAAGAATCAAGTGTCGCAGGTTCCATCCTGTAAACTATAAATCCATGAATCATTATGAACTCGTCTCAATGGCTTCAGGCTGGTAAAACAAAGAAAATAAATAATTCAAAGTGAATAGAAAAATAAAAGCCACTGAAGGGCAATTGCATTTATTCACAACGTCTCCCTGGCTATCAATGAAACCATGAAACAATGATTTACCTCACCACATTCATCATACTACCTATAAACAGCCGAATGATTTAATGAATGTTCTCACCTGATCTTTAGTTCTGGTTTCTATGAAAGAGTTCGAAAATAGTGATAGAATGATACCATATTGTGGAGCTCAAATAAGAGAATGAACAAATATCATTTTCAAGGGCGAGCTCTTTCTGCTTGACTCCAACGCTCTAGAAGAGTTTGAATAAACGAGGTGCCCGGATTCTTAATCTTTTCCACCTGCTTCTAATCAGCATAGGATGCAGACCAAGTATATGTCCTGGCATGAAATCGTGCCTAGTCAATATACCCACAACAGGGGGCCTCTGCAGCGAAGGAGAAATAACATTAAAACATAGACAGCTTATCTCACATCAACTAAAAGAGTGACATTGATCTCATTGCTACAGGTTCTGATACAAAAAAAAAAGCGCGAAAATTACATCCACAAAGAGGACAAAGAAAAGGCAACCAACAAGTAATCCCATATGAAATCTCATAGGCACACCAGAAACGAGGTGTACTGAAATAGCAGGTAAATTGAAGGCAAAAGGAGAACCCAAGTGATAGAAGAAATCATCTGCAACGAGGATTTGCTAGAGCATGGTAATTCAGGGTGTTGCAGCAGGAATAGTTTTGTGAATAAATAATTACTGGAAAATAGTATTTTGTTGCATGCAATTTACAGTGCAAGTGCAAATCACATGCAAACTTCAGGAAGGCAAAATTAATTGAGCATGATTGAAGGGAATACAGCTTTCGAGGAAGCGAGAAGAAAAAAGGAGGAGATTTCAGATCTAGCAGAACATACATGATCAAGGAGACAAAATCAACAAGACATTAATTAATATCAAGAGCAGAGCAACAAGTTGTAAAGTGCCTTAAAATTTGTGTAAGCTACAAGTACAAATTTAAAAAAACAAAAAGCGAGGATAGAATTCCTTACACCAGATATCTTGGGTATCACCAGTAAATGCCTCAAACCAACTTCTCGGAAAAGTATGAGGGCCTTAGCCAGTGACATTGTCTCCGCAACAGTATAAGGTGAAGCATTCGTAAATGGATGTAAATCTAAAAACATCTCCATCTCTTCTTCGGTAAATTGCAGATCCTCTATCTTGTCTCCATTGCCTGAGCCCCTCTTTGCAAAATCATCAGCAGAGAACAGCTTGAAGGCATCAGTGCCTGTTGGCACTGGAGTTGGCACAAAAGCTTTCTTCTTTAGCAATTCAAGTAGATGAGCACGGAGGATTAGACCATAAAGAACTGGAGTCTCAGAAAGCGGAGGCTCATCAATTACGGGAAATCCATTATGCCTCGTGGTTCTTAGAACATGTACTATTTTGCCAACCTTTTCTATGCCCTGAAAGATCTGAAGTGGACCGCAAACTACGTCACCAACTGTCAACTGCCTCATATAAGGCTCGGTGTGAGCTTCTAGGTAAGGAAAACCCTTTGCATTCATGATAAGGTCATAAATATTACCATTGAAAGCATCAGCCACAGTCTTGGAAGTAAGAAGAACAAGCATTATCAAGGGTAGCAGCAACAGATTATTTGTCAATTCTAAAATAATGACACACAGAGAAACTGTCATCCTCATAGATCCGCCTAGAAATGAAGCAGCACCTAAGACAGCATAGAGGCCGTGATCAAGACTTGAGTGTGAACCAAAAAGCATTCCAACAAAACGTCCATAAGATGCACCCGTCACGATAACTGGTATGAATAAACCCGCGGGGGCAACAATCCCATAGCTAAAGATACTAAGAAAGAAGCAGGTCACAAAGAATATGAGAATTGACGAATAGTGAAACTCAGAGTTGGTGTCCCGGCTGAAAAGATTTCTAATAGAATCATCATTTGTGTTAAATATAAGGCTAGCCAGATCATTGTAATGTCCAGGAGGACATTGAAATTTCTTGAAATTACCAGACCGGCCTATTGTTGGACAAGCTTCCGATGCATCAGATGGACAGGGTTGGCAAGAGGCAAGCCATGGTAGTCCAAAAAGAAGACAGGATGTGAAAATGGAAATTGCACAAGCAAGTACAATTTTGTGAACAACGCCTTTACTGGAAAAGGGAAAATATCAAGAAATATTATTCAGAAATCATATGTTGTCATATTGGACACTGATTTTGTTAAAACAGCGCTGAAGAGAGCTTACTCATTGATGAGATTGTAAATTCGAAGAACCTTGTCTAGAAGGAAGTTATACAAACTTCCCAATATGCCTCCTATAACTCCAAGGGTGAGCACAGGTGGTACATCAATAAGGTGGTACGTAACACTTGCTGAATACACATCAAACATTATGAGCCCTCCTTTTCCAAATAGCCCACATTTTCCACTTAAACAAACGTCAATCAGAGCCCGAAGCACTAATGCAACTACTGCTGTTGTGAAGAAAGCTCTCCAAAGAAGGGCGCTTCTCCACCTGCAGAAGAATATCTTGACATTAATGTTGAAGATAAGTACATACGAATTTTTCATGACATCTGATGGACATCAAAAATTAAGCCAAATAACCAATTGCAGCGTTGATATGAAGAAATATTTCAGCTTCAAGCCTTGATATCTTGCTCCAACCAGAAAGGAACTAGATGGAGATGATTGGTAAGACTTTCCATTCAAACACATTTCCTAGGAGCAAATTTTTATGTCCATATAGATGCAATATAAATGTAGAAGTAACAGTAACAGATAAAATTAACATGGTCCGTGAATCAACATGTACAAGCCATTGAAAGTGATAGTCAATTGATAACAGGCAGCAAACTTTAGCAATTTTTTGTAATTCAGATCAGTCCATTCTAGAGGAGAGAGGGGAGACTATTAGCTGATTCACGTTACTATTTGCTCAGGTGGACATCCTGTTATTCTTCTGTCATTCATCTGAGAATCCACTGATAAAAATCTACAAGAAAATGATGAGGAAACTCATCCTGGTACATGATTTTTCAATACCAAGAAAATAAGTACTCTTCAAAAAAACTTGTGATAAAAATCGCAATCATGACAAGCTACAATAATAGCAACAGAAAAGGAAAATTACAGAAGGCTCAGTTCAATAGCATTTACTATGTAAGAAACATACCAAGATGCCATTTCTTCAAGTGCAAACAGGACACCTCCAACTGGGGAACGGAAGGCAGCAGCTATTCCAGCAGCTGATCCACATGTTACAAGATCCCGTCGGTCTCGGTCATTTTTGAAAAAACGAAGCCATCTCCATGTTAATTTAAATCTCTTGGATCCACCCTGACCAAGCAATGCTGCAACACATGCTCCAGTGTGCACCATTGGCCCTGCCTTTCCAACAAAAAGAGATGAGGACACCGCAGAAATGCTTCCAATAATCTGCAAAATGAGCAAAAATAAATGAGACTTTCTATTGCTACGCAAACAACAAATTTCTCTTAAATTAGATATGAGTTCCGCTAAAAACTTCAACAAGAAATCAAATTAGCCAAATCACCCATCATTAAAATAAAAAAAAAAACCCATAAATGGGCACCTCCATTACCAAATAGAATACATAGTGAGTCAATGCAAGTTGTAGAACCCAAGCTGTTGAAAGCAATCTAAACTGAAAGAAAGAACTCCCCAAATCTCACCTTAATAAACAAAGTTCGCAAGGAAAGAATTCCTGGTGCATCCACACCATTCAGGTAAGCCTTAACTTCTGGAACACCTGAACCAGCAGCAGCCGGTGCTATAAAGGCCGTGATGATGGATGCAAACAGGGTAAGAATCAAATTAGAAACTGAGAACACAAGAAAAGCCATCCCAAACCTACACAATAATTAAAAAAAATGCATCAAACAGCATTCCCATTCTCCTCAAACTCAAATTCTTTTCTCCTCTTTCCCAAAAAACATGAAAAGGATTAAAAAAGAAGAAAGGAAGCTAAATTAGCTCTAAGAAACAAATCATTCAAAGGAAAATTAATTCTTCACTTCATGATACAACTTAAATTCCATTTAAAAAATACACAACCAGGAGAAAATTCCAAACTTTGATAGAAACCAAGGTTACTATAATTACTAAAGCATTACCTGTTGGCCATCATCATATTGGAGGTGACCACAAACTTCAAGCCAGCAATATTTTCAACAGCAAGATTGTTAAAAAACCCAACAAGGCTAACAATCAGTCCGATCAAGAAACAAAGCGACCACTTCATGAACACATACTGAAATATTTGCATCTTTCCACGACTCCTCCAATCTTGTTTAAAGAACTCATTCTCAGCAATCCTATCAAAAGAGACAAAAAAAAAAGGTTTAAAAATCTAAGTCAAATAAACCTAAAAAAGAGAAAAGTAATGAAAGATGAGATTTTAGCATGTTGGTTTTACTCATAATCAAGACTTTCAATGGGGCAGACATTAGCTCCAACGATGGCAACCTGAGAAGTGGAGTTAATAAATGATCTTCGAGGGGACAGGAGAGGAATTATAAGAGACTCTTGGTCTGTGTTTGCTTCCCCATCGATAGAATTTGTTGACATGGTATGGTGTTTTCTCTTTTCTTTTCTTTTCTTTTCTTTTCAAGGTTTATAACTGGTTTTTTCAGTTATTGATGACCATTGGCACATACAACGAGGGGGAGAGAGAGAGAGAGGAGGGCAGAGAGTTAAGTGTTCTGAATTGTGAGCAAGTGAAGGTCTCTGGGTATGTGACAGGATGGAACTCTGGCTATGGTGAGGGGCTGAGGCCTGGTGGAAACTGATAGGCTGGTGCGGTGGTTATAGGAGTTCTCATGGGTGCTCTGATTTTTAATAACATCTCATCTCTTGCCATCAAAGAAAAAAGGAAGAAGAAAATGGTGAGTGAAATAAATTCACCAAAACCTATATTCAAAGCATTAAAAACTTGGGGCATAGGCTGTTGGATTCTACTCTTCCATAAGACAACGTACGGTCCCAAACATTGCCAAATCTGTAAAACTAGGACATAACTTTTATCCTGAACATTCAGACAAAACTTGTCACCATCCCATGAAAAAATTGATCTGAAGTAGTGAGAAGATCAAACGCAAAGGGCAAGCAACACCCCATTAGCTTTTTATGTCCTCCACAAGCACGATGCTATGGGATTTTGTGGTCGATTCTAGAGGGATCGTGAGAAAAAGGGGGGAAAGAAGAATGTAGCCCTTGTTTTGTATGTTTTTAGGGGGTTTGTAAATCAACAAGGTTTGGAGGATCTCCATATTTTTTTTCTTTACAAGTTTTTCATTGTTTTTTAAATGTAAAAATAACATGAATAATACAATTCTTTTTGTGTGAATAACATTATTAATTAAATTTTAATGTTTATGAAAACTTAGGTTTGAGTAAAAATATTATTACAATGATTAATGTTTTATTATTTTTTTACAAGATATATAATTAATAGTATTTTTGTTAGAGGAGTGATAAAATAACATCTTATCTAGCATTTTTATTAAAATATGTAAAAAAAACATTAAAAAATAATTTATTTATTTATTTAGTTTTGAACTTTTTATTTAGCATTTTCATTGAGATGCTCTTCTAACATATCACTTTTTTCTTATGCTTTAGTTTAACACTATAACGTTATCATTGTTTGTTCATGTATATTAATTAATTTTGTGATTTAAAAAAAGTTAATATTTTTATTTTTTACCATAAGTTTTTAAAACATTTGATCTTAAAAATAAATTTATTAAAATAAAATATATAATTTTAAATAAATTGCAATGGGAGCCACATCGCTCGGAACCCAGGGATTGGCCGTAAGTGCATCAATTGAAGTGGAAGAAAAGTAAAACAATCATTGGTGTCAAGATTCGAGATGTCCAGGAACACTTATCCATTATCAGCGCCTCCTGGCGTGGAATTATTGAGGAATAAATAGTTCTCGATTCTGACTGGTCGTTCAAAATCAAGGTCGCTAGCGGCAGCTGGGCACAGCAGGCAACAGCCAAACCACGTGAAAAACACCAGTCACGGTCCTTTGTCTATTACGACGCGTTTATTTGCTTTATTTTAAAAACAAAGGTGTAGCTATACTTTGTATCATGCATAAAATGTTTGATTAGTGGTGGGTGGAGATACCGTTGTAGTTATTTTTTAAGTATATTTTATTTAAAAATATATTAAAATAATTTTTTTAGTTTTTAATAATTATTTTTTATATTAAAATATTAAAAAATAAATAAATAATTTAAAATAAATAAAAAATAAAAAACTCTTAAAGTTTTTTAAAAGTGCTTTTAAAAAATGAAAAGAAAGAGTATTTTTTTAAAACTAAGTTAAAAAACATATAAAAAATAGTTTATAAAAATTATGATTCAAGCTCAGTTTTTTTTTAAGTCTTACAAAATAAAATACAGTTTAGTGTATTACCGGATATTTTATTATGTTTTTTATATCGCAAATACAAAAATTAAAAATAGACAAACACACCTTTAATACAATGCATTTTGGCTTGTGTTTTATTTTAATTATATATTTAAAAATATTTTTTCAATTAAAATACATCACGAGTTTTATTAAATATTTTTTAAAAAAACTTTAATTAAAATAAAATTATAATTTTTTAAAACTTAATTTTTAAATTATGACAATAAAAATTATCGCTTAATTTCACTCAATGAGATTTCGTTTTTATTTTCTTAGCTCAATTATATATTATTTTATCTATTTGGATATGAATCTTTTTATTTATCTCAAGAATACTTTCATGGACATCAATAGTTTTTTCCGATATTTGATTATTGAAAGGAAGATAACTTCTATCAAAAGTTTATGGCTGTTTAGTTCTCAGGAGTTCATAAACAAAACAAAAAAAAAACGTTTTTTTTTAAATTTATTTTCTTCAACGTGATACAAAATAAGTTAGGTGAACATTTAATATTCCTGGCTTCAAGAAATTGGTTCAAATAATAATAAATATTCAGCTGGATGTTCAACACATCCCATTAGTTTTATTCATAATAGTATTTCAAGCTTAATTCTGGTATAAATATAATTTAGATTTTTCTAGGCATGTGAATACAGAAAAATATAATGTTTTTTATTAGACATATATATATATATTCTCTTTATAAGAAGATCACACATTAATATGTATTGCATCGGTGCTTTCACACGTAACATATGAATGGAAAAAGGGATCGACCATTACAATTAACATTAACATGGTGATGGGTTGAGTTTTAACTTGTTTTTTTATTAAAATTTAAAATTTTAATATATGTATATTTAAATTATTTTGATATACAAATATTAAAGATAAACTTTAAAAAGTAAATAAATGTAATTTCAATATTTTTAAATAAACAAAAATGTTTAAAAAGAACCATTGGTCCACTGAAAATATACTAAAAACGTACCTCAATGAAATGACCAATAGAACGTAGATATCATCATCCCCCTCCTACCAATGGTGAAATTGTCTCTTGCGTGCAGCACTTTGTCAAGGAAAAGGAGGGTTCCCGCTTTGTGACGTCCATCGCTTGTAGAAAAGTGAAAGAAGGAAAGGGCTGTAATTAATTTGGCAATTGAGTTCTCGTGGAATCAAAAGGAGAAAGCAAAACCTAATTTTAATACCTCTAGGACCATACAGCATTGTCCACGTTTTCTTAAAAATATAAAACACAAAACCTAGTGATCCGGTTTTTTGTTTAAAAAAAAGCATAGTATGGAATTGTTTTAAAAAAATCAATTTCACAAAAAAAATAAGGGGAAAAAATCCAAGATAATCATGATTAATTTTTGACTAATTTATTACCTGAAACATGAATTCAGGATAATTCAATAAAAAAAACATAAAATACAATGAAATTAAAGGTTTAATAACCAAATATTAAATGATGATTTTTTTAAAAAAATTAATTTTTCAATTATTGTAAGTCAACAAAAAAAAGAAGTAAAATATTCAACCATGAAACAATTTAAAACCCAAATAATATAGACCAAACATGATATAAAATAATAATAATAAGGGGCTAAATTAAACATAAAACTAAGAAAATGATAAAAAAAAAGTATTGAAATAATCAGGATCAAAATCGGATAAAAAAACAAATTAAATTAAAATATTGAGGGATAAAATTAAAAAAAATAAATAAAAAAATGATAAAAATATAACAATTAAAATAATAAAAACTAAGAATGAATTGAAAAGACAAATGCAATAGAATTAAAAGGGACAAAATTATAAAAAATAATACTCAAGAAAAGTATAAAACACAAAAATAGAGCAATTAAAAGTAAAGGGACTATATTGGATAAAAAAGTTAAATTGAATAAAATATTAGGGAAGAAATTGAAAAAAAAAACTAAAATTTTAAAAGCATAAAAGCCAAATAAATAGTAATTAAAAGAAAAAATAACTAAAATTAATAAGATTGCAAATCTGTTCCATGGAAGTTTAGGCATGTTTTTTCAAGAAATAAAAGAAAAAAAAAGAAGAGGAAAGAACAAGTTTTCACCATATCCTAACCAAACCTCATCCGGGTGTTTTTTCAAGGTCACATAATGACCTGTGCGCTATTTAAGTAATAAATAAGGGACTGTGCGATGTATTGACGCGTTGCATACAATAACAACTTTTTTTTAAATTTAAAATTATCAAGTTACCATTGATAAAACCTAAAAATAATAAAAAAATAAAAACATCCTCGTAAATAGCCCCTTTTTGTAAATTGCAATGCTGGTGCATGTATATTTTTTTCTCATCTAAAGGTATGGCTATGACTCTACTGTTTATTAAAAAAAAAAGATAGAGGACCCCTCACTCAAAGTTATTTTTTCTGCTTTTATGAACAAAATAGTTTTAATACCATAACAAAAAAAATATTTAAATTATTTTTTTTAAATTAATTTTATAATAATAAATATATCTCATGAAAAAAATAGTTTTACCCCCAATTATGAGCTTAGTCAATTTTGTTGACAAAAACAAAATCATATTTACATTATTCTAATATTATTTTTTTTGTGCTCAGCGCCACGATAAAAGTCTGAGCTCATCTACTTTCTTTTTTTAATTTTCAAGTTTGTCATAGTTTTTTATAGCGTCCCTGTCTTAAAGTTTCTAGTTCCAATCCTATGGGCATAAAATAATAAAATTGATGATGGTGTCCATGTCCTTGACATTATAAATGGGGTGTTTGGCTCGTATTTTAACTAGAGTTTTTTAAAATTTTGAATTTTTTCTTTGTATTAATTTTTTTAATGTTTTAAGATTTTATTGATGTGTCAATATTAAAAATAAATTTTTAAAATTTTTTAAAAATATTTTTATATATTAAAAAAAACATTTTTAAAAAAATCAATATCATTATATCAACCACTCCAGAGAGAGAGAACTTTTCTGCTGCTTCTTATTTTTTGGGATCCGTAAGATAGAGAGCATTGGTAGGTTATAGATGAATGTGGTTATAGATCAATATGGTCACTTATTTTCACAATTTTTAATCCCATCGTATTAAGGCCACAATTAGCACAATATACAATTTGATTTCGTGACTTTTGCTCTTGATCACGTGCATCAAATGCACAAGGCAGCCACTAAATGGGTCAAGACAACCTAGCAAGCTATATATTATAATAAATAGCAAAGTGGGCACCTCATGCTTACCAGATCAGATCCCGTATAGAAAGTTGCAAATATTCCATCATTGGATGGTTGAATCCAAGCATATCCTCTTATGCCTCTCGATCAGTACAGGTTACAACTTAGAGTTACTAAATTTTAGTACTGTACTTGTGATGCTCGATTGTCTCTATATTATTGACCAGTTTTTCATCCATTTTAACCCGCCCCCGAGGGGTCCTGGCTTGCATGTACATGCTCGATCACGGGAAGGCTTAAAAAAACGTAAATTAAACTACATCCTTATTCAAGTAAGATGTCTCTTGTCTTGATGATCTTCATCTTCGTGAATGGTCTCAAGTCGCCCATGCAACGTGGTGCCCGCGACAGCATCGTTCCTTAACAGATCTATAAAGAAAGATATCACGGTGCTTATCCACATTGATCAGTCAGATTTGAAAGCAGCCAAAGTTTTTCCAGAATGATTGCGGCTGGCTGCGTTGGTCTAGCTCTAGGGGGCACAAGATTCGTTGCCCACTTTCGAGTTGTTTCCTTGTTATGCTTGAATTGAAAGATTAATATTAGCAATACAAGAGCAATTTGGATGTGATTTCCTCTCTCTCTCTCTCTCTCTCTCTTTTTGTGATATTAAAGCCAATGTAACCTTGCAAGACGTGATTATAGATGTATTGCATGATGGACCCCAAGCTAGTTTGGCTAAATTAAAGCTGCCTCTTGAATCTTTGATACATTGAGCAGGATAAGTACTGTTGAATCTTATAGATCCGACGGAGAGCTTGTTGAGCATGTTATCTTGCAATGATTAATTAGATTTACATCATCCGAAAAAACAAGAAAAGGCTTCTTTTGCACTTAGATTCGTGGCCAGCGGTCCTGGCACCTTGTCTCTGTACTTTAAATTCGAATCTTTATATATATATATATATATATATATATATATATATATCTGTCACCTGTAGTATTTTATTTGCATGTTGAACTTGTACAACTTGTATGATATTTAATGAATTTTGATATTAATCAATATTATGTAAACTGATTTGAATATCCCGAGTTATAAAATAATTTTTTTTTCTTAACATTCAATATTTTTTTCTTGTGTTCAGGTGATTGTATTTAATAATATTATATATATATATTCTCATAAAATTACATTTAGATTGAAATAATATAAAGTATAAGATGCTTTTTTGCACATTCTTTCAATCATCTTCATATTTTCATATCAAGATTATCTAAACAAATTGTTTTTAGTCCAAAATATAGGAAATTATATTTTCAAATACAATACAAAGCATTAACAAAGTAGTCATGTGGCAAGCCACGTGGACGTTTATATATTAAAAGGAATGGGGGCAGCAAGCATCCTGTGCTCTTAGAATCATGCCAACAAAATGCTTGCCTTTCAGTCATTCATATTTCGACTCATATTGTTGCGATCATTATTCCAAAATCTTCCCCAAGGCTAAATCTCCGCCAGATTTTCCTGCCTCGAGCACGTTAGGTAGTTATTTCCTTGATTCGCACAACTTTGTCAGTGTACTTGCTTGTCTTCCGCTTGCAGGTTGACTAGATAAAAATTATGAGGGACCAGGTTTAGAAGCGTGATATTTAATAATATTGTATTTTAGAGCTATAATATTATTTATAATTTTATGAATTAAATATTGTAGTTTTAAATCCAACATATATTAACAAATTATTTTAAAATACACCTTCTAAATACTTGTTTGACATTGTAATATTGATTCTTTTTTAGAGTTTTTTTAATTTGAAAATATATAAAAATAATATTTTTTTATTTTTAATATCATTACATGAAAATAATAATAAAATTTAATTTTTTTAAAAACACAGTTCAGTTATACAAACAAGTATCCACTTGAAATTTATGAAAACCCTAACATATAAATATTGAGATTTTTTCAAGCTATAGAGGTAGAATATCATGGGATTTACAGGAGTTGGACCAGGTTTGCCAAGAGTTTGGATTTCATTTCTATCTAATTAAAAAGAAAATCAGAAGATGGTCGACCGGAATTTTCTTGTTAAAGGAGTCTCTTCCTTTCTCAGGCTCTCCTTTCCCAAACGTCTTGATCAGTATTAAAAAAGAAAAAAGGCTGGGAGGTCCAAAATACATGGGCCTCAAATTGTACTCAAAGAACATCTAAAATGAAACAGCATGGATCATAGTTTCAGTGTCATGTTTGGTTAATATTTCAAAATAATAGAGGTAAAATTATATTTAGTTGAAGATATAAATACAAAGGCATATAATAGATTTATCGTTGATATATTTTCTAAGTGAATTTATATCATTTCAAAAGAGAAAGAATAATACAAATATTTTTTATATCCCAAATATTCCTGTGTTTTTTGTATTCAGATAATAATTAAATGCTACATAAAAATTAAACTCGACCATGTATATAATTATTCAACAAGTTATGGGCTTTCTTAATAAATTTAAATTTATGGTTCCACAAACAAGGAACAATTAATGGGTTTAGGCCTAGGAAATATTTTTTTTTAGTTTTTTCTTTATATTCATATTGGATCTTAAGAATCATTTTGAATTCTGTTTAATATTTATTTATGAATCATGTGACCTTCACTTGGTTTTTGACAAGAACCTGCTATTGACTAGTAAAAAGCTAACGTTACTATAAAAAATAAAAGGTTTAAGATCCAAAAATAAAAATAAGTTACAGATATATTTCCTATTAATTTTCAATAACTTTAGTTTCATTTTATTTCTTATAAAATAAATTTTTTATCATTGAGGTAAAAAAATAAAAAACACTATTTTGCAAAATGAAACTAAAGTTATTGTAAACCCTTCACCATGATTGAGAAATTTCAACCCTTTTTTCTCAATTTATTCTTAATTTTATCATTGATTGCATTAAAATAGTTCTTCAATTATAATTTTGGTTCATTTTACATATGAAAATACCAAAATTAATGTATGTAATTTAAAATAAAAATAACATAAGAAATGCATGCATGATTGAAAAGTTATCAATTTTTGAAAATAATTCTTTTCATACAAGTGTATGTAAAAAAAACGACGTAGTTTTATAAGATAAAAATAATATCATTATTAAGCCTTTAAAAAAAATAAAAAAAAATACTTGAATGAAAGGTTTTCAATTTCTAAAAAATGATTTTTTTTTTCACACACATGTCATGCATGAAAATACAGCAACATAGTCTTATTAAACGAATCTAATGCTATTGTGATTCCATTTTTTTTTAAAAAAAGAGTAAATATTAATTATTCATTCAAAACCATCGAGAAAGATGAAAATAGGAGAAAGAAGGATCAAGCATTCCTTAAAGTTGGTTCCAAAAAAAGGAGGAGCTATAGTGGTGGCTAATAGTAGCAGAGCTGGTGGTTGAGCCGCGGGTTGAGGGTGGTTATGCTCAATTTTCTCTCTCTCTAGGTTTCTATTTTTTATGTCTCTCCTTTTCTTCCTCTTCGATCTACAGGCTCAAAACACTTTTGTTTCTATCTCAAAACACTTTTGTTTCTTCTCTCTCTCTCTCTCTCATGATATTTTCTGTCCTTGGCTCGGGGTGCCTTTGTTTCTTACTCTGCTCTCTATTTATAGGAAATTATGAAGGTTTTGGAACTTTTCTCGGCAGCATGATCATGACCATTGGTTTTTTACGGTTAATCGAAACCCTTCCCCATAGTTTTACACTTTGGCGTAGATGCTGAGATGCTTTCTTCGCACAATTTTTGCAGTATTTCATAGCTTCAAAGTTGTGTCTCTTAGGCTGAGCATGCTGTTGACATTCATGTGAGGAGAGTGGAGTGTATCTCAGATGAAGAGAGTATCTGGGAATGCATTGAAACTGTGTTCTTTTAAAATTTAATATTTTTCGTTTGTTAATAGTTTTTTTATATTTTCAAATTAAAACAAAAATAATTTTTAAAAAATAAAAAATATTTTAAATTAGAGTCACAATCACAATTTTAAAGAAGCCTGTAATGGAAGACATGAGTGAGATAAACGGGAGGCCAGATGTCCTGCCAGAACAACGAAGAAAATAGGAAAGAAACAAACGTACAGTGGTCTGGGGAAGAAGGCATTGTTTTGGTGCCCTGTACCACAATGACGTCGTTCTGGCTTTTTATAGATTTTTTTCTTTCTTTCTTTTTGAGAGAATGAACTGTTTCACTTAAAGTGAAAAGCGTCGTTTCACGTACTATTTGTTTAATTGTTAAATGATGTCATTCATAATTAAGGAGAGTTTTGTTATTTTAGAATGGTCCTCCAAGTTTTGTATCTTTTCACTTTAAGTCCTTATATCTTTAATTATTTTGTTTTTGGCCAATCTCAACCTTTTTCTCCCATTTCTTTCCATTTCATCGTCATTGCATTAAATATAGTCCTTCAATGTTGGCGACTCTTCCAATTTGGTCATTAGCTTTCTAATTTGTAAGTTTTGGCCAATTTCAACCCTTTTCTCTCAATCTATTCTTAATTTTATCATTGATTGCATTAAAATAGTTCTTCAATTATAATTTTAATATTTTAAATAAAATATTAAATTATATAATTAAATTCAAATATATTATTTAAAATACCACTAAAAATGAATTGAATATCAATCTTGATTATATTTTTAAAATTATTTTTGTTACAAAATTTATTTCTTTTTATTATAAGAACCCTTATACTTTTTAAAAACAATCTAAAGTATAACTATTTTGAAGAATATATAAATAGACTATCTCATATGGTAGAAAGGGATCATATTGTTCTTTCATGAGCACGATTCACTGACATGTTCGGATTATATGTTCCATCAGTTGCCTGCATAAATCCTCTTGATTCCACCTTGTCTTATATGTTCTACAGCGAGTTTGTCATTGTGCTTTAGAACACTAGAATAAATATAGCACATAGATGGAGCTGAGACAGTATCTTCCGCCATGGCATTCACCATTGTTTGCTCATAAAATTAACTCATTACTGCACAAATAACCATGCATCATACACAAATGAAAGACGTTGTGGTTCGCATCTGGGAAAACTAAAGGAAATCACCATCGTTTGCTGATAAAAAATCTTGGACATGGAAATCCAAAAGCTTGAACTCGGAAAATGTAACTGTCACCTTAGATATTGCTTAATTAGCAGTCACAAATGTGTAAACATCTGAGCATCATAGACACGCATACCACCACAACATGAAAAATGAAAGAAAAAAAGGTTCATCTATGCCAACCCTTTTGAGGGAGATTTAGGGATTGCACTTCATCAGGCTTCAACTGATAATCTTGATCGAATTCGGATCTATCCAAAGCATTCAACTCATGATATAGTTCCTGCACAAGAAGAGAGATTTTAAGGCGGGATCACAGGAACAAAAGCTAAAGCTTTTGAAGCCCGCAAATAAAGTCTAACATTCTTCAACTGTAGTTAAATAAGCCGAAAACTGAGATTAGTCAAATAAGTTAGACCCAGAGCTGCAATGCTCTCATGGACTCTGCGTACAGACTGAAGCGAGCGATTAAAAGGAAATCAACAATGCCTTGTTTTTCTCTTCTTCTTCTGAGAATTCGATATTTGAAGTTAATTAATCAAGCAAATTGCAATAGTAATTATAGCCAAGTTTCAACTAAGACATTCTACGGACACTGATAAACAAGTAGCAGCATCCAGAAAGACATAGCACAACACAATTACCAGCATAAATGCAGGCATCGTATATAAAAAAAATCACATTTTATATCCTAAACTTTAAATGTGCATATAACGGCTTACATCTTAAATTATCTTATAATTTAATCTATTTTATATTCATCAATTACATAAACTGTAATTTTTGAAAACACAGAAAATAAGTGTAAAAATAGTTAAACTATAGCATAATCAAAATAATTTTTCTTATTATTTTTCTATATTAATTTTTTTAAAAATTATTGCAGCAAGTCAAAGGTCTCCCCTCTAATTTGCTTTGGCATATTGTATTCAAATACAATAATTAATTTAATCATGTGAATTGTTCCAAACAAGATATAATTAATTATCACGGAAATATGTCATCATCCCCACATAGTCACTTCCATGGAATAAAGTTCGGACCTACAGCAGTATATGTGATTCTTATTCCACTATAATTAAATCAAGAACATCCTTCACCATAATTATTACATCGGATTCAATCTTAAGATTAATTCCAACTCAGGTCTAAAATAGCAAAAAAATAGATTTATAATTAGTATAGCTCACTTGATATGTGGAATCAATTTTAAATTTTTCAATATGAAATTGAAAGTCTATTAGTATATATATTTTATATTTATAAAAAAAATCATATTTTTTTATTGTAGAATAAGAAATGTAATATCTTTCTAATATGAAATAATTTTTTTAAATAATTTTTTAAACTTTATTATTTATAATATACATATTCTATATTTATATAAATTATTTAAAAAATTTTTAACTTGCGAAATTTAAACTGAATTTCAATTTCTTGTTCACGGACTCTAGACAGGATTTGACAAGTATACGTCATTAACTCTTATTTTGATATTCATTACATCTCAGCATATCTAGTGAACCGTGAAAATCAAAATTCAATTTCAATTTCTTGTTCAGGTCAACTCCAAACAAGATTTGACAAATATATCATCAACTCTTATTTTGATATCCATTGCATCTCAGCACATCCAGCGAACCCTCGTCCATGGAAATTTGTCTCTCAAACAAATAAGATGGAAAGCAACGATTTTCAATTATCGTTTTCAAACTGTTTTTTTAGTCGGTTTTTACCTATCTAGATTAGACTTTTTATATATATTAACGAAAAGTTACATTTTAAATTACTAAATCTATTATAATCGGGAGACAAATCTCAAAAGGTCAATAAGTTAATCATGTCTAGGAGAACGAATATTACTAGTCAATCACACATATAGCCAACAGACTTGCCATTTGCCATCTTATGAATGAGATCAGAAGCATCACGAGGACAAAAATAAAAAAAAATCAGAAACATCCAATCTATCTCAATCCTCTGTCCTGAAAAAACCAGAACAAAATAAAAAGAAAAGGTCGGCTTTTTGTCGGCAACGACCTTTTCTCTTGCACTTACTTTCTTGCGTCTTAAAAAGCAGAAAAAAACATCAACATCTCCTGCCCACAACGAAAAAATAGAAAAAAAAAGAAGCTTTGATTACAACGAACACCAAAGCCAACTACCATCAAAAGCAACCCTTAATAAACAAACAGTAGAAGTAGTGAGCAAACGCTTTTATAGCCCGAAAACAAGAAGCCCGCACAAGGGAAAGGAAACTTCTCCCTTCTTCTGTTATCATTCATACACACTACTCCTTGTACATTCTTTCTTTTTCACCGTGTACTGATCAAAAACCACAGAATGTCGTTTTTTGTTGGATTGATTATCGGTCTTGCTGTCGGTCTAGCATTGATTGTCGGTTTTGTTAAGTCTGAGAATGCAAGATCCAAGCTTCGGTCTGAGCTTGTAAGTAGCTTTGTTGGCTTGCTTTGATGTTAATTATGTTGTTTTGATTATAAAGTTTGCATCCTTTTGTGTTTTTTGTTTCCGGGTGTTGGATAAGAATTGTAAGTTTACTTTTCTGTTGTGTTTTTTGATTTCTTCGAGTGTTTTTGGTTTCTGGGTTTTTGGTAATTAAGTTGTTGGGAATGTTTGCATTTTTATGTGTTTTTAATTTCTTTGTATTGATTTGGTTTCTGGGTTCTTGTTTAATCATAATTTCAGGCAACAACTATAGCTGCTTTTGCAAGAATGACAGTGGAGGATTCAAGAAAGATCTTGCCAGCTGAGTACTACCCTTCTTGGGTTGTCTTCTCTCAGCGCCAGAAGTTAAGCTCTCGTTTACTCTTACTCTTTCTTTTTTGAGTCTATGTATATGTTATCTATGTGTCATTGAGGTTCTGATTTGACTTTTATTTTTATTTCTGCAGTTGGATTGGCTTAATCAACATCTTACAAAGATCTGGCCTTATGTTGACCAGGTATTTTGCTTTTATATATGGGGTTTCACTTTTCATATAGTTTATAGCATATGACATAGTTACGGGTTGTTCTCAATTGGTTCTGAGAAAATGAATTTATCTATAATTTTGGTGTGTGTAGGCAGCTTCTGGGCTGATAAAGGATTCAGTGGAACCTGTCCTTGAGCAATATAGACCGATTATATTGTCATCTCTCAAATTTTCGAAGTTTACTCTTGGTACTGTTGCGCCCCAATTTACAGGTTGGTTTAGTAAATTTCTCTTTTTGCAATTGGGATGCAATTATTTAGGTATTTGCTATTGTGCTTCGATTATGTTCATTTGCAATTAGAGTTTACTTGATAGGTTAGTTGCTGTAGGCGTGCAGCATTTCATCTGGCTTTTGCTGTGCTCTACTGGTCCATTGTGAGCTGATTGTCAGCTTCTGTTGGAGACTTGTTTCAGAGATTTCTTTCGTTTTCATCATGTTCATATGGACAAAATGGTGTTGCATGTGTAGGTTCCCTAGTTCTTGCTAGGATATGATCAAATGTAGAATTCGGTTTTCTGTGTATTGTAATATTTTGTCACATTATTTTCTGTAGATGATACAAAATGAAAATCCTAAATCAATGTTATTTTTAGGAGTTTCTATCATTGAAGATGGAGGCAGTGGCATCACCATGGAGTTGGAAATGAACTGGGATGGGAATCCAAGTATAGTACTTGATATTAAGACTAGATTTGGCGTTTCTTTGCCTGTACAGGTAAAAAAAATCAGAATATCAGTTTATCAACCTTTTAAAGGAAATCTAGTAGAGAATGTAGAATCTTTGTCCTTAATTTTGACTACATGTCCTTACTTGTGCTGCTGAAACTCCGCTCTACTTGTTGAACCATAATGCTTAGGCCACCTATTGTGTTTTCACATCCGTTAGAACTTTGAATTTTGTGATTAGAATGGGACTGAACTCAAAAACTTGATACGGTCCTAAAGCATTGCATTAGAAGACCTTAGTTAATAAATAGTAGATTTGAATCATCTAAATAAACATCTGTAAACTAGAAGGTGAAAAATAAATATGCACCTTTAACTGTTCTTTTGCTCCCAACAATTTTAGTTTCTTGCGTGAATCTTTAAAAATGCAATAAAATTATCCCCCGACTCTGCATCTTTCAACATATTATTTCTTGAGTAATCACCTGAAACTTAAGAAGTTTCCTGCCCGACAACATATTTTATTTTGCTTCTAAAACTCTTCAGCTGGTCAAATGTAGAATGCTGGACCTTCCTCCCGGCATTTACATGTTTCAGCCAGACATCTTATTGTGATAATGTGCTTTGTCTTTCTCTTTGTTCAAGATTTTTTTGTTGTATCCCGTAACTTGACATTTAATGCAGCTTATCATCATCTCATGCTTCGCCCTTTCTCTGTCTGTCTGCATTTTTTTTTCTTTCTTTTTTCCTTTTCTTCTCTCTTCTACTCAGGTAAAAGATATCGGATTTACTGGGGTTTTCAGGTTGATCTTTAAGCCACTAGTTGCTGAGTTTCCTTGCTTTGGAGCTGTTTGTTGTTCTTTGAGACAAAAGGTGCGGTATCAGTTCTATTTTTTTTTTTTTTTTGGGGGGGGGGGGGGGTAGAATATTTTACCCGACTGTTATTTGAATATAAAATGTCTAGTCTACTAATCACTGTCATACATTAGTATGCTACTAACTTTGTATCTGTTGATATATTTGGAATTTAGCACCAACCAACATAGTAGCACACATAGACATGATCAATTCTATATTGCTTCCTTTAGATCAACCAATATCCATTTTTCAATCATATGCCTATGAAATCCTCTTTCTTTTATTTCTACTTTTCTTTGATTAATGTAGAAATTTAAGATATTTTTTTATGGGACTGGGAGTTTGAACTGTCATTTGAATGGGAATTGTAGCAGCATCAGCATGCAGCACTGATTCTAGGTGCGGATTGATCCAAAGCTTCAACATAATCTACTTGACAATAAAGAAGTGAATTTAGAAAAAATAATAAACCGTGATAATGTGCTCTTTATGCCTCTATCTCTCACTCACATGCACTCACGTGCTTGTGCATGAACACACACTGAGCAAGTACAAGTTTCATCGTGGATGTTTCCTGTCTTGCAGAAAAAAATGGATTTTACACTTAAAGTTGTTGGTGGTGATATATCAGCAATTCCAGGACTTGATGATGCTATTCAGGTTTGTGCTACCCATTGTTAGCCTCCTTCCTTTCATCATGTGATAACAGAAAACATTATAATCTTCCCTGAATTCATTATGTGATAATGTATTATTGTCTGGCTTCATCAATTAACATTTCTTCCTTTTGAATTCTATGGATTAGAAATAGCTTTCCTTTCCCGTTGATAATTGGAGTTTCGATTTCACATACTTTTCCTTAAATTTTAACTGGCCAACCTGGAGACTAGTCTAGTTGTTCAAAGTCAAGTATGCTAAATTCTCTTATTAGATTATAGTCAACGCATTTAATTCAAGATGGGATTAAATTTTTCAGTTTCGTTGTCATTTTAATCAGTCTTAACTGGTGGACTTCAGGTACTTCATCTCTCTGTTGGTACTCAGGTAGATTCTGTCAAAGAGATTAAATTGTATGAGTTATTACTTCTTAGTTTAGGTCTGTGAAAAGACATGTTCTTCATGGCTTGAAAAGCATCTATTGCTGCAATTTGGGATTGATCCTTGTGATTATATATTCAAATATTATGTTGGTCTTTGAAGGCCTTGGACACGAGCTGTATTGTGATAGAAACTAGATTATTATGAGTAGGTAAATTGTAAATACAGAAGCATATTGCTTTTGTTTAATTAGAATGTGTGTGTGTGTGTTCAGGCATAAGCAAATACTCTATTGCATATTTAAGGTGCTTGTGGAGGATGATGGGATAATTTTATTTTTTATTTTTCACTATCAAACACAGCTTTACTTTCCAGATTTATGTGACAACATGATTGAAGCATAATAAAGCTGCATGTTCACCCATACAGGAGACAATACAGAATGCTGTTGAAGATTCTATTACCTGGCCTGTTCGGAAAGTTGTTCCAATTTTGCCTGGGGATTACAGGTATGTCAGTGCTCGGCAAGAGATGGAAGCACTTTGATTGCATTTTTCACTTTTCTTTCCTAATAAAAATTACTGTGTCTTTGATTGCTGGTCTCTCATCATTCATTCTGTAATTGTAGAAAAGCATTTGAATAATTTTCAATGATTAATTATAACACCATGGACCTATCACCCTAGAAATACTTAATGGAGTAGTTTTTGGGGTATTGGAAAT
Organism: Populus pruinosa; assembly: GCA_026413675.1. NCBI lineage: Eukaryota > Viridiplantae > Streptophyta > Magnoliopsida > Malpighiales > Salicaceae > Populus > Populus pruinosa. The sequence continues at coordinate 4,763,509 of CM048597.1, read as the reverse complement.
AGTTTTTATACTAGAAATCTACCTCACACGAACTCAATATAAGATTTGGTTGTCAGATATGCCATTCTTTAGACCTGGTATTCTTGTGAGGGCTACACTCTGTTTGTATACCATTTTCACGAACTCTTTAGACTCACTGCATATATGTCAGTTTGACTTGAAAATTGTTCCCAAGCAAACATGGAGTTGCATGAGGTGGCTGTGGTCCAATTTTTTATACCTTGCAGGCATATTACCAAAAACATGCTAGTAAGAGTTGCTTTTGAGATTATCAATTAATGCAACTCTTAATCTCCTTACACGCTCACAAAGTGTTGGACTTGGCACCTTGTGTTAAGTTCTCATGCTTGCGTATACTATCTCTTTCTCTTTAAATACTTGGTTGAGCTGTCCAGAACTGGTGATGGTTCATTTTTTCCTTTCAATTAGCCATAGAAGGTGGAACCATAGGACTGCTAAGAAGCGGTATTCGTGGTGGTTCATTTTCTCCTTTCAACCTGCTAGAGAGGGGGGAACCATGGGGCGGGGTGTGGTGGTGGTTATTGGCTGCATTTGTTTTGTTTTGTCAATTCAATGAAGTAGCTAATAATGCTATTGTGCAGTGACCTGGAGTTAAAGCCTGTGGGAATATTGGAGGTGAAGCTTGTGCAGGCAAAGGATTTGACGAATAAAGATCTCATTGGGAAATCTGATCCCTTCGCCAAGTTATACATACGCCCTTTACCTGACAAAACGAAAACCACCAAAATAATTGTGAGATATTTTTATGCATTTTAGTAGTGTAATTTAAAACAACATTGTCTTTCGAGGGGTTTTGTTTTAAACTTGATTTGAAATGAATTCGTTTTTTCTCCTGTAGAACAATGATCTGAATCCAATATGGAACGAACACTTTGAATTTGTTGTTGAAGATGCAACTACTCAACACTTGGTAGTAAAAATTTATGATGATGAGGGGATACAGGCGGCTGAGCTCATCGGGTGCGCCCAAGTAAAACTAAATGAGCTTGAGCCTGGTAAAGTGAAGGATTTGTGGTTGAAGCTGGTTAAGGATTTGGAGGTCCAACGAGATAATAAAAACAGGGGGCAGGTGAGAACACTTGTCACTTCCCTTTGGAAATAAATTATCATGAAGACTCTGAGAGACCTTTTACATCCCAGGGGTAATACCATGATGACTGTTCAATTGTATTGTTGTCTCATCTATTGTTTGATTTTAGGTGCACCTGGAACTTTTGTACCTTCCTTTTGGTATGGAGAATGGCTTTGGGAACTCTTTTGCCTCCAGCTTCTCAATGACTTCCTTAGAGAAAGTACTTAAAAATGGCGCAAACAATATGGAAATTACGGGAAATGTAAATGAAGTCACAAAGAAGAGAAGAGAGGTTATCGTTAGAGGAGTTCTCTCCATCACTGTCATTTCTGCAGAAGATCTGCCAGTGGTGGATTTGATGGGTAAGGCTGACCCCTTTGTTACACTAACAATGAAGAAATCGGAGATGAGAAACAAGACCAGGGTAAAGGCTTCATTCCAAACCATGAACAACTTCTTCTTCTTCTTCTTCTTTTCTTCTTCTTTTTGAACTGCTGTCTTTCTTGTGATTTCTTCATTAACCTTGCCTTTCCACCTCTAGTTTTTTCAATTCCTTATGCATTTTTTTATGGTGAAGGAGACCCTTGAAGAAGGGGATTTTATTTATCTTTGCACTTCTACCTCATGCTCCTAGCTTCTTAATATCTTCAGCGGTTACTATTGCTCTCTCTGGCTTCAGAGTATAATTTATTTCATTGTTAATTTCCTTTTCCAGGTTGTGAACAACAACCTGAATCCTGTTTGGAATCAAACTTTCGACTTTGTTGTTGAGGATGGACTACATGATATGCTTATTGTCGAAGTTTGGGATCATGACACATTTGGGAAGGTACAAAGAAAACAAGAACTAACTGCTGTTATTTTTCAAGTTCTTTATCATTTACTTACGTAATGGTACAGTTGTGATCATTGTAGGCCCATAGTCCTGTGGTTCATTTGCATTCTCGCAATTATCCCCTAGGTCGGCACTACAATGACCTGAGTTGATCCTAGGTTTTTTTTTAAAAGAACATTTTTAATAACAATCTTTGTGGGTTGTTAGGGATTAATCAAAGCTGCTCTTATTGTCTGTGGTTTTGAAATTAGAAAGTTTTAATAAAATCCATAAAATGTACTATTCTTGATATTTTATCTTTTGAAGCAATCGTCAAAATGCTTGCTGCTTGCACATTATACTCCAAAATTAACGTGTTGGTAATTATATGGTGGGGCTGACTTCTGAACTGGATGCTTATACGGTTCCTTGTCCATCTTGTCCATTAATTTTCTAATGTTAAACATATTGGCCAAATGAGTGGCTTTAATACCAAGTAAATATTGGTCTCTAAACCACTACTACGTGCAAATCTCACTATGGGAGTGCAGTCGTGGTGCCTGAGCGCACTTTTTCCATCGGGATATCTGGTGCTTGGCATTTTCAAACTTTTAACAGAAAGCTATCCTGACATATAACACAAATCTAGTAGCTTCGATGGATTTAGAGACTTCTGCATTGTGCTGTATGTCTTTGCTGACCTTGTGTTGCTGTAATGAGTGCTGACACCATTTTTGGGCTTCATTGTATTTACTTCAGGATTATATGGGGAGATGCATCCTGACTTTGACCAGGGTTTTATTGGAAGGCGAATACAAAGATTGCTTCCAACTTGACGAGGCTAAATCTGGAAGATTAAATTTGCACCTCAAGTGGTCCCCACAGCATATTTATCGCGATTCTTGAGTGAACCCGTCGAGTAGCAGACCCCAGTCGGCGAACCTTTTGAAAGAGGCTTTTCTTCTACCCACCCCATAGATGCATACAGAGAACATTACTGTCATTCTTGCGAACCAGTTAATAAATCTCGTGCCTTGTATATGCGAGGAAACACCTTTAGTGTAAATAACTTTTTGCAGTGGTCTAAAGGAAAAGGGATTGAAGTAGTATACCGAACAGGTAGATTGGTCGAGAGGACAGCGGGAAGTGCTGTACCATGAGATTGTATGATTGTCACAGGACAAGCCACGATTTGAATGTTCTTCGGGAATGATGCTAATTCCCATGATTGAAGTTATTACACTTTTTTTAAAAAAAAAACCAGCAACATTCCATTATTCCTGACTGTTTCTGGTAGCAAACCAATTCATATTAGAAGGCAACTAATACTGAGTAAGTTCTTACAAATACTACTATGCCAACCAGTTCCCCTCCTCATCCAGGACTGAAAACTAACAAAAACCTTGTCAGAATCCAATCACTCGAAACCGTTACCAACCATTGAACGAGGATGCCTCATGTGGGTTCTCTATATATATGCAATAACACTAATAATGTTAACTAATGTAAAAACCCAAGTGTGTATGGAAGATATATGTAAAGAATATATTTGGAAGATAATTATTATTGTTTTTCAAAAAAAAATGTGCTTAATTATTTTTAACCATCATAAAACAACGTGATCGAGCTTTTCGTATTTTTTTATCTACGAAAATGGGGCGCTGGGGATTGCTTTTCATAATTAAATTTTGAGCTTTTATAGTCAAAATAAAGTGCTGATAAGCTATTTATGTTCTGAAAATCTTGCCTATTCATTTCAATTGTTTTTGAATATCTTTTCGATATTCTGTATCTTAGGTTTTTTCAAAAAATCAAGAAATTAACATCATCAAATATACGTATTGTGTTTCTGCGCGTGTCTCATCTCTCAAGGTCAATGATGATAGATGAATCACACGTTAAGACAGTTGTTCTCTACATTAATTGATCCTAACGTTACAGAAAATATTATCTTTTACAGTTGGCTTAAATGATAAATGATTTTGTTAATTTTGTTATCATTAAAGATTTTAATTCAAAGAGAGGCTGTGGAAAAAATAAAAGTGAATAAATTAATATCATGAAGTACTTAGTTTCAATAGTACTTAAAAATTGGTCTGAGGAATATATTTGAGGGCACTACATATAATCCATTTTATACAATTCTGAAAGACAGGCATAGTGATCAAAAAGACTTCTTCTCTTTCTTGATTTTCCAAGTATATTTTTTTAAATGTTTATTAGTTAGAAAATTCTTAAAATAATATATTTTTATTTTTTAAAATTTATTTTTAATATCAAATTGATAAAAATAAATAAAAATAAAAATAAATTCAATTTTTTAATAATAAACATATCCTAGACAAATACACTAAACTGAAATCTTGTTGTCAATAACTAAAAAGGTTTAGTTTCTTGGATATAATTAAAAAACTGATGTGAAGGGCGATCCTTTGAAAAGAAGACTTAGTCTTGTCCGATGCCTAAAATGGTTGGGAATATACGTTATCGTTATATATATAAAAAATAAAATAAAATAAAATAAACCCTTATTAACTCATGAAATTATTCGTTTCATATTATCCCAGATGATGCCAATACAGCATCAATATTCATGCACTGGATCTTATGATTAGTTGCTTCTAATGAAGAACAGGAAGGAAATCTCAATTTATGGCTCTAAAATGGCGTGTTAATATTGTGCACAAATTAAGAGTTGGTGCATGCATGCCACCCTTTTAGAATCAAACGGATTCTCAACCAAGAAAACAAACTACAACTTCTGTATCAAAATCCCATATTTAAGTTTACATCTCTCCCGAATTCATTTCATTAATTAGCAGTAGAGCTCCGAGTAAAATTCTTCGAAAACCTAGCGACGAAATACCCATCTAACATTGGCGAAAGATTGATCTTAGAGAAGGTGTGATTGCTCGCATGGCCTATATAAAAGGGGGAAACTCTGATGCTTAGAAAAAATACAAAACATAAGTAGGGAAAGATCATGAAGGTCGACCTTTATGCAGTAATTAAGATCCCATGCATCAAGTTTCGCAAGGTCATATGGAGAGAGGAAAAATTGTGCATTGACATTTATAAATTAGAAACCAAAGAAGACAACGAAATAACTAAGCATGTTTTTGTACGTATCTTTAGTTCAATGTGAAATCCAAGCACATGATGAATAAAAACAAATAGAAATAGAACAAGAAGCATAAACAACTAGCATGCTTGTAGTATTCTACTAGACAATATTAATTAATTTTCTAGAGCTTGAGTGACAAATCAAGTCCCGAATCATCTGTTTGATAACTTTTTGGATGGTCAGTTTGCCGCATATGATCAGTACCGGGAGGCTTGTTGACTGCAACACTATTGGATGATGGAGGAGAACCAAAATTTCGAAGTAGATTGTCCTCAAACCTTGAAGAAGATGAGGAACTAGAAATTCCAAATCCACCACTAAAGGCATCCAAACTCTCTGTCGTTAGTCTACCATTCGAAGGTTGTATATTCATCGTAGTTTGCCCGGACCAGCCACCGTGGGCGCCGTAGCGAAGCCCTATGGGGGATGTCCATGAATAAGGAAGTGATGTCTTGTGAATCAAGGAATCCAACCGTACACCCAGTGACCTATTTAAAGATCCATAATATGGGTTTGTTGAGAGGCTTGAATAGGGATAATATGGCAAGTGTACTAAAGCACCCACATCCATCTCTTGACGCCTCTTGGCTAGTGTCCTCTCTTGTTTGTGTGCGTTTTGATGCCCACCCAAGGCTTGGGATGTGGAGAACTCTCTCTTGCAAAAGTTGCAAGGGAAAACCCTAGACTCGGTTTGCTTCAAGGTCTCATCGGTAGACTTTTTAGTATGGGAAGAACCAACATTCATGGGGCTAAATAGATTGAATTCTAGCTTCGACCCGCGGATCGAATTATCTCTAGAAAGCTTCAAATCCAGCAAAACACGAGCACTCGATTTGGGAAGGACTGGTTCAGATCCTTGGACAGCTTTCTCTTTCATATTCGTATTGACCATCTCTGTTTGATCTAGTTCACTACCATCTCTATGAGGTGTTCCTTCCGAGGTTGCTGATATGCTAGAACCCTCAGAGGGGCACCTTTCTGTACCAACTGTTTCCATTGAGAACTCAAGAAAGGTCAAGCTTGAGTTTGGTTTGGCATAAAGATTGTGAAAAATGTTCCTCTTTTTATTGAGTCTTGAATTAATGTAGTATCTTTTCATGAATGGAAAGAATCCCATTGTGTGGTTATTACAATGCATCAATTGTAAAAAGGGCTTGAATGATGACGAAGCTTAGAAGATTTTGTTTCATTAAAGAGGATTCTCGTACAAATATTCCTAATATGTAATTGAACTCCTGTGAACAGGGTTGCTCAATCAAAAAGAGTCAAACTTTCGTAAATGGGAGCCAATGCATGATTTGGTGGTTTTCTGATGATTATGGAAAGGAATTATTTGCATTAAGGGAAATTATCTTTCCAGTTATGCAGTTCTTATTTATTTTTTTGGATAATGACTCATGGTAAAAGATTAATGCTTGCGATATCAATATCTTGTAGAGGTTTTTCCAATGCTAAACTGAACTAGGCGCATGTTAATATAATGCATTTGCTTGCAAATCTGCACACTTTGATCATTTCACTGGATTCTGTGCATTTATGAGACAGGATATTGCACTCACAGGACAGGCATTATCAATGTGTTTTTGTAGAGGAACTTTTACAATTGCAGGATCAAAATGAATCTCCATTCAGAATGCTTGATTAACTAGCATTCCATTTCCATCAATCTTGCCGAATAAATCTGGAGATAGCTTCCGGAGTTCTTGAAATATTGTCAGTAACTTGAAACCCAGCCAACAACAGTCCTCAAATGATGCTGCTTCAATTTTTTTCTTCTCAAATTTCTTCCCCTGTGTTGACACAGCCCAACTTTCTAAATTATTTCATTAGCAAGATAAAATAAAAACTCTGATTACATTCTGATATGGATGATTTATTGTCAGTGCATAATATTTTTAGACTTCAAGTTAGACTTCTTCGTTATGAAGGCTAGATTTGTGAGTAAATTTAAGTTTCTAACTATTATGAATATTTACTACTGTAATTATTTATTCCTTTCAATAGGATAACATGCCCTTGTCAGCGTATCTTCAGCATCAATATTGCTAATACTCCATCACAAAAACAAATAAATGCTAACAGGCTGGCTTTCTCCGTTAATTATTTCACGCAGGGGTAGAACAATAATTTTAGGATTGGTGGGGGCAATTCGAAAAAAAGTTGGATAAACTTGAAAATAAAGTAATAAAAGGGGAGCCATGAAGATAATACATAATTTTTAGGGGTAAAAAATATATATTTCCCATAAAATAAGCCTAAACATAAAGGATATGATTAAAAATATTCCAGAATTTTAGGACTAACATGTTAACCACACACATAGACCTCCCCTGGTTCCATGTTCTTCTCATACGAATATCAGTGTTGCCAGAAATGACAATTTAGAGAACATTGCTTACATCTGATTTTTCAGAAGCAGAAAACATGTCCTTTTCGGTCAAAAACGCAATTGCTCTTACATTGGTGGTACATGGAAAAAAGTGGTAAATTATACTTACCAGTACTGGTTGTGTAAGACAAATGCATCAGTCGGCACTTTTTTCCCATCATCATTGCGATTCCAATGGTAGATTGCATGTGTCCTGTTCTTTATCTCCAATGTAGAGTGCCCATAACTGGCTTCTCTGAATGCCGAGTAATCTGGTTGTGGATCTCTAAACCTGCAGGATGAATGCAACAATTATTTAATACCACCATCAGCAGTGTTCTCTAAATCTTTTCCCCGAGTAGCTTCAGTTACCTTCCGGCAAGACCTTCTTGATTTCCTCCATCTCCGACAGTAATGTAGACAGGGGCAGATTCATCTGCTGCCGGAAAACGGTCACCACTAGATACATTGTAGTGTATGTTTGAAACTCGATACTGAAATTGGTAAAAACAATTTATGAAAAAAGGTGCTTTTCCTCTAGTCTAATGAAAGATATTTGTCAATGGAATTGTATAAAATTGTAAAAAAAAAATTCATGACATACTTTCAGCATATATTAATTAGCATGACTAAATGATGATCAAAAGTACTGTGCTTCGGAATTACAATTTGTTTAGTTGATGACAAGTTAAAAGTTAATTGGATTTTGAATGAACCACCAAACAGTTTCTTCGAGAAAAAACTTTCAGTTTCTACGAGAATTTTTTTTTTTTCTGAGATCTTAACATACAAACATTAGCAACCATATTGTAAAACAAAGGGAAAAACATATGAGGAAAGAAGCATACTGATCTTTCATAAGCATGGACATGCCCAGCAAAAACTACATCAACTTTGTAACGAACAAACCACTTCTCAAAGACTGCCCGCATACTTTCACCTTCCATGAAGTGTGCTTCGTTACTGTTGTAGATGGGGATATGCATAAGAACAATGAGCCAAGGTGTCTTCTCCCTGTCAACCCTTTTAAATTCTTCCCTGAGCCATTCCCACTGAGGGGTATATTTCACTGTTCAAAAGTTCAAATAAACTGAGGGATATAAATCACACAGCTCTTCCCTTAAAAAGAACGCTATACATTTCTATGTCACAGGGGTTTGATTATTCACTCTGGTTTTAGCGAGAGAGGTCAAACTAGTATTTGCTGAGAATTTTACTTGAAACATAATTTTAACGCAAGCATCTCAGAAGACACGTTTGTGGAATGCACTGATTTCGCTTGGTAGTTTTCAGGCAGTCTCCATTTTAACATTTTTATACACCAAGGTCTTGAAATCATAGCAGGTAACAACATGTTGACAGAACAAGGAAGAAAAATACTACAAATACTCCTGCTAAAAATCCTTCAATTTTAATGATAATGCATATCCTCCGGGGAATGTAGATAGTCCTCGTGGATTTTCAGGAGCAGCACAATAGATGCTACAAAATCAGGTAGGAGATGCGAGCTAACCTGACAAACTGAGACAATATGACTGCTGGGAAGAGATCAAAAGTGTTAGGCATTGTAAGACAATTCGATGACTCATGCTTTTAACGTGCTTGAGACAAATTGTGTAGCTAGTTTTCCCTCTTTCAGCATTATGCAATATTTCTATAGCAAGGCCAAGGGAAACTGCTGCACAAAGTGCAGTACCAATGAACGACCTTCTGAACAGGTCCAGCACCCATGGTGCAAATTGAACAATATGAATTTTTACCATACGAACACTCTAATCTGAGACTGTCCTATGACTGACATTAAAATCGTAAAGTTTTCTTGACACTGCACTTGGCCACAATTTAAAGAGAAGTTTTTCACCTGTTACTTGTAAAATAGTTTCCTCAGGAAATTTTAAGAGGCTGCCAAGACTTCCAGAATCATGCTGGTCAAAGAACCTTATCAAAACCTTTCACCGTATGTGATTGACATTATCAATATCAATCACATAAGGTTCTGAAGTAGTAAATTATGAGATGGGAGAATGGAAAATACCCTTGCTTATGCTGATAAATTATGTCACTGAAAATTAGTGAACTCCCACTGTGAGGTAGGAGAGGAATAGATTGTGATTCATTGGACTACTTTAGTGTGGATCCATAAAACAAGGCACCCTAGGATGACTGCTGAATTGATATCAATGTAGAGAAGGGAATGAAAAGTTACCGAAAGAAGAATAGCTGGACAGCACAATTATATGAGCAGATGCACGTCTGATGGCATACCAGAAAGGGCTGCTGCTTTTGGAGGCTAAATGAGGAGTAGGGTATCGATTAAGATAAGATTTGAAAGGAATAACTTCTCCCTGAACATATGTTACAATTGTAAAGAATTAGGATCTGAACAGGAACTTTAACTTCTAAGGAAAACAGATTTCTACATGTGATCTATATTGCCAAGCATTGCATGCTGAATGTATGAAATAAAACAAAAAAGGAAAAGAAGAGACAAAAAACACCTAATAAATTATTTAGGTTATTAAGGTCCACACACTGAAGCTGAAACTCATGTCTTGTCATGAAAACTGTCAGTAAATTTGCTGTATTCTTTGACTTATTGATATTTCATTTCTTAAGGACTAAATTTTTTTGCAAAATTAGGGAAAAAGCAGTTACAGTAGGTTCAATGGGACAGTTAGTTAAATCATACATAGGTGTAGCTGGATATGGGGGTTTACAATAAGCAACAAGGATATACACAAGGAAAAATAACTAACAGAAATTGAAAAGATCAAGTAAAAAAAATTTGCATGTGTCCACAAGACTATTCCATGCTTATGGAATGGAATGAGAACAATGGTACTGTAGGAACAACGAGAAGCAATAACCTGTAAACGGTCCAGAAAATGTTTACTGTCAGTATTACCAATTCAGTATGCAAGTTCCTTTATTCATTAGACAACATTACTCAGCATGGATCACTATAAAATCTCGTGGGATCATGATAATCGTGGCAGTATAGCAGCAATGGAAAAAGAAATAGAATCTAAAAATGGTCCAGGTGCTTGCTGTATCTGTACACAAATATTTCTTGTGCAATGGACAGCATATATCAAGAATTCAAGATAGACTGGAAGTACTCATAGCACCGAAAAGTTAAGTTAAAAACTGAATGATGACATCATGACAGAAAGCAGTGCAAAATGATGAATGACTGAACACTGTACCATGTAAGGCATGTACTCTATTTCATGATTTCCAGCAGACCACATCCATGGCTGATATGCTGCACTGCGCTCAACAAAACGACCCCAGCTATCCCACCGTATACCAACATCATTGTATTTATATCTATCAGCATAAGCAAGATCTCCAACAAATAATACCGCTTGAGCTCCACTCTGCATATAATGCTCAAGTGTAGACAGGGAATTATATGTCTGTCCCAAGTCACCTGGAATAGAAAAGGAGGAACGTATTATTGAAATTCATAAGAAAAGAATGGGATCCAGAGCCTACAAGCAAGGGACCTGCCCCATTGGAGATACCACAGCCTCTGGGTTCTTTAAAGAAAGGTAAGCCTTTTATCCAATTACATATTTACATGCATACAGAAAAAAGAACATATGGATATCAACTTTAAGGCGATAGAAAGGAAAAAAGGAAGAGTAGAAGTATCATGATTAACGCTGCAAAAAGAGAAAGGCCGTGATTAGATAGAGGAATGCCCTTGAGAAGTTGGATTTTTTAGAAACACAGGGCTCTGGCATGCACAAACCCTAGCCAGTTCTTTAATTCCAACTCTCTTTCATTGTAACATGCCAAAAGACATAAGAGATTATCCATGGCACATTCTGACATAGTCTTCTCTAAAACTTATATATTGGTTGCCCATCAGGTAGGGGAAATATTTTGTCCAGGTGAAGCACTAATTTCCTCCAAGTTCTGGAAATTTCAATTATCTAATTGTTTTTTAATAGCCATTATCATGCTTCACGTAACAGAATCATGTCAAGCCTAAACAGCACAGATTCCATCAAATATATGGTACCAAAGTGTGTGTGTGTGTGTGTGTGTGTAAATCAGCAGTACATATCGAAGTTCAACGCAGCGTACTATTTTAACCTTTCAAAAATTTTATAACGGTCCCTATAAGACTTTGTAAAGAAGGGAACAACTCACCAATTATTCCAAACTTGTAAGGAGTATCTGGATTGATCTTTGGAGGTGTTTGGAACCAGAATTCTCGAGAAGAATCACCGCTGCCAATCTTGTAGTAGTACTTGGTCTCGTACTGGAAACAAGAAAGAAACTCAAGTGATTATTTATTAAACATCTGTGAACCAAAAAAGATTTCCAAATTGGTTGTGTGTCAATTGGCATAGCATGGAAATTCAATTGGAGCATGTTTATATGCATAGTAACTACTCAAAAGTCATTCTTATGTGTTTGGCATGGCAGAAAACCCCCAGAGTGCCTTTTTAATCTATTTACTATATGAAAAAGCTCTGCCAAGATCAGAACCTGTTAAAGTTGATATATAAGAGGGTGAGCGACTTTTTTCAAGTAATTTCTAACACAATAATTTACTATATCAACTTGCAGTTGGTAATTTCTATGTTACTCAGAGAAAAAGACAAAATATTCAGCAATTCATCAATTTGCCTCCTTCCATGGTTCAATTAACAATTACCTCAAGGCCATCAACAAGGCACTGATGAATGTAGCCAGACTTGTAATTGTAAAAGGTGTAATTTGTCACTGTTCCCTCTGCAGTAAAATCATATTTCTTCTTTGACACGCCATATTGCACTTTGTTGGTGCCTGGTTCATCGGGTGTCACCCACGAGATAATAACAGCCTTTCCATTGTAGTCACCTTGGGTTATATGTACCTATGGTTAAAGTAATTCAGGAAAATATGGTTAAATTACAAAGAAATAACTATAAAATGAAACAAAATGCAGATATATATGGTAGATGATATTCAACCCATCATCATCTGAGGACAATGATTCCAGGGACTCTCAATTGAATGAAAAGTGTGCTTGTGGTAACACAGTTTAGTAGGTTTCAAGATACATTAACCTCGTATAGTCATAAATATCAATCAGTAATCTTTGCACTTGAACGCTACTGCAGTTGACGTAACACCACTTGAATTTAGTTTTTCTTTTAGAAGTACTTGATTGCACTAATCTACTTGCTGTGTAAAAGGGGTCCGTATGAAGTTGTAAGAAAGAAAATTAGAATACATCTTCATATAATTGCATTAAAGTTGGGCATAACAGACAAAATTACCAAGCATATCCATATGTCCATATGCAATCTCAACACAGATCTTTTTAGCACAGATATTTTAATTGCTTACTTGTTGAGGTGCATTATAGCCCTTTGGGACTGCAAACACTTCATTATCAAGAGGGATATCGATAGATGGCCATTCTGACCGAATAAAAGCGCTCGTTATCCCAGCATTTCCATTCTTGAGAAAGCCCGAGAAGATGAAGAACACCCACACAAGTTGAAGCAACATGGACTGTGTCGCAACAACCTTTGGCATGATTATTGATCAATCAGCCAATGACAATTCAATAGCTGCATCCCATAATCAATGAAAAATTTCAATCACAACGGAAAATCAACAAAAATATCTTACTGTCCATGTTCAACCAGTAATTCTCCTCTAAAACCATATTTTCCAAAAACAAATAATTCAATAACTGCACGCAGAATCAATGCCAATATATCAATCAATCACAAGGACAAATCAACCAAAAAAGGAAAACAAATGCTACTATCAATTCCGACCAGTGATTTCACTGTGGAACCATATTTTCATTCCAGGATTTCAAGACTGCATAAATTTCAAAATAAACTTTCAACATCATCGTCATCATTTTAAACATTGAATTGATGAGAAGTCGTACCTTAGAACATTAACTTGAAGAGGGTGGCAGAGGTGGTCATGTGATGATAATGTATGTATCAGACTTTATACGGAGAAAGAGAAGAGGAGGAGTAGGTTAGCAGGGAAGATCGTGGTGGCGTGACGTAAGTTAATTAGATAGAAAAGACAGTTTGTCGTGTGGTTTATTGATTGCCTTAGAGACAAGAATGGATGTGGCAAGTTGCAGAGGATTACATGGCAGCCCATAATTGGTAGGTTTCCTTCCTTGCAAGGTCCAATGGCTTGTGTCTGCAATACGACATAAGAACTCATGTGTGATTCAATCCTGAGGATGTGCTTTTGGATGAGATAACGTCAGAGTCATTTTCTTTTTCTGGGCCATGTCAAATATTCCACATTAAATTAAATTAAATTAAAAAAAAAAGAGGGTAAAACGGAAAGGTTGTCATGATAGAGCTAAACACCGCTCACTCCATAATGAACTAGAGCAGTGTGTTTTATTCTTTTATATTTTGGTTGCCAAATTTCTTTTTTAATTGATTGGGTCCTTCGATTGTAAACTTGATAGCCAGTTACTACTTATTTGCTTTTGTTATCTTGGTTACAAGCATCTTTCTTGGTAAAAACTCAAATTGAATGGCCTTTTCTACCCTAGAAAACATTGTCCACACACACAAATTGTTGTCAATGGTTGCATTGTTTTTTTTCTTCCTGTTATTGCATGAAAAAATAAGGAGTGGAGGAGATAAAAAGGTTATTGAAGCCGTGTTGAGAGTCTAACTGCAACACACAATGCCCAGGAGAAGAAGCTTGACGAGACAATCTGACAATAAATTAAAAAAAAATTATTTGATTTTTAATCCTTTTATAATTTTTTAATTTAATTTTAAATTTCATCTAACCTATGACTAATTGAACTACAGTTAGGGCCTATACAAGAAGATAGTAAGGGATTTATTAATGTTGTGTTTATAATTTGAGTTATAAATTTTAAGAGTTAATTTATATTTATCAATATTAAAATAATATAATATATTTTTATATTTTAATTTTAATTTTTTTTATAATTTTTCAATTTAGTTTAAAATTTAATTTAACTCGAGATCAATTAAAATCTAAATAAAAATAAAATAAAGAAAAGAAAAGAAAAGAGACATATTATTCAACAAGGTTAATTTATTTGTGTTATTTGTAGTTATATTTATTAACGAGTTATAAATTTTATATGTTAATTTAAATTAATAAAATATCAAATATTTTTTTCTTTTAACTCTTTATAATTTTCTTATAATTTAATACTTTAATAATTTATTATTTTATATTTAAAAAGAGTTATGCGGAAGCAAAAACAATAACAACTTTATTTTTAAAAAATTCATTCGGCACTTGAACATTACAATTAGTTCGCTCTTGGCCTAGAAGTTGCACCAACTTTTTTTCATTTATTAATACACATGATCATCAATTAATCTGATTCAATACACTGGTCAAGTTTTTTTAGTTTTCAATTCAAGTATTTCATCACGTAGAAGAAAAAATAAAATAATAATGTTCATATTTTTTAATACAATGATTGGCTTTTGATCCGGGCTGTATTCAGCACGGGCCTCGAGTCTATTCTATTCTGGTATTTAAATTCTAAACTAGACCACCATATGCAGGGGTAGTTATTTCTATACCAATTTTATTTTTTCAAGGTTTATTATCAATAAACAATAGCCAGGTGATCTTAATTTAGGAAAAAGAATGAGATTATTTAAAAAAAAATAACATAGTATTGTTGTTTTACAATTATGGTGGATAGTAATTGCTTTTACAGTCATAAGGTTCACTATCTTCTTCATTATCTCTATTGTTATCCCTGCAAGTGATGATATTAGGGTTTTTATCATTGTCGTCACCTTCGTTAATTTTCATGTTGTCACCGCCATAGTTATATCTATTGTTATTATCATTTGTTGCTTCAATGATTATAGCTTTTGTAAATTTCACCTCTCTTTACTATTATCACCACTCTTGTATTAAAGAGTAATTCTTTTAAATAGAAAACAATAATTAAACAATTTTAAATGTTTTTTTGATTCCCAACGAGAAGGAAATCAGAGTGAAATTATTTCGAGAACAAGAAAAAAGGTTAGGGTGAGAATATAAGTAAAGTAGAGTAAGGGAAGAGGGTCATGAATCAAACATGTGAACTTTTTGGAGGGTATAATTGAAAGAACCCTTTAATATAAGAATTAAATTGCATGTTATATGATTAAAAAAAGAGAGATAATTGCATGATATAAAGAAGGATAACCTTATTGAAAAAATTGCCTTGTCTTTTGTTCTTCTAATTAAGTTGCTATTTATTCTAATCAGTGTTGGAATTGAAAAGTCATGAATTGTATTATTCACCCCTAATCCTTCATTCTCAATCCTTTTTTATTTAAGATTGTATTTGGTTAATGTTTATTTAAAAAAAATATATAAAAAATATTTAATTGAAATAATTAAATAGATGAAACATAAAATAAATTTATCTCTAGTATAGTTTTTAAAGTGTGAAAGATATATTTATTTTATTTTTATTATATTTGTCTTTTCTATTTTTATATGGTAATAAAATTCTGTCTAAAAAACTTCTCGATTATCCGGAGAAATTATTCAATACTCTCTTCTTCTCATGTAAAAATAATTTTATTGACAAT
Source organism: Populus pruinosa (assembly GCA_026413675.1). NCBI lineage: Eukaryota > Viridiplantae > Streptophyta > Magnoliopsida > Malpighiales > Salicaceae > Populus > Populus pruinosa. The sequence continues at coordinate 4,747,531 of CM048597.1, read as the reverse complement.
TTAATTTTAAGTGAGAAAGCTGAATTTCATTGAATTTAAAATTACTTGGGCTATAGCCCAGACCAGCAAGTTCAGCGAGTACAGGACTTTAAGCCCAAGTTTTGAAACACAGGAGAAGAGGAGAGGGTTCTCAAAAATAAGCCAGCCCGAGGCGACATCGTATTATACCTATCTTCTCTTGTTGTCTTGTAATTAAAAGCAAAAAAAAAAAAAACCAAACCCTAGCTTTCAATTTATCCCAAACACATTACTATAAATACCACTGCAACAATTAATCCTCCTCTATGTCCGCTTGTCGCAGCTATTAGGGTTTAGTGGAAATTTACAGCTGCTCTCTCCTCTATCTCCTCTGATTGCTTCCACTTTCTTTAGCTATCTCCACTGCTTCCTCCTCCTCCTCCTCCTCCTCCTCCTCTTCTTCATCCTCCGTTTTCCAGGCCTTCCGCAGCGATAGTTTTTTGGTCTGTGATTGCCTATGATGGTATTAAATATACTCCGAGATTTATATATCTATGAAAAAACTTTTAACCTGAGGCATTTGTTTAGGCACATTTACTTTCTTTTTTTCGCTTAATTTTTTTTGTTGCATGTTATTATGAATATATATATATATATATATATATATATATATATATATATATATATATTTAATGTAAGTTATGGCTCAAGTACAAGGCAGGTGATGATAAAATAGACAGGGACATCAGTTACTCTCTTTTTAGGGAGGATGATGACCAAGTCTAAATGGGAATCTCTCTGATGCCTTTTTTATACATATATGATTATTATTTTTTTGCATTTATAAATTGTGCAGATGATGATAGAACAGACAGGGACATCAGCGACTCCAATTGAAATTGGAGAATGTTGACTTGTCTAAATGGGAATCTCTCTGATGCACAAATACTTTCTAGAAATCAATGTTTGATTGTAGCATTTCATGTGTTTGTGTTTGGATTTTGCTTTCTTTTATCGCCTTCATTGATGTCAGGGCACTTAATGGTATGCAAAATTAACCTACTTTGCCTGTGATGCAATAGAATTTACGTATTATCAGATAAGAGTATCATGATGATATCTATCTTATTGTCACTACCTCTGAGGCAAAGTAATGACTATAAGTTGGATTTTTATTTAGTGTCACCTCGAGTTAATTCAGGGTCTCGTTAGATTGCTTTCGTATAGATTATTTCTTTGTTTTTTGATTTTTGAGTGTCTGTGAGAGCAGAGTTGTTTACAAGTATAAATTATATATTATTGTGCCAATTGTGGGTTTAAATATACCATGAGCTATTGCTATGAAAACAACCTATTCTGAGGTTTTCCATTCTAAACACCTTCTGTTTTGCAAAATGCTCCATCCGGTTCTGTGAGGACAGGATTGCTTTACCTCTGAGGCAGTGACAACAATGCATCTTTGCTGAATTTCCTAGTTACTTTTCTAAGGTTAACGTTTTTCCCTGTGGGTATGGCTACTACCCAGTTCCAATCAAATCTTTCTAGTTGCAGAAATCTGCTGTTGAAGTATAAAAAATAATAGTTCCATAGTTTCACATTTTGGACGGTTTTTCCTTCGGTCCGCAGAAATTTAGATTGAACAGACCGAAGACCTTTTCACGATGGAGTTGATTGAGATTTTATTAGTGAAACTACTGGCATCTTTGTGAAGGTTGTCTGAATGCCAGTTGCTAATTGAAAGCAATTCCGCCACCCGGCTTCTATTCACAGCAGATTTGTTAGGGCTTGGCCTGTTAACGAAGAGGAGAGCATAAAAAGATTGATTGCCCTTTCCCTACCGGACTGGACTCTTTTGATTGGTGCTGAGTTCGACCCAGACTCTTTCAAGTTCTAGCGTAGCCCAAATAGTTTCGACTGTGGACGCTCGCTAAAGTATGACGAAGGCAAAATTCAGAGAAGGGATTTGCAGCTCTAAGTTAAAAAATAAAATAAAAAATCAACCAGTGATACAGTTAATTTATTAAATAATATTCTTTGGACCACAACTATTTATTTAAATCGAAGCTATTAGTTTCTTTATCTTAAGAGCTGTGTGCCATGACTACGTGGAGGGGTAATACAAGCAACCACCACCAGAATTAAATGGTTGTTTCTTTTTGTCCATTAAAAATATTTTAGAAAAAATTTAAGGTTTTTATTTTTTTATTAATTTAAAATTATTATATTTTTAATGTTTTTAAATTAATTTAATGTGTTAATGTTAAAAATAATTTTTAAAAATAAAAAAATATTATTAACATATATTTTAATATAAAAAATAATTATAACTATACCCATTATATATTTCTTTTAAAGTAGATAAAAACAAAAAGGACAACAGTTTCTGTACCCCAACATGGTTCTGATGACGTGTTCGACTGCCTTGCTGATTACTTCTTGCCATTTACATTTTCTCAATTTTGTTTCTAAATCACGTGGTCAGCTTACTTACCCAGGAGACAAATTTGTTAATTAGTATCAACCAAACTTAATTAATTAAGATTAGTATTCTGGAGAATGGCATGTAGTTTGGTATAAATAAATAATTAGTCCTTCACTTGCGTAATACTATGATTTTGTGGCTGCCAGCCACTCCTATATATAAAGATTTTTATTCGGGAGATCAAATTTCATTGCCCTAGTCTTGATTGACTTATAAAATACAAGTGATTTTCTCTATCTTTTAGCCTCTCATGTTTCTCCATTCATTATATATATATATATAAACTGGTTTCCTTTTTTCACACGAACGTGAACCTCTGTGACTGGTCGTTAAAGAAGTAGTCATTTTCTCAGAAGCTCATTCGCATAAAATTTAATTCATCACGTCTCTCTGCAGAAATATATAAAGATTCAATCTTTCTCTAGAAACAAAACCAGGCACTGAAATGATGGAAGACACACCATCAAAAGAAGAGATTACACGAGTCCTTAAAGTCCTAGAAGCTCTAAAACAAGCTTCTCATGATTTACAGGCACACCCCAGTCCTAACTCGGCCGAGTCCAACTCTCCTGCCCTTAAAGCTTTGTTAGAGCTCGAGACGGAATCAGATACAATTCTCTCTAAGGATCCCCTTCTCTCTACCCTCTCTGAACACCTTGCTAGCCTCAAATCCCTTTTCGACACTCTACAGAGAAGCTGTGGGCATGGAATTGGAAGTTTCTTGGCTCGCCGAGTCTCGACTCAGTCTATATCCCGAGTTGCTGGGTCGATCGAGTCGGAGATTCAAGCTTGGATTGATCGCGAGAGTATAGACAGATTGATGAAAGGCTTGAAAGATCCGTTGCAAATTGAGGAGGATGAGTTGGTGGGTTTGTTGAGTCAGTTTGAGGACCGAGTTTTACAAGGGTTTAATCGTGAGTTACAAGACCTGGTGCTTAAATCAAAGATTTTTTGTTTACTTGAGAGAATTTCATGTGATCCCAGTTGCTCAAGAAAGGTAAGAGAACAATGTGCTTTCGTTGTTTCAGCTCTGATTAGATTCAACAAGGATGTCTTCGTTGGTCAAGTGTTGATGGGTCGCTTGATTCATGGTGTTGTCTCAATGGCTTCCTGGAAATCAATGGAAGTTCTTTGTTCACTAATTAAGTCAATAAAATCACCACTTGTGGACGAGATTGAGTCTAATGGTGAAATTCCAAAAATCATTAGTTTCTTGGACTATAAAGACATGCATTTGAGAGTTGTAACAATGGATTGCATTCTTGAAATTGGCTATTTCGGCCGAAAAGAGGCGATCGAAGCTATGCTTAGAGAAGCGTTGATAAAGAAGCTAGTTGAGCTGCAAAGATCAAAACTTGGTGGGGATTTGATTGACATCGGAATGTTTGATGACGAGAAAGAGAGAGGTAAGGGGGAGACGAGGTTTTTAGAGAATCACCCATTTGCAAGCTGTGTGGCAAGATTTGCAGTTCAATTAGAGGTAGGAGAAGGGTTAAGGCAGAGGGAGAAGAGGGCATTCAAACAAGAGATACTGAAGACAGTAAGGAATGCCTGTGTTTCTAATGCCGAGGCTGCTACTATTGTTGCTGAAGTTCTTTGGGGGTCTTCACCTTGATATTGTGTAATTAACAAATTCGGATTAGCAAGAAACTGGAAAGGTAATTGCCTTTGATCTGGTTTAGTGATTTGTTAGGATTTTCTTTTGTCTCGTGTCCATGTATGAATTGATCAATGCTGTAAAGGAATTGTTGAATAAATTGTTGGATTCATTAATTGGTGGTCAATTTACTATCCCCAAAATGAATGAAGAAATTTCATTGATTAAACTTTGTTTCCAATCTTTTCCTTTTATATATATCATTTAATTTTACTTTTCGAGAAATAATATTGTTTGAGTGGAAAGTTTAACATTCAACTTGTAGTGGTTTGAGAGAGATGTGAGGAATCTGGGGGGATTTTGGAGCAGGCAACCTTATTCTTCCATCCATAGTTTGGGAGATGACGTGGATGAATGCATACTTTCAAATTTAGGCTATTTTAGGCCTTGGAGGGGCATCCTTGCTTGGCATATGCTGCTGGGCTTAAAAGAATCTAATTTATAAAGAGAATTTGAATGTGACTTCTTAGACGAGGGAAGACTAAATTATCTGATTAATTAAATCAGATAATTTGAGTAAAATAATCAATAAATTATCTGATTAATTAAATCATTAATAAATTTGAGTAAAATAAAATATATTTAGTTAATAAAAGACAATTTGCAATTTCAATAGATGTTAGAATGAGATAGAAAATATTTAGTCAAAAATCGATGCAATAAAATATATCATATTCTATAATCTTCAAATTATAAACTAAGAAAACAATTTTCTATCCACTTCATCTTCTAAATATCATCAAAGAATCTCCTTAACCTATAGTTGAAATATTTTTTTCAATTAAGCTAACAATATTATGCATTGATATTAAATAAAATGTGTAAGCTATTACGTATACGCCAATTCAATAATTTTATTATACGTATATATATAGTATAGACACATGTTTATATACTTCTCCCACTTTCTTCAAGATCGATGGTGCACGGTTAAAAAAAGAGAGCACGTGGTTTAGGCCATGCTCCAAATGGCATGGCCACCCTACACCGCGCGTGGTCACCAACCCCCACGACCATTTCGATGATATGGTTAAAAACCATCTGACTTTTTTAATGTCATTGCGTGGTCAGGACCCCACCCCACGAGTTGACCACTTAATTTTTAATACTGAAAAATATTATAATACAAAATAGAAAAATAAAATAAACTAAATAATATTTATTTTTCTGAAAACCTCCTCCGGCCCTAAAATCATATTGTATTAATCCAGAAGAATTTTAAAAATAATATTTTTTTTTACACGTGGATCAGTGAAACTCAACTACATGGTAAATACAGGCTCTTTTTTATTCTCACAAAAATGGTAACTCATTGCAGTATGTATATATATATGACTTATGCTTAGGATTAATATTTTCGAAACAATTTTGGAAAACCGAAACGAAGAGACTTTCATTTTCCGAGAACATGGGTGCTTCTGATCTGTTGCTTTCAAGACAAAAACCTAATTCTGAGAACAACAGGTCTGTAATTTTTGTTTTGTTTCGTGCTATTCTTTTTCTTTCTAGATAGAAACAGATTCGTGTGCGAATGCACTGATAAATGAACAGGTTAAATAACTAATGGAGCCCAGAAAGTTGAACATCAGTGATACACACCGAGCTAGATTCTTTGATGCTTATACTGTCAAATCCAACTACTGGTGAAACAAAATTCTTGTTGCAAGATAAAACAGAACCTCTAATACTAGAAACACATGCTAAAGTGCCAAACCCCACTATTGTCATCATCGTATTGTGGCCAGGCTATGCCCTAAAGCAGCAAATTCATTAGCATTTGGACAAGACTACATCCCTTGGATGCATAAAAGTTGGGAATTGTCCACCACCATCTTATAGAACTCAATAGTCATCATGGCTACACAATAATTTCACAGGATACATGATTGTTATTATCATAATATCTACTGTCTACTCTATTTTTAATGCCAGTCATCACATTCCCAGTACGAATTTGCAAAAAACAAAGGACAATTACACTTGTATTTCTTGAAAACTTCTGTATATCTTCTTGTGGGGCTTGGAAGTATGGGTGATAGAACGAAATTGCAGAGGAAGATGTTTGCTGGTGAGCTGAAAGATATGGTTAATCCTAATGGTCATTCAAGACCCTCTGGAAGCTAGTCATTTTTTGGCCGACTTGGGGTCCCTGTATTCCATTATTGTGACTGTTAGGAAATCGGAATTGAGGCAAGAGAAAGAAGGCAAGGGGAAACCACCTTGACAGTGGCTTGATTGGCAGTCAAAGTTGGCTTGCATTCAATAGAGACTGATGCAGTCGGATATTTCTCAACATTTGGATTGGTTGGACTGGGAAAATTGAAGCGGATACCCTCACCATCTGCAGATTGGATACAACTGAAGAGCATACTGGTGTCCGTCTCTCGTTTCCGAGGAAAAATTTCGAAACTCAACAGCTAAAGGGCTACCTCGTGGTCAGTTTTTAGCGGACCAGATTTAGGTTGTGGTCGGAATTTGAGTTCTTTCTGGAAAAGGCGTGAGCGCAGTCAGTTGATCAATCATTGCATGCCAATAAATGGAGAAACATGAATGGATGGTCACTGAACATAGTTCGCTAACAATTTGAAGACACTAAGAAAGTGAGGCCATCATGAAGGTTTCATTCTCTGGATCTAAGTATAAATTCTCATTTTCCAATTTCCTGTACAAATATAACAACGATTTATTTGTTACTAGGCTCTCAGCCCGAGGCTGGCGGGCCAGTTGTATGATTTCAAGTAAAATACAAAAACAAAATATCGCTATCTATCCTCCTTCAAAGATGCATCGGAAAATTGCAGCGCAGGAAAAAAAAGAAGAGAAGGACAGCCACTGCAAAACTTAGCTCTTCATCGTTTTCTTCACGTGGAAGGCCGATTTGCATCCCAGCTAAGTAAATAAGCTTTCTAACAATGGTTCCGTCCAGCACCATGCTCAAAAGAGGACAGCAAAGACTCATCCCATCTCCAATACTTCCCTGCTTTTGTTTCCAGTCATTTTCTTATGGAAAATGGCCTTGAAAATTGAGAAAACAGAAACGAGAGCAATTTCAATGTGCTCAGAGCTGCTGATCTTTATATTAACTTGTCCCATGTTCTGGCTATTCAGATTGGCATTAACAGCCATTCTCATGCCTCTGACAGGTCTAAATTCAGACTGAAACCCTCCGCCCAGCACCATCTCCTTCTTAAAGGAGAGAGCTGACATAGACAGACTAATTCTATCATCCCTCACAGGGTAGTCTCCCCCTCTTACTGTGGCCTCAAGACTTCCACCATATGCCACTTGTTCAGAACACCTCATTTGGCCAGCATTCACTACAAACTTGAGTTGCTTCCCAACTAATATGGTATCTTCAAGCTTGGTACCAACATAGTACTTGTTCCCAAAGGATGTCAAGGAAACCCCGCATTCAGTTACATTTTGCTTCAGATTCTTCAGCTTTGTGTTGCTATGAACTGTATAGATCGTACCTTTGCCAGAAGACTGAACATCAAGGCCTACAGAATAAGTTCGGCCCCTAGGATCTGCATAAGCTGCAGTGCACTCAGACTGAATACTGAAATCCTGCTTGTCCTTGCTCATTTGTCCTGTGATTGAGGCATAGACATTCTTTCTTATTTCTATAGCTGTCTCCATGTTTACACCATCAAAGCCCACATCATGATCCCATCCATGAGGATCAAGAACAGGTCTCACAAGCCATTGGTCACTAGTGACAAGGCATCGATACCTGTGTATGGTGCAATCCGAGTCAAAACTTGGAGGGACCACCATATCTGGCAACAAAACAGCCTCTGGAGATGCCTGCTGGGGATCAGAATTACTGTCATCTCCAAAGTTTTCCTCTTCAGAAAGCTTCCTCTCCCTTAGCCTCCGAGACTCTTCTTTTAACTGTTTTTTCAAATATAGTGTTTCTCGATAATCCAGCTCGTCAAGGTAGTCTTTTTTCTGTGATTTAGTCAACTTTTCAAACTGAGATTTTGTCAGGATTCGGATTGGAGGTAGTTGATCATAGTCATCTTCCTCATCTGCATCTGAAAGCAAAATCTCATCAACATCAGGTTCTGATTCACTTGGGCACGGTTTAGTGCGATGCTTTAGAAAAGATGAGAGAAGATGGGGCAGAGAAGGCACCCGGGGGGTGATCAATGGTCCCAATTCAATGCCACCTTCAAATTTCAAGAGGGTATTAGCATCACCAAGAACTTTTGTGCATATGCAGAATAATAAGAAATGAGATTTCCACACTTGTCCATTGGGAAGAACGCTTTCCCCCATCAAGTTCTTTTTACAGTGAGGATTGTTCTCCACTAAAACTACTGGATTTTCAAGTTTTGAGTCGGATACTACCTGATTTATATAATATTGCATCAAACCTGTGCATTGAGTCACATATGATTCATAGCTAATAGGATATCCAGTAGGTCCTTCAAGAGTTGAAGAACCATGAGTCATGACAACGATGGTGTTAAACCAAACAGCATTGCCAAAGACTTCGGTCATAAGCTTCAGAAGGGGGAAGTCACAGTAACCCATGTTGATGAGGTCAAGGCGTTCAAAGAATAGAACAATGTCTGGTGGTGATTTTCTTATGAATCTCCGAACAGAAAGCATAATCTTCCTATTTCTTCTCAAATTATTTGTAGATGAAGGTAAAAAACCAGGTGTGTCAATAAATGTTACTTTGACCCCATTGATAGACCCCACAACCTCTTTGATGTGTTCAGTGGCTGGTCGAAATGCATCAGTCAGAGCCTTTGGTTGATCGAACACAGAATTTATAGTTGCACTCTTTCCAACACCCGTTTTACCCAACACAAGTATTCTAAGAGAGAAGTTCAATTCAGGTGTACCAGATGCCTCTTGTTCTGCTGCTACAGTTCTAGCTCCATCAACTTTAACTCTTTTCAAGTATGATTCCCCTGCTCGTATTGCAGCTGCTAGGTGCAATCTATGTAAAACCTTTGCCACCAGAAGATTGTCATGTGACTGCCCAAACCTTAGAAGAAGGCGGAAGAAGTTAATTCGAAGATCCTCAATCGTGGTCAATGAATCAGCTTTCTTTACCTCAACCTCATGATTAGGTTGGTAAGAATCTGCAGCCACTTGCTCCAGAGATTGAGGAGACCCAGTTTCCTGATTACAGTTAGACGAGCATAAAGTATCAGAAGTTGGTGATGGAGACTCTAACTGGGCCACGTGAGCTGCAAATAATAACAAGCAAATAAACTCTCGCTGAATGCAAAAATCAAGAGTGTTAAAGTCAGATGGCAAACATAAAACAATTTCAAACTCAGTTAAAAACTCAGCTCCCAGCATTAAAACAATTTTTTTGCCTTGTCAGCATATGGTAATGGCAATTACTGTTCATACTCCACGTAGAAAATGCCCATTATACATGTCATACTCAAAAGTATTAAAAAGCAAAACTCTACCAAAATGTTTTCAAGCTAGCATGGAGCAAGATAGTTTGTTACTTCATACTAAATTACTGCAGTAACTAAAACCAAATGTTCCAGAAGATTCTTAACAATTTACCATCTCTGCACTAATAATTAAAACAGGCAGTGCAATTCATGATCCTTGAATCACTGATCCCCAAACCAAGCCCAATATAATTCAAATCCATGGGACCAGAATCCAATAACCAAAAGTTAGTTGCTTTGATTGGTAGAGCTATAAACAACCCCATCCCCAACCCCTAAACCAAGAAACACCTCATTCTCTCTAAAAACTTTTAAAAAGGTAATTAGCATGAGGGGCCAAACAAACATCTCGAGCAATTCTCATTTCCGCAAGGAAACTCATGTCACTGGATTCCCCAGCACAACTACCAAAAATATCTAATATCACAAAGTAATTCTCTCATTTCAACAAGAAAAGTCATTGTTCTAGTACCTAACTGAGAAAACCATTTCTCCATCAAGCAAAACATCCTCCGAAGAACAATAATTATCCAATTAAATGCTAACTGAAACACATATAAAGAGACAAAACTATGACCAAGAAAACAACAAATTTCACAGCAAGAGTAGCCAAGAAGCAAAAACAAGCACCTGGATCATCAGTTTCTTCATTAACAAGCTCCTCGCTAAAGAAACTGCCGCTGCCTGACAAAGGTCCAGTTGAAGCCAAAGACTTGGACAACAACTGACCAAAAACCCAATCTCTAATACCCTTCATTCTACCTGCAAGAACTAAAAAAGATGGCATCTTTCGTAATGATTTCAAATGTTAAACAATAAAACCAAACAATCAATAACCTGACATAAGTAAGAGATTTACCCAAATCAGTCCAAAGTGATAGACAAAAGTTGTTGAGCCCTAATACAAAACTGAAAGAACAAGAAACAGAGAGAGTTCCCAATAAAAATCAGACAACTAGGTTTTGAAATTCTGTGTCAAAATCAAAACCCCAGTTGGAATCAGCTAAGAAAGGTATGTGCTTTTCTTGGATTTGGTGATGTCGAGAAAGTGGGAAGGAGAGGTGAGAGACAGAGAGAGAGATTGTAGATAAGACAGGGATGATTAACACACAGGACACGGACACAAACAAAGCCCTGTTTTTTCTTCTTGTTGTGATTTTGTGAATAAAGAGAGAATCGAAAGAAAACGATAAATTGTTATTATTATTATTATACAAAACCCTAAAAAGTTAGGGGAAATATTGTTGCCCATAGCCACTCTCAATTCACTGATTTTTTTTGTTCTAATTTTTTTTACATTTAAATTGCTAAATTAGAGGTTAATTTTGATTAATTTATTAGGAAAGATTAGATTAAAATATGGAAGATCAAAGTGAAAAAATTAAAAGTGATGAGTGGTTTTATCAAAATTTAAGTGAAATATTCTTTGTAGTCCCCAAAATTTATTATAAATCTTTGGTCCCTTTTATTTTTAATTTTTAAGAACAAAGTGAATTTTAGCCCAATGCTTTAATATTTTTATTTATTTATTTATTATTTAAAAAAAAAAAGAAGGAGGAGGCTTCCAGCAACAAATAAAAAAAATTATCACTTACAATAATTTCAATCGTCATGAAAAATAATAATTTTAATGTTAATAAATTTCTTTGAATTAAAAAAATTTATCATGGATGTTTTTTATTATGAATTTTTAGACTAATTTTTGAATTGTTTGAAATCATAAATATATTTTATATGGTATTCATATTGTTGTTTTGTCCAAAGTATAGTTGAAATATATTTTTTTTATTATCTAAAACATCATAATATAACTTTTCAATAATTTTTAGATAAAATAGATAATATGTAACCTTTTTTAAAAAAAAAGATAAATAAAAGATAGATGAGATCATCATATCATATGTATTTTTTTTGTTTGAATTATCATAACTTTTTTTCATGTTTTTTGTATTCTAGGCCAACCAGATTTAAGCAATGAAATTTTTTTTCTTCTAGATTTTATTCATTATAAATAAAAATTTATTGATATTTTAGTTTTTAAAAAAATTATCATTTAATATTTTATTAATTACTTATTAATAATATTTTTTTGGTTTAGTGTTTTTTTATTTCTAATTTCCTGAATATTTTATTAATTTATTCATTTTAAATAAAAAAAATATTATTTAGATCAATGAAGTTTATGATCTAAACAATGAGTTTGACTAGGTAATTTTAATTAATTAAAAATCTTCATTCATAATTTTTTATGTTACATAAATTTATTTAATTAAATACAAATATAAATTTTATAATTTTTTATTGATATTTTTTATGTTAAAAAACATATAAAAATAATATTATATTAAAAAAATCTAACCCGAAGCAATCATTTGATTTATTCATTTTTAGCGTATGGGCTTCTGCTTTTATTTTTGACCAGATCTTGGGCTGTGTTGGAAAGTCAGGTCCAGTCTTGTCATTCTAACTTGATCATTTTGCCACTTTTTCAAAAATATGAACCTTAAATTATTATTAGATGCTTTGGAGGTTAATTATCCATGCACTACAGTCACTTGATTAATCAAGTTTTTTTTTTAAATTAATTTAAGTATCGATTGAATTCCTTTGTTTGATCAATTTGTTCAACATAAGTCTTTCATCAGTAATTTTGTTCATTAAATGAGTTGTGTCTTTGACTTCATTGACCTCATCACCTTCTTTTTTTTCAAAAATGAAAAATAAAGAAATAAAGAGAACTTGTACAAAATTATAAATTTCATAATTTCAATAAATTTATTTTATAATAAAAAAATAAAAACTAATTAGATTAATGAAATTAAACAACACATGTCACTTGATTATGTAATTTACTTAACACCATCAATAAAAACTTAAATAAATAACTCAGATTAAACAAATCAATTTAGTATAGAGATATAATTGATACTTAAGTCAATATAATCGATTTAGTATAGAGATACAATTAATACTTAAGTCAATATAAGGATGACATTAATTAATTGCTTGTTGTATATACAAGATTATTGTTGGTTGTTGGTTATATCAACTTTTTTAATATAAAAAAAATTCTTGTTAGTATTTTTTTAACAAAAATAATATATGAGAATTCATTTTATCTAATCTGATTGATTTGATAAATTTAAAGATAGCTTAAATAATCAATAAAAATATATTTTGATTAAAAAAATCATGATAATATTTTTTTTATAAATAATAAAATAATAAAATATTAGATCTACTTAAATTAACTTATCAAATTTATTACCCTAGTCATGAAATTATAATAACCTTATATAAAACAAATAAAAAAATTATTAAACTTGATAACTTGATTCTTAATCAACTCAATATTAAATGATGAAATTGAACATAAAATTTAACTAATATATATATAGTCAACTTTAGTTAACTTGCCAAACATGAGTTAAAAAATTGAGATATTTTCATAAAAAAAAAATTAAACACAAATTATAAAACTAGATTCTTAATTAACTTAATATTGAAGAGTAAAATTAAAAAAAATCAATTAAAAAACATAAAAAAACCATTTGATTCAACTCAAGTTAACCGAACAAACCTATAACCTAGGTCATGAAATTATCACCATTAATCCTCAATTAATTTAGTATCTAAAGATGAATATAGCATTGAATGATGAATTATCATCATTATTATTATAATAATTATTATTCTCATCGTTATTATTATCATTATTAATATTGTCATTATTATTACAGTTATTATTACTACTATTTCTATTATTAAATAATATCATAATTGTTATTGGTATTATTATTGTAATTATTATTTTATTATTGTTGTTATTATTATTATAATTATTATCACCGTTATTATAACTAATTATTAGTTATCACTAAAATAACTAATAATATTTTTACAAACCTTTAATTAAAAAATAACATAATTTCAATTCGCTAATTTATTGTACTAATTGTCTTATTTATCCGGATCCTCAAGTGTCTTCTAGAGAAATTCAAAGACACTGGCCTTGAAATATAAACTCCTTATCAGCTTTTGCCAAATTGAGGTGTCTCGTCATCTTGTTGGTTTGTATCTTTTTGCATGTTCCAAGAGGAGAAATCTACCACATTTGGATTGATTTCTTCTCCTTTCACTGAAGATGCCTCGAGTAGAGCAACGTTATCTTTAATTGCGAGAAACCAGTTGTTCATGGTTAAAATATAAGTATACAATTTTTCAATATTCGATCATCAGAAAATCAATTTTATAAAACATCATGGCTTCCTTCTGATGAAGAATTAGAAAAGCTGAGTTACGAGAAACCAATTGTGCAAATGATGCAAGCATGAGATGCAAAAGCGTAGCAATCATACCACATATCCCTCATCTTTACCATGCCTATTATTAACATTCCCCTCTCTTCCTTTCAGAAAATGAAGGCAGTACGAATAGAAACTTCAACTTCATTTTACAAATATACTGTAATATCAGTCATTAGCACACAAAACATGTCTGCTGCCTGATTTGAAGGCATTGTCATTCATATTTAGCTTGGTAACAAAGAATATTCACAACTTTTTATCAGGCTTCTATTTGTCAACTTAGGTTGAATATATAAACAAAATACTCAAAGAGCAATGATATTCATGAATTTCCTCTTGGCAAATGCCAACCACCATTTGTTTGGAGTCCCATTGGGTCTATATGCGACACTCAGTAATCTCCCACTTGTTTCCTCCCTTGTCTGTTTAAGATACTTTCTGAAGAGCTCTGCATTTTAAGAATTCGAAAGTATAAATACAGAAAAAAATTGGAATAAAAAATAGCAAATCAGTCACAATCATACTGCAAACAAACCAACATTCAAAACCGAAGAGCTTAAAAGTCCAAGATTTCAGAATTATGGCTCAAATCAACAATTCTGTAGAACAGTTAATAAAGGGAGCCGTAATGGAGAACTTGCAGCCAACTGAAACTATTATTGAATTTTATTTACTATGCAGTGTCACAATTCAAAAACTTATATAGCTAAAGCCATTGGAATAGTGCAACATCACCAGGCTCGAGGATATTAAACTGCCCTAATGATATAGTATTGATATGGAAAAGAACCATGAGAGTAAAATGACAGTCTCCATGGTTTGAAATGTGAATAACAAAGTCTGTCACACAAAATTTTCATCAGCATAACAGTAGTGAGGAACAAGAGTAAAATGCGGTAATGCCCATGTCTTATTGATAGCTGAAAACAGAAACAAAATTGATTTCATGATCCCTATAATCCAGTCACAAACTGAGACGAGAAGTTAATTCAGATTACTAGCAGGGTTATGGCAATCTGCTAGATAAACACCTGCCTGCAATCAATGATAATGCAGTTTGAAGAGAGTGCTAGTGCATTTCAATGCTTCAATGATATAATTATAATACAGCATGCAAATAAATTTGCTCATGGATCATTTAGGCTATCTAAAACTTGGTTCGTAATTCATATAGTTTTACAAATTTGGCCAAGTAAACTTGCTCCTAACATGACATCTGTTGCACAAATTTAACTCCAGGAAAAAAGAAGAAGGAAGTTTACCTGCTTCCTTCTGAGATTGAGGATCGGCAAAAAGACCTGGGAAAGGAAAACCAGACTCTCCAGGCACAGAAACCTTCTCCAAACCCAAGTTAATTATTGCCTTAGTACCTTCAGCCAAAGTTCTACAACCCTCAAGCCTCTTCAAAGCCACATTGATGTAGAACGTTAAGTAAATAAGGAGCTTATCTGCTGGGCTTTGAATATTAAAATTTCTAAAGAAAACATTGGCACGAAAAAATGTGATTGCTTCATCAACTATATCAGTTCTATCTGCACAAAACACATCCCAGTTTCCACACAATCAAGACCAGACAAAAAAGAAGAAGAAAACCCATCTAACAGTCATTCAATCATCGAAACAAATTATAATGCATGTGTTTATAACTTTATAACCTTGATCCGAAACTGGAGCAGGACCCTTTATATGACTTTTCAACGGAAGCAAAGGACAGCCACATGCTTTTTTCACTCCCTCCTCGTCCACGAAACTAGAGTGATGAACCTAAGCATGAAACACCATCTTTCAAACTTCATATATAAACAAAAACTCAATTCACATTTGGTTATTACCAAATATAAATACACGAAATAAATAGAGCAAGAAAAATTCTAAGAACACGGGTACCTTCATTAGTTCCAAAGCAAACCCAATTATGATGACAACCAAGTTTTTCCCATTAAATGACTAAAGCCACAACCTTTTACCATATCTACTCTTTTGATTTCAACTAAACCTGCCTCTACCCAATAGTACAAATAAATCTGACGCATCCAATCGAAAATTTATATCAATTTTTCAAAGTAAAAATACAAAGATGAAAAGTAATGAGGAAAAAAGATTTCCAGATTTCATTCACATACCATTTTCAATCCCAAAGCTCAAACATTCAAACTTTTGCAGTATTTCAGTCAAATAAGAGTATCCCTGAAAACAATTAGAAGCAAGATATTAGATTTGCAAATTTTGAGGGCTGAATTGATGCATTAGAGAGTGCTCAAATGTTAAATTATTGTAGAGACTCGGATATAAAAACAAACCTGTTTTCACTGGAAATGAAAACATAAGGGAAACAAAAAAAGTCCCATGATTTAAAGTCTTAAGAAAGGTAAAGGTAAGAAAGAAGTAATAAAATTACCTGAAAATTTTCAGTCTCGCAGGAGTACGTTGTCGGAGTTTGATTAACGCTGCTGTTGGCCTTTGATCTGCAGTTTTAAGCAAACGAGGAGATCAAAACGCGCTGTCGTTTATTTTTGTTTATTGCGTGGGCTGTCGTCTCTGCTCTGACTCCAAATGAGAGTTTCGAATCCCTTTTGGGAATGCGTTTAAGAGATATTTTATAAAATTTTAATTTTTTTTAAGTTTTTGATTTTTTTACGAGTTATTATTAAAAATAATTTTAAAAAAATAATTTTTTTTATTTTTATAAAAAAAAACTTTGAAAAAGAATGTTATTAGACTCTAAAAATGGATAGCCGTTTTCTGCTTTCTTCTCTCTCTCTCTGTTTTTTCCTTTTTTCAACTAAAAGGAAAATATCATGCATTTATTATTTATTTATTTTGTCTAAAAGTCTGAGAATTTATCTTGATTATTGATTCAGCCATGTAGAATTATATATAATTTCTTTTAGAACATGCTTGGCAGAATCCACACCCCATCTCTTTGAATGCTCAAACTGTCTTCAAGGACAGAGAAAGATAAAATCCGAGGTAGCTGTACATTGCATTTTAATGATAACAGAAGGAGTTACAGATAGTGATGATGCAGTCCCAATTCGTAGAAAGGCTAAAAAATTATTTCTTCTGGAAATCAGATGCCAGGAACTAGTTAGATAGAAAGACAGACAAAAGCCTTCTCTAAAACTTATCAGGTCAGCATCTATTACAAGGCATTGTCCAAGATCTTACATTTAAAACCATAAAGCTGTCTCCTACCACAAAATCTTTGAGTGCAGAAGAGCTTGGACTGTAAGCAATCGGATGAGTTTCTGATTCAATCCTGCAGATTGCGTCCAGCATTCTGTAACTTTTCTCTCTAGGATTATGCAAGCCCACCAGCATTTGTGATTAAAAAACAGCAGGAAATCCCCATTTTCAAAGTGCTTTATCACCGGAACGCAATCGGAGAATATTACCGTGACAAGCATTTTGACCCATGAGTGGCTCCCGAGTCACACCATCCTCTTGCATTAGCCACACCTCCACAGAACCTTGCTTGAAGGCACAGAAATACAAGGAGTCGCCCTAAAAACCCTTGAAAACAGGCGAAGTTGAAGGGCCGGCTTACGGGATTTGAAAGCTACCGAGGATGACCGATTTATCTTCTTGTCTACGGAATTCCATTCCCTTTAGTTCCGAGAACCTTCGTCACAAAATTTGCCAGTTCTGTCACCATGCCATCCTCATGACCAGTTTACACGTTCAGGTGCTTTATTAGCAAATACAAATTCAAGATGGGCATTTACTTGGAGCCTGTTTTACTGGGATTTGAAATTTATTATTTAGTTTTTTTATTTTTATAATAATCTATTTTTTATTATATTAGTAAATAAAAAATGAGTTATTATGTTGTTTAATAAAAATAATTATTATAAATTTATTTTTATTTATTTTTTATAGAAAAATATATTTACATTGAGTTGGTGCGTGGTTTTCTTAAATTTTATTTTTTATTATGTTATTAAATAAAAAATAATTTTAAAAAAATATAATTATTAATATTAAATTTTAAGATTTATTTTAATTTAATTTTTTTATATAGTTATCATGATTTAAAAAAAAATATTTTGATATTAAATTAATACTTGGTTTTCAAGCATTTATTATATTATTATATAATTAAATAATTTTCTAAAATACAATTATTAAATTTAATGAAAATCATCACTGTAGTAATTGATTTAATAAGTTAAATTTAAATTTACTAGATTAATATAATATCTCACTATCTTAGTTATTTTCAAGAAATGATGTCATTTTAAAAAATAAAATTAAATCATATTTTTATTATTTATTTATTTAAATTTTTTAATCTGTAAAAACAACCAAATAATATTGAAAAAGTCCATTTTCTCCCAGAGGCAAGGGCCAGCGTATGAACACGTTCTTTTCAGAAAATCGAGCAAAAATATATGAATATTATAGACACGGTTTCTTTTAGCTAAAACAGAAAAGTGATGTCATAGGTTCCCTGTGATTGAGTTGCACTGTAACTTTCTTTCATGTCGGTTGCACTGTAACTTTGTTTCATGTCGGTGTAAATTTTTTATCATAATTTTCTTACATCTCCACCCTCAAAATAATAATCATCAATCATCACGTGTTGTTGTCATCATTCCACTGCTTTCTTCACTAATTATTTTATTATAATCATTATTAATATTATTATTATCATAACAGCAATGATCACTAGTTAAAAATCATAATCAATATCAATTAATACCATAATTATTATTAATTATACATGAATTGTTTTATTATTCCTTATTTCCGGCAGACCCCCGAAGAGAACTTCCAGAAAGAACGGACAAAGCAGATTAGCTTTCTTGTTTTCTCTTTGCTTTTTAAACGAGAGTGAGCAACTCTCTAAGTATCAGCGAGTTATTCCGCAGTTGACTTTGATCTTTTATTGATCTACTTGTTCAGCTGAGATTGTCACCTCCTAGGAATCCGGTGAAATGAATCAATCTCAGCATGACATGCGGTAGGATCTATCGGAAAGCCTTCTTTCTAACTAAAGAGAATCACTCTTTTCTTTCTCAAAAATGGTGCAAAAGGGGCTCGAGACTGAGATTTAAGCTTTGATTCCAGGAAATAGCTTTGTGATACCTAACTACAAGAATAGAACATTCGGAACTAGGGACATCAAAGCTTAAATCTATGATTATGGAATACGGTTCTTGCCAGTTGCCTTACCTGCGGTTTCTATTACATCCCAGCTAGCCATTTCATATTTTACCTAATAATATTAGGATTAGGAGGTAAAGGATGACTAGCATAAATAGCGTTAATTTAATAATTGAAAAGGGACGTAAAAAAAGGGGTAGGCAAGGAGTTGAACGACAGAGCAAGCCATTCCTGGTAGAGCTGGGAAGGTAGAAACCTCTGATGGTATAGTTGAGTTCAGTGATTCGAAGGAAGGGAAAGGAGCTGCTTAAAAACACCTGCCCTGCTGTTGGAAGGTTTGCGGAAATTCATAGATTTTTTTATAGGAAATATGATTCTAAAAAAAAAAGGAATAAAATTAAAATAAACAAGTCATGGATAAATCCAAGCAACTTTTTCTTAATCCCAAGCAATTTCTTCGCAGGCGTTTGCCGCAGATTGGATCGGGGGATCGAATTGATTATAGGCAAGTAAAGGACGGGGGCGAGAACAACTACAAATTCAACAGGCGATATTATTACATTCCAATTCCTTCCCAACACCTCCCAAGAAAAATCCTGAATTAGATCTCAAATTGACAGGTTAGTGTGTCAGTGTTCAGGAAAACCTTTTATGGGTGCCTGAGTTCATAGCAGTTCTTTCTCTGATCCTAATCGTGTCGTACATACAACTTTCTTTGTCTTGAGGGTGAGGAACGTGTTTCTTTTCAGTTTTGGATTCAAATTGATGTTTCCTAAATTTTCTACAAAACTCATAAATAACTAAAATTAATTAAGGTTATTTATTAGTTATTTAATTAAAACTTATTCAATTTAAATTAACATTTTTTAATTATTACCATTTGCATGCAAAATCAACTTTTTCTAAATTCTCAACTCAACCATAAAATTAAAAAAATTATAATTAATACTTATTAAATTACTTATCATTTTTCAAATTTCAATACACTTAAATTACAAAAATCACTTTCAATTTCAACAAAAATAGATTTTGTATAGCTCGATAAAAAAACAATAAAAGTAGAGGAGGAGGTTGCAATATTTATCAATAAACAATGATATAATATAATATTTTTTCTCTATATTTTCATTATTATTTTTTTAATTTTATATTAGTGTATAGTCATTTTCACTTTAAAATTTAAATGATGAAAAGTCAAGTAGTTATAAATTTAGCTAGTTAATTTAAAATAATATTATTTTAAAATTTTATTTAAAATAAAGATTATATTTAAAAAAAAACATAAAAATCAAATTATGTATCACTCGGATTAATTGAGTTTGAGTGGATCAACCCTCACCTAAATTGATATGAAACTCAACCCTAACTAAATTCTAGATAAAAAAAATTATCATATTAACTCGTAAAATCAGATTTAATAATATTAATTAAACTTAGCTCGTTTTAACAAATTAACTTAAAAAAAATTGATATTTAGAACTTAATCTAATTAAAGTTTTAAACTAATTAGATAATACATTAAACTTGAAAATTTTAATTGATTTAATAAGATTTTTGATAACTATGTGACCCAATCTAAATCTAACAAGATTAAGATCAAGATCAAAGAAAAAAAAAAGGAGAATAAGAAATGCCATCATTTTAATAAAAATAATTGATCGGGTTGATTAGTAACCCAAACATTTTTTCGGATCAATCTTCGAATCTGATGTAACTACTATGGGCCCGCAACCAACAAACACAGCATGCTATGAAAATTCGAATTAATATTCCATGCCAGGAATCTTAACTTGCAAGTTGCAACCTGCTTCGTGGCTTATTCAAGATTCTCCTCGATGCTGTCATCAATTTCCAAAGATATTACGAAATGCTGTTTTTTTCCTTTAACATTGTAAGTATCTTCTGAGCTGTATACACAGAGATTAAATGATACGTTCATCTGAAATCTTATTTCCGTGACTTTCTTTAAAACTTCAAAGGCAAAATGACAAGAAAGAAAACAAAACCAGTTACCGTCAGAACCTACCAACCATTCCTTCAACAATGTATATAGTATAGGATCCATTGTTCAAGCTGTCAAGTCACCACTCTTCCTAAGCTAGGAGGGTTGTTTGAAAGAGGACGAAAATATTAAGTTTAATTTATGGTCATAGCTTGCTAACCAATCACTTGTCTGTCCCACAATTCACTCGTCAAGGGTTGTAATTGTACACAATCCACCATTTTACTATCAGTTCGCTTCAGATTGATTGTTGTTCTGTTGGAAACATTCAGCAACTTTCAAAAACACAGCAGTAAGATATAATAGAATTGAAAGGACATCAAACAAGTTATTTTCAATTTTTGCTTAGGGATCAATTTTGTTCTTCCATTTTTCCTTTTTACAAAAGCTACGGTGAATTGAAGTTATCACAATGTGGTTATTTCATTAGAAAATTGTAATTGAATAATTTATTCTGTGTAGTTGTAGCAGAGATTTCTTGGTTTTTTCCAACATTGGCATGAAGTCAGAGCAACTAGCGTGCCTTAATTATTCAGATTATCAGTATCAATGTACAAGTCGGTCTTCTTTGTTTAAGCTTGAAGTAAATTTATAGCAGGGGCTACATTCAAAGACAAGCAAACTAGACTTCTTTGTTGTAAAGAAAAACCATCCTAGCCACAGCATATATGTAGATTGGAGATTACAGGACTAAATGTTCAAGCAATCAATGCCAGGGTTAAAATGAAGAGGGAAGCATGATTCATATCCCAAGGAACTATTAAGAAAAAGATTATACAACACAGTCAAGTTTCACCAGACCACTAAATCCTCCCAAAAAATACCCTAAAAGAATCACAACCTTTACAAACATCAGAACATGTTCTTAGAAGAATTCACTCTCCCATTAGTTGGTGTTCATAGACTCTTAAGGACAAAGAATGGCACTATTAGAACTAGCTATACATTTCATTCTAGTACTGACAAACTTTGGTCATGGTTGATGGTGCACACTGGAGGGTGAAGGTTTCATTGATCAGATTATGCTTGTGAAAGATGCTGTCAATACATAAGGGATATTCACAAGAGGACCGCGTGCTTGTGCGAGTTCATGAATGTCCTTTATGATGTCAAATACAGCCTCCGGTTGGGCTAGTTTGAGTGCATTCTGTGACATTCTTTCAAGTTCATCTGTTTTCGTGCAAAACCATTCCGTCACAATTTTTGCTGTTTCTTTAGGACTTCTGGTGAAGACACCAGCCCCATTGTCTACCACATAAGGAACATTTCCCTTTTCCTGCGGTTGCAAATGAAGATAAAAAAATGAGATGAAATAAGAACTAAATCTTGACTGTTAATTTGTCAAGTTAAACAAATGTGCAGAACGCCAATCGCTTACTTGTCCAGGAATGTAGTCGTTGAGAATAATAGGTAGCCCCCTTATCAATGCTTCTGCAATAGTGCCAGGTCCAGCCTGTGAAACATTGAAGTCAGTAAAATCAATTAGATAAAGTTAATAAACAAAAAGGATTCGTTTAGCATCTAAAGCCAAAATATCTTTAGCACACTTTTGTAATTATGCAGTCACAAGCTCCCATCCATTTCTCCATCATTGTCTCAAATCCTCTAACCTGCAATTAGGCAAATAAAATAACCAATATTCAACAAATAATTTAGTGAATGTATGAAGTATATCGTACTCTTCACATACTACACGGACGGGCAGTAAAATCCAATACCTTAACTGGGATTGTCCATTCATGAGATTCCAATGTAGATTTAAGAACCTTGTTACGGCCACAAATGATGATCAATTGCCCAAGTGGTTTCCCAAGTTCTTTATCAAACAATGATTCTCCAAGAGCCACTGCAGTTTTCTTAACAGGACCCATACCTTCACCACCTCCCATCAGTAAAACCGCAGGCAAACTAGGGTCCAGTTCAAGCTCTTCTCTTAACTCATCCTGTATGACAAGAAGCCAAAAAAAAGAAGCGCACAGTTAAGTGAGAAAACCATCCTAGTAGAGCATAACTGTGCTTTTAATTGTGTGATCACAGTTGTGCACCTTCGAAAGAACTGCACGAGCAAAAGATGGCCGGATAGGCAAACCAAAAACACGAATTTGAGAATCTTCTAGGCCATCTAATGCAGCCCTCTTGGCAACTTCCTCTGATGGGCAGTAGCATCTATTCACCCCAGGATGAAACCTGAAAGTACTTTCATTGTTACAATAGATAACCAGTTATTATAAAGGGAAACAATGAGACATATATCTTCAAAATGACTGAATTAACTTACCATGTAGGATGGCAGCTATTGAGGTCGGTGATGACTGTAACAAAAATCACTTTCTTTTGTAAGCCTTGCCATTTCAGAACCCACAAAGGAATATGCTGCATCATGGGATGAACACTGATAATTATATCCGGTTTGTACTCCATTAGACCAGCCTCCACCTCCCTACAATCACACACACAACAGAATAAGATTTATAAAGTTCCACTAAACTTATTAACACAAACATTGGATTCACTTTCTTTCCGACATCCAATCACATTTCCAGCACAAGAAACAAATGATTTTAGCTTTAACAGTAATCTACATTGTGTGCTGATAAGTGGGGTCAGAAAGAATCGTTTTCAAGAAGAAACTACAAAAGCATAATCAATAGAGGAAGAGGAGAAAGAATAAAAAAAAGTCCTTAAAAGCTCTAACATTTATTAATCAAAAGATTAAATCTTTATTATACTGTTGTGACCAAATTGATGCATTAATCCATAAAATTAAAATGACAGCTGTAAATTAAAACTATAAACTACAATCCACTTGCCAGCAATAACTTATCATAAAATGATGAAATATCTCCAAGGGAAAAACTAAAAGATTGAGGGAATTAAATTACTTGGCATAGTAGGCAGCGATAGCGGCAAGATAGCAGGAGTGTATCCATCTTGGAGAAGTACTGTGAAATGCCACCTTCCATAGCTGTACGTGTTTCACCATGAATTTGTATTGCCTCTCCATATCATTCAATGGCCAGCCTGTGTACTCTTTCCAAACATCCTTCACGATTATCTGAAAGTAATGACATGTAGTAGAGGCCTTGTTTAGCAGATGAATTCTTCAAGTCCAGAAACAAAATTTCACCAGTAAAACAGAGGAGGAGAGATGGGGAAAAGGCCTTGAAAAGAGGAGGAATTGATTGAATGTGAAAATAACAGAATTGATTATTTTGCCGTGAAAAAAAAAAGTTTAGCAAATTAAGAAAACAGCAAACAAATAAATCCAAGAAGAACATAATGGCTACTACCATATTGACAAAATCGGCACTTTCCTTATCCACCTTACATATATAGAAAAACAAAACAAAACACCTCTAACAAGATAATCAGAAGATCAAAATCAGAGGCCACAAAAAACCAAAAAAAAAAATCATGTTCTACACAGAAGGAAACTCAAAGCCTAAATCACATACCCTGTATTCATCACCATATTCAAGCTTGAAAGCATCACGAATGGCTTCAGCAGAAGCACGATGACCACCACCTGTATCACTCATAAGGATCAAAACATTCTTGGCTCTCTCAGCACCAATCTGAACAAGTTCCATGGTCCCATCTTCCTCTTCAAAATCATAGTCACTCTCTTGGATATAATACTTAAGCTTTTGTAGATTGTTGCAATTATAGCTTTCGCTGCTGCTGCTGCTGCTGCTGCTGCCATCACTATTACTGCTAACGGACCCAAGATTACTATAAACTCTTTGTAAAACCTCAGTAAATGATGCTTTCCTCGGAGGAGCCTGCACCTTCATCATTCTAACGAACTTCCAAGAATTTGAAAAGTCGGTAAAAGAAAAGGCAAGAAAAACCAAGTAAAACCAAACGGTCAAACTTCCTTCCCGCCACCGGAAAATGGGGCTTTTCCTGGTTGAGAGAGGGAGAGAAAGTGGTGGTTTTGAGAGAGAACAAGGGAGGGGCAAAGGAGAGAGGGAGTGGAGGGGGGCTGGGGGTGAAGGTTATATTGTTGGTGTTTAAGGTTGTGTGCGGTGGCAAGAAAATGTTTTTGTAGGTTTTGAAATTGTAGTAGAAGGATGCTAATAATGTGCCTAGCTGCTAAAGAATGACGCCTTTTTTGCATTAGGATTTGTGGCTTTTTGTGGGGTGTTATTCAGAGAGTTTATTAGCCGTCGGATTCGCATTTTATTTTGGAATGTTCGTCCGGGTAGATTTTTAGATTCGAATCTTCTAAAATAGTACTGGCCGCTTTGAGGGTCATGGTGAGTTTTTGGTTTTGCTATTGTGCCCTTTTCTTTATGGGTATTTGCTCGTGTCGGCTAAGAAAAGGGGAAGAAAATGGTGTTGTTAACGAGGGTGTAAGGGGAAGACGAGTTCGGCCCTTGATGATGGTTCCAATTGGCTGCTGTGTTGACTTATGAGTATAGGATGGCGTGATTAATTTATGATAATTGAAATGGAGATGTGATTAAGTAGAGGAGAGGGACAAGAAAAGGAAAAAAGAAAAAAG
Source organism: Populus pruinosa (assembly GCA_026413675.1). NCBI lineage: Eukaryota > Viridiplantae > Streptophyta > Magnoliopsida > Malpighiales > Salicaceae > Populus > Populus pruinosa. The sequence continues at coordinate 4,722,083 of CM048597.1, read as the reverse complement.
ATTGGGTTTTAGTAGAATTAATCAAATCTTGCCATGATTTTAAGATGTTCTTGACATCATTCAACTAAGTTAGGCTCTCATAACGAATTGAAAACGATTCATGGATTAATTTCTTTTTCATAGATTTCCTTTTTGCCTTCTCATCAATTTAATGATTTTTTTCTCATCATTATCTCATCTCTTAATTACTTGGTATCTTGCATTCATTATCCATAATCATTCCTTTTTCACCAATTTTTTATAATCCATTTTCTAACAGTATCATATTTATATATATATATATATATATATATATATATATATATATATATTCATTGAGATTAATTCTTCACGGTTGTCTAGTATATTCAGAATAATTTATTTTTCTAAATATTATTTAAAAAAAACACCCAATTCTTCTCTTGAAGTTAACGCAGCCCCTCTTGATGATTTAATCCATAATAATTTGTTTTTGTGCTTTATCATTTTATATTTTTATTCTTTGATATTTTTTATTTTATTTTTTAATATTATAAGTTTGGGCTTGCCAATTAATTATTTTGTCTACCAAGAAAGATGTTAAGATACCCCAAAAATATTTGATTGCTTGATTAATATTTACTTTAAAAAGATAAAATTTTATTTTATTGGCTTAGAACAACCAAGATTTTAAAGAATGAATTTTAGAAGAATATTGAACCCCTTCAATTTTCTCCTATTAGGACTGGGTTACATGAATAAAAAAAGATTTTATAAGTGATTATTATATTAGTTAAGGATTAAATTTTGTTTTTCTTTGAAAATTATGTTTTTTGTTTAAATAGTTATAACCACTTATTTTAATTTAATTAGGTCGCTTTATTGTTAGTATTTGTTTTTTGTTATATAATTAAATAAAATAAAATTATTTTATTTAGTTAAATTTATGAACCGAGTCATAAATTATAGAGGCTAAATATTTTTTTACCTTATTTTTTTTTGTCCAACCTGCAGTGTAGCATGATATTAAAAATAATTTTTAAAAAATAAAAATATATATTATTTTGATGTAATTTCAAGTAAAAAAATACTTTAAAAAACAATCGCTATCACACTTACAAACACCAAAAGATGAATCACAAATATTTTTTTGTTTTAAGTACTAAATTCGTAGGTGCTCGCTAAAATTAGTTGATATTTTCTTATCATCTTGAGTTTGACCATCTAATTATATAGAAAGTTACACCTGATTCTAAAAGAAATATGCTTATGGTGTGATCTAATTGTGAATAAATCAACAACAAAAATAAAAATAAAAATAATTATTTTAAATCTTACTAGATTACGGGCATGTGCTATGTTGCATTTTAAATCAATTTTTTAATATAAAAAATATTAAGATTGTACTAATATATTTTTTCAATAAAAAAACTAATTTATGTGGGGATTATTCTAATATGACCAGGTCAACTTGGCAAATCAAAAGACCATTTAGATTAGCACCGAGGGTCTCGGCCTCATGGTGGAAAAAGTTTGTCTCCTTCCATTGCATCTGAGTTTGAGATCTCATGTGCATGTTTGTCACCCCCGCGATGTCTTACATGACTACTGGGTTTGTAGGGTGTACAGCGGGCCATGGGATTAGTCGTGGTGCGCGCAAGCTGACCCGAACATCCACGTAAATAAAAAAAAAATATATAATTTAGATTAACATGTCGAACTTGTGATTCAGGTCATGAGACCGAGATAACTCAATAGAAAGTAAATCAAAAAAATTATAAAGTTTAGTTTCCGATCAATCAATGTTGAAAGATAAAATTGAAAACAAATCGGTTTAAAAAAGAACATAAAAAAATAACTCTAGTTAACTCAGGTTAACCTACCGAACTCGTAACTGGAAGTCATGAAACAGGAATAACCTTATAAAAAACAAGTTAAAACAAATAACAAAATCTAATTCTTAATTAACCCATCATTGAATTATGAAATTACAAAGAAAAAGATCAATTAAAAAAAACATGAATCAACTGAGTTAACATGTCAAACTCCAGGCCATGAGAATGAACCTTATAAAAAGTAAATTGAAACAAAAATATAAAGATCAATGTCTAATAAATTTAATATTGAAAGTTAAAATTAAAACTGGAAATAGAGGGAGAAAATACTATTTTAATTAATAGTATTCATCCATAATTCTAGTCATGAGATTGGGATAAACTTAAAATAAATAAATTAAAAAAATTATGAAGTTCAATTCTTAATAAATATAATTTTGAATAAAAAATTAAAAATAAAAAATTAAAATATTATTTCAATAAATATTAATTTATAAAGAAATTCTCTTTTCTATTATTTTTTTAATCAATGATATAAGGAGACCATGCTATTGTCATAGCAATCCTCCATTCTCTCAACCCTATGGTTTTTTTTCTTTCAAGAGTTTGTCTCTTTATAAATAAATTTAAAAAATATGTTTGGTATTGCAATGATTTTTATGGTTCTAAAAAAATTATTTATAAAAATTATTTTTTATTGAAAGTGATTTGGTAAAATAGATACTTGATTAAAATTATGATTAAAACTGAGATTAAATAAAAAATAGTTTAATATATTTAATTAAAAATACTTTTAGAATTGAAGTTATAAAATAACTAATATATATATATATATATTAATGGTTTTTAATTAAAATATTTTAAATTTAATCAAATTGATACACCTATTTCATTCTATTTTATCATTTAATAAATTAAAAAAATAATATTTTTTTGTTGACATTAAGCATGCTTGATAGAGTTCTGTTCAAATACAAACATTTTAGATATTAGATATGATTTATAGCCTTTTTATTTTTATTTTTATTTATACAGTTTTTTTTTTAAGTAATGAAAATTATCTATATCAAAATGATGTTGCTTTTCTTCTCATGTTATTACTATTATTATTGGATGGCCAAAAAGAAGCTTTACAGTGATTGGATTTTGCAGCAGCAAGCAGTGAACAAGTGTATGAGAAAGAAGTATGGGCCATGGGGGTGATAAATTGATTTCATGACAAGGATCTTGATTATTGTTAATAATAATTAAAAAAAAATCATTGCTAGGAATATATTGTTGAAAAAGCCAAGTCTGTAAGAAGGTAAAGTCTCAGACGACCACAGTGGGAGTCGAACCCACGACCTTTTGATCCGAAGTCAAACGCGCTAATCCACTGCGCTATGCGGTCAACTTGCTATGACGTATCTGATCTTTATATATATATCTAATTACCAATTTTAAATAGCAAACATTAATTTATATGGCATAGCTGATAGCATTACTTCAACATCTTTTCTAATTGGTGGTCGGACCGCATCTCTCCTTGACTTGACCTCACAACTTTAGCCAATCAGGCCATATAGAGATCGACGGTGAGGAATGGTGGTTTAAAGTTAATTGTATAAATACCATGTTTGATAATAAAAAAAATATTTAACTATTTGTATAGGATATTTTTTTTTGCAGTTGAAACTGCTGGTTTTATGAAGCAGTCGAGAGCTATTTCTTCTTGTATTTGGTAGGTAAATAATTCAATTGTTTTTTCTCATGTCTATAATTTATCTCGATACTATTCATATAAATAGTATTTTTATTAAATTGCGCCTCACAAATATAATATTAATTAAAATTTAAATAGATAAAACATTAATAACATGTAAACAATATCCTTTTCTTGAGAGAAAAACACTCATCATCTCTTTTAAATTAAAACAACTAAAAAACTCATCAATTACGTAGATTTTACTTTTAAAACAACTAAAAATAAACTTCATCCTAATATTTAAACATCATTTGATGTTTTTGTATTGAAAATTCATCGTTTTTTTTATTGTCACCACCACTATCTACTACCCTAACCATGTATCTATTTAGTCATATAAGTAAGGTAAGCATTCTCTATTTAATCTGTAAAAGGTAAGCGTTGTACATAGTTTTTAATTTGAATTTAAAATCAAATAATTATGTTAGATTGAATTTATAGTTTATGGTGAATCTAGGGTCTATTGAATCAATGATAAATTAGTCAAAAATACATTTAATTAGAATTTATTTAATATAGTTGAATATAAACATAAATTGAATTAATTATTTTAATTAATTATATGTTGTATTTAATTTAGGTTAAATTGTCCAAATAGTGATTCTATGTATATTATTGAAATTGACTAACAATAAAGTTAAATACACATACACATTCATGCAATAAAGTATAAATATGATTGAATTATGATAAATTGCATGTTTTATTAAATTGTTGATAAGTTGATGAATTTAATATTTTTATATAAAATTAACTTGTTATAAATTTGCATTTGATTTAATGCAACCATGCATGAAAAATATCAATTGATAATGCATCATGAATTATGTTTTTTTTTGTTAAGTTTGCTTTAACGTTAAATTTTAAGAATTTAATTAAATTTACTATGAATTTTACAAATTAGAGTCGAGGTAGTGTAATTTAGTTAAATTGACTAAAATCTTTGCTTTTTCTTCTTCTTTTTACAAAACATCTAATAACATATTTATAATATGTTATTACAATAGTAATATTATTCTCGTAATAAACAATAATACTACATACAATGATAAATACAATTTGTTATTAATTAGTAATTTAGATAGAAGACAAAGCCACTCAAGCAGAAGCAAAAGCTAAATCTAATAGTGATGTTAATGAACTTGAATCACCTAATGGATGATATAAATACAAATAGATAGATGAGTAATGCCTATATACTCTGAGATTATTTTAATGTTATATTACTAGACTATGTTATATTTATTTTGTGTATATATATATATATATATGTTTTTTTTTTATTCCTGTGGTTACTTGTGATTATAAAATATGATAATATGTTGAGTTTATTTAAAAAAAATCGATGATTGTGGTTATTGTGGAATTTTATAGGTTTTTTAAGTGAAATTTTATAGGTTTTTTAAGTGAGATAAAATTTTGGATATAATTCTTATATAGAGGAACCTATGTTCAAATTTTAATAAAATTGTAAATATTTCAACTATCTAAAATCATGAAATAAATAAAATTTTAGATTAATAAAAACTATATTTTCATAAACTTTTTCATACTTACAAAATGAAAATGATCCAAAACTTTAAAGTAGTACAATATCCAAAATTGTTCGACTATTTTAATAATTATTTTATCAAATATCTAATAGTTTTTTAAAATAATCTTTTTAAAAATATCATAGTTTTAAACTATAACATTGAATCAAATATTATAATTTAAAAATATGACATTTCATTACTATCATAGTTATGAATCATAACATTAATTATTATAATTTTAAAACGTGATATATATTAAATATTATGGTTTTAAACTATATCATTATTGAAATATCATATATGAATCATGATATTTTTAAATCATGTTATTTTATCAAAAAAATTTACTATATGTTATATATTATTTCATTATTTAATTATATTTTATGTACTAATTACTCAATTTATCCCCAAAATAAGATATAAAAACTCACCACATCACTATTAAATATAATTTTATTTTTTTCTTTTATTATATTTTGTCTACTTTATCCTTTTTAACCTTATCATCTTCATCCCTTCAATTGTAAAACACAAATCGAACAAGATTGCATCCTCATTCTTGTATCATTCTCAAAAATCCCGGGAAAAAAATAATATAAAATATACCCTGCAAACGACATCGTATAGGCACCGGATGGTAAAAACAAGCCAATACAGTCCTTGCACACCTCTTGTTCTGTTCTTAAATTTCCAAAACAACCCCTATAAATTCCACTCTCTTCCAAATTCAGTCCAACGTATATAATTTTAGTTTTCCAATACACCCTTCCCCCACCTTGTTTCGATAATTCACTCAAATTCCACAAATCCCCCAATTCTAGGGTTTCAATCTATCACAAATCCCTGCCTCTTATGCTCTGGTAAAATCCCTTTTTTTTTACTCATTGTAAATCAAAGATTTCATCTCTCTCTAAATATCAAAGTTTCACCTCTATAGTCTTCTTGTGCGTTTTTTTTATTAGTGACAATATGAAGCTCATGTGGCATGCTAATGTAGTGTCTTTCTTTCTGATTTTGTTTCTACAATCTTGATTATCTGAGATTTGGGTTACTGGGTTTTTGTTAAACAGTGTTGGTTTTGCAGATTTTTCGACGAGTTGATCGTAGACTTTGGTTTGGTTGACTTTTGTTTGTGTTTTGACATTGTTGTTTAGTGATAGTTTTTGTACTGGTTCGTTGCTGAGAATTGTAAAGTCTTGTGCTTTTTTGCTGCTTTACTTGTAATGTGGCTGTGTAATTGTTAGTTTTTGACAGTTCAGGTTGTTTTGTGTCTTTTAGTGGTTTATCCCTTGAATAGTTAGCTTGGGTGCAGTGATAGCGCAGTTTGTGACATTGTTATGCTATTTTTGAAAGGCAATAACTGTGTTACTAACCAAAATGGATTAGTTTCCTGTTGTGGTGGAATGGGCTGATGGGACTGGACCAATAAGTCGGCTAATTGAAAGTTTGCTCTTAAAGTGTCTTGTAAATTGGGACAAGGATAGGGAGAGAACATCTGATTCGCTGGCCAATTAGTCTTTTCAGGAGTTAGTTTTGTGTAGTTTAGTGTTTACTCGTGATTTGCTTTCAGTGGTTGGTTTGTTCATATGTTAGAGCTTTGCTTTGCATGCCCCTTGAAAATGGAAACTTGAATAATTCAAGTTGTAAAATTCAAGCCAATTTGGTTTTGATTTGCCCTTGCCCTTGATTTACGGCACATGCTACGTGGCACTGTGTGCACTCATGTACTTGATCTGCTAAGATCAAACGTTGTCTCTGCATATAATCACCAACTTGTGTTTTGTTGTGCTGTATTGAAAAGATATTCAGTAATCCAACTTTTACAGGCCTGCTCCTTAACTTTCTTATAGACTGTAAATCAGAGCATTGTTCCATCAAGATATGCCAAGGAAACTTCTTCTTAAATTGGTTGTAACCAGATGTGCTTGCATTCTTCTAAAACTATGATCAGCGCCCCTGTAACATGTTTTTGTATGCTCTTACAGTTTCTTGATAGCTTTTGAACATGTTAATTGTTAACATATGAAACAATCTTTTATCTCAGAATTTGTTTGTCATACAGAAGTATAGACTGTTTTGGAGATTAAAAAGATGCATGAGATGTGTGTTTGTGGGGGGGTATAATAACATGTTTTGATTGTCAATTTGAACCACAGAAGTGATTTCTGATGCCAAGGGAAAAACTTATACTGATCTGCCAGTCTGGTGGTGAATTTGTGACGAATGATGATGGGAGTTTATCATATAATGGAGGAGAGGCACATGCCCTAGATATCAATATTGAAACTGTGTTTGATGATCTGAAATTAAAATTGGCGGAAATGTGTAACTTGGAATATGAATCTTTGTCAATGAAGTATTTTATCCCTGGAAACAAGCGAACTCTAATTACTGTATCTAGTGACAAAGACCTGAAAAGGGTGTTTGATTTTCATGGGAACTCGATCACAGCAGATGTATTTGTCATGGGAAGAGAAGGTTTTAAACATGAAGACTGCATGCATACTAGGAGGTATATTTTTCTGCCTTCCAGCTGCCTCATGTCTCTAAGAGCATGGATTATTGATTTTCACTTTTGAACAAGTCTTATTATTCTTTACTAAAAATCAGTAATTGTCAAGTTGTTGTATTGAGAGATTTCAATGCCATAGCATTGCTCCCCAAACTGGGTTCTTTGATGAATGACCCTGTATGCTTCCACAGTAACCCTTAGTTTTTAATTTGCCATAGCATTGCTCCCCAAACTGGGTTCTTTGATGAATGACCCCGTATGCTTCCACAGTTACCCTTAGTTTTTAATTTGGTACATTGTGATTGGTGGAATTTTTTTGGTTGCAGCAGTCATGGGGTTTTTTCTCTTTCTGACTTTGATTAATAGTGATTTTAAAAATTACAGAGGAAGTGGGATCCAACTAGCTGAAACTGTGCTGTCTCCAGTTCCTATCACAGTTGCTCCTGCTGCAGCCGCGTTTGGCAGCTGTCGTGTATTGTCATCTAAATCGACAAGAGCTGCCAAGGATAAAGCCCAAAGCCGTGCGCCAACCTGTCTTGCTGTCACTACACCAACAGTCACTCCTGCAACTGTTGCCTCTGGTAGTCGTCATGTATTGTCTTCTAAAACTGCAAATGCTGCCAATGCAGAAGCTAAAAGCCCTGCTAGTGTGGCATTGGCCATTATCTCAAAAAAATCTCCTGCCACCATTACCAAGGATCCTGGTGTTGCTAGTTTGATTCCGACAGATCTTGTCACTGTTCCTGTTGATACAACTGTCCATGACTCGGTTACAGTTAATATGAATACCTCCCCTGCTGACACTGTTAAGAAGCGAAGGCGCATTGAATCCTGGAATATCAGTGCCAATGGTCCCAGCATTGCTCTTGATGACAATGACGACAACAATGACAATACTGGTGATGTTAATGGAGAGACCAGAAGCACGTCACGGAAGACGAACATTAGGACAAGAAAAAGTACATCAAGGAAGAAGAACGCTTGGGACCATGATAATGCCTTTGTAGATGTCGAAATAGAATGGCAATCAGACAATGAAGATAGTGAATTATGTGTACATGGTGTGAACTCTAAGGATGTTTCAGTAGAAAGGATGGTTGCCTCTTGGAAAAAGAGAATTACTGGGGTAGGCCAGGACTTCAAAGATGTAGCTGAATTTCGTGATGCCCTGCAGAAATATTCCATTGCACGCCGTTTTGCGTACAGATTGAAAAAGAATGACACTAATCGAGCAAGTGGCAGATGTGTGGTTGAAGGCTGTTCTTGGAGGATTCATGCATCTTGGGTCGAATCGGAACAAGTATTTAGGATAAAAAAGATGAATAAGTTACATACTTGTGAAGGAGAATCATGGAAGCGTGCTACTCCAAATAAAAATTGGCTGGTCAGTATCATAAAAGACAGATTAAGACAGACACCGCGGCAAAAACCAAAGGACATTGCCAATGGCCTTTTCCAAGACTTTGGGGTGGTGTTGAACTATTCTCAAGTGTGGCGTGGAATTGAGGATGCAAAGGAGCAACTTCAGGGTTCCAAGAAAGAGGCATATAATATGTTGCCTTGGTTTTGTGATAAGATAGTGGAGGCAAATCCTGGCAGTTTTGTGAAGCTTTCGGTTGATGATGACAGCAAATTTCAGCGTCTTTTTGTATCCTTTCATGCCTCAATATATGGGTTTCAGAATGGTTGTCGCCCAATTCTCTTTCTTGATTCTACAACTTTAAAATCAAAGTACCATGAGATTTTGCTGACAGCTACTGCATTAGATGGAGATGACGGGCTTTTTCCAGTTTCCATTGCTATAGTGGACATTGAAAATGGTGATAATTGGAAATGGTTTTTGAAGCAGTTGAAAGCTGCAATTTCAACTTCACAATCAGTAACTTTTGTCTCTGATAAAGAGAAGGGGTTGATGAAATCAGTGCTTGAAATATTTGAGAATGCTCACCATGGTTACTCTATATACCATCTGCTGGAAAACTTGAGGAGAAATTGGAAGGGGCCATTCCATGGAGACGGGAAAGTTTCTTTGCCTGGAAGTTTAGTGGCAGCTGCCCATGCAGTCCGACTTGATGGTTTTAGAATGCACACGGAGCAAATTAAACGGATTTCTTCAAAAGTTTATGATTGGCTTATGCAGATCAAGCCAGAATGTTGGACGAATGCACTATTCAAGGGAGAGCGTTATAATCATATTACAGTTGATGTTGCAGCAACATACACTGACTGGATTGAAGAAGTGCGGGAGCTACCTATAATACAGAAGCTGGAAGCACTTACATGCAAGATAATGGGGTTGATCCGCACAAGTCAAATGGATTCAAATAGCTGGACTGCAAAACTTACTCCATCCAAGGAGAAAAAGCTACAAGAAGATGCTCTGAGAGCTCAATTTTTAAAAGTATTATTCTCATCCGATACCTTATTTGAGGTTCATGATGACTCTATTCATGTCGTGGATACTGAAAAAAGGGACTGCACTTGTCTCGAGTGGAAACTGACTGGGCTCCCTTGTCGCCATGCTATTGCTGTCTTTAAATGCAAAGGCAGTAGCATATATGATTATTGTTCAAAATACTACACTGTTGATAGCTTTCGCATGACGTATTCAAAGTCAATACACCCTGTTTTAGACAATTTCAAGGATCTGGCTGAAGAAAAAGAAGTCTCCGGGTCGGTGCAGGTGCTTCCTCCGAATACCCCAAGGCCTCCAATCCAGCCAGAGGAAAAACGATATTACTACAGAAAGGGAGAACCCACAAGGGTAATGTCTTGCAGCAGATGCAAGGGAGAAGGGCACAATAAGGCTACATGCAAGCAACCCACCCTACCCCTGGAACATGCCCCAGCCCTAGCTCTTGATGCCCCAGCTCCAGCTCTTGATGCCCCTGCTCCAGTTCTAGCTTTTGATGCTCCAGCTGTTGATGCCCCAGCCCCAGGTGGCAGAGAGCTGGCATTCATAGCCCAACCCTTGGAACATGCTACCGCCCCAGGTGGTGAAGAGCTGACATTGATAGAGCCCTGTCCTGGTAGTCCAAGCCCAGCTCAAGTTTCTTAATGTGCTCAATTTACTACGGGTTCAAAACGGGACCTTGATGAGTCTGCCTTTCCTGTATCAACAATAATGTACAGTTATATGAGCAATATTGCACAGTTATATGAGCAATAATGCTACGAAAGTGCTCTGCACTTGATATAAAGAATGAAATAGTGCTGTGTCGGTGGGACACTGCCTTACTTTTTGTGCTTGAACGGCATGAATTCTTGTAAGATTCGAGTTTGCACTTCCAAGAACCATTTTTGCAAAAATTGGACTGTAAGATGCTGAAAGTTCTACATTATCTGGTTGTGGAAACGTAATCAATTTGGAACTCGTGGTCCTGAACTCATAACAAGTGAGAAAAAATTTTCCTTGGGTGAGCTGATGAGATCTTTAATTGTCCTTTCCTATGCCTTACAGTTAAAGTAGGGCGGCTTCCATAAATGTAGGGCATCGGGGGATTTCCCACATCCGGCCGAACTGCAGTTTACTTTCCAAGTACTACTTCACTTTATTCCATAAGAAATTGATTCTTTTGACATTTCTTCATGAAGCTACATTTCCTTTCAGAACAGAAATTCATGTTAAGAATTTTAGCAGGTCAATCTTTGCAAGGATTGAAGTTTGCTTTGTTTGCGTAGAGCTTAAACTGATGATACAGGAAAATTTAGGAGCAAAGGTTCTTGTAGGTATATAGTGCAGCAGGTATTTCAGACGTCCTTCTGTAACTGTTCCTTTACCAACAGGGAAGTAGCGGCCATCCTCAATGCTGCAATGAGTAATCAATCCAAGTGCTCATTTTTGCTGGCCCTCTAGAATCCGATTACAAATGCACAATCTTCCCTTGCTGGCCACGTCTTAAGTAGCAAGAGGCAGGGTGAACATGGTATTTCATCTTTTCCGGCTGAGAATTTTATGACCTTTTGGCTCAAACTTGACAATAGCATGTTCCTTGAAACTCCTGTCCTAGTTTTTGAATTACCAGAAATAGGAATTGATAACACGAAGGTAAACAGACTATATGTTACTCTGGGCAATCAGTCGTGCAAATCCCTGTTCAAAGCTTCCAAGCAGGAACAAATTAAAACATTTTCATATTTGAACGTGTACTGCCACTTCTTACACCAATACAATTACAATATTGTCAACTCATACCAAAAAACTAAGATAGTCATTTACTGATATTTTGAATTTGTTGTACCGCCACTTCATACACCAATACAAACGTGTGTACAATATTGTCAACTCGTACAACAAAATTAAAATTGTCATTTACTAAATATGCCACCTTAACTGGTGTCCATATCTTGACAAAAACTGCGGTGTCTCTCTCTAGGCCTAGCACTAATGAGAGATGACTGCAGTTCATACTTCTTTTCAACATTCCCGACAGCAATAAGACTGAAGAACTGCCGATCAAAATCCTTTAGTCCTAACGACACCTCGCTAAGTCTATTTCAACTACCTATACTTCTTTCCACGTTCCCTGTCTTATGTTACGTCTGTCCTCGATAATCAATAGCATAGATGTAAGTCAACATCACATTACTCTTCTTCTCTAGAGGCATCTGCTTCAGAGACCAAGCCCGAGCACAATGGGCAGGGAGGGTCACGCATATCTTCAATACTTGTTTTCTGCTCCAAACATTCTGAATGGTAAACATGACCGCAAACTAGAATGGCCACAACAGAGAATTCACCAGTAGTTAATGCATTTCCTAGAAAATAATTTTTCCTTCTCACTAGTTTCTGACAGATTCCACATACCATCTTCACTGCATCAGATGAAACTGTATTCATTACCGAGGAACTGAATCTAACCCTGTCTGGCCTGCTAAATTCTATTTCCTTGTTTTCTGAAAAAGTGGAAACAAATTAAAGTCAATGCAAGTAAATGTAAATAGCTGATGTGTTGAATCTTAAAGATGCATTGAAAAACTCTTTCATCTTGTGTGTGTAAGAATTTTAGCTCCGAATGTGTAGAAAATGATAACACCTCTGATATTTTCGGAAATAATATAGAAATTATTTAGGTGCCCCATTTGTATACAAGCATGAATGAAGCAGCTAGATGCTAGATTATTAGATTATTTCCATGGTGAAGGGAAAAACATTGTCTTCAACACCATGCAACTGCGAATATCTCACCTGTATGGCACCCAGGCTTGGAGCCTGGTTGACTGATAAGCTTGAAGGTAAGCCTCTCATTACGTGAAAGGGCAGTCTTCCCATGAGAAGTTGATGCATCAGCATGGCTCCCCAAGTTTCTCCGGGAGTACTGATGACCATAGTAGTGTCGTGATCGTTTCAAGACTATTGAACGGCCAAGGTTGTGATTCTGATGTGCATGAGAATGCTGTGCATTCAATACCTTTACAGTGTTATCTGAAGTATCCACCATGGGCATGAGAGGCCTTGATTCACTAGACTCTAGCAAATAAGATTTCTGCTAAAGGAAAATTAAAAACAATTATTTTTTTCCTTTTCCTTTATTCTTTTTTCATTCATCGTGAAGACATTTAAATTTTTATTTGGTCACAATGTAAATAAAAAGAAATATGAAAAAATGTCTCATCCTGCACCAAGTATTCTGATCCAGACATAAGTTTTCAAGTTTTCAGTTTAACCCCTCATCATCATCCATGTAGGAAAGATAAAGTGAGAGCAAAGCAGCACACGCAAGAAGAAATTACAGTATCTCATAATTAAGGGAAAAAATGACTAACCTCTCTAGACAACAAGTCTGTTCCAGAAGAGCATGGCAAGTCATCTGCAACATAGGATACTACAATCATTTTCAGCCCCATCATTTCCTCTTCGAGTAAGAATGAGCTAAAAAGGAACTATTTCTAACCATTTACTTGACACAAAAGGTCCCAATCCTTTTTCTCTAACCAGGACTCATGCACTTTCAATGTCACTACTTTTTTATTTACCACATTGTAGGAACCATTGTTAAGCAGACATGATTATAAAGTTGAAGCAAAGGAAGAAAGTGCAACTGATGAATCACCACAGAGCAGGGAAATTAACATGATAGAAAAGGTTCAACAGCTATGCGAGCAGGTCAGCAGCCACAAATGTGAAGGATGTAGAATAGGAAAATGTGGAAATCCGTTAACTCAAGGATTCCAAGATCAGCAATCAAAAATCTCTGGGAGTAAATACTATGACATTTACATTGATGGATAAGAGGATAGATTCGAAGATTAAGAAAAAACCCCATATCATTGCATCGACTACTTCTCAGTATTAAATAGCTACAAAGGCATGTGGCGAAATAATGATCGGAAGTCAAATTCCTGGGATGACGAATGCAGGATGTAAATGAGCGGACAATGATGATAAAGGCAATCCATCAAATAAATTTATCAATCAAGAAATTAAAATAATCCAAAGTTCAATTGCCAATAAAGATGCATCGACAGGTCGCTCCATTAGCTAGAAAAAATATTTCATTGAGGCAAATTTGAAAATCCTAAAACAATAATAAAAACCATGCTGGAATGTAAGAGGTAACAATCACTGGGAATGGCATCCATGATCATCAATGTGAACACATGATAATGATCCCTGCAGTGATCAGAAAGCCATGCACAGCAAATTGTTATAAGCCAAATTAAGAACTTGACACAGTTTTCTTTCCTTTATCTTGGGCTTGGCCAATTAATTTTCACAAACCCACGCTCGAAATCCAACCCCAAAAAATTAATCCCAGAGAAATTAATCACTTTTCTCCTCGGAATTCATGTTGCAACTGCTCACATTCTTTGCTAGGATCCCAAAGACCCCATTTTCCATCAGATCAAACAATAATCAAATTACTTTATCAAACAAAAGGTAGCCGTGATCATTCAATCCAGCCTTGATCAAGGAGCAAAAAGTAACCCCAACGCATTTCACAGTGAGACAATCAGAAAGATCAGGAACTAGTAGCAACCAGAGCAACAAACAATTTAAAGAAAAAGGAAGACAATTAAACCCTAACACTCAATTTTACTGTTAAGAATTCAAAAAAGAAAGAGGAAAAGACTCCTTTTTTAAGAAATAAAGAAAATCAAGTCTTCAATCTTTAAAGCTTCATCCGTAATAGATTCTCATAAAACTCAAAATCCCACCACAATCGCTTCTCTTCACTAAAATAAAATCCCATAACCATTCAATCATCAAGATTCAAAACTCCCTTCATCTCCCACCATTTTCTCAACAACCCCAAAATCATTTAAAGAAGCAAGAGAACTGATACATTACCCGAAGAAGAAGTGCACTTGGTCTTGTTATGATCACCACTGCTTCTCTTTCTCTTCCCCATAACAAAAGAAAAACTTTAATGGTTTAGTCCCTTTGGTGGTGGCTGATGGTATTTACTGTTAAAAGGGTCTGAATTTGCGGTGATAAGAAATTTTATGCGTTACGAAGTGAACCTACGGTCATCAAAACACATAGGTAGTGAAAGAGAAGTGCTTTTAAAAAGTTTCGAGATAGTTTATGTCTGAAAAAAAAAACAAAAAGAAAAAACGTAAAAAATATATAAAAAAACGGAGTGGCTGTTTTTTCTTGTTAAAAAAAAATGAGAATGAGAATGAATTAAAAAATATATAAAAATATATTTTAAAAAAAAACTTTTAAAAATAAAGTTAACGCAATCTTAAACGCTACTTCATCTTCAACTTCCCTCCATGTCTTTGTTATTTCTCCTTTTATTCTTGCCCCTACACGTGGAAACCGCCTCCAACCGTCCATTTCTTTTGATACAAGCGGCTTCTCTCTCCTTCTACCAATGGCTAGTAGTTAGATATTTTCTCGTTTGCTCACAACCATTTTTAACTCCAAGAGTGGTTTCGGTAATTAAAGAGATTTGTCCTTTTTTTTATTTTTATTTGAATATTAAAGTTAGTATTTAAAAGAAATTATTAAATTTGCATCCCAGCATATAATAAGGGTGTTTCTAAAAATAAAATAAAAGAAACTTGATAATATTTATAAAAAAAAAAATCATGAAGCTGTTATGAAGGATTGCAAATTAGATTCTTAATTTAATCAATTTTTTCATTATCTATTTTTTTATAAAATTTAATTTTACATAATACAGTTGATAAAGAAGAGAAAGAGAACTTCATTCTCGGAGAGGGAGTGCCTTTCAAGTTTGAAAATATAATAGTAATTGTTTTTTAAAAGTATTTTTATATAATAATATATTAAAATAATATTTTTAATATTAACATATCACAACAATCTAAAAATATATAAAAAATAATTTATAATAAAAAAATATATTAATTTTTAAAATACAGCATACTTCAGTAATGTTCACCTTCATCTAGATTTTCCAATTTATTTCACCTTTACCACGCAAGATTCTCAATGTTCACCTCTTTCTAGATTTTCCAATTTATTTCAACGCCCACCCCTGGACAATTAATGAAGGGAGGCTGTCTTTTAGATATTTGTTTTGTGTTTGAAAAATATATTTAATTTTTTTAATATTTTATTGTATTGATATTAAAAATAATTTTTTAAAAAATATATTTTATACATTTAAAAAAAAATATTTAAAAAATAATTATTAATGTAATTTTAAACACTATTTTAGATCTTGTTTGTTTTTGTGGTATAGAAGTTGTTTTCAAAAAAATAAAAGTATTTTTATTTAAAATTAATTTCTATAAATATTTTGGATAGTTTTAATTTATTGATATCAAAAATATTTTTTAAAAAATATATTTTTTTAATAAATTTTCAAATAAAAAACAATCAATTGTTGTGATGTAAAACACATTTTTGGACAAAGTTTGTGATTACAATAAAAGTTATTTTTAAAATTAATTTTTACTATAAAATTTATTAAAATAATATTTTTATTTTAAAATTTATTTCTTATATCAACCCAACAGAACAATCCAAAAGCACTCAAAAATTATTAATTTAATATAAGAAAAAATTAAAAAACAAATATGTCTAAACCACAAAAACAAACATCATCTTAAGATTCTCCATTTTCTTTTTACTATTCATTTCAATAATACTTGTAAAAATAATAAATTGATGAAGTTGAAACAGTATAACCCTTGCGACGAGTACAATCATCAATGAACAAAATTATAAAATAAAATATATTTTTAGTTTTATTGTTTTGTTTTGTTTTGAAAATGATATTTTAATTATACAAGAATGATTACCATGTAAGAGTTTAATTTTAAAAAATAAATGTTTTTAAAATTAATTTTATTTTAATTATTTTTCTTTTATTATCCTTTATTTCCTTTTCTTTTTCTTTTTCTTTTTCATATACAAAAGAAATGGTTTTCCTGATTTATTTTTCTTATCCAATATTACTAAAATTTCCTAGTTTTTTTCTATATAAAAGGTTACAATAATCTTTTAGCAAGTGAAATGTTGATAGATAAAAAGTAAATATTTTAGGAGTCTCTTTATAATTATAGTATTTTGGTTCCAGGGGGTTTTAACTTATAATAAACTATGTTATTTTTCACATCTTAACTACTTGTTTGATATTATAAATCAATGATTTTTAGTGATTTTTATTTATATGTTGTCAAATCACTAGTGAGAAGTCTTACAGAATATGTATGAAAATTTACAAATATCAATGGTTAATTATTGTGTGAAGTTGAATATTCATAATTGAAAGAGACTCTAAATATGATGTACTTGTATGAAAATGTTCATTCTCGGGGAAAAAAATTAACAATTAGTGTGTTATTTTCATTTATATGGTTGATGTTATTAAAATTCGCATGGCAACATTTATGATGGGATGATATACATAAAAGTATTGTATCAAGGATCCATAACAGAACGACTTACACAATAGTATTATATTCAAAATCTGTGATAGGATAATCCACATAAAAGTATTAGGAACCCAATTGAAATGGCCTACACATGAAATGATGTTCGTGGTAGAGGATAGTTTCTGATTGTGATCTGAACTCGATGAAGAGTTAATTCCAGCCTATAGAGACATATGCATGAAATTTATGAAAAAATAGATATGTTGTTCTTGATTTTTATAACTCTTGATTTATAAGAATCCTTATTTTCATTCACTTTTCACTTGCCTTAAATTATCACTAGATGAGGGCTATACTATACCATGAGTACATCTTTTTTTCCTGTAAAAAATAATGTTTAGGCGTCATAATCGTGTTTTAATCAAAGAAAAAAAATTAGCAACTTGGGTTATAAATCCGACCAGGTCTAATAAGTTTATTTTATTTTAATTAGATAATAAAAAAAATATTAATAATAAAAAAAGTGATCACAACAACTTAAAAAAAATACTGAAATGATGAAATTGAATGAAAAAAATATCATAGGTCAACTCAATGTAGTATGATAAACATGAAACCTAAGTAATAAAAGCCGAGTCAACTCAGGTTAACCAATTAAATTCACGATCAAAGTTATGAGATTGGGATAATCAAATATAAAAGAAACAGAAGAAAACTACAAAGCTATTTAAAAAAAAAAACAATACCAGTGATGAAGTTGAAAAAGAAAACAATAAAACAAAAATATTGATCAGCGTTAACTTTTTAAACCCATGACCTAAATTATTAGATTGAAAGCAACATACATGAAAAATCCATTAAACTCGGTTTCTAATAAATCAAATATTGAATAATGAAATTGAAAAAAAAATCAACTATAAAAAGATCAAAAACCAAAAAGATAAAAAAAGAAAATCAGGACATGTATAATTTTTTGATTGACTAATAAAATTGAAGAGGAAAAAAATTGAATAAAAGGAGAAAAAAGAATAAGGACAAGACTAAAAAATATATATAGGGATGAAATTAAAAATCAGTAAAAAGTTTACAAAAAAATTAAGAAAAAAATAGAAAACTAAAAGAATAAGAATCAAAATAAAAAAACACATGACAAATTAAGATTGAAGATTGTAAAAAATATCATAACTCTATAAAATAACTAAGGATAAAAAAAAATAATAAAAAAAAATCAAACAAGAAAACAAAAGAGTAGTTGCTTTGAAAATTTAGAGGTAATGAGTGTTAATATAAGATGCAAGTAAAAAAAGGAAAAAAATGATTATAAATGTCAAATTAAATGTTCATCGACAACACACGTTTACTATTAATTAAGGGAATGCTAATATAAATTAGATAACATCTTCAAATTCATTATTTGGCTATCAAATAATGCTGCATAAATCACATGATAATCAAGAATCACACAATTTTTTTAATATTTATTATAACATTAAAGACGAACCTCCCCGCTGACACACTTAATATTAACAAAAGAATTAAGATGAAAAAATAACATTAACCTTGTATCAAAGGAAAGAGTTTGTTGGTTTCAAGAATAAATAAGTAATTTAACTATGCTTTGACGAAGTGAAAACACGAAACTATAAGATTTTTTTTGGGTGGGGTTATAATTATTTTTAAAAATATTTTTTATATAAAAATAATATTTTTTTTAAAAAAATTATTTTTAAAATCAGTATATTAAAATAATTTAAAAATATTAATTTAAAATAAAAAAATATTTTTTTAAAACACAAAAACAATCTACTCTTTTCAAAAAAAACTGCAAATCGTCTACTACAGTCTAGACTGGATTTGAGTCTATAGCTACAGTAAGGATATATTTTGATCGAGATGAAACAGCACAGCTTTTTCAATGGGCAATGATGGTTTTTTAAAAATAAAAATAAATTAGATTTGCTTTTACTCTATTAAAAAACACAAGCGATGAAAATGTTAATTGGCTCTCTAATGAGGTTTATTGTTAATTCCGAGAGAGTTTTGGTCGAGGCCAAGCGAATTTATTGCAGAGAGCACTTACCGTTGAAAGATTCTCTTTCAGATAAATATCTCATGGAAGAAGACAAGTTAAGAACTGGCAACCATCACTGCTCCTGTAATTTCTGTCATATCAAAGTGCGATGAATGGAAAACATGGCATAATGTACCATGATAATGGTGCATTATCCATATGCATTTAATGTATGAAAAGGAGATAACATCATTATACATAACTGATTAAAAATATTTTAATTAATAGATCATAAAATATAATCATTATTTTTTAAAGTGGTAATTTAAAAGTGCAGCTTCTATTATTTTTTAAAAAATTAATTTTAATATTAACATGTTAAAATAATTTTAAAATATTAAAAAATATTATTTTTTAAAAACATAATTTATTAAAAACATTTTTAAAATACATAAATAAATAAGGCCTAGTCATCAATAAGAGATTGTTGAAAAAACAAATTAAGGAAAAAGACGAGAGGTAGAGATTTTCTCCATGAAATCACTCACCATGATAATTTTAAATTAAACAAGTACATGTATATAAATATTTGATTTTATCAAATTATAAAATTAAATATAATCTTTATTTAAAATATTATTATTTAAAAATAAATAATCATTTGATTCTTTTCTTAGATTTAATATGTAATAACTTGATTTATTTGTAAGATCAAGTTAAGATTTATGTTTTACAAAAATACTAATTCAGGTATTTATTATAAAATAAGATTTGATAATCTAGTTTGATGAAAAGTATATTTAATTTGTTTTTAAAGTATTTTTATAAAATTATTATAACGAAATTCTAAACTTGATTTAGTAAAATTTAATTTTTATGAACTTAAAATATAGATAAAAAAAAAAATTTAAAGCTGAAAGATCTTTCTTGTTTAAAGAGTTTGTAGGAAAAAAATTTATATTTCAGATAATTCTTTTTCTCCCTTACCTAGTACGAGATCCTTTATTTATAGGAATTTACAATGGTTTTTAGGGTTTCTTTTCAATATCACTAATTTTATTTTATTGGTTTATATATATTTTATAAGATTTTATATTTATTATAAAATATTCTAAATATCTCATCTTATGTATTAATCTTTCACTAATCAAGTACATAGAAATGTTAATTTATTTCCCATGTTATATATTTTACTTTTCTGATGTAGGAATAAAATAAAAAAGATAAGTAACAAATTTTGATTGGTAAATCTTTTTTTTATTTTTTACAGCCACATTAATACCTCTTCTTCCTCTTCTAAAAGCGAGGCTGCATGTTAATTTAGATTATGATTTTCTTTTAAGAAAAATATAGTAACAAGTTTGAAACTCAGGAGGCAAACAAGATAAATAAATAAACAATTTTTATTAACTCCCTTTTGCATCATTGGGTTTAAAAACATTATCGCTGTTAATTGTATGAAAAGAATCGCACTTCGCACCGAAAATTCTATTGTGCTACATGAATAACTATCAATACTTGCTTCATTAATTTATTTTGAAGATAGATCGATGATGAAATAATAAAAAAAAAACATTTGAATCCACCCAAAATCATTTTTTTTATAAATATAGATATAATTTTATTTTCATAATTTATGGGTAGTTATTCTTGAAGCACTCCCAAATTTATCCGGGTATATCATGGGAAATAGCATTTCAAAGTCAAATTTCATCAGTGTTCAGTTTTCTTTCCCATGGCAGAGGGTGTGCTCTGTTAGTGTTAGGCAGCTCGATGAGCCAACACGGGCTACCTTTACCCATGAAGAAATATCATGGAACGATTATGAAACATTTAGGGCTTGTTTGTTTGTAATTATTTTTTTAATTTTTTTAATTTAAAAATATATTAAATAATATTTTTTTAATTTTTATGTTAATATATCAAAAATTTAAACAAGATAAGAAAATAAAATAATCTTATTTTTTAAAGAAAAATACTTTTAAAATTTTAAAAAAAAAAGTTTCGAGTTTTGAAATTTCAAACAAACTATGTCAGGGTCTATCAGATTAAAGATAAGTTACCCAGGCCAGTCGAGATATGTTCGTAAAGTTTTACTATTTTTTTATCTTCTTGATTTTCACTGTTCCAAATCAATCTTTAATTTCTCCTGTTATAATTCCTGGCCTTGTTTGTTCTAAAAAAAAGAAGAAGAAAATTCTAGAAAATAGTTATCATGCGTTTCAAGTGAACTCCATGAAACAAGTTTTCAGAAAGTAGTTTTTTTTTTAAAAAATACCAGAAAAGAGTTTTTCTCTTTTTATATAATTACACTTACTTTTTCTTGATTACATAAAATAGATCCAGTATGAATACACATTCCACAAATATTTCTCTCTCCACAGCCTCGTATAAACTAAAACTTTAATTAATACCGTTAATTAATTTGGTTTTTTCATTAATTCCAAAAAATTACTTGGAGGTTTTACAAATAAAATTTACTTAATAGATAAAGATTTTCAATAAAAAAATAAAAAAAATCATATAACAATAAAAAAAATGAAATCGGTATAAAAATCAAATTTTAAAAAAAATATGAATAACAATCAAAATATTAAATATTAAATTTGATATAATAAAAAATAAAAAAATATTTATGAATTTTCCAGAATTTTTAAAAAGAATTTTTCCTGTAAAAGAAAAAATACTTTTTAGAAAACCAAGTAAAATATTATTTTTTACTAGAAAATAATTTTTGTTAATTATTTTTTATGATGAAAAACACTAAAAATTTGAAAAAATAATTTTTAAAAACCTACTTTTCAGAAACAAACAAATCCTACCCTACATGACAGATCATAACTCTTGGTTTATGCTAGCAAAATTATAGGAATATCGGAAGGAAAGAAAGATATTGACAAAAAATGTCATGAAGGTTGGATCAAGAGAAGGCCCAAAAGATGATTCGATCACTTGAATGAAGAGCAACCAATGATAAGAAAAGAAGTGGTCGGGGAGAAGTCCCCATCCAGAGCTTCTAGACAAACCAATTTTTCATTGCTAAAGTCACTTTTCACCTCAAATTATTGGTTACAAGACACGATCACCTCCGAAGTATATAATTAATTATTTTTTAAAATATCTTTTTATTTTTAATATCAACGTATTAAAATAATTTAAAAATATAAAAAATTATATATTTTTTAAAAATTTAAAGAAATAGTGTTGCGGAACACTCTCCTAGAAGTGAAATGTTAGAAAGCAACTGTAGTTCTTGCAGCATCCTGGGCAACACGAAAGTAAATGCCCAATAACTCCCTGTCTCTGTCGGTCCTGGTTTCAAGACAGCACAAGGGCATGATGCACTCCTTACCCTTTATTTATTTATTTATTGAGAGGACTTATTTTCTTCGGTCTTCTTATAATAAAGAAAATGATGGTGAAATCAATACCATATGTATAAGCGGATCCGAGCATTTATATTATAAAAAAAAATACCCATAATGATAAACCGCACCAAACACATGAAGAACCAAGAACCATGGCTGAATAGATTCATGGAGAAGGAATGTAGAGACATGAATAAATTTGCATATCATTATTATATTGGAATCGTTCATTTTTATTTCTTTTTTAATGATTATCATATCTTGAGTTGTTTTTATGCACTATTTTTTTTTCCTGATCATCTTAAACAGGTCATCCAGATTCAGATTTGTAGATTTATGAAAGTTGTCATCTAAAATTCGAGTCATATATAATTAATAATATGAAAGACAAGCAACATTTACCAACCAGACTAAACCCGGATTATATATATATATGTATGTATGCTTGCGTGCATTTAAAGCTGGCCATGCCTTGCTGAAATTTCAATAAACAGGCTGGCTTTGGGTACCTAGTCATGTGCCCTAGCCCATAAACAACCAACCTGGTCCATAAAAATCCAACTCAGCTCCTGTCACCTCCACTCATTTGGCGTGCAGAAGAAGAGAATGTTTGAAATTGTAATTATAATTATAATTATTTTTTAAAGATTTTTTTTATATTAAATTAATATTTTTTATTTTTAAAAAATTATTTTTTAGATTATATTATTAAAATATCCACAAATACATAAAAAATAATTTTTAATTAAAAAATATTAAAAAAACAAGTCAACTTGCATTTTTAAACTAATTCTACATGGATAATGACGCTATGAGTTTATATTATTTTTTAAAAAAATCTAATATTTTATTTATTGAAATTAAAAAAATTAATAATATTAACAAATAAATAAAAATAATTCATATAAGAGATATAAAAGATGAATGCTTCTAATATTATAAAAATATATCTTTATAATATTTCCAAAACGTATTAATGATTTTATATGTTAATAAAGTAAAAAATAAATTAAAATGATATCATTGTATGGAAAGAAAAATAAAAAATATATAAATTTTATTTTTTAGAAAATAAAATGATAAATAAAAAAATTTTAAAAAATAAAAAAATATTAACATGAATTGGTTCAGGCAATGACAAGTATGAATTCTGAAAAACTCAAAAAGTTTCTTGACTCAAGAAAAACGGTTTTTTTTCCCCTTCCTTTGAGGGTGATTAAATAATTATATTGTGGGTAAACATTTTGAAAATGTCGATTAAACCCCTCCTTTCATATAATGATTAACGAGTTCTCTAAGCCCAAGCTTTGTGAGTTTGCGAGTTAAAGGTTAAATGGTAGTTTTGTTATGCAAATTCACAGTGAGATGTGAGTATATGCACAGTGAATATTTAAGCTCTTTTAATTTATTTATTTTTATAATTAGCATTAGGGTGAGAAAATAGTAGTTCGGTTTTTTTTGTGAAAAACCAAGAAATCAATTTGAATTTGTAAAAATACTAAATTGCGTGAACCAAATATTTTGGTTTGGTTGCTTGGTTTTTAATTTTCTTAGATATTTTTTTAATTTCAATTTTTTATTATTTCTTAAAAATAATAATTAAAAGAAACATAATTTTTTTTTAATTATTAGGTGTTCAAACCAAACCGAACCAGATAAATTAAAAAAACAAACCGAAGTAGATTATAAATGTTTGGTCTTTTTACTTGGTTCGGTTTTTCTCACCCCAAATTAGAGCACCATCAAAATGAATAGAAGGTGAGATCTAGCAAATGGGCTCAGGGTCCCACGTGACTACGATACCTTACCTCACACAACACAAGTCCCAGTACTTTCTGTTTCTCAGTATTGTTTGTCGACGTGGCAATGGACATGCCAAGTTTTGCTAGTGGTAATTGGTTTATAGTGTAAACTAACAATACACGATGCCCCAACTGTACGTTCTTGTCTCTGCGCTCTTCAGGAGTCTCGGGACAGAACTCGGATTTGCAAAAAATCAAAACTTGTATGGCCCATACAAGGAAACAAAGAGAGGCTGAATCCAAGAGCAGCACTTTTTTTATTCAACAACAGAACAAAAATCAAAACCAAAAATAAAGCCACGCCCACCATTTAATTTCATTCCCATCGGCCATTTCTTAGCTGTTTGCGGGTGTGTATATATATATATTAAAAATAAAAATTTTAAAATAAAAAAATATTATTTCAATCTTATTGAAGTTCAACATAACCACTACCATGAAATACTGCTATTAAAGGATCTCGACGGTGCTCGAGGAGACCCGGTCTTGCTCTGTGAATCTGGACTGAAACTCAACTCGAAATAAAAAATAAAAAGAATATTTAGGAAAAATAGCAAAGACAAGCGTGTATGATCGAGCCTGGTATCCGATGTTTAAAGGCAAGGGTAAATGATGATGCTCCCTTGGAGCCATCACCATTTTTATTCTAAAGAGAATAATAAAGAATTTATCCGTTATACTTTCCGGTTACTTTAATCTGATGCTGCCGGGTGACATGTCTTGATCAGGCAACAAATAACGTGGAGCGGATTGTAAAATAAGGAACTTGTAATAAAATAGTTATTATTGATATAATACAGAAGGAGGTCCAATATTGAAGGAGATATGGGATCGTTATAGCATAGATTCCATCCGTGGGTCCACGTGTCTTGCTTGTTGGCTGCTGGGCTCTTGTCAGATTCTGGGTAAATGGTCCTCCTCTCTCAACGGGTCAATTGATAATGACAAGGAAACCCTCTCAGTTGCTTGTAGTTCGAGGGTGTTTTCGTCTCGCCGTAAATCTCCCTATTCGTTTTATAATTCTTGATCCATACTTAAAAATTAATCATCTTTTAATCACTTGTATTGTCATCAATGTTTCAACAAATATCATTAATTTGCCACCATCAAGCCATAACCACTCCTCGTAATAACCATTAAAATCACAAGTTATTTTATCAGTTTTCACCGTCTCCTCTGTTTCAGCATCGTTCTTCGATCACTAACACCATCATCAACATTACATCAAGCATCATTAATTTGCTGCCGTCACATCATAATTACTCGTCCTAATTACCTTTTAAGATCGTAAGTTATGTTATCAATTTTCACCGCCATTAAAGTGACATGTAAAGATATTATTTTACAAAAACCATGCTTAGACATGTATTTCTTAATAATTCAAATAACAATTATTTTTTCAAGGAAAATGTCATTTGAAAAAAGATTTGTGTTAGAAAAAACATTATGTTCCTTCATATTTACTTTTTTAGGACTGTCAAATGTCATACCAAAGGTTAGAGTTCAAAATACCTCCATTGACAATAATAACAAAGTTAGCGACGCGACAAAAACTAAGAATCTATTTTCTTTGTAACCTAAACCAGCCCTTAAATGAACATTTATATACAAACTGTCAACCAAAAAAGAAGACATAAAGTGAGAGATAAAAAGGAGAGTTTTTGGACTCTAGCATAGTAAAAAAAAATATATACAGTACAGCAAATTATTTAGAGAATTAACCCTTTCAAAAGATTTACAAATTACTTCCCCAATTCGCAAATAGCAAATGCCACCGTCTCAAATTGCAAATTTGATAAAAAGATTATTTAATAAAGAGAGAGGGAAGAGAGAGGGAAGGGAAAAAAAATAAAATATAACACTAAAACTCTAATTATAATAATTTCTTAAAAAGATTTTAATTAAAAAATATAATAATACTAAAAAAATTTACCATACTTATTGAAATGATTTATATAATGGCTCAAAAGCAAACAAAATCTTAAGACCTTTGAATAACTTATATAATTTACTATGTTTATTATTATGATATTATTAAGAGAATGTTTTGTAGTGTAGTGTAAAATATTTTTTTTAAAAATTAATATTTTTATTAAAAATTATTTTTTATATGTTTTGAATTGTTTTAATATGTCAATTTTAAAAATATTTTTTAAAAAATAAAAAATAATTTTACATTTCTGCAAAAAAAAAAAACATTTGAAAAAATAATCTCAACTATATTTCCAAATAAATTATCGATAAATTTATATAACTGAAATCTTTCTAATTATACTAGTGATGTTATTATTAAAATCTTGATGTGCTCTGAATTTTTTTATTCTTTATTTTTATTTTCTTTCTCTTTAATTTTCTTTGTAGTTTGTAAAGAGAGATAAGAGAAAAAAAAAATTAAAAAAGTAAAACGACTATAAAGTTATATCAAAATTCTAATAATGATATAACTAATATTCCTAATAAAACCAAAAAAAAAACAATACTAGAAAGCATCATAAACTGAGAACAAAGTGAACTACACGGGTTGCTCAAAAATATTTTATTTAATTTGTTTTTGATTGTTTACATTGTTAGCTTAGTAAATTTTTTTATTTTATTAAATTAATTCCATTAATTTTTTTTATTAATATTAACAATACTACAATTAGAATTTTGATATAGCTACAACATCCGTATATCTTTTATATCACGTTATTTTACTATATATTTTTTTACAGCGCTCAAAAAAAAGAAAAAGAAAAAAGAAGTCCATAAAAAGTGGGATAGATTCTGGCAAGATAACACAGGAAAGCGCCTTAAAATACGCGGCCCTTGTTAGAGTTATCCGGAATGAATCTGCCACCTCGTCATGACACACCAAAGCCTAGAAAATAGAAACCACACCAAGGAGCAGGACTAAAGCAGATAAAAAAAGAGAGAACTTTCCCATTAAAGGCAAAGCAAATTCTTAGACATTAATGCTCTCATCTCACTACATTACCAAAATTACATTCCCCTCTCTCAGGACCATACATTGGACCTCCTGTGGTGTCGATGACGATAAGGTTTGCTGTGTTGTTTTCAAAAAAATCTGTCCGTGTTCTTTTCAAGAAATTTCCCTGGTCTAGAGAAGCCCTCCCTGTGGATAAACATCTCTTCCATTCTTTTGGCCTTTTCTCCCGTAATATTATCTCTTTTTTTGTAATATCCAGCCCTTTTTTTTTTTTAAAAAAAAAGAGAATCTCAACCCAGTTCATGTATTTTCAAGAAGTTAGTAAATTGAAACTTGTTTGTTTTTTATTTTTAAAAAATATTTTTTTCATTTTTTAAAATTATTTTTTAAGTGTTCTGAGGTCTTTTTGATATACTAATATTAAAAATAAATAAAAATATATTAGTTTAATATATTTTAAAATTAAAAATACTTTAAAGATAATCTTAGTTGGGTGGATAAGATAAAAAGCGTGGATGACTTGTTTAAAATCCGATTAAAATGAAATCTAATTTTAGTATATAAAAGCTAGCACGAAAAGGTTCTTGCGTAATGACTATTTAAATACACAAGTGTATACGGTTGTTGCCTTCCCCAGATAATATGACGTTCATGTGTTCAATATGGTAATTAAACTAATAATCATGTTGGCCTTCGAGAAGAGTGGGGCCACCTCAGCAAACTCAATAATATATATGATTGTTGGTGGGATGCTAATCGAATAACACACGATCTTGTGCAAGCGTTCACACTTTATAGATATTTTTCATATAGTATGCTAATTTTATACTTCAATTCTTAGTTTTTGAATTTTATACTTGCAAGTGACATGTCAACGTATCAACCTAAAATGCCTGCTCCTCCACCATTATTTTATTCATTCTGCAGGTTGCAAATTTTGCCATGGCAAGTGATTTTTCAAACCAACAAATCAAATCCAATCCCCCGTCTGCTGATTTTCATGTTTCTTCTGATTTATTTTGATTTAATACTTTTTATAATCAGCTGCAGGGTTTTTTTAATGAGCGATATTTGTTTGATATTGTAATATAAAATATTTGTTTAATTAAAAATATATTAATTTTTTATTTTTATATAAACATATTAAAATCATTTAAGAACATCTAAAAGCTCATTAATTTAATATTTTTTTAAATAAAAAATAATTTAAAAAACATATTATAATATAAAATCAAATATTAATTTGTATTCATATATTTGAGAGTGTGATGGTAGTTATTAAATATTTTTTATTTGGAAATAATTTTTTTTGATATTAGCTTATTAAAATACTTAAAAATATCAAAAAAATATTAATTTAAAATAAAAAATAAAAAAATTTAATTTTTAAAATATAAAAATAAACATGATTATAAATTATCAAGTTAAAACCCGCTTTTTAACTCTTAAAAGTTTCAATATACTCGTTACATTTAATAGAGTTTATAATAAATATTATTTGTTTTTATATAATAATTAAAAATATTTTTAATTTAATTTTCACACCAACTAAATAACCTCCTGCTTGCCATTGATATTGTAATGTACAAATACGACCATAAATTCCCAAAATTTGAGCATAAATAATCCTAAAATAACCATACAAACCCAGAAAATAGCAAAACAATTATTCCAACCACATGAGCTGTCTTTACCTTTTACCGATCGCCAGCAAGTCAGATCTGACTGTCACTCACTATAAATACCTGCCCTACTCTCTCTCTCTCTTCCGCTCTATCACGCATTCCTCATTTCTTTCCCCAGTAACTTCTCTCTCTTCTGTCATTGGAGAAATTGATACAGAAATCAATTAGGGTTTGGATCCATGGTTTCGGTGATTTTGCCAGATCTGGGAACGGAGATTCTGATTCCGGCATGTGCCATTATTGGAATCGGATTCTCTCTCCTTCAGTGGCTGTTGGTTTCCAAGGTCAAGCTTGTACCGAGTTCTGCGGCGTCGAATAACAGTGGTGCTGCTGGAAAGAATGGGTACGGTGACTACTTGATTGAGGAAGAAGAAGGTCTTAATGACCATAATACTGTTCTTAAATGTGCTGAGATTCAAAATGCCATCTCTGAAGGTATAATATTATCAGTGTTTTGGTTGTTTTCTTGAGTTGGTTCTCGAAGTTGTGATTTTTGGGATTGTTGAGTTTAGATCTCTCGTTGATTTGGTGTTTTGGTTTGAAATGGAAGGAGATGCTCTGTTTTTGTTGGTAAAGTTTTGTTGTGGTATTGCATTTATTGTGAAGGATTCTTTATGAGTTTCTGATATTATTTCTGGTTATGGACTTTGAGCTGACTGTGGAAAGTTTTTTTTTTGTATGTTTTTTTTTTATCTAGTTTATTTTTTCAGCTTAAAGAAAAAAAATCCAGTTTTTATATGAATATTTTTAAAAATATTCCTTTTACGCATGAGCTGGTGGCTAGTTCTGGAACTTGGTCTGAGGAGGTGTATTTCATTTATTTCCGGTGGTAACATATATTTTTTGCTCAGACCGAAGGAATGCTATTTGAGATCTAGCCAAGTTTTTGTTGTTTTATTCTGTTGAAATTATGGTAATGGTTATTTAGTAAAAACGCACGAAGACTATAGACGTCTGGTCATGACTAAAATGTTAAATGCTGTATTTTCTGGCATGCGGGCACTAGTATTGATATGCTGCTACCAACCTGCCAACCCTGATGCTTACTGGCTGGGAATGGTACCTTTTGCGGTTTTTGAGTTGATGGTTTGATGAAATTTTGCTAGATCTATAGGCTTTGATGAAGTTATTGTAAACCTTCAATAGATCTAAGCATTTTAGGCATAATTCTTCACCTGGTGTTGTTAATTAAGTTGATTAATTTCTCTTGACATCTTTTAAGGTTATCTGTGGTGAATCTCTTTTTGTTAGTTATCATTTGCATTAATGATGTGAGGACTTCACTTCATTTTTTCATGTGCCGAGAGATTGTTTGGAATTATAACTAGGATGTGAAAACCAGATGCCTGGCGTCATACAAATGTTGTGTCACCTCCATCTGTCTTTGGCAGATGATTTATAGGCCTGGAGTCCCCTTATTTAACTTCATACTTTATTGTTGAATATTAAAATATGAAGTATAAATAAACTTGTTGGAGTGGCCATGTCCAGGATTGTATCTGATAGCTTGTTATATATTCTCACAGTCCAATATTAGTGATTTGATGCGAAAGCATATAAACAACTGAAAACATTATTTGTTCTCACAGTCCAATAGTAGTGGTACTTCTACTTCATTTACACATCACTATGTTGTGGTGATAATGTTCTGTCGTTATCTTTTTTTATACTAATTGTGGACATGGATATTTTTACTTTGCAGGTGCAACTTCTTTCCTTTTCACTGAATATCAATATGTTGGAATTTTCATGGTTGCTTTTGCAATCTTGATTTTCGTTTTCCTTGGCTCTGTTGAGGGATTCAGCACTAAGAGTCAGCCTTGCACATATGAACCCTTGAAGATGTGCAAGCCTGCTCTTGCCACTGCTGGCTTCAGCACCGTATCCTTTGTCCTTGGTGCTGTCACTTCAGTGGTTTCTGGCTTTCTTGGGATGAAAATCGCAACCTATGCTAACGCCAGAACCACCCTGGAGGCAAGAAAAGGAGTTGGGAAGGCTTTTATCACTGCATTTAGATCTGGGGCAGTCATGGGTTTTCTCCTTGCTGCAAACGGACTCTTGGTGCTTTACATTACCATCAACGTCTTCAAGCTATACTATGGTGATGACTGGGAAGGGCTTTTTGAATCGATAACTGGTTATGGACTTGGAGGATCTTCCATGGCTCTCTTTGGCAGAGTTGGTGGAGGTATCTACACCAAAGCTGCTGATGTTGGTGCTGATCTTGTTGGTAAGGTTGAAAGGAACATTCCTGAGGATGACCCAAGAAATCCTGCTGTAAGTAATCCTGCTCTATAGAAATAACCTTTTTTCTTCAACATTGACATGGTTTCTGGATTGGGTTGTGTCTGATTTCCTTCTGTGATTGCAGGTGATCGCTGACAATGTAGGTGATAATGTTGGTGATATAGCTGGCATGGGATCCGATCTTTTTGGCTCATATGCCGAGTCCTCTTGTGCTGCCCTAGTTGTTGCTTCCATCTCGTCTTTTGGAATCAATCATGAATTTACTCCAATGCTATATCCTCTCATTGTCAGTTCCGTGGGTATCATTATTTGTCTGATAACCACCTTATTTGCAACTGATTTCTTTGAGATCAAGGCTGTTAAGGAAATTGAGCCAGCACTAAAGAATCAACTCATCATCTCAACTGTTCTGATGACTATCGGGGTTGCCATTGTTAGTTGGGTAGCTCTTCCATCTTCCTTCACCATCTTCAATTTCGGAACCCAGAAAGTTGTGAAGAATTGGTAAGATCTATTATTGATGTTCCTTTGAGAAAAACTTAGTGCCATTCTAGTTGGGTCATATTGTCTTAGCTTATGGCATTGAATTCCAAATGCAGGCAACTCTTCTTGTGTGTTGCTGTTGGTCTCTGGGCCGGTCTTATTATTGGATTTGTAACTGAGTACTATACTAGCAATGCATACAGGTAAGCTTTTGTTCTACTTTTATTTCTAGTAACTGTTCCCCAAATAATAGTTAGTTTAACACTTAATTTACAAAAACCTGCAGCCCTGTTCAAGATGTTGCTGATTCCTGCCGAACTGGAGCTGCCACTAATGTTATTTTTGGGCTTGCATTGGGATACAAATCTGTCATCATTCCTATCTTTGCTATTGCAGTCAGCATTTTTGTTAGTTTCTCTTTTGCTGCTATGTATGGTATTGCTGTAGCTGCCCTTGGAATGTTGAGCACCATTGCCACTGGGTTGGCAATAGATGCATATGGTCCCATTAGTGACAATGCTGGAGGTATTGCTGAGATGGCAGGCATGAGCCACAGAATCCGAGAAAGAACTGATGCCCTTGATGCTGCTGGAAACACCACTGCTGCTATTGGGAAGGTCTGAAAAACTATCTTGAGCTTTAACCACTTCCTTTTTAATTGTAGTTGATGTAAGCAATCTGTAGTTGCTTTTACATGTCATGTTAGAATGTGGGTTTGCATATTTATTTTTCATGCATTGATGTGTTTAGTCTGTGGTTTTACTGATTTTTTGTTATGGGATCACATTGAAGTGGTGCACACAGCACACAACCAGGTGGGCAACTTGCCCCAGCTGTAGTTTGGTTTTCTTCCTTTCAAAAATGGAACTTCAGATTTCTTATTTTATGATTAGACAAGTTGGGCGTTACCATCTCATTGCAAATTCCCATGACCACTTATCATGGAATTGCCTCTCCCTTATCCAAATAAAAAGGAGAAATGAGAGTGCTTAATAGTGTTCCATGTGCTGTTCATTTCGGACACCTGATTTTGTTTTTAGGTGGGAACAAGGCTTCTGTAGGGGCCTTAATCTTTCTGGCAATCTATTATTTGTTGGGAGCTTGAGTCTTTTTGGCAGTGAAGTTGTATTTCCATCATTAGTTGTAGAGCACATTATTAATTTTGTTTTTGATTGAAAAGAAGCATCTGACAATGACTTGTTGAACTCACAGATCACAAGGTTCTATTCACACTTCTAATTGATCAATGTGCTGCCTTTTTCAGGGATTTGCCATTGGCTCTGCAGCTCTTGTCTCCCTGGCCCTCTTCGGTGCCTTTGTCAGCCGTGCATCTATCTCAACAGTCGATGTATTGACTCCAAAAGTTTTCATTGGTTTGATTGTGGGTGCAATGCTTCCTTACTGGTTCTCTGCCATGACAATGAAGAGCGTGGGAAGTGCAGCACTTAAGATGGTTGAGGAAGTTCGCAGGCAATTCAACACCATCCCTGGCTTGATGGAAGGCACTGCCAAGCCTGACTATGCCACCTGTGTTAAGATCTCCACTGATGCTTCTATCAAGGAAATGATCCCTCCCGGGGCGCTTGTCATGCTCACACCCCTCATTGTTGGGATCTTTTTCGGTGTTGAAACACTATCTGGTGTCCTTGCTGGATCCCTTGTGTCTGGTGTCCAGGTAATGCTAAGGCTACTGGTCAACAGAATGTCCCTAGTCAACATAAATTTGAGATCATATTTGTTCAGGTTATAGATGTCCCGTTACCGCTTGTCTGATCATTTATTTCTGTTGTTCAGATTGCCATCTCTGCCTCCAACACTGGTGGTGCATGGGATAATGCCAAGAAATATATTGAGGTATTGATCGAGTGAGCTTTATTACTTCTTTATTTGTAATTTGGTGTGCGTGCTGAAATAAAGGGTTCTGTAATGCGAATATGCCATGTATTTGTTCTGTTGGAAACAGGCTGGTGCTTCAGAGCATGCAAGATCTCTTGGCCCTAAAGGATCAGATCCACACAAGGCAGCTGTTATTGGGGACACCATTGGGGATCCATTGAAGGATACATCTGGACCGTCACTTAACATCCTCATCAAACTGATGGCTGTTGAATCACTCGTCTTTGCTCCATTCTTTGCCACGCACGGTGGCCTGCTCTTCAAGATATTCTGAGAATGAGAACCGGACAGGCAGAAGAAATGGTCCCACCAGTCCCATCTCTCATGTTTTGCCCGACTATTCATCTTTACCTCAATATATGTAGTTTGTAGTTCGTGATGACTTTAAATTTCTCTCCTCGTGTTGAATGGTGGAGAAAATCTTCCTTGGTAGGGGGTTGATGATGACAACGATAATGACGATAATCAATCTAGTGAAGAGAGCTGGACCAAAGTTGTCATTTTGTTTTCTAGTAAGAACAGTTAATTTTGCACATTTTACGCAATTTTGATTGTATGTTCTCTCCTTTTGCTGTCTTTTCATTTTCATTTTTCTTCTCTGTTCTCTACGCCAAATACTTTAATCAGCTGTTGTGTAAAATGCACAAACACGCCCCGGCTGCCTAATTAAAAATAATAATAATCCTCAGTGGATTTGCATGATGATTTTTATTCTCCTAGGATTTATTGGTCCTTCAATATTCTTTTTTCTAATTTGATTCTTAAGAACTGATTTAATTTAATGCGTGCATGTATGGATTTTTTACAATTTAGTTTTTATTGTCACGATGTTTATAAGGAGAGAAACATGTTATTGTAAAATGAAAAAACGAGAATGGGAGAAAACACTTTTTATTGGTAATGTTTGTTTTTTAAAAATTAGTTTTTGTGAAATTATTTTTTAAATTTTTTTATATTTGTTTGTCAATAGAAAAATTGACAATAAAAAATATTTTTTAATTAACAAAAAAACACTTAGTATAAAAAAATTTGGATTGGTCTCACAAAAGTGTTTTATTTTTTTAACTATGTTTGTATTTTAAAAAATAATTTTTGAGAAATAATTTTTTAAATTTTCTTGTGTTTGTTTATTGTTAAAAAAGTTGATCAATAAAAAACACTTTTCAGTAAAAAAAATTTGGTTTGATTTTTAAAAAATATTTTTCTAGAAAATTTGAGCGAAAAATACTTTTTGAAAGTTGTGAAAAATTTAGAAATATCATTATTTACTGGTTATATCAAATTTGAT
This sequence comes from Populus pruinosa, assembly GCA_026413675.1. Lineage (NCBI taxonomy): Eukaryota > Viridiplantae > Streptophyta > Magnoliopsida > Malpighiales > Salicaceae > Populus > Populus pruinosa. Next base: position 4,686,992 of record CM048597.1, on the reverse strand, counting down.
CCTTAAACTTTTGATTGTTATATATATTTTATTTTAAATATTTATTTTTTAATTTCATCTCTTAAAATTTAATTTTTATATTAACTTTGGTTTTATTTTTATAATTATTATTTATTTTTTCTTATTATTTTTTTATTAAAATTTTTTATTTATCAAATTTGATCTTTATTATTTTGATTGTTACTTATTTTATTTGAAATAATTTATGAAATGTTGATTGATTATTACTATTTTAATTTCTTTAACTTTTATTTTTTTAATTTTTTAGATTTGATCTCTATTATTTTAATTATAATTTATTTTATTTGATATAATTAATGAAAATATATATTTTTAATTTTTTTTCATTCAACTATTTAATTTGTAAAATTTGTTCTTTATTATATTAATAAACTTGAAAAAAATAAAATATTAATAAGTTATTTTCCAACTTAACTGAATATAACCAAATATTGAAAACTATTTTTTAATTTATTTTTTATTATATTATCCAATCCAATATTAGAAAATCATTTATTTTTCTGAAATTTATTTTTTTAAAAAAATTATTTTTCAGCTAACAGGAATTAGATAAATATATTTTCCACCAGTGCCTTTTTCCACACATTTATTTTAATATTTATATAAATAAATTTCGCAAAGTGCTCCGCGACAACGACTGAGTTTCTGTGTGTTGCTGTTGAAAAACTGATAAAAGTTTTCCTCAGCGAGCATCGAACAAGCTGGAAACAAAAAGAAAAATACACGCCGTCGCATGCCAGAGGGGAAGAAGCACCAAATGGGACGTCATTAATTCGAGACTGTAAAACATATATCCATAGAATCAATACGGAGTCCAACAACGTAAAATATATATCAATGGATGCATTTTATATAATATATATAACTGCTGGTTTGTACTTAGCCCTGCATTGGGTTGAAATTTGTACAGTGGGGGGGAGGGGAAGGAGGTCTACCTCTAAAGCTTTCTCACCTGTCTAGCTGCTCCTTTAGCCGAATTATTTCCTTATCCTTTTGAGCTACTGTGATATTAAGGTTTCTCATTTCATCTTCCTGGCCGATTACCTGATTTTTTAGGGAGTTTCTTTCTAAATTAACAGTAGAAATTCACTTGATTTTCAGTCACTTGAACTTGGTGGCTTCTAAGATGCCCTTCCCACCAGAAAAAAGGCTTTGCTTTTCTCCGTTGTTTGTTTCTCCAGTTGCCTTTACTCAGTCAGTGCCACAGCCACGCTTTGCTATGGGGGCCCTGGAGCTCCAAAGTTTTGAAAAGTTTCAACCTCACCCTTGAAATATTAGCTTTCCATAATGGTTTAGCGTTTTACCAAAAACATTATCACATTTTCTACTTGTTTATGAGCTCTCCTCGTTTCGAAATCCCCTTCTTAAAGAAACTATTGTCAGAAATCCATTTTAATTAGCATGAATTAAATAAATTATGAATGAATAGAAAATTAATCTAATTTTTTTAATAAAAAAACCCTTAAGTTTTCTAAATTTAATTCTTAATTTATAATGAGTAATCAAACATTAATAATGGTGGTTGATTCTTATTAATTATTTAATTTTTTAATTTTTAAAATTTATTAAAAAAAAGTATATCTCAATAAAAATAATATTATTGAAATACTGAGAAGCGTATTACTGGCTATAAAAATGAATAACAATAAAGTTTTAAGAACAAAATATTTATTACTATAACTAATTTTATTATTAGCATGTATGTTAGATTTTTTTCATATTAATTGTAAATTTGAATATATATTTAGTGTATATATTAATATTTTTATTATTTTTTTTTATATTGAAAACATACTTGCTATTAGTTATATCTTTATATACTTATATGTTTAAAATGTTTATAGTTTTAAATGTATATAAACTTTAATCTCTTGTTATATGTTTTTTGTTTAGCATATGTTTGTGATGATAAGCTAAATATCTTTGCTAACTAGTCTAGGATATATACTTTGATTTATAATATTAAGTTTTTTTATATAATATAGATTAATTGTGAGAGAGTTTTTTAACGTCTTTAGAACTTAAGTTTTTATTCAACTTCCTCTTTAGTTGTTATATTTTTACATATATATTTAATTTTTAAAAAGCTTATATCCATAACTTTTTGCATATCATAATTTTTTTTCTTTTTTTAGAAAGTTTTTATTTATCTTTATTTTAAAGTTCTAATTTATCTTCTAAAATTATTTTTTATGCATTTGGATGGTTTGATGCATATAATAAATCTTGTTAATTTATATTTTCCAATAAGTTAATTATTTTTTTTGTTTATTATAATTCATGTTATCTTATTTATATTCTATAAATTCTATAAGATTGACATCAAAGATAACTAATCAATTTTTTTCATGTATATATTATTATTTATATATACAAAAAGTTAAAACAGTAAATAAATATGGTCTAAAAAATCTCATCTAAGAAAATTAAATTTTAAATGAGACTATTTATGATCTCTCTAATTTTTACTAGAAATTTACTTAGTGAAATTATTATTCACATAACACTATTTTTATATACAATATAATATAATTAGTAAGTGAAATAATTATAATTAAATAAATTTAAATAAACAAAATACAACTTAACACAATAATCTAATGATTGTGAATTATATCAAGCACCTTGTGTTTTTTGTGTGATAATTTAATTTTTTCATTGAAAAATAATATGAATATAGGTTTTTCTAAATAAATTTTAATTTTATAAGGCGCAAGGTGTATTAAAAAAATCAAAATTCTTTCTACTCAAAACACAAAGTCTTAAAAAAATTGTTAACGAAATTTACCCATCATAGCAGCTCTCTCTCTCTCTTCTTTTGTGTTATGCTTAGATTTACAAATATTATGGCTTTAAAATTCAAAAAAAAAAATATCAATCATCATTAAACTGTCTTCTTCCTCGTATTTTATTCTTTAGAATTTGAGCAATATTGTAGTCTTAACAAGAAAAGATTCATTCTTCACCACAATAAAATATTCATTATTTTCAATTAATTAAGAACCATTGTTTAATTTAGATGCTTTTGTAATGTCCTTCCATTATTCAAAACATGTAATATTTTTTTATTCATATTATTGTACTTATTTAATGGACACCAAACAAATTATAAATTATTTATTTCAGATCTATTTTATTTTTTATTTACATGTATATATTAATTTCCAAATAGTTTAATATTTTTTATTTAATTATTTAATTTTGATAATTTTTTACGAGCAGAAAAATGTTTCATATAATGCTTATTATATTGTATAAATCATTAATAAAAACAAAGCTTATCACTATGTATAAAAAGTTTTTAATCAACATGAAAATTCTATATTTTCACATCTTTAAGTTTTATCTATAAAAAAAAGTTGTATAGGAAAATAAAAATAATATTAAGTTATAAATGAATTTAAGAAAATATAAAAAGTAATATATTATTTCTGAAAAAATGTGTCCTTATTGACTCCAGTTTTTCTTATGTGTCCATAGATTGCAGATGTGCCGGCCCGCTCTTTTCGATCTTCTCCAAAGTATTAGATACATCAAAGGAATATGTAGAGGCTGCGTTTTAAAATATAATTTTTTTATAAATGTATTAAAATAATATTTTTTATTTTTTAATATTTATTTTTGATACCAACTTATTAAAACTATAAAAAAATATTGAAAAAATTATTTTTTTTTAAAGAAAATTAAATTTAAAACAATTAATATTTTTACCGGCACTTGAAAACACAATTGATGAAGACATATCTCATTATTATTAAGTCAACTTGCCGAGGAACACGTTGACAAGTTGGGTTGGACGAAGCTTCTAAGTTCATTGAGGTCTTATTTTATTGAGGACAAACTACAAATATGTCCTCCATCTATTTGTTGGGTTTCGATTATGTTGTTCTCCTCCTAATTGCACCAATTTTACCCTTATTCTACTCAAAGCTTTATATCTTTATATCACATTTAAATTTATTTGTATAAAACTTATGATTATTTGTATTCCATAATCATAAGTCTTGTGAGTTTTAATTTTAGATAACGATGAAAAAAACGAATATGAATTTTGAGAAGATTATTGTGTGATGAGGAAGTTGTGTCAAGAACACATGTATGGTTATGGGATAAATATTTGATTTAAGGGAAGAAACGATGAGCACTATGCGGACCGGTTGAGGGTAGCATTGGCTCAATTGCAAGTAGAGGAATCAAATCAAAACCCGTCAGATAAATGAAGGGCACATTTGTAGTTTGTAGTTTGACTGAAAAGAAGTTCAGCTTTAGAAACCAGAGTTCCTTTCGTCTCCTTTCCACGCTGTTTCTGAGCCATTTCATCGTGGCTTCCTCTCTGTAGCCAAACATTTTCCCAGCTCGAGGTATGTCCTTGATATATGTTGATCATTAAGCTATATTGCTACCCGGGTCATCTTTTCTGATTACAAAGTACATGCTCTTGGGTTGTTTTTCTTAGGCTGATCAAGACCTGGTAATTGGGAAACATGGCAGCACTGGAGATTACAGATGGCATTAACATTAATGCTGCTATAGATAGTGTCCAGAATGGACGGCATAACCATAATATTGAGCTCGTAGTAGTCCCTCAACAACCACCTCCTACTGGTGATGGAGGTAATTTATTAAGCTGGATGTTTAATTATAGTTCTTGTTAACTTTATATTTTGGGAGTCTGCATTTTGCAATGGCCCAGTAGAGGAAAAAAAAAGTTTCTCTTGTAACGTTTTCAATGATTGAAAACATTAGTGGGAATTTCATGTGATTTTAGCAGAAGAAGGGAAAAAACAAGAATTGTAATCATAGTGACCTAAATGGGTATGATGCAGTGAAAATTTCATTTCTCCATTTCTATTGTTCGATTTCCTGCATCTGACAGTATGAAATCTAGAAGTTCTATTCAATAATTGCAAGTTAATGATGTTTAATGTAAAGCATTAGTCTTCTATAAAATCAATACTTTTTTAATTATTTCTTCCTGACAGTGGAAAGAAAAAGGCACTTGCAATTGTATCAAGCCACTCTGAGTGGTGATTGGGACACAGCTGAAGGCATTTATAAGTTATTTCCTGGAGAAGTTAATGCTAGGATAACTAAGCGAGGGGAGACTGCTCTACATATTGCAGCTGCTGCGGAGCACACTCATTTTGTGAAACAGCTTGTTGGAATGATGAGCATAGAGGCTTTAACTTATAGAAGTAGTGCTGGCAATACAGCATTTTGCTTTGCTGCTATATCTGGAGTTGAGGCACTTGCCAGGGTCATGATGGAGAAAAAACGCGATTTGGCAATGACTCGAGGTAGAGGAAACCTGTTACCAATTTACATGGCAACTCTATTGGGGCATAGAGGGATGGTATCATATCTTTATGATGAAACAAGCGAGCAGTTAACCGATGATGATCGCATAAAGTTACTTGTTGCTTTGATCAACAGTGACATATATGGTGAGCAATCTTTTTGATAGTTTGCTATCATTTAGATATTAAATTTATTTTCATAAATGAATCAATCTGTTTTAGTTTGTGATTGCTACTAGAAATTCAGCATTCAACCCTGAGACAACTTATTCGTAAGCCTTTGAAAATCCAACTTGTTTACATATTTTTGAATCCTTTTGTTCTCAGATGTAGCATGGAAAATGCTAAAAGAACATCGCGGGTTGGCCTATGCTCGTGATGAACATCAGCTGACGGCATTGCATGCATTTTCTCAAAAGTCTTGTATGCCTTCAAACATTGTCGATCAAAGTCCTCCAGGATTTTGGAACAAATGCCTCAACCCCTGTTAGTTCTCTGATGCTCCAATTCTCTATTTCCTTAGAAAGAAAACCAATCCGAAAATTTCATGCTGTTAGAGAATGCAAAAGATTAACTTTGTATCTTTATCATATTCATGAGCACCTTATACATCTATTTCATGGATGCATATATTCAAGCTTGCAAGCTTGTCTGTTATAAGGAATTGGTGATAGAAAGCATCAAGATTATTCATTTGCTCCTTATTGATACATTTCAACTGTACACAAGTATATGATTATATAGGTTGTACAAGAAATTCTAATCGGGTAGATAATTCTAATCTAGGCAGGTAATTATTCTTATACATAAATATAGCTTAATTAGAGGTAACGGTCAAATTCTAAATTTGTTCCTTACAATTTCTCCTTCTAATCTTCTGCAATAATTCTCCTACAATTTCCCCCTCAAATCTTATGCAATAACTCACACCAACAAGTAGCTCTTATCATTTTATCTTCAATATTTGTTTTTTAAAAAATATCCAACAATCATGTAAAAGATGCACAAAGAAATTTATAGCAACTAAACTTTTAAATACACCGACATTCTTGCGGAAGTGATATATTGTATACCTCAATACACAAAATATTTCGAAATGTTACTGATTTATCAGATCTGTTCACTCGTTGGCTAGCTACATTTATGTTTTACATCTTTGATTTAGAACTTAACCCCATTTCCCACAATTCAGTTTTGTTATATTTAATCCTCAGTTTCAGAATTCAAATTGGCTCGGATGAAGAAACTTATGCACAAACAAGCACTTGACATAATCCAGTACCTTTGGGAACAAGTTGTATTGTTGGATGATGCAACAATTTCTCGTCAGATTGGAGAGCCCTTCCCATTGATATTCACTGCTGCAGAAAGAGGGAATCTTGACTTTCTAACAATACTCATTCGCTTGTATCCTGAGTTGATCTTCAAAGTTGAGCACAATATGTATAGCATATTTCATATTTCTATCTTGAATCGTCATGAGGACATCTTCAAGATTATATACCAGATTGGTTCTATCAAGAATTTGATAACAACATACAAAGATAGAGAAGGAAATAATATGCTGCATTTGGCTGCAAAAGTACTGGAATCACCAAGCCGACTTAATGTTATACCAGGAGCAGCTTTACAACTGCAACGCGAATTGCTGTGGTTTGAGGTGACTTTTCTCACTCTTTCGATCAACCAAATACATTTGATTGTAGGTCATATGCGTTAAGCCAACCTAATTCGTCCATCAAATGTGGATCACGATATGATAGGCGGATAAGATGTTCATATGCACATGCGATATTCTCCTTCTATATATGAATCTCACAGTCTCTCTACATGATAATGATTTCTAGGAAGTGAAAAAAGTCGTTCAACCACGGCACATTGAAGAAAAAAATACTAATGGGAAAACTCCTGGAGCTTTATTTATAGAACAGCACAAGGACTTGATGAAAGAAGGGGAGCAATGGATGAGAGATACTGCTGATTCATGCATGCTTGTAGCAACACTTATTGCCACTGTGGTTTTTGCAGCAGCTTTTACCGTACCAGGAGGTAATCTACAAGATAAAGGGACTCCTGTTTTCCTTAAGGAAATTGCATTCAAATTCTTTGCCATATCAGATGCAATATCTCTAGTAACCTCTGCCTCATCCTTGTTAACCTTCTTGTCAATTCGCACTTCTCGGTACGCAGAACAAAATTTTCTCTGGTCATTGCCTAACAGGTTGATTATCGGACTCACAACACTTTTCATATCAATTGGGGCAATGATGGTAGCCTTTATGGCAACATTTTTCCTTGTTTTCAGCAATAAATTACTACCATATTCTATCCCTATTGCTGTCGTTGCTTCTTTTCCAGTCATTTTCTTCATTTGGCAGCATTTCCGTTTATTCGTTGACATGATCCATTCAACTTATACGTCTCGGTCACTTTTCAAGCCAAATAAAGCTCCTCTCTTTTCCAAGAAACTCAAGACAAAGGTAGCTTAACTTCCATGTATTATTATTCTACAGAATGCTTTCACATCTGTAAGAAAATGCGCGCGTTCATGTTATAAAAGTCATTCTTATTTGCATGAATAGTTTTCCTGTATTCAGTTCCTGAATATCCTGAGTTGATCTTAAAAATTGAGCACAATATTTATAGCATATTTCATATTTCTATCTTGAATGGTCATGAGGACATCTTCTTTATATACCAGATTGGTTCTATCAAGAATTTGGTAACAACATATAAAAATAGAGCCTTTTTTTAAAGTGTTTTTAATTCTAAAATGGATCAAAATAATATTCTTTTATTTTTTAAAAATTATTTTTAATATTAGGACATTAAGATAATTTAAAAATAAAAAAATATTAATTTTTAAAAAATAAAATAAAAATAACAGTTTGTTCTGGAAGTCATGTAAGCCAGGCTTGATTCGAATGAATCGCTATAAATGTACTTGATTTGAAGCTACTTGTACTTGGTGCTTTGCCACACATAGCAAGGCGGTGCTTTTTCCATTGTTTAACCAGTAATATCCTTTATGCTATCAATGAACCAGCCCTGAAAAAGTAGAACTTCTGCTGCTAGTGCAGAGATTCGGTCAATCTTTTTTTTTTTTACCGTGTTCTTCTTTCATTTTTCAATTAATCCTGTTTAAGCCTAAAGCTCCGTGTGTTAAGTAATTTCATTTTCTTTTTGATAAATTACAATAACTTTATTAAAGCCTGACTTAAGGTTAATATAAAACAAGGTTTGTATCATGGTCAGAAGAATCAATCCAAATTGATGGATTTTTAGCATCATTATTTTAACCACAAATAATTCAAAGAAATTAATAAATTTTTAACCTGTGTTTTGTTAGAGGTAAACTAGGTTGCAGAGTTCACCCAATTTTTTATTATACTAGGTTGGACCAATTCTTTTTATTTTTAAATAAAAACTCGTCAAGGTCTCGAGTTTGTTGGATCCTATCTTATATCTATCAAATACATAATAAAACAAATTATTTAATCCATATCAAAGTATACCAAACACAAAACAAGATAATTATTTGTTTAGTTATGTTCTAGCCACTCTAGTTCAATTAATAGTATTTATCATATCAAACATTATCTAATAGAGCTAGGTCTGTAAAATGTGCTTGTAAAATTTCAACTAGATTCTGTGATTGAATTAAAATTTATACATGCTTTTATTTTAATAAGCTCATTTAACTCATCCTAACTTGTTTTTAAGTCCAAAACCTTTAGAACAAAAAATAATAAAAAAATTATAAAGCTCAACTTTCAACAAATATACTATTGAAAGATAAAATTGAAAAGAAAAATCCATGTAAAAAAAAAGCTAAAAAAAGCTGATGTCAATCTGAGTTAATCTTTTAAATTTGTGACTTGGGTCATAATACTAAGACTATCCTATCAAAAAAATTATGAAACCCAACTTATAATAAAACCAATGTTTATGGATGAAATTGATTTTAAAAAAATAAAATAAAATAAAATTAAAAGAATTAAAATTAAATTTGATACAAAAATAAAATGATAAAACACCTCTTAATTTTAGTAGACCAACTTGAATCCCAAGGAAAGAAGAAAGAACAAAAGAAATGAGAAAAAAAAGGTTACTATAACTTCTTTGTCAACAAACACCACACCATTAGCAAGAGCTCGCCACTTTACTTTAAATAGAATCGTGGATGATGATATTCCAACACTTGAGGAAGTTGAACACGCTGTCAAAACATTTAGGCTCCACCCCACACGTTGTCATATACGTTTCACATGCCAACCAAATTATCTTGTTCATCCTCTTCAGTTCTTAAAAGTTTTTTTGTTTCAAATTTAATTTTTTAAACTTTAATTATTTTAAATCAATAAATTAAATTTTATCTCAAATTGAGCATCAAACATGTGCCAAAATTTTTTCTCAACACCATGGAATCCTAGTATCTGGGCAATAAAAAAATATCAAGTCCAATCACAAATAAACTCAATTTAAAAGGATTAAATTGAAAAAAATAAACAAAAACAAGAGGGTTGAATTTCTCCCTTTATCTTACAATTTAATCCTTGATGTTTGCAAGAAAAAAAAGCTTAATACTTGTTTAATGCTCAGATTTGGTTTCTTAGTTTTAATTTTTTAATTCAATTTATTTTCATTTATTTTTTTCAACTTAAGCATGATTTAATTTTGTTTTTCGACATTACAAGTAGCTAAAACTAAGCCAAGCAAAACAAAATAATTAACAAAAACCAATTTCAAATTAATCTAATATAAAAAAAGATCAAATACAAAAATTCTAAGTAATGAAAAAAAAAGGAACTACAACAAAGAGAAAACATTTAGAGAATACATAATGTTTCTTTTCATAATACATATGAAAAGTCTGATATCTTTATTAATTTTTTTATGCATAAATGTTCGATGGTAAGGAAAAAATTGATTTTTTGAATTGATGACTCAATCATTGCTCTATGCTATTTAATTTTTGAATGATTTATTTTATTACCAAGTAATTATTACTTTATAAAATTAATATTATTGATGAATATACATATATTTAGAATTGGAATCAATGGAAGTTTACTTTTGCCCAAACAAGAGAATAAAAATAAAAGCTTGCTTAGATATTTGAAGGATTTCTCGATTTCAAGTGGCACTAAATTAAAGTTTATTTAATAGATAATTAAATTGATTTTTGAAAGTACATGATTGTAAAAGATAGGCAAATGCATGCCTTCCATGTTCAATATTTTTCATGTTCAATATTTTTCAACATAATTGCCATATTCCTCTATATTAGAAAAAAACTAGGGAAAAAGAAAGCATGGAAATGTTGATTGCCCATATGATTCTTCAACATTCATTCTCATGAATTCTACTCATTTATTAATCTATATTTTTGGTTTTGTATTTTGTTGCTTAAAATTTTAAAGTATAGTTTTTCAGATATTTCATAGCTAATTTACAGAGTATTCATCCTCGTGTGTAACTTTTATTTTATATAAAAAATCTCAATTTCCAGGCTTGATGGTAAAATAAATATTATTATTTTATATCTTATTTAATTTCTTAAATTTGAACCTTAAAATTTAAAAATAACTATTTAATTAATTATATTTCTAGTTTAAAAGATGTTTATTGAAAAGATAGATCAATTTAGAAAAGAATTATAATTTAGCTATGATATGGATACGAGAAATTATAATTATTATAGTATTTATTTGTTTAATATTGTGATGTATAATATTTTTTTAAAAATTATTTAAATTTTTTTTATATCAGTACATGAAAACTATAAAAAATATTAAAAGCTTAATTAATTTAATATTTTTAAAATAAAATACACTTTTAGAATATACAAAAAAATAAAAATTACTTCATTTCTAAATGCTCACTAAATTAAAAAACAATACTTTTAAAAATCAGAATATACCAAAAATATACTAAAAGGTGTCTGACTCAATCAATAAGAAAGAAAAAGATATTTCGGTAGTCAATCCATGAATTCCGTGCGGTTTTAGTTTATTGATATTAAATTAATGGAATCCAAACGACCTATATTTCATCCAATCGTACATTGGTCCTATTTACGGAAACGACACCAACAACTGTCGTGGCGTGGCCTCCGATTCGGACGGAAGTTAATGCCCAGAGCAGGTCAAAGTGATGATGTCGTGAAATAGGCCCTGTCCAGTTGAAACCTTAAACTGACAAAGGGGCCCACAAGACTTGCTTAAATGTCCAAAAAGGCCCCAAATCATACGGGGATCGTTGCCATCAACAAGGTTGGTTTCGTACTCTGTAAACTAAAAATTAACACACGCAATTCTGGGAAACCCTCAAATCAGACCCTAACATATTATTATGTCACTACGGAGTCCTAATAAAAATAATTTACCAATTAAATTTCACAAAGTGTATTTTTTTACTCAAAAAAGTATATTAATAATATTTTTTATTTTTTAAAAATTATTTTTAAGATCACAAAGTAATTTAAAAATATAAAAAAATATTAATTAAAAAAAATATTTTTTTTAAAATATTTTTCAAACACAATCCCAAATAGAGCCTAAAAATTTTCTAATTGTATGCTTCTTTCTGAGCCTGTTAATCTGGTTGATTTTTATTTAAATTAAAGATATCATTTTATTGCATATAATCAGAAATATTAAGAATATATTTGATCAGTAGATAGAGTATTTGAAAAAAAATGTTAAGAAAGTAAAAATCAAATAATAAAATGTTTTTTTTATATATTTATACACTTTTTCAATGAAAAATTATGGAATGTATAATAAATATTATACATGCCACGTCATTGGTATCTAACAATTATATTATCTCTTCATATATATATATATATATTTATTTATAACATTTTATTACACACATATATAAATTTTAAAAATAAATTTTTATGCACATTCTAAAATTACAAACTATAACCAATTTATTTCTTGTTAGCTTTATTTTTTTATTACGGAGTTGAATTGAGTTGAAGATATCACTAAAAAGAGATCAAATATCTTTATTATTTATTATTTAAGTTGAGGTTGTATCTAAATAAAGATTAATTTTTTACATAACACATACACAATACACGATTGAATCAATGTAATTGTAAAGAGATTTATTTTATTTTTAAGAGGTTTTTTTTAATTTTCCAGAAAGGAAAAGAGGAAAGAAATTGGTGATAAAATTCAAGAAAGTAAGAGAAGCTAAATATAAGACTAATTTCCTTACATAGCAAACGTATTGTAACAAATATTGATAGAAGGATCAAATTGAAAAATGTGTAAAAAATTAGGGATACTACTAATAAATTGTTCTGTATCGGGACACGTTTTAGAATGAAGTGACTTTGATTTTATCGTCATAGCCTCAGCCTTAATTATTTCTACTACTATTCGATATCGATTGCCTCTCTACCTAACTCTCTTCAAGCCTAAGCCTTAATTAGAAGATTTGTTTTTTGTTCTGTGAAAAAGAAGCAAAAATCTTCTTATTTATTTCAGTCTTCTCTCGATTAGTTTTGTTTCCAGTCTTTTTGGAGATTTCTGATTGCATGTAGAATCTCTTCTTCATTGAAAAAAAAAGAATTTTTTTTATCTTCTACAGTATTTTCTCCGTCGATTTATCTGACTTTATGGGGTTGTTGTCTGATCCGACCTTCAGTATTCATGACTTTTCTTTTTGTCTCTCGATTCCCTCCTTTTCGATTCCATCATAAGTTGATTTGTTTCCTTTTTTAGTTTTTTTTCTTTTTTAAAAAAAGTAGAATTAAAAAAGCAGAAGCAAATATGAGTGTAGCCAAGTCTCAGGTATGGCAACCATGCAAGAAGAAGAGATCTTGATAGATAGAAAATAAAAACAGGAACTACAGTTTTAGAGAGAGAAAGAGAGGGAAAGGAAAGGAGTTTTGATTGATTCCAGAGAATGTCGTCTTCTAGAAGTGGTGGCAGTGGTGGAAGCGGAAGCAGGACACGCGTGGGGAGGTATGAGCTCGGAAGGACTCTCGGAGAAGGAACTTTTGCGAAGGTGAAATTTGCTAGGAACGTTGAGACGGGAGAGAATGTTGCTATTAAGATTCTCGATAAAGAGAAAGTTCTTAAACACAAAATGATCGGTCAGGTATTTCTTTCTGATTTTTTTTATTTCATAAAATTCTGTGAATTCTTAAGTTTTATTTCATCAAATTCAACTTATTTTTGTGTTAATTTTAGCTCATGATTTTTCTCGTTGTTAGTTGTTATGTTTGGTCACCGAGAAAATGGAACTGAAAATTTAGAGCTGTTAGTTGTAGACAATTAAAGAAGAAAGGAAAGTCAATTTGAATAGGGAGACTAATCGTTTGCTATGCTATATTTTTATTTTTATTTTCATTGCAGATTAAACGGGAGATTTCAACAATGAAATTAATTAGACACCCGAATGTCGTCCGCATGTATGAGGTTGGAAGTTTTTTTTTTTTAATTAGCAAGCTGTTATTATTCTTTTTATGTTATTGTCGGGATTGTTTCAATAACTTGCAGCAGTATTGGTGTTGTAGGTGATGGCGAGCAAGACCAAAATATACATTGTTTTAGAATTTGTGACGGGTGGTGAACTTTTCGACAAGATTGTAAGATGAATATGTCTGAAATTGATGTGTTGGATTATTCTGCATGTTAATGTTAATGAAAAGTCTAATTTTTTCCCTTTTTTTTTTATATTTTTCTCGAGTTAGGCAAGTAAAGGGAGGTTGAAGGAGGATGAAGCGAGAAAGTATTTTCAGCAACTTATCAATGCCGTGGACTACTGCCATAGCAGAGGTGTGTACCACAGAGATCTAAAGGTGCGAGTTTGTTGCTTTTATTCTTATTTTAATGTTAAAATGACAATGACCCTCGCAAATCTCTTTAGTTGAGCTGACTGATCAATCTCTTATTAGTATCGGTAATTAACTAAGTTTTTTAACATCTGGTTTTAAAACTACAGCCTGAGAATCTGCTATTGGATGCTAGTGGGGTTCTTAAAGTTTCGGATTTTGGATTGAGTGCGCTACCTCAGCAAGTTAGAGTATGTTAAACTCTGACCCGAGAACTCTGCCCAAACATTGATTATTTTCGCTTCATTCCAGAAGATTTCCTGACTGTTTATCTTTTATTTCTCTTTTTAGGAAGATGGGTTACTACACACAACGTGTGGAACACCAAATTATGTTGCTCCAGAGGTGTGGTAACTTTCGTGCCATCAATATTTCTTAATGCTCCAACCATATATGTTATTTTATTCACTGCTTGGTGTTTCACTTTTCTAGGTGATCAACAATAAAGGCTATGATGGCGCCAAGGCAGATTTGTGGTCATGTGGTGTGATTCTTTTTGTCTTGATGGCTGGGTACTTGCCCTTTGAAGAATCCAACCTTATGGCACTATACAAAAAGGTGATTGTTTTCATTATTTCTCATTGCATTGTTGTAGTCACCCATCTTCATGTTTGTTGGTTATAATTGTATAAAATGCTAGAGTTGGGGAAATGAAGCTCCCTCTATAGAGAAAGACTGCATCAAGTTTCAATTTTTTTGAATATTAATTCTATCGTGTTTACCTGAAAACAGCTGAGTAGAAAAGATCTTCTAGATCTCTAAAGCCTTCTCAGAAACTAATCTATGAAAACATTTGACAATTATCAACTATCAACTATTATGATTGGAAAGTTAACCATAATTTCACAAGTTCATTAATCAATTTTGTACTGGGTGGAGATACTCCATCTAGAGTATGATTGGAAAATGACCCAAAGTTCTGCTCAAGTCTAGCTCATTCAATGTACACATGAGCTTGAGGGAGCTTTCAGAAAACCCGGTCATGAGCAGGCTTTGATTGTTTTGCAAAATGTCATGATCAACAGTGCTGCTTATGTTGACATCTTCTTACAAGCTATTTGCTACATCTGAGAGCATGTGCTAAAAAATTAAATAGGGAATCAAGTGGCAGCTTGATATCTTATTCTGGTTTGTAAAATCATGGACCCATGGTTTGACATCAGAGCCTTTGTGCATATCTGCTTTGGCAAACCTGTTCGGTTGCTGTGTAAAATAAGCGAAATGTGGTCAGAGTGCATTGCCTGAATGAAAGGTGCCTTTTGTATTTTACCTAGGCTAAATGTGGTTTTTGTGCGACTGCAGATATTCAAGGCTGACTTCGCATGTCCTCCATGGTTCTCCTCAAGTGCAAAGAAACTAATCAAAAGAATTCTGGACCCTAATCCCTCAACAGTTTGTTCCCCCTCTTCTCTTTGTATAAATTTATTGTACACCTTTCCTTCTCTAGAAAGGATGCCATATAATATTAGGCACTTGTCTTACTGTACATGCTAATGGTATGAAACAGCGCATTACCATTTCCGAGCTTATAGAAAATGAATGGTTTAAGAAAGGATATAAGCCACCCACTTTTGAAAAGGCTAATGTTAGTCTCGACGATGTGGACTCTATCTTCAATGAATCAATGGTAATTCCTGTGTTTCATTTGTGCATCCTGCTTTCAAACTTAGTGCACCACCTGTGGGTTTGTAATTGATGTTTCTCATGGTTAACAGGATTCTCAAAACCTTGTTGTGGAGAGGCGAGAAGAAGGGTTTATAGGGCCTATGGCTCCTGTAACCATGAATGCATTTGAACTTATCTCTACCTCTCAGGGTCTCAACCTTAGTAGTCTTTTTGAGAAACAAATGGTAAGTTTTAAACTTGTTGTTGTTCTATATAAATGAAACCAAAATCTGGAAAATGTTGGAACTTGAGAGAGCCTGACAGTTTGGTACATTTGTTTATGGTGAAATCTTTTCAAATTATAATTATACCAAAGATTAATGGTTGAATACTCCAACTGTAGCATTATACACTTAGATTTTCTATCATTTAAAAGCATGTTTTAGTTGATATTCCAACTTTGTTCTGATATTTAGCATTATCAATTTTGTGAAATAATTGCCAAACAAAAATCAGATAACTGTTGTCTCCCAGTGTGTGTTTTTTGAAATATCAGAGTTTAACGAGCTGCGAACACCTCCTTGGATGTGTAGTTATCTTTGAGTTTAACAACCATGAACCTAAGAGACTTTCTTTTCCTTTTGCAACCAGGGGCTTGTTAAACGGGAAACGAGATTCACTTCCAAACATTCTGCTAGTGAGATAATCTCGAAAATTGAAGCAGCAGCAGCACCTCTGGGTTTTGATGTAAAGAAAAATAACTTTAAGGTCTGATAATTTTCTCCTTTTTTTATAAATGAGAGTTTTTGGTGGAATGTTTAGTTCATGTTTAGCAAGATTCCTGTGGTTTTCCGGCATCCAACTTGTTGTGATGTCTGTATGGCTTTCAAGAGCTACCTCCAAACTGGAATCCTTAATATACCTGAATGAAATCTGCCTCCTCCTTTTTTTTTCCTTGTCCTTTCACCTCCATAAGTAAATTGATTTATCATTGTTGAACTTTTTCTATATGGTTCAATGGACTCCTGATTTTGTGTGTGAGGAAACAGGATTCCTTCAGAAATTTGATTTTGTTATCAGTCAACTGGTAAATTATTGTTTCTACTGAAACAACTCTTCTATTTCAAATCACAGATGAAGCTTCAAGGAGAGAAGGATGGACGCAAGGGTCGTTTATCTGTTTCAACAGAGGTATGTCTCTAGGAAACCTGTACTGATAGACTTGTCTGTAGTGGTTTGAACTGGGTCCTAACATAATTATCTTTCTTTCAGGTCTTTGAAGTGGCCCCTTCTCTTTATATGGTTGAGGTTCGCAAGTCTGATGGTGATACCCTGGAATTTCATAAGGTAATTTAAATATTGGTGCTGTTGTGGCAATTAAAACA
Source organism: Populus pruinosa (assembly GCA_026413675.1). NCBI lineage: Eukaryota > Viridiplantae > Streptophyta > Magnoliopsida > Malpighiales > Salicaceae > Populus > Populus pruinosa. Next base: position 4,669,827 of record CM048597.1, on the reverse strand, counting down.
GTAATGAAGAATTTCTCCTCCCTCAAAAAAGTTTCTGGTCTTCGTATTCTTTTTTGTCACTCAGGTTGATGTCTGTGTGGTTAGGTCTTGTGTGTGACCCTTGGTTTGGCTGCAAATTGAATGGATCTGTTCTTGAAAAGTATATAGTCAGCTGGTTTGCTTATTTCATTTTTCATGCAAAAACAATTATGACAAGTGACCCTTTTGGTAAATAGGGAGGGTGGACTGGGAGGGCTTTGTGAGATACCCAACCACAGTTGATGGTGTAGCCAAGAAGTATATTATGCGTGATTCAGCTTTTTCCATGGACTGGGATGGGTTATGTGAGATACCCAACCATGGTTGATGGTATACACATTGATGCCAAAAACTAGTCATTAACTACAACATATGATCCAGCTTCGCCCATTTAATCCTCCAATTGTTGTTGTTATTATTATTATTTTTAGTACTGAAGAAAATGCTTATGATATTAAACATGCTAGGCCAAGTTGAATTTAAAATTTTTCCCAGGCACAAGGCAAAGTTAAAAAAGTTAACTATAGCATTGTTACCTCAAGAATAAGGTGAAGCTAAATTGGTTTGCTTGCTTTCTGGGTCTTATAATCTCATGGAGTGAGTGGAAGGCTAGATTTGTGTCTGGTCTTGTTGGGTGGACCCAACAGGCCATAAAATGTATCTCCCTCCACTGGCATTGTTGTCCCAAAACTATGTTATCAGTTAATTCTTTCTTTTATATTTAATTGTTGTAAGGTGTAATGTTGAAATCATCTGGCTTGAATGACAGTTTTACAAGAACCTTGCAACTGGGCTGAAAGACATCGTATGGAAAACGATTGATGAAGAGGAAGAAGAGGCAGCGACAAATGGTTAGTATTTATTACCTGTGGAGTGTTATAATGAGAAGTACGAAATTATTTTGAAGTAAAAAGTGTAATTATATAAAAAGTAGAGGGGAAATGACATTAGATGTTTTAGGCTGATGGTATGTATATGAGAGAAGGATATGAAAGTTATTGCAGTTAGAATTTAGATGGGTGCGATGAAATGGAAGTAGGAAATTATTGTCCATATTTTTTTAGCATTTGGGTTTTAGGTAGCGATTGGTTAATGTTTCAGGATAGGTTGAGGAGACCAAGATATAGATAAAAATAAATCTGTTCTTGAGATAATTTTGGAGTAAATTTCTCTGCTTATAAAACAAGAGGCATATAAGGGTCAACTTTAGTTAACCTTATTTTTTTTTAATAAAAAAGGATCACAACAACATTGTTTTGACCATTTTTTTTTAATCAATGGGTTCTTACTGGTTTTTATCTCGGGTTGATCAAGTTGTGGGTCAACCTAACTGGGTTGGGCTTGGTTAATCTCTTGTATTTTTGTAAATTCGGACCAGTACAGGCCTTGGGCTGGCCGGGTCCTAGGTCGACCTACAGGCAAGTCTGGGTTTATAACGAGGTTATTATACTATTATTAATTTCAATACTTAATATAAACAATATATATATATATATATATATATATATATATATATATATATAAAATTCTTTTTTTACATGTTTGTAACTTTGACAATATATATACATATATGTTAAGGGTAATACATACATGCACGCACCATCAACTACAAAGGATACAAAGATAGTAACTTTATCTTGTATATCACTAATCAATAAATACAAATATCTTTGTCTTCTTGTCTGTGTTGTTTCTATTTCTTTCAACCCGGGACACTAACCAAATACGATGTTAATGTTGCAAATAATAACAATAACAACAACAAGAACCAGTTTTAACTACAGGCTGGTCAAGTTTCAGTATGCATTTGCTCCTGCGCCTCATATTATGTATGGGCATCATACTAGTTCTATTTTGGATATCTTTCTCTGCAGGTGTTGCTCGGGTTACTGCACAATAATTGGCTTCCTTCCTTGAAGTCAAGAATCGTCAAGTGGTTTTCCTGTAAAAATCCAAATGTCGATTATTCATATGAATGTTGTCTGGTTTTTATGTATTTTTTCCTCCCTCAAATGTTATGAAGTTTAATGGGGGGAACATACTGTAGGTTTCAAGGACATGTTCCTTGTGACCCTGAACAAACTCAATCCCTTGGCCTGGTTTATGTCCAAACTGTGAATGTATCATAACATGTTTTCATAGTTCGGTTTTATTTTGAATGTCTCATAGACCCCTTTAAAGAAAGTTTTCTGTTATGTACACTCTCCCTCGTGTCTGGTTTTATGCTCCCAAACCCTCTGCGTGATTGAGATGCTCATTGTCTATTCTAGGCAGCACGTCTGAGCGGAGTCCAAGCAAAATCGGCGGTCATGAGGGTGCTGCAAACAGCTTTTAAGTGCTAGAAAAGAGGGAGCAGGTCGACCATAATTACAGCGAAGAGGCGTGGAGTTGGGGTGCATGGTTTACCATCTTGATATGGTATTCAATTTTCCAGCTCTTAACAACTTTGGTTTGATGTTCCAGTCCCAGGGCTGCTGCTCGTGCAATGTTTTCTTCGGCAGGAGAGAATGAGACTAATAAAAGGATTGGAAACGCATCGAGGGGTTTTTCCATCTTGGTTTGTTACTCCATTTGCATGATTACTTGGAGCAGCCCCTGTAATGTTCGCTTCTGCAGGTTGGGGTGGGAGGCCACTTGATGTCTGAAGAGAGGTAGCGGGTCAAGTATAATTCCTATGGAGATTAAATTAGAAATTAATGAGTTTATGTTAGAGATTAAATTTCTACAAAAGTGAGTTGAAAATTTTTAATTAACCTCAACTATACTCATGTTTTTCAAATTTTACGACTCTTTTTGTCGCTTTCTTTATCTCGACGGAAAACATCATCAAGCTGATGCCAGTCCAGAGATTGAAGAGAAGTACTTTTTTTTTTTGGTTGATGTACTTTCAGTGAAAGAGTTTCCCTATTTCTTTAACATTTGCCATTATATTTTGATATTCTTTGTACTCGCCCATGTTTTGGCCAGAAAGTGGTAAAAATGGGTGGAATCAACCGACCAATGCTTTTTATAAGGTCAGGATTGGAACTGATGGTTCAAAGTATCACTATATAATAAGTTTCTTGATGTTTTTTATGTAGAAGGATGCAGAATAGTTGAAAGGTACCGTGCTGAACATGATTGGCATGCTGTGGGTTCACTGTTCATCACATCCACCATGAGATGGATTTTGGAGAAGTTAAGAATGAAATCAACTCCAACTAACTCTATTGGCTATCAAACACTCAATATAAAATATTAAATTGTTGATTTAAATATTTTAATTGTTTTTCGATAAAATTTCAAGTTTAATTTTATATTACTCTTTAATATACTTTTTTGAAGTGAAAGAATTTGAGCTTGAAACATTTATATAGTTATATTATTTTATATTTAATTTTTTTTATTAATTATAATAAAAGTGATAAGATTTGAATCATTGACACTTAATCAGTATAATTTTATATTATTCTTCAACCTATAATCTAAAATACAGCTAGATATATCTTTAATCTGAATATGATGGAACAAGATTTTAGAGAGGTTATTTTTTTGTATTTGAGTATGATGAATCAAGATTTTATTTTTATTATTTTGTGTGTTGATTTTTTTCAAAAATTAATTGGAACAAGGAACATGCGTGATCATCATGTAGAGATCAGACTGCGAGATATTGGAGAATATTATAGCAATATTTAATCACATGCGCGTGCATATGAACATCGATCTTATCCGCCTATCATATGATGGACGAATAAGGTTGGCTTAACGCATATGACCTCCAATCAAATGTATTTTTTTGATGGAAAGAGAGAGAATAGTCACCTCGAACCACAGCAATTCGCGTTGCAGTTGTAAAGCTGCTCCTGGTGTAACATTAAGTCGACTTGGTGATCCCAGTACTTTTGCAGCCAAATGCAACATATTATTTCCTTCTCTATCTTTGTATATTGTCATCACATTCTTAATAGAACCAATCTGGTATATAATCTTGAAGATGTCCTCGTGACGATTCAAGATAGCAATATGAAATATGCTATACGTATTTTGATCAACTTTGAAGATCAACTCCGGATACAAGCGAATAAGTATTGTTAGCAAGTCAAGGTTCCCTCTTTCTGCAGCAGTGAATATCAATGGCCAGGGTTTTCCAATCTGGCTAGAGATTCTTGAATCATCCAACAAGACAACTTGTTCCCAAAGGTAGTGATTATGTCAAGTGCTTGTCTGTGCACAAGTTTCTTCATCTGTGCCAATTTGAAACCTGAAACTGAGAAATTGAATTTTGGGAAACGGGGTTGAGTTCTAAATCGAAGATGTAAAATATAAATGTAGTTCACCAACGGGGTTAAGTTAAAAATGTGATAATTCCTTGTAAAATATAAATGTAGTTCACCAACGGGGTTAAGTTAAAAATGTGATGATAGTATGATCAATGCTAATTCCTTGTAACACACAAGTTTGCAAGCTTGAATATATGCATGCATCCATGAAAATGGTGTATAAAGTGATCATGAATATGATAAAGATATAAAGTTGATCTTTGGCATTCTCTCTAACCGGCTGAGATTTTTGGATTGGTTTCTTTCTCAAGAAATAGAGATTTGGAGCATCAGAGAACTAACATGGGTCGAGGCATTTGTTCCAAAATCCTGGAGGATCGGACTTTGATCGACAACGTTATGAAGGCATACAAGACTTTTGGGCAAGTGCATGCAATGCCGCCAGCAGTCAGCTGATGTTCATCACGAGCACAGGCCAACCCGGGATGTGCTTTTAGAATTCTCAACGCAAATCTGGCAATTACATTAAAAAAATATGAAAACAAGTTAGATTTTGAAAGGCTTACGAATAAGATGTTTCAGAGTTGAATGCTAAATTTCTCTTCCAGATAGTAGCAATCACAAATTCGAACAGTTTGATTTCATTTGAAAGATAAATTCAATATCTAACTGGTAGCAAGCTATCAAACATTGCATGTTCATCCATACATTTAAAACGTAGAAAAGATTTAATTCTCACCATATGTTTCACTGTTGATCAAAGCAACAAGTAACGTTATGCGATCGCTATCTGTTAACTGCTCGTTCGTTCCATCATAAAGATATGACACCATCCCTCTATGCCCCAACAGAGCTGCCATATAAATTGGTAACAGGTTTTCTCTACCTCGAGTCATTGCCAAATCACGTCCTGTCTCCATCATGACTTTGGCAAGTGCGTCAACTTCAGATATAGCAGCAAAGCAAAATGCTGCATTGCCCGCCTTGTTTTTATAAGTTAAAGTCTCTATGCTCATCTTTCCAACAAGCTGTTTCCCCATCACCACTCAGAGCGGCATGATGCAACTGCAAGTGTCTTCTTCTTTCCACTGTCGAGAAGAAATAGTGGTGAACAAGTTAGAATAGTTCTGATTTTAGCCAATTTCTCCTCTTCAAAATCTTACGTAATTTCTGTAGAATTTCTAAAATCAGTCACAAGTCATTTTTGTTGCAGTGAAATAACATGAACATGAATTACATAGAAAGTTGACTATAACTAATAAGTATAACATTGTGTTTAATCATTGAAAAAGTTACACGATATATTTTTTTTCTCTACTGGCGGCCATGGCAAAAAGCAAACCCTCACAATACGAAGTTAACAAGAACAATAATTAAACATCCAACTTAATTATTTACCTCCATCACCAGCAGGAAGTGGTTGTTGAGGGGCTACTACGACCTCGATATTACGGTGATGTTGTCCTGGCCGGACACTATCTGTAGCTGCATTAATGTTATTGCCACTTGTAATCTCCGCTGCCGCCGCCATGCTTCCCGGTTACAAGGCTGCCTTGACTTCCAGCCTAATAAAAATAACCCTAAAGCATTTATGTACTAACCAGAAAAGATGAATCAGGTAGCAGAATGTAGTTTAATGATCAAATATCTCAATGACGTACCTGGACCTGGGAAAATGTTTGACTACAGAGAGGAAGGTACCAAGAAATGACTCTGCAAGAGCATGGAAAAGGAGACGTGAGAGACTTCTTTGTTTTGCGTAGTTGAGCTCTCCTTTTCAAATCAAACGGAAACTATAAATGTGCCCTTCATCTATCTGATAGCTTTTGATTTGGTCCTTTTTATCTTGATTCAGCCAATTCTACCCTCAACGTGTCCAGATTGTGCTCATCTCCTTCTTCCCCAGAACACACACACGCAGACACACTGTGAAATTTCACAAGAAAGATGTCGTGTCTCGACTTTTCTCCGGTTTTCTCCCTTTAACCTTGTCGATTTTAATAATTCGAATTCATCTTTAATACCATCTTTATTATCACACAAGTTCATAGCTTTTATCATGAGCATCTAGTTAAAGACAAAAAACTTCAATAAAAGTACTCACGATTATGGAGAAAAATAAAGAAATTAGTGTATTCATATATATCTTTTATCATAGTAATTCGTTCTTTTATTCCACGATAAATGATATTTTATACCAATTTTCATGTCAAACAAAACTAAGTTTCGCTTCCTAGATTTCATAAAATTTTAATAAAATCTTCTCAATATATATTAATTAACCTCATGCAAGATTTGAATTCAAAAGGTGTAAAAAAATAAAGAAAAACACTAACCTTCCTTCTTGATCACTAAACTAACCACTAGAGGTTATGAGATAATGAATTTAGCACTGAGATCACATGCATGAGTTTCATAAGTAATGTCAAGGAAGATTAACGTGGAGGGAAGGGATTGGACTCCTTTGGGAAGGCTGAGGGTAAATTACAAGGACTACCATATCAATAAATTGACTCTGAGTTATTATAAAAGAAAATCAAAGTGGAAAGTAATATTCATGTAATTTTATAAAACTAAAACAGGGGAGGTTCTTCCTATTTAAAATGAATTTTATAATCCAATATATTCCATTAGAAAAAGAGAGAGAAACGACGGATCCGGATTTTTGCTTTACTCAATTGCAAGTTACTGACATTGATTCCGCAATCCAACTCCACGAAGCACTCGTAGGTTGTTTTCTGTCTTCTCCTAAATGTCGTCCGCATCCATTTCATACAAGTTGAATAAAGGGGCAACCTCACTTTAGTTCCTAACTTGTTACCCATTTCTCAATTACATAGGATTATCTTAATATCAGAATTATGGGTTTTTTTTTTTTTTAAGAAGAAATTAAATAGACATGTCAGGAGAATGAACGATCATTTCCAAACATGATCAAAACTCCTTCAAATAGACAATAAATGGTAACTCAATTATAATTGCTAGTGCTATCCTTCATCCCATGATATTTTGAGTTTATATCATAATTGTTAAACCGGCTTAATAGATTGATTTGGAATCCCCAACTCATAACTTAACTCAATTAAGAATTAAGTTGAACTAATCTTGACATTGACTCAATCAAATCAATTGACCTGGTTACATTCATCTACAAGACCTAGTTGACCTAATTAAACCCAATCTACATCCATCTAAGTTGATATCAAAGGATTTTTTGAAAATAAACTAAAACAATATCGTGTTGAAAAAAAGAAGATCTACATTAATTCTGTAATCTTTGAGTTAAGCAGTGCTAAAAAATAACATAAAATTAATTTTAGAGTCTCGCTCAACCATTTAAAATTTTGAATTAAAATAGTTTTTTTTTTAAATTAATGTTATAATTTTATTAATCAAATAATCATACTAATAATCATATTTCATTGTTTCTTTTTCTGTTTTGATGTGTAGGTTCACATTCGGACTTCCTAAAGAAATATGCTTTCTCCTTTTCTTGTGCATCTTATCGCAATTCGAACTCAAGCTATATAACTCGCGCAATTTAACGTTATATCACAATTTTACAGCCACCGCCCTACTAACTAGAAACTCCTCTCATTCTTTTTATTTTTTTAAATACAAATTTGTAATAAAAATTTGCGGCAACACAATTTAAAATAAAATAAAATAAAACTCAGATGTGTAAATCTGGATGGTGAGGCCCCACGCATGGAGATACTTGTTATACGCTAAGCATGTTGGGTTATCCAAGCTAGTTTATCTCACTTGTTTTAAGGTTTGTTTTCTTAAATTAAAATTTAATTTCTTTAAAATGAACTAATTTAAAATATAATAAATATATTATTTTTTTAAATTATTAAATTACATGAGAATAGATTTCAAATGTTATTTTATTAAATACCATTATTTTTTACTTTTTTTCTTAAAATAAGATTATAATAGTATATTTTAATTAATGGCTTGAAGAGTCATTCCACTTTCTTATTGTAAGGGAATTTTGAAGCTTACACCCCAAGATAAAATATCTACTTATCTTTTTTAACAAAATAAATAAAATGGTAAATAGAGTCAAGGATAAGATCTGAATTTTGAAGTGAATGAGGTTTGACTAGCCTTGTGTCTCTCCTGACTGGTTATCGACACCTTCCATGAGCTAATTCGATTGCTTTTGTTAAAAGATTAATCTAGTGTTTCTGGTTTTTTTTTTAATATACTAATATAAAAAAATTTTAAAAATCATTTTAATATATTTTAAAATTAAAAATACGTTTTAATTATTTCAGGGAGTGGAAGGGTTGGCTTCCGCTCCCCTGATTCTAAAAACGTGGGTAAATTGTTAGTTTTTTAATCAATTTCGGTCCTCCTAATAAATAAAATCAAAATATATAATCACACTGTGGGTGGTTTTTTTTTAAATATTTATTTAATAATACAACAATAAATTATTTCTTGTAATTAAAGTAATAGTTTCAACTCCATGGAAAAATTTAATTTCCTTGCATAATTCCTACCTTTATTATCAATATAGTTTTTCAGAAGAAGAAAAAGCATGTTTTTTTCCTTGGTTCTTAATCTCATTAGAATTGAAAGAAGTTAGACTCAACAAAAAAAAAATATATATATATAGATGATTTGGGATAGGAATAAAAAAAAGGTTTCTTTTCATTTAAAACCAAATTATCTTATTAATTTTCTTTTCCATGTCTTTTTAATAAAAGGTAGTGAGAATAAAAATAAAGGTCTTTAAAAAAAAAACAATCTAACCCATTTGAGAAATAAGTAGAAAAAATATACGTACCCCCAATATAAACCTCATTAACTTATTAACACACCTCTCTGATTTTTTTCCCAGAAACATGAAAAAATCCTTATATTAAAAGCAAACCAAAATAAAAAAATAAAAACATTAAAAGAGGTTGAAGTATTTTGTATGTTATTGAAGAAAAAAATCTATTAAAAATACATTGAATATTTATGAAATTATTTTTTCATATTAAATAAATAATAATTGATATAAAAAAACTGATAACATCCTTATAAAAACCTAAGAAAGTATTATAGGATCATGGAAAAATTAAATAATAATTGAAATATTATGTTTAGTGCATTTAAATTTGAACCCAATAAAAAACAAAAATGGGCCAGGCCAGGTGCCTGACCCAATAAAAAAGGGCCACACGCTTACAGTGGGCCAGATGCTTGACATCCGAGGCTCCCACAGCTATAATACAAGAGGGGCCTCTGCATGAGAAAGTTGGTAATGGAGATGGGCAATGTGCTCCGTGCTGAGTCCTAGCAACTGTGTGGTACAACAGCAGAAACACAGTATAAAGAACGTGCCGAACAAAGCTGCCGCAGCAGTCTTTTAAGACCCGGGCAAGCACTTCAAACTCAAACTCCATTGTTTCTCAAGACAAGAGAGGGACAAGTGTCTCTCTCTGAAGACCAAAAAAATGCTCTCTTTCTCCTCTCTCCACCTTCCACCTCCAAAACCTTCTCTTCTCTCCCTCTCCCCTGTCCCTCTCTGCTTACCACCATCAAAATCTCTCATTTTCACTCCCAGGATCAAACCCATGACCACCACAACCCTCTCTCCCCGCCTCCAATCCTCCTGTTCCCCCTCCACCACCAAAGCGAACCCAAAAAACCAAACCCATAATCCCTCTTCGTACGATTTAAAAATAGCTATAATTGGCTTTGGCAACTATGGCCAATTCCTCGCCAAGACCCTCATTTCTCAAGGCCACACAGTCCTTGCTCACTCAAGATCAGACCATTCTCTTGCAGCCAAATCCCTTGGTGTCTCTTTCTTTTTGGACCCTCATGATCTCTGTGAGCGACACCCAGATGTCATTTTACTTTGCACTTCAATTATTTCAACTGAAAAGGTGCTGAAGTCTTTGCCTTTACAAAGACTAAAGAGAAACACTTTGTTTGTTGATGTGTTATCTGTGAAAGAATTTGCCAAGAATGTATTGCTTGATGTATTGCCTCATGATTTTGATATCATTTGTAGCCACCCCATGTTTGGTCCTCAGAGTGCAAAACATGGGTGGGATGGTCTTTGTTTTGTTTACGAGAAAGTGAGGATCGGTAATGAGGAAAATAGAGTTAATAGGTGTAAAAAGTTTCTGGAAATTTTTGAAAGAGAAGGGTGTAAAATGGTAGAAATGAGTTGTCAGGAACATGATAAGTATGCCGCGGAATCACAATTTTTAACGCATACTGTGGGGAGAGTGTTGGAGATGTTGAAATTGGAGTCCACGCCGATTAATACTAAAGGGTATGAAAGTTTGTTGGATTTGGTGGAGAATACTTCAGGGGATAGTTTTGATCTGTATTACGGGTTGTTTATGTATAATAGGAATGTGCTTGAGATGTTGGAGAGGTTAGACTTGGCCTTTGAGGATTTGAGGAAGCAGCTCTTTGGAAGGTTACATGAGGTTGTGAGGAAGCAGCTGTTTGGGAATGCCGAGAGCCGTAAAGTCGTGCAAGAGAATTACGGTAAAGGGCACCTCAATGGTGCTGCTGCATTATCATCTGGTTCAAAATCTGTGAGGTAAGTGTTTAAGCAAATTCTTTGGTTTTTAGTTTTAGTAAGTGATGTGGGTGTTCTTGTGCATTTCCCATCCTGTTGTTTTATCATGGCATTGATATGTTTTCTTAGTGCTTATTCTCATTCTAGTTTCCCATCTCAAGATTGGAAAGCGGAATGTACTTGTAATTAGGTTGAGGATCTCCTATTTTGTGCCTGTCATAGATGCTACCTGTTAACAATTTAGGTGATCTGTGCTATACTTGTTTAAAGATATGAATTAAATTTTGCTGTTTGACTATTGTGAAGATCACCTTGTAAAGGCTTGTATATTCTGGAGTGAAGAGATCCAACAAAAATGTTTGACACATTATGAAAAACTTGAGGAATGATTTATTTTACTTAATTCACTTAATTAAAGCTTGAACCCATCAATTCAAGTAGCTCTCATGTTAGACAAGAGAGGCAAAAGTCATGCCAAAATAACAAGAAAATTAATGGTATTGGAGAATGTGTTAATTTGCTAATAGAGATAAAGCAGGTGTCACTTATTTGTCTGGCAAACTTGTGTCCGTTGAGTGCACATGTGCCACATGATAGGGTAGTTTTCACAACTTACCAGGGGGGGGAAAAAAGGGAGCAAGAAGTCCTCGGTGGTTGGTGTTAGGTTAGGGATGGGAAATTGCACTCTCTGGGATAGTTTTGACTGCCGAAACCAAATGAATGATCATTAACATAATTTTATCTGAACATTTCAGATTTCAGGGCTCTGCCCAGACATACAAGTACGAGGCAGAGAACTCAAGCTGCTCTGATGACAGCTCCAAGCTCAAGATTGCTATTGTTGGATTTGGAAACTTTGGTCAGTTCCTTGCAAAAACCTTTGTTCAACAGGGTCACTCAGTTTTAGCCTATTCTCGAGCGAATTACTCTGATGCGGCTCAAAAGCTTGGGGTCTCTTATTTCTCTAATGCAGATGACCTCTGTGAAGAGCATCCAGAAGTGATTGTTCTTTGTACTTCTATTCTCTCGACAGAAAAGGTTCTCAAGTCATTACCATTTCAGAGACTGAAGAGAAGTACACTTTTTGTTGATGTACTTTCAGTGAAAGAGTTTCCAAGGAATCTGTTTCTTCAACATTTACCATCGCATTTTGATATTCTCTGCACTCATCCTATGTTTGGACCTGAAAGTGGTAAAAATGGGTGGAACCAGCTGGCATTTGTTTTTGAGAAGGTCAGGATTGGAAGTCAAGGTTCAAGAGTATCACGATGCGATAAGTTTCTTGATATTTTTGCTCGAGAAGGATGCAGAATGGTGGAGATGTCTTGTGCAGAGCATGATTGGTATGCCGCAGGATCACAGTTCATTACACACACCATGGGACGGGTTTTGGAAAAGTTAGGAATGGAGTCAACTCCAGTTAACACTAAAGGCTATGAAACTTTGTTGAATTTGGTGGAAAATACAGCTGGGGATAGCTTTGATCTGTATTATGGTTTGTTCATGTTCAATGTAAATGCAATGGAGCAGTTAGAGAGGTTGGATTTGGCTTTTGAATCATTGAAGGATCAGCTGTTTGGACGGTTGCATGGAGTTCTCAGGAAGCAATTGTTTGGGAGTTCAGACAACTCTCAAGACTTGAGTGAGGAACCTTCGGATGCAAAATTCTCTCAAAATAGTGCTGCACTGGTGTCTTCTTCTTTGGAGACTCTTAATGGTGAAAATAATTAACATCTATGCACTTTTGCATCATTGGTAAGTGGCTAAGGCATTTCATTGCTTATCATTTCCAAGTTTAATTCCTCTTTCGCACCATCTTTAACTGATGCTGCATCTAGATTATTGCCCTCAAGAAATATCAAGTTTGAAATCCTAGAAGTAGAGCTATTAATGACAGAAGAACCATTCTGTTAAAAGGGAATAGTTTTTCTATGTCTAAAACCTTGAACATCAATATTCTTTTCAGCAAAATCTTTGATGGGTCTTTCTTATTATATCAGGTCTTTGTCGCCATGATATGTTGATTTTAAAAAAATTTGTCAATCATTGTTCAGGGAAACGATGTTTCCACTCCCCCAGTTTAATTCCACTCCCCTAGCAGTGCTATTATAAGCTTTGTGGGAGTGATGAAATACACTGTTGAGTGGCGATATCAGCACCACACCCTGTTGTACAATGTATCATTGAGTGCCTTTTATTCTCAACAATCTCTCAGATTTCTCTTGTGAAGGTTGTTAAATGTTGATTGATAAAATATAGGTCCTCCATCAGTGGCTCTCTCTTGTTTTTGAGTGTCATGTTGAATCATTTATGAAGACAACTCAGAAATGTGTAACACTGTCATACCGTCTCATCATAGTTCAATCATATCATTCAATTTCTCTTCATGTTTCTTCTCTAGATGTTTGCAAGCGTAATTATTAATAATGTGTTATCTCTGTCATAGGAGTTTTGTGCTGCTGGGTAAGTTGGTAATTCCAGCTAAACAGAATCAGCAGTAGAGAAAGTCATCCTCGAAATATTGTAATTTAGCCACTAGCTGAAAATATTTTTGCAACTTGCTGGAGGCAATGATTGGTGGTGAGACGAGGCGTATATGAACATGGTTCCATGAGGTGTGATGTAGAAAGGGAATAAAATTGATCCAGTGTGACAGTATCTCAAGGACTAGCAGAAGTTCAAGTATGTGAGAAGATCCCGGGCTCGATCCAGTTAAGTATCAAACTGAATCTCTTTCTCTGGCGTTAAGAAAAGGGTTTTTACACAAGCCATTGCTTAATATGAAGTTCGTTAAGTTCATTCTCCTGCAACTTATAGGTTATTTGTCCTTTTCTGGTTTCACAGTCTGTTATTTGTTGTAACTTTTTCCATTCGTTGGTAGGTGAGTTTGTTGTATCATTTGTTTCGAGTAATTGTTATGGAGCTCCATTTTTGTTCGTCAGAGGAGCTCCTTTGACAGATTTTGTTTCCAGTTCCTTTTGATGTTTACATGGATAAAAAGAGCCAGAAAAATTCTCTGGCTATTTGTCATATTTTCTGACAGGTCGACTGGTAAACTTCACTTTACCAGCTTTGTGCTCCTCTTTTCAACAATTTTCAAGCATGTACTAGCCTTGAGTCTGTATGGCTAGAGATGTGTCCAATGGAATATTGAGGCGCTCAGGTTCGCATGGGTTTGAGCAATTCAGCAGGCCTTGACTCAGGTTGGCACGCAGCGTCTTTATTTTATGTATGATTCTGTGCCTGTGTGGAATCATTAGTTCGATTTTCTCGTCTGTCTCATATTTGTTTACGTTTTTTTTGGCTGCCCATGGTCTAGGCAACATATTTTATGCTTACAGCAGGATTCCCTGCACATTGTATCATTTTGGAAAAGGCCTCATTTATTGATTTTTGAATACTTTTTAGTTTATGGCTCGTGTTTTAAGATAATATATTTATAGCCATGTTTATCTTTTAATTTTTAAATTTTAGTTTTTTATTAAATATCATTTAGTTTTTATTTAGTTAAACAATAATATTTTTTTATATGAAAACGTGCGTAAAAATGTCTGCATATTTATTTTTTTGTTAAAATATTTTTATCCAACCTGCACGACGACCAAAGTTTAAATTAAAATTTCACGGCTCCCTCGGTCTCTTTCTGATAGTACTGGAAGTACTTGCCTTAATAATCTTTCACCTTCACGTACAGTGTTAGCCTCGTCTCATTGACTAGCTAATGGTTCAGTGTCGTTGTCTGGGTCTGGATTACAGAACATAGCCACAAAAGTCCTGCCCCTTTCTGAGTGTGTCACCACTCTGTGAACTGGATTCTTGAACAAGCCATTGCTGGTTACCTGTAAATGTCATACATAACCAGTTATAGTTAATTCTGAATGAACTTCCTACTTCAGATTTAAGGCATGAATTGCTAGTAGTAGATGGTCTATAGCCTAAACTGTTTTCTAAAGATAGAATTTATTATCCATTTTATTCCCTTAAGAAATTTAAGGCTGGTGATGAGACAAAATCATTAGTAATTTACCTCTGCTTGATCATCAACATTGATACGAATAGCATCTGGAAGAACACGAACTCGAAACCATTAATTATCTTTGAGGAATTTAAGACCTTCATCTTCTTTGTCTTGCGGGACAATGGTGATTGCTGATCCATCCGCATGTGGTTTCAAGCCATGAGCTTGATTAGGCATTGGACAGGGAGGAAAGAAATTGAATCTTGCAAGCATTGTTTCCCATTCTCCATACTTGTCCAGAAAGCACCTATCTTCCAAATTCAATGACCTTGCCATCGCTTTGAGAACAACTTCAACTATCACCTTTAACTTTGCGGTATACTATTGCAAAATGTCTCTGCAAGCTCGAGGTTTAGCTCATAAAATCTTTAAGGGCCTGAACTGTCGCTGATCTTCTGGGGTTACTTTAAGATATAATCGGTCTTTCCAATCAAGTATTTGATCTTCTGAAAGAACCATGTCATTCCCATAACCTTCTTTGCTTTCAACTTCTCTGGAGTACTTTATTGTGCAAAGAACTGCTTTGTAACTGAGCGTATTTTATCCAAGAATGAACTTGTGATTCCATTATTTATTGACTGCAACAAACCAACCAGTTCTTGAGTAAAATTTATGGAACATTGTGTGTTGACCAATTATTGGAAGTCAAGATCTAGTATATGAGCACGATCACAACAAAGAAATTGGATTCAATGAATATTAATTGAAAACCAAACAATAATGCAGCCACATGAACTGAGAGCTGAGTGGAGTTTGGAACTTCTGCTCTGCTGGTTGTTGGAGATGCGAAGCGACCAATATCAATAATCGGAATCGCCAACACAGGAAGAGAACTGTCTAGGACTCCATTAACACCATCTTCATAGAAATATCTTTCGGGCTGTTCTTCAATGTTCATGACCATTTCTTGGACAGATTTTGATTTTGAGTCTGTTTTGATAGGAAAAAGATTATCAGCCATGCTTTTGCAGACACTGAGATCACGTTCGATCTTGATAGCTTCCCAGATGATATTTATAGTTTCCTTCTAAATTGAGCAGGACATCGAAGAAAGAGAATTCGAACTAAACTCACTCTGAATAGAAATACCATGGAGTTTTCCGCAGTTCCGATTTAGAGGTAATGATCACATGAGTGTTTGTGGTGAAGGATGTGTCGACCGAACTTTTTAGGAGTTGGAGGTCTTTGGGACAGTTACATTGTGCATAAATTTGAGCAGTAAAGCTGGAAAGTACATTGGCTGTCTGTGGCACTTTCTTGGTTTTGCCTGCTGTTTCTTGCATGGAAAGAAGTGGCTGTGAGTATGATTTCATGTTTGTCTCATTATCTTTCTCGTAATATTAATTTACTAATTAATCCCAGAAAACTTCTTTTCAGACTTGCGGCCATCATCTCTCTCGGGGAGATACGCATGTGGGAGTTTTCATGTGTTGATAAGACCACATGAAGTGAAGTGCCACTGTTGTGATCCCAAAAGAAAGTGTATAGATCTCTAACAGGTAGGTATTTTACATCACAGGTAGCTTTAGTCTAACGGTATTTTTTGAAGCTGTATGTTTTTTCTTCAATTCAATAATGCATGCTTATGTTTTCTATATCTGCTTTCCATTTCCCTCTTTCTGGCTACTTAATGGCCAGGTTACAAGTTCTTGTTATTCTATAGAATGAATCTCGATTATGTTCCAACAAGAAGCAGAAACATTGCTTGCCAATCTTTATCTGATAATCCAGGTAAGGTAACAAGCACCTCGGCACCACAAATAGTCACGGATTGCTATGGTTTTTCTCATGTCTATTGTGACACCCCAAAGGTTCTGTTATTACATATGAAAAAAAAATTAAATCTTCACTGCTTCTATCGGCCTCTTTCCTTGCTGGTAGTATTGAAAGTAGATACTAACATAATCTTTCACCTTCTTGTATAAACTCGGCTTCGTTTCACTGATAAGCCCATCTGCCGGTTTGATCTCTTTATCTGAGTCGGGAATGCAGAACACAGCCAGAGTGTTCCTCTCCTTTTCTGTGTTTGTCACCACCCTGTGTACAGGGCTCTTGAATATTCCATTGCTCATTATCTGTGTGTATCATTGCATACCAGTTATGCAAGTCTGTCAATTGTGAACTTATATTATAGGTTCAATTGCTTGAAATATTTTAAGCACAAGCTAAACCTATTCTGTAATGGAGATTTGTTGCCTATATCTCGTGAAGTGAAATATGAATAATTAAAGCTGAATTTGGGGGGAGAGTTTACAGTGTAATGCCATTCGCTCCTGCTAACAAGAAAAACAAGCACTTAAAAGTAATAGAATTTACCTCTACTTGATCTCCGACATTGATTAGAAGAGCATGTGGAATGATGGGAACTCTAAACCACTGGTTGTCTTTCAGGAATTGCAGACCTTCCACTTCTTTGTCCTGCAAGAGGAAGGTAATTGCCGATGCATCTGCATGTGGCTTAACGCCAAGAATTCGATCAGGCCTTGGACATGGAGGATAGAAGTTAAACCTTGCAGCCACAAGTGGTCGTTCTCCATACTGGTCTAAAAAGCTGCTTTCCTCCAAATTCAATGACGTTGCCATGGCTCTAAGGAGAATTTCATTGATCTCTTGTAAATTCATGGTGTATTCTTTTAGGG
This sequence comes from Populus pruinosa, assembly GCA_026413675.1. Classification (NCBI taxonomy): domain Eukaryota; kingdom Viridiplantae; phylum Streptophyta; class Magnoliopsida; order Malpighiales; family Salicaceae; genus Populus; species Populus pruinosa. The sequence continues at coordinate 4,652,352 of CM048597.1, read as the reverse complement.
TTTCCCTGCAGCGATGGTTAGGAACAAAGTTAGCTTGTACTTCTCTCAAAGTCTTAACCATGCATTGGATGGAAATTGCCTCACTATCAACTGTAAGTTTTACGAACTCGGTTGTGCTGAAACTCAGTAGACATGTCAATTTTTCTTTTAACGATGAAAATCCAGTGAACTATTTGGTAGTAGTGTGATTCAATTACCTAAAATCTTTAGGATTTTCGGGCCAAATTTTGATATTTCTCTGGTCTTCTGGGCTAATAGTAAGATACAATCGATCAGACCAGTCAATCGTTTGGTGGTCTGAAAGAATCATGTCATTTCCGTACCCTTCGATGCTGTCGGCTTCTCTGGAGTATTTCTGCTTATCTTCCATCGACAATGCGAAGAATCGCTTGCTTACATCACGAATTTTGTCTAAAAAGGAACTTGTCATCCCATGATTTACTACCTGAAACATTGAAATTAATCAATTCTGATTATGAAGCAACTGTAAGTGTAAGCCAGTTCTACACGTTCGATTTTCTTTACACAATGAAGCATGTAATTTAGATGGAAGAGAATATATAAAATCCGGGTAGTCTTCATAGCTATCCAGTTTTTTTGTTAAATCTTGTTATCAGATAAAAACCCGAAATGCAGATATACCTAAACTGGCTTGGCTAAAATACTCAATCCAGATAACGTACATTAGAGAATAATATCACTTCATCAATCCAAGTGACCAATATCGATTATGTCCTACAAATCTTATGCTATCTTATGTGACTCCTTATTCACACTCCAACTATCCTTCTGATGCTGAAATCATATTGAAATAGACATTGTATCAAGAGTGAGTTCAGAAAAGAAAGGACCTGAAAGCAGCCCCATGAGCTAACAGCTAAGTGAAATTTCTCGAGTTCTTGTGCACTGGTTGATGGAGATGTAAGGAGACCAAGATCAACAACTGGAATATCGATTAACGGAACAGATGCATCAAGGACTCCAACATCATTTCCTTTAAAGAAATACTTCACTGGTGGTTCTTTCCCGTTGAGAGCCATTTCTTGGACTGAATTTGATATCAACTCTGCCTTGGCAGCCATTTTATCTCACCAGCAGCTACAGAAAACTACTTGCTTCGGTCGCAGTAAAGATGGTTTTATCAAAAAGGGTGTGCAAACTTCAGCTGTTCTAGTGGATTGTACAGCAAGGGAAGATTTTGGATTTATCTGCGGCCTAGGATCCATTTAATTCAAACTTGATATGTTGTTATGGCGCTGATTTTTTTTTTATTCTTTTTTTTGGTATCTGTGGTCAAAGAATGGGGAATGGCACTCGCATTTGCAGCCCCTTCAATTCTGTCTGCCTTTATCCACCATTCTATTCTTGGAGTCAACATGATTTTGCAGTCCCCAGTTCATCATGTGATCTAACACGGTTACGCATGGATGAACATGTTTGGTTTTGATAAAAACAATTCTAACTGATTGGATTTTTTTAATCAGATAAAAGAACTGAACTGATTGTTCGGATTGGTTTTACATTTGTTAAAATCAACTAAATTTAAATTAATGAACATTTTGTTGAGTTGTTTTTTATAGATTTTGATATAATGGGCTTTTATTTTATAATAAGTTTTTTTTTTGTCTGTTACTTTTTGGTTCAGTTTGTCTCGAAGAACTGAAACCGAATTAAATTGTTTTATTTATTTATTATTTTCTACCCATATTATCCAACAAATTAGAAAAATTGTTCAATTTGTTTAGTTTTAGATAAAATTTTATGGATATTTTGGATAATTTTCTCACCCCTTTACGTTTTTGTTTCATTAGAGAATACAAATGCTGTATCAAGATGACGAACTATTAGCCGGCATTTGCATTTGGTAAGATCTCAAACAAGAATATACAGTTAACCTAAAATCATTTGGATTTTTTGGACATAGATTTATCTTTTTTTTAAATCTTGTATATTTTTATATTTTTAAAATTATTTAAAAAAAATAATTTTTTTATTTTTTACTTTAAATTAATATTTTTTCAGTATTTTAAATCATTTTGATGAAATAATATTAAAAATATATTATTTTAATATATTTATATATTAAAAATATTTTAATTTGTATATTGTAGCCTGCAGAAAACTCAAAACCAAATTATCTGTCAAAGCTTTAAAGGACTGGTGAAATATAAAAATAAAAAACAAATCAGTAAAAACTTACTTAACAGATTTATTTTGAAGAGGACTGTGATATATTTCAATCCAGCAAGTTTCTGGACAGGATTGATTATAGGGATTTTTTGTGTTGAAGAAGAGAGATACATTGTATGGGGTTATGAAACCAACTTTCTTTTCCGAAACTGTCCCTTCACTTCCATATCCTTCACTTCCATTGACTGCCCTGGCGTATTTCTGCTCCTCTTCCACTGTAATGCAAAAAAAATGACGGGCGATTTCGAGGAATGAACTTGACATCCCATGTCCTATTTCCTGAAATCAAGAATCCTTGACGCTTTTCAAAGCTTGAAGAAAGCGATGCAAGATGAACAATTATTCAATTTTTTTCGCAAACTCTTAAATGGAGAGAGAAGTTGTTACCTTAACAGCTACCTTTCCTTTTCTGTAATTCAATTATTTAATCTATCAGCTTGACCAAATATCTGGAGTGGTTTGAAGAAAACTCTTCTTAGATGGCTATAATAAGATGATAGAATGGAAGATAGCACTACAAGGTGTCACGGCAGAGTAATTCTCTGATAAAAAGAAGATGAAGAACCAAATCATGTGTGCTAGTATTGTGATTTTTAATGGAGTTAGGGTCTCATCTCACCAGTGGTTGAAATCTGTGTGTATGCAGGATAGTTTTGCCAAGCTTCTCCTTGTGGGCAGGTAATTTCGAAGCCATCTTTGCTCATCTTTAAGCCGCAACTGGTTCAAGCTTCTCTGGTTGGCTTTTCTTTGCCCCTTTTCCCCCTCGGTGAAAGTGCTAGAAGCTTATATATCCAGGATAGTTTTTCAAAATTTGTTTTACAAACTGTTGAAGAAATTCAAAAAAATCAAATTTCCTCAAAGAATCACAATCTTCGAAAATGCTGGAGAAAAAAGTGAAATTATTCGAATTTAAATAAATTCAGAAATAAAAATATCAAAAAATTAAGAAATTTCAAAGATAGTTAAGAAATAAAAAAATAAAGATTCTCAACCATTAAATTTTTTTAACAGATTTTAAAATTTAAAATTATTTTTATAGAAAAAAATAAGTTTTTAAAAATATTTAGGAAATTAGAATTTTGAATATGCAGCTATTCAAGTTTTTTGTTTTTATTTCTCGAACATTTCAGAAAATTCTGATTATTTTAATTTTTTTCTTAAATATCCTACAATTGATAATCATCTTTACAATTTAATGAAATTTAGTCATAGACTAAATACGATGCACGCGCTCCGCCGCAGACAAAAAAAAAAATGACTTAAAAAAGTGATAGGCTAAAAAAATTCAAGTTTAGTCATTGGTTCAAGTAATAATTTAAAAAATATAAAAAAAACAATAATAAAAAATAAATTGACAACCGAAAAAAAAAAAAATCATCCATGAGCTTATTTAGAATATTACATAACTTCGTATTAACCTGCTGAAAGGAAAACGTAAGAAAATAAAAAAGTAAAACTTAAAAATAAAAAAAATATCAATTTAAAAAAAACCATAAAACCATTTGTAAATGTTAAAGAATAGAATTAAAAAAATTATAATTTTAATAGGTTATTTTTGAATAAAAAATAATATGAAATGAAATTAAAAAGCATTTATAATTTCATAGTTTATTTTAAAATAAAAATAAAAATAATTAAAAGTATAGCGATCAAATAAGAAGAGAAATTAAAGGAGTTGTTTTTAAATTTTATAAAGCCAAGCACAAAACTCGAGGGAGGTATAAAAAAAAATTAATAGCGATAAGCTACTATGAATTTTAAAAAACACGTTATATTATCATGTTGAGGGCTGTGATATCTTACAAATACCACTCAAGAATTTTTTTTAATTATATTTAATAAATATAAATTAAAATAATGTCTCTAAATATCTTTAAAAATTATAATAAAAACGACAAAAAAAGTTATTAGGTAAAAGTTCAATTGATTTTATCTTTAAAAACATTAAAATGATTATATTATTTTAAAAAATAAAAAATATAAAAATATCATTAAGTAGCTGGGCATAATGTTTTCAGTTCTAAGGTTAAGCTAATAATTTTATTGTATAGTAAAAAAACTAAAATGATCAAACTAACATTATATAATTTGTAAAAAACAATTCAATGCTTAGTTCAAAATTCTAATATTCAAGTAACAATATAATAATTACATTATTACGATGAATATACGTTGTCCTAGGGCACCATAACTTTCCTTCCCCTTTAGTTATATTTTTTTTAATTGACGAAATTTTGTAAATATAAGGGAAGTAGCAACTCAACCGAAGCCCACAAAACTTGGTGGAGGTCCCTCTGACTAACAACAGCCACAAGCCATCTTCCTCCGTGGCCTCCTCAGGTCCTTGCAGATGATATGCCAAATGGATCTCCCATGGCTTCCATTCACTTAAGTATCACATAAACTCGAAACATTACATGCTGCTGCTAACACTTTTTATCTCTTTATATCTACTTCACTTCCAGAAACTATAGTTCCTTTTCGTCCATCAGGAAAAAAAAATGGCAAATTTGACCTTCAAAGCAGAGAGCTTTTCCTTTCTCTCACACCACACAAACACACAAACCTCACTCTTGAACACGACCACGTCATTCAAGACCAGTTCTTTACGTTTATTCCACTCTAAAGACAGCTTGACGTTCAGGGTTTGGTGTAGTATTAAAGAGAAAGAGAATGTGACAGAAAGTGAGAGGGTCCCTGATGTACTCACTGGACTAAAAAGAGTTGATGAGTTGGACCCCAAGAGGGGTTCAAGTTTGGATTTTGAGCAAAAATTGGGGAATGATAGTGGGTCTAGTGAAGTGGGTTTTGATTGGAATTGGCCTCCATGGAAGCATATTCCTCAGAGATATAAGCTTATTGGCACCACGTCACTTGCCTTCGTTATTTGCAATATGGACAAGGTAAGTGTATTTGGTCTAATTTGATATGATCATAGGCCTTGGTAATTTTTCTTGTCGGATTGAAACAAAAAAGGATTAATTTTTAAGGTGCTGCTAATATTAGCTACTTGGTCATGTGTTCGTGGCTAAAGTTAATTTTGATCCATTTGCTAAATTGGGTAGGTGAACTTGAGTGTTGCTATAATTCCTATGTCACACCAATTTGGGTGGAATGCATCAACGGCTGGGCTAGTGCAGTCATCCTTCTTTTGGGGTTATGCTTTGAGTCAATTACCAGGAGGTTGGCTTTCCAAGATTTTTGGTGGGAGGTTAGTTCCTCATTGCTCGCTGTATTTACATGGTCTTTCGTGTTAGAAGACTCTGTCATTTCCATTACTAAACTACTTTTTTTTTCTAAACTCCAGCAGTGAGAAACCTCTTGTTTAAGCTCTGGTAATGGATATGATCCTCTGAAGCATGAGGAGGACTATATTAGTTTCTTCCTGTGCAGAATTTTACCTTGAGCTTTTTTTCTTCTTCTCCTGTATACTTACTTAAACTGGTATAAGCACTGCTAACTCTTGATTAAGATCTAGTTGAATGATCTTCTATGTTGGATTACTGGCCGAAGGATGTTTTGGATCACAGTAAGTTTATCCGATAATTGAACATAACAGGAAATAAGAGATTTATATGGCTGATTTAACTTGTTGTCATGACGTGTTGGGTTGAATTGAGGTGTTAGGTGTTTGAGTTGAGTGCTATATTTACTTTTACGAGCTCAAATTCCCTTAAGAAAGTTGGAGCTACTTCTGATTTAACCAAAATCAGCATTAGGTCATTGCAATTTATCAATTTATCTGCTTTATTCAAGTAGCCCCTCCATTAAGATTGAGAAAATTATTCTTTTTGTTTCATCTTGATCCTAACTTTCTGCTCATTGATGCTGTTACATCCCATTTTCATTGATTTGTATTGATATACTTCATTTCCATTTGACTTTCTAACCTCTAAATGTGACACCTCAACTATAGCAGTTTTGGGCAATAAGAAGAGCAAACAGTTCCATTATAACCTTAGATTTCATACTTAATCCATCCCCTCTAGAGCTTAAATGTACAAGTTGTAAACAGTTTATGTTCTTGCATAAGTTATTGTTTCAGCTCAATGTAACTGAATGATTGCTCTATGATTGTCCTATCTATTAAAGCAGTAAAAAAGGTATATGTTTCTGGAAATATGGCTGACTCCACTTGGGCAGTTCATGGTTTTAATGGATGCACAGTGTCTCTTTAAAGATTGAGGACAATGCCGTAATAGACACCCAACTCTTTCTAGCATTCTAATTCAGAAAGAGAGGACTCCAGAAACCAATTGTTTTATGGAGTAAAATTAATTCTCTAGAGATTCAATGCACTGCAAGCGTTTCACCTATCTTCTGGGTTTGGTGCAAATTGTATGATACAGGCCTAATGCCTTCCTTTTTATTTGTATTTATTTTTCAGAAAAGTTCTTAAGTTTGGAGTTTTGACATGGTCAATAGCCACAGCACTTCTTCCTTTTCTTGCTGGATATATGCCTGGACTTATGTTGTCAAGGGTTTTGGTATGTGAAGCTTCTCCTATACTCCATGTGTTGAACTAGTATTTCAGTCCAACTTGCGTACATCTTTTCATGAATCTGCAATTGTTTAGTACTTATGTATGTGTCATAAGCATTTGATAATACTTTAGAGATTCTCCCTTTCTTAGTTAGTCCATGTCTCCTTGTCTTTCATTATACTCTTGTGCATTTTGCTTTGATGTTCCTTTCCTCAATGATAAATTGCTTAAATTTGTTTCTTAACTTATTGAGCTTTTCTCTTACGTGATCCATATCTAGGTCGGAATAGGAGAAGGAGTTTCGCCATCGGCAGCAACTGACCTCATTGCCAGGCATGTATGACATCCAAAGCTCTATAGGAGCATGTTTTAGTGAACCTTTTAGATAATATTTACTGAAACACAATCAACCACAGCTATGTTTTTGTGTTGGGTTTTTGGTTGGTTTTTTTCTTGTGTTTCATTAGAGTAGTATTCCTTTGCACTTTTCTTGATTTTTCTTATGCTCATGCTCTTGCTCATGTCCAGATTGCATTCTTTTACATTATTGAGTAAAATTGGTAGTCTTGTGAAAAACTTCATGGAGATTTCATTGTGGAATATTTGGAAGTTAATTTTGTTATGTGGAACATTATGACTCTTTCTGTGGTTTATAGAGTTCCCTGCCCCCCTCTAACAATTTATATATGTACAAGAATAATCTCATAATTGTATATATTAATTCATGTTTACACTTAGACACTGATGTCTCCCATCTCTGCCTTTTGATGTTCTTCTTGGATTTCTTCTGTTTCATATTAACTTATTATCTGTATGAGACTTGTCTTGCCTATTTTGTGGTAGGCTGTGTCCTGTTCTCTTATTCTCTGCTACTGCACTTGTGCTCTTTGGCCTGTTATAACCTGTTATATTTTGCAACCTCATTGACTGATAGTGCCCCGTAGATTGCTTTCTTATGTTGCTTGTATTGTAGAAAGCCGATCTCTGATGAAGAGATAGTGTAGAGTTATTTTCTCCTTTTGATTGGTATTTGACCAACGTTGCATGCAGGTCAATACCTTTGGAAGAGCGATCACGAGCTGTAGCTTTTGTCTTTGGGGGACTGAGTGTAGGAAGTGTTATAGGGTATGTTTTTCTAAATTTGGTCTGTGATAGCAACAATTCTCAATTATTAGAGAAACTAACACAGCTTTTCATCTTCCTGGTGTTAAATTGCAACTGAAAGAATTAAGTGTGTTAGGTCTGTGAAACACATTTAATAGACAAATTCATGCTATGCTTAATGTTTTTCTTTTTCTGAGTCAACTTTTTTAGTTAAAGTGAGCACCTGGCTTCAATTGCTAGCTGATTCTAACAGTTTTAAAGTTCATGCAGGCTTCTTTTAGCTCCTCCCCTTATTCAGAATTTTGGTTGGGCATCTGTATTTTATATATTTGGCTTTCTTGGGTTAGCCTGGTAAGTATCTGTCACTAATCTCTCGGATTCCAATGCTTACCTGCTTCTGCTTTGGTGATGCATAAAAAGGTTTTTCGGTCAATGTTAAATAAAAAGATAATATTTCATGGCTTTTTGGTTCACTGTGATTCTGAACTGACTTTTTAATAATTGCATTTGTTTATTTGATTATATTCAGTTTTTTTAAGTTGCTAATGTTAACAACTGAATGAAAGTTGACTTCATACTTGTGGCAACACCAAAATTATGAAGGTTTTTGGGGTTTCAATATCTTGAAGAGGGGCAAGCTTCACACGCTGCCAAGCCTGCTTCACGTAAGCATTAACTTCTATTGCTTTTTTTTTTTTTTTCTATTGTTGATTCAATAAAGCTTCTTAGTTTATTGATAAGTAGGTAATGATTGGTTGACTACTTTTATATAATTGCCAAAATCATATGGTGTCTTCTTTTGCATCTCTTTTCATGTACTGGTAATACCTTATTCTACACTGCCTTTCTGATGTAAATTATTTGGTTAGTCTACCTGATGTTGCATGTATGATGAATATTTTCCCTAATTTATACAAATTTAGCAATTTCACAGCAGATGATACAGATTCTTTAAGCTAAAGGAGTGGCACATCTGAAACACTTTATTGTATGGGTAGCCTTGAACAATAGTTAACATATTGTCATATTGAGTTGCTAGAGAATAACCCACTTTACATGCCAAATATCAGCTTTGTCATAAAAATATGTCCTCCATACCATTCAAAGCATACTCTGTATCTCTTTTCAACTGGGTACACTTGAACTGATCAATTTCGTTGCCTTGGAGACAAATCCTTCTAAAGGGAGTTAGCATATTACTTTTACACCAGTAGCATGTTTTCCCAGTCTTCAGGTGACTTTCAATGCTCAACTGTAGTTCTGACCTCTAATTGGAGGGTCATCCTAGGAAAGGCTCGATTCTTAGGTGGTGTACTGATATGATCTACATAAAAATGATTGGTAGTGAAAATGTTGTTTTTCCTTGATATCCTTTCCGCATAGTCATGAGTGGACTTTTCCTTGATATGTTTGACAGGGCCCCAATCTATAAATATGGAAAAATCATTTAGTAATTCTCTTGCAGAGCTGGGTGGCTCACTGAAGGTACAATGCTTTCTCCTTTTCTTTATTTGGCTATATAAGATTGGAAACTTGAAGGATGGAAAAGGTACTGATTGAGCTATTGATTGCATCTTAAATGCAATACTTCCTGGAAAGTGGCATGTTTCACTGATTTGTCAAGTTAAACCCAAGTAACTAGGCTTAGGGGTCATTCAATACTCTTATAGTCAATGGCAATAGCCAATAAATCTGCCTGAATTCAATGTACTATTGTTGACTGTTCATTATAACAAAATGGTTTGAAACATTGTTCACTAGGAATGCCATTACCATCACTCTCATATTATTGATTGTTCTCACATGAGTTTAAACATGTTGGGGTTTTTTATTTCTTCCTATTTTTGTGAACTGTATGATACCTGATAACGAAATTAAAAGAACCTTCCTAAAACTTTTGTGTTACCTTTTGCCCTGACTTTCCTTACTGGCTCTATTGTGGCAGGATGTGCCATGGAAGGCTTTTTTCCGAACCCCGTCTGTATGGGCAATGATATATGCTCACTTTTGTGGAAGTTGGGGTCACTATAACTGCTTATCTTGGCTTCCTTCTTATTTCAGGTATCTTTGCAGTTCTACTCTCTGAATTTCTTTTCTCATCGTTCTGGAAGAAAAGCATTTATAATCTTCTATATCAATATCTTCAATGTGCTTGTCATTATGGCTGTAATGGAAAAGAAACTTAACTTTCAATCGATATGCCATGCAGTGAGGAGCTGAGCCTGAATTTGACAGAAGCTGCATGGGTAAGTTTGAAGATGTACGATTGTCTTACAAATTTTAGTCCTTCTCACACTTTAGTCATTTATAGTACTTGTATTGTAAATATAAGGAATAATTCTGTAGCTTAAAATTTGACAAATTAAATTCTCACGTCTTGGAATGAATTAGCGGAGTCTTGCATTCCAAAAAGAAAAGGAGTGCTGTTGTCCAAGAAATTGCTTGTTTCAACATCTCATGCCTTGGTCTTGGTATCCTATATACGATGTAATTGAAATATAAGTTCTGGTTTGAAATCATCCATCTACATGCATCTTTTGATGTCAACCACTGTTGCAGTGAAAGGCAGCTCCAATAACATATCAGAAGCTTCGGTGATATCAAGACAGCATGCTTTTTTTACCTGAGAGGAATTAATCTTCCTTGCAGTAATTTGACCAAATTTTGTACTCTGAAAGTGAGTACAATATGAATGCTTTCTACTAAATTATCCTGGTAAAATGATTAGTTAGCACCCTAAATTCATGGGAGCTTAACATGTAAAGCATTGGTGATAACACTTGACAAATTTGAGAATGCCTTGCCATTCCAAAAAGTCCGAATATTGGATGGCCATCCATCATTTGATTGTTTAAATGTATTTGAATATTTTTTTATATTTTATTTTCCTATGAAGTAACTATTAACCATTTCAGGTTTCCATCCTTCCTCCCTTGGCTTCAGTTTTTGTGACTAGCTTTGCCGCACAGCTTGCCGACAACTTAATTGCTAGTGGAGTTGAAACCACTACGGTCTGTAAAACCAGACATCTATTATAGTTCTGCACATTTATAATCATCACCTTGAAGCTTGACCTTTTTGACCTTGCAGGTACGAAAGATTTGCCAAACAATTGCCTTCTTGTCTCCTGCTCTTTGCATGACGCTCTCCTCTGTTGATCTAGGACTCCCACCCTGGGAGATTGTGGGGATTCTCACTGGTGGCTTGGCCCTCTCAAGCTTTGCCTTGTCAGGTACTGGACTATTTAAGAACCTTTTTAATTCATTTTGTGAATTGGAACAAATTGACTTGTGCTAGGTTAATTTCTATTTCAATGATCTATCTTTTTTGCAGGACTTTACTGTACACATCAAGATATGTCTCCTGAATATGCAAGTATACTGTTGGTATGTGGCCTACAAATCATAATTTTGTTGCATATGCTATGCATTTTCTGATCAGTCTCCTGGTGAGATTGATCCTAGGTGTCATAAACATGGATTGTTGGTTTATTTCTCACATGTTCCTCACTTTATGTCTACTTCAAATCAACTTAGCACATGGTTCATGAATCTTGTGCATCATTATTTATGACATGGATCTGTAGAACCCACATATCCAATAATATACCTCTTGCAAAGTGGAGTTGGGTTTTCAGGTGAAAAATTGGAAACTGAAAAATAAAAAACCATGTTGATTCACTTCATTTAGTCAGTGATCTGTTATCTTATTTTTCCAGCTAGCCACTTGTCTTAATTAAATTGATCGTGAGTCTGGCATTCTAAATTATCTAATAAAACCATTATTGGCGTGGATTTTGCTCCTATCACCAATTAGCATTCCCACGGTCTGCCTGTAGATTCTTCATGCTGTTATGCAAAATTGTATTGAACTGGAAGTTCTAGACTAAACTTCCGTGAAACATTCCTGTGGTAGTTTTTCTAATTTTAGCTCCAGATTAAGCACATAATTTATTCATTTGGATCCATGATCAATTGACTCCTGTAAGCGTGCTGCCAGTTCAAGGTCTTCGCTTGAATTTGTAAAGAAAAAGACCTTCATTTAACCATTATATTCATTCTATCTGTCTAATTTTCCTACGCAGGGAATTACCAACACCGTTGGAGCAATACCTGGAATTGTAGGTGTTGCCTTGACTGGTTATCTTCTCGATACAACTCATTCGTGGAGTGTAAGTTGCCTCTACCTCTTATGGAATATTTGGTTGATTTTCATTGATCTTGGTCCATTATATTCTTATGTTTGTTTTTATAATTTTTAAAACTGTAATAAAATGGATCATTATAATTTATATTAAAAAAAAAAAAGCAATGTAATGAACCATTACATATTAAGAGTAATCATGCAAAGATGTAATTATAAATAAATTTATTAAAGACTAAACTGTAGTTCTTTTAATAAAAAAATTATAAGAACCAAAAACTTTCAAATAAAGGCCAATTTGTTTAAAAAATGAAATAGAGGGACTAAAGTAATTTATTTGAAGACTTTAGGGACTGAAAATGAAATTTAGTATCGATTACATTACATTACATCTATTTTCAAGTAAATAATCTTTGGATAAGCTGTTATTAACTTCTATTTTCAAGTAAATAATCTTTGGATAAGCTGTTATTAACTTCTTCCTTTAACTGTTTGTTTCTCATATTTGTACTCCGCAGATTTCTTTATTCGCACCATCAATTTTCTTCTACTTGACTGGTACGATTGTATGGTTGGCATTTGCCAGCAGCAAGCCTCAAAACTTCTCCAACACAGATTGACTTCGATTGTCTTTGGATCAGTTTTCTTGAATGAAGCATCCAAATTGGAGAGAGAGAGCACAGCATTCATTATGTTATACATTTTACTTCTTTTTCCATAGCGTTTGGTGGGAATTGCCTCATCTACCAATAGTTAGCTTCATTTGTATATCTCTGTACACAGAAAATACCTTATGTATATTGATTTCAGGTGTAATCCACCAAGCAAAATGCATAGTTGACTTTGTAGTCTTGGTTGGCCACCAAAAACATATACTTAACATGTTTGTCGTGTAGCTGTGTTTTAGCCTTTAGGGATTGCATTTTACGTTATGCCTTTAAACCTCAAGACCTCTGTTACACCAATATTTCTCTGCATTTTACGTTATACATCAAAGGAAATGTCCAAAGGCAGTTCATTGCGGGACCAGTTGCCACAAAGCAGTAAAGAAATTTATGTTGTTTTCTGGTCCATTACATGGGCACTGGTTGTAAGAACAAAAAAACCATGGCATAATAATTTACCAAAAACATTTGTCCTTGTATTCTTCGCCAAGAAAGAATGTAACGTGCTTGTATTCTGTCTTGTTTGGCGGATCACTATTTACTACGTGGAACCAATTTCAGTTCCATGTAGTGCCACTACCTAGCTGCAAGCAGGGATATCATATGGCATTTGAACGAATACAATAGAGAAAGGAGCAACCATTATTGGCTTAGATGAATTTACATGTAAAGGCTCCAAGTAAGGGATGTCCCCAGATGAATTTACAGTTAAAATGTTCCCATTAAGTAGCATTGTTTGGCTGTGTAAATCTCCATCTTTAGCTGTTAGATGGTATTCCTCTCTTGTTATCCCACTTGTGGACCGTTGAGGTAGGTGAGTGACCTTTGATTTATGGGACTTATGAGACCTGTGATGTTTGTGGAGCTTGTGAGACCTGTGAGGCTTGTGTTTCTGGTGCAATCTCCAGGTACTGTTGAATGTTACAGTGACTTCAACAGTTGTGCTATTGTCAAGGTTGATTAGTAGTAATGTGATCCCTTTCTGCAAAGATTATTAATCAAATTAGATAATAAAGGCCTCCACTTGTGTGATGATTGTGTTGTGGAATTAACTTACGGATTGTTTCGCGCAATGAGTATAAGCACGTATCTTTTTCGTTCCAGAAAAGCTGGTTGATAGAACGTTTCTTCCCATTAATCGGTGCCAAAGAAGAGCACTGCAACGGAGATAGCGAACATTAGAATTTCTTAGAGACCTTGTAAGACCGAGTTATAATAGATATTCCATAATGGGAGTCAAGGGATTTCATCTTTGGCCTGTTCTGACTATTGATGAAGCCAGGGTTGATCAAAAAATTTTCATAATCAGCATAAATTTGGAAAATTGTTCCTAATTTAGCATGCCTATTTTAAAATTTCATCTTTCATTCCTTTTGCAGACAAAAGGAATTTCTTAAAAAATCGTAATAATAATAGAAAGAGAATTCATTGCACTCTTTGATTCTATCCTAATATCGAACTTTTCAGACCACCTGCCAGCATAAGAACACCAGTATTGGAATACCTGTAGTAATCCGGATTTGGAACAAAAGTAGTAGTGTTAAGTAGACCATAATTGCCACCAATCAATGACTGTCTGCAGTAAGTTTTTGTATCATAAGCTGATGCCATCCCAAGCTGATCCAAGTACCTGTTTTGACATCCCTGGACTTAGAAATCCACACAAGAAAAGCTGAAAATTTTTGTTATAAATTGTGTCCTCGCTTACCAGAAACTAAACACGAACGCATTGGTAACAAGGTTACGGCCACTGTTGTAAGCCCCACCTGATTCACCAACCCATGCAACTGCTGAAGTTGCAGAACTCCTGATGGTGCTTTGGAGGCTATTGAATGTATTAGCCTCACCATCAAGATAGGATGGATCAAGGATCTTTTCGATGAGATGTGTATCAACCCCTGCACAAGAAAAGGATATAATCATATCAGATTAGACCCACTGTACAAGGTGTAAGGCTACAGAAGTTGAATCATTTTCTTCAAAGAGATACCTGGACCAAGATTGTATATGTGGTGGGTGATCGCATTTACAGAATTGCCTGTTTTATCTACAAACTCTTTGAACCAATTTGCATCAAAGAATCCTCCAGGTGCTATAACTAGTGGTTTCGGTTCAATACCGCTGTATATCTTTTTCACTGTGTTATACAGGGAAATTGTATCAGAAGCATACTGAGCTGCTGCAACTCTTGTTCCCACACCACTTCCACTCAATTCATTCCCTGTTCAGCAAAAATTACTTACAGTTGGTTTAGATAAGTTAATCTCAGCAATATAAATTGATCATAGTCAGTTCCCACTTCCCATATGGTCAATAATCAATGACACTTCCATGGATTTCATGAAACATTAAGCATTAGCATTGATCATATGAAAGCAATGGAGAGTGTTCTTACCGAGCTCCCAGCCATAAATAGAGTAGTTCTTTTTGACAGTATAGCTTATAAACGATTCTGCATTGGTGTAGTTCCAAGCTCCTACTGCAGAACCGTCAGATTTTATGGACCGGCCAGTGAGAGCATTTAACCCAAATATAATTTCAGCCCTGAATTTGCAGAAGCAAGATGTGGTTCAACTCCTAGAAATTGTAAAGTAAGGTTAACAAGAAACAGGAGAGAACATTGTTCTTAGTTGTTACCCAGATTTCTTGAAAAAGGCATTTAGTTCATCCCATCTATACATGGGCAAGCAACCTTGAGTGAAACCAAACATCTCACTGGTGTTTTTAACAAATTGAACACAAGGTTGCTTATTATCTTCAGTGTCGTAAATGACCTTATCTTGCAAAGTGCCTCCTAATCTGATTTTCAATGGTGAAAAAGCTGGACCGTTGCGCCAAGAAAAAGTAATTAGAATCCTAAAAAGCATTAATAAGAGTTCTTGCTAAACAAAACATGAATTTGAAGAAGAAAAAGTTGCTTCAAAGGACTCTTACCCTTTATGGCATTTAACAAGATGTTGTTGTTGAGATCCTGCATAAGAGAAAATATAAAACAAAATTTCAAAAAGAACAAATGTTTAGACAATAATTTCCTAAGAACTCATGTTATAGTATAATGCCAGTGTAGCTTGGAGAAGTACAGGACAGGAAAGGACAAGCATTTCAAGCTCAGTTTCAATTATCAAACATCATAATCAGATATCTAAAACAACCTCAAAGGCAGAAAAGCAGACTAAAATGGATCATTACCAGATTAATGAGAGAAGCATGGTCCCAGCTGCATGTCCCATAATCACATTTCTCAGGTGGCCACCAATCCAAGGTGGCACAAATGAAATCTTCATCAGTCTTTCCAATGGAAGTTTTTCCATCAATGAAAACAGTTCCTTCACTAACACTGCTATTATCGTTTCCAGCCACAGCACTTCGTGAACTCACATAAATGAAGCTGCAGCTAATGATGCACACCAGTAAGCACAACCCCATTTCCCGGCTCTGCAAAGAACTCATCTTTTTGTAAGCAAATACAAGTTCAAGATCTAAGGCTTTCCGTATAAATGGGTAAGGCAGCCATGAAAGTGGCAGCGGATGTGGGGTTACCAGAAGGTTTTGCCACAGCAGGCTACAGAATTTAATAAGGGATATAATAAAATTAGATTACGTTCACAAGTAAGATCTAAATATGATTGATGATATTATAAAAGAAAATAAACTTATTGGTAATTATTTATGCTTTGTTTGATAGGCAAATACTGAGCAACTTGTAATCACATTCAAGCTTCGGTTCTACTTTCTTTAAATATTTTGCCTTTGGAACCTTGCAGGTCAGAATAATGAGAGGTTTGTTGCAAAGTGGGCCATGGCTTTTCATGAAAGCGGCTAGTTGCCGATCAATTTTCTAGGGCCTTCGTGCCTTGCTTCTCTATGAATGCGTGTGATCCTGAGACCCACTTGTTTGGTTAGTTCTTCAGGTTTTGAGATAGTTTCAACAAATTATGATTTTTAAAAAATTAATTTTTTTATTAAAAAATAATTTATTTTATATTTTTAATTATTTTGATGGATTGATTTCTAAAATATTTTTAAAAAATAAATAAATATTATTTTAATATATTTCAGCATAATAAAAAATATTTTAAAAAATAATAGCAATCAAACTTTAAACAAATTTATTTAATATTTTTTATGATTTTCAAATTAAAAAGATGTTTCTGAAAATAATTTTAATTAAAAATATATTAAAATAATAATTTTAATATTATTTTAACATTGAATATCAAAATAATTTATAAAAAAATTAATTTAATATTTTTTAAATAAAATTCATTTTAAAATTCAACCCCATTACCGAACAAACTTCTAATTATTAATTATGTTGGAACTTGGAAAGAAGTGTAATAATTAATGTTTTATTTAAAAACTATTAATTAAGGTGGAAATTACTAAAATAGCCCCTCTCTCATTCTTATTTCTCCGCCGTTCATCCTGTTTTTACCACCATAACCGATGGCTCTAATCTACGCATTCTTGCACGAAAAATTATATCCATATAAGAAGGTAAAAAAAAAAAAAAACATGAGGAA
This sequence comes from Populus pruinosa, assembly GCA_026413675.1. NCBI lineage: Eukaryota > Viridiplantae > Streptophyta > Magnoliopsida > Malpighiales > Salicaceae > Populus > Populus pruinosa. Next base: position 4,635,244 of record CM048597.1, on the reverse strand, counting down.
GCCTCGAGCATGGTGCACGTGATGAGATCTTAAAAGGGCATCAAATTTTCAACTGGCCAATCAATCCCTGACACCATTTCCCTTCATACATATATTTTATGGTATGGACGAAGCATTTGTCATAACTTGTTGCCAAATGTCAAAGGACACGTAAATGTATAGAATCCAATTTTATTAAAGAAAATAAAAAAATGCACAACCCAGTTAATAATTAATTGAGTGTGAAAATTTAATTTATTTAAATTATTTTATAATATTTTTAAATTGTTTTGATATACTACAGTGGAAAATAAATTTAAAAAATTATTTTATTATATTTTTAATTATAATTTACTTTAAAAACTAACCACCACAACACCCTCTCCTAACCAACCAATCAAGGTGTTTTGGTTGGCAAACAAGGCATCAGAATCTGTGATGATAAGTTGCACCTAATTCTTGCAAAACTCCCAACACAATCTCAAGGCATGTGTCCTAAGACAACTCTAGCTGGATATTTGTCGAGAATGCTATAAACCTAAGGCTTGTCTTTCCCTTTCGCAGAGCTGGGTCCATTGCTGCATTTTCTTCTAACTGGTAGTTTGGCTTTGAAGCATCCTCCCCACCTTATCTTGTTTCCATGGGGATCAGTTTCTGCATGCAAAAGGGGATCTACCCAGACCTAATCCATTCAATGTTAGTTAGAGGGAGAAATCCAGGTTTGGTGGCATTAAGTTTATTCCATACCTAATACCATTGGAAATATGACTCTGTGAAGCTGTTGCCCACTACACTGCCTCTCATTGTACATGTCTAATATCCCCCCCAATGGAAGGAAAGACTGCTGTTTATAGGATCAAGATCTCCTCTTCTCCGAGGGCACTGCCACCGCACTGCCGCCCCTTGCTTTTGACTGAAAAGGGAAAGCGTGGAAATAAAGTATACCATAAAGTGAACACGCTTCCCCTTTCTTCCGCTTCCCACGTGCCCCTCTCTCCTCTGGCCCTAAATCTGGCTGTGGATGGCTTAAATTTCGTTTAGAAAAAAACATGATTTCGATATATGTGAAAACTGGTAAGCATATTATGAACCATTGAAAAAAAGGCTTCATGTGCAGAAAGTTTATTCTTTCAAGTTCTATCCATGTCGGGTTTTTTTAAGTTATTATTTTGAAATTAAAAAAAAAACACAGCGAATAGAAGCATGTTATCTTTGTTCTTTCTTCTTTGTTTTTTTTTTTAAATCTCTATCAGAATATATTCATCTCGAGATAGGAAGCAATCACTACATGATTTAATATCATGCTTAAAATACAAAAGTAATACTTAATCCAAGATAATTTGGCTGATTCTGGTATATTATGACAAACTATTTTATTTTATATTTGGGTTATTGAGAGATCTATTGAATTAAATTAAATGGTGAAAACATTAATCTCTACCACTTTTTATTGTTTAAATATCAAGTATCTTGAGAATTAATCCAATTTTGCCTCTATCTTAGTCTTGAACCCAAGAAAACAAAAGGGACTTGTTGATTTTGTGATCTACTATTCTAGGAAAAGGGCCTTGCACTAGAAGAAGGGACTTGAATAATTTTCTTGCATGTCATAATTATGACGAAGAATTTGTCTTAATTCCGACTTTCTTTTACAAGTTTTAGCCTAATGGAAACTTTAGATTAACTCATCTTTATCCTTGAGGGGCGAGAGTAATTGCAACGTATCATTCACTAAAAGTCCATTTCATGGCATGTCTCCATCATCTAATCCTCGCCCACAGCCATAATGCAGGACAAATTGGGGCTTCAGGAGGAGATTAACATTATCAATTTCTTCTTTGGCCTATGATTGCATTGATAATGAACCTTATTTCTTGGATTTATTAATACCTAATCTTCGTTTCTTCTGGTTGGATATACATCTGTGTGTCCATTGAAAGATTTGACCAAATTATTTATGGGCAATAAAGTAAGAGTCGAGAGGCAAATAGGTTGTTCTGGACAAACAATGCAAACGTCTAATTAGGGCAATGGGAAGATGAAAATGCGTTGGAAATTATAAGAGAGACAAAACAAAGAGAGAGATCTGAGAAACCACAGAGAGCCCAAAGCTTGATGAAGAGACTGCAAGTTCAAACATAGAACCAAAGCCCATTTGATGAATCCACCTGAATATATATATTATATTCCGATGACAGGCTCATCTTATAGTATCGGTATTCACAGTTAGGCAATATTACTTGGCTGATATTAAAGTATTTTTTTATTTTAAAATATATTAAAATAATATTTTCAAATAAAGTGTTGATGGTTTATTTAGATTCTATCCTAAAATAACATAAAATTATTTCCAACAAAATTTTTTAAAAACAAATCCTTAAAATTAAATTTATTAAGTTTTATTCAAGTTTAATTACAGTATGACTATTTAAATCATTCATGTTAACGTCCACTCCTACTAAAAAATCCCATCAGAGGTTGAAGAGCAATATTCTATTGGAAATTTTCAATTTAACATTAAAAAAGTGCTATACTATTATTCATTAAAGTAATTATTTCCCTGCAAAATCAGAGGCATAAATGCATCCAATATAGAAATCTCACAAAACTGTTTTTAATCCAATATTTATATATAGCTAGCAGCTGAGTTGTCACAAGGAACCAGACCAGACCCTTTATTTTAGACATTTGCTACGAATTAGGTCTCATAAATGTTCATACATCTTATATAAATTTATATGCTTCATTTTTTTTTATATGGAAATTTAAATCAGGTTATATATACTATAACTAATCTCACAATTTATTAAATATCTTGTAAACTCAATAAGCATATAAAACAATATAAGAATAATAAATATACACAATAAAATTTAAATCGAATGAAAAAAAAAATCTCTAATATCTCAAGCACAATCTCCTAACGTCCAATTATACCAGAAATGCCCTCACTGATAGAAGGAGCTGAAGAGCTCGCCGGAAACAGGAAAGAAAAGCATTCTTTATTGATTGAAGTCACGACTTCGCAACAATCAGGTACTGCACTATGGACAAAATCTCCATCGCCGGAAAGAGCTGCGTTTATTGAATCAAGAAACCCTTTGGTTCATTTGTAAGGGTTTCAGGTGGATTGTCTCTAGCAAACCCATACAAAACCAAAGCCTCAATGCATGCCAATGCCAAAAGAATTTCATGGGCCTGTGTAGATATTCTTGCCATGGATACAAAGCAAATTTTGGAAAATTTTGCTTGAACATATTAATACAAGGTCCAACGTGTTATATTTACCATAATAATTTGAGCCTTCTATGGAATGAAAAGCTTATTGTATATGTATGCACCTTGATTTCTTCTTTTTATTTTTTTAGATTAATATAAATATTTGGTTCATTTTATATATACTTTAACTGATCTTATCAACTTTAAAATTAATAATTATATAAATTTTTAATATTTCTGAAATTTATAAGACTTAAATTAATAATTTCTTGAAATCATAAAGTTATATTTTTATTTATTTATTTATTTATTATTATCATCATCGGTCATATGCTGGTGATATAGTTTGAATTTGAGATGGGCGAGAATTGCTATTTTATCTACACTAATTAATTAGGTGACCTGTAGAAGCAATCTATTAATTTTCATTGCTGTTATAAACCATTTTCAAGTCAAGTGGCATGTTTCATATTCTTATTTATAATTCAAAGAAAATCTGAAAAGAAAAGTTAGAAATAACAATACAACAGTTGAAAATATATATGACCAACATTTTCAAGATTTTAGTAACTTAAAGAAGTACATATCATATAATATTTCTTAATGAAGATCGATCATCTAAGATCCAGCTGATTATCATTACCCTCGTTAATCAGCCTATTATTATATACTACAGGCATTTGTTAATAGCTAGGTTGTTGTCCTCACTTGAAGACGCAGGTGTTTGCTTATTATATATTATCGAAAATCATTGTTCTAAAGCAATCTCTCTACTATCATTTACATTGTAATAAGCAATAAACATTTATTTTTATTTCTTATTTTATAACTAATCAGCTCAGTAAATGCACGTATATTATCTAATAATATATGTTAATTAAGATCACATCTATACAAGATCCAGCTGATTATCACCATATGCCGTTAATCAGCAATAATTACAAGATACTTCAATCAATCGGCAACCGGACGCAGGTGGCGGTGAGCGCAGAAATCATTTCACCAGTACAGATGCCTTGAAGTATAACATCGACGGCAGGTGTGGAAGGAAACTCAGTATAACCAAGCAGGAGTCTGGAAGTTCATTGATCACTCCGCATTCCCAATATGAGTAACATACAGGAAAGGAAACATGGGGCCGCACAATTTATTTGTTTTTGTATTTTAAAATTATTTTTTAATTTTTTTATAAAATAATATATGTTAGCAAGGGACCTTAACCTTTCTTCCTTTTTAATCTAACCTAATCAGCTCTAATTTCAAACTAGTATTCTACCGTTGAGCTGCCGATGGGGCATTTGATATCAAAAGTCTTAAACTATGAGATTTTCCGTGCAAATATTTTTTTTAATTTTTTAAAATTTATTTTCAACATCAGTAACGAAAACAGAAAGAAAAAAAATTAATTTAAAGCAATTAATCATGATGAATTTTAAATGAAGATAAGATGGAGAATTTAGATTATAAATGAAGGACATTTGAAAGAAAGAAGGATTAATCATCATGATGAATTACCAACAGAAGGATCAAGTTACAATCAAATATTACTTAATATTAGGTTTTTTAAAATAAAAGGATCGGCTAATTATTTCATTAAAGACATATGGATGAGATAATAACTTCGTATTTACCCTTGTTTAGCCTTATTAAAGACATTCTAAAATCAATTACAATTAATCTTTTCAAACAAATGGCATTGTGCATGAGATCTGCCTAGGATTAAAACTAAACTCTCTAAAGACTTGTCTTTCATTTGTATCACATGTATAGAAGATAAATAGACTAAGAATACACTATAAAAAGATTTTCCTACATTAATCTTTGTTAGAATTCAAATCTAGAATTATAATAATTAATGGCAAAGTGAATATTTGCAGCCTCCCACCCCCACCTCTAAATCAAAAAATATATGTATTTGACTTGAAAGTGTGGTGGTTTTTTATTAAAAGTATAATATTTTTTAAGTATAAACAACATTTTAAAAATTATAAAAACATGTTTTTTATTTAAAAAAACATAAGCTATCTCCCATTTAAACTCTTTATCTCTCTCTTTTAAATGTAAGGCCTCAAACTCATGTGGATGTGATAAGGGACTAAACTGAAAAATAAAATTAAAAAAATTAAAAATTAAAATTAATTTATTATTTAAACTAAAAATATAAATATTAATAAAGGAAGTATATAATTTTTTTTAGAGACCGGCCTGCTAGCTCTCATGTATACGAAGAATAACATGTTTAGTTTGTTTATTTTTATATTTTAAAATTATTTTGAAAAAATATATTTTTATTTAAAAATAATAATGTTTTAATATTTTAAAATTGTTTTGATGTACTGAAATTAAAAATAAATTTTAAAAAATAAAAAAAATATTATTTTAATATATTTTAAAATATAAAAATATTAAAAAAACAATTTCTATTACAATATCAAACATATTTTTAAAACATTAAAAATATCTTGTTGATTGACCATGTTAAGGTTTTCTAGCTTTTTTTCCCTAATTTGGGTCGTTTCTAACGCTCTTCAGTTTCAAAGTTAATTAAATTTAGTAGTTTAGATCCATTGTAAACCTTGATAGCATTGCTAGTTATGGATCAAAATTTATAAATCTCTGGCTTTTGAATGTAAGAATAAATTAGTAGGATCCAGTACTGTTACGATCCCCCCTTTCTCATTGATTTGGAAACAAAAATCCACCATACTCATGCTAATAATACAAAAAATAAAAAACCAATCACGAATCAAAACAAGGAAAATAATCTGTTCAGATGATATTTGATTTCAAGATTTTAACTGCAAGTGGTTCTTGAGTTCAGTGCGAGCTCATCATCGAGTTAAAGAACATGTAGCAGTGATGAGATTAGGAAGTGGAATCTTCATCCTAGGCAAGCAATTACCAGTAATTGCAGAAAGGACCGAGCAACATCTGCTAGCAGCAGCAGTCACAGGTGACTTGGTGGGAAGTTCAATGCGTTCTGGTAAATCTGCAGAAGATGAAGCGCAACTTAAAGAGACTTTTGGGATTTTTCGCTCATGATATTCACCGTCACTTGTATGTGCGATAGCAGACTGTGGTGCCAACGGACGAGCTAACCCCATTGATTTGGATCAACATGACCGCCATGCACCCTGTGATCATTAGCATGGAAACTAGTTTTGGTGCCGTGGTCTTGGTCATGGTGAAAGATTATTCTGTATTGGAATTAATACAAGATTCATTTATTTTTTTAAGTGATCATAAATAATTTACTTATATATATATCAATTAATTTTTTTAAATTATGAAATTAATAATTAGTTAAATCTGTTGAAATTTATAATATTTAAATTAGTAATTTTTAATAATTAAATTCAGAATCTTATCATTTAAGTTGGTTTTAATTTCTCATGTTGGAGCTTGGTAAATTTATAGTGATTTAGAGAGAAGGCATGTTGCAATTTTCATAATCGCTTGAATTAATTGTTGTATTAAAAGAGCATTTATTTAACTGCTCTAATTTAATCCACAACTCTTCCAACCAAATGTTTTCTTTCTCATTTTTAAGTTTTAGTGGTTTTAAAAACGTTGTTCGTTTTTAAATTCAATACATCTATAATACTTTTTTTTTATTCCCATTCAGAGCTTCCTCTTCTATTTCATCTAAGATAAAACTCAATGTTACAACTACAGCAATATCAATGTTAATTATGCATCATAAGTTATGAGAAAGTAATTGTTTTTGTGGATGATTTTTTTTTTAAAATTATTTTTCACATGTTTTTAAATAATTTTAATGTATGAAAATAATTAAACAATATGAAAAATATTATTTAATATATTTTTCATTAAAAAACATTTTAAAAATCTTGTTCTATATTACATTAAAAAACCAATTAAGAAAAAATAATATGCACGTGCTAGCTGCTTGGAGTAAGCTATAGTGATTATGAACTAAAAAATAAATGTTAAATAATTTTTTTCTTCTAATTTCATGATATTAACATAATTAAATTTAAATCAGGCTTAAACAAATCAATTAAATGACTAAAAATCCTCCTGGATCAACTGAGTTTATAGAATCAATGTTTTTTTTTTTTGTTCAATTTAAACCAAGCTTCGACACATGTTTTATAGAGAAACCTACCACGTAAGCCGAGTTTAACAAATATGGTTAAGCTTGACAACAAGTAGTAGGCATGACAAGTCGTCCACAACGATTTTTTATCACAAGGGTTACCCACCTCTTTCCACGAACCAAAAAAATGCCAAGACGAAAAACAACAAAATTCCAAGTCAAAATTGAAGACGGGTTCCCGGAATCCCGAAAACCCACCATCAGCACAACAACCACCTTCCCCTTCTCAACCATTCTACCAGCACCTCCTCTCTCCTCCTCCTCCTCCTCTTTGAGCCCTCCAAGTCCCACCATGTTGGTCTCTCCCCATAACCAAAACCCCACAAAACCACTATAAAGATCAAAACTTTTTTACAAAAAATCCACAGAGCAATCGAATTCCTTATGGAGTTGGAGGTGTAATTGCGTCTGCTTGATGTCAATCGAATTCCTTTCGTTTTCTGAGATTCAGTTGCCAGTTGCGTAATGCATCTTCTACAAAGTTCTATTTTTTTCTTGTTTAACGTGTGGTTGCGTTCTTTTTGTACGATTGATAATTGATTCTGTTTTGCAATTGCTAACAGTCATTTTGATCGCTTAGGTGGGCACTGTAAATAAATCTTCAACTTAATCTCAGCTGTTGAATTTTATTGGGAGCATCCTATTTACAGCAAAATGCTTCTGTAATAACAGATGAGATGTAGTCACCAGAGAACTATAGTGATTTTGCTTTGTGTGCAGCTGTATTTGCTCTTGAAAACCAATATGTTTACGTATCCTCGGAATGAGTTGTGTCCAGATGCCTGTGAACTCATCCATATTTACAACAACTAAGAAGTCTTCACAAGCCAATCACTTTGATGCACAAACTACTAAACAATTTGATCAGCTGGTTTAGCTACTCACTTGCCTCAAAGGAAGTTGATTTGCACTGTTCATTACTTTTACCAAGTCTGTTCATCAAAAATTCACTCCAGTTCTTACCTTGGGTTGTTTAGTTGTTCCTTGTGGCTCTTGAAAGAGTTCATTGAGTTTCTTAGCATGCATTCTTGATTAACTGTTATGAGGTAAACAGGCTATGAGCTTTCCTTTTGGCTCTTGAAAGAGTTCATTGAGTTTCTTAGCATGCATTCTTGATTAACTGTTATGAGGTAACCAGGCTATGAGCTTACAAGTGTAACTATTCTCTTGCATTTGATAGCTTTCCTCGTACAGAAACTTGCAGATTTTTCATGTCTGTCACTTTGCATCACATCTTTCTTAAATGGTGAGTTGAAGAATTGCAGTAGCGATGCATATTTTATTTACTTGGGTTCGAGGCAAAAGAAAGGCAGTTTTTTTTCTTTCTGCTCTAGCCATGTCTGCAAGTCCTCTGCATGTTGTTAATTATCCCGTGCTTTCACTTATAAAATTCATACCATTGTTTGAAAAGTTCACGATTTGGCATGTTCTTTTGAGTGAATGAGGATGTCATTCTCAAACTGCAACTATGATTAATCTGACAATAAGATTTTCGTTGGCATTGCTATGGTGATTTATCCATTCATTCATCCTTTTGCTGGTTTTCTCAGCACATGCTTATTTTGTGCAAGTGGTCCTAGCACTGGAACCCAGTTCGAAGACAATTCTGAAGAGCTCTAAATTTCTTCTCTTGAATGCATCTTGCTCTCTTGCTGCAGCTGCACTCCCCTGTAGACATCTATCTGGGCAGTGAATTCTATTTTTCTTGGCAATGCTAGTTTGGACTCTAGCAGTAAATTATTTCTTTTCTGCAAGGCTGTTATACTATAGCCTTGAGATGTTTTCGTGTCCTACAATTATTCATCCATCACATGCAGATGATCCTTTTTTATTGTGATCTTTTTTGTGTTGTCTGTTTGTTGGTGGTTATCTGCTTGCCGCTAGAAGGAACTGAGTCGCAAGATAGCATGCTAGAAGTATTGTATTCAATTCCCGGAATATCCTCGAGATTCAAGAAGGGTTTATAAAACTGATAGGATCAATCACTAGAAAATGCTTGAGTTTGAAGGTGGTTATTGTGAAGTTTGGGTTCTTCAAAGGGAATCGAATCTCGACCAAATTTTTTAATAGAATTCAACGCAAAATTATGAGGAAAAGTTCGAAGAGAATTCCAACGAGGGAATTCGTTGGAATAAAAAATAAAAAACATTAAGCCAATCTAACAAGGGGACCGTATTTGCAATGCTGTTGGAGATTGAGAGGAGTATCAAGTTGACACAACGATCCCATGATTGTGTCAAACAATTCTGGTTTAATTTTTTTTTAATTAATATTTTTTTAGTACTTTTAAATTATTTAAATATTTAAATATTAAAAATAATTTTTTAAAAAAATAAAAAATATTTTTTAATATATTTTTAAATAAAAAATATTTTAAAAAATAACTACAATTATACTTTTTAATGCACTAACCTTTCTTGGAACAATGTTGGAGATGATATTAACCTTTCTTGCAACAATGTTGGAGATTGAGAGGAGTATCGAGTTGATGTAAGGGATCCTTGATTGTGTCAAACAATTCTTGTTGGTTTTTTTTAAATATTTTAAAATAATATTTTTTTAATATTTTAAAATCATTTTAATACTTTAATATTAAAAATAATTTAAAAAAATATTAAAAAATAACCACAATTATACTTTCAAAACCTCAACCACTTTAACCACGCTGCAACAGTCAGCAGTCATATCAAAATTTGGATTTGATAGTGATGATACAAGCTCGAATGCACACCTAAGATTGCCTGGTACAGGTTCATGATACTTCTGCACTTGATCACTAGAATTTGGTGGCAAGTGGCAAATATGGATTCTGGGCTGGTGGGGCTGGGAGATCTTTGGCTGGTGGAGGGAGATGAAAATGGGACGGTGGGCATCCGCATTGGCAGAGGCAAAACTTGGAAACTGGGCCAAACTGATACCAATGTGTTTGTGATTTACAACCTTTAGCACAGGAGCATGCACAATTAGCATCTCCTGAGCAATCATTAACGAGAAATGCTAAGCAAACAAGAAGGATTGCGAAAACTTGAAGCCTCATTCTGCCTTCGCAACTCTCTTCCCTCTTTTTTACTTCTTTCTTGTACAGTCTGCTAGGTTTGCTTAAGCTTTTTACAGAGTGTTGTGATTATCCTTTGAGAGTTTTTTCCCCTTTAAATCCGAACTAGAGATTGCTGCTATCTGGATATGGTATGAATAAGTTAGAAAAAAATGATTGATTTTATCTTTTTCAACATTTTGCTTTTGGCTTCGAATTCTCATTCTTAGTTGCTGGACTTCCATAGGTATTTAGTTGACCATGACAATCTCACTTTAACTAAACACTAAAAATAAGTTTAAAATTAAAATTGAAAAAGCCAGAGCTCTTGTGTCCCTTGGAATTGTCTTTGAGCCTGGTGAGCTGGTCTCTCCCAATTCGAAATCTCGATTTTCTGGTGCTTAATCCAGTAGATGTACAAAGGAAAAAATAAATGTACGAAAATTGATAAGAAAAATGTAAAAATATTGATAACATCAATTTATCTCAAGAATTGTATTAAAACTATCTAGTAAAAATATTGATATTCATCTTTTAATGTAGCCTAAAAAAGTTATTAATTGAGTGATAGGTAAAAATCAGCCACGAAATAGCTAAAAATAATCATTGATGAAGAAATTAAATGTTTAATTGCATTAAATGTGGTATGTTTTTGCTTTATCAACTATTTATTATAAGATATGGTCACAATCTTGTATAAAAATATATATTTATAAAGAATATATCATTAAATGATAAAAATAAATTTGTTGTGAGGGTCTTTTCATCATTAAATGCTAACTCATCCTGACTTGAAAAATGTTTAGTGTGAATCCATTGAATGGTGTGTTTGAAAATTACTCTCATAAATGAGAAAGGATTTTTTTTAAAAGGGTATGTATAATAAGAGATCCTCGTATAAATACTTAATTGGTCAAAGTTTGATGGTACATATCATTCAATAGAAAAGGAAGAAGAAGAGCAGAAGCTCTCGAAAAACCCTAGCTAATTAGCTAGTACGGGCACCAGTTTCGTATTTTCTGCTTGGATAGTTTGAAATTGTTCAATTTGTATTTTAAAAAAAATATTTTTTTATATTTTTTAAATTATTTTAATATCATGATTTTAAAAATAAATTTTAAAAATAAAAAAGATTATTTTTATATAAAAAATATTTTAAAATGCAATTACAATTCTAAATAAACGGTGTGTGCTTATTATTAATAAGCACACATAATAAGCACACACTCAAATGGAATCAGCCATCCAATATTTGCCAATTATCTCTTTGACAAATAGAAAAGCCGAAGAAGGTAGGTTTCTTTTGATCTCCATTTCGATAAATTAAATTTTATAGTATTCATGTTATAACTATCGAATATATTTTATAAATTAAATTTTATAATTAGTTGTTAATTTTTTTTATCTGTCTCTTTTGTATTGCAAGTATTCGGTAGTTAACAATTATAATCTGAGTATCATAATTTTTTTATATTTTAATTCTGCCAAGAGGATATTAATTTCAATTAGAGAGTAAATTAGCCAAAAAAAACAAAATACAGTCAAATAAAACAAGTGCAATGGTTTATCATAATTCCAAATTGAGATGTTAATTAATTAATTTATGCTTTTTTTAGTCAATTTTGGTTATTTTTACTTATTAGCATCTTTAAAAAAATATTGACAAAATAGCATCATTGAATTTTTTTAATAAAATAATACAGTTTATATATACCACAATTAAAAAACAAAATATTTATTAAAAAAAGATCATCAATGCCTTTATTTTTCCCAACAATTCACCATTTTTTGTTTTGAAAAATCCTTTTCTTTCCATATTTTTTTCAATTGTTAGATCTATGCTAAACCATCATAGATCCTGAAAACAATTCCCACCCCAATTACAAACCCTAAAAGAAACATAAAACAGAACAAAAGAGAAAAAATAAAAGTAATTGAGTAAAAGTACCAAGTAGATTGGAAATTATACCAAAACAAAAATCAAATCTCATCAGCACAAATACTTAAAACCCAAATCTTCAATTAAATAAATCTTTCAATTTTTCAATATATATATATATATATATATATATTTCTTTTTTCTAAATTGACTTGCCATATATTTCTTTTTCCTAAATTGACTTACCATATACTGCATTCTGGATTAAAAAAACTATAAAAAAGAAAGAAAAAAAATATGAAAATATCCGAAGAAACAAATAAATTATCGAGGGAAAAAATGGGGAAGATTCATAATCATAGGCAAACTGGCTCTAGACCTTCGGCATCCTCCCGACTCTCTCTCTGGCAACAATCCTAAGGTCCCAGTCAACGCGGACGGCCAAATAACCCCACTCATAACTTTTCAGGAAAAAGCTCCCAAACAAACACAAAGCAAAGCATCCTCTTTCCCCTTTCCTTTCCTTTTTAATCTCATCAGCACAAATACTTAAAACTCAAATCTTCAATTAAATAAATCTTTCAATAAATTCACATCTCCAAAGATGTCATCAGAGATTGAGATAGTAGAGGAAGATGTGGTGGCCCAATCCAACGATCGAGAATCAGCAGCTGTTAATGGAGGCAATAGTAATAATGGGGTTGCTGTTGCTGGAGAAGACAGCTTGAGAAATGATGTTTACACAGCAGCTGCTTATGGAGATTTGGAGAAGCTCCAGAGATTGGTTGAGAGTGAAGGATGTTCTGTTTCTGTACCTGATAACCTTGGTTATTATGCTTTACAGTGGGCTGCTTTGAATAATCGCACTGCTGCTGCTCAGTATATTATCGAGGTTTGTTTCAATTCTGGGTGGATTTTGGTTTTTTGACTGGTTTCTTGAAATGGGTTCTTTTGTTTTTTGTGTTCTTCAATGGATTTGTTCTCCTTGCTTCTTTGATTAGTTTTGACTGGTGGGTTTGATTTTGATGTATTGAAGGGTTTGTTGATGTTTTTAAGTGTTTATTGTAAGTTCATTTATCGATCAAAAGTGATGATTTTGATCTGGGTAGTTGGATTTTGTGGTCAAGTTTGTATCTTTTGGTTTGAATTTTTTGAACGAAGTTCAAATTGTTTGGTTTAGGTTTGATGCATTGATGGAGGTTTTTAAGTGCTTTTGTGTATTGATAGTGGAACTGGGTTTGCTTGTTAGTTCATTTTTTTATGTATTTTTGGTAAAAAAGTGATAATTTGAATTTGGGAACTTGATATTGTGGCAAAGTTTCTGTCTTTTAGCTTGTTTGTGTTGATTGAAGAGAGTTCAATTAATGATATGTGATGATATCTGATTTGGATTTGATGATATAAGATGATCGACTGATTTGGTACTGGATGTTTTTCTGATTGCCAGCATGGAGGAGATGTAAATGCGGTAGATCATACAGGCCAGACAGCATTGCATTGGACTGCAGTCCGGGGTGCAATTCAAGTTGCTGAGCTGTTGCTACAAGAGGGTGCGAGGGTAAATGCTGCCGATATGTATGGCTATCAGGTTGGTATAATCTTTGTTGTGCAAATATGCCTTCACTTTGTTTAAGGGAGACATAAGAACTGTTTTATCAATTGTGTTTGAAGTTATATATGTGTTGTAGAATTATTACCTGTTTTTTAATTGGTACCTCTAGCGCTTGGTCATGAATGCTAATGGCTTGACAACTGTCTGGTGCATGAACTTCTACTGTTTTTTCTCTCAGTGGTTTATCATTCAGGATAGACATATATAGGAAGGGTGGGTATCTCAAAAATTTGGGACACCTTCATGCAATCTGTTTGCCTGTTAATTGACAGCGTTAAATAATGTCACAATGATTGTTTACATCATTATTCATGGAAAACTGCCTAACTAGTTGTGTTGATTCCCACCTTAGAGATGTTTGTGAGGGTATCTTCAGTTGTAACAATAAAAGTCTTGGGCTAGCAACAAGACAGTTGAAGTTTGATTGGTTGTTTTATGCACAAATGATAAAAATATAGGATCATTTGAGGAGCTCTTCGCTTCCCTTTCTAGGATACTCTTTTTTTTTTTCCGGAATAGTACTGATTTCCCCCCTCTGATTGGCACTTGGATATGGTTATAAGTAGGTCAGCTTAGTACTCTTTGGTTAATGGATTTTCACTATAATTGAAGAAATAGGTTGAATTGAGTTTTCAGATCCCTTGGCTACTGGTTCTTTCTTCATTTTTTTTTCCATTCTTCTTCAAGGGATTCTATATCCAGGGTGCAAGAGTTTCAATGCAAGAGATCATGTATCAATTATGCAAAAAAATTATCGCATGTTGCTGCTTGAACACAGTATGGCACCGTTGCACTGCATTCCCAAAAAATTCAATTTTTTCTTTGCTAAAATTTAATATGTTTTGTATGTTTTGGATCATTTTGATGTGCTGATGTCAAAAATTATTTTTAAAAAATAAAAAAAACATTATTGGCATGCATTTTGGCACAAAAAGTTATTTGAAAAGCAACCGCAACCACACTACCAAACACGCTCTATAACCAGAGTCAGTGGCTATGCTTATACATTCTGTAATATGTATAAGAGGACCTTTTCTCACATGTAAACGGAATCCAAAACATTGATCATACATAGAAATGGTTTAGTTTGCATATTTCCCTTGAAGGAAGCTTATTTTTCTAGTAAAGCTTCCAAGGTCAGCATTGCAAATCAGTATTTGGACACACAATTTGATTATTGGTTTCCATTTTAATAACTTCATCCACTTAATAGGATCTTTAGCAATGGAAAACTTCCAGATATATCAAGAGAAAATACATTTAAAATGGGATGAATATGGCAGAGCAATTGTACAGTAATCCACTAAATGGGATCTGTCAAAGGGGTTTCAGATTTTTCTGTTTGAATGTTGAAGTGATTGGAACTTGAATTTAAGAAGTATAATAAAACTATTTTCGTCCCCGCATTTTTTAGTCTTGAGTGTTTAAAGGTTCAGTGATCTTATTGATGATGTCTCTATTTATAAACTCAGGTTGCTTGTTTACCTTCCAAATATTCCCTTAAATTTGTGCTGCTCTAAGGCACGTAGTGAGTGAATTAATGCAATTTATCCCTGCTATTTGAATTTTTTTTAAAATTGATGCTGAAACTCGATAAAATAATGAAAGCAAATCAGGTTTTCAGCTTAAAATTGATAAAAAAGAAAATGTGGCACAAATTGGTTAGGTATAGCATATAGGAGCATGAGATTGGTTGTAACAGATGGTTTAGGGGCCTGTTATTGATTGAATGAGGGTTGGGTAAAGAAGAGAGCCAGGAATGAAATCCCTTAGCTGAAATGCTGACTGAAATATGTAGGAGGTGGGCAATAGTTTCTGTATCTGGCATGACCTTTGGCTTAAAATCATAAATTCAAATTTTCATAATTCTGTCCTAGTTAAAAATGTTAACGATGCTTAAAACTCGGTGCTATCAAAGCACAGGCAATCATATTTTTGCCACACCCTTTTTTTTAGTTGTGAAGATGCCCTCTCAAGATTACCAATAACCATTCTCTATGCATTAACTTGGACTGTTTGAATCATGTTTGATGTGAAAATGAAAGCGGAAGGTTTCTAGATGCTGTGCTCTGGCTATCCTGTCCTGAATTGCCAGTTATTAATTGCTCTAACCAGTACTTATCTGTGAAATCTGAGGATAGTGACACATTGGTTGTTAATTGGACATCAATGCAGACAACCCATGTTGCAGCTCAATATGGTCAGACAGCTTTTCTCTATCACATTGTCTCAAAATGGAATGCTGACCCTGATGTTCCTGACTTTGATGGAAGAAGCCCTTTACACTGGTATATAAGAACTTCTGCTTCCCTTTTATTGTTGAAGAGGTTATTTTTTTCTTGAAACACTTTTTTATCTAAAAATATTTCAATGATTTCTTGCTTGGGCTACACCATTGTGGTTTGTTCACTATGATGTACCAGCTTGCTTAGCCTTTGTTTTGAGAATATCAGCTTATGCTTTTGGTTTTGTTGACAAATATCTGTGGGTCACATGCTTAAAATCAACAAGTTAGCTTCCATATTAAATGCTAAGCCAGTCCCAATTCCTTTATTGGTCATTATTTTGTTGTATTAAATAGCTCCTGTACCAAGAATTACATGCCATAGTTTCCTTTTTATCAGTGATTGGTAGTGTTTTGATTTTTTTTGTTCATTTGTTTCTTTCTTGGATATTTTAGGGCTGCGTATAAAGGTTTTGCTGATTCTATACGCCTTCTATTGTTTCTGGATTCTTATAGAGGACGCCAAGATAGAGAGGGTAAATCAGCTTCCCAAATGTTTGAACTTCCATTTTGTCAACATATAAATTATTAGTGAAATATACATGTGTTAAATCTGTATGGATAAGTGTTTCTATTCCCTTAACATTTTTCACTTATACATTAGGATGCACTCCTCTCCATTGGGCTGCTATTAGGGGTAACTTGGAGGCATGCACAGTGCTAGTACAGGCTGGAAAGAAGGAGGACTTGATGGTGACTGATAACACTGGCCTTACTCCAGCGCAGCTTGCTTCTGACAAAAATCATCGACAAGTAGCCTTTTTCCTTGTATGTGTCCAACAACAAAAAATAATTTAAATTGGTCGGCAATGTTACTTTTTTGAGGGATTTATTGTTTTTTCCATATGTTCTTATGTGAGGCTCAAGTGCTTTTTGTGGCTAGTGATTTGCCATTGAAATTATGTCTTCAAGAATGAATTAAAACAATATTGCCCCAAACAAGAAAGGATAACAATAAAAGAAGTGTATACTAGAACTGTTTCAAGAGGCACCTGGAACTTGGGAAGTCACAAAGACAACATAGTGGTAGGATTCCACAGAAAAAAGGAAGCTTGTATTCTGGTCTTGTTGATTTCGGATGTTGTGTTGCATCTAGTTATATGAAGTGTGCTATCACAAAGAGTTTTATTCTTTTTGGATCTCCCCACATTCACTTATTTGGCTCTCATATAGGTAAAGCCCTTCCTCCCTAATGTGAACTATAGTTGCCAAATGGTGTGTGGTTCTAGGTTGATAGTTGCTTGATTTGATTCTATAATTGTAAAAACCCTTTTCTGATAGAAATCCTTCCATCTCAATTAAGGTCTTCAATCTCATTTGAAAGTCTATATGCAGAGTCTGGTGTTTCCTTCTAAGTGTCTCCATTTGTATGGCAATCCATCTCTCTTCAATCTCAATGCAAACATGCAATAGACCTTCTCTCTTGGACTGGTCTAACTGTTTGCAAGCCATCTGAGATTCCTATAGTATCATTAGTTCTCAGTTGATGAAGGAGAACTGCAGGAGGATCTTTCAATGCATAGATTTTTGGATGGAAACCTCATCTACCTGAATGTGACTAGGCCTGATATGCATAGCATATGCTTCTTCTCCCATTTAATTTTCATTTTCCTTCCATGTGTGGCTTAGTGTTCTGTTTGCATTTGAATCTTTAATTTTCCTAAGAATTTTGAAAATGCTGATGAGTTTTCTGTTTATTTTTCCAAGTTTCGTAGTGTTCTATTCTAATTTGAAAGTCTCTGAAGTTTTTCTTCAAGTTATTTTTTCTGATAGAATCCCATTCTGCAGGGAAATGCTAGAGGGTTGCTTGACAAACGATGTGATGGGAACAGCCGCCTGGGACGCCTCTCAAAGTTGGGGCTTGCACCTTTGTTGTGGTTCATAATTATACTTCTCCTGTTGATCTATGTTCAATCTGTCATCCTGGGTATCCTCCATTATCTTTTTGATACCATGTATTTTTATTCCTATCATCAAGACTATCTTCAACATCTCCTTCTTACATTTTAATTTAATAACTTTGGGTGCAGCTTCAAATCTGCCAAAGTTAACAGCTGGTTTTGGCCTTCTTGCCTGGCTTGCTGTTTTCCTGGCTACTGCTGGACTAGTTATGTTTTATAGATGTAGCAGGTATGCTCTATTGTGCATTTCTAGTGGCTTGTTGAATAGCTGAATAAATCCATGCCAGAACTGTTGTCTAAGTGTGCTATCACTTCTCTTTTTTGTTGCCAAAGAAATCATTAATAAGAAGTAGAAAAATATGTGTGAAGGAAGAGATGTAGCTCTTATATGCATTTGAGGCCTCCATCAGATGGCTCAGGGGGTTTTGCTATCATGCAATCCTCAAATTCAGATATTTGTGGAGTGAGTGATTTGATATATTGAGATAGTAGGAGCACTGTTTGTGAATTGATCAAATTTGCCAGTTAAATTATGAGCAAATGGAAAAAATTCTTTGCATGTCTAGCTGTAACTGTTTGTGTACTGTTCCGTGTAATATAAATCATGCAATGCCATTAATTTGTTTTATTGGAGCAGCATTCTGAGACAGTTCTGTCCTGTTGAAATTTATGGTCAGAATGTTTCAGTAGACACGGAACCCTTTGGAGTCTTAGCAGATCTGCTTCGGTTGACTATTGTGACATGTTCATCTGTTGTCATAAAGACACTTGTGTTTGTTGAGAAAAAAAAATTTCCTTTTCTTTTTAATTTTTGGGAATTATGTATATTCTATTTTACCTTTTCCTTCCCCATAATATGGTAATCACTTAAAGTTAACTTTTTAATATGTCTTGTTGTGCATAATTAATGCTTCTCTCTTTGCATATTAATCTCCAATTGATTACATACTTGTATCCACACCTGGGCATGTATTACAGTTGATGATAAAACATCTGATTCTTTTTTGTTCATTCTGCAATGTGAATCTTTTGTAAACATGAAAATTAATGATTTAACATCTGACTTGAACATTGTTGAACATTGTAATCTCAATTGATTTTGGCTTTCTTTTTTCTTGGTGTTATTTCTTTGCAGGAAGGATCCAGGTTACATTAGAATGAATGTGCATGATCCGCAGAATATGAAAGATGATGTACATTTAAACCCTTATACGTTAAGCATGTTTATATTATTACTATTCATGGCTCTTTGGAATGTAGAAAGATAGGTTTCTAATCAGTTCTTTCATTGAAGGCATACAAGTTTTCTATTTTCTTTCTTTTTGGCACAGGCCTGTATATTCTCTGATTACTTTTGTATCTATACTGTCCCTTTATTCTAGGAGCCACTTTTGAAGATTGAGATAAACAACCCTGCTTTGCTAGCTGGGAATTGGTCTCAGCTCTGTGCAACATGCAAGGTACTGATTTTTGTCAGCCTATATGTATCTTGGTCGATGAGTGTTTCGTCTACCTTGTTCTGATTAATGCTTGTTTAATATCAATCCAATTTCATATAATAATTAGATTGTCAGACCTCTCCGTGCAAAGCACTGTTCCACATGTGATCGATGTGTTGAACAATTTGATCATCATTGCCCTTGGGTATCTAACTGCATTGGCAAGGTGCGTAGATACAGTTTGATGTCTTTTCCTTCAACCCATATTTCTACTTCATATTTTACTCGCAAGGAAAATATATTTAACATCTTGCATTTGAAATAGAATTCAGTTGATTGCCCTGGAAATTTGTTTGATAACATTCAGCCATATAAATTGACCTTCGACAGTTTATAGTCCATGTGACTGTTTGGAATGCATGTCCGAGTGACAGACTTAAATATATTGCCTTAATACTCACATTTAGTTTATATACATATGACTTGAGATTTCCTTAGTGGGACCATGCCATTTACATTTTCATGGTTTACCTTGCACTGATGATCAACATCACTATTATTTTTCAATGTATTTGCCTGTGTAAAATAATGTGATGTTCTTCTGATGCAGAAAAACAAATGGGAATTCTTTGCATTTCTTGTTCTAGAAGTTTCAGCAATGTTGATAACTGGTGCAGTGACTCTCACAAGTATGTGAATGATTAGCCTTTCAGATTCAAGCTATTTCTAAACATATTTCTAGCTCTTTTTTTGTTTGGTGGGGGTTTTCTGATTGAGAATAATTGCTGTATGTAGGAGTTCTGACCGATCCATTTGCTCCATCTTCACTGGGAGCATGGGTAAACCATGCTGGCTCTCATCATATTGGTGCTATATCATTTCTGATTATGGACTTCTTCCTCTTCTTTGGCGCGGCAGTATTAACTGTTGTACAAGCTTCTCAGGTGAGTCCTGTAGACATCTGCTAGTGCTGAATATCAGAGTCTGGTGGTGTTAGGTGATCTGTTCTGTAGCAGCTGTTACAGAACAGTTGAGTTCATGAACTTGAGTTGCGTGCTTATATTTCCACTTGACGTGCTTTTGTGATGCATTTTATAGTTGTCTATCTTTAGACTTTATGGAGTGTTAAGTGCAGTTTCTTGCTATTGCTGTGTGCTTGTCTGAAGAAAAAGTCTTTTCTTTGGAGTTCACTTAATTTGCTATTCTATACCAAGTGATGGTCTTAGATAGGATAGCATGCGTTAGCTAAGATTTACACAGCAAGAGGATATTACATGGTGTATTTGTAATCCAACTTTACTTCTTGTGAATGTTTTATGTGTTGACAAGCTGTGCTTTGCCATTTAACCTAGTGTTTCGGGCTGTCACTTTTAACAGTCTAGATGAATAGTTCTGAGTCGTTTTTTCTCCTGTCACAGATATCTCGCAATGTAACAACCAATGAAATGGCAAATGCACTGCGGTATAGCTACCTTAGGGGTCCAGGGGGGCGCTTCAGAAACCCATATGATCATGGCTGTAAAAAGAATTGCTCAGATTTCTTGATCAATGGTTACAATGAAGATGTGGATTATAATGAAGATTCTCCGCATTCTGAGGGGATTGGAATGATGCACATGTCGAGGAATTCAAACTTGCAAAATGGGGATGCTCATTCTCATCACATGAATGGCAATGGCCATGTGGCTATCAATGTGAATTCAGAAAATAAAATCCATCAGGGTCATGTCCATTCTTCCCGTTGTAGCCATAATCACCAAGGGAAGCCAAGAACAGATAGCGCACCCTTGGGTTTGGGTGGTCTTGGTCTTGGAAAAAGTAGTGCCCGAACAGTTGAAGCTTCATGATGGTGTGATACTAGCTGAAATTGATAAGTTTTGTATCATAAACGCATATGATATACCATTTGTAATTTGATTGATTGCTGCTCTTTTTTGTCCCCCCAAAGGTGTTCATTTTTTGTACAAATATGGTCTCTGAAATATTTGTAGCGGCTGTTAGTGTCAGATCTAGCTTGCCTCTTGAAAGTTAAAAGACGTGGGCACAGTACTACAGAGAGAGAACTCTTGCTCAAGGTACCTTACCATGTAACTCGCTGTTTTTACATATTGTTAACCCTTAACAATCATGCGTGTCCCTGTCAATGTTTTCAATTTTTATATTGCAGATCTTCATTTTCCAGAGCTGCACCCTATTTCATGGATTACAGCATTTTTGGGGTTTTCCTATACGAAAAGCAGCAGTTCTGTATGCATCACTAGCCATCTAATTTTTGTTACTTCTTTGACTTCTTGTGGTTCCCCACAAACATACCCTAATTGGTGAGTAATTAGAGGCATTCTATTCCCATGGATTTAGTCAAAACTGTTGTTGATATCTTGAAATAAGCTAGTCAGATACCACTTTTTTGAATTATTTGGAAGCGAAGAGTTTCAAACTTGCACTCCATTTTACTGCCATCCAAGGCAAATTATTTGTATTGGATTAGATGGACAGTGTTGCTGACACTCCTCATCGAACAAGGTGTTATTTTCGGATTAGTTTATATGCATGGATTAATTTATAAACTCTCCCTTTTATTTTATTAGAATTGGACTATTCATATTGAGGTTAAGCCATCGTGTAATCCTTTTGATGTGTTAAAATCCAATTCTTTATTCAATATTTGTAGATAACATAGGTATGAGATTTAGGTCGTGTTGTGGTAGGTGAGCCAGGG
The DNA here is from genome assembly GCA_026413675.1 of Populus pruinosa. Classification (NCBI taxonomy): domain Eukaryota; kingdom Viridiplantae; phylum Streptophyta; class Magnoliopsida; order Malpighiales; family Salicaceae; genus Populus; species Populus pruinosa. The sequence continues at coordinate 4,613,058 of CM048597.1, read as the reverse complement.
ATTATTTTTTAAAATATTTTTTATTTTGAAATGTATCAAAATAATATATATATATATATATATATATATATATATTAAAATGATTTTAAAATAAATTAAAAAATTAAAAATTTTAAAAGCATGTTTCAATGCAAAAACAGCTAGCTCTTTAACGAGAGAGTCTATGTAGTTTAGAGTAGGGCAGGAGTGTATTTCGTTTAAGGTAGGTGAGGTAGGGGATTGCCTGGAATTAGCTGAGATTGTTTTTTTTTATATATATAAAAATAAACTCTGAAATAACTTTGTTTTTTTCCCCTTAAAAGAACAGTAAGAAGTTTGATTATTCATTATCCGACTTGAATTAAATCCTAAACCAGCTAATTAAGATGGAGTTAATTCTACCAAAGTCGAGTTAAGTCTTGTAAGGAACTTCCTAATCATTCAATCCACCACTTACGAATTAAAAATTATGAGATTGCCGTCTAATACAAGCAATCAAACAAGGCTTTTGTGGAAGTTGTCTCATGTTTCTCAAGAATAATGATGAAAGTGCAACAACTACATTAAAAATAAATTCTTTGTCAATGAATCTACCATTGCTTCTCCTCCTCCCTTCAAACAAATGAAATGTATACAGAGGAAAGAACATTGCCGTCTATCCCATTATGTTGCTAATAAAATACCCTTTCTTGCACTTAAGCATGATATCATTAGCGCCATTTTATGATTAATTATTTCATAGTTATCTCTAATTAATCTCCGGCTCGTCCTCGTCTCCCTGCCAGCCGGCCCCACAGTTGAGTGTCTCAGGTGGATAACGTAAATAAACCTATGGACGAAACAGCGGGCCATGAATGCCTTCTTCGAAAATATCTCGATACATTTATTAGCATTACCGTAGAGATTAGTGAAAGTCACGGATTCAAAGATAAGAATAGTCCCTCGATTTTACAATAAATGCTAGCTCAGTTCATGTTATGATAATACCACTTTTTACCCTACTTATTAATTGCTTACGTTGACTCATTAACTACAGTGATTGGATCTTCAAGATTTTCTAAGGAAATTCACCTTCTGGATATACGAGAATGGAGATTTTTTGACCAGTGGATTCATGAAAAAAAAATTGATACTTGGGCTCCATTCAGTCCATCGAAATTTTAGAGAAGTAAATTGGAGTGAAACACCCAATTAAATTAAATATAATTAAATATGTAGTTCATCCAATGATGTAAAGATTCATTCTTTGTGTGCTTGTTTAACAGCAGGTTAATTTTTAAAATATTTTATATTTATAAATATATTAAAATAATATTTTTTTAATTTTTTAAAAATTATTTTTTAATATTATCATATCAAAATAATAAAAAACATAAAAGAATTAATTTAAAGTTAAAAAAATTTTAGAATTTTAAAAAATATGATTGTACTATAATGTCAAATATTATCTTAAACGAATGAATAAATGCAAGCAAGAAGATAAAAAGAGTAAATATTAATTTAATACCAAACTTATATATCTATTATTGATCGAGTCTTAGATATAGTGATTTATTAATTAGATCTTTAAAGGCTTCCCCTTCATTAATTAGATCTTTAAAGGCTTCCCCGTCAATGAAGGGTCTTTTTGTCAATTTTTGCAAGCATTTCTTAGAATATTAACAGAAGAACCTGATTTGAATATTGTCTGAAAAGTGTGGGACGAAATTGATAAAATTTAGTTTGGGACGAAATTGATAAAATTTAGTTTGGGACTAAATTTAGATTAAGTATACAGGTCGTGGACGAAATTGAGGTTTCCAAAAAAAATTAAATGTATAGTAGGGCTACGAGCTACGATTTGTGTACGTACAGTACAGAAAAGAAGAAGGAAAAAATTAATAATAAAAATAATTGCATACCCACTATTTCTCTTCTCCCGCCGGATAAAGCAGAATGGAGGCAAAGTGGGACCCATCAAAGCCAAACACTTATCGCCTCATCAACCACTCAATTCCCACGTGTCTTTCATCTAACGGTTCCAGCCCCAGGTCCTTCACCCCTCACTCTACTTTTCTCTCCTCCCTACTTTTTCTGCTTTCAGGTTCGGTGCTCTCTCTCTCTCTCTCTCTAAAGCCCTCTCTTTCCCTCTCCAAAGCTACACCCTTTTTAGTTCAGACAAATCGGTTTCGTTATTTGATCACTTTCACTTGATCACATCAAAGTTTGGCTTTTCTAAGGTTGTTTCTTTCTACTAACTTTGATGATGTTTTGTTTCCTGAACTGTAACTTTGATTATCATTAACTGATATTAAAGGGGCACGATCATGTGAAGTTTTGGTTTTTGTTGGTGTAAATCTTGATTTTGTAGCATAAATCCTTGTACTTATTCTTTAGAACTTGATATAGTGAAGCGGGTTATCATTTGATTGTGATTGAAGTTGTGATTTTTTGTTGGAAATGAATATTTACATGTGCCCCCTTTTGTTGTTCTGGGAAGTAGGATTGGTTTGATATTTTTGAATTGAGAGATGAGACTTGCTTATTTAAAACGGATGATTTCTCTGTCAATTCATTTCAAGCTTGCCTGTGGTATAAGAAAAAAAATGAAGAATTTTATCTGTGATCACCCTCGTTGCATTTTGGAAATGGAAGTTGGTCCGTATTTCTTAATTTATAATGTTGTTTTGGCTTACTTTGATTCCAGTTGTTTTCTTAAAAGTGCTGATGATTTGTGTTTTGAGGTTCTGAAGTACGCACATGGCACGCCTAACTGGGAAAACTGAACTTCTGGTGTTTTCTTAAGTTGATACAAGGAATTTTATCTTTGTTATTTTTATTCCATACGGTTTCTTTGTCTCAACCGGGGAAATGTTAATAGTGCATTAGAGTTTGCATTGTATTGTATATGAACTATATGACGGACCAACTTCAGTAGTGTTTTCATCCTAGATTATGGTAGATGGTTAACTTTTATAGCTTTCTTATTTTCCTAGCTATACTAGTCAAAGAAATTCTAATGTGATAATTTTTTTTAACCATACAGGATATATTAGGCTTCTTGTCCTTTGGCTTTGAAATGGGAAACAACACGGATCTTCTGCTTGTTTGATGACATCAATAGATAACCAAAGAGATCACAAGTCAATGGGTGGAATTTGTTCAAGGAAGAGAGACCAGCAGGTTTTTGAGGGTAGAGTACGTAGAGGGGTTTCTGGAAACTATAGTAAAAGTTCAAGTTCAAAATGGCTGGGGACCACATTTGCTCGACCCAATGCTGATCTTCAGCCAGGATGTAGTTTCCCATCTCTCCTGGAATTATGCATCTACAGAATACGCGAGGTTACTTTATTTCTTGGCCTTGTGTTGCCGTAGGATTGTTCTTTTTGATGGTTTGCTCAAACTTTTATTCTCGATTGTAACAGGACATCAGCAGATATAAATCATTTTCCATGCTGCCAAGGGATATAAGTCAGCAAATATTTAATGAATTGGTAATCTCGCATTGTCTTACAGCTGCTTCTCTTGAAGCTTTTAGAGACTGTGCTCTTCAGGTAATTTCTCAATGTATTTCAAATAGAAACACTTTTATGTTGTTCAGCATGGGTCAATTTTCAGTTTTTCATGCAGGATGGAACTAATTAGTTTGCCTTTTTTTTGTTAACAGGATGTCCTTTTGGGTGAATATCCTGGAGTTATGGATAGTTGGATGGATGTCATCTCTTCACAAGGTTCATCTTTGCTTTCTGTTGACCTTTCTGATTCTGATGTCACAGATGCTGGGTTGGGTCTCCTCAAGGACTGTTCAAACCTCCAAGCAATTGCTCTAAATTATTGCAACAACATTTCTGACCATGGTCTGAAACACTTAAGTGGTACATCTCAATTGACTCCCTTATTTTGGCTATGTTGGTGCAAAATCTGATTTCATTCTTTTTAACTCTTATTGCTACGTTAATAATTGTTACATGGGGCATGGTTTGTTGCTAAGTTGATGACTGCTTTTATTTTCTGCCATGTGCTTTGTGGAAATAACCTTCTTAATTATACATGCTGCCATAACCCAGGTCTGTGTGTGCAAAATCAATGTGTTGCAGATTCTGTATTCTGGGCGGAAATTTAAGCTGCTATGTTATATGAAATATAGTAGTGGGTACATTCAAATATAAAGCTGATTCTTTAGCACAATTGGACCACCAAAGATTAATGGCATGATCTTTTTATGTTTAGGGTCTGCATTAACCATATGAAGTTGAAATTTGGAGTTCAAAGGAAGATGCTTATTTTGTTTGGAAAATTTAATAGGTCAAGTCATTTATAGTTGTTGTTTTTAATTTGTTTAATTTTGAATAGTAATTGACATTCTGCATGCATTCATCCATGGTGAAACCATGCTGAATTATGCGGATAACAAAATCATGTCTCTGGTAAAAAATGCTGAGTAAGTTATCTTGCAATGTTGCATGTTACTTTGGTTGGTCATGAGTTGACAGTACTTATTTTGCATAGCATTCAATGGAAAAGGTCAACTTCTCAAGAAAGATTTAATATGTGCTCGGAAATAAGTCATACTTGGAGGAATTTTTGGAGCATTTTGAAGAGATCTTTTTGTTTGTTTATTTATTTATAATAGATCTCATAGATTTTATGTTGCCATGTGCCCATTTAGAAAAAAAAATGGCTAAAGTAAGCTCTGAGCTGCAATGGGTATGATCTGAAAAAAAAAAAATTGACTATCTGAATGTTACTCACCTAATGTGCCATTTGTAGCACTTGAACATATGTTTTCCAGTGAACAGATTTTATGTTGCCATGTGCCCATTTAGAAAACAAATGGTGCAAGTAAGCTCTGAGCTGCAATGGGTATGATCTGAAAAAAAAAAAAAATTGACTATCCAAATGTTACTCACCTAATGTGCCATTTGTAGCACTTGAACATATGTTTTCCAGTGAACAGATTTTATGTTGCCATGTGCCCATTTAGAAAACAAATGGTGCAAGTAAGCTCTGAGCTGCAATGGGTATGATCTGAAAAAAAAAAAAAATTGACTACCCGAATGTTACTTGCCTAATGTGCCATTTGTAGCACGGGAACAGATGTTTTCCAATTTGATGTCTGAAATTGATGTTCTCTATACTATTCACCACATTGTTTAAATTTTTCTCTTGCATGTCCAAAGTAATTACCTATTTAATAATCATTCTGGCGCTCCACTAACCAACACCAATCACTTGCTGGGTATTCTTAAGGTCTTACAAATGTTACATCCTTGAGTTTGAAAAAGAGCTGCTCTGTAACTGCTGAAGGAATGCGTGCCTTTTCTACCTTACTCAACTTGGAAAATTTAGATATGGAGAGGTGTTCTGGGATTCATGGTGGTCTGGTTCATCTTAAAGGTTTGTCTCGTTGTTTGATAAATGCTTCAGGTTTCTTTGGTTTATTCTTCAGAGAACGTTGCAATTTTGCTTTAAATTGCATGCTTCCTAGAGGTGTGAACAGAGTAGTTCAGCCTACTTGTGACTTCATAGAGTTTCAATGTTAGCCTTTATGCCTAGCACTTCTATATCCTATCACGTGGGATTTAGTTGCAAATCTGCTGATCTGGCTCTCACTCTTCAATGCTGCCTTTTTTCTTCTCTTCACAGGATTAAAAAAGCTTGAGTCCCTTAATATCAGATGTTGTAAACACATCACAGATATGGACATGAAGGCTATATCAGGTACTTGTTTATTTACTTTCTTGTTTAATTTTTTCTGTAGGGGTACCTGTATATGTCTGTTTTTGTGAACATGCTTATCTTTCCCAATACCTGTTTCTATGACTGTAATTTGAGGGTACTTGAATTGAATGACTTGTGAATGCACTGTTTGCCATCCTTGGCTGGCACGAATACCAATGGCCTAGCTTCAGTTTTTAGCACTAAACCTGGGATTGTTAAAGAGTATTAAAAAAGTAGGCCCTCATTGACCACATGTAAGATAGAAAAGAAAAGAAAAGAAAGGATGCAGGCTTACGAATGTTTACTGGATAATGATCAAAATTTGTTGTGATTTCCTCTTCCAGATTTTGGTCGACATCTGAAGTCTCATTTTTCTCATGTTTCAGGTCTTACTAACTTGAAGGAGTTACAGATTTCTAATAGTAACGTTACTGATGTTGGAGTTTCTTATTTAAGAGGTACTTTGCTTCTTCTCAGTTTTCATCTAATAACATGGCTGCTTTGCATCTCCTGGTCCATTTGCTTTGTTCAATTGTAAAATTTTTTCATAAGAGACATGGGCAGTATAAATTGCAGAAGTGTTTAGCGCAAGAAAAAACAGAAAGCCACTAACAAATAGCTGTTTTTAATGGTACATTTCCAGAGTCAAGAGAAATCGCAGAGCCTCTCATTATTTTTGACCTCTTAGTTTATATGCCTTGGAAGAGATTCAAATATATTAATATTTACACACAATCTTAGACTAGATTGAGCTTGAGATATCACCATACCAGCTTATATTGCAAACTCTATAACCGACTGTGGGAACACCTGTGGTGCGCATGTAAACAATTCCAGATATCAGGTTCCACTGAGTTTTCAATAAAAAAGAAAGAAAGAAAGAGGTTCCTCTATGTTTCTTTTCTGTTCTTTTTCATAAGCAAAGATATACTATTTATCCCAAAGGGATGCAATCCATATACACCACATGGTGTTGCATAATGCAGAATGATATATATGTGATCTGTGAAATGTGAATGGGGAATGTGGCTCGACATCTGCTTATACCAGTGAATTTTCTCCTATCTCCCCCATCTCACCCCCATGCCCCAAATTTTATGATTATATAGTTGCTTCTCTTTTAAGATTGGATGGCTGTTAACAAAGGGTGATCACCTAAAGGCCTTTCCATATATGAAATTTTATTGTATGGACTATTTCTTCAGCTAGTATCTGTTATTACTAAATTAAATTGCATTGGCTCCCAAATATTTGAAATGGTCTACAATGATCCCACTAATCTGGCAAATGTGTGCCTTTTTAGCTAATGGTTATTGCACACTGTTTCCAATCTTTAGGGTAGATATGTAACAACATTTGTTTGTTATTGGCAGGATTGCAGAAGCTTATTATGTTGAACTTGGAGGGGTGCAATATTACCACTGCATGTTTAGAGTACATTTCAGGTTTGCTCATTGTTTAGTTATTGGGTTTTCAACCTATACTTAATATATTGCTGCTTACTAATGGGAAATCAAGTAGGTGTTTCTCTGAACTTGTCTTTGCAGCTCTTGCAACCCTTGCCTACTTGAATTTAAACAGATGTCATCTATCTGATGATGGATGCGATAAGTTCTCTGGTGAGTGAATTAAGTTTACTTGTGACCTTACTATGTCCTTCATAAGTTTAGTGGAGCATATTTATTTAATCTTGATTTTATGGCATTAAACATGTACAGGATTGAAAAACTTGAAGGTGTTGAGCTTGGCATTCAACGATGTAACGGATGCATGTTTGGTGCATCTAAAAGGTTTGTAATGCCTCCCTCCCTCCCTCCCTCTCCCCTCACAGAAGATACAGAGAATCTCTTTATAGTTGGACATTTCTTTGATGTTGTCTCTGAGATTTATATGGTTTCATTTATTCATGGTCATACAACCGACCAATTATGTTTCAGTCACCTATTTTTTCTATGTTCTTGCTCTTTCTCCCATAAAATGATGGTTCTTGCACTTATCATCTTCTCTGATTTCACTTCTATCAAGGCTTGAAAAATTTGGAGAGCTTGAACTTGGATTCTTGTAGGATTGGTGATGAAGGCATTGCTAATTTGGCAGGTATGTTGTTCTATCTTGAATATTTTGGCTGCTTAATAATGTTAGTGTGGTGTGCTACCTTTCCACAGTGACTCTTGCTACCCAGGGCAAAAGAGACTCGTGATGAGATCAAAGAGGAACTGTTTTAACCAGCTTTCCTGGATTTGGCATTCTCAAGCGTTTTCTTATTATGAATGCTAAGTTCTTTGTTTGGTTTTCATGTCGTTCTATGATCAGTTTCAATTCTGGACCGCTTGTCTGTGCATTACAGGAAGTTTGTGACCTAGATTGTGCAGAGTAGATTTATTAACTTTCTACAGCACATTGGATTTATAGACTGAAAAAACTAGGGAGTTTTAAATTGGATATGTAATAAAATCAACTGTTACTTTGATTAACCACCCCCCCCCCTTCTCCCCCTTCTGGGGGAGAGGGGGGGCACTCATTGTAATTGAATCTGTGAGATCAGATATCATTCTGTTTCTAGAACTCTATTCTGTGAATGGGAAAATTAAAACTGTTTCCTGATTAGCAAAAGTTAGGGAGTTCCTAGCTCTTGTAACTGACAGTTCGTGGAATGAAATTCCTTGCTAGCAGTGGTTGAAATCCATGAGTATACCTGGTTACCAGGTAATTCATCTCCATTTGAACAGGGGATAAAAAGAAAGATTTTTATAGGCTGCCCTAATTAGCTTAGGATCAGGGCTTACATCAGATGAGGATTTGTAGTTCAAGATACTTTGCTGAAGATGTGCACAGATCCCTGGCAACTCATTCATGAGGAGCAGAGATAGTATCCTTGTTAGACCTCACAAATTTTGAAATCCTTGTATATCTTTTTGTAGTGAGAGAGGAAAAAGAACCCAGGGTTACATAAACCATGTTGTTTTATGTTATTTCAGATGGTCCTAGCTTTGTTCTTGGTGTCTAATAGCTGTCGGTGCTGCTTTTCCCATTCAAGAATCTCCATCTGCTCTAAGGGTGTTTATAACCATGCATCTTGATAACTGAGAGCTTGTACTAGTTGTATTTTGGAAAATATAGAACATGCTGGCTACATTCTAAAGCAATGACTCAGCTTATTGCTGATGTTCCAAAGGAACCATTCATTGTTCATTGTTCATTGTTGTGTAGCAATGGCAACTACATGCAACTGGTTCTGTGTTTTTATTGGGTCTTTAATTTGTGCACTTGTTGCCTGTCTGGGAAAAAAATATGTTGCGACAATGGTGCTCTAATAATTTTTGATTGAGGGGCAAACAGGTCTATGCTGTACTTGTGTTAAAGCATGCTTCTGATATCTGCTGGGTTCTCTCTTCAGGCCTTCCACTGAAAAGTTTGGAGTTGTCTGATACTTCAGTTGGAAGTAGTGGGCTGCGGCATCTTTCTGGTTAGGATTCTATCCACTTACTATCTAGCATTTGTCTTGTGTGGCTCATGATACTTCGTCCCATTCTGGTTTTAGCTGCAGAATATTCTGGAACTTCATTTCCACCTTTTTTCTCTCTCCAGAACTATTTCTTCCTTTTCTTAATTCTCTTTTGGTGCTTGCATCTCACCTTGATTAATTCTCTCTTGCATGTTATTTGTTTCTCTAACTTTCAAGATATTTTAATGACTAGATGATTATGGTTTACAGTGCTTTCAAAGAGAACAGAATCTAGGTTTTGATTAGTTCTTGAACTGAAAATATAGATGAAATGGGGAGTTGAAAGCATGCTCTTGTAATGCATATGCATGTTTACACTGCTTTATAATTTAGATGTCCACTTATTTGACAAAAAAAACCTTAAGCTTACCTTGCTTGAAGATTCCGTGCTTGGAACATATCATACAACATGGCTATATTTGAAAGTGTCATTTATTGGCATGGTTGGTAGTGTATGAAGCTGAGTGCAGGTCCATATTCAAGAGCACTGGAATACTTCTACAGACTGTCTTTGTTTCTCCTTTTTTATTCTTTCTTTTTAGTCTTTTCTCATTTCAGTTGGATTCCGAAGATTCACTTGCTGGTACTCGTGCTTTGTTAATTCTGTTGAGACATTGAAAATGGGACCCTAAATTCGTTTGTAGTTTTTTTCACATAAAAATGCTTAGAAAAATGTTGGCTAGCTGAAACACTAGAAAAGCAAATGCACTTTAAGCATAAAATTTGCTTGTTTGGTGATCCTCTCTTTAGTAGGCTTATTTAATTATCATGTTAGGATTTGGTTTTGGGGATGAAATTGATGGGGGTTTGTTACATTAACCGTTATTTGTGTTCTTCCTGATGTGAATACAGCTTTTAACCCCATGCATCTGTGTATTTATCAAATGGAAGGGCTGTCTTACAATTTTGTCCCATTGTTTTAGGAATAACTCATCTGGAGAACTTGAATCTGTCATTCACCTTGGTAACAGACAGTGGTTTAAGGAAGTTATCTGGACTGACATCTCTTAGATCACTCAACTTGGATGCTCGCCAAATTACAGATGCTGGACTTACAGCACTTACAAGTAAGCATTAACCCACATCTGATTTACCTATGAATATGAATGCAAGTATTGGGTTATCTATTAGAAACCTTATGGTATTCTTGTGCTGAGTCATGTTTTGTTGAAATAATGTGGCTCCTGTTTGTCTTTGAGTTATTGCATTTGTGGATTCAGCATTTGGTGGAGGTTTATTTTTCATGCCGGAACCACTAAAACAATGGATAAGCAAACTTAATTGCATTTATAACCTCTTTCCCAGTGTTATTGGGATAAATCTGTTGGAAGCTTAAACTCGGATGAGAAACTAGGAATTCGAAATGAAGATTTTTTTTTTTTTTTTGAGGTTACCTTGGTATTTGAAACATAAGTTTCCAAATAGTAAACTGATGCAAAATACTTCTGGCAACAAGAAAAAAACCCTAATATAGAAACCAGAGAGAGAGAAAACTTCGAATCCAGAAGACCAGTCTTCAAAATCATACAAGGATAATCTTCCTTTTCTCTGTTTAATCATGTTTTGCCCTCGCTAATGCTTATGTTGATGCAGGTCTGACTGGACTGACACGTCTGGATCTTTTTGGCGCTCGCATTACAGATTCTGGAACAAACTGTTTGAAATGTATGGATATACTTTATCATTGCATAAGTTGTCTCAATCCCAAGTTGCTTCCCTTTGTGCTATTGAAATTTGTGGATATAAGTAATGTGACTCCAGACTGTCCACAATCATTTTTTTGGCATAAAATTCCGTACTTTACCAGGAGTATTTTCCTGCTCTGATTCTGCCAAATGTTCCTACTAATATTTTTATGCCAAGCAGACTTCAAAAATCTCAAATCACTTGAAATCTGTGGAGGAGGACTAACTGATGCTGGGGTGAAGAATATCAAAGATCTTGTACACCTAACAGTTCTGAACCTGTCACAGAATACCAATCTGACAGACAAGACCTTGGAGTTGATTTCTGGTATCATCTGCTTTTTGTTGCTCATAAGTTTATTCTTTACTGCATAGCACCTGGCAAATAAAATGTCATTATAGATGATGCACAAGGATACGTGTGCTTGTAGAGTTTGGTTGTCATGTTTCTTTGTTTTGGAAGTGTGATGAAAGTATTCGAGATGAACTTGTGCCATGTTTCTTGTTATTTGCACTCAATTGAGAAATTGGATTTGACTAAAATTTCTTTTTCATCTGACACTTGTTCTTCTTTGTGAACACAGGGTTGACAGAATTGGTATCATTGAATGTTTCAAATTCTCTCATAACCAACGAAGGATTACGCTATTTGAAGCCTTTGAAGAATTTACGTGCACTATCTTTGGAATCCTGCAAGGTAACTGCATCTGAAATCAAGAAGCTTCAGTCAACTGAACTCCCTAATCTGGCAAGCTTTCGGCCAGAATAGCGAGAGACTGGTTATATAACACCATGTATATAGACTGTTATCAACCTGATAGCATTGTGTACAGTTTAATTGTTGTATAAAGTAGGCCAGTAAGAAATAGAAAATTATTGGATTGGCAATGGGCATTGGCGTCGGAACTTGCAATGCATTTGCAGAAAACTGAAGTTACATGTAAATATTGCTTGCTGGCTGCTACAGAATGAATCTGTGTATAAGTTGTCTATGTTGGCTGCGAACAACTACTATCTGCCCTGCTTTGGAAACTCCATCTTGCAGCGTGCAAGTCCCAGTTAATGGTGTTGATTAACCGTTGTGGAAATAATATAATGTTTACTTTTGGAATTATTCTTGCCATTTTTTTGGGTGCCCATCCAACGGCGGTGTGCTTTAAGTGAGTGTGCTTCACAGTCGAACGATTATTTTTCTTTTGTGGTTCCAGATATTTTTCTGATTTATCATGCAGGAATTTTGGATGTGCTTGCTTTTTCTTGCCCCGTCGATCCCATTTGGTGGAAGATAAATTCTTAGAATCTTTGATTAAGAATATGATATCAAGTGCCATACCTTAAGCATTCTCCAAGTTTGTACTATTAAATGCACCGCGCATGGGTTGGCTAACATGTTTTCACATCCAGCTCCGTATAGGTTAGATCTTTGGTTGTCCGGTCTATTATCTTTTCCGTATCGTGAGTACTTGGATTTTCACAATTTTGTACCGGTAGTGTTAGTTTCAATCGGAATCGGTTCTGTGGGTGTTATGTAGGGGTTTGATTTGGACATAATTTTGGATGTGGCGGTACACCTAACTAGCCGGTTCTTAACGAGTTGTTATGGAGCAGCTAGTCTTCTTGCCTTGGTTAATACTGTGGTTCATACTGCAACTTACCCCTGTAGAAGTCTCGCTGGAGCAACAGTCTCACCTGACCTTACCACTGGCCATCACCAAAGAGGCACGTTGAAAGATCTGAAGATAAGAATTATTGCGTTGCAATAAGAAATTGAACCGAATCTGCCTCTTAACGAGTTACACACCATGAGTGAATCTATCATCAATTTACAATGGGTTCCAGCTAGTTTTTACACGAATGGGTGCTTTATGCTAATGCGGGGTTAGCTAATATTTCATCTGAACAAGACACCATCTTAGATTGTTCAGATGCGCTGCACCAAGGATTTGTCACCTTTTGACCTAGTTAATGCTGTCCCGTGGTTTCCCCTGGACTGGATTTACTTAAGTTTCCAGCCAACAAGTGTTTGATGTGTTCGAATAATATGAGCTCCAAGTTTTGCTCACATGTTATAATCTTAGTGACTTCTGATGGTCTATACAATTATGATCAAGTTAAATTCAACTATAGATGTCATTTACTACATGATGCAGTCATGAAAAGCTTCATACTGAATTTGGGTTAGTATATGAGTTTTCTTGCAAAACAAGTATCTTAAAGATATATGGACACTTCAATGCTCAAACTAGTAAAATAAAGGAGGAAGCAAAATAATATATTACAAAATAAATAAAACTACAAAGAATGTATATTTGTATGTTGTTTTTTTACATTTTTGACTTTATTAAATGATTTGTAGTTCTAGGAATTAATGAATGCTTAACAAAAGTTTTAAGAATTGTTGAATGACTAATTGTCATGTATGAGATTGTTTGGCTGGATAACTAGGTGTTCTCACAATCATTTTCTCTATGTTTTTTTTAAATAATCATATTCGAAAGACTTAACCAACATAAAATAGAAGTAAATAAAATACTTATTATATAAATATTAACTTTTATAGCTTTTATTAACATGTTTGCATGATAATTCTTTATAATTTTTAATATTTCTAAAAGAGAGTTTACTTGCAGATAAGGGTTTGCTAACTTTTTTTTTTCTCCACTTATAGCAAATAATATTATTATTTAGAAAATAAATAATACTTTAATATTATGGTAAAACATTGTGCAATGAGACGTGATATAGGAATGTGAAGATTTTAATGGAAATCTTGTCATAGAGGTTTTTGTTTGAGACATCTAAAACAAGTTTGAAGACATAAAAAATTTGTTTAGAGACCTGAAGATCTCGATGAAAATCTAGTTGTGGAGATTTTTATTATAGACATTGAAGACATGGAGAAATACTACTACTTTTATTCAAAAAATCAAAATATATTAGACATATAATTTCTAAAAATTATCTATTCTCGAATAATGTACCATGTGGATTTTTCCCTGTTTGTTCATGTTGCAATTCTTTCTTCATAAATTATTAAAATTATCCCTTGAAGATTAATCTTTCAACCTTTTTTTTTAGAACATAACATTCCTTATTGTCATGGTTAAAGTCATGGTGCAAGTGACAAAACTTTTTAAGGTTTTTTATGTTTATACCACTCTTTATTGGAGGTGGGTAACATATAAAATTCTTTCTCTAAATGGAAACAAACACCTTAACACATATAATGATGCAAAGTTGGGTCAAAAGCCTAGGGGATGTCAGGTGACTATAAAAGGGTCTCTTAATGCTTCTTTTGAATGTCCTAGTAATAAATAAATGATGTTGTAGAGTTTCTTTTTTCTAGAAATGAAGGTATCTATGTCTGGTCACATTTTTTTTCCTACTCGAATATAGCTCTTCATTATACGTTTTAAGTTAAGGAAAGTCATGTTAAGGAGAGTATATAAGTGTTTTTATAAATATTAGTTATGAACTCCATTGATTAGGACTTTAATAATAATGGGTTCAAATATGTCTTCCACGTTTAGTGTTTTCACATAAAATATCTTAAGATATGCTTTAATGCTTTCATTTCTCCTTTAACAATGATTAAGAGCTTAATTTTATTTTTTAGTTGAAATACTAGTTCTGAAATAATAGATGAGCTTAATAGAAAGATTGTAAAAGTCAAGGATGAAGTTAGACTTAAGGTTGTGATACCACATTTAAGAAGATCTATGAAATGTCATTGGAAAAGTTTTGCATATAACATCACCTTTTTACATTACAAGATTTAGGATGTTTTTGATATTTTATATGAGCTTTCTAAAATCTATAAGATCATCAAGTTATTTAGGTTGGCTTTATGAAAACACGATATTTTGAGAGATGAGTAACACTTGATGACATAATAAAGAGTTTTCCACTTGATGGTGGTGATTTTTATTAGCTTATTTAGTTAATGATCTCATCTTGCATCTAATTTTTTTTTTGAAATAAGGAACATGCGAGCGAAATTTAAAAAAAGATTGATGGCTATAACCAAACTTGTGACTAGGGTATATTGAGGAGTGCATTTCATAACCACAATGACTCATTTGTAGAGTTAGATTATCATGTCTAATTTGCATGTTGTTTTATATTGTTCCTTCTTCAATATGAAGTTGACTCTATGCAATTGATGCATATAATGAAGCCATATGATATTTCATGTTGATGGAATGAAAGAGTGTGGAACTCTCCTTACATGACTAGAACAATAGTATTTAACACTTGTACTTGAATAAAAAATTGATAGAGATTTGGAGAGGTTTTTGCAATGGGAAGATCGATTATTCTTCCTTATTTAAAGTTTTTTCAGCCACAAAAAAAACTTTTAGTAAGGGAAAATAAAATTAACTAAGTCCTTTTGTTTTTAAGATTCCTGAAGATGGCATCATTAATTAAGTTATAAAAAATTTTATACTGGATATAAGTTTTTTAGTTTTTTAGTATTGTAATTTTTGATTGTTACATGAGTTTTTTTATAAAAAAAATTCCATATAGGCATATGGGATATTGATACTTAAATTAATAAAATAAAAAATAAAAAAATAATATCCTAGAAAGTAAATGAAACTATTGGGAGTATATTTGTATGTTGTGTGTTGCTATTTATGATTTTGTTGGATGCTTGTTTGTAATTTTAAAAATCATGAGGTGATTGATGGTGAATATAGAAATTGACGGGTGGTTGATAAAAGTTTTAAGAATCGTTGAATGTTTAATGATGATGTAAAAAATAGCTCTGCCTGATTTATACCCGGTTCATGAACTTCCCTCATGGTTAAGATGGTGGTAACTTTTTATATACGCATAAAAAGAGTTGTGTTGCACAGTTCTAGGAATAATAATAAAAGAAGCATAGAGATGTGTGTAGGGCAGGAATAGCCCGGCTTGGTAAGTAATTAAAAAAAGACAGGGAACGACCCGGGGGGGGGGGGGGATTTTCAGCCATCTAGGCTGGCCCAGATGGCTTTAAAAAAAAAAAAATCCGTGCACCATCACCGGACAAATGCATTAGCTGCAATGAGCAAAAACATTTCATGCACGTGAAGCAAGGAATGATTTTCTTTTTATCAAGAAAAAGAACAGATGAACGATTTTCTTCCAAACGAGGTGTGTAAGAAAACATGGTAATTGACAGTTAACACAATCCAGTACAAAAACAGACTTGTTTCCTTGAAAACTATCTAGGCATGACAGTTACCAGTTACAAAAGCTAAATCAAACCCACGATTTTAAACAAATGGGGCTAACAAGCAATGCATTATTGCTGGCTCCTTGACAAATGAATAGCAAATACCATCTCCTTTTGACTGTCGGAATAACAATTGAGTCTAGGCAGAGATTAACCAAAAAAAGAGAGAAATCCCTGCAGCTTTATCTTGTCCCCGCCAGTGTAAACAAATGGCAGTACCGGTTTCTGAAAATATTATGCAACGCATTTCCAGTGCTACAAATACATCTCTGATGTTTCTAAAAACACAAGGCTGAAACCGAACTTTAAGGGGAGGATACCTGCAGAACATGCAACCAAGGTTATTTTGGAGCAAAAAAGGCATTTAACTTCAGATGGAAACAAAGAAATAAATTCATTAAGAAAGATTAAAATATGATGCGAGAAGCATGCATTAATAAGGAGACAGAGACGATGCAAAGCCTATCACTGGTCTGAACAGTGTTCATAACATGATGATGTGAAACAAGAAATCATATTGGATTCTTGAAAGCCATTTTCATCATCACAAACGATGATGTCCCTTCATGAGAACGAACTCTTTAAGAAGTTGCATCTACCGACTCTAGCAAGCTCGCACTTTCCAAACTGATTAATGCCCACATGGAGCTGCTTGTGAAGCGGTCGCCAACAAAAAATTTAAAAGAGAGAAAGGGTCACACTTTAGGTACATCTAATTATATACATTATCTGCTAATATGAACTGTCCATATAGCATTACGGTAGCTAGCAGACAAGGTGTCACGGAGCTTTTTCCATCTTATGCAAAAGAGGTTGATAATGAGGGAGTTTTTGGCATGCGTGGACATGCTTAAGCCAAAAATCACCTATTCAGTTCAGTATTAAAGTTTTGTTGTATGCAACTCATAAAACCTCCAAGGCATGATAAATTCCAGGCACCCCACGTCGAAGTAATGGTTCTAGCCGGAATGTGGGAACCCCCCTTCCGCCACATCTTAGCTTCATGCATCTCATTCCATGCTTGTACTATTTCATCATTTCTAAACCCTAAACCTGCAATGGTGAATATTGAGCATACATATTTGTCAGCATTTCAGATATAATTTCTTCTTAAACAAAATTCCTACTAAGTAATTACAAGTTATACCTTCCAGAGCACTATCATTTGAAACATGGTTCTTTATCATAACAGCAATTTCCGTGGAGGAAGCTCCAGCAAGATGAAACTTCTCGACGGCAGCTTCCAAACATTGTTGCCAGACAGGTAAGTCTAACTTGAATTCCATAAGTGATCGCTCATATAATATGGTGCCCCATAGGAGGTTAATCTGGGACATCATGTTCCTAACCTGCTCAGTAGCTTCTTCTGTGGACACATCTTTAAATAGCCTGTCCCAAACAGTTTTCAGCTGGGACTGGGATTTAACCTTCGCTGAGTTGGAAAGGTTAAGGTGTTGAGCTACAAATGCTTCCCACATTTCCATGCCCCTTTCCATGTTGTCCTCGGCCATGTTATAGAGCTGCACGATCTCTTCAGAAGGCCATGTTCTCAAGTCAACATTGTTTCCAATTGCATAATACCAGGAAAATTTTGCCCGTTCAAACTGCTGCTGCGCTTGAGCTAGAAGACCTTCATAGAAGTCTGGTTTGATTCTCAATGCTTCTTCATATCTCTGCCCCGCTTTTATATATTCTTTTTGTGCCCAATCATATGAAGTTCTAATCTTTCTAAGTATTGATTCTCTTGAAGCATCTTCTAGGAAACCAAGCCTCTTCCTTGCCCTGGACATTTGAACGTTTCCCCAGTTGAACAGTGCCAAAGCTGCCATCTCTTGGAACTTCGTTGCTGCTGTGTTGAAAAGCTCTTGCGCTTCTACACTCGTAACCGTCTCCTCCATAGCCTCTGAATATACCTTCATACCGACTTCATGAAGACCCAAATAAGCATCAGAGTCAAACCCAGCATGGTTCTTGAACAGCTTAGCAAACTTTACTATCCATTCATCCATGACAGACGATCTGTTTTCAGACAGGTTGCCATCTTCCATGTTCCCATTCTCAGTGGCAAGCTTTTGTTTGACATCCAATTTGTGCACCTCCTCCTGCCCAAGCCTATCAAAGGATGGATCTCTCTTAGGATTGACTTTGACCAGATACAGCCGGATAGAAACCTGGGACTCTGCTGACGCTTCTGCCCACCTCAATTCTTCATCAGTGGTTATTGTAACCAAATCACCTTCATGGTCCCTGTATTTGATATGAAGCTCTTCTGAGCCTGGAAACCGATCAGCTATAATTTCCCTAAGTTGCAGGAGTTTGCAATTAAGAGGCAACTGAACCCATCTTATGTCCTCCCCGAAAACCAATTTTATGGTCTTCTTAGGTGTTTCTGTTTTGCTTCTGATTTTCTCCTCCACAACCACCTTATCCTCGGCCATTTTCTCCTCAAGTTGGCTATCAACTCGCTTGTATTTGATTTCATTGCCAGCATTCTTTTCCTCAAATTCACCCCCGGCCATCTTTTCCTCAATTTCATCTGCAGTATTCTTTTCTGTGTTTTTGACCTTCTTCCTCGTCTTCTGTTTCACTAGTTTGGGTGACGCAACAGGGGGTTCAACATATTCTGGAGGCCGTTCAATTACTGTGTCGTTCACTGTTAGCCCCTTCTGCTCAATTGTTTTTTTCACTCTTTCTGAAATCTCTGATGCCATGAAATTATTTGGCTCGATTTTCAAAACCGTACTGACATCTCTCAAAGCCAAATCCAGCCTATTCAAAGCCTCATAACACCTTGCTCTCTTCAACAGTGCCTTACTATACTTTGGTGTGACCTGTAACGACAAATTACACTCATGAATTGCACTGGGGTATTTTCTCAGACCCATCTGCATATAACATGCAGCCTTATTGCTCCGAAGATAGGATACATCTATATGATTCCTTGGAAGCAACTTGATGGCCTTTTCATACTTCAACATGGCACCTTCATGGTCTCTCTTCTGAAACAACTTGTTCCCTTCCTCCTTCAATTCTTGTGACATGGAAATGGAGACTGCAATGTCCTTATCAAGAGCTTTAGGGCTATCATTCCCACCCTTAGGTTGCTCCATATCATTCTCACTGGATTGTCTTACTACCTCTTTCTTATTCTTTCCACTCTCCTTTGCCATTGCGAATTCAACAATCCAAAATCCAAGAATTACAACTCAATATCAACTAACTGTATTATATAACCCAAACCAAAACCTCAAAATCCAATCCAATCAAACAGTTCACAAACTAACAACCAAGCTCACCGACAATTCAAACAATTCAAACCCAACAACCACTTTTGTGCGAAAAGCTTCAAAATTGCTGGAATAATATAGCTTGCAACTTCAGAGCATTAGCTAAACAGATCTTCACAACCCAATCCAAGGATATACTAACATACAACAAACCGCATACACAAGGAAACCAAAACCAAGCTCTAATATAGCAGAACCGACAAATCAAATTCAAACTATCCTCCAAAAATGTCCCAATTTCCACAAACTAACCTTAAAAATCTAAATTTCTTGAATCTCAAATGGATTCTTTTCTTTCCAAGCACACAATGACGTCAAAACCAGAAAATCAAGTTACACAAAAGCAATGGAATTTGTCCATCTCTCCAAACCAGGAAAAAATATTTCTCCTCCAGCCAAAAAACAAATCCAAAATTCAGAGAGGGAAAAAAACAAAACAAAAAGAAAAGAAACCTTATTTCAGCTAAAGGCTGCAACTTGACATTTTGCTTGAACAACAGAAATAAAAAACTTACATGGGAATTGAATTCTTGAAAGAAAGCTTGTAATGGAGATTTCCTTTCCTTTTCTTTTTTCTTTTTTCAGGAAATTGAAGAGAGAAGGTTGAAGAAAGATTGTAAGCGTGTGCAAAAAAAAAGATGAGAAACAGAAAAGAAACCGACCACAGTCTTGTACTTTGGTAACGTGTAAGATCTTCACAAGCTCAACGTAAACGCCACAGAAAAGGAAGAAGAAGAAGATCACATATTTTAATTTTTTATTAGTTTTCGAAGCTTTTAATGTACTTTCGTTTAATATAAGCTTCGGAGCTTTCGACGTGTTTTGTTTTCGGCTTTATTGCGTTGGGGGAAGCTGGTAGGGGCCATGTTACCGTGATTTCCAAGTATGCTGGGGACGTTTGATGAGAAGGGGCGAAGGCAAAGATTTCATTTCACTAGCGGACACACACAAATGGTTTCTCTTTTTCTTCAATTCGTATCCTAGATTAATTAATTAATTAATTAATTTGCGATATCTTAAATAAATCTTCAATGCTAATTAGTGAAATTCATTAAATAGGACGGTTGGATTTCAAGCATGTGTTTTTTTCTAACATATAGCATGTATGAATATGGATTTTACATATCGACGTAATTTAGAAAAAATCATAATTTGTAATGAGATACGAAAAGATTTTCCAAATAAAAAGAATTTGTATTTAAAATACTTGTTTAACTAATTAATTAAAACGAACTAGCAATTAGAATGAATATGATAGTTTTAAATTACGTTTTTCTTATAATCTTTTTATAAATATAAAAGTAATGTATTTTTGAAAATATGTGTATTATACCAATATATATATATGTGTGTGTGTGTGTAATTTTATAAACATAAATAAGAGAAGGAGGTTCAAAATTCTTTTTATTTTTAAAATTTTAATAATTTGATATATAATATAAATGATTGATGATTAGTGTAAGTACATGTTTATACAAATACATTATATCACTGTAAAAAAACATGAGTGAATACAAGAAAAAAAATTGATATTGAACATGATTAATAATCAATTATCATTTTAATAAAGTATAAATATCTATTTATAATATATTCATAATGATTTTACTTAAAACTATTAATTCATGTTAAAATCAACTTATAAAAATAAAGTTAACAAAGTCTGATACAATTTTAAAACTAATAAGCCATAGAAATCTGACTAAACATTAAAAAAGAATTCTAAATATGTGGATTGAGTGCAACTCATAGAAAGATACAAGAACTGGCTAAACATTATAAAAGAATTCTAAATATGTGGATTGAGTGCAACTCATAGAAAGATATAAGAACGAGTTATAAGAGAAGTTACCACTTTCTAATCCATTTACTGTTTATTATTTACTTTCCTTTTATTTCAATTAGTTTGTTTTAGGATATGTCCTTCATTTCCTTCATTCTAGCGTTGAATTCATAAGTTGTTAGGCTTTATACCTATTTTATAAGAAATAAGATACGAAGCATTTTATACAATTACATTAGTGATGTAATTCTCACCCAAAGAGAATACAAACTTTATACTATTACTAATTAGCTTTGACAAGTATCTCATTAGTGGTATCAGAGCCTGGAACAATGATAACTAACAAGGAGTGTATCAAAAACTTAGAGGTGGGGTTGGGTGGACTGTAAAATAATATGAATAGGATGGAGTTGGGATTTACTAATAAAATACATCAATTGAAAAAGACAATCAACCAACTATATAAAGTCTTGTTCTCAAATAAGAAAGGTTCTAGCCACAAAAACAACATGTGTATTCATCCAAAATGGCTAAGCTCAATTCTCCATGGTTCTCCAGCGACAACCCATCTGAATGGTTTATCCATGTGGACTAATTCTTAAAGTTTCAAGGCATCGCCGATACGCAAAAAGTTTCAGTGGTGTCATTCCATCTTGAGGGCGAAGCCAATTAATGGTGATAATGGCTACGTTGTGCATACAAGAAGGGAGGACGAGTAGTGATATGAAATTTTTTTGAAGAGAAATTATGGTTTTGGTTTGGACTTGTAAAATGAGAAGACTTTGATGATGTACTTTTTCAAGATAAACAAGTGGACTTTTTTGTGACGTTATTAAAAAGAGTTTAAGAGGCTTGGCAACCGAGTATATAGGTGGACACAAAAAACACTGCTAGACATTTATTAGAGGTTTTAAGGACATTATAATGTTTTATCCATGATCATTACATAAAGCTATTAGTTTGGTGCGTATACGAGATGACTAGCTCCAATGCCAACAAGAATTTACATGGCCACCACTATTCAATTGATCTCAATTTACTCTACCTGTTCCAACGAGATTCAATCTAGTATCTTCGATGAAGCGCTTGATATGGGAAGAAATTAAAAAAAAAAAAAAGAGGTTAAGGTTTGTGCTTTAATTGTGATGACGTGGGCCACAACTTTTACTACTTGAAAGGAGTACTAGTATCAATAATATTAAATGTGAAAAGGCTAATGAATTATTAAAGGAGAACATGTTTGAGCTCCAATATGAACTCGAGATCTCCTTGCATATCTTGATTAAATGGTCGACTCCTAAGATATGTCACAACCAAAATTGGGTAGCATGTATTTGTGGTACTTATCAATAATGAATCAACTCATACTTTTATTAGTGATAAAGTAGTCAATTTGCTTCTCTTACTTGTAATTCCTATTGAGCCCTTTATAGTGTGAATTGCCAATGAGAATACAGTGCATTGCTAAAAGAGGTTTGAGCATGTGTATATCATACTCTAAGGTATTTCTTTTTCTCTTGCCTTTTGTTCATTACCTCTAATTAGATTGGACTTGGTATTTGGAGTACAATGGTTGAAACAATTAGGTTTGGTTGTTTGCAATTAGAAAATAATTACAATGAAGTTTACATAGGAGAATCAAGTAAGGATATTAATTTTATTCGATCTGCATCATTGAAAGTTGTAGCCAAAGAATTATGGTAAAAGGACTCCATGTTTGCAAATTGTATTCACTTACTTGAGAAAATGTCACAGTAAAAAAAATTATTAGAAAATTATATTGATAATTTTTAAGAGCCTACTAAAATTACCACCAACTAGAGAGGATGAGCATTGCCCCATTTAAAGAGGGGGTTAAACTAGTTAATGTATAAACCTATATGTATGGATATTTTTAAAAAGCTAAAATTAAAAAACAAGTTCAAGACTTGTTAAAATTTGGGCTTGCTTGTTCAAGTACTAGTCTTTTTTCTTCACATTTTATTTTAGTAAAAAAAAAATAGTACATATTATTTTTGTATTGATTATCATGTCCTTAATATTGTTACAATCAAAGATCAATTTCATATTCTTATAGTAGATAAATTTCATGGGGCATCTTATTTTATAAAATTGAACTTAAGAGGCTGGCTATCATCAAGTATGAATGCATCTACCAGATATTCCTAAAACTATTTTTCGTACTCATAATAATGATCATGATTACTTAGTTATATTATTTGGCATTCACAATGCTCCCTCTGTTTTTTAGACAATTATGAATAATTATGAATTTCATCTCTTGTTCTTATCTTTGTAAATTTATGCTAATATTTTTATATAACATTTTAATCTATAGCTTCAATTGGACCATGAATCTTGAACATGTTCAAAAAGTTTATGAAATTTCGAGACATCATTAATTTTTTTATTAAAGTCAACAAATGTTCCTTAATGTGCCTTTTGTCAATAACAATTAAAATATTTTGATCACATTATGACTTCTTAATATATAAAGGTGGATCAAGGCAAGCTCAAGAACATGTTTAATTGGCGTCAAACTACTAACAATTTGAAGTTGTGTGGCTTTATAGGTTCCACAAGTTATTAAATGGAATTTATTTGCAGCTATAGAATGCTAACTCGTTCTTTTACTAGTTGTTTTATTTATGATTTTAAGTTTGAGTTTTTAGTTGTTTATATAATAATTACTAGAGGTTTATATGATTATTGATTTCAGAACTCTAAAATTAGTTGTGGTTCAAGCTGGTTCGCACATCCAAGTCAATTAAAAAAAAAACAAGAAAAATTCGAGTGGACGGATGAAGTGGAGACTACTACATTTCATGTTCTCAAACAAGCTATGGCTTCCACTCTTATCATTGTCATGTCTAATTTTAATGAGTCTTTTGTTATCGAATCTGATGCTTCAGTTACTGGTATTGGGGCGATTTTAAATCAACGAAGTACGCCTTCGTTGGAGGCCGATTCTTGGAGTACGATGAGGAGCAGCAACGGCATCTCTATTTATGTACGAAAAGAAAAATGCCCCATAACTATTCCTATTTTATAAAGTAGTTTTATCAGCAGATTGTACATGTTTTGTCTTTCCAATCTACACGAAAGTACTTTGATTGGGGATTAAATGAAGGGATGATGTGTTTAATACGACACTTTTAGTAATAAACTACTGCAGGAAACGCAAGATTTCAGTCTGGTGTTCTTCATATTCGAAAAACAAGACTCGAGAAACTGCAAGTTGCAACATCAAGCTTCGAGAAACATGAGAGGCCAGGCCGTCGTCTCTGGCTTTGCAAATGATTGATTAATTGAATGGAACAAGGCCTCGTTATGTTAATTAACATAAGCTATGGCCATGGTTCAGTTTCTTGGCAAATGTTCCCTAGGATAAAGAAACTATTTGGGATATAACAAGCAAATATATGGGAATGCAATACAGTGGATTTGTTTGCTGAATTTCTTGCTTAAACCTAGATGAGAGAGAAATTTAGTTTCAAAGCCGGAAAGCAAGCATAGACTGGAAATTTTTATGGTGCTCATATTTTATTAATTATTTTAAAGAAAAAGATAAATATAAGAAGGAGAAAAAAATTAAATTCATAACCCTTAAAATATAATAAAAATATTTTTATAATTTCTCTCTGTATTTATATCTAATTTTTTTAAAGAAAACCCTAAAAAATAATTAACAAGATATTATTACTTTTTAAATATCATGAATTATCTCATGTAGTAATATTCTAATATTAAAAAAATCTAATAAATTAGAGAGTTTAACAAAAATGATGTGCTAATCCCCATGTTTTATAAACTATCTATTTGATTGTTATATTCTTAAGTCGATTTATAATTTAACCCTCAGATTAATTTACATGTTCTTATCCAATTTATTATGTTTTTCCTCTCTTTTTTTGAAAACTGAAAAAAAGAGAGAAGGTAAGATGAAAAAACTTGATCAGGAGAGAATTAATTTTGAAACAAAATTTTATTAAATTGAGGATGATAAATTGTAATCAAGATACCACATGATTATTTTTATAATAAAAGGATTAATTAAATAATTTTGATGAAGTCTGATAATTATTAAATTATAGTAGTAACTCAGCAAATTATGAAATTATAATATGATTATAACCCAAAATAAACCCATTAGAAAAAAGCCCAATCATGAGACCACAAGACCGGCGGTATTACACGTCA
The DNA here is from genome assembly GCA_026413675.1 of Populus pruinosa. NCBI lineage: Eukaryota > Viridiplantae > Streptophyta > Magnoliopsida > Malpighiales > Salicaceae > Populus > Populus pruinosa. Next base: position 4,587,698 of record CM048597.1, on the reverse strand, counting down.
TTATTCTATGACGTGGCAAGCTTTCATTGGCCAATCAACGCAACAACAGCGCTGCTTCCTCCTCTTCAATTCTCAACACAAAAACCACAATCTGCATTTTTTTTTTTTGATTATTAGGTATACAAACAAAAGAAAGAAAAATAGACCACTCAAAAGGAGTTTGAAAGATGAGATATTTATGGTTAACAGTGGTGGTATACACTGTCTGCAACCATGTTTTAGCTGATCAGATCTATCCTACTCATGCAGGTAATCAAAGATTTCTGCTTTCATTGTAAATTTTTTAGCTTTATCTATATAAGATTAACGGGTCTTTGAGATTTTATTGTTTTTGAAATGGGCTTTTCTTGTTTCTATTTATTTGAGGGTGATTTTTGAACTTGGTTTGTTATGATTAATCAATGGGTAATGAGTTTCGTGAGCTGTTTTATTTTTCATGCAATGTTTTTATTTAAAGCTTATCATGTTTTTGTGTTGAAGACGTTGGAGTGTTTGTTTAATGGTTTCTATTTTTTGGGAGAGAATTCAGAGGGGTTAGTAATAGTTTGAAATATGCTAGGAAGCTGAAGTGGCTTGACCTTTTTTATTGTTTAGTTGATTTAGATCAAAGTATGCGGTGCTTATGTGTATGAGCCTTTGAAAGGAACAAATAGATGAACAACTAAATGGTGGGCTTTAATGTAGCCATTACTGATGTTGGCAGTGATCAATCATTTACAAAGGTGGTTTGTGTTTTACATGTTAAGCAAGTCAGTCGAATCAATGTTATTAAGTTGCTTCCTTCTTCTGTTTGTTTTGTTTTGTTTTGTATGTGCTTTGACTTTCTACTAATTAACAGGTGGTACGTTCAGTCGTAGTTCTCGTGAACCAAAATACCAGATTGAATTTCATTCAGAAGAGTCTCCTTTTCATCCCGTAAGTAAGCTTAGGATTATTGGCATCTATTTACTTCCGGCCTGCATATATCTTTGTATTATGCTAGTCTGTTCATTGTCATGGTCATCCACAAGCATGCATGCTATATTTTGAAAATGCCTCCTTAACAGTGCTCTCACCACATGTTCTTGTACTGCTTAAAATTACAATAAGATGGTAGCCTGGGACTTGGGGACGGTGTTGCACTGTACTTTTGGCTTGAAAAAATGAAAATCTGTCATTAGCATAAGTCTTGGAAGATGAATGGTTCTCAAAAAGTTTGTATGCAAAGAGAGTTGGTATTATTTGATAGTCAAGGAGAGTTTCCTAGTTCATTTTCTGCAGCAGATGGGTATTGGGAATTGGATATTGAGGGATTGAAAAGTGACAGAGTGACATGATGTTGCAAGATGCTTAACTCTTTTGTAATATTAAATAGCTGCAGGTTCGGTCTGTGTGTAATCTATTTTAAACCAGTTTCTAAATGCTCAGACCAGGACTGATGTATTAACTTTCTTCCTTTTTAGCCTCTCCACATCCCATGAGGCTGTTAGGTTTTGTTTGTGAAAAGCATTTCCCTGAAGCAACCTAATGATAATTTGTTGGGTTTCTGATGTGATAGACCATGATTTGTTTCCCTTCTAGTTCCCTCTATGTTGAATATGGTTTCTTTATCTTAATTGCAGAAAAAAAGTGTGTTTTTGTTCTAATCCAACATTCTTGCAGGATGATGACCAGGAGTCAATGGTCATGCCCAACAAAAATGGTGAGAATTACTTATGCTTCTTGCCCAAGGTGGTGAAAACTAAGAGTGAGATGCCACTTACTCAGCTGAATGTAAGCAGCTTGATTGTGGAAACTGAGAAACGGGTTAAATTGAAGACACCTGATGAGCTGCTTGAAGTACTGAAAGGCTTATGCTTTGTCAGAGTCAGTATCTATTACCAAAAACCTTCTTGTACATGTTCATGCTAAATAATACTCTTATATTTGTTGATCAAAATTGCTACAGACATCATCTGTAACTACATAATTTGCTGCTAGTTGTGCTTTTTTGTTTTCCAATATCAAGATTTTTTTGAATAAATTTGTATCAGTCTCAAGTCATTTGTCTTATACTGTTGTATCTTTAATGCAGCAAGAGGGTTGGTGGTCCTACGAGTTATGCTATCAGAAGAAGTTGAGGCAATTCCATGTGGAGGATGAGAAAGAAAAGGTAGCCACTTGAGCATGTATGACTTGTTCTCATGTTTGATTTTTCAATTTCTTTTGTTTTGCGTTCTGGTTTGATGTTTTCTTGCTTTTATAAGTGGAAGCATGCTATTGAGGTTAAAATTTATTCATTTTCAATTTTGTGATTTTTTTTGGCTGATGGGTTAATAACTTTGATGTTTAAGTGGATTGGATGTCTTATATAGATATTTCTTTGTGGCTTGTTGTAGTAATAGCAATTGTACCAGCCAGTTGCTTTATCATTATTGTATTGAAAATTTTAGTTTATTTTCCAATTATAGACCAGCAGCATAGTAGCTTCTCTTTGTATATTGCACACCTGCAACATGTATTATATTACCTTAATGATACATGTATTTCCCATTACAGGCTGTCCAAGAATTTATCTTGGGTGTGTATGATGAAGAAGCCACAGCTGCATTCAACCAGAATCTTTCTGACATTTCTACATTGAAAGATCCTCGATCAAAAGATGCATCTCAAAGGTATGATTGTGAACCCTTGCAACAAGTTTGTGTGAGAGAGACTTCAATTGTGGTTAAAGTAAAGCAAAGAAAAGGTAGTAATCACCACATTTCTTTTCTGTTTGTTGTGTTTGAGCAGGTATCATGCTCATCAGTATACAAATGGAACCATATGCGATCTTACAAATGAGCCCCGAGAAACTGAGGTATGGTCAAGGAGTCGCATTTTGGAACCTTTGACTCTCTCTCTCTCTCTCTCTCACATGTGGTGTCCGTGTTTTCCTTGTGTGCAGGTGAGATTTGTTTGCTCAGAGCCCAGAACTATGATTAGTTCAATCACTGAGCTATCCACTTGCAAGTATGCACTTACAGTACAGTCTCCAATGCTTTGCAAGCACCCGTAAGTCTCTCTCTTTGAGGTCAAAATAACAGATGCTAAAGATCAGATGTGATAAAATCTTGCAACCTTTAAAATGCTTAGAGTTCAAATGCTGTTAAGGAATAAAATATACAATGGCATGTTTCAACCTTCCTGATCAACCTTTTCTCTAATAAAAGTGTGTTGCTAGTTGTTCAAGTTATAATTTATAAAAGAAAATTTGTCTCAAGTTTTAGACCAAACTTGATGGTCTAGGGCAATGAATTGTCCTGCTCGGGTACTAACCTTGATTGCCTAGGGCAATGAACTTTCCTGCTCAGATAGAAAAACAAGCCAATCATACTGCCATGGAAAAAAATCATCTCTCGTTATGTTAATTGTTATCTGAAAAAGGGCCACGTTGCTACTACACAAAATGGGGTATTTATCTATCTGCTGTTCATTGCAAAATGAAGCTCAAAATTTTGATATGGATGACACAGATTGAGAATCTACAGTTTTTAAGTTCCTTGAAAATTCATACCGTAAAATGGAAAGTACTCTCTCAGACTAAGTAATAATATGTCTATATTCAATCTGTTTTTACTTGTTTCTTGTGTAAAAATGCACTTATTTTATATGTTGAGTTGATGATTAGACTTGTTTTGAACATGAAGTTCACTTCCATTTGGCTTCAAATGGACCATAAGTTTCCTTAGGAAACGTACCATTTTCTCCCACTGAATCTTGTGTGCTTACTTGCACGCACAATGCATTGCATCCACTTTTGACTTTGCAGATTGTTTCAAGAAGAGAGACCAGTGTGGCACACCATTAATTGCAATCTTCTTCCCAAGGATTACAAGGAAGCTAAACTAGATAAAGTCGAAGACGATGATAGGCAGATCTTTATGGCACCTGACATTGATTCATCTAATCATGATTCGGATGAATAAGCAATGCATTGCAGAGGTACCTTTGTCAATACAAATCAAATTAAACGAGCTAATGGAGTGCATTCTTCATGTTTTATATGGTTCTTCCCTTGCAACTACAATACAGTCAGTCAATCGCTCTCATGCCATCCTCCCAATGAGCGGCTTTTTCTGGACTCAGAAAACATACAGCAAATAGTGCTTGACAGTGTTATTGTAATTTTTGAAAAATCGAAGTTACTGAAACTATTGGGAGGACAGATGTAAATTCTATGAAAAAAGACATTCCTTAACGGTCTTACCTAAATTTTCTCCCTTTTCTTTCATGGATGGTTCATTTGTTGCTTTCAAATATGTCAAGTTATGCTCTGGCTTTTAATGTCGTTCAAGATGTTGGTTCTGAGATAAAAAGTTTGCTTCCTGCAAGAAGGTAAAATAAGATTTGAAGAATGTAATTTGGACCGTCCCTCTCTGTTTGATTCTTTATTAAGTATTTCTTCCTTTCCATATCGTGTATTTTCACCACAAAACAATATATTATATCAGTGGCTAAAATGATAGCTCCACCTCCAAGAATTCTATTAAAATTTGAAGATTCATGCTCCTCTCCCATCGCTATGAATCCTTTAATAAGTCCTGAAAACCAACAATAGATGAACAAAACAAAAATATACTCGGGAAACAAATAATCAATTAAAAACAGCTAGTGTTTTTCATTTGTTGTAAATTTCACTTGTCAATGATCGTTCGCTCTTCTATAAAAAATAATAATAAAAATTTTGTGTGGAAATTTCAAATAGTGTTGCTTTGTTTCTCGTAATAGCTACATATATAATCTAACAATAACATAAAAACAAGATTTTATTCGACTCTTAATGCATTCGGCCCAAACATTGACAAGATAGCATTCCTAAGATTAAAATAGCCCGGATTCAATTGAATGAGTTAGTATGAATTTCTTCCCTTTGTCGGGGCAACCTTTCGTCTCAGAGAGATCTATAAAACAAGAAGACTTCTTGTGCCTGTGTGGCATCCATCTCCAAAATGCATTCATTTGGACCAGGAGGCAGGATGAAAAATTCAAAATGAAAAGGATCGATGCATGCACTACAACTCTCAAGATGGATGCCGCATAATCAATTGCAATTACGTTTGCTTTCTGTAATGCTGGTCGGTACAACGAGGCAACTTATGCTAGTTCAACCCCCAACTCCTAAAGGCTCCCCATCCTATCATTATAACTGCAATTAACATCATTCACATTATATTCACAGATATGCTTCGTGTCATTGTTCCAGTCAGCTTTTCTCTTAGTGGGACAACTGGGAAGACGAAGCTTTTCCATTGCCACCCCCTGAATCCAGCAAAGCGAGGTACTCATTTATGGCATCGCCTTCCTGTGTCACATCAATGTTATAATCTGACAATGCATCGCTTCTTGTGAGTTCATCAGCAATTTCATCCTCCATCTCCAAGTCCCGCTGTTCGGCTGAAGGACCTTCATTACTATTATCAATGCCCAAAGTACCTGGACTAAGATTCTCTACAGCAGGGTTGGTAGGATTTGAATCAGGAGCACAAGCATTATCGTTAGCATTTAAGTCAGTGCTTGCATTATTGTTCCCAGAGAAATCATGAGCATTGGAGGTGTCATCAGCCACAGCTACGGTGTCTGCTCGGGGATGCGTAAGCAGTTGATGCATGACTTGCTCTAAAGAGCCACCAGCTTGGACAGCACCAATCACTGCAGAATGCAGGCAAAAAAACTGTCAGTAGCCGGTAAGGTAATCCAAATGCCTAAAATTAGAGGCCCCACAAGGCATAGGTGTGTGTATGAGTACCTCTAGATCTTTCAAAGCCCATGGACACAAGCTGTTCAACTGTGGCATCAGTGGCTCGTTGCTGTCTTTTCCTTTTTCTTGATTCTATAGCACGCTGCAGGTCTATCGAAGTTAGTGCTGGTAAAAGTTTAAAATGAAATTCAGACAAAAATACTTGGACTTTCAGGACCTGGAGTTCAGTATTAACTTCTGGGTTTGTCAAGTCATCCAGTGCCTCCTCAGTACCATTCTCATTTTTTCGAAGAGCTTCAGCAGCAAGCTCCTTCTCAAATCTGCCAAGTTGAGGAGCTCTTAGCTTTTATCAGGGATGATAAATGCTAAATGGATGAAATAGGCAACTATGATTGAGCTAGTAAGTGCCAATCTCATTTTTATAGAATGTGATTAAAAACATTGAAGAACTGGATAGTCTATATGTCAAAATATTCACGAAGTAGAAATTTCTCATCCAACTGAATATTAAGGTCAGTTACCAAGAATGTGCATGGGAAGTTGTAAAACAAAAGTTAAAAGAGTACCAAAGGTATAAGCTCGAACATCAGAACTCCTAAAGTAAATCACAAATAAATTTTCCAACATGAAACCACGTTTCCTCAGTCGCACCATTAACAAAAGTATTTAAGTGCTTGCTTACCCTATGGAGACCAACTCTGCCAGTTTCTGGAGATCCACAGCTTTCTTTAAGGGTGTAACTCCATACCGTTTCTGCTCCCTGGAAATCAGCAGAGAAATGAAGGTTACAAACAGAGGGCAATTCCATACAAAACAAAGGGCAATTTTATGATACTTGCTTGATTTCTTTTCTTCGACAAATGTCATCTTCTCGTTTCTGTTCTCTCTTTTCCCTTTCCAGTACAAGAAAATTAACGGCACTCTGAACATCCTGATTGCTCATTCTCAATGCTCTTTTTGCATCTTGTTCCCCAAATCCAATGCTCATGACAACTGATAAGGCTTCATCTGGCACTTGTAGCTGGAATCCACAGCAGGAGATTGTATTCAGAACGAATAAAAATGGAACAAAGCTATATAACTTTACAGGAAATGAAAGAGTGAGATGAAAGAGAAGATCAAAGACAAAGTAAATGAAGAGTCCAGAATTACTCACTACTGATAATAATTCAGAAACAGTATAAGCAATATACAAGTGCTCAATTTTGAGATTCAAAAATTTGATTGTTAATGTTTAGACAAAAGCAATAGCCAAAGTTCAGGCCTTTACAAGCACAAAGTCTAAAAATTAGATTTTATTTGCAGACGCAAAGGTTTCAATTTCGGTACAAGGTTGCAAACAACATACAACATTAGCATAGAAAGTGAAAAAATCAGATGACATTCAGTAACATCATCCACTATTCTGGAAAATATCAACCCAGATGAGATAAAGTAGTGAAATTAATATGTTTACCCAAACAATTTCATGTTTATACACACACTCATACGGGAAAAAAACTTTCTTGACCTGGAAGAATTTTGCTTGTGCAGAGGTCAAGAACTTCCTAGATTTGTCAAACTGGCCACTGTGATATGCCACCACTCCTTCCAACAATTCCAATCGCAAATATCTAACAAAGAAGTAACAGAGCAGGATTAGCTTCAAAGTGCCAACCAAGACTTTCTATCCATCTATCAGTAAACATGCTGAAAGTTTACAATAGATACTCACAATGCAAGCTCTGAAGAACAACCAGCTTGAAGCAGTCTGAATCGGGAGGAGTCCTTTCCGTGAGCACGTTCAAGTCCTTCTCTAGCCTTTTCGAGGCGTAATCCTGCCACTGAGAGCCAGGCAATATCTTGGAGCATGAAGTAACACCACACCATGTCTATTTGCAGTATTGGGATATTGTCGACAAGCTGGAAGCAACACGTAGCCAAAAGGAAAAAAAGAAAAGGACACGATATTAATCACTTAACCATAAAAGATACGAGAAACAAGATATAGCATTAATGATCTTAGTTAAAGAAAAAGAATAGCTCACTCACTTCAATAGACTTGGGATTGCATAGAGAGAAAGCCTCCTGCAACATAGAAATCATTTCAAATGTATGAGAAAAAGTTTCAAAATGAACTAAGCCATATAGAAGCAATGCAATGCCAACAGCAATAGACAAGCAGAGGAAATATGGAAAATACAGGGAATTGTGATCAACTAATTAAAGAAAAACTATAAAAAAGTATAGGATGTCGATCCAAAAGTTATACTGTTGAGGGCGCCCTCTGAAATTGAAATCAAAATATATCTTAACAGAAGCACCGCTAATTTCAAAATAATTGATGAGATCATAGAAGCTAAGTATGCAAATCAATTGAAATGAATTAACCATTTAAATAAATGCAAAAACAAACCTCTCCCATAGTAAGAACTTCAAGTGCATCACTAAACATTTGCTTTCGGATAAACCGCTTTCCACTTGTATGAAGCATCAGACCCGTCATTATTGCCCTGCCAAATAATGGCTCAGATCTTACTTCTTATAAAGATGGATGATAGACCCTTAAACTCCTAACTAAGGGAATTAGTTTGTCAGGTATTAAAACAATCTAGAAAAGTTCAGAATTTACTAAAGTATCTTACTGTCTATCGGTCTCAGAAAAGTGCACTTTCTTCCCACTCTGATCTTCGAGTTCGATATCGAAGTCTTCTATTGGTAATGCACCATCTGCATGTCTCTTGGACAATGCAGTGACTGCTGCCCTGCCAAGTTAAATGAAACCAACAGGTGAAATGCAACAATTAGCGATGATAGTCAAGCAAGCAAATAATAAAGACCCGCAAAATAATACATAAAGAGACCAAATTCCCTACAAACATCTTAAGAAACTTAACACTTAAAATTTATTCACTAAATTCAAATAAGAAAAAACCTATAGAAAACTCATAAACCCATCACCAGCAACAATCCAATTAAGTCAATAACAAGTCAGTATTACAAACAAATCAAAACACACACACACATACATGTATATAGATAATCAAAGATGATAATTGTGAATGAAAGAAACAAGAAAAATAAAAACTCACTTGATACGAGCAAGTCTACGGTTTCTTTCATCATCAGCCAACAACTCATTCTTTAAAGTTTTACCCTCTTCCACAGAGACAAGACAAGCAAGAATTTTAGAGTTATTTTTTATACCCAATTGAGAAAGACTGTTTTTTTCCTCACCGGTACAGTCTTTCAAGACTTTTCCAGCAAAAATTAGATTGATCGACTCAGTGCCCATGTTTGATCTCTTTGCAATCTCCTCTCTCAACATGAGCACTGTCCAATTCTCTGGTTCTACCTGTAAAACTCCAGCCCATGTTCCTGCTACCTTCAGTTTTGCCATTGAAGGAGAAGACATTGTGTTTTGTCTTGTGGGCTTTGTGACTGTCTGTGTGAGGAGGGAATAAAGTTGGTTTCTTTCGGGTTTTTACAAGGTTGAGTGACCATGAAAGTCTTGTTCTTTTTTTGTTTTCGTTTTGGCTTTTGTGTAATTTCGTTCCTTGCAGATGACGTGGTTTCGGGTTTTCTGATTGGTTTGGCAATTGTGCTCTGCTTTCTGTGCCGTGTTTGGTATTGATCCGTTTGGATTCGTGTTCGTTGTTATTTTTTAAAATATATTTTATATATTTAAAAAATAATTTTTAATTTCTGTGCCGTGTTGGATCTTTAGTGTATTTAAATATGATATATGTTTATTTTATGATAGCTTAATATAGTAGGATCCAAGTAAATATAATTTTTCGGATTATTAGCACTTTCTTTTATCCATGGGAGGGCAATTTATGTTGGATGATAAAGTCATATTGAAAGGATAATGATAGGTGCACGTAATGGATGAACACACTGGTTACGTGTTAGTTTATCACTCAAATAATTAACCATTAAATAAACTCTCAAAACTTCATTCTTCAGTGAGGTAAAAAGCTCCAGAATCTGTACAAGGATTCCGATGACAATACCGATGAATTTGCTTTTTTAATCGACGGCTCCGCCGATATTCTTTTGTTTGTTGTCATGATACCAACACTAACAATTACCAGCAGCACCGTCCTCCGCTGCGCCGAGCATGTGAAAGATTTACATACCCAAAGATGAACAATTTCTTTATAATGGGAGGAAGAAGAGCATCATTCGACACCCAAGCTGCATCGTCTGAAATAATTACCAATCACTACTTTTTATAGCTTCATCGTTGGGGTGCTTTGAAGTACTGGGCCCTAATTATATATAATTATCACGGCATCTCAACTTGAGGAAGATCATGAATATTTGTCTGATGTTTTTGTATCAGACCATCCTCGTTGTGTCTTCATTGACAGAGGTAAAGCTTCAACCTTGTGGCCTTGCAAGGTAGGATATAATTTCTCCTTGTATCATCTAATTGAAAGGGGCATTGAACTTTAAGAACATTTGGCCTAATTTCCATTTTCTTTTTTACGTATATTTAGTTTTTCTTTCTTGATATTATATTCGTTGACAAGACAAGATTTGAGTTCGAGATCTCTCTCTTGTTCTACGGTAGCAGCAAGTTATAACTAACTTGTTGGCTACAGGAAATGGAAGTGCGGACTCAAACTAGCCGGAGTATTCAATTGAACATCTAAATTTTGCATAAATTAATTATAATCACTTGTTACAGAATCTCGAGTAGAAGTATGAGAAATAAAGTTCTACAGATGAAAAATTAGTGTAACATAGTTATTATATATATAAAAAGGAAAATAACGAATAAAATAACTCTTGTAAATCATTCCTTCAAATAGATGAACGCATGCCCACCCCTGCAAGTTTTGTTTTTGGATCCTATATTAGGGATAGTTCATTACTAAGCCCTGCAATCTTTTTCAGGGAAAGAGCTCGAATTTGGAAGAGGCTCGTCAAGGCAAACCTTCTAAATCTAAAATGTATGTGGTTTGATTCAAAGCTGACCTAGCTATAGCGTGGGCCACTGCATCGAAAGTCTTGGTTTCTAGGTTGGGTTAAAGGTCCAGGCATGCCTTTCCAAATCAGGCCTAGACCAAAAACATCGTATTTCATGTCTGTTTGAAATTGAAAGTGAATTTTTTATTTTTAAAAATTTTTATATTAAAATGATTTAAAAAATTAATTTTAAATAAAAAAATTAATTTCTTAGCAAAAAGCATTTTTTCCGCCAAACGCCACCAAAGGATCTTTGAATCGGGGTTGTTGATGCTTTTGTGATGAGGATTGTGTTGGGTTGTGTTGCATTGTATATTAAAAGTAATGTTAGTAAAAAAAAAATTCATAATTGATTGTTATGCATTTAAATAATAATCTCACTATTTTTATATTATATTTTTACTTAAAAAAATCGTCCATCCAATAATCCAATAAGTAACACTCTCTTAAAAGTAATTAATAGTTTTTATGCTTGAGATTATGGTTTAGAGATGAATAGGATTTTTTTTTAATTTAGGTTTGATTTTTATTTTATATGTTTATCATTCTTGTAATGCCTTATATATTTATTAAATTTACAGAATATTCAATAAATTTAAAAAATAATTATGATGAATATAATATAAGCTGGTCTAGATACCCTAAATAAAAAAAAAATAACAACCAATTGTCCTTGATCATTAAAGTGTTACAGCTTTCAGGAACTCATCAGGGAAGAAAAAAAAAAAACAAGGACCTCTTTAGTTCTTACAGTCCGCTGGTTCCATGAAGGAACGTATGCAGAAATCACAGTCTCAGTCCAAATCGAAATCAGAAAAGGAGGGTGAACTACGGCATGCATGAGCATACCTTCATGTTATTTCACTACGTTAGATTCTTGATCTGGGATCATTTTGAATGCTTGCGATGTGGAATGCAACCACCATAGTTAAGGCTCAAGAGTGAAGACTGTCACGTTGTCTATGTCTACAAATGCAGCATCCGATTAATGCGATTTAAATCAAAGTTAAATATCTTTAATTATTACAGATTATCAAAATAAGTTGGTGTTGACACTTTCCGTATCCATCAAAATCTGAAATAACCACTGAAGCTAGCGTAAAATCTCATCTCCCATGAAAGAAATGCATGCTCACAGTACGTATTATACTGCAAGTCACTTGTAGAGATCAGGAAATTCACACAAATGTCAATTATATGCTAACAGATCATCCCATCATGCATTGAGCACAGATAACAAGAAAGTTGTTAATAAAAAAAAAAACTTTTGGACTTTCATGTGATTATTGGGATTTTGCATGGTACTGAATTTAATACAATTGATTAAAAATCCCGTTGTCGGCCACTGCTCTCTTTAACCAACACTTACCTACCCTTGCATGTTGTGGCCCTTAGGTTTTACCAGCTCCTTCCAATGATTTATTAACCTCATCCATTATCCCGCAAGAAATTAAAATATTTTTTTTAAAAATCAAATCGATTTTAACTAGATCGATCTACCAGATTTAATAGAATCAACTCACTTAAGTATAATAATAACACTGCATATAATATTTAGATGGAGTGATTTACTCAACCTATAAATGTGTATCAGTGGAGTTACCACTAACCCTTCATTGTTAATGAAAGAGAGGGCCTCCGCATGCGCCGAATTGGTGCTGAAGTCAAAATTGATAGGCACCAGTTCAGTGCCAAATTAATGCAAGGCTGGGATGATTAACCTACCTCCTGATTATTTTTTCATTTAAAAAGGTGTTTTTTAAAAAAATTAAGATTTTTTATTTTTTACTTTAAATTGATTTTTTTAGTGTTTTCATATATACTCTGGTGTCAAAAATAATTTTTAAAAAATAAAAAAATATTATTTTAATATATTTTTAAATAAAAAATAATTAAAAACACAGACAAATAAAACAGTATAATTTAATCAACATCCCCTCTTAATTTTGGGCCGTCATGATCTTAAAGCCCTGCATTTAGTGTTCATCTGTCTTCTGTCTTATTGTAACTGTAGCCGAGACCCTGGTTGGTAGATTTGGTGCTAATTCGATGGGCCTCAGTTTTAATGCATTTGGTTTGAATTAAACTTCATGAGTAGGTTTCTGACAAATTTCGTCAATGATGGTACATTGCTGCTAACTGGTTCCATTTAATTATCCATCAATTAGTTTGTATTGTACCTTAATGATTATATTAATGAAATTAAAATTAAACTTAATGTGTATTTGCAAAATATTTCAGTGGACTGTGTGTATTGTATTGTGGTGCACATAAATTAGTTCGGACACTCACATAAATTAAAATAAAAAAAATTAAACTTAATGTGCATGATTTGTTTGAAGAAAAATGTTCTTCTTTTTTATATTTTAGTTCAACTTCAAAAAACAGATAATTAGTTTCTAAAATTATGGTAGATATTATTTTTTAAAACATATTTTACTTAGAAATATATTAAAATAATATTTTTTATTTTTTAAAAATCATTTATAACATTAATCTAACAAAATAATTTGAAAATATAAAAAAATAATTTTAAATAACTTTTTTTTAGTTCTTTGTAAACTCCGCTTGGGTCGTGTTCCAAAAGCTCTTCCTTGCAAACATAAAACGAGAGTAGCTTATAAATTTTACCATGACTTGGTCTTAAATTATTAAGCAAGGACAGAGCAATCGGAAGAGGTAACCACTGGAAGTCTGCAAATCTAGTTGCTGATAGGTAAGGGCAAATTTATGAACCATTTTTCTTGTTGTTAGGATTACAGGTAAAATATTGTATTCTTGAACGGAGGCCGCTGGTATAAACCAGTGAAGTCAGACCAAACAGAGCTGGCATCCCAGCTGGGCATTGGCTTTTGCTATCATGGCAGAAATTAAATGGCACATAAACATGGTGGTACTGTAACAATCCTTTTCAAGTTTTTGGCCATGGCAATTGACATTCTAGAGGGTTTCAAGGTTCATGTCCACTGCCTGTTCCTAGAGGGCATCCCAAAATTAATGATGTTCTTAACCACTAATTATTGAGACACAAATCAAGGCTGATTTTTTTGACCAAGCTCAACCTCCACATTCCTGTCATTGTCAATTTCAACTGCCATCCAAATTTCATAAAAAGATAACACTTTTCCTTCCCCACTAACCCGATTCATTTACTTGACCTTCTTATCTGTTTATGTATATCTCAAGGACCACTCTTCACATGCAGGCATATCTCATATAGCATCACCACACCTTACATTTTTGCATCATGTAACACAGCCAAAACTTTATTATCTTTGGCTATGGACTGGTTCTCTTGGTTGTCAAAAAGCAGCCTCGAGCCCTCTCTAATCTATGAGTATGGTCTTGCCTTTGCTCGTAATGAGCTCCAAGCAGAGGACTTGACGTACTTGAACCATGAGTTTCTTCAAAGTATGGGTATTTCAGTAGCCAAGCATAGGCTAGAAATACTCAAGCTTGCCAGGAAGGATGTTGGGGGAGGTCCACATAGCCTCTCCAAGTTCATTAAGGCAATCAACAAGACCAAGAAGAGCATCCAGAAGTGTATCACTAAGTTGGTTTTTCATCGGGATTCTGCAGCATTCAAGGCTGAACTAGAGCCAGAGCTAGCTAGATATCAAGGACAGTGGAGGAGAGGAGCATTGACAAGGAAGTACAGGAGTGAGAAGGAGTTGATCAAAGTAGAGCAGCCTCCGATACTCAAAATCAGAAGACAAGCAAAATCTGGTCCTTTGGATACTAGGATGCAAGAGAATTTGATGCATGCCAATAGATGCTTGAAGCTGTCTGGGCCTCTGGATGGGAAAGTGCAGGAGAGATTGGTGTTTGCATACAGGAGCCCAAAATTATATGGGACATCAGACGGAAGGGTGCCACAAAGTTTGATGATGACTAATAGGAGCCCACAAGTACGTAGCCCCTTGGATGCAAGATCCACAAGCCCAAAAATTCACTGTGATTACAGCAACGAAAGAAGAGGACTAAACGGTGATTTTGACGATCAATCACTTTGGTCTGCACTTTTTCAAGACATGAAACCCACTTAATCGAATAATTGTTTTCTTGGTGTGTCTTCCTTTTTTTTGGTTCCCAATCTTGAAACAAACTCTTGAATGCTTATGTACTCTTACTTGCATCTCTTTTTCAGCGTGATTTGGAGGTTTACCTTCAGACATCAAAACACAGTATGGCATTCTTTGGTTTCAATAATTTGGTATTCATTTGACACTGTTGCTTCCACCAAATCATTCTTCAGCTCTAATCCTGCTTCTCCTTTTTTGCGTTGGAGCTGAAATATTTAAGTTGAAGGACAAAAGTTTAGATAGGTTAGAGATTCATGGACCCAGTGACGAGGATATTGTCCTATTCTAGACAGTTTGGCCGCCCAATCAGTTGCTCTATCAGCAGTTCTAGCTATTTTTCAAACCCAACTATGAACAAAATTATGCATGAGAGCTCTGTTTTTTAAATCTGTGAGTGATGGGTCTAGACAAAACAGTCCTTGTGCATTTCACATCCCAGGTGTTGGGTTAAAGATACGGCATAGGGGTCTCCTCACTCCTACGCATGCTCCACGAGGCATGGTTTAATGTTTAAGGAAATCCAAAGTTGGTCTTTCCTCCCGGTAGAGCTAGGACGAACAGTACCCAAACTCAAGGCCAACTCTTTAGTTTTTTTTCAGATTGGCCTAGGACAAGCTATGCCCGAATCCAAGATCATCTCTTAGCCTTCTCTTAATTAAACTCGATCACTTTTACATCTTTACTTGATGATCCCCTACATTATGCATAGGATTTGTTTTGCATGAGATTATGACTCTCACGTCAAACTCTTCTCTAACAATTTCAAAGCTCATCAACTAGTCTTGAAAAAAGCGTAGCGTCGTTTACTACAGACTCTCTCGCTAAGCAATGAAGATTGTATGAGAATCAAACGCATTCAACTGCCACTTCTTCTGCAACCGCTGCTGAGGAAACTTTAGCCGTTTGAATACTACAAATGGTCCCTATACCTGCCAACTATTTGCATACGTAAATGATGCTTCGAAATTGATCTTAATCTAGCTTTTTTGAGGAAGGACCCATCTGCTCTGTATTTGATGAGCAGCCACGGTTGGAGGCCTTGGTTCAGGGTCAGAATGGGAGAAGTTCTGTATTTACTCTGCTTGTTTTTTTGCTTGGGCTGCTGCCTTTTCTGGCTACAAGTTCCTCTTGTTGAAAACAAACTAATTTTTCGCCTTCCATTTAGCTCAACAGAGCTTCTAACTGCTACTCCGGCCTACAATATTCAAGCTGCATCTCATCAACGAATCAATGGTGTCTTGTCCCATTTGGTGTTAAAGACCTTTTCTTACCTGATTCTAAACTCTACTACTTCAAATCAGTTACAATGGCCAAGTTGTGCGCGGCGCCTTGGGTGTAAATTTAGAGCTTCTATCAAATCCAATCCTATCGTAGACGGAAAGTATATCGATAGAGGAACTTATCGGTTGCTGAAAAAAAATGGGAAGAAATGATTTCTTCATCACAAATTTGCTATGTCCATTCAAGGAAAAGAAAAGGAAAAGGAAAAGGAAACACTTGGATAAAGGGCACGACACAAGTTTTCAGACATAACTTGTACTAATACGATAAGATTGAATTCAGTCTTGAATTTGAAAAGTAAAAACACCACACATGCTAAAAATATCTACACAAAAGGTTTCGGACCTCTAACCAGGATGGCATATGAAGATTGTCCACAAAAAGTAGTAGCAATTATTGATGCTTTGTTTGATGAAATAAAACCATGCTCGTCTCCAGTTGGGGTTTATGTACAAAATTGCAGCTGTTACCAACAGCATCATGATGTATGTCACAACAAAGCTCACATAGAAAACATATGTATCCATGAAGCCACTTTCTTCTATATCATCCGTTGAAGTCCTTTTTGGTAATGACGAAGCTTCTTCTTCTTGGGTGGTGCAATGTCTTGAGAGTGGTGGTCCACAAAGGAGAGGATTTCCCTCATAGCTACTCTTGTTGAATGTTGAAAATTGTGGAATCATATCAGGTGTCCTACCAGATAGGTTATTGTGGGCTACGCTAAAAACTTCCAGAGAATGCAATTGTACAAGTCCAGGAGGGATAGCCCCAGTCAAGCTGTTATTGGAAAGATCCAAGCTCTCAATTTCACTCAAGTTTGAAAAAGTTTGTGGGACAGGACCTGTCAAAAAATTATTTGACAGGTTCAGTACATGGATATGATTAAGGTTTCCAATTTCCGGAGGAATCTCACCTATCAAATTGTTGCAAGAGAGATCCATTCCAGACATGATGTTCAAAATGCTTATCGGGTAAGAATAGGATACACTCTTTGTTGTAATCTCTAAAGGCTCTCGAATCAAATACCTATGAGGATATATTCTAAGATAGCTGTACCAAATACTGCTTCTAAATCTTAGACAAGGGAGGATCTGACCAGAAAACTTATTATGAGAAAGATCAATGAAACTCAATTTGTCCAAGTTGCACAACTGGATGGGTATTCTGCCTTCAAGGTTGTTATAACCTAAGAGAAGATAGCTCATGTGGGAAAACTCACCAATCCATTCCGAAATGTTGCCAGTCAATCGATTATGGCTAAGATCCAATGTAATCAGCTCAAAGGAGTAATGAAATGCATCCTCCAAAGATCCCTGTAATTTATTTTGTGACAAATAAACATGAACTAGTGGCAAAGAGCTAAAACAAGATGGCAGCTTTCCAGAGAAGTTGTTTTCTGAGAGATCCAAAACTTGAAGAGAAGACATATTGCCAATCGAAGAGGGAATGCTACCGTTGAATTGGTTGTTAGACATGGATAAAAACGTCAAACTTGGGAAATATGCTCCAATTTCTGTTGGGATGTGGCTGTCCAAGTGATTGTCAGAAATATCTAATTGTGACAAACTCACATGGGGATGAATTGGCAACTGGAAAGGTCCTGAAAGAGAATTGTTGACCAGGAAAAGTTCATATAGGTTTGTGTTGTTCTCTAGCAACCAATTTGGAACGCCTCCCCTCATTTTCATGTTAGAAAAATAAATTTCCCGCAAGTTGTGTTGATAGAAGAGGAATTTGGGAAAGGGCAATGCTCCACCATATGCTTGACCAGATAAATGAAGTCTCTCTAGTTGGAACTTTGGGATCAGTTGTGCTCCTCTAGCTCTGCACATATTTCATTATTATAACCGAAGAAGAATTTGAGTTCAGAATGGTTGGAAAATGACCTCAATGAGATGGGAATTTGAAAGTGATTGTCCGAAAGTCTTAATTCTTGGATGGATGTCAGAGTTATAAGAGGAGACGAGGAAATATCTCCCACAAAGTCATTGGAAGAGAGATCTATTTGTTTCAGGGATGTCAGATTTGCCAAACAATTAGGCAAGACACCGTTGAGACTATTATTGCTGATATCAAGACTATGAAGATGCTTTAACTCGCATAGACCTGAGAATTATCAATTTACAAAATATTTAACATGAGAAAAAAAGGAGGAGAGAGATCAGCAAGAGAGATCAGAAAGGACCATCAGACTTACCCTCGGCTATAGGTATGTTGCCACTGAGTCTACAACCATTCAATTTTAAACTCGTCAGAGTGGTAATCCTTCCTATTGTTTGCAGAAAGCTATTATCGAGAGTAGAGGAACTCAGATCCAACTTTTGCAAATTCTTGAGAGAAGGCAAGGCTACGATTAATCAAACCGACAAGAAATGATTAGTATATTTTGAAGAGGATAAAGTAAGGGATGCCAATTAGGAGAAGCTCGATCAAGTCTCTATAGCCAAATTAGACATCAGTACATATTGCAACTCACCTTGAGCTAATATTGTTTCTTCGAAATTATTGTTCCCCAGATCAAGTGTCTTGAGGTTTGGGAGTTTTGCCAATGATTGCAGTAATGGGAGTGAAATTATTCTTCCATTTGCGGTGATATTAATTAAACAAACTCTGCTTAGATTTCCGAAACCTCTAATACCTGCAAGAGAGAAGAGAAACAAAACAAGTTTCACACCTTACGAGCAAATCAAAATCGTCCTTGCTGCATGGAATCTTGGGTAAAAAGTTAGGTGGGTCGATCGATCCGTGAAGCCACCATCGTTCATGTGGAATATTTAAGTAATACCTTCTGAGAACACAAACTCGTCAATCTCATTTCCGCTGAGATACAGCTTCCTCAAGTTGCTCAAAGCTTCCAGTTCTAGGTTGCAGGAAAATAAAACTGATTAGGTCACAGCAAAGCCTTGGAACTCATTTTTTGAAATGGAATAACGTGTGAGCAATAATTGGTTTATAAACCTTTCATATTGAATGTTCCTTTCAGATGGTTCTTTGTCAGATCGAGATTCTTGAGAGATGAAAGACCCTTGAAGGATGATAAGATACTGTTATCAAAGCGATTACCTCCCAACTCAAGATACTCCAAATTGCTCAGTTTCAGCACTTCATCCTCACCACCTGTAAGAAATAATTGTACAAGTTTTGATGTAAAAATAGCGAAAACTGTGAAAAGATATGCGTAACTCAAAAATCTTTCGTACCATGCAGGGATTTAAACCCTTCAATGTGATTGCTCGCAATATGCAGTTTCCTTAAGTTTGTCAGATTATTCAATCCTGGAAATACGTAGAACATAAATTCATGCTATATATAATTGCTTCGGAATCACGATTATGTTTGAGACAATTCGTTTAAAAACTGAGATGAGAAAAGCCAGGCTCACCTTCCACGCTTATTGTTCCTTCGATTTCATTATTGTGTAGAGATAAATTTTTCAAAGATGAAAGACCACCTAAGGATGAAAAGATGCTGCTGTTGAATTTGTTTTGGCCTAACTCGAGTATCTCCAAATTGCCAAGGACTGATAGTCTTTCAAAACCTGCATGAGAGTGCATGGTTAGCGTTTAAGCATTAAAGTTACAAAACTTGTATCAATTTCTAAAATTGCAGCTAAGAGGCAAACCTTCATTCTCAAGACATCCAGCAATACGATTTCCATACAAGTAAAGAGCGTTCAGTTCGGGGAATGGAAGAAACAAAGACGCATTCAGGAGCAAGTCTCCCAGCTCCCAACCCCTTGAGAAAGAAAGGTCTATTTTGACAACTCGAAGTGTGCTGGAGTTGCAGTGGACTTGTGTCCATTCGCAGCAGTTAGCATCCCTTCCCCATGAGAGCTGGAATCTCCCATTTGGGTAACTAAAGGCATCTTTGATTTGCAAGAGAGCAACTCTTTCTTCTTCCAAACAACCATGGCACCGCCACCCTTGTATTAAAACCACCACATTTATAATCATTATCACTGCCAAACACAACCTGTTCAACTCCATTTGAAGAACTTTGCTATTAACTAATTCTCAGAAAAAAAAACAAAATACACCTCTGTCGCCATTGAAAGTAACTGTCAGAGGTTCTCTTATAGGATAGGATAGCGCAAAGCTTACGTTTTCATAAGACCACGGGCCTCCGGTTTGTAGAGAAATTAACGAGAATTACTCCGTGTAATGCTTAACAGATTTTCTTTTTATTTTTTATTTTTTATTTTTACTTTCAAGTACGTATACATAAGATCTACTTTGTTTGACTTCTCATAGGCTGGTTTCAGACTTGGCATGCGTTTTCTTTCAGAAAAAAAGATAAAATTAGATATATGCCCTGTTACCGCTGCATTCAGCGAGCCTCAACTGCACTGTACATATTTAAATAAAAAATAAATTCTAGAAAGTTCTCTGTTGCAGGATCATGGGTAATATTTCTTGAAAGAAATAGTAAAACAAAATGGTATTTTATTGTTCATTCTACTACGACGCCTGATAGAGCGTGTTTAGATGCACTATACACTGTTACACTGATTTTAGCCCACCATTCTTTTAGTCATTTCAATATTATCAAGATTTATTTTATAATTTTATATTATTTTATATGATTTCAAAAATTATAAATTTTTTTTTAAAAGTTATGATGTATTCATGATATAAAAAATCATCTCTCGATCTTTGATATTTCAAAATATAATTTAATTTCATCAATTAAAAAAGTTGAAACAAAAGGGACAAGATTTTCACACTTAAAAAAAAAACAGTTTTTTTTTATTGTTTATTGGACATGAAAAACTATAGTTTTACCCTTGAATTTTTTTACTATTTGTTTTCTATGTTTTCAAGGTTTTATATTTCAATTGTAAATTTTATTTATTTTATGTTTAAAAAGAAAAAGCCATTGAAAAACAAAAAAAAAATTATTGATTAGCCACATTTTGACCACAAAAAAATTAATCTTAATATTAATAAATTCCTATTAAATAAAGAAGTTCGATGAAGATAATATTGTTTTTCTTTGAACATGTTGTAATAAAAATATTTGTTAAAAAACAATCCTTCTCATTAAAAAACAAAAAACATGATTTCATCAAAATAAAAATAAAATGTATTTTGGTTAAAAATATGTGGTTTTTTTTTGTTTTTTTTAGTTAAAATCAATATTGTTTTTCTAAATATTTCCTTGATTGATGTTTCATTTTATTTAACAAACTATACCGCTAATAAAAAAAATATTTTGTTGTAAAAAAGTTATTTGAATAAAACAAAAAAATTTTGACAAAAAAATATATTTTTTATTAATAATTTTATTTCTTGTATTTTTCTATTAACATCTATTTTTATTGTGATACAATTACGTGTGACAGCTCACTTAAAATATCACTAATGTTTACAATTTCCATCTAGCAATGCCTATTATATATCTTGTCTCTCCAAAGCTAACATTCTTGTAACCAATGTAAACTATCACACAAAAATCTAGAATTTCGTGAATAATAAATAATTAAAAGGGAATTATAATTATACGAGAAAACCAATCATGAAATGATGAAGAAATTAAAGTCAAGTCACATATTCATAACAAAAAAGATGAAAATGGATGGTCCACTCAAAAGTTTATCCTCCTGCAAATTAAGAAAAACGATTGCAAATTAACAAATTTATCTAATTTAGTTTCCATTTAAACTAATATATTAACTCATAAGTGATAAAATGTAGATCTTATAAATCTTAAATGATTTTTATTTAAAAAAAGAAAGTAATTAGGTGTTTGTACGAGAAATTTATATGAAAAACTGTCTTGAAAATGCTTTAGTTTTTACGAAGAAAGGATCGAGAAATGGAAATTTAAAGGATTTAAAAGTAATTCCTTGATGCCTAGCTGGGTAATTGCATTGCAACTGCACTTTAAAATGGCATAATTTCCCACCGACCACACCATGGCTGGAGGGTTGGTGGATATCTACATCCACTGGCCACATCTTCCTCGCCTAAAAGAGGAGATTTAGACCTTGACTTGGAGTCAATTCTCCAAAAATTATCACCCGTTTACTATGGACTTTTTATTAGAAATTAAGCTCGGTTAATTTTATTTTCATACCTATGATGTCAAAGAACATGAAATCCCCTTGAGTACGTGATTATAACAATTAATGAGATTTTGGAACCAAGTATTATATATGGAGTGTTGATGCCTCTGATTACCTATAGTGGATTCAGAAAAACACCACCCGGCATCTCATAGGCAATGATTGATGATCGAAATCCAAACTCCTTTGAAAAATCCACAGCTAGCGCCTAAGACGATTCAACATTTAGAATGAGCTGATTCATGTCTGAAGATCCTGAACTACGAGCAAGATAAATATACGAGCATAAGAGATCTGGTGCTCACTTATGTAGGCCCAAACCCTCCGTGCAAAGTCAATCCTGGAGCATCCTTTTCTTATCTATGATAGAAGCTCTACGCCTTGACTCGAAGTCAACTGAGAAAATCTAAAGCAACTTTTTTTCAGTGGACTTTTTAGATGGTTTTTCTGGGTTCTTGATACACTTGACGAAGAACACGCAATCATCCTTTTTCCCATTTATACACGCCAAGATAGTAAAATGTGTTTTCCATAGGAGGGAAAAACCTTGCGGGCACATCGTGTCAGGCAATTTTGACCATTGTTAACAGCTTTCTTTTCTTTTGTCTTAGCAGGAGGCCCATCGAGCCATCATCAGGTCAAGCGATGAATGAATGCAGTAACCTTCTTCTTGGTCATAGCGTGTAATTTTCCACAACCACCAACAAGATTGACAGCCACTGCATTATTTTTGGCCGTAGGGAACACGTCGCGCGCGATGACCAGTTCATCCGTCTCTTGTAAAAAGTAAGAGTAAAATGCAAGATTTTTCAAGGTGTTCTTCAGCAGTCCCCAGATATTGGGGTCAGGGTTTCATCAATCAACCTGTGGGTTATATTATAATAGCTTGTTTGCAAATTGGCCTCTCTGTTTTTTTCTTTTTTCTTTTTCTTTTTTTAATTTGACAATTGGGTTGGGCCGAGACATGCAATGTCTTCTCTCTTTTTCCCATTGAAAGCTCGGGCTGGGTGGAGACATGCAATGTCTGTTTCTTTTACTTTGAATACTTGGGCTGGGCCATCACAAAGCATTTGGAAGCCCATGAATATCATCTTAACTCTCCATATTTCGACCGCATTTGTAAGTCTTTTCATCCCTTTCCTATGGTCTCCATAAAAGTTCACAATAAATAGCCTGCTAATTTCAAATCTCATATTTCAACTGACTTATTTTTTATTTAAAAATATATTAAAATAATATTTTTTTAATTTTTAATATTAAAACGATCTAAAATCACAAAAAATAACTTGAAATCAAGAAAATATAAAATAAAAATTTAATTTTTTAAATAAATATTTTTTTTTAATTTACGTGGGGTGTCCGGGTCAATTTACGCGCACCACAACTAATTCCCACGGTCCACTGAACATCCTGCAAGCCCAGTGAACAGATAAAATACCGCGAGGATAACAGGCGTGCATGATAAGGTTCGAACCTAAATGCAAAGGAAGAGAACAAGCTCTTTCCACCACTGGATCAAAACCTTACTTGCTTTATTATTATTCTTAATAACCATGATCAATAACATTCTTCTTTATTTTTATTATTATCACGAATGGGTTCAAGTTTGACTAAACTAATGTTTCATGCCATCCAATAACAAATTTAACACTAATATAATAGTACTTCAAAGTGAATATATCATATTTTTTACATCTATGAAAAATAACCTACTAAAAAAATTCAAAAAAACTATAAATAAATAAACAAATAACTGATTAGTTCCTGCTGACTACATCATGTTTAAAGTACTTAGAACAAGCTTTCTTTATAAGAGTGGAGATCTGAAATCTTAAAGTGTTGATTAGAAGAAGAGAAGTTGATCCCTGATACCTGCTCCATATAGCGAAAGAAAGAGTTGGCCCCATCACCTCTTTGGACCTTTTGCTTATTTCAGGCGTTGAAGATATCATTCCAGGGTCGCGTCAAAAGATGTGTAGGATTTATTTATTTGTTAGGATGTAATGTTTTTTAAAAAATAAATAAATTTTAGAAAAATAAATTATTTTTTAATATTTTATAATATAACAAGAAATAAATTAAAAAATATTTTTTAGTATTTGACTATATCATAAAAAATAAGCTGGAAAATAACTTATTAATATTTTATTTTTCTCAAGTTTATTAAAATATTGAAAAACAAATCTTACAAATTAAAAAGTTAAATAAGAAAGAAATTAAAAAATAAATTCATAAATTATTTTAAATAAAATAAATAATAATTAAAATAATAGAGAATAAATCTAAAAAATTAAAAAATTAAAAATTAAAAAATTAAAATAATAATAATTAACATTTTATAAATTATTTCAAATAAAATAAGTAACAATTAAAATAATAAGAATCAAATTTGATAAATAAAAAATTTTAATAAAAAAATGATAGGAAAAAAGTAAAAAAATTATAAAAATAAAAAATAAAATTAATATAAAAATTAAATTTTAAGAGATAAAATTAAAAAAAATATGGCAATCAAAAGTTTAAATACTAAATTTAATATAAATAGCAAATAATATAACATTTATAAATTTTTCACAATTTTTAGAAAGTATTTTCGTTAAAATTTTTTAGAAAAATATTTTTTTGAAAATTAAATTAAAATTTTTTACTAAAAAATATTTTTTATTAATCAATTGTTATAATAATAAATAAATACAAAATAAATTAAAAAATAATTTCTCCAAAAATAAAAGAGAAAAGACTGATTGTCTCTATATCCCTAGCGGACACTCGGGTGGTGGTATCTCAGTAAATTGATAGAAGAATGGTGGATGATTTCACACCCCCTTCCCTCTCCCTACTCTATGATCTCAGGCTCACCCTCATCAAAAGCCCTGTTTCAAAGCAGGTTCGAATCTCTCACGATTTGACCTGAGCTTCTGGAGCCAGTCCCATCATGAACTCTGCCGTTTCTTTCATTCCTAGCTCCATATATCTAGTGGCAGAGATAATTGTATAATAGCTATATATTTTAAAATCAGGAAAATGGTGAGAATTGCACGCATTCTTGCATTGGTATATATAGGTAGCATTATGTTTAATTTGAATTCAAAAAACAGATAGAATCTATTCTGTTTCGATTAAAATAAAAAAAATTGAAAGAAATATAAGCTAGCATAAATTTCAAAATAACAACTGGCAAATAAGTCTGGGAGGCAAAACATTCTGGAGATTTAACATTGTCCCCTGAATTTCAGCTTGTCAATCACCCACATGTCTGAAAATTCCGCACATCTGCAACATGAATCTCCAAATTGCACAAGAGAATTGCACCATTGGAAAGGTACACAACTCTATTTTGCTTGCAAATTATAGCTGCAAGCTGCTACTGTGCCCTACAACGTTCACCAAAGCACACAACAAAAATCACCCATTGTTGTCTTGTCCATGCCTTCGGGTCCTGTACCTGGCTGAAATCCTCTGAACCTGGCTGACACGGGTAGATTGTCTACCAGAAAGTAATAGCATTTATTAATTCGCTCCCCAGTGAAGTAAAACCATGCTCGTTGCCAACGTGGGTTTATATACATAACTGCACCTATTACCAACAAGACCATGATGTATGACACTGAGAATATCACATAGAAAGCCTCCATTTCTATGAAGCCATTGTCTTCTTTTTCATCAGTCTGAGTCCTTAGCAACGGTGATGGTGGTACTACTTCAGCGCAACTTTTGGGGAGTGGTGTTCCACAGAGCAAAGGATTTCCCTCGTAGCTAGACTCGTTGAATGTTAAGAATTGTGGAATCATATCTGGAGTTCTGTCAGGTAAGTTATTGTATGCTATACTGAAAAAATGATAGAAAATGCAAGTCAAGTAGCTAACGAGGAATTTCCCCATTCAAATTGTTGTAGGAAAGATCCATGCTTTCAATTTCCTTCAGGTTTGAAAATGCCAGTGAGATTGGACCTGTTAAACTGTTATAGAACGTATTCAACACCCCGATATTGTTAAGGTATCCAAGTTGAAAAGGAATCACGCCTATCAAATTATTGCAGGAGTGATCTATACCAGAGAGGCAAGTGAGATCATCCCCTTGAAGGAGTAGCATATACTCTTTGTTTTAAAATCTAAAGATGTCTGAACAGAAGGGTATTCCATGGGGATAGGATTACCGATTCAGGAGCTGAAGCGATTCCAGAAGGATTTGAAATTGCTTCAAGTTCCCTTTGCCAATTACTGCTAGATTTTAGGCATGGAAGAATATGACCATATAAATTATTATGGGAGAGATCAATCAAACTCAATTCCTCTAGCCTGCACAACTGGATTGAGATTTCACTTCTAGATTATTATAATTGGTTTTTTTTTTTTAAAGAACCAACATATATATTATAAAAATTGCCTCTACATTTTGTCACTAGCATATCAAATCTACACACTCTTTTTTTTTTTTATCAATTTTGTCATTAAAATCTTGAACAAGAGTTTTGAAACAAGAAAAATTAAAATCCTATATGAATGGAATTGTTGATTTGTAGGATAATTTTGATATCTCCAAGAGCATGATTATTTGCACTTGTGCTATTTGATAACAATATCAAAGAAGGAAGACATGATAGCTGAGAAGGATTAGCATGGTGAAGGTTTTGGGGGGGGGGGGGAATGAAAGAAAGAGTTAAATTAATTGAAATCTTGATTTTCATTTAACTATATTATTTAAATTAATTTGAATCTTGATTTTTATTTAAATATATTATTAACAAATAAAAAGACGATGTTGCTGAGTTAGAATTGACATTGGTAGGATTTGAGATTTCTTGATAAACTAACTAACCTTCTGAAGTTTCATCTGACCCATAATCCAAGATTTGCTCCAGATCAACCTTGGATAGGGTTCAAAAACCATGGTGAAAAGTAAAAGGAACGTAACAGAGAGACGAGAGTCGTGTGTGGACCAGCCATTGAATTAATATTGATGTAAAGCAAAAACTGGAATTTCCTCGAACAATCAATGAGACAATAAGCCAAATAAAGAAGACTTTATTACATGAAAATCATGTGATGACGACGACCAATTCCATACAAACCACAGGCTCGATAGTGTGGAATTGAATTCCAGTGCCATATAAGTGGGCTGTCTAATACAATTTATGAACGAACACTTTCTCAACTTTTTCATCGCAAAAGACAACAGTTAATTGCTACTACAGCAACAACAATCATAAGATCGAGTGTGTTGATTCGTCTTGCAGTATAAATAGCAGTTTGTACAAAGCCAGCGGTATACAATTCAAATGGGTTAAGCAGCTTCTCCATAGCAGTAATAAAGCTGATCTTCATGGTTTTATTATTAGGGTGGTGGTGTCATTTGTGTTTGGAGGAAAAGAGAATTGCTCCATTGGAAATAAAAAAATTTCCTTGTAACTACCCCTTCCAATCCCATGACGCCCTTATGCACAAATCTTCCAATTCCCAACCCCTTGTTAAAGAAAGATCGAGCGTGTTGATTCGTCTTGTAGTATAAAGAGCAGCTTGTACAAAGCCAGCTTTGTATACAACCAAAATTCCTCTAACTACCCAAACGGCGGCGAACACCTGCAATCTTGGGGAAAAGAAGCCGGCAGTTGTAATTGGGAAGGTATTTCCAATAGAGCAATTCTCTCATCCTCCAAACACAAATGACACCACCACCCTAGTAATAAAACCATGAAGATCAGCTTTATCACTACTACAGAGAACCTGTTTAACCCATTGAAATACTTGATGAATTATATTGTATACCACTGGCTTTGCGCACTGAAGGGCTGCTCTTTATAGGAGAAGAGCGCAGCACTGTACCCTACAGCCAGCGACGTTGCGTGTTCATATTAGGAAGGGCCCATATTGCGGGGAGGAAAAACAAGATAACAAACAAGGAGAAGAGAAAGGAAGTGCTCCATGTCTTGCTTAATATACAGTATTTTATTTTATTTTTGTACTTTCATTTACACATAACAACACGATCTCAACTTTGTTAGCAAGCCTGAGTGATAATACCTTATGATTGTTGTTGCTGTAGTAGCAGATCGATTTAATTAACTGCTGTCTTTTACGATGTAAAAGTTTAGTGTTCGTTCATGAATTGTATTGAACTGCCCACTTCCATGGCAGTGGAATTCAATTCCACGCTATCGACCCTGTGGTGTGGATGGAATTCGTCGTCGTCGTCACATGATTTTCCACATATAATAAAGTCTTCGTCGTCACATGATTTTCCACATATAATAAAGTCTTCTTTATTTGGCTTATTGTCCCATTGATTCTTCGAGGAAATTCCCAAGTTTTAGCATTACATCATGCATGGTGCCAGCAGAAAGATCATTAATTCAATGGTCGGTAACACAGTGGTCTCGCCCCCTCTGTTACGTTCCTTTTACTTTTCACTTTGCCTTGGAATGACAATAAAAAATATCGGAATATCGAGATTTGATCTTATATTACTAATTTTATATTTTTTTTATTAGATCATAAAATAACTTTCTTAAATTACTTATAAGAACTAGAAATAATTAAGGGTTATTTCTCAAACAAAAGAAAAGGTAGTGGCACCATAAATACACCATGCCTAGTTTAGAAATTTATACAAGGATTTATGCATATTCAAGGTTGATAATGCAGTTTTACAAGACAAAATTAAGAAATTGGAGGGTTTATTTTTATCGACTAAACTAATAAAAAGAGTCGAAATCTAGACGGAGGAAATCACAAATAATTATTGAAGTCACAAAACTTAAAAGACAAGTGAAAATCAATGACCCAACCAGAGTCAAGTCAACCGCGAAAAAATCCTTTAATCAAATGACTTTTTACCTTTTAGATGGTTTTAATGGGCTTCTCATATGCGCATGAAAAATTGAAATAGAGCGCCTTAGTAATCGTGGGAGATGATATTTTTTAATTTGATCAAATAATTTGTTATTTAAAATATAATTTAAATTTTCACGTTAACAAGGATATTTTTATTACTGTTAATATTAATGTTAAGAAATTAAATAATATTTTAAGAATCAATAATTATACATAATTAATATAGAAAATTATGATGGAGATAACGATAATAAAATAAATTGAAGAAGATAATATGTAATGAAATTATTTTTAGTATAATGGCAATAACGTGCATTTATGCATTTATTATTGCATGATAAGAAAGTTTTTATTTTTTTATAATTTTATTATTATACACAAAATTAATATTATTATATTGTGTGTGTTGTTGTGATTTTAAGTATTTACATGATGGATAAATAGATAATATAGAAACAATACGGCCACATATATTATTTTATACAGATGGAATTATCGACATACTATAAAATACCAATAATATACTGATAAATTAAGTCTATTGGCTTATTTCAGAGATGTTTGAAATTGTTTACATCTCCATAATACTATTCATTGTATTTATTATATATGGAATCAACAACCGATTAAGTCCATTGATATTTTCTGAAGAGCTTTAAAATTGTTCACTTCTCAATAACACTGCTAATTATTGTTCATTGCAGCCGAAATTACTTATACACTGAAAAGTCATCGGTGATATTTGCGGGGCTCTGAAAATCTTCAATTAAATGTTACAAACAAAAATACCAAAGAAAGTGTTACAAATATTAATATTTAATTAGTCATTGGTAAAATATTCAATAAAAAAAACCCGAAATAAAAACTAAATTCTCTAATTTTATAAAAGACAAGCATGTCTTCTTCTTATCTCTTTCTCTTTTGTAAAATAACAAAAACATTTCTCTCTTTTTCTTTCTTTTCTCTCTCTATTTCTTTTATTCTTAACTCTTCTTCTTTTTTTCTCTTTCATCCCTACTAGGTAAGTCATTCTCTTTTCTTCTTTTTTTCTCTGCTCAGTTTTACTCTTTTTTTTCAATTAATACATTGAGTGAATTTGTTTTTTTCCCTTTACTTAACTCTACTCGCAACAAAATTAAAGTAAGATTTTTTTTTTAATCTTTTTTATCTTTTGCATTATATTTGTTTTTCTTATTTTTTGTTGAATTTTCCTGTTCAATTTTATTGTTAGAATGTTATTGTTGAAATTTTTTTCATACAAGAATATTTTATTTTTTTAATGGAGAGAGTCATGGTTTCTTCACATTTTTCAAGGTTCTTCAATAGGGCGATCATTTGTCCCCTTATTTATTTATCCTGACTATGGAGAATTTAGAAGGTATTTTTAGAAATGCCTCATGAAACTCAAGGTTTATCATTAGCAGTGCCAACAGAATGTCATTATTCACTTTTACTTTACTAATAACCTTATGATCTATTGTCAATAAATAAAACTCGGTTAAGATTGTGAGGAAGGTTTTGGATGATTTTATAGGGTTATTTAGTCTTGTCATAAATTCAAAGAAGAGCCCAATCTTTTTTTCAGGATTCATTGATGAGCTTAGGACCTCTTTGCAAGATCTTTTAGATTTCAAGTTAAGTTATTTACCAATAAGATACAATATTGTTCTTTTGATATCTATTAAACTAACTCATTCTTATTATAAGCCTTTAGTAGAGTGGATTATCTCCAAGATTAAGCTGTGGATCTTAGTTTTTTTTTTTACTTATGTTGGATGGCTTCAACTAACCAAAACATTTCTTTTTTCTATCCAGGTTTATTGGTTCTCCATGTTTATTCTTTCTTACTCTATTATTAAAAGGATTAAGGATATTTTAATTGTCTTTCTTTGTAAAGGTTGTTATATCTCCCACTCAGGGGCTAAGGTGGCTTGATTCTATGTTTGTTATCTTTTTAAAAGGGTGGCCTGAGAATAAAAAAGACTCAAACTTGGAATGAAGTAGTTATTCTCAAGTATGTCTAACGACTGCTCTATCAAATAGATCATCAGTTTGGCCAGGATAAGTCTATAATGCTTTGCCCAAAGACAGATCTTTCTGGCATATCATGCCTTCTTTAATGTCTTTTTAGTCACGAATGAAGGTTCTACTCATCAAAGATTATTGTAAAAGAAAGTTTGTCTTTAATGTTGATAATAAAACTACTACCTCTGTATGCTTAAACTATTGGTTACTAGATGGGCAATGGTTATGCGACTAGTGTTGCTTAGGGTGTTTGCTTATACTAGGTTGTCATAGAATACTAAGGTCTCAGACATTATTAAAAGGAATACTTAGGTTTTTTTATTGGATAGTCTAGAGTTCCAGCCTATATAGGACTCGATTAATTTTAAACCATGAGTGTCTTACTAAACCATTATGTCTAGAATGGTAACTCATTAGGGGAGGTTCTTTATTGGTTTAGTGTGGAAGGTTCTTAGAGATTCTAGATCCATAGACTCTATACACCATCTTTGGTTTTTAGGTTTCATCCTAAGACTCTTTTTTATCATATTATTTGTCTTTATGTGTTATCTTAATATTATGAATAGACTACATGCCTTTTGGATTATCAAATCTTGAACATGTATCCTTTATAGGTTACAAGTTTAAACACATGAATATTTATTCTTTTAGTGTCATTTCAAGTTGAAACACATGAACATCTTTGTAAGTAACTCATTGAGGGAGGTTTTTTATTGGCTCAGTATGGGAGGTTCTTAGAGATTCTAGACTCATAGACTCTATACACCATCTTTGGTTTTCAGGTTTCATCCTAAGACTTTTTTTTATCATATTGTTTGTCTTTCTGTGTTATCTTAATATCATGAATAGACTACATACTTTTTGGATCTTCAAATCTTCAACATGTATCATTTGTAAGCTACAGGTTGAAACACATGAACATTTATTTTTTTAGTATCATTTCTCTACTATAGTTTAGGGTGCTATCATGAATATGACCCTTATGAATTGGCTTTTTTTACCATGATATCATTTCCTTTGATGGACATACAAGCACTTGAAAGGAAAAAAAAAAAAAAGGACTTCACACATTTACTTACTTGGCTAGTCTTCTCTACCTCAATTTATTTCATTTAGTGTGAGAGAAATAATCAAGTTTTTTATAAGATTTATAGATCTCATCAGGATGTTTTCAAAGACATTTTTATTTGATTTAATCCTGTTTAATAGAGCTCAAACTAGTTCTCATATCCTGATTACTCTTAAATTAATTTGGTGCATGTAAGAGTCATTAATGGTTTTTGTTGATTTTAAGATTCTGTTTAGCATAACTTTATATATAATTAACTAACAAACATAACTTTATATATAATTAACTGGTTGACTGACTCATCTACTGTTTATCTTTACAATATACTTTTGTTCTTTTTTAGCTTCTTCTTTTTTTTCATCAAATAGACTAGGTAACAAGCATTTATACTTCTTTTTTTTAAGATGAACTTAATTATATAAAAATGCATGCAATCTAAACTAAATTATAGATCGAAAACAACAGTTATCCAATTCAAAATAACCACTCAAAGATTTGAGCTGAAACATTACACTAATGCAAAGTTATTCATCAAAGAAATTTAGAAGTGCATTTTCAAGGAAACCAAAAATAATGGATACATGAACCTTGTTCGGTATACTTCTAGTTAAAACAGGATATCAATCATCGATAACTATCCTCCTCAATTGCATTTTAGCTGTCATATGGAGAGGAAAACTTTATCATCATAACTAGTTTAACATGAATTAGATGACTGTTGATTTCGTGGGTTGGCGCTCAAACTTGCAACGCATTGTGCAAATTCAAAAAAAAAAAGTGAATTTACATAGCCGGAATATCTACGATGCCATATGCTTCAGGAGAATGGCTTCCCATGGCCTCCCCTTATCATAATACACTTCGAGCAGCTTAGTGGTTTGAAGTTTGAGGAATCCTGAAAGAACCCCCAGCATAAAGCATCTCATAGACAGGCCTTATCCTCATAGTTAGAATAATGCTCAAGATGGAGCCCAAACCGCAGGCACCAGCCAGAACCAAGAAGGTGAGCCTGAAGCAATTTGGACCCGAGCAGGAGATGCTTGAATTGGACAGCAAATTTGGTACCTGCTGCTTTGCTGCCTCATTATCATATACATAGCCTGCCAGGAGACCTGAGAAAAGGAACGCACCAAGAGGATTTCCTAGTGACATGAAGTTGTAAAATAAACCAAAATGCTTCAAGCCGAAAAGCTCAGAGACAGTCGGTATCATTATCGAGAACTGAACTCCATAGCAGATCCCAAGTAATGCTGTTGCAGCGTAAAGGATACCATCAATTGCAGAAGCAAACAACAGGTATGTTATGATCATCGTTACTTGAGTGCATGTCATCCATATTGTCCGAGGGATTGTTTTTGATCTGCAAGGAATAAATGTGCAACACATCAAAGTCATGCAACACCACAAAAATATTGTAGCCTGTGCAACCTGTAGTCTTTTGGAATCGACAGTCAGACAATTACAATGGACTGATAAAGAAATTTTAGGATGTGCCAAAGACGAAAGCTCATGGAAATATGACAAGTAACATCATATGACATTTTGGCAGAACATGAGCTATAATTATTGTGTATATGTTTTCTCCGTCTACAAGCATCAATATCTGGAGCATATAACAGAAGAAAAACCGATGCAACTTAATTCTCAGAGGATGCTTGCAATGACCAATAGATGGAGTGACAGTATTATTCCTAGAAATAAGCCCCATCACGACACAATTTGAGAATGAAAATCATCCTGGCACCCTTTGATTTGGTTTTTCTGTGTCATATATTTTGTTTATAAAGTCACTGGCTCTAAGCCAAGACTTGCGTGGTTTGGATGATTTGGTTTTTTTAACCTTTTAAATGTAAAGCATGTAAATCAATTAGGCATCAAAATGCAGAAAACTTAATGATTAGCCAAGCAGGAAAGAGTGTAGTAACCTGACAAAATGTTCAGACACAATACCCCCTCCAAGACGCCCCACAAAATTGCAAAAGCTGAAGAGCGACAACAAGATGGTGGTATCATGCACGCCTTGTGCAATTCCTATCTGGGCCAGATTATTGAGCACTGTTACCCCAGATCCAACACCCACAAAATACACGAAGAAAAGAAGCCAGAAATCAGCCTTTATCAGGGCTTCAGTAAATCTGAAATCCTCCCCTCTTTTGGGTCTCCTCTTCTTCTTCACAGCCCCTTCACCCTCAGCTAGAAGCATAGCCACCTCAGATGCCTCAACATTTTCCCGAAAACTTCCAAGGGCTGTTGTTGATGAAGATGATTTCAGCAGTGGCTCGGTTTTGTCTGCGTTGTCTTCTGGTATCACATTGTCTGGTGTCTCAACTGGCTGGTGATGCATCTCCGGTTTACTGACTCTCATGCGGTGAAATGTCATTTTTATGGGTATTGCAAATGGAGCCATGAGAAGGACAACCATTATAACAAGAAAGGTATTAGATACCGGATCACTGAAATGAAATATGTGATTCAATATGGTTGTTGTTAGGACATATAAGCCCAGTACAATAAGAGCTCCTTGAGTGAAAAGAAAATGGGCATGTTCTAAAGAGTCTTCACCTAAAGCAGGGGTACAAGCTCTTACAAAATACATGACTATGAAACACAGAACAGGAATTCCAAGTGCAAGAAACATCAGAAGCTTAGATGAGGAATTGCGGAGCAGAGTACTATAAATTTCAGTAAATACTGCAGCACTGATTCCACCGTAACCTTTAAGAATACCAGCAACAGTGCCTCTACTAAGAGGAAAGTTTCTCATGTTGGTTACAAGAACAGCTGTGCTCAACCAAGCACTACTATTGGTGGCAACACAGAGCGCAAGGCATAGCTGCAATATTGTTAAGTGAAAACAAAAAATGTGACTTTAGTCCTGTTGGAAAATTTTTAAGAATGAGCACAAGAACATACATGCCACTCAACCAAATAAAAATGATGAAGAATTTGAGAAATTAAGCATGCATTAAAGTATCTGAGCACAGGATATTTTCCACAAATCACAAAGTACACCACATGAAGCAGCAGCTATATCCAAATTTGCAGAAAATCTCACTCCTATGCACACAACAACGAAAAACACTTGTGAGTTTCTGCAGCATAACAGTGATTTGCCATCCTTTAACACTGTAGTTTATCATATATGTCATGAGCAATAACATGGAAGCTGAT
Source organism: Populus pruinosa (assembly GCA_026413675.1). Taxonomy (NCBI): domain Eukaryota; kingdom Viridiplantae; phylum Streptophyta; class Magnoliopsida; order Malpighiales; family Salicaceae; genus Populus; species Populus pruinosa. The sequence continues at coordinate 4,552,522 of CM048597.1, read as the reverse complement.
TTTACTAGACCAAAAGGTAGACAATCTTGAACTCAGATGACAAAAGTGCGGGGGGTGGAGTTGCAGCAGATTGTGAGTTCAAATCTAGTATTGAACTCATTTTTTACCATTTTTACATTAGCCATAAAAAGAGGACAGCCTGATGATGCTCTTTCAGCAGGAAATGGAATCCTTCTTTGGGCGTACATGCTTGTTTTCAATCAAAAAAAGTATGTATGGTCATTCATTGTTTTCATTTTTTCCATGCAAATTCAAGGTTTCCCCTCCTTGAACATTATGCATCCGTGATTACACCTGAAACATTCTTCTCTAACCTTTCTTGAGATGAAGTTTATTGCTTAATGATGCAGTTAATAATTTATACCCAATAACCATATATCAATGACGAGAAGTGCTTTTAGTATTTCCAGACATGATTGCAGAATTGAAACTTTATCTTTCTCCCATACTGTATGCTTATTTTAATGGTGCTGTACTTTTCATGGTGCCTGGTTATTTCTTTTCATTTAGTTTCTTTACTGTCCCTCTAAGCTTACCAGGCTATTCATCCTGATTCGGCATAATAGTATTAGATTAAGTGGAGTTCTCTTTAATCGTCCATTTAATTGTAATTAAGTCTCGTTTAAGCTTTCCCCTGCAAGCTTCATGAACATTTCCTCCCACTTCCAACCGGAAAAGCCAAATATTGGAAATTTAACAAGTTATATCCACTAAGTTCCTCAAAAATTCTCTCCAAAACAACTTTAGAATGTAAAAGCATTACACTCATTGATCTTAAAAAAAATTAAAAAACATTGCAGCACGAATCCAAGATCAGTGTAATTCACATTAATCACATCAATTTGACCACTCTACCTTCCACCGAAACCCACAATCATATGTCAGAGAAGATCACAGGAAATAATTCACTAAAATCTTAATTCAATGAAAACAGAAAATGGGTGTTAATTATTTTCACAAAAGGTCTTTCTAAAAATTAGAAATAAGCAATAGCTCAGAGAACTCACCAGCCAATAAGGCAAGGATTGTACTTTACCGCTAAGAGCAAGCCAAAGAACACCATAACCAAAGAAGCAAGCAAGAGCACCAATCAAGAGAATCACCCAAGGAGGGAACTTGTTGCAAGCAATACCAGGAATGAGTCCAACATTCTCACCAACATCATTAGCAACACCAAGCATGGTGAGCTGGTGCTGGTTAAATCCCAGAACAGATTTTAAAGAATGGGAATAAAGAGGGAAGTTGTAAGCATTCCCTGATGCTATTTGCACCCAAACTGCTGCTCCAAGTCCAACCCATGGCGGCCTTGTCCCAGCTTTCAGGTTCACCATGGTTGGCTGTTGTTGAGGCCGAATAGGCTAGTGGGTTAATTCTCTGTTTTGCTTATGAAGTCCGGGGACAGAGAGGGGGGAAGGGGGGTAGAGGGAGAAGGACAAGAGAGTGTCTTAAAGGGGGGTTTGAGTGAGTTTGTTTGATGTAATGACTTGACATTTGGACAAAGAGCTGTACTAGTTCATGACTTTCCTCCGTAGCTACTGGAATTTCCTTTTTCGTTTTTTATTATGTTTTCTCTGTAGCCATTTTTGGACAGAACACAATGAACTGCAGTGTGGGCTTAAGGATGTTGTTAGATTCACGTGCACATATACCTGAAGATAACTACTAGATTGGTAGATATATTTATTAATTGTATAGAAGTCTGGTAATAGATATGGTTTAAAATAGTTTTTATTTAGAATTATATTAAAAAATATTTTTTATTTTTTAAAAAAAATTAGTGGCGTAACAAATCAAAACAATATAAAAATATAAAAAAAATAATTTTTAAAAACATTATTTTAGCTGTATTCCCAAAGATTTTCTTAATCAAGTGTCATGAAATGTTTCGTAAAGATATATGTACAGCTTAAGAATCACTGTATACATTAATTAAATGGTAACGCATGCAGTTTGTAATACCACCACAAAAACTTATTTCCACGATTTTATTTTATTTTATTTTGTAATAGTGCAGGGTTTTTTTTGAATGGCCACTATAATAGTTGAAGCATGGAAAGATAAAATCATTGGAAGCACCGAATATTTTCTATTGAATTGAATATTTTGGGTAGAAATAACTCGAAAAAATATATAAAAAAAAAAATGGTAAGTTCTATTTGTCAATTTGATTTCTATACATCAAAATTAAAATTATTTGTAATTAATTATTAAATAAATCATCTATTCTTAAACGGAACAATAAAAATATCATTCGACATTATTATTCAATTGCATATACCATTTAAATTTTTAAAGTCATTATTATAATTCAAGAGAGTGTAAATATTATTCCTCTCTTCAAATTAGCATACTCTGAAGAATTATTATTTTTTAAACAATTTCGTTCGTTCGAGTTTCCAATTCAAAACAACTAAAAGCAAATGTGCTTACCATGTGAACAAACATTCAAAGATATTTATCCTTGAAAATATTTCACTTGAAAAAAATTAAATAATATTTTTAAATTTTTTTAATTATTTTAATATATTAATATAAAAACCTTAAAAATTTATATATTTAAAATAAAAAATAATTTTAATAAAAATACTATCCACAATATTACCAAACATATATATATATATAACTAAAATAAAAAAAAATAAGGTTAAGAAGAAGTACAAAGTAAGGTACATTTCAAAGTTAGATATCATGTTTGGTTAATATATCATAATAAAAATACAGAAATAACAAAATGTATTTAATTGAGAAAAAATACTTAAGAAAATATCTTTAAAATTATTTATAAAAAAATTCATTATTTTAAAAAAATATCTTATTTATTTTCACTATGTTGATTATCTCATCTGAAAATGTATCGCATGATGCACAAAACTCGTGAGTGAAGAATCAAGAAGGAGCATGAGCAGCACACGTGACATACTGGGAGTGACATGTGACCAAAGCCGTGACTGGGGTCCTTTCCAGTTGTGAGGTTCTTAGGACGGACAGAGAGAGCATCGTGATTTGTGGCCCACTTGGATTTTTTGTCGGGGATAGGCCGTCTAGATCCAAAATTTGGAGCTTGGGTCGACTAGGTTAGGCATGTGTCACCCAAGCCTAAATATTTAGGTGACACGTGTGCGGCGTTAGATTTTATTAGGTTTTGTGTTTGTGTCGGATCAAGCCTCCTCTCCCTTATAATATTCTTTATAAGCTTGCACATTATCATAATTAATTACTTTTTTGTTTTAATTTAATGATGAGAGTACTATAATGTTAGTTCTTGCATTCTTGACGTGAGCTCTTTTAAATTTTGAATTCAAATTAAGCTGACTCTGTGAAATTATTATAATTGATTTTTGCGATCGAGTAATCAATTTGTATAAGGATTTTTTCAATATAAAATGAAATATTTTAGTTTTTTAAGTTTTGATGAGAGAAAAAAGAGTATTAAATTTAAATCTTAATATTATTTGATAAAGAAAAAATTATAATGATAGCTTAATCAATTGTAATTATTATTTTTATTTTAATAATTTATCATGAACAAAGCATTATTTATATTAATATCGATTGAAATATGTTATTGATAACTAAACTGAATCTTAAAAATATAGCCTGATTATCTAAAAAATATCAATAAAATCATTATTCTGGATATATTCATCCTGCTAATATAAATAACCAGATCAATCATTAATCTTTCACCTAAATAAGTTGTTCACGTAACCGATAAAATATAAGTTTTTTAAATATTAAATAAAAATAATCTAATTATATTAAATTTTTTATTTAATAAATGATTCAAAAAATATCTAGATAGCATGTTGTCTTTCTAACTCATTTTCATACAAATGTTGACTAGTATATTGGATTACTATCAAATAATCTACAACACACCACCTAGCATTACAAATAAATTATTTTAATTATATTTTTTTAAAATTATAGTTAGATAGTATAAATATATAAAATTGTAAAATAACTTTGCAATATCTTTATCCTAGTAGAAAATAAAGTGTAAGTCCAATGGTATGAATAATCATAAAAGGAATCTAGGTATTTGAGGCCGACCTATGTGAAGATTCTCACATGACCATAATTGTTATTAAATAAAAATGAATTTTTTATTTTGTGTTGATAAAAAAACATTTAAAATATAAATAGTTATTTTAATCTATTTTACTCATGTATGGAAGAAATAAACATCCTTCAACTTATTTGACCTCCTTTATGCATACAAAATATAAATGTTTGTACAAATATTTTAACATAGAAGATCCTTAACTATATTATGAAATAATATCAAAATCATCCAGAGCATTAGATAAATTAGAAACACATATCTTCATACGAGGTTTATGAATAATAAACTACTAAATAGATACAATATATATTTTTTGATATACCTACATAATACATTAAAATTATCATAAAAATTTATGCAAACTTAACACATTCAAATCATAATAATTACCAAAATTTTATATAAAAGCAAATTTGACTAAAATTAAACATAATTCATAATACTAAATCTAATTGATATTTTCATACTCTATTGCATTAAATCAAACCTAAATTCATAGAAAATTAAAATAATTTTTAAAAAATATCAAACTTATCAACTTATTAACAATTTAATACAACGTGTAATTCATCAAAATTTTACCACATTCATGCTATATTGCATTAAATGATCAAGCATCGATAATTGTATTATTAGTTGTTTGCAATAATTCATATAATTTATTTTCATATTCAACCATAATAAATCAACCTTAATTGATAGTATTCATAAGTAATTTATTATTAATTTAAAAAATTCTAAATTCATCATAAACTATAAATTTAACCTAAATAATTATTTTATTTCAATTAAATCAAATACAAATTCATAATAATATAATATGTTTACCTTACTTGTAGGACTAGAAAAAAGGTTCGAGCAGTAATGACAATGGCGACAACAAAGACAACAATGGATTTTGAATACAAATTAAAGCATTTAAGGATATTTAAAATTTTTAATGAGCTTAATTTTTTGGTGCTTTAATGGTAAAATATAAATTTTTGGTGGGTTTTTTATAGCGACAATAGTCAAGGGCATTGATATGGGGAGTAAAAAGGAGTTGTTGTGTCCATGTGTTCTTTAATTTAGGGAGACACTGAAATTTTAATTAATATTGCCATTAAAAAGCTTGACATTTTAAATAATCGTGTTTTAGAAATGTAATAAAGTAAAAATATGTTATTTCATTAATTTTTTTTGAAATGATGTTATTGTGTCAAATTTTTTTAACTTATTATGGTAATTTATTTTAAAAAAATATTATATATAATATATTTGGAATACTTGAAATACTCTTTTCAATTGTTCAGCATCCTCTAGAAACACTCCAAACTCTCTCCTACTAAATATCTGATTATCTAATTATTTTATTTATTTATTTTTGCTTTTTAGATTCAGAATTATGTTAAAAAGTATTATTTTACATGCTTTTCGATCTAAAAGGTATAAATTGAGACAAACAACCTGAAAAATTCTTTGAGAATGACATGACATAGATAGCAATCAATTATTTTTTGAAAAATAAAAATAAATAAATATAATCTAGTCTAATATAATCTAAGAAATAAAAACGCTCTTTTATCACTTTGAAACTTCCTCAAATTACTAATAGAATGCCACTTTATCATTGTCGGTAATGGACAAAGCAAACCCAGAATATCTCAATAAAAATTTAAATACAAAAAATCTCAAATGATCAAGATTTTAAATGAGATAAAATTTATTTTATTTTATTTTTTAAAATAGTACTAGTTGTATGAGTAATTCTAACTGAAATTGACATGCTTACTAACCAGGCATGACAATTATTATTCATGAAGATTTCTAGAAACTATGATATTATGAGTTATCGTATTTAATAACATTCTAACAAAAGATGAAATAATTAATAAACTGTCACTTGCAAGCCATCACATTAATTAGAAAGATTAAAGTCTAACATTTACACCCTTGTTGGAGTGTTTTCTTTATCATTACTTGATTCGAGGATTCCCTTGTTTGAACACTCAAAAACCGTTGTTATAACTGGGGGTGCCTTTAAAATAAGCATTTATAAGCAAGGCCCAGTGTTATTTCCAAAATGAAAAACCCTACATCAAGTTTTGTTGGGAATAAACCATATATATCCCTGATCCATGCCAGAAATTCTGGTTGCTTTGTTATTTTCTTGGACCCACAAAACAAGTGCTCTGTGTTTGCAGATGATTTCTTGCGTTTCTCCTACGGAAATTAAGTTCTAGGGTCAAGAACGCTGAAGTAAATGGGCACCAACCATTATGGCAATGCCACCAAGTTATGCTTCCTTATATGCTCCAAGGCAAAGCTTTTCCAGTAGAAAGCATGTCGAGAAAAAGAAAAGGAAAGGACCCATCTCCACCAAACTCTCCATTACTTGAGTGATATATGAAATCTAACTTCAGTTATTTCACTTATTTGGGATGCAGCATGTGATTTTAGCAAATAAAGCTACTCTTATCCACCGTTTGCCATCTTTTTTTATTTATTTTGCCAAACCCATTGTTGACTCCTGACAGTATATACATATATATATATGTAGTATGGAATCATTTTCCGGATCGCTCGTCCTCCTGAGAGGCCCATTTGCAGAAATAATTGTTTGGCAGGCAGTTTTTACTTTTTAAGAGTAGTTTATGGGCCATAAATAGTTATTCCATCAAAGGTAATGGTTCTTGAGCACATATATATTTATTTAGAATTTTATACTTTCATCTGTCGGCCAGATAGAGGACAGAAAAAGGAAACAAAAGGAAATGGCAAATGATACTGACAGCCTGACACCATATTCAAAACTAAAGGGAACTTAAAGGTTGACCATGTCCTCGAGAGCACTCGACATGGAAGAAACGAAAGGTACCCGCCATAAATTAAAATAGAGAGAATTTTTACGCAAGAAACTAGAAATATAGCCAGATATCATCAGGTTCTTCCTAAATCTTGTGCTTACTCTTGCTGCTTTGCTTCCTCTCCTTACGGTTAGAATTTAGAAAACGACAAACCTATTTAGCCGGATATAATCAGGTTCTTCCTAAGTCATTGTATAAGTTCATCAATCAAAACTAATGGATGAGTAGGTTTTATATATAGGTCATATATACGTGGAAGTAAATATATTTTTTTCATTTTTGTCAGAAAGAAAAGAAAAGATTCGAAATTCCTAGAAGTGGAGACATGAGGGCAAGTTGAGTTACAAGTTCATTAGCAGTAGTAAACGTTTTCAATTAAATTTCGAATTATCTAAGCAGCAAAAACTTTTTGTAGATCCTACATTTCTTGTTTTCTTTTTAGTGTAAGAAATTAGGGTTGACTCTCCTTTAGAGAACCGAAACCCACAACCTCTCTTCAAATGGAGACTTTTGCTAGCAATAGATCAGCTAGGGCTTTATTGGTTCGACCTCTATTTCTTATTGCAACTCAAAAACTTATGTTCCGCTAGCTCCGAGTTTACTCTTCTATCAAAACAATGGAGGTCTCCTTTCCATGTAGTCAGTTTTACTTTGCAATCATATATCAAGGCTTGTTTCTTTCTTTCTTCACCATAATTAACTTTACCAGTGTATACAATATATTTGGACAAAGTTCACAAAAATTTTGATGTTTAAGCAACCAAAATAGAACCTGAGGTAAGCTGTGGGAGCAAATTACTACTTTGTTTTATGATTTCGAACAGCATCGAAAAATAAGTAATGAAGAGAGCATTTCTTCTCGAAAAGGTGTTTTGGCCTCCACCCAGCTGCTGGTATATCAAAGCACGAACCCAAGCAAATTGATTTTCCACCGACCAATTACGTCTTTTGACTTTGGAATATGTTGATCATATTCTTGAGCATTATTTCTGTTAGTTGGCTTCTTTTGATGTTCTAAAAATTGGTCCAATATATGCTTTCCTGGAGCATATTATTTTATTGAAGATCAGAAGGATAGAACAAATTTCATCGGAAGCCCAACCGGGTTCCATATATAACGAAGCCCTCCCCAGAAATCTGGTTTAGCCCAATGACTAAACAGTTAGAACAGACAGGAGGGTACCCACAAACCAGCGACACCCAATTCAATATTCCTATATATATATATATATATATATATAGAAAATGCAAGGCTTCTTGTCAAGAACTGCTGGATTATTCTCGGAGTAGAGTTTTATAACGACGTTCTTAAGAACTTTATCTATAGACACCATGCCAATCATTTGCAAGCAAGCATTGCACGCCACTTAATTAGGGCTGAAAAAAAAGATTTGACAGCTTTTCTTTTCAACTTAAAGTAATTAATACTGGTTGGAAAATAGTTTATTTTTTAAAAAATAAATTTTTAAAAAGTAAATTATTTTTTGATATTTAGTAATATAATAAAAAATAATTTAGAAAATATTTTTCAATATTTAGTTATGTTAAAAAAAATGGATTGAAAAATAATTTATTGATGTTTTTTTTTTCAAGTTTATTAAAATAATAATGAATAAATCTTACAAATTAAAAAGTTGAATGGAAATAAAATTGAAAACAAATATAATTTCATAAATTATATCAAATAAAATAAATAATAATCAAAATAAAAGAAATCAAATCTAAAAAAAACTAAAAGATAAAGAAATTAAAATAATAATAATTAAAATTTTATAAATTATTTCAAATAAAGTAAGTAACAATCAAAATAATAAGAATCAAATTTGATAGTTAAAAAAATTCAATTAAAAAAATGATAAGAGAAAAGCAAATAAAAATTATAAAAATAAGAACCAAAATTAATATAAAAATTCAATTCTAAGGATAAAATTAAAAAAATATATTTTTTAAAAAATATATACAGCAATTAAAATTTTGATAATCAAATTTTATATAATCAGCAAATAATATAATATTTCTAAATTTTTCATAATTTTCAAAAAGTGTTTTCTGTCCAAAATAAAAAAGGAAAACACTTTATTAAAAACTAAGCTAAATTTTTCTTTAACTGAAAATTATTTTTTATTGACTAATTTTTTAATAAAAAATAAATATAAAAAATTTTTAAAAATAATTTTGTAAAAACTATTTAAAAAAAAAAACAAACCCGTAATCCAGGATGCTACTATTTACCGTCATTCAAGTTTAATCATCGTGGTGTTGGCCCATAAAAATTGGATAGAACTAGTGACATGGTGCATGCTGCCACCCAAGGTAGATATTAAAATCTAGCTGGCCCGGAGGTTAGTTAGAAATTGCCGGTCTCCCGCGGCCCATTGACGGCAAGCCTGCCACCAAGAGTTCAAGGCCACTTCGATCCCAAGTCCTAACTGCTGTTTCTTGACGACTTGCTATTGACAGAACTTCTTTTCTTTTTTATTTCTGATATTTATTGTTTAAGTTATATCATTGCACTAGCCTTCTTTTACTCGTATCTTTTTTTTTTTTTTGTTATGACTTGCTAGATTTTTAAGCATCATTTGATATTGTAATTCGCATAATTTTTAAAATGCGTTTATCTGTACTATGCTTTGGATATTTTTTTTATAGTTTTAATACGAGTATATCAAGATTATTGAAAAGAAAAATTAACTAAAAAAATATTTTGAAAAATACACTTTCAGTAACATATACTCATGTTCTTCATCCAGATAATCGGTGCATCTAACTCTGTCTATTGCTCCGATAGAGATCAGACGTTGCAGGTCTCATCATGCCTCCACATAGAATTTAATCACTACATGATCCACAAGAATCAAATCCCATTAGAATGGCGATTCAAATTGCCAGCCAGTATGACTAACAAATGAAATATATGAGCACCATCATCTATCGAACGGCACGTATTTCCAATCATATGCTCAAGTATCTAGGCCATCTAAGTGCAAACTACTGCCTGCTGAGAAAAAAAAATGATTAAACTAAAAAAATAAAAAGATAATTAAAAAAATAAATTAAAACTAGCTGGAGAGTTTTAAAAAAAAATTAGCTTGACTTGAGTTTAATTTCAAAAAAATAAAAAATGAATAAACAAATTAGATTAAACAAGTTTAAATCAATTAAATCAAGTTAAAAAAAATAGGATATAAATATTAAATTATCTTTTCTTCTTGTCATAGAAAATGTTTGAAATTACGGTAGTTTTTATTTTTTAAAATATATTTTTATTTAAAAAATATATTAAAATAATATTTTTTATTTTTAAAAAATTATTTATAACATTAAAATATAAAAAATTCTAAAAATATCCAAAAATTATTAATTTAAAACAAAAAAAAATAAAAAAATATCTTTCAAATACAAAAACAGATAACATCAGCCTTGGCTGCCTCGCCCGCAGCCATCAATGACTCTCCTCTTCGTCTTTCTTACCATCCCATCTTTTTCTTTCGTTCTCTTTGAAAAATCGGTCCCAGTACTTTCTCTCGGAGCACTAATCGAGCGCTACTCTTAGTTAGCTATTCATGGACTCAGAGTAATATTCTATAGTTGATTTAGCTGCCTTCTTTCATAACCTTAACATCGATTATCTTGTGAGTGCATGTATCATATATAATTTTTTTTTTGCCAAGTGTCGAGGAGGCCATTGAGTCCAGTAGTATTTGGTGCATTTACCATATCATTTTCGGAGGTGCGGTCTCGGTTTAATTTAAAAAAAATAAATAAATCTAACTTGGTTATTTTTTGTAGTTTGAAATCGAAGCGACGATGCTCACTCTCATCTCCCAGCCTGCCAAACCCGCTACAATGTGCTGTTATTATTATCTATAGCATGATACAGCGATGAGCCACCGGCAGCCGCTGATTTCGATGACATCGGGATTTTTTCCTCCTCATCGTTATCCTTTAAGGTGACTTTGAATTTTTCTCTGTTTTATTTATTTATTTATTTGAAGGAGTGCCATTATATTAGACGCCATCAGGTGTTAGAATAAGTAGCAGCCAAACTACTTCAAATAAAAAAAGTAGAGTAGAAACCATTCTTCCCTAAAAAATAAAAAAAAAGGCAGCCTTAGCCTTGGTGAAAGTGTGCCAAACTACCACTTAACTATATATGCACATGTACTCTGGAACATAAGCTGCTTTTTTAGTGGAAAAGAAGTGTATGCTGTATTTTATGTGTTTAGTATTCTGGTGTAATGTTGTGTTTTAAATATTTTTTATATTAATGTATTGAAATTAGTAAAGAAAAAAACATTAATTTTATGTTTTTAAAACTCATCTAGACGCGGTTTCACATGCAAAAATTAATTGTGGCTCAAACATCTCATCAAATAACATGATCAAGCCATAGTTTAGACGGAGGATTAGAAATCTCTAATTAAATTACACCATAGTTTAGGTGGAGGATTAGAAATCTCTAATTAAATTACACCATAGGTTAGATTTTAAATTAGAGATTAAAAAAAAGAAAATCCAGAAAACTCAATGGTCATGCAAAGAGACAAAGCACATCAAACTAGTTAAGAATTTAGCTTCAGTTGTCAAACTAAGATAAAGTATTGCATAAGCACACAAAATGTAGAATCCTTATCCTCTCCTACAGAGAAAAACACCATCACAGCAACATGTACATGCACATGGGCTGTCAACCATAGCAATACCTAAGACTACAAGTAAGGGCCCACTGCCCATCATGGAGCCCACATGTCAAAATCTTCTCCGAGGGAGATCGATTCTCAGTTTTTCCACCGTCTCTCTTTTGTTTTGTCATATAAACAAACTCAAGTACCTGAGTCAGCGATACAGGTTTCTGACTCATCCCTTCCCTTTCGGTAGATCTCTGGGCACCCAGTTTGATGGAAAGCACACAAGATTACAAGCTGGGTTTTGTTCGTGAGATCAAGAATTAGGTCTGTCTCTGTGGGTATATAATAGTGGTGGCAAGCTTCCATGTGAGATGGACCTACAGAGCCTAAGCCCCAGCCTCCCAATGATAATGCTCTGCAGAATTGTCGTCTCTTTTAAAAATAACTCTCTCTCTCTCTCTCTCTCTCTCTCTCTCTGCATACTTAAATCCATGGAAGGGTCCTTGGTGCTGGCGTGACCCCGCACAGCTATAACCCATTATAAATATTCTTTCCATTCATGTGGGCTGCTTTTTTTCTGTTTTTTCCATGGTAAGGGTTTAGGTCTGCGAATAAATGGAACAGATAAACGGTTAAAATTTTACTCTCTTCACTTGTAATTCTGCTAAAATAAAAATTATCTTAAATATTTTTATTCACACATATAAATTTTATTATATTTTATTATATATAAACAATAACTTTTCAGTTTATAATTATTTTTTTATTGATGTTAAAAAACCGTAGTAACATCCGTAAATTATTTTTTTGTATTATAAAAAATTATTTAACCTCCAAGGTAAATTAAATAAATATGTTAATATTTATATATATATTTGTAGGTACATATAGTTTTTGATATATTTAACAAAATAGGTTTATAATTTTTTTATTTACAAGTAGAATTAAAATAAATACCTTTGAAAAGCTTGCACATTTATTTTTTTATTAAAAAATTATTTCATCCATAGCAAACATCAAATCAAATAACTAGCATATATAATAAAAGAAAATTATGTTTTGATATAGAAATGGTATAATTGTAGATTTTGTTAATTTTATTTAACTATAGTGGTGGAAAAATTATAATTTTTTAGTTCTTATTTAAAACAAGTTTTTTTTCTTTTTTTTTCTCTTCATACTTGATGTTTTTATTATTTTACACTTGGCTTATTTATTTATTTTTTCTTATTTTCATTTTTTTTCTGTATTTTTTAGTTTTTCATTTTCTTCTTTACAGTTTTTTTGGCAAAACATTAAAAAAAATTAAATATTGCAACGAAAATAATTACAATTAAAAATAAAAATAAATTTCATTGTTCATTGTAGGGTGAAATCAAAAGGAAAAATTAATTTAACAAAAAGATTCAAAAAATCACAACAATCAAAATAGCAAGGATTGAGATTGAAATAAAAAATAAAAATAAATTTTTGATTAAAGACTGAAATTAATAAGAAAAATTAATTTAATAAAAAAATTAAAAGAATAAGGATTCCATTGAAAAAAAATCACATATCCTAAATTAGAACTAAAAAAAAATCAATTCACCAAATGGAACAAAAAAAATAAAAAAAAGACTAAATTAGAAAAAATATCACATATTCTAAATTAAAATTGAATGATAAAATTAGAAAAAATAAATTTTTATAAAATAACCAAAAATAAAATAAAATAATAAAAATAAAAATCTTAATAAATCAGATGATAACTCTCAAAATTTTGCATGATTGGTATGAAAATTCAGGAAGAAACGGGAAAAAAGGGGGACCGGGGGGGATTTTATTTATCCTTAATTAATTTAATAATATATAATAGTTCATGTGAAAAGACTTCCACGCAGCTAATTTTAAGTTTTATAATGGAAAGGAGGACACCATAAGTGCATTTTTCCAGTTACCGGTATTTTCACTCACCGAGTAAGTATTTTTCGAAGAGGTATTAGTTCTGGTTAACAGTACCATTTCAGCTTTCGACAATTAAGATGAGAATTAGAGCTAAATGTAACACTAAACCTAGAGCCAAATACATTTACATTTTAAAGCTCTCTCCCCCTAGCTCTCACTGTCATCTGTCTTCAATTTTCTTTCCCTTGACATCATCACCTCATCATCATCATCTCACTAAGTTTTCTTATTCTTCATGATTAAGATCACAAGTTAGAACCTCATCTGCAAAGACTTCTTGATCAGATGACATGATCAGTACAGTTGTTTTACAAGGACATACGTATTTTTATAACATGTTTCTTTGATTTTCCACTTCAAAAACAGGAAGGAATCTCTTTTCTTTGTTCAATCTCTTATCTACTATGGGTCTTGTGACAACGACAATCACTCAGAAACTGCCAATACCTTCCATGCACCCACACCCATCCCTTTCAGAGCCTTATCTTTTTCCCAAGAGCTGTTTTCTAGCTAGTCCTGCAAATGGTGTTGTATAGGCATGTATGGGGTATCTTGTATACAGATAGAGACGACTCGAAAATAGCTTTTTATCTTTTTAAATTTTGTAAATAGAGACGTGTCTGTGTCATAATTTTATCCCTAAAAAGTCCAAGCGGTTTGTGTATATCTTGATCCTGCAATGGGAGGTTGTAGTAAAGAGCCCACTGTAAGTATCCTGTGTCGTGTGAGAGGCTCTAAGATGAATGATCACTTGAACTAATAACATAATTGTATTTATCTTGTAAATACGAAATAAAAATAAAGGCTATAATACTCCCTGTGGGCAATGATGTGCTGTTTGGTGACTCCCAGGAAAAAAACATATATATATGGTAAAGGGTTTGAAACAGGCTCGAGCAGAATACAAATTTATATGACTATAACTGCAAACCATGTCCCTTGGTGGTGAGCTAGATGATCTCCAACCGCAGCATAGCGTGGGAGGTTTCATCATTACATGATAAAAAGGAGGAGCACGGGCAACATGTTGGCCAACTAGCATATAGGAAAATGTCTGTAGACACAAACCACAAGGCCAGGCTTAATTTTATGCTCTTGATATTTTTGGGTTTTATATATACCCCAATCAATTTATTTATATCTTAATTAATCTTTTAAAGCAGAAAAGAGTCTGAATTAGCAAATTAGATACAAGCAAACCTCAATTATATAGTTGTGTCTATAGTTATTAAATCTAGCCTGCCTAGTATATTAACCTGAAACCTGTCTTGTGTATTGACCCAAAACTAAATTTATTTAGATTTTTTAAAACTCAATCAGTAGAATAAATTAGTTAAAACCCAATTAACTTGAAAAATCAACCCATGATCCCGACAACCCAGGAGTCCCTATTAAAACCTAGATAATACTTAATGTTTTTTGTTTAAATATAAAATTTAAAACCCATAAATTTATATAGTTTATATTACTAAAAAAATTATATTTTTCTAATGTAAAATAAAAAAAATTAATTTAAATATTTCAATTTAAAAAGTTAATATAATACCTTTTTAATATAAAATTTTAAAACTATTAACATATATATTAGATGTTTCCAGAAAAAAAAAATCTTTTTTTAATTTAACTTAAAAGCTTAATCTAATATATTTTTAATGTAAAATAAGAAATATTTTGAAATTTTTGTTATTTATAATATATATACATATATAATTTATATTTATATATTTATATATATATTTTTAAAGTTTTTATATAAAATATTAAATTTTTATATTTTTCTAAAACAAATTTCAAGTATTGATCCATAAATTTCAGTACCGGATCCTTTAAGCTGATCAATCCCGAATTGGGTTTAATAAGTTCTGCCAACGTAATTATGGAATCCGATGACTCGAGGAATAAAGCAGTCATGATTTAATAGACAAAGGCAACAAAAACAAAGGGGTTGGGTTATGGACAGACCCTGCAGAGCCATGAGAGATGGAAAGGTTTTTAATAGTGATGAATAGGGTCATGTGAGACGTAATTATGGAAATAATGAATAATAAGGGCTGCCTCTAATTTAATCAGCCGAATGAAGATTCTCTTGCTTGCCTTTTTCAGGATCATAAGTGTTGAATAAATACAGTTTATGTACTCGCTGTATTCCCGCGTAAATCAGATGCTTGCTGTCCTTTTTTTTCTTTTTCTTTTTTTCCTGTCATGGTGTCACGATCAACTTATTGTTTTGGCCGAAGTCCAACCTTCACAATTATCCCTTAGGCAGTAAATCTCAATTTCAATGTAGTTTTCATATAATATAAAGTTTTCTCCTCCCAAAATGATAATATCTCCCTCGCAATAATGTCAATATTAATCCTCCTCATTTTATGATAATTATTTGTTTTAGATTTCTCCAATTTGGTGACCAAATCAATGGCCCTTAATTATCTGCTGATTTCCATCCATTGAGAACCCCTCCTCGTTTTTTTTTTTTTTTTGTTCTGTCTGTAAACTCACCTTGATCAGTCCTATAATCGTCCTCCCATCCAGGCAGAGCATGAAGGAACAACAACACTTGGGATACATACCTGTAAATATATACATGCATATAAACAACAGATGTAAGTTACTGAAAAGTTAATGAAAACACGTAAGGAGGAGAGAAGCCCTTACCTCTCAAGAAGAAACATAAACCACGTAAACGGACACGGTGAACGGGTGGATCACAACACGCACACAACACAGAAGGCCTACAAACGGAATGAACAGAAAACACGTGAAACCACACGGAAAAGAAGCCACACACAACTGGGAAATTGAGATGGAGGAAAACGAAGATTAATGAAGGGGAATGTGGCCTCGATAGAAAATTGATGGATGTCACTGGTGATTAATGGAATTCAATTAGTTTAATTTGCCAGTTAATTTTGGTGATTGGAAATATAATTTGAAGCCCGTAAAACTCCTTAATTTTGCAGATGAATAATATAGCTTTGATAACTATATACACTCAACAGCCATGTGTATTATATCTATAATAAGAAAAAGTCATGTCGTCGGATTATGTGTTTCGGTCACCGGAGTCCGTAAAAATCAATTCCGTCCCGAAGCCCACGCGCCGCCACCACAATCTGAGTCTAGTGCTCACGTCGGGTGATTCAAGGAAAAAACACTTGAATTGACCGAAGTACCCATTAATCCTCAGATTTGGACATCACGGAGAGTCGGCTTGGTCGTGGCTGGAAAGCAGAACGCCTCCGTTGCTGGTGTGAAGAGGGACGAATCAAAGAAGCAAGAGCTCTCCTCACTAGATCACCTTCGACACCGCCGATTCTCACTAGCGAATTTGTCATTGCAGATCTGCGAGCATTCAACCTATTGTTGTTTGAAGAGTAGTTGGATGATGAAGGAGAACTCCCAAACCCTACGCCTTTGTGGAGACTGCAACGGAAGGAGCCTGGATGAGTAGTCGGTGAGCACATACAGGTACGCTTAGGAGTGCTCTGTTTTCTAACGACCTGATGGTGATGGCTCCGAGAGGGATTGACGGTGGAGATTGAACGGTTAGGAGATATGGCATTTAAACGGACGGATGGAGAAGACGACTGTGAGGTGTGTCCGTACATGTTGACACGAGTGGGAGAGGCGGATCTGGTGAAGAAAGTTGATGAGCGAGAGGTGAAACTAGAGCTCGAAGAAGCGAAAGCGGTTGAGGAAGCGTAAGACGACGGAGATCTGGTTAAGTGCTGGTGAAATCTGCCGGAAGGAGAGACTGAGCGGAGAGATGGTCCGCTTGATGTTCTTCTAGAAGATCCAGTGGCTGTGGCTGCCATTTTGGTGGCGGTGGAGTTGATTGTTAGGGTTTAAAAGTACAGAGAGAGAGAAAGAGGGAACCTGTGCAGAGAAGAGGGAATTTTTTTTTTTTTTCTTTCTAGTCAGAGGCGCCCGGCTAGTTGATTTGGCAAACCTAGCTTTACTCGAGCGACATTTTTATAAGGAAGGGAAGAGGGTGGGGTGCTCGATATCTCGCGATAAATTGAGGGGTTCGGGATCTTTTAACTTGGGCTTTCCTGGAGTCCTTGGAGGTTTAAGTATTTACATGTCGACATGGATTTTTAAGATTTCGTTTGTTTGGGTATTTTGGTGTATTTATGGAATTATCTTTGTATATAAAATTTAAAATTGGTTGAGTATTGCCATTTTATTAAAAGTTTCATATATATATATGTGTGTGTGTGTGTGATGACTTTTTTTCATGATATATTAATTAATAAAAATTCATAATACTTGCATTTTATCGTTAATAAATTGACATATCAGTTTGATGAAAATGAGAGATAGAAAAAAAAAGGTTTTTGAATATTAAACTAAATTAAAAATGGCATGGAATTTATATGTGCTTTTTATATCAAAATAGATAAAGATCTTATTATACAAAAAATAAATTTGTACAGAATGTGGTATTTTTTTGTTTATAAAATACCAATCATAATGCATTTTAATATTCATGGATTAGCAAATTAATTTGTGTGGACATTGGTGTAAAAAGGTATATTTGTAAATGTTTTTGCATGTTAATTGTATAATATCTTACCATGAATGAACACAGTGCAATGCACCAATTGATTCATTTTACTTTATCATTACATCTATTGATTATTTTAAATTCTCTCTCAGTTTGGAACATTGAATTTGTCACTATATAGTGTACAATGACAAGATTAAATCCCTTAAATGTACTGGTTTTTTTTTTTAATATGAATACCCAGTTGTGGAATTAACACGAGTATTTTCCTTATTTTGCATTTCCACGTCAAGTGAATTGATTCCCTAAATTATATCCCCTCCAAATGCAAAGAATGTAGAACATGGCAACATGCAATCACATAATAAAAGTAGAAAACCCATCAATAATCGTTTTTAAGGAAATGTCAAGAGTATGCGGACACGAATGCTTTGAAAGAATTAGGTTTTTTTAAAAAAAAAAATACTTCGAATACGGAATAGCAACGGAAATTAGAGTAAGTAGTGGCGGGCTCCACAACTTTTTGAGAGTTGAAAACGTTGGAGAACCAAAGCAGGACCTCTGGTTGAGTTAGAGCACAGGCAATCCAAGTGGATCCAACGGTTTTCAGAAAATAAAAAACCTATGGGCTCTCTCTCTCTCTCGAAAGGGACCAGTGAATTCTGATCCGTTTCACTGACAGCTCTTGGAAATGCTCAAGAGGCTCTGTCTCCTATTGTGACACTCACACACGCTCTTTACACTCCACGTAACACTGACATCTATCCACTCCCAACACACCCGAATATTTTTTATTATTTTATTTAATAACACAGTATCCTCAGATTACTTTTTAAACAATAAACTCCGTAAGTGCTGTCGGGGGGAGTCTAATTTTGGTGTATATCTGGCATCGTAGGAGTAAAGTCATTGTTATTGCAGTTTAAAAAAGAATATTTAATTGTGATTTAAAAAAAAGTTTAAGAATATATATTTTTATTAAAATTATTGTGCGATATATTTTTTAATAAAAAAATATATAAAATAACTCTCTATAAATCAAAAACAAATTATTTTAATTTCTAGAAAATCAAGATTTAAAACATATTTATAAGTAAACTTCAGTGTTAAAAACAAGAATTATTTAACTAGCCATACAATTTCTTCATCATCGATGTCATATTCAACTCTCTCCTATGATCCATTTTCTACAGTAAACAAATTTAATTATTAATTAAATTAAATTATGTATGGTGATCAGAAATAATTCTTATTATTAAAATAATAATAATAAAAAGACAACACATGTACTTTTAATCTACTAATTATACATAAAATATATAAAATTCAATTTTTTAATTGCAATATAACAAAGGAGGGGAGAGGGCTTTTTTATGCATTGGGAGTTAATTAAGAGTATATTTGATATTAGGTAAAACATTATTTATCAAGAATTTAAAGAAATAATAATTTAAAATATGTTTTGTGTTTTTAAATATTTTTAATATACTAGTATAAAAAAATGTTTTGATATATTTTTTAATTAAAAATATTTTAAAAAATAATCGCTATTATAATATTGAACATGATTTAAGTAGTTAAAAATATTTAGTTTAAATTTTAAGATTAACAAGAAAAATTATTAAAATTTTTAAATTATTATTATTATTATTATATATTCTCAAAATGTTCTAAAAAAAATAATCTTAATCAATATATAACCAACTTAAAAATATCTAGGGCATTTATATAAATAAATAAATAAGATTGGAAGCAAGGCACGCGTTACTCACTTGGTGACCCCTAGCAGCCCGTTGTTTGTTCGTGAAAATTCTATGGGCAATGTAAGATATACAGGTGTCTATGTCGTTATAAGAAGGGCTGGCACATGGTGGAGGGTCATGGTCCCTTGTCGCCGATCTTAACTGAAGCAGGAATAGAATTCTTTTATTGTTTTTTTCAGAATAAATTTATTTATTGCTGCTAGCTAGCCCAATAAATACATTTAATTCGTGAAGTTGTGCCATAATAATGATATACATGATTATATTTCAGGCTGTATTTTTGTATTTACAGATTACATTTATATTTACTGTTTTTAACTGGTTATGAAGCAGAAATGGAGCTCTACTGTCACTGTTTATTTTATAAATTTCTTGACAACTACAGCGTCTGTGCTTTTTTTCTTTCTTTCCTTTTCTTTTTTGACGGCATGGGTCGATTATTATTATTATTATTTGAACAATTCAGGACGTCATTTTTCAAACAAATGGCAATGGAGGGGTCACATATTCACATCGTTTGCTTGTTCCCAATTGTCAACATTTATAACACCGCACTGACAAAAAATAATGCAAGTTTAGTAATATTAAAAAAAGAAAGATAAAA
This sequence comes from Populus pruinosa, assembly GCA_026413675.1. Taxonomy (NCBI): domain Eukaryota; kingdom Viridiplantae; phylum Streptophyta; class Magnoliopsida; order Malpighiales; family Salicaceae; genus Populus; species Populus pruinosa. Next base: position 4,532,164 of record CM048597.1, on the reverse strand, counting down.
TAACAATATAAATATTCAAAAATAAATTTATTTTGTTTCATATTTTTTTAATATTTAAAATATAAAACAAGTAGTCTATTTATAAAAATCAAAATATTAAAGTAAATTAAAAAAATTCAAGTGTTATGCAAAACCAAACCAAAAAACTAAACTCAATAATTATAAAATCTAAAAGAATTTAATGTGCGTTTAATATATATAATTATAGTTTTTATAATAAATAGTTTGCAAACTTTTATTTTCTCTCTTTTATTGACACCTCAGTTGATCCAGGCATGGTTATGGAACCAGACGGGTGGATTTAATTTCTTCCTTAATTACCAATTGACTACACAATTTTTTTAAAAAAAATAACAGCCTTTTTATTGCAAATTAAGATTTCAAAATTAAGGATAAAGACTACATAAAATGACAATAAAATAAACGTATCAAAGACGTGGCATTAATCTTGATCTTACGGGATAAGCATGGGCACATTTATAAATCTTTTACGACTCTGATCAAGATTTGAAACCTGGACAGCGCCAACTAGTCCTTCAAATTTTGCACCATGATGAGCGTAGATACATTTACTCGGGGTTAGGATTAATCATGGTTCGTTCTCTGTAACAGTAAAAACTAATCATGGTTGTCTGACCCACCAACGACATAGGATCACTCCACAAGCCAATCACGTCATGAGATGATGTTTATCTAATCCCCACTAAGCGCTGGGTGAAACTTACAGCCAGCAAATGATAAGGATTAATGCTTTAAATTTAGGCAATGTAGTTGCAACTAAATCGCAAGAACTTCTCACCAGCTTAGATACGGGTTATCTGTACACCTGTCTCCAAGCTTTTATAAATAAATTAGGCGTACTGTATACATAAAATATTCCTCAGTTTTGGTTCGTGTTATTACCTCAATGTACTCTGGTTTATCAACCTTGTAATTCGATAATTTGATTTTTAGTTCAGGCCAGGTTTTAAAATAAATCAAGTAGGATTCGGTTTGATCAATCGACATGAGAGGTTTACTTGTCGACTCGATTAAAACCTGATTTCACTTTTTAATTTTTATTTCAAAATAAAACCGTTTTAATGAGAAAAAAAAACTTAAAACAATTCCATGTTTTGTGTAAATATTCCTTGCTGGGGCTGTTCACTGGCCGGTTTAATGACTTTGATTTCGGGTCAAATCACCTTTTGAAATTTGACACAGAAATAGAAACTTAAATTAGATTATTGATTTCCGTACTGCTTGAGTTTATACCAATTTTTCAAACATAAAAAAAATATCTAGTTGCTATTAATATTTTTTCTAGTAGAAGAAAATAATGTGTTGATTTATTTAAGGTGATTCAGTTTTTTTGATAAATCTAAAGATAATTTAAATAATTAATAAAAATATAATTTAATTTAAAATAAATATTTAAAATAAGATCTTTTTTATAAATATTAGGATGATAATATATTAAATTAATTTGAATTAATTCAAGTTAACCTGTTAATTTATAAACTAAGTTATGAGATTATAATAATTTTATAAAAAAAATAAATTAAAATAAATTAAAATAAATTATAAAATTTAATTTTTAATAAACGTAATATAGAAGAATGAAATAGAAAAAACAATTAAAAGATAATAAAAAAATAACTCGAAGTCATAATATTAGAATAGATTAATAGAAAGAAAGTTAAAATAAACAGTGAAATTTAATTCTTATTCGTCAAAGATAAAATAAAAAAAATATATTAAAAATAACATTAAAAATTCGAGTCATTTATAGTTAATTTATCAAACTCGTGATTTAAGTCACGAGATATGAACAACCCTATGGAAAGAAAATCAAGATAAATAACGAAATTTAATTTTTAATTAATTTAATATTAAAAAATAAAAAAAAATAAAAAAAATAAAAAAAATCAAGCCAATCATATTAATTCATCAAACTTGTAATTTAAATCATAAGACTGAAATAATTTTATTTAAAAAATTAAAAAAACAAGAGTTTACTCCTTGTAAACTTAATGTTAAAAAATAAAAAGGAGGAAAGTTATAATAAATCTTTTTTTTTAGTTTTTTTAGTTGATGTTAATAAAATTATAATTATTAATTTATAAATTAAAATTGTCCTAAACTCTTATTTGTAATCTTTTTTGCTAGAATAACCTGCTCACCACTATTTTAGATGAACCAAATTATTTAAGGAGTTAAATAATTTTATATGAGATCCATTTATTATTATTATTATTATTATTATTATTATTATTACTGTTATTATCTTAAAAAAATTCTTTGCCTTGATATTTTTATTTGCCTCAAAATAACGTTGCACAGTGGATTAGATCAAATTTGTTTAACATGAAAAATATCTCGAAGTTAATAATGTTCTTTCTTGTAGATTTTGTTTTAAATAGTGTAAATTGACATGACACGACTCACCCTGATAAATTCAAAAACAATCCCTGTGAGTAAAAAGATAATCTGACTTGAAATAAATATTTAAGATTAGATTTATATATATATATATATATATATATGTATATTGAAATTAGAATATATTTTATCAATTTAAATTAATTTAAATTAACTTGTTAATTTATATACTGTATTATGAAATTATGATAACAAGCTAAAACAAAATTACATTTCTCAATTTCTAACAAAAATAACATTAAAAAATAAAATTTTAAAAAATTAATTAAAAAAATCCAAAAAAATAATCCAAATTATCATGTTTCAAAAAAATAATAAAATGTTATAAAACCAAAAAAAATCTTTGATAAAATAACATGTTTTAAGGTGTAATGTTTTAGAATTGTGATATTGAATTAATGTCACGATTCAAAAAACAAGATATTTAACTAAATATCGTCGACAGTAATTATAATCTTGTCATGGCATTTGATGAAAGGTCTACGTAATGAACAATTCTCTCGCCACTTTTGATTGTCACATCTTTAGCTGTTACTCCCTTCTCTGCAACATGCACTGAAGTTTTCTTAGCTCCTTCAACAATGGAGTCTTTTGCTTGTGCTCCCTTCTCTGATACACACTGGGTAGATTTCTTAGCCCCTCCAACTAGAATGCCATCTACCCGTGCTCCTCTAGTCCCTTCAACAAAAGTACTGTCATTTGCTTGTTTTCCCTTCTCCGCAGCATACTGGGTGCGTTTCCATCGATTTCTTTTTCAAACAGTACTTCAAAACTTCAAGTTTATTGTTCTAATTTAAAAGAAAAAAACCAGCAGCTCCCCTTCTCTTTTAGTGTTTTTTTTTTAATTAATAAATGGCTGACGGTACCTTTCTAAAACTGCAAAGCGTTCAAAGGTTGCTTGCTTACATTGGTAAATTTCTTATTATATGAATAAAGAAGGGTTATCTCGCCGTGGGAAGAGAGGAGGACGACAAACAATACGACACGTATCACCCACGTGGAATCAGCTCATGGAACTGGGGGCTTCACAGACCGGACTCGTGTCAACAAACTAAGGCCTCTCTTATTATTTTTTTTATATAGTATTCTTTTCTCGTATTAAAAAATTAAAATCATGATTTTGGCAGCTACGTGGTGTGTATTTTAATTAATTAAACTCATAGAAGGGCAGAACGTGTTAGGCACCCTGATGATTTTGGAAATCCCAACCACTAGGCCTTTTGCTTTGTTTTCTGGCCGCAGCAGCTGAGGATTTACGTTTGATTCTCTTGTTATATAATTGCTTTGGTGATTCTTTTTTAAAATTATTATAAAAATGAATTTAAAACAAAAAAATAATTTTTTTTAAGAATATTTTTGAAATAAGAAGACACACAAGCTCTATATATAAAAACACATCAAGAAGAAATAGCATGGATATGCCAATTTTGAGTAAAAAGCTGGTACTGGGAAATTCTAATTAATTAGAACTAATCAATGGTTTTTTTTTTTAATGTTAATTGTGGAGTCACAGACTCACAAAGAAGGTTTTTCTTGTCATCTTTGTTTGCTTGGCGGAATCAATAACATAATATACTAATGGAAATGGAGGACAGTACTGATCATCACTCATTGCATGCCATGCTTCTTTTTTTTTAATTTGTTCTCTGAACTTTATGGTATGCATGCATATATCCTGGTAAGAAGATGTCCCAACCTCCATGTCGGTCTGCGTAGCATATTATATACGTACGGTATAAAACGAAAGCGAAAGATATAATATATATTTATAACCTTCAAAAATAACAAATAATATTATTGAGTTTAATATAATGCCCATCTTGTATTCAATGTTCTTGGTCCTTTGATCATTAGATTATTGAAACAAGAACAAAAAAAAAAAAATCTTGCTATTTGTGATAGAATGAAGGAATTCCTATTGAAAGTTTTTCATGTAATTAAAATTAATTGTTTACAACTTTTTAGTTAACAAAAAAACTCTTATTTCATCACTATTCGAGCACTTCAACCTCGTTTCTTGATGTCCAAAACCAAAATTTCTTGTTTTCTTACACGGATTAATTTTGATCGTTGATCGTTCCCCTAACAACACAAGTCTTTCTTAGTTCTTCGAGTCATCATATAATATTGATATAATTGTAGCGAATATTTACTGTAATTTAAAGACAACTTTGAAGAGCTTAAGCCTTAAGATTTCAGTGAAGAACCTTCGTTATATATATGTATTGTGGGATCTATCTGGACCATTGGGTTGCATCCGTTGCTTTGGTTGGATTAGATGGTTATAAAGATCCAATCAAGGATTAAAGTGAAAGAAAATCTTATCTCTTGAACTTATGATGCATGTCATTCTCCAAGATTACGTCAAAAGAATAATGTTGAAGGAATCATCAAAAGGAAAAGGAACTTCATGGAGAAGGAAACTTTAAGTAAAACTTATCTCCATCCCACAACTGGGGACCATATCCAGAAGATATGAAGGAATTTCCTGAGGTTAATTTAGAGAAGCACAATTATAACTTTTTATATGAAAACAATCGATACGAATGAAAAAATAAAATAAAATAAAATTAGTACTGCTGCTCTATATGGTTTCAATTTATAAAAACATTAATTTGGTTGTATTTTTTACCCTTTAATTATTAGGATTGTGGTTTATCGAGACCTATACTCTCATGTTTCGGATAACTACTGTCCCTTCTTTTGAACTCGCCATTATCATGGAGAAAAATCCTATAAAAATAAACTCATACTCTGGCATCTTCAAATCAAAATTCTCCTAGATACTTCTGAAAATTTTCCGAGCTTTCAACAAAATCTGGGTTCATTCCAAATTATTTTCTATTTTTCGTATTCAATATCTAAGGAAAAATTTTAAAAATGCTTCTTGAATTCAATTTTCTTTTAAAATTATGGTTGAAACTATTGGAATTTTTATTAAAAATGTGAACGATTCAGTACAAAATACTAAAAAAATATTTTTTCTTGAAGGGGGGAGACAATATTTGTCCAAAACATAATAGTTGAAGGACAGTATTGATCAAATTGATAATTTATGCTTCCATATGCTACAATTGTAATAGTTAAGGGGCAAGAAATTGCCATTAAACAAAAAAAATTGCTTATGGCATGCGAGTCTTTGACTATATACAATGTCAATATGGAACCATCTGTCGTGGGTGGACCGGAAGGACCAGCCATAAAACTACAGCCCCACAGCTAGCCACCCCCGCTGGACTTCCTTTTTCGTTTTCCCAACATACTAGTTCGAAAATATCTGCCAAATTAGACCACTAGAGCCATTAAAGACTTGATGAGAGGAACCATATACGCGCACCTGTTTCTCTGGTATACTTTTCTTTCCCTTCCGATTCAACCTGTTTGAAAAAGTATCCATAAATGAATGCAAGATTCTACATTGCAAAAACGCGTTCAGAACGTCCTTTATTGACAAGATTCTCTAATCATGCTATATTACTTTAATCATTTGAACTGGAATATTTAACTTCAGGTAATAAAAATGAAAAGCGAACTAAGACGGCAAGAGCATGGCTTCAACTTGAAGATTTATAACGATAATTGTAGTATGAATATTGCTTCTTAATTCCTTGTTATTCGGAGACCTTGTTCTTCATAGCATGTGTTAAGACGAATTGGCAATAATGTTTAATATATACATCATTAATTAATAAACAAATATGTTGTTCATGTATTTATTAGATTTTTATTTACAGTGTAAAGTATAAAGATATTATTTATGCCGATCCGATCCCATTTTGACAATATTGAAAAAACCAATTGAGTTAACGAATAGCACTTGCTACTCAAGAAAAAAATCTTCGGTGACAAAGCCATTAAAGACAATGATTTTAACAACTTGAAGATACCAAGTTGTTCTTTAACTTTCATGGGGATGACAAGTAAATTGTCTTGAAATGGTAGTTTAAGCTCCACGCAAACGGCACACAAGCATCCACCTGTACAGCGGTTCTTGGCAGGAAAATTAAAATTTGCCGTAACTAAGTAGCTGTTGGTTTTGAAAACTACAGATCCTACATTATTAGGAAGTGCAATTTTCTTCCACGTGGTGTGGAAGCCCACAGATTTTGGAGGTTGAGGGCCCTCCTTTTAATGTCTTGTTTTGTCACTCGATGCTTCCTCTTTAACAGGTCAAATGGTCAAATCTTTTTTTTATAATTCTTGACTTTTGACTCTGCGGATCTCTTGGCGAAGAGAATTAGTCTTTGCTGCTCTTTTTGAGCCACGTGTAGGACCTTGTTCAATTCAATCTGGCAGCTGCATTTTTACAACCATTGTTGGCGGCAAAAACGCTGTTTTTTAAGGGAACGACAGCTTTGATTTCGCCGGTCAATTCCTGCACTAACATGGAAAAACACCTAAAGGGGATGGAGAATGATCGACCATGATAGCATAGGAAATCAAACCAGAATAACACTTTCCGAAGAACGAGTTCATATGGATCAAAACAACTTGATTGACGAAAGTGAAAGCTTAGTAGCATTGGACTCCTCAATGTTGCTCTGAAATTTGCCCCTTTTGAACCCTCGAATTCCCATGTAGTTTCTTCTATTCCAAATAGGTGATAGAAGTACCATTTTATCTGACACTGTAAGAACTCACTGTGCGGTGCAACCTGCTTTTTATTTCTAGAAGTATCAAATAATGCTTTTAGATGTGAAGTGCAGGTTGGTGAAAAATTGCTGCCAAATGGAATCTAAATTTATTGGACTTTCATTGCGCATTTGTAGCTATCAAGTATGACATGACGGCCTTGTAGAACAATATTTATATTATCATGAAAATGTCTCATTTAAAATCTAGCTTAGCATCTTAATTAATTTTCATTAGAAAAATAATTAACAAATGTAACCTGTCTTGACGGACATCTGATCACGCCTTAATTATGAGTGAGGTAAAAGGATTTGTAAATCAAGTTGCTTTCTTATTCAGAATTGTCTTTGTCTTGGAGAAAGTATAAAGGGTGAGATCACTCAGATAGACATCTTTTCTTTTTTTAATTTCTTTTTTCCATTAACATCCTCATTTGATTTCCTGAATTCAGCCTGAGCATAAGAGAATTTGTGGATTTTAAAAATTTACTGCCTTGTGACCTGAAGGTTCAGTTCAGAAAAATCCTTAATTAGGGTAACAAGTTTAGAAAAATCCTTAATTAGGTTAATGTGAGGCGAGTGCGTGCGTGCGTGTGATGTTCTGCAAGATTTGTATTCTTGAGAACTTCCGTTCATCATTTAAGAAATGATAATGAACCCAAGATTCTGCAAATGCTTCTCACCTGCTTTCACATTAAAGAAATGCTTTGTGTAAACACATACACATGCTTATGTATTTGTATTATTTATGGACGAATCTTAAAACCCCATTTAACTAATAGAATCCTGATGCATCAGACTCTTTGAAACACAATTAAGTCAATTAAGTAACCTTATGTACATAAATCCTCGCATGTACTCGGCAGAAAAAGTGCAGAATCTCATGATCTAATTCAAACAATATTAAAAAAAATAAAAAAAATTCTTGGATCTAATAAAACCGAGATCAAGAAACAGCAACCCCATTTCTATTAGCATTCATTAGGCAAAACCTGGTAGGCCTGGGCTGGAAATCCCTCCTCCTGTGAAGGTCATGACTGGATGGCTTGATAATCTGTGACAAGATTGCCTTGAACGGATTCGCTTTGGCAACCACAGTCAAGTCCCAATTATGATTCGAATCAACACGACCGATTCTTGAACCTGAAGACATCTTACGGAAATTCCTGTGCAGGCTGCACCTGAATGATCCAGGATGTGTGGTGGGTGAACAGAGGCAAGTCCTGGTTTGTTGCTGCGAATTTGACCTAGGATAAGGTACGTCTCTAGATGCCATGTAAGATGCGATAGTTTTACCTCTCAAAGAGAGAGTCTGCTCTGATTCTGTTTCTTGTGAGGCAAACTAATCCGAGACTGGATTTATGTCCAATTTTATAGCTTCGTTTGGGACTTGATGGCCTTTGATTTGGTACACTATGACAACCTGGTTAACTGGTACGTAGTGTAATAATGTCAAATATTTTTGGGTGATGCACAGAGAGAAGAGATTTCTGGTGCTACTAATTTACCCTTTAATCCATTGGAGACTCTTGGATGAATAAACTCTGTTTTTTAAGCAATTAATTAGTTGCCCTAACTTCACGTGAACTCCCTGTAAATTACTGATCTGGTCATGTACTGGGGCTTTTAATGAATTTGCACCGTTTGGTACTGCAATTCGGATTTTTTAAGTGTTTTTAAATTTAAAAAAAAAATCATCAATCTGGCATTTTTTTGGGTTTTTTCCAATGATTTTGATTTTAAAATGTATCAATTTGGTTTTTCTTAGGAAAAAAATGGTCAGCTACATAGCTGAATATTTTGTATTGTGAAATATATTGTATCCAGTAAATATGTTGGATTAGAGTTTCAAACTTCGAACTTAACCGTTCCGGTTTGACTTGCTAATTCAGATTTTTCTTTCCTCAATTTGATTTCTACAATTTACTCGGTTTAAAGTGTTTTTATCACCCTTTAGCTTAAGAGATCCCACCTTTCTTTAACTTGCACTCAAAGTTTAACAAGTGTGTGGGGGGAGGGTGGCCCTAGCTAGTGGATAGATTGTTTGATCAAAAGCTTTCATTGATGTTGATTGATGGCAAGACATGTTATCTGTCAGTTAAAAACTTAGTATGGCGAAGTTCCGTGATGTCCTTTCTTTCAATCTCCCAGCCAATTTCGTCGGCCTCTACTGAGTTTTGGTCAGGAGGATGAATTCCTGCTGGGGATCATTTATTGAATGGCTATGAGATAGCTTTTACAGAAGCCACCGATCCCGCCATGTCCTTTTTCTCCCTGCACCATCAAACACTTGAATACCCAGTTGTGCAAGAGATGGCTGCTTGGTGCCTCTGTACAAAAATTGTGATTTTCTAACCACTTGTTTACGAGCAATATTTTCTAACCAGTTCTCGAGAGCCCAAGGACTAGGCAAATTAACGTGCAGGCACAAGTAACTTGAGCAGAAACTTATCTTCCGCAAATATAAATCAATTTCGAGAACCATACTCAAATACAACGGCTTGCTATACAAGAAACAGGCTCCATTAGAGAAACCATATTTAGATCATATAAGCAAAAAGCCAAGAAATCATAACCCTTTTCTTACAGGTGACAAAACAGCAGGCACCATTGTGGTCTCAGAGCGAGTCCTTTGAAAAGAGCTGTGCTTGGTAATACACTAACAATACTTCAGCCAGCCTATGGGTGATAGCATAATGTACAAAAATATTGGACAGCAAGCGATCCAAGATATGCACAAGATCTAATTAGCAACCTTGTTAACTAGATAGCATCTCATGATGCCTTGCCAGGGCCTTCCAAGGAGGTAGACACGAACTGCTTGGTATATACACGATGCCTTCTCTCTCTTGCATAAATTACCCAGAAGATCAGTGACAGCATTACAGCGGCAGAAACAATTACTAGCCCAACGTATATCCACTGTGTATATCGCCGCAAACCGGGACAATAAGAACTGTTGATCTTGGTGAATGTTTCTCGCACAAAAGTACAGTCTTCCAGGTTAACCAAGAATGGACCATAACGATTCAACCCATAACTTAGGTTTACTGCAGATCCCATCTGGTTGTACAAGCTAGGAGTAAGCCGACCAGGCGTAGTACAAATCCCAGATGATACCTGACAGGTATAATTCTTCCACACCTGCTCAAAACAATGATAGTAAGCCTTTCAGTGCCATACTCTCAAAGTACATTGCGGGTCAGGTGGTGTTTTGTACGCAGAAGCTTACTAAGGAGGTCTGAACTGGAATTTATAATCTTAATCAAAATCGAAAAGCACATAAATACAAAAACAAGAAAAATGCCCCTAAAATATCACTTTAAAGATTTTGGAATTTCCATGACAAGGAAAACTTAACATGGGCTAAAATAAGATGATGCAAACATCACACTCTGGCCGAAGATTAAAACTAAAATTAGGTCATATGGCATCTGTTAGTGGGATGTGCTCATGGTGGCCTAATCTTCAGCAAATCCTATGTATAAAATGCTTTCAGCCTTTCTATTGACACCATGCATGTTCACATATATTACCTGGGTAGCATTGCTTAAGTCCACTTCACCAGCAGCGCATTGCCGATCTGTATAATCAGAATTGTATGGGTTGCAAAGTACAGGCATTAGCGGACCAGATTGATTGTAATATAGAGCTCCTGCTTGGGGTGGGATATTTCTGTTGGAGACATTGTTGATGATGTTATCAACAACGTTGACAAGTTGGTAAGTTGTCTCCTTTGTCTGCCTCAAGGTTTCTTGAGCAGTTGTGTTGTCCACACAAGGGATTATATCATCCAGAGCTGTTTTGGCAGTGGGGTTCTGAACCCACTCATCCATAGAAATACAAGTATCGGCAACCACACTAGAAGATAAAAAAAAAAACAAATACATTTAGGTAGGGACACATTCTCAACAAAGAAGCACAGTACACATGACAAATCGACACTTTCAAACATTTTCCAAGTCCAGGACAACAGTGCAAATGTCTCTTTTTACATGCGGTGTGCAGAAGTATCAACATGCTTAAGAAAGAAGATAATTTTGTTTTTAAAGAGAGCTTCAAATTTGTACCGTTTAAATTATTGATTCTAAATTACACTAGCTTCAACTAACTGGTAGATCAAAATAACAGCAGAGCATGTTATCAAACAAACTTTAAAGGTGTAAAGTTATTCGGGTGCTAAGATGCAGCTTCATTAGACCTGATCTTAGAAGCAAACAAGTTTAGAAACCTCAGGAGTACTCGTTTCTTGTGGAGTTGGAAATGAATTTCCTATCTATGTACAGATACATTGCAAAATCAAAATTTAAATTCACAAGAAAACAAAGCCTTCTAAATTTCATAACTTATTCCCCTCATAAAAAGCTAATTTAAGATATTGGATTGCAAAATTCCTAACTAATTTGGTTTCAGGATATTTCTTGATCAGCAAAGATAGATTATTACGCATGGTTGAACTCGTTACAATCATGATCTAGCAGGGAGAACAGTTCATCAAGGCGCAGATAGTTCAAGAATTGGTTAAAATAACAGAATCAAGAGAAATGTCAGGCTATGTTTTCTTGTGAATTTAAATTTTGATTTTGCAATGTATCTGTACATAGAACTACAATGTCAGCCTTCAAATGATACTGAATTTTGAATAACAAAATCACTAAGTAACCTAATGAAAATGAAAATTCTAGCTCGCTACCAACGGGTACTGAATTTTTGCCCACTACCAATGGGTTTATGGTGCCACAGACAAAAACACGGAAGATAGCCATCAAACTAATAACTACAAGTACATGTTCGAGTGTGTGTATATGGAAATCTACAATTAAGAACAAGAAGTTCCATACACCAGAGCGATGCAGAAACATGAGCAATGCTAGGGGTACTTAAATCTTTTTACAAAGTGACTAGGCATATATTAGGAAAAAATTTCAAATCATGGAATGTAGATCATGTGATAATTTTAACCATGGAATCAAGTGATTGATAAAACATCAATGGCATGATGCATATCACTTTGCAAGGAATTTCTGTAAAAAAAATAAAATAAGAATCTCTAGCATTACCCAAAACACAACTACAAAAAGTTTGTGTGCATATACACGGACTCGAAAATGTTGGAAATCTACAATTAAGTCCAAGAAGCTGTGTTGTTGCGCATCAATTAAGTCCAACATTTACATGTGCATATGCATCCAAACACCAGAATGTATGTGCAAGGCATCTAAACATAAACTTAATTCAACACTTCTTTTTTTTTTTTTTTTACAAAAAAGAACATCAAGTATAAACTCTATGCATGACCCTATAACAGATTTTAAAAAAAAAAAATCAAAAGAATAGGAGGAAGAGCTTACTTGTGGAGGAGAAGGAATACACCACACAAAATAAATGTGCACGTGACAAGAATCCAGCCAAGGATCACCAGGCTACAGTCAATAAACAGTAACATTGGGCAGAGTCATAATCTTAACTTACAATTTTTTCTTAAGTTCAAAAACATTAACAGAAAATGGCTGAAAGATCAGATCACTCACAAGTAAACAAGACACTGCATCCCGAAAATGGAGAATACTGCAACCAACGTCATCATAGAAATAATATTAGAAAAGAATGTAGTTAGATCAAATAATTTAAGAATGTCCACCTATAGTTCAAGAAAACAACACTCACCAAACCCAAGAAATGCCAGCGCAAGCATTACAGCAGCAAGGATAATCAGGACTAATCTTCTGCAATGCACAATAAAAAGTAAATGCCGTTATGAAAAAATCCAGAACCAAGCAAGCACCAGAAGAAGTTTTAAGAGTTTTTACGGACATGGTATCCAAAACATCTTGTATGCCTTCCGAATTCTTCTGTGTAGTACTTGAAAGAGTAGTACCAGAGGAGTTGATTTTTGTTTGAATGCTATCAATGTCATTTCGGACACTGGTTGGCAGAAAAACTGACAATACACCAGCATTCTTAGCCGCAGCAAGATAATCTGACACATTCCTGAGGTTTTCAGCGGTAACATCTGCCTGATTAACTACATACTCCAATGTGCGTGTTGTAATACTGTGAAACTTCCCCTGACCAGTATACAGAACACCACATCCTGCACTGTAATTGCAGAGCAACATTGAGGATGTCATGAAATTATTAATCATGAATGTAAATATAGCCCGAGAGAGAAAGAGGGATGATTACATTGCAGCAATGGTAAAGAAAATGAGAGAGATAAGAGACAAAGCATAGCATGCTCGAGAATAGCCATAAGGTTCTCTTCTACAACAGCAATAGCAGAGGCAGATAAAGGACAAGCATAGTCCAAATATCACAAACCAAACTGCAGCAACGATAAAGAAGGGAGCCGCGGTAAAACCAACAGACTGCATCATTAAAGGGACAATTAGGCCTTGGAATTAAATAGTTATTATCCAAAACAATCCACAGCAGTTAATCAGAATTATGAAATGACAACTTACAAACTTGACACGCATTCTCACAATAAGATAAGAAAGAAAAAAAATAAAAAATACAGAGAGACGAGTGGAAAGTGGGAATGCAAAGCAAATCCCAAACAAGAGAACCCAAATATTGGAATCATTTTTTTCTGTGAAAAATGTACATAATAATAATAATAATAATAATAATAATAATAAATTCTTAAAAAAAGGCAAAAAAACAATTGAGAACATGAGTCATTCTAAAAAAATAGGTGAAGCAATAAAAGCAAAACATCTGTAATATTCATATTCTCCTAACAAAAAAAAAAACATAAGAAGCCAACATCATTACACAATAAATAAGAAAACAAAAATCAATAACTACCAAACAATTAGTAACATTTATCCCTTTAACAATATCACAATCAATAACGTAAAAAGAAAAAGAAAAACTTTATTAGCACCCCACTAAGAGAATGGGTAAGTTTGGTTGAAATAAAAAAAAAAAAACAAGGAGAAAGAACTCACAGCCCAATAATTTTTATTGCTGATATTATAACCAGAAGTGTAGATTTTAAAGTTCTCTAAAGGGTCTCTCCTTCTTGTTCTCTTTGCAGCCAGTATCAAAGAAGATGTTGTGTTCCCTTCTTCAGCAAGATGCCTCCTTGCCTTCAATGAAACCAGCACACCATCATTCTCTCTATCACCGACCCCATCATCTACATTGACAAGAAAAGTTACTCTTATCACCAAAACAACATGCAAAGGTTGAGACTTTTCCACTGGAAATATAATCTTAAAACGAAAAAAAGATAAGAAAAACAAAATCCTTTATTAATCAATTACCTGAGATGGAACGGGATAGAGAATGGGAAGTTGCGGAACCGGGAGTTGCTGTTGAAGAAGTAAAGAGAAAGAAAAGGAAAACAAAGGCCAGGAGAAAAAACAATGGCGGATTTGATCTGTTATTACATGACATTGTGTGATTTTTCTTTTTTTTTTTCTGTTACAGTGTCTTTCTCTGTGTTTCTTGGCGTTGGCGCTGGCGCTGGCCTTGGCGTTGGCTGTGGTTGGTTTTTTATGTACGTGGCCGAGAGAGAGAAGAAGTAGAGGGTGAGCGACAGGCAGTGTTGTGACCGTGTATAGATAATAAATAATTAAATACAGTTAATTTTATAGGGTATTTCAGAGATATTAAGCATCAACGGTTAAGAAAAAACCCATTTATGAATTATTTTTTTGTCGGCAATTGCTCTATGGACAAGAATACCCTTTTCTTTGCAGCTGCTGTTCCTCTGTCGGGTTATTTCTGAGATATTATTAAAAATTAAAGGTGCTTTTGTGATGGAGAAGTTTCCATGCCTTTTTTTTATATATTGAATTTTTATTTTTATTTTTAAGATTGGATATTGTTTGGAATATTATGTAAATTATATTCATAAAAAAATTGATTTTTTAGTAAAAATTAATTTTTTTATATATTTTAAATTATTTTGATGCATTAATCTCAAAAATAATTTTTAAAAATTAAAAAAAATATTATTTTTAATATATTTTAATATAAAAAATACTTTAAAAAATAATCACGTTATATATATATATATAAAAAGCTTAAAATGGCAAGGTGTGGATGTGACTTTTATGGTGTTGCTATATACAAACAGGAAAAAAAAAAATCTATTACAACACAGATAGAATTTAGTATAATGATTTATATATATAAATATGGCAAGCAGAATCACTTGTGTAATTTTATTTGTTTTTTTTGTTGCTAATTATGGATTGTTTCCTTTTTTGTAGTCTACCTCTTGCAATGCACACGTCATGTTTTTTTTCTTAAAATTAAAAGTAGCATTAAATGATTTACAAACTTGGAAACGATAAATTTGCCCCTAAACGATCACGTTTTTTGCAATCAGGTTTTTTGATTTATAAATTGTCCCGGTTGAGTCCCTCAACTATTTAAATTTTGATAAACCGACACTATGATCTATAAATAACGATCCATTAAATAACAACTTTATAGAAGTATAAAGCCACTCTTCTAGTATAAATTTAAACCCTCCCTATTATTTATCAATCAAATTAACACCCATTTTTGTACTCGACGAGTGCTACTATAAATTTTATGAGAATTGTTGAATTTCAAGAATAATTTATAATAACAGTTAAAAATTATATAATTAGCTGAATTAGAAAATGTTTAGGTGGGGTTACCTTATGTTTTTTCAAGTAAAAAACATATTTTTATAACATTTAAAGATGCAACTTATATTTAAAAAATATTATATATTTGATAAAAAATCACCACACTTCCATGCCAAACAGTTGATACAAATTATAAATCAATTATATAACTAAAAAAAATATTATTTAATTAATTACATGCTTATTGTATTTCAACTTGTGTTTAGGTGTTTTTACATTGAAAAATATTAAATTAATACTTTTTAATGTTTTTTTTTATTATCTTGATGTATTAATGTAAAAATAAATAAAAAACTTGAAAAAATTATCTTAATATATATTTTTAAAAAAAATCCTCCATCAAAATATCAAATACAAAAATTCATTTTATGATAATTAAAAAAATTAAATTTATTTTTTAAAATTACAATTATTGTTTTATAAAATCTATTTTTTAACACAATTGCAAATGGAGTGTTCAAGAAAGAAAAGAAAAAAACAAGGAGAGATCAGGTAAACCATGACACGAATAATGGAGGGGCACCCTGTCTTTTCATAGAGTACTGTTTTTATTTATTTATTATTACTACTTATTATTTTAAAGTTTTGATCAGGCAGTGGTGTTATGGTCAATATACATTTGAATATAGAATGGACAAAGCTTCCTCCCTTTTGACACTGATAGTTCATTCCAACAACGAAAGAATAAATAAAAAAATGAAGGAGGCTGAGTTAAAAAGAAAAGAGGGCAACTTTATATATTCACCCCTGCAATTCAGAGATATGCCACTTTTGCTTCAGCATTGAGATTAGGTTTCAATATAGCCCCCAGGCTAGCCGCTAAAACCTCATGATAGGATCACATTTTGAATTATTTCTTTTCAAATTACTTTAAGTTTTATAATATTTTTATTGGAAACCATCACACTTGTACAATAATAAAAAAATTACTGGTTTTCTTACGATAAGTATATATCACCGGTAAGAGAAAATGGATTATTAGATAAAATAAACATTCTTGCTTTTCCTGGTTACTAACTTCTTAAATAAAATAAAACGATGAATTATTAGATATTATCAGAGCATTATTCTCTTACTTACATAAAAGTGAAACTTATAGGGAGTTATCGTTGTTGATCTCACTTTTATTCAAATAAAATATTAATATTTACAGAATTACTATAACCTTTGAGTTTCAAAAGTGATTTAAAAAATTAAATTAATTTTTCTTTTTTATTTTCTTTAAATTATTTATTATATTTTAAGATTGTTTTGATGTGTGATATTAAAAATAATTTATAAAAATAAATTTTAAAAACTATTATCACAAAAATTTCAAATGTCTTATTAGTAATTAGAGAAGAAGACGGTTGGTACTGAAACTTTTTGAAGATAAAAAGGTTGATATTGAAATTAAAATTATAGAGATAAAAAATGTTTATTTCGCTTGAAAGTATGGGTGTGAATAATTTTTAAAGTAAAAAAAAAACAAAAACACAGATATTAAATCTATCAAATCGGCATATGCCCATCATACAAACAGACAAACTATCCACAGACGCAGACACACCGCGGTATCCCTCCAGCCACCATCTCCCTCCCTCCCGTGGAAAGCAGCTATGGCAATCTCCTCTCCCAATCAAGCGGGCCCAGAGGATTTTGGACACTTTGTTTTTGGTAGTTAACGAAAGAGATCGTTGCAGGTTTTGCTTCGAATTCTTACAGGTTTGCTTGTCACGTGGTGACCCCCCATTTGTCAATCTCACTGATCCTGATGGCTGACGTGTCTACCCACCCCATTTGCCCCCCATTTTCCTCCACGCTCTGCTTAGCTCACGTAACTCCTTTGTGAGCTATGCGTGCTTGGTTCGCAATTTTTCGAATACGTAGTTGCCACGTGTGTATTTTTTTCTAATCGAGCTTTGATCCTTTTTCTTGACCTGCTCCCAATGTTGCTTAATTAGGACAAGACTGAAGTAAAAGTCCTTACGGGCAGGAAATTGTTTCGGACGACTTATTTCTTCTGACAGAAAATGGAATTATCTTCCTGCTCTTGTTTAACATCTTCAACCTAATAGTTTGACCAACCAGCAAAAAAAAAAAAAACATACTGATTTTATCTGATTCTTGATCCGTCGAGCAAAATGATTTCGTGCCGAGTTAAGCCATGGAATAGAAAATGCTCGGTATAATATCCATACTGTTGTTGTTATTTTTTTGACATTATAGTATCAATATTACTGTATTAATTGACCAGCAGAGAAATTATTCTAAATCCAGAGGATAAAAAAAATATAGTAATGTTTTAGCAAATAAATTATCTTTATTAAAAAATAATATAAAATATATTTTAAGATATTATTTAATAGTTTAAGTTATTGAATTGAAATGATTTTTTGATATAATATTAGAGTCTTGATAATAAAGCGGTTCTTATGTGTTCGAATTTTATTATTTTTATTTATTTAATAAAAATTAAATATAAGATAATATAAATTTGTATAAATTTTAAGTCCAAAAAATTTTTAATTGAAAATATATATTAAAAAAATAATATAAATTATATTTTAAAATTTAATTTAATAATTTAAATTATTAAATTAAGATAATTATTTCACTATTATAAATTTATAAGATTGACAATTCATGAGGTATATATATATAGAGTTCATTAATGCTTCTAGATTTTACGGATTGGAAATATGAAAGGATATCGAATGATTTTCTTTTGTCCTTTTGGTTTCTTGGAGTGTACCTCACCCTCAAATGCGATAAGCATGGCTCCTCCCCACTTTCCAATCATTCTTTTCATCCAAACACGTACATGTATAATTATTGAAATTTCTACGTTGGTTTTATGCCACCGAAAGTTAAACGATGGGATTTTTAGGTTATATAACGGATTGTTTTCTTTCGATTCCTTAAACTTTACCTTACATATCCTTTTCAAGGGAATAAAAAAAAAAAACTGTCCAAGCTCTATCTTAATATTTCTCATATAATGCAATAAACAATTAATAGAACAACGTCCAAGACCAGGAACATGCTAGAAGTGCAAAATGGAAGAAAGTTTTGGAAAAAAAATTGAAAATGTGATGTAGGAGGATGAAATTGAAAAATTAGAACTTTGAGAGGAAAAAAAACAAATGAGAAAATAACAAGAATGCCACATGAAAGCAGCCACAAAAATTTAAAAATTTACACGTCTCCACAGTAATTTCACTGTATAAAAACCAATTTATTCACCACGTAAGGGGAAAAAACAAAAAAAAAATTAATTGCATTAATGGAAAGGGAAGGTTGGGTTTATTTATGGTGGTTTGCCCTACCACGTTCAGATATGAAATTATTTGCCAGACACCAAACAATGGAGCGGTCCTTACTTGAAATAAAATAAAAAAAAGAAGATGGATTAATTTGTGGTTATGATCGAGTTCCAAGCAAAACCGTATCTTCTCAGCATTAGGCTCCATCCCTAGGCACAAAATTCTAAAGAACTTTCACGAGTCCATGCAAAAACGAATCTCCATGGTACTCATAACATCGATAATAAACTGTAAAAAGAGCCAGTTAATCATATTTTGTAGTGACTAATTACGTAATTAGCTAATCGCCAGAGATTAATCCTATGATTTGAAGTCTCTAGATTAATGGCTTATACTAGCTAAATACATCTGGGGATTTTTCTGGGAATTTTCTAAAAAGGAGAGCAGACCATTTTGACTAGCAATATTTAATCCATGCCCTCCCCTCCCCACAGAAAACCTCATAGATACTCCTCCTTGTTGCAAAGGACAATCCTGGGTTGGATTTTGATTCTTATTCTTGGCTTGTTCGTCCGTCATCATTTATCAAAAAAGACTACAGGACGCGGTTTCTGGTGGCAGAAAATCTATTATATCTCACATACATGCATTATTTAAGCCAAAGCTCGTGGTGGTGTTGACAATGGTTTGTTATACGGTCTCTATAATTTGTTCCAAATGGCACCGTTTTATTTGATGTTGATGTTGCTTAAATAATAGTGGCAGCACCGTCCATTACTAGGATTTTTTTTTTCAATTTAAAAAAGGCGATCCGGTGTCATGCTTTATTTCTTAATTCTTTGAACTCATATCTTACAAATAACAACTAAAAGAATTTATTTATGTGATCGTTTGGTGTGAAGAAACATTTTTTAAGATAATTCAAACTAGAATTTTAATTTTAGTTGATGGAAAAATTAGTCTAATCACCGTGAAAAAAATAAATCTTTTCCCGGGCATTTAATTTAATTGAGAAATTAATATATATAGTATGATATATGATATTTTTAATTTAAAAATATTAATTTAATATTTTTTTAAAAACATCTAAAAAAAATAACCTCACCTCAAGAGATACTCGTAGGAAACTCGCAGCTTATAAGGCAGGTAACGAGCTTCGATTAAAATTAAGTAGTAGCTGTTGACGCAGACATAAGCTACCATTGCCACATTTCTTCTACTGATCTTTAAATTCCTCATGTATGCATGTATGAATTTCTCAAGAATTGTCCAACAACTCTTCCATGTGCGTTGATTTTACGTAAGAGTTGTAGGGGCCAGCATATATTGACAATAATCCAGTGCACTAATATCGAATGAAATAAATATATTGTATTTTCTATAAAATTAGAGATCGTGTAGGGCATATATACCGATCATTGTTCAATGATATATATAGAATCTGAATTTGTTGCATTTTAATAACTTTACGTGGTGCAGCCCTGAGCTAAAGTGATTGGATTCTCCCCTTGTTGTTCTTTCTTTATTTCAGTGATTCTTGGATTTGCATGTTATATATGGGGACCATTTTACAGGGCTTTATTCCATTTGTTTTAATTTTATTTCAGCAAGCTTTATTCTCACACAGTGAACTTGCATGGCATGTGTTATGGAAAAGCGACATTCCTAGATATCTCTTGTGGGAATACGCACCACCTGTGTTTGCCAGCTAGGGCCAGCGGTATCTCCATGATCTTGATTAACGTAAAGTTTTAAAAATTAATGTCACATTACAGGTACTATTTAAGGTAGACAATTTCAAATTAGTGAGCTTGCAGCTTAATTGATATATAATGTTTCCTTTCTTCTTAGGTTATCTCGATGAGCTTGGACCTTTCCTAGGGAAAAAAACAAAAAAACTAGCCGAACATTTGCTTAGCTTATTGTTCAGGCAAATCAAAAGGGATAAGTAAAAATTAAGTTCTTAATTAGGACATACATATGGCCTTTAATTAAGAGAGAAGTTACGAGAGATATCGGCCGGCCACTCAAGCTTCCTCCCTTTATGAGTGATGCGACTTAGCCGAGTGCCCCACAAAAACAATTTTTGCTTTGCCATTTTCCTTTTCTTTTCTTGCATAAAATTAGAATATATACTTAATTTGTAGATGCTTCATTTAATTAGAGACAGCATAATCAAAGGAAAGGAAAGAAAATCTCTATTGTCATGTCATGTTGTTCAAAGCTAATCTTGATGGGGATAGCAATTTATCTATCTCCAAGTCATTGAATTGAGGTTCTCAGCTTGCCGACTTGGGTTACTCAAGTAGTATTTTGTTTACATATTTAGTATTTAATATTATGGTGTAAAATATGTTTAGAAAGTTTATTTTAATTAATTTTTTTAAATATTTTTTATATTAACAATTATAAGCCATTTAAAAACATCTAAAAAAACATCAATTTAATATTTAGACAAAAAAATCAAAAAATACTTTAAAAAAATTATAATATAACACATAAACAACACCCAATTACTACAAAGCGTGTGTTGTCACTTATACACGCAAATGATGCATACTTTGACTAAACTGGATTAATATCTAGTGCTTAGGTATAATATTGGCTAACCTATCTTGCTAGGTCATGAAGAGTTGGTTCACATTCAATTAACAAAAGTCAAGTAAGTAATCATAATAAGAACAATATTTGTCAACTTTGGACACTTCAGTTTTTCAATAGCTAAATGATACGAGCGACATAAGCGATGCTAGAGTCCCTCTCAGCTCACAGATGGAAGTAAATTGAAACTTAATTCGATTTGGTGCTTAGCAAGTCATACGCAATTGGAATATATATATATAGCTTCAAGACAAGCTTAAAACTCTTTTTAGCATTTAACTTGGATTGATTGATGTAAAAAACTGGACAGCAAAGCTTCTTGCACCCTACCTTTAATCTTCCTGTTTTTCTTTATTTGTTTTTTATTTATGAAAAAGGTGGGTTTTGAACGTAAATGATAACATAGATTAATATCAACAAGTCAAATCGATAAGATTTTTTTTAATAATAATTATCTTATCCAATAAGTTGGATAAAATATTTCCAGACTTGAATCAAACATATATTTAAATTCACGTTCTCCTGTATTTTTCATGCCACCCAATTCCATAAAAAAATCCTCAGGTTCAGCAGGACTTTGATGGGTTGGGGTTCAATTTGCATCACGTAGCTGGGCTAGCCTGAATTAAAAGAAATTGGGCCAACACTTAAAATTTTTTGTTTATTGTTTTGATTTGTGGGTCAAATAATTTATCCCTCATTTTTTCTAAGCTATTAATTTGTGGGTCAAGTACTTTATACCTCATTTTATAACCTATTTAGCTTACTTTCCAGGGCTCTTAGCAACAAAACGCAGCCCAATAAATACCCAAGTCTTGTGGGCAACCTTTGAGGGCCGAATTTCGACTATAGGCCACAAATCATTAGCCCATTCATTTTCCAAGATAATCTCCTCCTGTTCCAGGGTTTGCTTTTGAAACTTTGGAAGTCTCCGATTTTCTTAAAACAATGCAATCAAAATTTTTTTTTTCGTTTTTATAAATATTACATTTAGTAGTTCATTCCCAACATTATACATTAATGTTATTAATTATTTATTTTCTATTAAAAAGCCCTCTCAATTAAAAAACTTAACCTATTAAATAATATCTTATAAATGATTTTATATTATTTTTTAATAATAAATAATAACGGGTGTTTTAACTACTTGGAATTAGCCCAACAGATAAAAAAAAAAAAAAACTGCTACAGAAAAGGTTAGAGTCAAGGTTGTAAATGCTTAGGATAGCGATTTGATTTTAGAATTATGATAAGAATTTAAGGTTACTATAATAAAATCTCATAACTATGAAAACAAGTTTGTAATATGGGCAATTACGCTCAAGGGAGGCAATCTCATATCAAATTTAAAAAAAAATTGTGTTTAAATCTCGAAGTTTTAATTTTTTTTAATTATATTCTTTAAATTAAAGTTGATTTCATATGAAATATATATTTTGTTCCCCTAAAAGTTTATATGGATGTGTTGTTCATAGACTTCATCAAAGAGGGAATTAGTTTTGATATATTAAGTTGGCTCGAGAAACGCCATCGCAATTAAAACCCAAAAAAGAAAAAAAAAATCTTATGGTTTTCCTTAATTGTTATTTATTTTCATGATCTCACCCTACGATTTCCGATACTGGAGTCCCCACAACTTAAATTCTATAGAACATTTTTTCTCTTTTTAAAATAAAATGGTATATTATCACTCTTTAAAAGAACAAAAATTGCTATAAAATCACTAGCTCGATCCAAAAGGAAGAAATTAAAATAACATCATGGTCCGATTGAGCTTTCTACGTGCCCCTTTTGTTTTTGTGCCTTTTTTCCAATCAAAAGTACCTTTTGTCTCTTTATTAAAAATTAATAACGTGTGGTAAGTGGATATGTAACGCTGCTTGTACCAATATATTAAAAGGTGCGAATAAATTATTATTATTACATCCATAAAATATTGTTAATTAGAATAATATTTTATGTTTTGTTTTGTTTATTTTTTTCATTTAATCTTTTAAAATTTATTTTTTTATTTTTTTTATTTTAATATTATATTTTTTTTGAGAATTGTACTTTATAGGTTTTTTTTTAATAATGGGTTATATATGAATATCATAGATTTAATTTTTTTTAATTTGATATTAGATATGCTGAAAATGAGATTTCAAAATGTTTTTTATTTGGTTTTTTATAAATTCAGGTCGACTCATGTTGATATGAATTTTTATTTTTTTAATTAATTTTTTTCATCGTTTAACATTGAGTTAGTTAAAAATTAAGTTTTATAATTTTTTTTTATAAAATTATCTCAATCTCAAAACATTAAAAAGTGTGGCTAAATCATTGTATCCAAATCCACAAAACATTATTAATTAGAATATTTTTTTAATTTTATTTTTAAATTTAACCTTTCAACAACCAAATCTTTATATTTTTAATTTCATCATTAACTATTAGATTATTTTAAAAACACTTTTTAGAACTTTATTTCTTAATTCATGTATGTTGGTTACATACCAATCTCATATATTTAGTTTTTTTTTTTTATTTTAACTTTCAACATTAAATTTGTTGGATGCAAAACTTTGTAATTTTTTATTTTTTTTCCTATGAATTTATTCTTATATCATGATTTAGGTTATCAGTTTAACAAGTTAACCCATATTGACTTGGATAATGTTTTTGCTATTTTTTTAAAATTTTATCATTTAATATTGAGTTGATTGAAAATTAAACTTTGTATTTTTTTTATTTACTTTCTATAAGTTTATCCTGATCCCATAAGTCAAACTATGAGTTTGGTAAATAGACTCAGGTTGACTCTATTTATTTTTTATCCTTTTTTAATTGAATATTTTTTTTATTAGGTTTCATACTTTTTTTGAATCTTTATTCTATGAGATTATTCCAATCTCATGATATATGTTGTAGATTTTGAAGTTAATCTTATTTATTTTTTTGGATCTTGTTTTATTTGAATATTTTTTTAATTAGGTTTATTTTTTTTTTAATTTTTTTCTTGTAAGTTTATCATAATCCTATCATCTAAGTTATGTGGTTGATTATATCTTATAAGCGTGATGATCCGACTCTACCTTTTTTATGAGGCTAAGTAAAGTATAAAATAAAATTACCATCTTTTGCTTCTCGAAAAGCCACCCTACCTAGATTATTACCTTTTTATATGGGAAGAGATGAGCATTACTACTATTGATGCTGAGACCCATAAGGAGATAGAAGCAACAGATAGAGACTTGATAAAAAGCCTATGAGCTAAGATATTAGTACTAAACTAGAGTTCCCTCTGCTGTGACTTCTTCTTGTTATTATTAAGGTTGATCTGAGTTGTATTGTTTCATTTATTTTATTTTTTTTAATTGAATATATAATGATTCAATCTTTTTTTTAATTTTACTATTTAATAATTCAATCTTTTTTTCTATTTTTTTAAATTTTATTTATTATTATTGAGCTCAACGCTTAGTTAAGCTAAAAAAACACTAGCTCTATTAGCTTTGCTAAACCTATATATGTTCGGGCTCGAAACTTTACTGGACTCAAAGATATTAGATCTAGTATATTTATCAAATCCATTTATGATTGATTGATTTTATTAAAAAAAAATATACATGACTTTATAATAAAAAAATCAGAGCTGGGTTTCATAGCCTTGCTAAACACATGAATGTTTAAACTTAGTTCTTAAATACATTCAGATTGTTTATACTATCTACCTGAAGCCTAATTCTTCTCACTAAGAATCCAAGTAAAAAATATATACGAAAAATATAGATCCAATAAAAAAACATCGTTAATTTAGTTTGTTTTTATGTAATAAAATTTTAAAAAAATCTTATTATATTAATTTTGTTTTTTTAATCATTTTTCTTTAAAATTTATTCTTTTATTTTTAATAAAATTCACCAAATAAATAAATAAATAATTGTGATTAATTTTTAAACTTTTATTCCTTTAGGGTTTGAAACAAAATTAATTATAATTTGAAATCAATGTTTTGTCATAAAGAAAAAAATTAGAAAAAATAGTAGTACAAATCTTTCAATAGAAAACAAAAATCGATACAATTACTCAAATTTTAAAAAATATTAGTACAAATATTTTAATAAAAAGAAAAAATGGAAACAGGAAAGATAAATAAATAAATATAAGCACCGATTGGATCATTATTTTTATAATTACATAAATGGAATATAATGAGGTGTCGAACAACAATCAATTGTTAACAAAAAGATAATTGAAGTACCTTTCAATACAAAAAATAAAATACAAACAGTTAACTTTTTTTTTTAAAAAAAATACGAACACAAGTACTAGTTTTATAATTAAGTAATATATGTAACGGTCAAAAGAAGCCCACCCTAAGGAGGAGGTGCTCAGAATCTCAGGGGTTTTTAATGTCAATAAATCTAATTGGGATTTATGTTCCATTTTAAATGCCAGGTCGAATGACTTTAAAACCTAGCTAACCATATTCAGATTTCTAAGCTTTGCTGAAAAGGTTACTTAATGATTTTGAATGCAAATAGATGTCACTATACGAAGATACTCCAACAAATATGAGGAAGAAAACAAGCAAGTTTTTAGGAGTACGGTAGATTTGGTGTATTTTACTTTTTTAAAAATATTAAATAAATATTTTTTATGAATATTTTAATTTTTTTTTGTGCTAATATTAAAAATAAAAAAATTAATATATTTTCAAGTGATAAAAAATATTATATATCGTAATACCAAATATACATATATAAAATGATAATACAGCAGGACAAGAAACTGGTAAAATTTTCAATTGCCAACAATTATAATTAAAAAAATATATATATGTTAAATTCTTCAATTCAAACCTTCTGTCTTGTTGAAATTAGAGTACTTTAGCTTGCAAAATTCATTGATTGCTCCTTCCCCACCCCCTTTACCTAGTAAAAGCAAATGTCGTGGACCAATGCGATCGAAATTAACAAATATGAAAATGTACTATATAATTCCTAGAGGTGTACAAGTTTGGAACAATAAGGTCCTCGAATTGATGACTTGAATTATTAATATAAGCATAGAAAAATAGAAAAATGTACAAAACCATAACTTGGAATTGGGAATCACGTGATGCCATTAAGACAAAACACCCCGATCAATTGATTAATTAACTTAAGTTGAAGAGTGAAGAGAGATGATGAGAATTGAGAGCGAGAACATTTTGAACGTGAAGGATTCAGTCAAAATATCCAAGTAAAACTAATTAAAATTGTAGTGGTAATAAATAATTTTTTTTGTTTTAATTTATTTTCCTAACATAAAGGAGATCGATGAGGAATGCCTTTTCTTCTACTCATGTTTGAAGCAATGTCCTCATCAGAAACCTTATTCATTGATCTTGCACATACGTATAATCCACTTCTCTTCTTCCGTACAATCTCACTGCTGGTCATGCTCATGTTTTCGGAGCCCGATGAACTCGAAGACCAGCTCATTGGCTCATCGGAGTCCACGACTGTTGAATGAGGTGTCTCATTGGTCATCTCATCATCAGCTAAATCTTGAGGGATAAAGAAGTCAGGCCCCAGAGTTAATGTGTTGCATCTCCTCAAGTATGGAGAAAGATCCTTGTAATGTTTCAGCACAAAGTCCACCTACAATAGAAAGAAACCTTTTAATGTTATATATTAATTGTCATATGGCTAGGTTATTAAGAATGAATGATCGATCATAATTAAGACATCCCTCTAGAAATTAGGTCTGTCCTAGAACAAACACACACACATGTATAATTCTTTATCTCCTTAATTATATATCATTTAAGTTGAATTAACTTGTATTGTTAGTGTATGCCACATTTTCTATCTCGTTTGAAGATGATCTGTGGAAATTTGATCATAATTGAGCGCAGCTTTATTATGATATGCTCTTTAATTAAAAGGGTAGTAAAATGAATATATTTCACCAATGGTGGAAAAACCCTAATTGGGATTTAGCATGAAAATTGAGTGGTGGAGTACCTTGCAGCCAAGAGAGCAATGAGTAAAGGGTTCTTGAAGGCTTCTGTCACAGGAAGTACAATAGTTTCCGGCCCCTTTGAATTGCCTGTTCTGAGGTCTCTTCTTGATAAACACCACTTTAGCACTGTTTATAGTATAGGGCTACAAGGAATGCTAACAAATTAATATTAAGCAAACTACGTACTGAATTTTGCTAGAGCAACATATCAAGACAGAAAATTAAGATTGTTTAGACTACTAACCTGAACATTTGAGCAATCTATCAGCTTTTCGAGGTCTTCTAATCGGACAACATCATGATAAACATAACGGCGAACTTGAAGGAGCCTATGGAAGCGATGAGATGGTATACAATGAGGGCAAATACTAATGCAACAATCCAAACAACATACGTTCTTTTCATTCTTCTTTGCAGTTTCATGATAAGAGCACCCCACAAAGAACTTCTGTGCGTAAAGCGCTTCCAACCATGCAGGCTTTTGAGTTCCCTAAAAACACACCATGTTCACAAAAATTAACAAGAATTAAGCAAAAGAGACACTTAAAAATTCAGAACATGAATCAAAATTCAAGAGAATTTCGCTATAGATAGAGATCAAGAGACAGAGAGAGAGAGATCAGTATGACACACACCATGATCACAAAAACGAACAAAAAAAGACGAGCCCTCTTGAGCTGATACCAAGATAGTGGTGTAACAAGAGGAGAGAGAGATTAGGGTGAGCAGATAAGAGTATTTATGGAGGTTCACAAGAGATGAAAGGGTATATATTTATTCCTTGGAGAAATAGACAACATTTTGTCAATTGGGAGGGCTTGTACTTATATGCGTGAGGGTGTGAGGGGAGAGGGAGGGAGGAGGGAAAGGAAGTATTATTAAATAAAGAAAGTAAGATATGAGGAGAGAACGTGGGAGCTGTTTCTGTGTCTCCCATTCTCTACCACCCCTTTAAACTATTTTTTCTCTCATCTTCTTGGCTCAAGAGCTCTAATATTGCTAAACTAACTAAACTCTTCTTGGAGCAGCTGCCCTAGCATATATTTTTTTTGCCCGTTTCTTTCCTTCTTCAATTATCAATATCTTTTAGATGAGCTACACCCTTGAGTTTGGACCTGGAGATGGGAGAGATGCAGCAATTTGTTCAATATATATACTGTAATAAGTTACAAATGTATGGTTTACTTTGTTTACAAATGGTCATTTATGAGTTGTTGATAGCTAGCAATCATAGAAAATTGTTTGATGAATGTCATTAGAAGAGCACTATTAATCTTATCAAAAGATTCTCCCCCAAATAGTATTTCGCAAAATTTCAACTATTGAATTTACAAGATTTATTCATTCATTCTTAGACAGTTATTTTCGAAAGAATATTCTGTAAAATTGACATAACTCTCTTCATATAAGAACAATTTACGTACTATTCATTTATCAGCCTAAGATGATTTTAAAATACGGCTATAATTAATTCCTTCTATGCATATCTACATCAAGTAGCAGGCAAAAAGTTAATTAGTTGAAGTTAAGAGCACAACTTATAGTGGGATTCACTATAAAATTGCACCTTTTCCATAGAACTTCTCCTTTTGCCTTAAATATTGCCTTTTGTCACATGTTTTTCATCGAGTCTAATATTACACAATTTCTCTCATTCTTTTATTTCAAATCTACTCCAAAAGCATGCGGTAAAATCATATGACAAGCAGCTGGGTGGCAATATCAACAGCATAAATTTATTTTTTAAGAAATCTTGTAATTAATTAATTAAACCTTAATAATGACCCGAACTTATAAAAGTATGGCATGCCCAAATTCTGTCTGAGTGCACGAACCTCACACGAGTGCTTGACTTGCTGGGTTCCCAACTATATACACGAGTGCTAAGGGAGTGTATAAACAAGTGGTTCTAATTCTAAAAATAATCATATATTGATTAATTATTTTAAAAAAATGTATATTCTTAGAACTATTTAAAAAGAGATAATTTAATCTTAATTAACATACAAGTTATTCAATATATATACATCCCTTATCATTAAAAAAATAAACATTTGACTTTTGCTATATCAGCATATCAGGAAATCTATTTGTCAAGGTAATTATTACTTCTATGCATCTGGTCGGTATTTACGGATTTAACATTACAAAATATATATCAATTGGACTTTGAACTGATGATACAAAGCTAAGAACCAGACATGTACGAGGAAACCCGGT
Source organism: Populus pruinosa (assembly GCA_026413675.1). Classification (NCBI taxonomy): domain Eukaryota; kingdom Viridiplantae; phylum Streptophyta; class Magnoliopsida; order Malpighiales; family Salicaceae; genus Populus; species Populus pruinosa. Next base: position 4,502,422 of record CM048597.1, on the reverse strand, counting down.
TTTTCTGGAATCAAACATGGCAACATTAAGCAACCAACCACTCCACTAGTGAGCTAGAAGCTGTGGTTTGAACAATAATTTGTGGTCTTGTAACAAACACCAGACAGACAAACACAACTCATTGAGCACTTGCTAGTGAGATTTATTAGGCTTATTAATATGCCCTTTTACTAATTTTGAGAGAACTTTTCTTTGCCTTTAGGCTCTCGCCAAGAGCTAGACGTCTTGGGTTTTGCCACTCTTTGTATCATTCCGCTTATGCCCTTCTAGTTTATCCCTAGCTAGACCATAAATCTTTCGGTTGTCAATCATAGCATGCCATATTACAGCACCGATGGCTCTTCTTTTGGTAAACATATTTACTCAAAAACAGGAGAAGGTTTGATTATATATTACTTTACTTCTGTAGAAAAAACCAACTCTCGTTAAGAACTAATTATATGCCTAGGCTTTGAGTTGGCGTTGGACAAGTACTGATAGCAAATTTGACAATTCATTGGCCATATCTCTTTTACAAGAATAATTAATCGCTTGACATTTGCTATAAAGGACATTAATAATTACAACAAGCATAATCAGATTCTTCAGGGCAAAATCTCAGGAATAGTACTCAATGTCATTTATTTGCTTAAACCATAACAAATCTCAAGATGATCTGTGTAATTTATCCTGAAATAAGCTGTTTAGACTTGGATTTTTTTTCATTTTCTGTACACAAAGTGACTCGAATCTGAACATTATTAAGAGTAGAAAACATGTAAATTGAACTTATTGGCTAATGATCATTTCCTATACATCAACCATCAATTGATTTTATGACTTCCTTTTTGGTAAAGTCTGTCTTAGTGAGATTCATACCGTTCACAGCTTGCCATGTTGTGACTTGTGTTACACTGCAAGCAAAAAAAAAAAGAAAGTCTAAGAGTAAAAAGAATTTGTTAAGAAATCACACATTTGTTTTCAAAAAAGTAAGAAAACAAAATCATGATTTGAGCCACGGAGCTGATTGGATTGAATAAACTTATTTTGTGTAACAATATTAGATGTATTGAATTAAGAAAAAAGAATGATTGATTATAATAAAAAATATATATTAAAAAAAGTCAATGAAAATATATTTCAATCTAATCAGGAGTGTTATAAATAAATTAAAAAATAATAGGGGATAAAATAACCTAATTACACTTGTCAACATGTGATTCATAAATGAGATTATTATAATTTTTCAAGAATAAAATGTGTCAACAAATAAAATTAAAAAATATATCAATTATAAAAGAAAAAAAAATAATATCATACATGTTAACCTTTGAAATTTGCTACCTGAATTATAAGTATGATGTAACCCAATCAGAAAAAACCACAATCCGAGAACCAAATTCTAGACAAAAAAAAATAAGGGAGGAAATAATATTAATTGATTTAAGGGTGAAGTTTTTAAAAATTCAAACATTTTACAAATAAAAAAGAGGATTAAATCTAAAACCAAAAGAAAAATAAAAGGGAAATTAATATTTTAATATTAAAGGATGAAATTGAAAATAAATTTAATTTAACAAAAAAAACGAAGACCAAATACCAAATAATGAAACAAGGGGGGAATAATATTCATTGATTTAAGGGGAAAATTGAAAATATTAAAACATTTCATATAAAAATAAAAAAAAAAACCCACGAAAAAAGAATCATATATGAAACCAAAAACAAATTTAAAATTTTAATCAAAATGAAATTAAAAACAAATTTAAAATTTATAAAAACTTCAAGACAAAAAAAAAATAAAAAGAGAATCGAATGAGATATCTTAGAAAAATTAGAGGCCAACATTTTTTTTTCTTTACTTCAACAACACCTTTTTCTACACAAAGATATAAAAAAGGATAAGAAAAAAAAAGAGTCAAACAAATATACAACACTACCTGCACCATTAAATATAAACGGAAATGTCATGAGATTTTAAATACCATCAGGATTATAGAATTTTCAGTTAATAACATTGTCATACGCGCTGCTTTAATCAGGAGGGATCCTAAATGATGGTACGAATTACACACGAGTCAACAATTTTTTTGTAAAAAAATTTAGTATTTATTTTAAAATATATAATTGACCCTGTTTTAACCTTATAATCACAAAAAAAAAAAAGCCACCATGAAAAAATAAGTAAGCTCTTAGACCAAAGTTTAAAAAATTATGGTTCTAGGGGCAACCAAGTAAATTCACTTTGTATTTATTCCTAAAATATTAATGTCTCTCTTTAAAATATGAAATGGCCCCTGCATTTAAGTCACTACTACAAAATAATCACATTGAAAAGATGAACAAGCTCTTGGATCCAAGTTAAAAAATTTCTGATTCAAGGTGCATGCAATCAAGTAAACTGAATGTGTATTTTTGAATAAAAAGATGAGTTCGCCGACCAAGCAAAGGTATATTTATTTTGATTTCAAGGACATTATAGGCATTACACTGCAATTAAAGAATAAAGAATTTTGTCACCTCAATAAATATCACACTGTATTGGATGATTGCAAGAATGAAAATATCCAATCTTGATTGCATAAGATCAGCCCTGGGTGCTTTAGAGTTTCTAAGTTATAAAGCATAACACATTTTAAAATATATAATAATGTTAATAATAATAATAATAAAAATAATAATAAGATATTTGGGACTAAAACTAAACCATTTTTTTATATATATATTACTTCTTAAAATATCCATCACACACCAAGTGGATTCCGTCGATGATTATTGTGATTTTTAAGGGGTGATTAGGGAAAGATCTTCGATTAGAAGCAACATGACAAGTAAGAATTTGAAGCAAAATAAATAAATGTATAAAATGATAAAGGGTTACCGACCCCCACGTGCCATGGAAAGCAAAATGGGATTCCAGCAGGAAAGAAGGTCACGTGCAAGGGATCCAATGGCCTGAGACCGACTTCGAAAAATAAACCGAGGGAAACCCTAATAGGTACTTGTTCTCGGACTGGCCAAATATTCCTCTTTATTTTTCTTTTGTAGCTGTGCATTTTGTTGGCTGGTCAAAGGTCAAAGATACAGAAGATAACAGAGATTATATGATGGGTTCCTTTAGGGCAAAGAGCATAGTAGAAGAACAAACAGAAAGCTGGTCAGCTTGTGAGCCGCACGAGGGGTTCTCTCTGGCCATATTTTAGACTTCACAGACCCACTTTGCCTTGTTTAAAAGGGCTTCTTTATTGGTCGAACCACTTCCTCGTGGACTATTTTATTCACTTTTGCCCTTGTTTTCAAGGACGGGGTCATGTGCCAACCCTTTCCACTAGACCCTGACTTAATCATTTAATAACCTCTCATCATGTGAGTTCATGAGTCATGCCTGCATAGATTATAAGTTACAAATATCAGTCCAAAACCATAAGTCCATTTCATCAGTCACAAGAATTGGATTGCAGATTGATTCCACTAAACTATTCATGATCGATCCTGCTACAGAACTCCATCAAGGTGGTCCTGTCATGAGGTAAACCGGTTTACATATGGTGCAGAAATGCATATGTGCATGCTTGACCGGTGATAACACAAAGCTAAAACCAATTTCATGAACCCAAGGCGGGCAAAAAGTGGGTTTGATCTGCGTATCAAGACCTGACTGATCCATATTTTGCCCAACCATCGCTCGTTAATTAGGTATGTGTTTGCGGGGATCGTTACAATGATTGTGGACTCCAACCATCTCAGCAGCATTAATTGCTTTCATATCACTTTCGACAAAATCTAAAAACAGAAAGGCCTCGCCTGTGATTAGTGACAACTAGCCACTGATGAGGTTCTAATCAGACAGTAAAAGATGGGACTTTTTCATCAACAATGACACTTTACATCTCCCTAGGTTTATCACCTTTAAGGTCTTTCTATTATTTAAAATGTCTATACAATATTCTGTATCCCAAATCAGCAATGAATGATATAGCCAGTCTAGATCAAATGATGTTCAAATGAACAAAGCCTTCTTTCATGGCTTCTGAGCAGAGAACATGATGAAGGATCGCTGAACAATTCTTGTGTAGTTGGTAAGACCACATGTTGTGCACAAGTCTTCGATTTCCTCCTCTGTGAAATAGTTGTAGTTTTGCATAATCCTCTGCCGGATGCATCAACAATGTTCGATCCAAAGAAAACAAAATATAGTCAGCATAGACCAAATGATCCTCCAATCATTTAGATTCAATTATACTCGTGAGTATGGACTACCCAGCAGTTTAGAAGGAGTTCCACCTATAAGTAGACACACCACAAGTAAAAACCTAAGTTACAAGAAGAAAGGGTACCACACTTGCAGGTTTCACCTTCGTAAAGCTGAGCTACCTTCTACTGTGCACATCCAACTTTCCCGACAAACAAGCAAGCAGTAGCTTAGGGTAGATGGTCAATTAACAGACCTGAACCATCCTAGTTTAGCACCTTTAGTACTCCAAGTTCTAAATAAATGCTGAAGTCTCCACGAAATGACATGGAATATAATTAAAATGTGAATTTAATATGTTATAGGAATGGACAAACAAAATAGAAGTACAAGGGTAAGCTTCACTAACAGATAATGTTTTAGAAACTTGAAAATTCAAAAACTTCATTGCTTTCCACTGCCTACTGTAAAATTCACAATCTAAATTAATCTGGACAGGATTTTCACCATTGCCAGTTTGGCAGGTGAGTATACCAGAGCACCCAACATTTAAAGGGGGAGATGCACAAGCACATACTGTTTTGCTAAAGGAAGTATCTCAAAGGCATAGTAATTAATTCAAACAGTTAATGTTACGCTTACGATTTAACCAAAAGAAAATAAAACACTTGATGAAAAGCATTACCTCTCGGAAAGGTCGTTCTATCCAGGAAGTGGTTGAACTGTATTGAAGAAAAGTGGTCCCAACAAAGACTCCACCACTTCGCAAAGCACGGCAAATTTCAGCAACCTGATATTAGGAGACAGTATCACTATTTGAACAACAGGCTTCTGAAGAAGATCTATATACATCCAATTGGAGTGAATGCGTTAAACAAAAACACACGCGCAAATAAGAAAGAAAAAATGTGCTCATTGAACGACAGGCTCCTGAAAAGTTCTATATACATCCAAATGGAGCGAATGCGTTAAACAAAAACACACTCACAAATAAGAAAGAAAACATGTGCTTTTGGACACAAGCTAGAATGGAACCTATACTTGCTGATCGTATCCCAAACCACTTCTATGCCTCTTTCCAGAACTCGGGCAATCAATTCTTGATTACTGGACCAACAATGCCATTCTACCCTGCTCACAACCTAATGCTTGATGCTTATGCACCAACCACATGATGGGCACCTAATATAATTGATTTTGTCATGTTAACCATATAACTTGAAATGATCAACTATGTAACTACATTTATCCTCTACATAAGGATCCGGCTGCCGGGATACTGCTGTTTAGAAATATCTACTACATTCCGAAACAAGAGAAGACGATAACTAAGGTATTGTGATTCTACGGTTACCATCTAGAATTTTCCTGGGGTGCTTATGAAAGGTCAATTTCCTTCCAGCTACTGCTGTAATTGTTGAAGAAAATCTTGGTAACCAGATATCAAACAACCTAAGCTGTAGAAAGTGTACAGTCCCTTGTAAGGAAGAAAAAATGGCTACAATCTTAATGATTTTTAACTCATCTTGTCTAGCAAGCTCCATTCACCACTCAGCATTCCATGTCAACTTCTACCCTTTTCTGGCCAGAAATGATCCCTTAAAGAATTTTAGTCCCTGTGTTTGGTAAGCATAATATAAGAAAGAACTAGCTTCCTTGAACATCACATTATTTTAGCCTCTACCTTTGACGTGAACCATATCATCAACCTTGATAAAAGACTGATTCAGGAATCAGGCCCTTTCTGGTTAGAATTGACAGAAATCAACCCTGGCCAAACCAGTTATTCTAGCAGCCCTGCATCATAACAAGGCTAAAACTTTCTTTAACTAACAACATATACCAGCATGACATCCTACACTCCAAAGGTATATTCAATGCGGGGATCACCTAAACAGAGTACGATGATGGACAAGATCAAGACATCACCAGACAGCAACATAGCAGGGACAAATTGCATCAGTTATTAGACATAAAGCGGGTAAGATTTCACTGCCTATTTTCAAATTCAAAGGGATTTTAGCACATTGGTTTAGAATATCCAAAAGCCTGAGTCACCCATAAGAAAATGAAAGGAAGAAAGATCACTCACAGCATTGGAAGCAGATGGCCAGCAATGCAAGGCAGCACCAGCATGAATAGCATCAACTGAACCCGAAGCAAAGGGAAGTCTTGAAACATCTGCCCTGACGAGAGCAAGATTTCTGAACACCATCCAAAAGAATTTGTGAATCAGTTCTCATTTTTTAAAAGAACCATGTATAGGAATAAAAAACATTGATGTTTGAGCACAATTGCTGATCTAACTTTTGAGATTCTAATTCAGGAAAAAAGAAGATTACCTCGTTGAGATAGTATCATCTTGCTTGATGAAATCATAGCATTGGCGAAGCATATTTTCAGAAAAATCAAGTGCAATAACTTTAGAATAGGTTCCAGATTTGGCAAATTTTCTGGAAAATAAACCACTACCACAGCTAACATCTACTAAAAGACCACCTTCTGTGGGTTTGAAGTACTCCTGAGCCATTTTGAACTGCAGTAACATCAAACTATTACAAACTTAATTAATAAATATGGACTCAAAAGCAAATTTCAGCAGAAATAAAGAACAAGAATGAATATTACTGCCATTTCCTCCGGTGTTAATTCCATTTCACAGTATATCATCTTCCGTGTTATCCAAGTTTCATAGAGAGAATTCATAAGTTGGCATGCTATAACTCATCTTTTCAGAATGACCTTAATTAAACATTCTCAATAAAGAAAAGACCTTAATTAAAGATTCCTCCTTGAGCTAGTGAATTTGAATTCCTAAACACACAGAAGGAAAACAAACCTCTTCATCAGGACCAGGAAAGCCACTTTGATTAAAATTTTGACGCCAGCCACGTTCATACAAGAATGAAACAAGTGGACTCCTGAACAAGGTGAAAGGAACCAACATGAGACATGACAATTTCCCCAAAACAATTCAATCCCATCACAAAATGTCATATTGTCATATTCAAAAAACACCCACTTTCCTATTTTTTCATCATAACTCAAAACCAAAGAAAGGATCTTGGAAATTGGGATTGAATATAACCGGCTACCTCTCTTCTTAACATAAACTAAGATGCATACCGCTAATAGAGACACTGGAATAAGATAAGCATTATTTCAAGGGTTAAAGACTCATGGGGTTATAAATGGGAGTGCATGAACTTCATACGCTTATTCATGGATGCATCAGCATAGTGCCAAGAATGATACAACAACATCAGTATCAGTAATGCATGTATACCGGAATAGCTCAGTACGAACTGGTTTGACTTCAGTGTAGTCCTTCATTCCAGCAGTAATGGTAAGGTCTAGATAGTTTTCTTTGCTGGAGTATGTTTTGTTGCATCTATTACACTTGAAACCAGACCGGTAGATTGCTGGCCTGCAGGTTTTGAGTTATTATTCTACCAGACCCAACAGAAAAATAAAAATAAAAATAAAATAAAACGGATTTATACCACTATGTGAACTCAACTTACAAGTTAAAACCTGTAGGACCTTTTCTTATCAGAGGTTGGTAGCATATTGGGCATGCAAATGGGTCAACCTCTAAAGTTTGACTCTGCTGTGTGCTTAATTCCTGAAAGTAAAAGTTATTAGAAATTCGATATGCAACTGAACAAGGATAAGATGTCACAATGGTCAGAAAAAAATCACAGGTGGGCAAAGAAACCTCCAGTTGGAACTCAGAAGAAAATCCTTTCCTATGAACACAGATTCAGTAGTGCCTCACTGTTAATTACAAGGACTAATTAAATGTCTATATTTTCCGAATTCGCATATCAAAATGAACACTCCTATCTAGAACTAGCAGAAAACTACAAAAGCCACCCAGTAATAGCCAAACTCTTTGATCACACAGTTCAGCAATAACTTCAAATTGCCAAAAGCTATCATGAATAATCCAATGTGACCTTTGATTCTTGAAAGCTCAATCTACTGAGCTATTTGCGAATGTTTACCAATTTGGGTTATAAACAGCGACAAAATTGACATTCAAAATTCTAACTTCTCTCAATAATCAACAGCTCAATCTATTGAGCTATTTGCGAATGTTTACCAATCTGGATTATTAACAATGACAAAACTGACACTCAAAATTCTAACTTCTTTCAATAATCCACAACCATCCCATTTTTCCTAGAAAAACGCCAAAGATAAATTCAAAACCTTTTAGAGCAGCTCAATTTTGATTCTTAATTCACAAATTTATTAACTCCATAACTGAATATAAAAACCCAGAATAGCGGAGAAATTAAAACGTTTATTTTTTTAACATCCCTCCATTTTTCAATCATTTTTTCTCAGCAACCAAACAAGAACGACCCTTTTACCAGTACTTCATTTTCACAACTCACAAGTATCCAAAAAACTATAATTAAGTATTCCAATTCACAAAAAACCTGTAGTGGCAGTGGTGGTTTATTGTTAAAACAAAAAAACACCAAGAAGTGAGTACAAAAGGTGAAAAGAGAGAAACGAGAGATGATGGTTTTACAGGTTCAAGAGAAACAGCTGAAGTGGCGCGAATTGTAGAGGGAAACCGAAGGTAGGTGAACCGGAGACGAGTGGCAGGAAACCGTGAATTATGAAAAAGATGAGGGTACTTTGGAGATAAAGATTGGTGAAGAGAAGCGGAAGCCATTGCCATGAAATATTTGCTTAGGCTTAGCTCTCGAGAATTCTCACCCTTCCTTGGTCTAATTTCTTGTGTTTGTGCGGTGTTCCGTGGAGCCGAGGCATCGCGTTTGTAATTTATATGAGTGATGAGGGAGTTTACAATTTTTTGTGGAGATGGTGGGACCACGTTAGTTTAAAGTGTACCTCTCAAATAACAAATATACCAAGGAAGGGTGATTTTCCATTGCCATAAACACTTCATTAGGAGTAATGTTTACGCCCTGAAGCTAAAAACAATTTCATTGTTCTTGAATCAGGAATATTTTGATATTTTTACCTGATACATCAGTTATTATTAATTTATTTAAAAATATTTTTATTTATTCAATATTTTACTAAATAATAAAATAATAAAATACTCCTAATAATAAAAAAATCAATTGTTTTAAATATGGGTTATTCAATATTTTTGTTTTTTATAAATAAAAAAATTATACATGTATCCTTAAATCAAAAAATAATTATTATTTGAGATGAGGGGTATTAGTATTTTTTAACCTTAGCTTGTTTTGTAAGTTGTTGGTTTAATCGAGAATAGTAATGTAATTAAACTTTAAAATAATATTTTTTAATTAAAAAAATTGATGACCTATAAAAGCTGCTGTGTAATTTCATCATCCCATACAGCAGCTCCTAGTGATAAAAAAAAAAGATTTTTCTGTATTCTTTTATTTTTTGGTATTTTTTCTTTTATTATGAATGAGATATATAGTTTAAATATGGGTGGTTTATCACAAGTAACTTTTTCTCTTTTTTTATTTATATTTTCTATCTTGATAAATACATCATGGTCCATATAGTTACTGATATTTTAGATTGGTTATTTTCATTTTGATTTTCGTTATTTTTTTGTTCAAGTTTTATTTATTTTTAATTTGATCCTTGTTTTCTAATTTGTATATATAATGTTTCTTGATTTAATTATTCTACTTTTGATTTTTGATTTTTTTTCTTTTTTCTTTTGTTAAAGTCTTTATGAATTTTAATTTTATCATTTAAATCAAGCTTATAAATTTTGTTTTTTTAATGATAATAATAATAATTTTAATTTGATCCCTTTTTTTATTTCTTATTATTTTTTTTCAGTTATTTTATCAAAGTTTTTATAGTTTTTAATTATCAAGTTCATGGTTTTTATTTTCTCAATAATAATAGTATTTGATAATAATAATAATAATAATAATAATAGTTTATTATGATAGTGAGAGTAGTAATAATGATTATAAGTTTGATAATAATAGTAATGATAGTTATAATTGTGATAGTGATAATAATAATAATACAAATAATAAAAATAATAGTAGTAATAATAGTAACGATAACGGTAATAACAACTATAATAATGATAATAATAATAATAATATTAACAATAATGAAAATAGTAGTAATAATAATAGTTTTTTATAATAATAATAATAATAATAATAATAATAATAATAATAGTGATGATAATAATGATTATAATAATAATAACATGATGATGGTGATCACACTGATAATAGTTGTGAAAATAATAATAATACTAATAAGATGTTACTATTATTATTAAAAATGATAATGCTATCAATAATGGTGGTGACAATAACAACACCAATGATGTTAGGAATAATAATATTGTAATTGTAATAATCTAATTTTAATAATAATAAAAATAGTAATTTTGATCTTTATTTTTTATATTGTTATTTTTTTAAATTCTTTTGCTAGATTGATTTTTTTTTAATTTCATTGTTTAATATTTAATTTATTAAAAATTAAACTTTATAATTTTTTTAAATTAAATATTTTAAATCTAATGAATTAGATCATAATTTTAGAAAGTTAATATAATTTTTTTTAAAGAATTTTATAATTTTTTTTATTTTTATATCAGGTAATTTTATTTATATAATTTAAATAGTGGGTTGGTAGGACATTTTCATGTTGGCTTAACTCTAATTGGTATTGTTACCAATTTTAAGACTTCTTTTATGTCATTTTTTGAACTTCATTTTAATATATAAACACTATTTCCTGTAAAAAAAATTTTATTGTTTAATAAGTTTTAGAGATTAATTTTTTTTTCTAAGGTTTTTAAGGTTTATTTTGATTATATTATTGCAACGTCAAATATCTAGATGATATTTTTAGTATATAATACAAAGTTAGACAAGTTTATATTTTAATTAAAAATTAGATTAATTACATAAGTACCATATATTTATCTGTAACATCTCCTTAATGCCAAGCACATTCTGTCTACCTCTCCTTTTTTTTTCTTTTTCTTTTTTTTTTGCAAAATACTCATATCTAGTACATTTTAATTACAAGTATTATTTTTAATTCATATTTGGAATTTGCATCATACATGAATTAGACTTTTTAGCATTATCCTCGCAACGCATGGAAGATTAGTCTAGCTATTTCAATAAAAACACATACATTAAATGATCGTTGCTGACTCCTCCATAAATTAAAAGGAAAAATCCGCGAGGATAAAAGTATAAAACATGATATATGGCTTAAATTTCTCAGAAAAAAAAAAGAAAAAGAACAGAGGATCGAAGAGAAAGAACAAGGAGATTACAACAAAACGATAGGAAGCAAAGACAGCTCGGCTAGAAGTGTTTGGATAAGAAAAGAAGAAGATATAACACAAGTTAACTTGTGATCCAGTTCATGTAGATTCAATTAATTTGTTTTATTGTATTACATGATAAGAAAATGAAAACCAATAAATGTGAAGGTCTAAATTGTTTAAATTAAGGACACAATTAAAAAGAAAAACTGTGATATATAAATCTTAGGAAACCAAGGACTAAATTGGAAAGTTAAATTAATTCAATTTAGGGCTTAAATTGAAAGAAATTCCAAGATTAAATATCTTAATTGAATGAAATTGAAAAATTGAAAAGCAAGGGCTACAATGAAAAGGAGGAAATATTCTAGGGACCTATTGGTTTTTATCTAATTCACATTCTTAGTCCAACTGTTTCCAATTGAATCAATTCAGTTCAATTTTCAATTCAATTTTGTCCAACTGATTCAACTTAGTCCTAAAGTAATTCATGTTTTATTTAAGTCCAAATAAGAAAATCAGTCTCTCAACTCGGCTTTTCAATCCAAAACACCAGATAATTTTGCAAGATCCCAGCTCAAGTTGATTGACTGCAATGAATTATCCAACAAATACAGCCCAAATTGAATCAATCCCCAAAATCTTGCCTTCACTTGATTTCCAGATCGTTAAATCTCCAGAACCCTGGCCTTTCCTCTTCATAAAAACACCAACAATCTCGAAACAAGGGGGGAGACAGAGCCAACAGCAGCCTCTCATTCACCCAGGATAAGAACAAGACTGAGAGGAAAAATCAACAAAAAAACCAAAAACATTACACACACCGCCCCTAACTTCTTATCCAAAAAGATAACCACTGTCCATGAACCAAAACAATCATTATAACCTCATTGTTTCTTCTCCCCCAGTAAAATCTATCACTTCTACCAAACATAAGACGACCTCCCTTCCAAAAAGAGAAAAAACCCATTATCAGAGCCCTCAATTCATCAACCTCCGCCATCTCTATTAGCCACTGTGAATCAACACCAACAACCCAACACTCAGAAGGATAATAAATCAGTGTATGTTATAGAAATGTAGCACAACTACTTGTTTAAATCTCATGATTACTGAAAATTAATATAAATATTAATTTTAAAATTTATAGAATTAGTTGAAATATACATAAGAATATTCATATTAATCTCAATAATAATAATAATAATAATAAATATATCAATACGTGAGATACATACATGGGCTAGCCTATATTTTTCTGCTGTCCTTTTGTTTTTGGGTGTTTCCCGTCAATTTCAAACCCCCACTAAATGCGTGTGTTATCTATGTGTTGTGCATGTTGATATTTTATTTGTAAACAAATTTTATATATGTGCAGTACAAACACTATTAGAAAATTAATAAAAATAAATAAAAATATCAATAAAATATTTTTATTTGTAAATTTTCAATGAATTTTACAGATAAAAATATACCGAGAGAATTATATTAGAAAAAAAATTAAACAAAATAAAAAAATAATAATTTACCAACAGAATTACTGAAGAAATAAATTTCATCTGTAAAATTTGTCGATAAATTCGTTGGTAAACTGTAAACACTATTTATTATGTCAATTATAAAGGAAATTATCAACATAAAATTCTATTAGTATTTTTCAAAGAGCTTAAAAAGTGTTCACTTTTCAATTGCATTGTTAATTGTTATTTTTATTGACAGAATCACCGACAGATCAAAAATTTATTGGTGTTATTTAGTGGTTTTATGAAAAAATTCGATTAATTTAAAATTTTTATTTAAATATTATAGACGAAATCATTGACGGATTGAAAAATCATCAGCGATTGTTGACGGTTTTTGAAATTTTTTTATGAAATTAAAAATTTAAATTAAATATTATTGATAAAATTACAGACAGAATAATTAAAAATATTAATATTTAATTTTTTATCGGTAAAACCATCGCTAATGCACCTCAATAAAAAGCTTGAATCCTTTTATTTCATAAAAAACAAACTTATTTCTAATTATTATTATTATTATTCACTATATGTAAAAAATATTAATATATATTTTTTTCTCTTCTCTTCTCCTTTTCTTCTCTTCGATGCTCATGTATATCTTTTTTTTTTATCCTCTAAGTTGTTTTATTAATTAATATGTTTTATAATTTTTTTTCTCTCTCCTTAGATTCACTTACAACTATATTAAGATAACATTTTTTTAATTTTTTTCATGATTTTTCCACTATATTTGTTTTTAATTTTATTTTTCATTGTTTTTGTTCTTAATAATTACATAAATGTTGTTGTGAGATTTTTTTTTCATACGAGATCAATTTTTAGTTGATTAATTTATAGGATTTTTAAATTTTTAGCAATTGCAACTTCATTTTTCTTTATATGAATTTTTTTAGTTGAATTTATTTTTTCATTTTATTTATTTGTTGCAAATTTGTTTGAGTTGATTTTCTTATTTTTTCCAAGCATTTTGAGTATATATTATAGAGGGTTGATTTATATTAATTTAATTATTTTATAATTTTTTAAAATGTTTTTAAATAGTTAAAGACAGAATGAAACAGATAATTTTTTTTATTCATCTATTCTGTCAGTAAATTCGTCGGTAATAATATTTTTTTATTATCAACGGATTTACTGATGGATAAAAAATTACCAATAAAAGATTCACCAACCGTGCATTCCCGTCGGTGACTTCGTTGGTAAGTTAATTACTGACAGAATATTTGTTTTATGTCGATGAAAAATTTTTATCGGTAAAACTATTAAATATTATAGCGAAATATTATCAGTAATAAATATTTCCCATAAAAATATTAAAAATTTATTTATTGATGTAAATTTACTTGTTGCACATATGATGTAATAATTTTAGTTGGGTTAATATCATCCATCAAGGCATATTGATTAAAAGTTATATCTTTTGGGTCCATTTTGAATTTTTTTACGAGCCATGTTAATTAAAAGTTGCATCTTTTGGGTTCATTTAGAATTTTTTTACTTGCATCTTTTGAATTTTTTTCATGAATAATCAAAATAACAAGTTTTTTTTTTTTTTAAGAGATTAATGTTAAAATCTACGACAAACAAATCTTATTTTTAGAGGACTAATGATAATATTTTCATGAATAACCAAAACAATAATTCTTTTTTTTTTTAAAAAAGAGACTGATATCAAATCATTAATTCTTTTTTTTTTAAAAAAAAGAGACTGATATCAAATCATTGTTCATGATAGTAATTTATCTCTAGTAACAAACATGGATATATTAGTTGAGACAAAACTTTTAACATCTAAGTACAATAGATATATCTATCATTAAAAGCCTTAGATATAACACACATAATGATTATTATCTTTCCTGTTATATAATTAGTAACTAGAATAGTACTTTATATACAGAAATCAAGTTATGTGACTCTAACGCAATATGCCAATACATGTGTGCTCATGGGCAGGGGGGTGTTCTCCAATTATGCCATCATCTCTTATTTGGAGAAAGATCTTTGGAATCCGATTCTGCACTTTCAAAAGCTGCAAGATGGAGATGTCGAGAATTAGTGCGCGACAAACAGATGTTGCCATGGCCTCAACGTCACAGCAAGAATTTGGTTCATGTCAAGGGCCTCCCAAAACCATCATTATAACCTCATTGTTTCTTCTCCCCCAGTGAAAAACGATCATTTCTACCAAACATAAGACGACCTCCCTTCCAAAAAGAGAAAAACCTCGTTATCAGAGCCATCAATTCATCAACCTCCGCCATCTCCATTAGCCATCGTGAACCAACACTAACATCCCACCACTCAGAAGGATAACAAATCAGTGCGTGAGATACGTGAGCCAGTCTGCCTTTTCCCACTGTTTGTTTTTGGGTGTTTTCCGTCGATTTCAAAGCCCTAATAAATGTTTGTCTTGTGTTGGTGTTGCGTATGTTGATATTTTATTTGTGAAAGAATTTTATGTACGTGTGAGTACAAATATTATCAGTAATAAATATTTCCCATAAAAATATAAAAAATTAATAATATAAAAAACTTATTTATTGACGTAAATTTATTTGCAGCACATATGATATAACAATTTGGTTGGTGTCACCATCACCCCCCACCAAGGCATGCTGATTAAAAGGGCTACAAGATGGAAATGTAGGAGATTAGTGCGCGACAAAGAAATGTTGCCATGGCCTAAACTCCACAGCAAGAACTTGATTTAAAGGGCCTATCATCATGTTCTTTGCTTCACAGTCTGGTTTACGTGCTATCTTCTCCACGTATCACAACAATGATTGGCTTCTGTGTTTCTGCTCGAGAGTCCAAACTGCTCAAAACTAAAGGATAAGCTTATCTCAATAAACAGTCCAAGCCGGTGCTATAGCTGACCACGAAACCTTTCGCAATCAAAAGAAAGAAAGTTGTCTTTATGCCCGCACGATGTCGCGGATTTTTTGTATGCTTATGCGTCTTGCGTTGTCATGAGTTCATGAAAAAAATATTAAAAAAATTATTGTATTTTATAATAATTATAAAGTTAAATTATTAATTAAATTAATATTAAAAAATAAAATTGATAAAGATAATTTAAAAAAATATAAAAAAAATTATGTAGAAAAACACTAGTAATCCATACTATTTCATGATAAAATCTATAGTTTTAATTCTCAATTAATTTAATATTAAAAAAATAAAATCAATAAAGATCATTTAAAAAAAACATAATTATCTTTGTTAATTTTATTTTTTTATACTAAGCTGGTTGAGAATTTAACTATATAGTTTTTTTCTTTAAAACATTATGGATTGCTACAATGTTTCATCGCATGATTTTTTTTATGATTTTTTTCAGAATTTTATTATTTTTAATATTGAGTTGGTTAGTAATTACAACTATAGATCTCTTCATGAAACACTATAGATTGTTAAGTGTTTCTCTATATAATTTTTTTTCCTTACGTTTTTATATTTTTTTAAAATTATCTTTGTCGATTTTATTTTTCTTATATTAAGTTGGTTAAAAATTTAATTTTTTAATTTTTTACTTGAAAATATTGTGGATTACAATAGTTTTTCTTCGTATTCTTATTTTTGTATGATTTTTTCATAAACCTACGATAACACAAAAGCATACCACGAGCTCGTGATATCTTGTTCTTTTTTTTTCTTCCATATTTTTTTTTATTTTTTTGGGTTTTACATGTTTTTTTTTAAGATTGTCGTTTTTCTTTATTTTCTTATTTTTTTTAAAATTATCTTTTTTAATTTTTTTAATATTGAACTAGTTGAAAATTTAATTTTGTAGTTTTTTTTTTAAATATTATGGATTGTTACAATATTTTTGTATATAGTTTTTTTCTTTTTTATGATTTTTTTTCTAAAATGATCTTTGTCAATTTTATTTTTTTAATACTGAGTTGATTGAGAATTTTGCTTTGTTCTTTGTAATTTTTTTCTTTAAAATACTACAGATTGCTACAATTTTTTCATACATGATTTTTGTTTTGTTACAATGTTTCCCAATATGTTTTTTCAAATTATATTTATCATTTTTTTAAAATATTAAGTTAGTTGAGAATTTAACTTTAATTTTCACCACATGTTTTTTTCTTTTTGTTTTTCTTTTTTCTTCCAAAACAGTCTTCTTCTTCTTGCTTTTTTTGTTTTTTTTTTCAAAATTGTTTTTTAATATTGAGTTGGTTGATAATTTAGTTTTGTAATTTTTTTCTTTAAAACACCATGGATTTTTACAGTGTTTCTCAACGTGGTTTTTTTTTATTTTTTTTTAAAAATTATCTTTATTGATTTTATTTTTTTTATATTGAGCTGGTTGATAATTTAGTTTCGTAATTTAAAAAAAAAAAACATTGTGAATTGCTACAATGTTCTCCCACTTGATTTTTTTGTTATAATTTTTTTTAAAATTATCTTTATTAATTTTATTATTTCTAGTATTGAACTGGTTAAGAATTATAACTGTAGATTTTTTCATGAAACACTATAGATTGTTAGAATGTTTCTCTGTATAGGTTTTTTTTCTACAATTTAATTTTTTTATAATTTTTTTTTAACTTTATTTTTTTAATATTAAACTGGATGATAATTTAATTTTATAGTTTTTTTAAATATTATAAATTACAATAATTTTTTTATATAATGTTTTTTTATTTTTTTTACAAACTCAAGATAATACATAAACATACTACAAAGCCGCAACATCATCCGCGCATAACATCTAGTGTTTCCCTAAAAGGCAAACACATTTCTTGCAATTATATCCAACTTCATTCCTGCAACTAAGTAGATGCAAAAAAACTCAAGCCAAATTAACAGAAGGGTGTTCTATTTGTGCAGAGAGCCTTGAGAATATTTAAAGATATGCTAATTTTTTTTTTAATTATATTAATATTTTAAAATCATTAAAGAATACATTAAAAATATCAACTCAATATCTTTTTAAAATACTAGAAATAAAAATTACTGCCATCCTAAGCATTTCAATTGATATGGTGGCCGGTCTATTCATAGAAACAAAAGATTGCACTTTTACATTATTGCCGTGAAGAACATGAGCCTCTGATGGATTTTGATATCACTACTAATTAATTAGTATTTAAGTAGACTGGTGCCCGCACTATATATATTGTATTATATTTTTAATAAAATATTTATACGTTGCAAGTGTATCTTTTTTAAAATAATTTAATAATTCCGGTTATAGTTTGTATTAACTAAATGAGCTGATTATATATATACACAAGGCAATGATAGCAAATGAAAAAAAAAAACATATATAAAAAAAGTGATTGTAATAACATGGGAAAAAAACCTTTATTCAAAAGCAAAGAATTTTTTTTTTATCTATTTGATTGTATTTCATGATTTTTTTTATTAAAATTAATTTATAATAGAAATTGATACATATATAAAATTTATTGAATAAAATAAAAGAAAAAAACTATGCAAGGCTCCATATATAAAAAATATAATAAAAATAAATATTTTATCTATAAAAAATATTTACTTTTCAAAAATTAAATACACCCAATATAATTAAAAATAATTTCTATTTAAAAATGATTAAAACCAAAAAATAACAAAGAAGAGGTATAAATTTAAAAATTATTTAAAAAATATATATAAAAATATTAAAAAAATAATAATAATAATTTTCTCTTTCTAACCCAAAATCTATCGACCTTCTCTCTCTCCTTCATTTAAAAAAAGTTAAAAAAAAAAGAGAAATAAAGTTTAAAATCAAGATTTAGTTTTTAAAAATTATAAAACCAATCACCTAATAGCTAAAATTATAGAAATAAAAATAATTTTTTTAAAAATATCTCAAAGTCACCATTCATGTTACTTGTGTTTTTCATTTTTTTTTAATTCAACCATTTTTTTTTAAAACATGGAATTAGGTTAAAATATGGACACCCAATCATAAAAAAAAAAATTAAGAATCAAAATAAAAAACCTTTAAAATTACATTACTATACTCGATAATGAATAATAAAAAATGCTAAAATATTTTACCTGCAAACTTTAGTTTTTGTTAATACCCTGTCCTAAATGCATCTCGCAGCTACAAAAATTTTTTTTGACCCTCTCAAGCCAAATTAACAGAGAAAAAAAAATGAAAAAAAATTACAAATTTTGCAGACATCAGACATGGTGCGCTTTTGGTACTGTAGCCGGCCCAATCAGAGAAGAACAAAAGATTCCACTTTTACATTATTGCCCTGTAGACCTTGGCCTTCGATGGCTTCAATATTACCTAGCAATATTGTAGATTGAAAAAAAAAAATTTGTGAGAATTTATTTTTTATTTTTAAATTAATTATTTTAATATTATTTTAATTATTAAAATCAAAATAATGTTTTATAGTATGAATATCTTTATAAATTTTATAAAGTGAATGTAGAGAATTAGGAAAAAAAAATTTACACTTTCAATAATTAAATTTTATTTTATTTTATATGGTTTATATTTTTATATACTATCAAAAAAAATATTATTATTTTAATAATTATTTTAATAAATTAAATCAGGTCCATCACAGACGAAGCCTACCCAATAACCAACAAATATATTACTATTTAATGCCATGATCCTAAATGCATTTCTCAGTTGACCCATGACAGATGGAAAAGCAGATTGTTATCATCGGAGCAGGAGCAAGTGGCCTTGTTGCCTGTAAGTACGTTCTCAACATTGGACTCAACCCGATTGTGTTTGAAGCTGAAGATAGAATTGGAGGAGTTTGGTCACATACTTTGGAGTCAACCAGACTGCAAAACACCAAAGAAATTTTCCAGTTTTCTGATTTTCCATGGCCTCCCTCGATAATAGACACGTATCCTACTCACACTCAGGTGATGGAGTACTTTGAATCTTATGCACAACATTTCAACCTCTTTCCTTGCATCAAGTTCAACTCCAAGGTCATCGGCATAGACTATGTTGGGGTGTCTGATGAAGAGATGGAGTCATGGGCTCTTTGGGGTGGGACAGGCAAGCCCTTTGGCACCGAAGCGAAATGGCATGTCAAAGTTCAAGACACAAAAAATGGCAGCATACAAGTAAGTTCGTTTTTTCAAGAAGTCAATTAATATATATATATCCATGTTGTTATGGCCTGTGGTTGTGGCTATTTTTTCATAATACCTAATGAATTATGTTGGTCAGGTGTTTCATACAGAATTTGTTGTTCTTTGCGTTGGACAATTCAGTGGCCTTCCAAATATTCCAGAGTTCCTTCCAAATAAAGGGCCTGAAGTGTTCAAGGGCAAGGTGATGCATTCAGAGGACTTCTCAGCCTTGAACAATTCGACTGCAGCAGAGTTGATCAAAACAAAGAGAGTTACAATAGTTGGTTCTCATAAAACTGCAGCTGACATAGCAGCAGAATGTGCCAACGCAAATGGTAAGAAAACTTTCTGTTAAGGTAAATGTTCCTACTTGAACTCTTTTATCAGCTTAATGAAAAGACTTGCGTGTCTCGAGTGATTCCTTTAAGAAGCAGCAAGGGCTATGCTATGTTCGAAAAGGCCACTTCATTTAGTTAAATCTGTGGATGGAATGCTTGATTAAAATCTGCGTTCTCGTCATTTGAAGTTTTACTCTGCCTTTCTATAATCTATGATTTAGGAGTCAAGTACCCTTGCACAATGATTCAAAGGAATGCTCACTGGTTTTTGCCTAGTGACAAATTGAGTGGACTTCTACTTGGTTTCTTGTACTTCAATCGATTCTCGGAATTCTTGGTTCATAAGCCTGGTGAAACATTTCTATTAAGTTTTGTGGCCACCATGCTTTCACCCTTGGTAACTTCTATTTCACTCTCCCAATTGCTTTTGTTCATGATTGTTATATATGTGTGAGTTGCTCTGAATTATTATGCCAATATCTTGCTTTTAACTTTTTAGAGATGGGGAATTTCAAAACTCATTGAGACCTACCTTAGATGGAATCTTCCACTGAAGAAGTACGGAATGTTACCAAAAATCAGCTTTCTTGAAGATGTGTCCGCCTGTCAGATTGCAATGCTGCCTGACAAATTCTACGACAGAGTTGAAGAAGGAAGCATCATTATCAAGAATTCCCAAATCTTAAGCTTCTGCGAAGAAGGTCTAATCATAGATGGAGAAGATCAGCCAATAGAAACAGATGTTGTGATTTTCGCTACAGGATTCAAGGGTGATGAAAAACTGAGAAACATTTTTGAGTCTCCTGTTTTCCAAAACAACATAATGGGGTCACCGACCTCTACAGTTTCCCTCTATAGGTCTTTTGTTAACTTCTTATTTCTTGCCATCTATCTTTCCATACGTTCTTTAAGTTTCTCTATGAATGCATCCAGCTTGATATTTCATGGTTAGTACTAAAAAAATCTCTTTTGCATTCCCCTCAGACAGATAATTCATCCTCGAATTCCTCGATTGGCTATCATAGGATACAATGAGAATTTCTCAAATTTGGGTCGCTCAGAAATCAAAAGTGTATGGCTATCACAATTCCTTGATGGCAACCTTGAATTGCCAAGTATAAGAGACATGGAAAAGGAAGCAAACATGTGGGCAGATCACATCAAAAAAGTTACAGGCCGCTACTTTAGGAGAGCTTGTATTAGCAACTCAAGCATATGGTACATTGACCAACTTTGCAAGGACATGGGATGCAATCCCAGAAGAAAGAAGGGATTTCTAGTAGACTTGTTTATACCATATGCTCCAACAGATTATGCCGGTCTCACTAGTAAGTGAGGTTGTTCGATGTTTGTGAAAACTCCATCACAAGTTGAAACTATGTAATTTTATATGCTAGCTCCTGCAAGCTGCTCAAAGCAGAATAACTAGTTCAGGGCAATGATATTCTCTGGGTGGCAAAATAGTAATGGATTTATATTTCCAGTTTATAATTAGCCTTCTGCTTAAAATTTAACCAGGAGTCGTGGACATGACTGTTATAATTGATATGTTTCCTAAGCCGAAGCAACATTTTCTTCCGTATTCCATGACCTTCGTTAAGGCATATACCAGATGAAGATTTATTTGTCTTAGAACTTCTCCCCCATTATATAGTTTTTGGTTTTTCTCTGAAACTTATCAGATTTGATCAAGCAGCATTGCAGACCAAGAAATTTTCACATTTCAGTGTAAATATGCATATTTCAATGTCACGGGGGTTCCCTTTTAGGCCATGGTGTTATATTACTTAACGGATACCAATGTAGCACCACTTTTGTAGTAAAAGATAAATGAGAGGACCACAACAATTGTTAGGTGATAGGACTGGGCTGCGTACCATCAAAACCAAAAAAGATGTGAACTTCTTAAAGACGAGGCCACAAGAAAATAAAGATAGATAAACTGAAAATACAAGACAAAGCTGCCTCATACCATATATTATGAGTCTTCCTGCATAGTTTACCACCATGGCTACAATCATCAAACCTTTTTTGCCAAATTTTCCTTTTCAAAAACAGACACTACCCTTGAACTCTCAATGGATTTCTTGCAAACCAATCTCAGATTCAGTGACTTCTTTGCCAGTTTCACACTTCAGACAACAAGGACAGTTTGCAGCTTCTGTTGCTTTCAATCCCTCTGGAAATTTCGACCTTCCTATATATGATGGAGAAGAGGGTAATAATCTCATTTTAATACCAGTCTTGAGTCATTTCTGGTTATAGTTATGCGTCCTTCAATTAAAATATTGCTATAGAATTGGTGTCTTGCAGTACTTGCTCAGTCTTAACAAGCATCCCATTTTAAGACATTATCAAGAAGAAGAGCGAAATATAAGGCTATTTTCTGAATTTAGCTGTTTTTCTTCGGAAGTTTTGAGACATGTGCTCGCTTAGGCCTTGTAGCTTCTAGGCGTTAATTTTGATGTGAAGCAGATGAGACCTACATTCTTGGAGAAATTATTGTTTTAGATATCAAGACCCCAGACCAAATTTCACCTTTTTCTGCTATCTTCAGCTAAACTTTATTAAATTGCCTAATTAGGCAGTCAGTAATGTCCATGATTGGTGATTCGTTCAAGATAGTTGAGTTTGAACAATGCTGTACATAATATTCCATTAGTTATTGAACTTTTCAGTTTGCATTAGCTGTGGTCTAGTAAATTCTGTTTGAATTGTTTTTGGTATTCAATTCTGTTTAATTTAATCTGTACTGATTGACAGATTCAACTGAAGTTAAACCACCTCCAATGCCCCCAACCGAAGGCAGATTCGAGATTGTAATCGATAATGATATAGTTCGCCGTCTTGACTTATCCCCGTTTCACAAAGTCACAGGCTTTGTTTCACCCTCGCGAGGTAAGCACCATATAATCAAAGCTTAAACTCTCGTATCTGGGACTAGTTATATGCCATGTAGCCTTAATAAGGTCTTCTTGGCAACCTTTTTGTAGTGGAGCCGAAAGAGTTTCTTGAGCGTACAATTGGATTTACTATTAATTACACAAGAGAAGATCCGATGGATCCTCGAGAACTATCAGAGTTCCCTGATATAAGACTCTGGTTTTTGAGGCTTGATGCTGCTTATCCTTGGTTACCTGTCTTGTTGGACTGGCGAGCGGGAGAACTGGCTCGTTATGCAGCAATGTTAGTCCCTCACCAGGTAATAGATAATGGATGAGAGTACTGCATATGATTTAAGCAGCTAATAGAGCATGATGGGAAGGCCTGACTTCTGAATTTTCTACTGGCAGGTGAATATGAAATTGGGAGTGGTTTTTAATCCTGAGGCACTGGAATTGTTTGTCATGAAGAAAGTTTTCGTCGTGTACTCTTGGTTGCAGCAGCAGAATGTTCCAAAGCCTAGACTCAAGACTAGTGACATGGCTAGGATGCTTGGATTTGGGATAGGAAATGAACTCTTTGACTTGATTGATCAACATTCTCCGGCTTCATAATTATGGAAAAACTTTGTTGTCAGGTTCATCCAAGATTTCAGACAGGCTTAAAGTTCCCCTTGCGATGTCCAATTGGTGTCACTTGGGATCTTAGAAGAGCTGCAATCCACAGAAGGAAATCGACGGAGCCTGAGGGAGACAGAACCTCAAATTGCATTCTTGCCGTGGAGCTGCACAGAAAGGGGTCCCTAAAGTCCCAACAGAGCAAAATAATGATATCAAGTATTATGCACACCTCTATTTTGCTGTTCAATGTGCCTTTACTAGTAAAATTATATTAGATTTCTGAGTCCATAAATGAGGTGTGTTATGCATTTTGAAATCTTCCCAGAAAGTAACCTGAAATGATAATGGCTTAAGTCACCAAATTACAGTATGTGCAAGATGTTTGCGGCAGTAACCTGCTAATGCTGTGAAGCTCTCGCTTTAAGAAATAATTTGGCTTCACTCTTCTGTTAACTATATCTCCTTCCTCCTCTATAATCTGCATGAACCTGGCAGAAAAAACGAAAATTCAAATGGAAAACGATTCCAACGTGGTTCAACCCTGGATAATGCCCACGGTTGTGTCCCAGCTAGTCCCGTTTTTCTGTCTATATATATATATATATATATATATATATATATATTGCCTGCACTCTTTAATAAAATATTGTTTTGCGCCCATTCATTTTCATATATTTTGTTTTAATTTTTGGCTATTTATTTAATATATTTTTATAAGGGTTTTTTGTTAATGCCTATTCAATCAAACATATTATTTTGTTAGTAAAATGTTTAATTAAAAAATAATAAGGGTATAAACAACACATAATTGAATTATTTTACCATCATAAACTTTTAAATTAGAGCTATGATAAGGATTCTTCTATTTTGGATACAATTTTCTAGTTTTACTTCTCAATAAAAAACATTCATTATAATTCTTAAATTATGTTTTGCAAACTAATTTTTAATTGGTTCATACAAAAATAATAAAAAATAAATATATTAATCTTGATGAATTAATTTTTTTCTTATTTTCTCTATACTATGTTTTTTTTTTTTTCATATTGATACAGGATATACAGACCCATCTCACCGTATGATTAGCAAATATGAATCTTTTATTATAACTTTTCTTGTGAATTAATATCATTTTACTATTATAGTGTAATCTTTCTATGTTTTATTAAATGAAATCCCGTTATCGGGTTAATATATATTATTTACCTTTTTTAAACCAAATAGAATATAAAATCAGGAAAAATGAGTGAATATATAAAATTAGTTGTAACCAACTTATAAACACGTGAAACGTTGCAAGTGGATTTAATATTTCAAATTATTTCTTAACAAAAGAGCATACCAATGTTGCGAATGTGCTTAATTATATCATGGTTTTTGTTCGTAGTTTAGAAATGTAAAGTTGTTATTTATATTCAATTAAAGAAATTTAAAAAATATATAAATAGATAAAGAGTGAAAGAGTTATTAATTCTAAATAATATTATTTTTATAAAATTAAAAAACAGATGGGTATGTAAGTATTTAATAATGACCTTTCATTTTAATTTATATTTTTTTTATCTTAAGGGTTATTTTTTCTTTACTAGGAAAAAATAATTTTATTTTAAAAATAAATGATACCAATACAATTTTTTTATACCATGTATAAAATAAAAAATAAAAATATATATTACAATATGCTATTCGAAATATTAAAAATACAAAATAAGTGGAAAAAAATACTATTTAAAAAAAGTCAACAAAACAATTTAAAAGGCAAGAGAGATAGGGTATTAATTCAATTGAAATAAGAAAAATTATTTAAAAAAATTCATAAAAATAAAGGGAAGATATTAACTAAAAAAATTACACTTTTTTTTTTTAAAAAAAAGAGATTAAATATTGTTCAACTTGGAAGGTCACGCCCAAGCACTGAACCAACAACATCAACCTAGGTGTGCTTAGGCATGAAACTATATATTTAAGCTTAATCTTTTTTACTACAATAATAAGCAAAAAGGTTTTAATTTTAAAAAAATAAAAATAAATAATTTTTTGTTTGATGTTTCCTATTTATATGGTCTGAAACTCATTGAAAAGTTAGGTTTTCAATTTTTAGTTCAAAAATCTCACTTTCAATCAATCTTTTAACATTAAAATATCTAAAAAATACCTTAAAAATCATAAATCATTTTATTATGATATTAACATAACAAAAAAAATTACTTAAAAATCACATAAACAACCTAAAACCATAAAAACTTTATAATGGTTAAATCTATTTTTCTAGACAATATAAAAGTCAAAAACAATTCTTTCATCGAATCTAATCTTTTGATATCACTCTAAATTATTTTAGATGTTAAAATTGTGATAATCGATATCTTTATCTATTTTTAGCTATTTTTTAGTAATTTTTTTTCTCCTCTCTTAAATTTACCAAGTAAAAAATTAGAAAAATGAAAAGTTTATTACACCTATGTTTTATATTTTAGTTATTGTTATTTTAATTTGATATTTCTTACATAATTTCAAATTCAATCTTATCTAATTGGGCTATAAAGGGACTAAACAGAAAAAAAAAAGTGCTTAAACAGTGAAACTCCATAAGAAAATCCATTTCTTAGTAATTTTTTTTATTGGGATTTGGGGCATAATATATATATGGTATGCATCCTTCGGGAACCATATGGGCTGGCAAGAATGTAGTTAGGGTCTGTCTCTTAGCAAGAGCCCATGACTGGCCTTTTCAGAGAAAGTTAATTTTTTTTATAAGAATGGAAAAGGCCAGTCATGGGCTTTTGATTTGAATGTTGAAACCCTTGTCTTTGGTTTCAGAGGAAGTTTCTCCATTATTATGGAAAAGGCCAGTCATGGGAATTTTTAAAAAATATTTTAAATAAAGTTACACATCAAATATAGTAATATTTTGCATAGTTATATTTTACAACCTCGACGTGTCTATATATATTATCACCGTAATATTCAACTCTCTTTTTTAACTTTAAAATTACTTTCTTAATAATAAAAGTCGAAAAATTTATATAAATGAAATGTATTTGTTTAAATATTTTCTGTACAATTTATATTTGTTATCTTATATCAAAAACATAATAATAAAACGTAACCAAATGCTTTAAATATTTATAAATATTAGAAAGTATCCTTTCATCTTCCTGCATGATCGCGCGCCCTTCTTGATAAAAATGAATTCTTTAATTGAAATGAACAATTTCAAATCAGCCGAGTCGGTAGGGGAAATATCATTCAATTATGTCCAAAATTATTCCAACTGATAATTTAATCGTTACTAGCTAGAGATTGTTCCTCTGGGGATGCCGGTCGTGCCATTTTTATTTTTTATTTTATTTTTATCATTTTTTCCCATCAATGACAGGATATGTTGCTGCATAATAATACCATGTATGACAATCTTATCAGACGCTAAACGCTATATAACACCTAAACCTACATCCAATTAAAAAAAAAAAACTTGCACTAAAGTAAAACTATATAGATTCCTTTCTTTTATGATAAATCTAAAAAAAAAAAGCTAAAGTAATATCAATTTAATACATACAAAAAAATATTTTAAAAAACATTTTAACCTCTACATAAAAAGTACAAAAAACTCCTAATCTCGTAATCTCTTTACAAGTATAAAGAACTCATTATTATTAAGTGCACATAGAAAAGGGGTGTAACTTGAATTTCATGAGATTTTATTTTTTTTATTTATATTTTTTTATTGTTTAAATATGCTAATATTAAAAATGAATTAAAAAAATATTATTTTAATAAATTTTCAAATAAAAAATACTGTTACTGTAATCTTCAACATTTTCAGTCGGTTGAAGTATATAAATGAGTTGAGTTTGTGGACAAAATAATTCCACCCTTGACTTTAAGTAGCTAGATGAGTGGGTTATTAAATTAAAAAAAAAAAAAGAAAACTAGAAGAGTTGGTGAGACGGTGCAAAGAGCCACCACATTGACTCCAAAAAAAGGGTTAAACTGTCATGTACACCAAGTGAAGTCATGTCTGTCAAAGACATGCATACATGGCATTTCATAGACGGGTTCAAGTCTAATCTAATGGTCGGTGAATTTGATGGCAAATCTTGACGAACCATCCTAACCCTATTGAATGAATTGATCACGAGCAGCCACTGCTGGCGGGCCTCATGCCCATGTGAAGGTGTTAGCACAAGAACATGCATGTGAGGGTTTTCGCACGTCGATCGGCATGGGAAGGCATGCATAGAGCTGAACAAGAAAGGGATGTGTATTAACCCTTGGTAAGGTTTTGAATTTACCTTTTTTAATAATTATAAATTTAATTTTTTTCAATATTATTAACAGATTATTAACTTTAAAATTTATAAAATTAATTAAAATACACATAAACTAATGGTACTTTGAAGATAACAGGATGAATTTATATCTTTGTGTTGTCAAAGATATATATGGACGGAAAGATTTGTTTGCCTTGCATGAATATATACTTTGTGAGACAGGTTAACAAAAAATTCAACGCCTGTGCCTAATGGAATTTTGTTTACTTGTGACTGAGAAGGTGGGTTCCTCCTCTAGTGTTGACGACCATGTTCATGTTGTAAAGGATGCGGGGACGCATAATTTGTTTCATGCATCTCTCGTCGTGGGATTTTCTTTTAACAAAGTGTGCAAGACCTAGAGAGTAGAGACAGCTGATATTGCAATTGTACTCCGGCGAAGAAAATTGATACTCAGTTATGTGTTTTCGATATATGTGCCAATTATACAAAATTATTGTGGCTGCAAATCAGTTAATCACTTAATTAATTAAGTCCAAAAAAGTGGCTAAGATGATATTTCCTTTTATATTTAGAGATTATAGCTCCCTTTGGGATATCTCAGTCTGCTTTTTGAATTATATTTGTGGGGTAACTACTACTCTATCCAGAGGCTTCCTTTGGGATTATCTTTATTTTTAGTCAAATTAAACCTTTAGCTACTTCGAATTTAAAATGAATTGAGTCCTATCCAACTCATGCTCACTAAGTAACATGTGTTTCCGCGCACACACACATATATTGTGTGTGTGTGTGTGTGTTTTTTAAATGGGTCAGTTTGGCCAAAAACTACATAATTAGTTTATTTGACAAGATGTCAATATTTAAGGGATTATATTTGAAATTTATCCAATATTATTTTTTTTAAGAAATAATGAGCATATGAAACACATATAAATTAGTGTAAACTAGTTATGTGACTCATGCTTACTATCATTTAAAATAGGTTATATAAATAAAATAAAAGAGATGAGCATTAATCTAAATATAAATATATTTTAAAAAAAAAATATAAAAAGAAGCATTAATTAAAAACAAATTAGGAATAAAAAAGATTAGATATTGTTCAATCTGGCAAGTCAGGTCAATCCACTTGACCTATTTCATTAGAGCCCACGCATGGGCTTGCCTTTGTAAGCTTTCATGACGGGGTTTTTTTTTTTGTTATACGCGATGACATGTTATCTCATCTTATCCAAATTTTAACCAAGTGATGCCTGAAAATTCAGGGTTTATAGTTATTTTTATTCAAAAATATGTTTTTCAATTTATTTTTAACCCAAAATATCTATAAGACACTTTAAGTATCGTGATAAACCTATTTATTGTCTAAAAAATTATCCCAAAAATCAAAATTAACTTGAAATTAAAAATCTACTTGAGCTCATAATTTTTTTCATGTACTTTACAAGTAAAAAAACACTAATATAAACTCCACTCGTCAAAAAAAATAATTTAACATAAATATCATTTATTTTGGTAGCCTAAATTGGTATCAACAATGTGTTTCTCTCCAGCGACCTCCCCCTCCCATCTCTCAATTAGGGATTAAAAAATAATAAAAATAAATTTTATATTAAAATTAAATTTGAAAAATATTGAGGCACCAAAATTATATAATTTGTGCTATTTTTTAAGTTTGAGGACCAAAGTGCATCTTTCTTGAAACTTATAGCACACCATTCATGTTTAACATCTTTTTCATTTAGGTATCTGTTCTTTCAATCTCATCATTTTATAAGAAATCGAAATTAATTTGTCTTCAATTAGGACTAAATCATTGAGAAAAAAAGTTTGAGGACTAAATTATAAAAATAATTTTTTTTACATAGTCCATCCATAATAATATATGAGAGGGATGAACAATGAGATCATGCATGATGAAAAACTCATGTCTTTAAGTTTTATACTCAATGGTGTTATGATTTGATGAACATATTGTAACTTTTAAACAACTACTAATTAGAAGAGGTATACAAAATATATTTATAACATTTGATATATTTAAATTATTTTGATGTGGACAAATACATCTAAAATTAGATTTTCATTTTTTTTAGAACAAGTAACACATTAATACAAATGTTAGTTGATAGCTTATTATGCATTCACCAACTTCCAAACAATTGTTAATTGAAAAAGACACATGTAATGCATCTATTAACCTATCACACTAATTTTGTTTTTGTTTTTTATGATATTTTATTGCTCATGTCAATAAAAAAGTATCTTAATATAATTTTTTAATCATCCTATAACAATTATGTGTCATAGATAAGTTGATTAACGAGTGGGACAAGCCACGAGGTCATGAGTCCAAGAGACACTAGTAATATTTTTTAAAATTGATAATGTGTTGTCTATTTTTTTCCAAAAAAATTAATACAAAAAAAAAATACAGCCATGCGAGCTAGCCTGCCTTTTAGTCCCGTGCGTTTCGCTTGCTACTAGAGGTTCATGCACTGGCCAAGTCTTTTCCAGTCGTTTTCTTCTCTTTTTATTTATTTTTTTCCTTTTTTTTCTTTGGTTTCTTTTTTTTTACACTAAAAAAAATTACCAACTTCACATACTTTCTAGACTTGACATGGTTTCTAAATATTATTATAAATTTTTATTTAAATTTTGATATTTTTTTCTCGATTATTATGCAATTGATGTAAAAATAATATATAATACTAATAATAAATTATTCTTGAAGATTTGATTGAGATTGGTTTTTTATTATTAAAATTTATAAATAGATTTTAAACATGATTTTATTATATTTATATTCTTTTTTAGCTTTTGATTATATAAAATATAAACATATTATTTTGAGATTATTTGTTAACATTCTTTGATAATCATGAAAACATTGTGTTGGTTAATATAAATAAAAGATATATTGATAGAAATATTTAACTTGATGAAAAAAAATGACTGTATTTTCTGGTTTAATAATAATGACATGAGATATGTTAATAGAAAAATCTATCTGGATGAAAAATAACTTAAAACAACTGTCTTTTCAAGTTTAATGATAATAACATAGTTTTCAGAACTTCATATTTTTTTAACTTTTATAAAAATTTAGGTCCCTCTACAACATTACAATATAATATATACATACAAACTAGTAATATCTAATATAGTTGCATTTTGTTGATACGAGACAAATACATATCAATATTAGTGTTTTTTGAACAAAAATAACATACAAATAAAATAACACAAATGCAAATATGAATCACGATTGACTTATTGTATGCGTCGAAGACATATTTTCATACACTAAACTTCTCGAATGATGCAAGAATTTTTTTTGGTCATTTTATTTTGTGACAAAGGTGGTATATAAGCAAACATAAGAACAGTTGATAATGGGGGAGCAAGGCTAATTGTTCTCTGTGTTGCCCTGCCATCATTTTCAAGGATGCAGGTGCATTAATGAAAGCAGTTCAACCTGACAAAGTTAATAAAAATTCTCCAGATTTTATGGATATAATTAGAAGTGGTTATAAATTCGGGCCATCCTAAAGTCCACAGGACTCTTAATTATTCAAGTCAACTTTATCATACATATGAGCATTGTCTCTGAATTTGAAAACATTTCATTGAAGATTCAGGAGAAAATCGTGTAACAAAACAAATTAAAGACCGGAAAATTAATAGCATGTAAAAACAATCACACAAGTTTTTGTGGAAGACGTGTTTTCAAGGAAAGGGTGTGTTGAATTATTTGCCTCTGGTGCCCATTTACTGCTACACCGGCATGTTCTTTGCATAGAGGTTGGTATCAATGGAACAACGTCCCTTCATTTTCCGAGAGCTAGGGACACCTCAAGTTAAAGGGATTTTAAGCAGATCTTGACCTTAGGAACCCGAAGTGTAATAATTCAGATTCAAAGACATAGATCTGCAAGCACACTCAAGCATACTGGTCAACAATGTCTGCGAAATTACAAAACATAAATTACTAGGTGGCTATGTCGCCAGAAAAATTAATTTTATTTAGAGCTTAATTAATAAAAAATTAAATTTAAAAGTCTAATTTAAAGTTAATTGAGAAGATTTGAATTTTAAGAGATTAAAATTAATTTTTATCAAGTTAATTGATTGAAATCAAGGTTCAAATTGCAAAAAAATTAAAGTTTTGAGATTAATTAGGAGTTAAATTAATAAAATTAGCAAACAAGGAGCAATTTGCAAAAGACGTCAAACTATAGGGATTTAATTGATAAAAAACTAGGGTTGAGATTGAAGAACTTGAAAGTTTAATGGTCTATTAGAGATGAAATTGCATACATTCAAGGTCAAGGATCAAATTGCAAAAGACGCGTAAATTCAGGGATGAAGTTGAAGTTTCGCAGGGACCTAATTGCATTAAATTAAAAGTTTAGGAGTAATTAAGGGTTCAATTGAAACAAATTAAAAGAACAAGGACTAAATTAGAAATCATTTAAAACTCCTTTGTTTTTTTTGCATTAAAAAGAAGAAAAAAAAGCAGAGACCAAACGACACATCGTCTAGTCACTGTTCATCATATTCCTCGTAAACACTGCTCGAGTAGTAGTTTTACAGGTGCATTTAATACCTCGTATGTCCCTAAAAATTGACGACACGGACACCAAAATGGTCACTTATAATCCCTTTATCCCCAAGTATAATCCGTTTAGGTCTATTAACATGAAAACGACTCCGCTAACTGACCTAAAGTAGCCAACTTGAGCAGCCTTGACCTGTCAAATTTGGCAGTTCAAGGTACATATTTTGAACCAATGGTTTGGATTTTTCCAATCAAATCAAGGGCTAAAATTTTTTTCCCAGTAAAGACAAGATTTTCCTCTTCCACCATCTATAAATAAAGGTGGATTTCATGGCTTAAAGGAGGAGGAACTCAGGCCCAAAGTCAGACAAAAACCAGCCACCTCCCTGTTTTTTTCTGTCGTTTCTCTCTTTCTCTCTACCCGTCGTTCCAACCACCAACCAGAACCACCACTAACTTCTCCATTACCAGCTGCACCACAACTAGTTATCCCAACGACAAGCTGGCCACCCCCACGCCTAAAACAACCATCGTTTCTTCCTCTTCTCCTCGTGAACGACTCCAGCCACCATTCCTTACAGAAACATCACCAAAACCACCAGCCAAGCTTTTTGATCACGACCAAGACTCCTGCTTCAAGTGAGCAGCAACTCCATTAAGCTCTGTTTTTTGCAACCGTTTCGATTGCATGCAGAAGTGAACCACTGTTCACGTTCTGCAAATAATTAACCTCACCAGTATTGGCCCAGCCCAAATTTTTGGGCTGGATCCAGACCGACCCCAAAACTTAAAAAAAAAAAAAAACAAATTCTAGGTCGAGATCGCCCCAACTGTTTTTATTTTCTGAGTTTATACCTAGCCCAATTATATGGGTCGGTCTGGCCAACCTGTTTTAATAATATTTAATTAATAAATATAATATAATATTATATTATATATTTAAAAAAATCTAAAAAAAAGAAAGAAAAAACTTCTGGGCCGAGATCGGCCCAACCATTTTTGTTTTCTGGGTTTATACCTGGCCCAGTTATCTAGGTCGGCCTGGTCTAAATGTTTTAATAATATTTAATCAATAAATATTATATTATATTATATATTTAAAAATGAAAAAATCTAAAAAAATTTCAAAAGTCTTTGAAAAAAATTGTGATTTTCTCAAATGTTTCTCCACCAATTTTGCATAATATGGGGTTGTATATTTACACTATAAAATACATATCCAGTATTAAAATACAAGATTTTCTATGAAATATTTCCAAAAAAAATTTCAAAACATTTTTAAAAAAAAATCTCAAAAACTTTTAAATTAATTTTTCCTTTTAAAAAAATAAAAAAAAAATTATTTTCTTGCATACAACCAAATCCGAAAAATTTTCCATGCATGTTTTCATTTAAAAAAATTGTATCTTTCTCATATTTTGAAAGCTCAAAAAAACAGATATCATAACCAGTTATGATCATCCATTAGGGTTTGATCAAAATATCAAAAATCTTTTTTCAATGTTTTTTTAGGATCTAGAAGTAGACTTTAATATTTGTGAGATGTAAAATTATACGATAAAGTACACCCTCAAGTATTAAAGATATAAGGTATAAATAAATGCGATGCTAAAGTTTAGACCTTAGAACGATTTAGGATTTAACCCAATAAGGTAGAGCTTTTCTGATGAGGAGAGATCTGTCTTGAACTTTAGAAAAGACCAATGAATAGAAACCCGACTCAAAAAAAATATTCAAACAATAATGCAGCTTACCTTAGATAGGATGGACTGGGCTGATGTGTCTTTTCCTTGCACAATCAGTTTCTTATCCAGACTCTCGCAAACCATAGGTTTCTAGTGACTGTAATACTAGGTGGTGACTCCTAAACATTAATCATAATTTTATGATTAAATTCAAAAAATATTTTCAACACACAACACCTCACACTGGAGACACAATAAGAGTCTCCACCGTCACCAGGCTACATTGCATCGCTTGCACCTCCACAACAAGTGTTTTCATGTGTATCTGTCAAGTTTTTGATAATGAACATGATTATGCTTCCAATGACATGATAAAATAGCCCTTTTTTTTACACAATGAGGCTCTGCACTCATCATTTGCAGCGCGTGGATATCCCCCACATACCTATCGTTTTTTTATATTTAGTAAAATACTAAATTATCTTTAAGCTAATATGATAATAATAAAAAATAACTTTATATAAAAAGATGAAAAATCCTTGAGGCATTCATCCATATCAGATCCCTCTCCATTTTAATGGTATTTAGATTGTGTCGCGGTGCTTTTTATACAAAATTACTTCTTATCTTAAGTGGTATTATAAAAAAATATTTTTAAAAATATTAAATTATTTTTTGTTGCTAGTATTGAGTTTTTTGCTTTTAAAATTACTTTTGTGTTTTCACTGTGTTTTTAAAATAAAAAAAGATATATTCATTCCTAATTAATTTGATAATAATTAATATGAAAACTTTAATACTCATAATAGTTAGTTTTTAAGTTTTTTCTTTTTTGTGAAAATGACAAATACATCTTTACACCTTCACAGTAAACAATGCCAATGAGTATGCATTTATGGTATTTTTCAATCCTCATTTAGCTTTTGATAATTTTCTTTACATGATCTTGAATTTATTTATTTTTTTCTTACAACACCCTAATTTGTTTCTTAGGAAAAATAAAGAAAGTGAAGTTAAAGAAAATGAAGATGGACGTGCCTCGTGCGTCTCCCCTGACCATTTTTTAGGATCCGTCTCAGCTACAGCCCGTGATTATAATAAATGAAAGTGGACCCACACCAGCAGTATGGGACACAGTAGCCCTCATGATGTCTATTTGCTGTTCAAAGCATTAGCACACCTCGTGAACCGGCATTGACCACGTGGCAAGATGTCTTGCCACGCCATACATTACGGGGCCCTTGGATGTGGACGTCCACGTGGATTGCCCACCCATTTGAGCAACGAACGGACCAAATTGCCAAGTTGTGATATGTGATCAGACAATTGGTGGTGACTTTCAGCCTTGTCTGTCACCAGTCACATTAACTCCTCTTGTTCCCTCTTCAACAAATTGGCCCTTGACCCGCGACGTTCGATCTCTCAATTGCTTTATTTTCTTGCCTTTGCAAATGAAAGAAACTCCGTTTTACTCTCCATTTATTACTTTTCCCATTCTATATGGAAGAAATTTTGTTTTTATAAAAATGAAAGTGAAGGTGGATAAATAAAAATAAACTTATTTAGTATATAGAGGATGCAAAGGCATCCTTTAATTAAATCTAAGATAATTGAATATAAGATAGTTATTACTAATTAAATTTTTTATTAAAAAATATTTAAAATATCCTTAAAGTATGATAAATAAAAATTCTAATTAATTTTTTTATAAAAAACATTTAAATTATCCATTTAAATATCTTAAACATAAATCCTATCTAATTTTTTATAATTTTTTTTATTTTTTATAGAACAATATTTAAAATATCAT
Source organism: Populus pruinosa (assembly GCA_026413675.1). Classification (NCBI taxonomy): domain Eukaryota; kingdom Viridiplantae; phylum Streptophyta; class Magnoliopsida; order Malpighiales; family Salicaceae; genus Populus; species Populus pruinosa. Next base: position 4,466,189 of record CM048597.1, on the reverse strand, counting down.
TTAAGTATTCTAAACAAAAATTTTGATTAATTGTTTTCATAAATTTTAATTTTATTTTTTATATAAAAAAATATTTAAACTATCATTCAAGTATCCTAAACATATATCCTAATTATTATTTTTATTTTTTTATAAAAAAAATTAAATTGTTTTAAAAATATTCTAAATAGAAATCCAGCTCTAGAAACTATTTATAAACAACAAATCATCTAATCTAACATTTTAGATCTAAAAATTAAAATCATATCTTCTTATTAAAATAGTTTATTTTTTATTTTATGAATTTGTTTTTGCTTCAATAGAAATTCTCTCTTTTCTTTTTCTCTCTTTTTTTATGAACTTGTATTTTTTATATTTTTTTCCTCAAACTCATTGCAAAAAAATATTTATTTAATGGGTGGTCGTTTATGATTTTTCACCAATGATAATATTATTTCACATATTTGTTTTAACAATATTGAGCTATATGTATTTAGTTTCATTATACAATTTATATAGTTTTTTTAAATTTCTTATCATGTTTTTCTAAACCCGTTATGCGAATTTATGTTGAAAAGAAGGTGTTTTTTAAAAAACAAACTAAGATCTAAGTCTTTTAAGTTTAGAGATATGTTAAATTCAAAAGTTTTAGAATTAGCATATCAGCTAAACCTTAGGATTTTTGGTATAATATGGCCACCAAACCTAAACAGCGTAGGTATAATATGATTGTCAGGTTCATGTGTTTGGGTCATATCAAATCCAGGCATTGACTTAAAAAAAATAATTGAAAAGGAAGAAAAATAAGAAGAAAAAAGAAGAAGAAAAAGTTTCTATTAAAGGAATAACAAATTTATAAATATATATATATATATATATATATATATATATATATATATATATATAATATTTCAATGAGAAGATATGATTTGAATTTTTAGATATAAAATGTTCAATTAAATTTTTGTGACCATTCGTTGTTTATAAATTAGTTATACTTCGTTTATAAATAATTTTTAAATCCACATTATTTGAGTCAGACAAACATGTTTGACTCTATTTTACTTGAATAATCATAATAATAACAATAACAACAATAATAATTATAATAATAAAAAAAATAATAATCATAGTATTATAAATAATAACAATAACAACAACAACAATAATAATAATAGTAATCATACTACTACTAACAATAATAATAATAATAACAATCACTATGCTAGTCTGGAACGGCTTAGATATAGCAACCATGTCAGATCCAAAATATTTGGATTTGACAACCATATATGACCCATGACAATTGGGCCTAGCTGATTCAAGCTTCTAAAATCTAGCAATTATGTTAAAACCAAGCAAATTGAATTTAAAAATTATGTCAAACTCAAATGTTTTAGGTTTGACAAAAATGTAAAAATATTAAAATGCTTTTATGATTCTTTTGATTACACAAAATATCCATATAAAAATATCCTTAAAGGCAAAGCTTTTTTTTTTAATTTTTTTTAAGATTAAAAAAATATTTATTCGCTTATAAAAGGATGAAAAATTTAAAATAAAATCATTATTATAATTTATAATAAAATGGTTTTTTAATCTACTGTGATTTTTTTACACTATTTAGCCCATATTATAATTATATTTTTCATATCTTCCAAACAAAAATATATATAATTTTGACCATCTTGCCATTGAATCTCCACAAATGTACGAGAGCAACTAAATTGAACACCGACAAGTGGATACATGTTCAGACAAATTATAAGGTGAGGTTAGTTGACCCTTGTTCAATTGACAATAAAGGACAAACACCTAAACAGATTCTCTACAACCCTTCTATCGTTCTTTGTGGACGAAATTGATCTGCTAGTAAATCCCGATGTGGAAGAATAATTTGCAACCTTAAACAATGTCATATCATATGATTACCACGGCGAAAAAACTAAAAAGTTTCCCGAAGAAGTTCCAGCAAAGAACAAAGAAAATGACTCCAAAACTCATGCATACAGAATAGATTCATCAAGGTGGCCCGTCTCTTTCAAAATCGGCCATGTCGTTTACAATTAACATTTTAAAAAAAATTATAAATCAAAGAAGTTGATTTCTATTTTATTTTTGTATAATTTTTAGAGATTGATTTTTTTTTAAATTCAATTTTTAAAATTTAAAATAGTTTTAAACATGAGATTTTATTGAAAATTTGAATTAAGTTCAATTCAAAGATTCTAAACATGACTGTATGTATTAAAAAAATGTTTATATTTTGATAATTTATAAGAGAATAAAAAAGGTAGAATGAATAGAATCCCGTGACTACTGAAATCACGATCCTTGAAGGGAGGTCAACTAAAGATTTCTAATGTTGGTGACAGTTTCCAAAGAACAAAAAAAAATGACTACAAAACTCAGGCATGCAGAATAGATTCATCAAGGCGGCCCATCTCCTTCAAAATCAGCCATGTCATTTACAATTAACATCCTATCATCGAAAGCCAGCATGCGTGAAATATAATTAGCAATCTGATATGGATCATTCACTCAAAGAGGGAAACTAGCCACCTATGGCTATAGCCATATGATGATCTGATCAACCATCTATGGGGATCTAGGGCTTAGTGGCTAAGATCTAGAAGACAGATGCATGCAAATGATGGTGATAGAAGTGCTTCCAAATTGCCTATCCAATTTTTAGTCTAATCCGAAATAACGAGACCTAAAACACAATGGGACAAAAATTACTCATGTAATGGAGTGGTAGCGTGCTTTTGGGAAGAACAAGTCGGGCTCAATGAGACAAAATTTGAAAGAGAATTCTCAAGATATCCTCATTCTACAGTAAAGGGTGGAGGGGGCAGGGCCTGAAATGCACAAAAAAGAAGTCTAGCTGTGCTAGTTTACCTACTTTTAACTAGTTTCTATAAGTTACATTTCTTTTGAGCACTTGTTTGCAATATCACCTTTAAAAAAAAAAAAAACAATGTATTATTGAAGTTCCAGTGTTATTAAATAAATGGCCGTGTGAAAAAAAAAATTCCAAGAATATAAACCAGACCAAATCTAATAAAAAACAACAAGAAAAAATAAATAAAAATAACTTAAAATATCAGTTACTCCAAAACAGAATGTCTTCTGATTTATTAATATATAGATTTAAATCTGTATAGAAGAATTTATTATTGAAATTTCTTAATTATAATAACAAACGATGAAGAATAGCTATTCCAATTTAGTTCCTCATGTTTATTGCAATCCAAATATCCTAGGAGATACCATTACACAGTAGAAGAAATGAAAAAATCTTGCAATATCACAATCTAATACATAGAACGACAGCAGCATCAAGCACGCGTGGTTTACAAAAGCACAGTGAAATGTGATAAAGAAAATGACTACTCGTGTCTCTTTACATTGAATTCCATAACCCCACTAGTAATATATATATAATATTAAAAAAATGAAATTATTTTGACAAGAAAAGGTAAGTTGTTTACAATAAAATTAGGCAATTTATGAAATGTTATTTCTCATGATTTGACATAAGATTTGAATTTCGATAGCTAAAGAGATAGATAGTGTATTGTACCCTAACCATTAGACCAATCTTCAAGTTCCATTCTTCTCGAATTTAACCTTATTTTTGGAACAAAAATGCTTTTTAGATTTATTTAATCAATGACATGGAAAATAAATAAATACATTTAAGTATACAAGAAGTATAAGATGCTAAACAACTCTTAACACTTTCACTGGGAAGAAAAGGGTTGAAAGTGACATAGGGAAAAAATGGAGAAGCCGTCTTCTGAAAATACAAATCTAACCCCATAGGCTTTTAAACCCCATCTACTCGTAGTTAAACCAAGCTAGTCCCATAAGCCTTCGCTTTTTCCTCGCTGAAATTAGATAGTAGGTTGCCCTAATGAGTAAGTGAGTGGTCGTTTCCTTTGATAAATAGGTGCACTTTACTCTTAAAGATTTTTGGCAGTACATGATTTTTAAAATATTTTTTTGTTTGTATATGTATTAAAATAATATATTTTTTATTTACATCAAAATAATTAAAAAACTAAAAGTATTAATTTAAAATTAAAAAATAAAATATAGAAAAATACAGTAAAACCGCAGTCGAAACATCATCAAAGAAAAAACAAAAGGAAGTGGCAGAAAAATTCCCCTTCTTATTTTAACTTCCTGTTGGAGAGCTTGCTTGTGGACCAAAAGCTTTGTCTCTATATATACATCTAACATTCATTCACAATATCTACAACACTCAAAAGTTCTGCAAAGAATTACAAGCAAACATTAAGAAAAACACGCATTAGTTCTGTCTCTTCTTCTATATCTGACTTAAAAGTACCAAAACCGATCATATCCTTCCCCTTCCCTCGCTCTAATCTCTTGTTTGCAATCTTTTCTACAAATGAGGCCTTCTTTGGTAGTTTCTCTTCTGCTTTTGTCCTTTCTCCTTCAACAGGCTCAAGGTATATATGTGCTAAGAATATCGATCATTTCAAGTTGGCACAGAGTCTTATTTTTGCGTTTTATATCATTAGGTTTTAACATCTGTTGTTATTAATCTTCTGCAGGGATTCGTTTAGAGAAAGGATTCAAGCAAGTTGGAGCTCAAAAGGTCCAGCAGGTGGGTTGCATGTTCAGCATCTTGATCATCCATTGTGATGCATTCAAATGAATATTTTTACTTTTTTTTAATTTACCTTCAGTTCTGATGGAAAGTAATTAATGTGCAGGCGGAGAGGAGTCCTTTGAAAGAACTAAGTAATGATGGTGGTGTACTGGGAGAAGCCATTCTCTGCAAAGAAGGGCAATGTACAGGTACCATGGAGAAAGAGTTTCTAAATCAGTTTCCAAGAAATCTTCATATGTACCAAGCATTCATGAAGATTACTATGGTCCTAGGAATCACAAACCTAAACACCATTAATTCTCTCTTCTCTCTAATTATGACTGCCTTTTAGTTCATGTCCATGGCAGTTAGTACTACTAATGCCTTTTTTTTTTTCTTTTAGCTGAGATTCTGACATGAGAGCTAGCTTCTGGGTTTTAGAAGATTTAATTAAACCCTTGATCATGTACTACTAGTATTCTCTAAAGCAAATTATCCCCAAGAAACATATTATAAAACTGTCATTCTTCAATCTTCTCTCCAATTTAATTAACTTCGATCCTTAAATGGGGTTCTTGTCTGAATGTTTTGAGTAGAAACTTCATGAATAACGGGAAATGGATCGTAAATATATCGTAAATCATTCTCCATATCTATTTTTGCAGGAATGAATAGGAAACTTATTGCTGTGACAACCACTACTTCTAGCAGTGCTACTATCACCATCTCCAAGGTTGGTTATTGCGTTCAAACTCTAAAGTTTGCAATAATAACTAATTAAATTTGCTTAGATAAATAGGGAATGAATAATAAGACCTCCAGCTTATCTTTCTTACTCTCTTTATATGACTGTACTACAGAATGAGAAGAATGGAGAAAATAAAGCTGATCCCATATCCAAGGGGAGATCAACTAATGGAGAAATAGTGGGAGAAAATGAAAAATTATCTGTTAATTCTTCGCCGAATTCTGAGCATCGAGTTACCAAGGATCATCATGAGGAAATTACGTACTTGACCGAAATGGACTATTCTCCAGCAAGGCGAAAGCCTCCGATACACAACTAGTAGGTACAGCGACTGAAGAGAGAATTAATCAAAGGCTTCTTGATTAGGATATAATAAAGTGAATAGAAGTTAAACAGCATTACAGGAATGCTGCAGGTTTTTAGGGTTAGCTAGCTAGGAATGATTTTGTACATAAGATATCCTATTTTATTAATATTATAGAGATTCTTATACCATGATGTCGATGTTTATTGAATCATCATGAACACATTGTGGAAGCTGACTAGGCTTTGTAACCCTTGAAGTTACATGAAAGGATAAAATAATATCATATCGTTTCAATGCATGTCAAGCGTCTGTGCTTTTTTATTATAATTTCTTAGATGCCATGGAGCCTCGGACAGAGGACAGGTAACAAACTGATTAATGAAAATTACCCCTGAATCTAATTTTAAACCCGAATAAAATAAGAAATCGAATAAATTTATTAACTTTTTAAACTGGGTTAAACTACTAATATATAACTAAGTAATCCAGCCAAGAAAATCTTAAAAGTGGCACCCAAAAAGATCAAAACATTGTATTGGAAGCTTGTGCTAGCTAGGATCCTGTACTGTATAACCCCAATCTAGGCACCAAAGGTCGTTAAAGCACAATGGGTATGAGAAACTACCAAAAAAAAAAAAAACTAGAAAGGCCGACATATTTAATGAAGGAGGTGTGACCATAGGTAAGCTGCCAAGAGCTCTGTGGGTGTTTCCTTTCTTAGGCAAATGGGATTCTGGGCTGGGTCCACCATGTTTCGCTTATTGAATGCCCTGTATGACTTGTCACTTTTGCATGTGGGCTCACATGTTGCCTGTTGGGTCGTGTAGGATTGTGGCCCAACAGAGCCGAGATTGCGGGGAACCATGAAATTCAAACAGAATTAGGGAATGCATTTAGGTAATTGTCTTCTTCGATCCTACATCATATATATATTCTCTTACAAATTTATACTTCAATCTTTGATATTATTTTTTAAAAATTATCTAAAAACGCATTTCTTACATTAGTTTAGTGCATTTAGAGCTTCGCATATGTATTATTTAACCCTTTTTTCTGATTTTTAATAGAGTGTTTAAAGTTACTGTAAATGAAAACAATTGGATGTTTGATTATTCAATGTGCATGTTTCGTTTTTAAATAATTTTGTATAAATATACTTTTTGAATTTTTACTAGATTTAAGTATATATTAAGTCATAAATTGAACTATATTTCAAGTTTTAAATAAATAAATGTATATATATAGCTCTTAAAATTAATGATTATTAGAAATTCTCACTTAAGGTTACATTATTCAGAATTTTCTTATTTTAAACAGCCCTTTTTAATTATAGGTGACGTGAGTTTAAATAAAAAATGCATGCGTGAACAAAACTTTTAGAAATTATTTCTTAATAAATCTTGTCATTTTGAATATTTTCAGTGTTTGTTCAAAAGAGTAAAAACATAACTTAAGAAAATAACAAAAAAAAAACTATACAAAAATGAACTAAGGATTCAATTTTAAAATTCGATAATTAGATGTAATTAAATTCTTTATGGATTTTAATACTTTATGTTTTTATTTTATTTTTAAGAATTGTTAGAGTTTTGATAGTCAAAATAAAGTGCAAATTTGATATTATATACTTTAGGAGTGATTTAACTAGCTTATTTTATATTATTTTAGATTTCATGTCGTCTATAAACAATAAAATAAAATCAAAATGATTAAAGTATTTTAGGACTCATTTTTATTTATTAGTAATTAATAATTTTTTTTAAATCATCTATATTAATATTTTTTTAATAAGATATAGGGTTATTTTACTGTACAAATAAAATTTAACAAAAGACTAATATACTCTTGATTTTAAGGTCATTTGTGCTTCTTCAATAAAAAATCATTATTTTATTATGACAATTTATAGTGATAATGAAATAATGTGAACAATAATTACAGTAAAATAGGGAGGTCTTTTAATTTATCTAACAAGAAAGAATGAAAACTAGGGGGGTTTTAGTAATGGATGGGCCGAAGGCTAAAGGCCTAAAGCCTAACAAAAAAAGAGAGTTGGGTTGTAGGCCCAACTACAAGATAGCACAGTTTATGTCCAATCAAGAAGTTAATTGGGCTAAAGGCCCAACTTCCCCACTACATAAAAAAAAAAAAGAAGAAGAAGAAAAAAGAAAGAGAAGACCGAACAACAACCCAGCTATTCGAAGAGAGGCGCAAGGGAGAAGGGCTAGCTACAGTAGCCTAATGCAGTAAAGATCCCTCCCAGCAAAGTCGCTCCCATCAAAGAAACCGAACAGCAGGAAAGCATGAGAGAAAAAAATGATCGGTGAGCAAATCGAGGGAGGAGGGGGCAAAAAAAAAGAGGATAGGCCACTGGATTGCTATCATAACTCCAATCAATCAGACCATGTCTCGTAAGATCAAAAATATCTTGATAAATTCAATAACATCAAGAAAGGCCGTAGAAACCTTGAAGACTCCTTATGAGTTGCCATAAATGGCAGGCTGGTTTACACGCAAGCGAGTATATTACACGCAGCAACAATAGCTTTACCATCCATCTATCTACTTCAATTCCTAAATTTTCTATAACTTTTCAATTTCGTCTTTAATTAATTTGCTGGACCGAATAACCTTGGAGGGGAAGGAAAAAAGAGAGAAAATATTATCAAGTTGTGGAGAGAGGGATGGAAAGAAAGGAAATATTCTTCTCAATTCCTAATTGTTTGATGCCTCGGCCTAGATGTTTTTGTTAATTCAGAAGCCCTTTCGCTTTTACTGAACGCTGCTGTTTGAGAATGCTTGGTGATTCTTTTAGAATATGGACTGCCTTGCCTTGGCAGCAATTGCTGTGACCTAAAGCATGGATAGGTACGTTGAGCAGCTAGTTTCGTCAGGTCGTCAGGTTTCAGTTAGTAGTTCTCCTAGATATTCGTTTGCTTCATCCTTAAGCTCAAGAATGGAAGGGAGTGAAGAGAATTTGACCCCTAAGCTGCTAGAGAGACTGTGAATTCAAGTGGATGAGCTTTCTTTCTGGAATCAAAGTTTATATATGTTTCCCAATTTCTTTTGTTTCTTTTAGCTTCAGTCGGCATAAAAAAAATGATCGATCAGACTCAATTTCCACTCTCTGGAAGTACTAATAGATATGCATTTAATTAGGTCATAGACTCATAAATTTGATTGCCTCGTTCATACTCCTAGATTTTATTTTGAAAAGAGCTGGATTATAATGCTCTTTCTGCCAACATACTGGAAGCACAAGCTGTTAGTACTCCGTTTTACTCTTTTCAATTCTTTGTTTTCCCCCTCATGAATTCTTCAATCCATCCACGTGACACAATACCATATTTTCTTGTTTCCCTTTGTAACACAGCACAAACTTTAGCAGTTGCGATATCAGCCATTGCAAAACGTTAGACAACTCTTAGCTAATTGGCTTGCTTATATTGGTTTTACAGGGTCAATATGTAAACTTGACCTGTCAAGCTGACGTATATATGGTGCTCTTAATTAATTATTTGTTAATTATTTGTGTTCTTGATCCTGTCAAATGCTCGACGTCTAATTATTTTCTAGGATAGATCATAACCGATGTCTGTGTGATGTGTCTGTTTGTTTTAGGTGACGTTTGACAGTATTTATAATGCAGACATGGGACTTGATACGATGTTGTTTGATGATAAATATATAAATTACAAATTCAGCATTTTCTAACATCTATATCTATATTTATGTATGTATGTATGTACGTATATATTTCCATCCCATCCTCACTAATTTGTGACTTTAACTATGTTTCTTTATTTAGAACTGTATATCTTTTGACAGATAGTATTCATTGACAAATCCCAGTTATTGCTGGATACTGTACTCTTTTTTGTTCTTCAAAACTCAAAAGGAGATGATCTTAGTTGCACGGCACTAAATATTAGGCCTAAATAAATGTTTCCCAAGTAACATCACCTCTTGCATGCCCCCCTGCAATGTCATGCAGGAATAGTCTTAATATATTATTAGGATTTGAGTTAATTAAAAGCTAGCCAGGTAGATAGTACTCGCTCCTTGTCATTAATTAAGAATGTGGAAATATAGTGCATAGTTTATTACAATTATAGAGCTTTGCTAAAAGTAATACCATCTTTTCTGCTTTGGATATTCTCTTAAACTCGTCTCGATGACTACCAATGTCAGCTTTCCATTTAGCATAACACAAGATAAGGAAATTGTCTGGCAAACATGTTGTAAACCCAAGAAAAAATGCCAGTAGCGCTGTCTCTATGTCAAACTAGCAAACTCGAAACATGTTCTACTAATTAGTTGAGTGATTGTCGATTCTGATCAAATTCAATTTTCTTCTAGCAAATGTTTGATTAGTTTCCCTCCTAAATCCTAACTAAACTTACTTACTGAGAAATACTGATCATATATATCAATCACCCTAAGTTTTTTTCTTGTCTGAAACACGTTAATGCAATAATATGCGTTCTTCTACAAGTGGAAATCGATCCATGAATATTAATGAGACGAACAATACATCACTAAGTAAACAATTTCTATGTAAAACAACACAAAGAATTATAATCAAGGTTGATTTTATACTGAAAATAATTGACCCCATTATAAGCCCTAGCAAGCTGTTCATAACTAAAGACTCGTCTTGCTGAATTAATTTATTAGGGTGCCCTAATGAATCAATGACTAGTCATTTCCTTTGACAAACGTTTGCACTTTACACTAGAAAGACAAGGGAAAAACAAAAGATAGTGGAAGAAAAATCCCCATTTTGTTAAAGTTCATGTTGGAGAACTGCGTGCTTTGTGGCCCCAAAAACCATGTATATAATTAACCTGTTATACCCCTCCTGCTATAGCAGCTAGCTATAATCCATTCATGCACAATCTCTAAGGAATTATAAGATTCAAAAGAGATACTTACAAACCAAACCCGCATTAATTCTGTATCTTCTTTACCTGACCTTAGAAATACCAAAACTGCTCATCCTTTTCCCTTCTCTTAACTACTCTAATCTCTTGTTCTCAATCTTTTTGTCCAAATGAGTGCTTCTTTAGTAGTCTCCCTTCTGCTTATGCTCTTTCTTCTTCAAGAGGCCCAAGGTATATATGCCAAAGATATCATAATCATGTTAAGTTGCCCGAAGAGACCTTGTTTTTTCCTTGTATGGTTTAAATTAACATGAGTTGTTATTTGGTGTAGGGATTCGATTGGAAAAGGGGTTCAGGCAAGTTGGAGCTCAAAAGGTTCAGGTAAGCATTCAGTTCTTTGCACACTGTATGATGCATTGAAATTAAGGAATCGTTATAGTTCTTCATATTAGCTTCAGTTCTGATGGGATTTCTTGTGATGCATGTGCAGGCTGATCAGGATAACACTTCTTTGAAGCAAATTAGTACTGAGGTTCTTGGAGAAGTCATTCTTTGCAAAGAAGGGCATTGTACAAGTACCCTGAAGAAAAGAGTTTCTAGATCAGTGTCCAAGAAATCTTCACATCACTGGTCACCAAGGATTCATGAAGATTACTGTGGACCTAGGCATCACAAACCGAGACACCATTAGTTTCTCTCATCTAGCAACAATGACTGACTTTTATTTCATGTCCTTGGTGAGTACCTTTTGAAGTCTGACTTGTATAAGAACTGATGGATTTTAGAGATTTAAACCCATGATGATCATATGTACTATAAAGCACTCTGGTTCCCAAGATGCTTATTAAACAGTTATTCTTTACAAGATCAATTTTTAGTACGAAGTTCATTTTCTATCAGCAGTTAATGCTAAGCATTTCTCGAAAGAAAAATGCTAAGAAGCTAGTTAATTTTTCTCCTAGTACCACATATCCACTAATATCCAATATTGTTGCAGAAATCAACAGGAAATGATTTGTAAACTACCTTTGCTTCTATCACTATCACCACCTCTAAAGTAGTTTATCTCAGAATTAGAAGCTTTAGTGGAATTCGCTGTTGGTTACTACATAATCACAAGTAAATTTGCTTAATTAGCTAGCAAGGGTACTGTAGATATACGAGAGACACCACCACCACAAAAGGACCAGTTTTTTAGGATTATAAAGTCGATAGGAGTAACACGATTACAGAAATGCTGGAGTTTTTTGGGTTTGGGAAAGATTTTGTACACTAGGATATGGGCGTTCTTATACTATGATTTTGATGATTATTGAATCATCATGAGCACTTTGTGGATGCTGTCTAGGTTCTAGCTGTTACCCTATAAGTTGCATGAAATGATTTTAAATTCAGCTCACTGCATGGCAGGAGTGTATACTTTTTTCTTTTTTCTCTTTTCTATAAGAGGCCATGAAGCTCAGATAGAGAATAGGAAACTAAATATATATATATATATATATATATATATATATATGCATACAAGTTTGGGAGTGAATATATATATATATATATATATATATATATATTCACTCCCAAACTTGCCGTAGAAAATACATAAAATATGCGTGGCATAAAGACAAACTCCTACTCGTCCAAATCCAAATATTCATTTTTCTTTATTATCTCATGTTTATGATTTAAATTAAAATTTTAATATATTAAATAGGTTGGTTCAAGTTTTTTTATATTTTTAATTTTATTTTTTAATATTAAATTAAAAACTTGTAGAAAAAATACAAAAAATATGCATGGCATAAAAACAAACTCCTACTTGTCTAAATCTAAATATTTATTTTTCTTTATTATCTTAGTTTTATGATTTAAATTAAAATTTTAATATGTTAAATCAGGTTGGTTTGAGTTTTTTTATGTTTTTAAAATTTTAAAATTTTATTTTTTAATATAAAATTAAATTTTATAATTTTTTTCTTGAAAATATATTAGTAATATCTAAAAAAATTTTCAAAATTTTTAAAAATATCCATCCACGCACGGCTAAATGATCTACTACTAAACTGTCGATAAGGGTATGTAAAATGATCTGCTAAAATAAATAATAAAATGCACAAACAGGAGTGGGCATATTCACTATGACTGGAGCCCAGGTGTAGAGTCCTCATGGTTTGTGGGCCTTAGTCCTCTTCAATTTGATTATGATCTGCCAGTCACTGGGCTCGAGCAAGATAGATGTTCTGGGTGGACCTATTTGGTCTACATCAAGTTAACCATTCGGAGTAGGAATTTTTATTTAAAAATTATTAAAATAATATTTTTTAATTTTTAAAAATTTATTTTTAATATTAGTATATGAAAATGATTTTAAAAAATAAAAAATTATTTTAAATAAAAAATAAATTAAAAAAGGGCATTCAAAATGATAAACATGCTTTTATTTCATTGTTATGATTGCTTTAGTTGGAAAATCTAATGGTATTTATTCACTAGATATTACAACTAAATAGCTAGAACGACGACATGTTGTTTCACTGTATATAACTTCACCATTAGATACATTACAGCATGGATGGCATAAGACACGTTCAATGACACTGTTTTTTAATCAACCAACTTTATTTCTTCTTAATTTCATCCTGCAGGATATACAGCCATGTTTATTTTTTTGAAAATTAGTTTTTAAAAAATTATTTTTTTAATTTTTTTATGTTTGTTTGTCATTAAAAAAGTTAGTCAATCAAAAATACTTTTTACTTAAAGAAAAATTTGACTTGATTTCTAGAAAAGTGTTATTCTGAAAAATTTGAATGGAAAACATTTTCTGAAAACTATGAAGAATTTAGAAATGTTATATTATTTACTGATTTTATCAAATTTGATCCTCAAACTTTTGATTGCTATATATATTTTGTTTTGAATATTTATTTTTTAATTTTATCTCTTAAAATTTAATTTTTATATTAACTTTGGTCCTTATTTTTATAATTGTTATTTGTTTTTCCCTTATTATTTTTTATTGAAATTTTTTATCTATCAAATTTGATCCTCATTCTTTTGATTGTTACTTATTTTATTTGAAATAATTTATGAAATGTTAACTATTATTATTTTAATTTCTTTATCTTTTAATTTTTTTATTTTTTAAGATTTGATCTTTATTATTTTGATTATTGTTTATTTTATTTGAGATAATTTATGAAGTATATTTTTTCAATTTCATTCTCATTTAATTTTTTATTTTGTAAGATTTGATCCTCATTATTTTAATAAACTTGAGAAAAATAAATCATTAATAAGTTATTTTTCAAGTCATTTTTCATGACATAACCAAACACTGAAAAGTGTTTTTCAACATATTTTCTATTATACTATCAAACATAAAAAAATAATTCACTTTCCTATAATTTATCTTTTTAAATTCACTTTTCAAAAAAAAATTATTTTCCTGCAAACAAATAGAACCTAAATTACATCGTTTTAAATTCTAGAATTTAGTTCTCTTTACTTGCCATTGTTTTAAATTCTAGGATTTACTTATCTTCACATGTCCTCACGTATACAAAATGTATTAAGAAAATGTGCAATTAAATTAAAGATTAATTTCATGAAATAGAATTTAAGTTTATAGTTACAATATTAAAATAATAGATAACAAAATAAACAAGAAAAAAACATTGTTTTTTATTTCATTTTCACATTAAAAAATTCATTTTGGTCACTAGAGTTTAAGTCTACACATTATATTGTCTCTATTATTTTAAAGTTTTACATTTTAATCCTTAAAAGTTAAGAAATGAAATATAATCTTTGAAAAAGAAAAGGAAGAGGTAAAGCTCTTGAAACCTAATTTCAGCCGCCACCAATAATGATTTTGATTTTTTATGTCTATGATTTTGTCTTTAAAAGAATAACTCAATAAATATAGTTTATACCCTCAGAGATATATAAAAAAAAGATTGGAACCCAAATTTTTTTTTAATTTTTAAAATTTGTAGGCCTATTATAATGTGTTTTATAATTATAATGTTATTACATGTATATATAATTTTTCTTTTCTTTTCTATTTTTGGATTTAAAAAGGATTGAAATCTTTGGTTTATAAGTCCATTGACTTGTATCATGAAGCTGTCTTAATGCATTTTTAAAGTGTGTTGTTGGTCATATTACCAAACAAAGCTTTAATGTAGATTATATATAAATAAACCTCATTTGAAATAAATAAAAAAACCATCTTAAAAAAAAGAGGCATGGATCATTTACTGTATCATGTGAGAGTTTTTATCGTGGATTCACACATTGAAAGTTTTTTTTATCTAAATTTTGTTTTTATTTTGATCCCTCAATTTATTTTCTTCTTATTTGGTCCTCTAATATTGTATTGATTTGAAATTGATTTTTATAGGTTATTTTTATGTTAGTGTGTGGGAATCTCGTGGTGTTGAGGGGAATACTTTGTTACTCAGTTGATACTTGGTTTCACAAAATCAAATTTAATTTCATCAATTTAAAAGAATTGAAGATATGAGGATCAAAATTAAAAATCAAACAAATCTTAAATCCTTTTAATTTGCTAACATCAAGGATTGACTTGCACGATCAAGGAAAGATTTTGTTTCCAATCACTAGACTTTTTTTTTCTTATTTAATTCTTTCACATTGACTTTTTGGGGATTTGACTTGGTTATTTATTTTTGTTATCTAGATACGAGGTTCTCGCAACGTCAATGGAAATTGTTGACGCTCAATTTGGAAAAATAAAATATAATAATGTTGATGTGAAACAATTGAATGTTAAGAGATCAAAATTAAAAGTATAATAAATATGGTGGACTACAGTAAAAAAAACAGTGCCAATTGGATGGCATGTATGTTACAGATACCATCACGTAGAGGCTTGCCTCCGTGTTTTTGCAACTTATACGGCTGCCTTTGGTGGTAGAACACCTCCATTAGCAATTGTGTTGGAAACAAAGTAACAAGATCTTTTTGTTGAAATAGTGCATGGAATGGTTGGTGGCGTGCGAAGACCCATTTTTTTTCCTTCTCTTATCTCTTATTTGTATCCTCTCCTTGAAATTTTGTGATGCTATATCAAAAAACAAATTTATTTTGTTATTTTTTTATTTTAAATTTGATTTTTATTTTTTTAGCTCCTTATTTTAGCTGTTTTTTTTTTAAATTTTATCATTTGATATTGAATTAGTTAGGAATTGCACTTTGTGATTTTTTTATGAGGTGATCACGGTCTCGCAAAATTGATTACGACTTTGAAATATTAACCTGAATTGACATCAATCTTCTTTTAGAGTTTTTTTACATCGATTTTCTTTTTCAGTTTCATTCTTCAACATTAGGTTTTTTAAAATTAAGCTTTGTGATTTTCTTCACTTTTATTTATAAGAGGTTATCTTGGTCTCATCACCTAGGTTTTTGGTTTGATAGGTTAGCTCTGGCAACTCGGGTATTTTTTTTTTAGTTGTTTTTTATGAATAAATGTTTTTTTATACTTTAACATTGGGTCAGCTTGAGAATTCAAATTCTTTTTTTTTTCCTGTTTTTCCTTCTATAAGGTTTCTTATTCGTATGAGTCAGCTCGCGAGGTTTGGTGGCCTTGCTTTGGTTTATTGGTTTTTGTTATCCTGTTTTTTTAGTTTTTTTTCAATACCATTCTTCTTCATTTGAATTGTTGGGAATTGATATCATATTTTATTTTTAATTTTTTTTATAGGATTATCTCAACCTTACGAACCGAATCACAAATTTGATATACTAACTCGAGTTGATTTAAATTGTCCACCTATCTAGTGATTTTGTACATAAAGATAATTATGTTTTTGGACCCAATTTTGCACAAGTAGATTAAAGTCTCATTAATTGCTATTATTTATTAATATGTTTTCTACCTACACTTTTATTTTAAAAATGCATTTAAAGCTATTGGGTTTATAAGCACTTTAAAACCGTATAACAAAAAAGCCAAAATAAAAGGCAAATTCACAATGACCATAAACACATTTTCATATTCATCACTATAATATAATTACTATTTTGCCTTTCCTACAAAAATCAAATGCCTTGATGTCAGGGGTATTATAATCTTTTTATATGGCACTTTAGTCATTAACTATTTTGCCTTTTCTAAAAAAATCAAATGCCTTGGTGTTAGGGTATCATGATCTTTTTATATGGCATTTTAGTTATTAAATGATTGACCAAGAATATAAGATTCTTTTCTAATTTTTTAATCACAATAAAAAAACCTAATTACCTTTCAAGCTAAATTTTTTAAATTTAGCACTCAAGGCTATTTATGCTTTTTATTTTATTTTATTTAAATATATTAAAATAACAAGTTTACCCTTTAAATGAAAAAAATAAACCATATATTGAGAAGCCTTTTGATATTTTCATTCTACTTTTTTGTTATTATGAGATTCATCAAGGATAGTTAAGTCTTTTAATAATGATTAAATAATATTTAAATGAAAACAACTTGCATGTAAGGAGTACCTTTATATTTTAGGTGTCGTGTACAATGCTTCTCAGTGGTAGAAAATTCCTTTCCATCATGTCATTATAACCTCTGCAGTGTTGTTTTTTTCTTGGCATGTCACATGTCGATGATGGCAAGGCAATTAATTGATGGCGTGGCTTTGTTTTTTTCATTCTTTCTCCTTTTCTAAAAATCACATGTTGATCTTTTTTATTGTTGATATTTTAATTTTAATTATTATTTTTTTAATTTTTGATTTTTAATTATTAGTTTTTTATAAAAAAATTATTTGTTTTCATTTTTTTATTTAATTCCAATTTATTTTGTATTTTTTTCAATATATTCTTTATTCTTTTGATTTTGATTTTTTTACCTTTATCTTTTATATAAAAAAATTAGGTTTTAAATTTCATCGTTCAATCCATATTTGTGGTATATTATTTTTTCAATTCTTTTTATATTTTTGTTAAATTTGTAATTGTCCTTTAATTTATTTTTATTTTTATCTTTATTTTTTAAATTGTTACATTTTATTTTTGGATTCTTTTTGCATGATTTTTTTTTAATTTTATCATTTATTATTAATTTTTTTTTAATAAGTTTCGTGTTTTTCCCATGCATAGTGCTACTAGACTAATTAATGACTCGTTTCATGAGTTTTAAAAGTTTATAAGGACTGACATCCTTTTTTCAGTTTATTTTCTATTCTAGTTTTATTATTAGATGTTAGTTTTTTTTTTAAAAAAAACATAATTTTGTGATTTTTATTTTTTTATGACCTAGGACACGTGAGTTTAATAAATTAATTTAGGTCAATCTATCTTTTATTGTCCAAGTTACATATTTATTATATGAACTCAAGTTGATTTATGCTAGTTTTGTTGTTTTTTTTTTTTTATCAAATTTCATCATTCTATGTTTAATTAGCTGAAAATTTAAGAATATTATTTTCCATTCATGGGAAAAAAAATTTTCCCCAAGTTATTGTAATATTTTTTTTTGTTTATTATTATTATATTTTTTTATTTGATTCAAATAAAATTAGCATACTTGACCAATTAGGAATATAACTTGGATTGTAAAGTTTTTTTTTATTTAAAATGTATTCGATACTTGAACATTGTTTTTTACAAAAAAAAAACATAAAATAATTTGAACCCGCAACTTAGCGTATACCCACGTCCAGTGGATCCTAACCAAATTAAAAGAAACTAAACGAGGCAGTGATTTTATATCGTGGATCTAAATTCATTGCCTGTGCATTAGAATAGTAAAATTAATGATTTTACCCTTATCAGCAAAACACAATTGGTTTTGGCGGCGGGAGTATAATTGTCTTTTTTTTTTTTTTTTTTTGTTTTTTGCACAATAAAAGAACTAATATACTCTTTGAGGCAAAAAAAAAAAAAAAGCACTGGTGAGCAAGGGCTTTTTTAACTCTTTTGTTTTGAAAAAACAGTAAAACAACTATATTCTCCTTGAATTCAAAATGTCTTGAACTTGGGTGAATGTTGTTTTTGTGTTATTATGGACTCCGATCATGGAAAATTTAGTGTTTTAGCATATATAAAATATTATTATCTGTTTTATTTTAAACAATCTATATAATTATTTTTTTTTTAATTCAATCCTCCCTTATCTATTTTTAAATCCAGTTTTTATTATTTTAATTATAATTATTTGTAATTATTTTCTTATTGAATTATCTTTTTAATTGCATCCATCAATATTTTTTACTATTATCTTAATTAAGCTAATTTTTCAATTGCATTCTTTAATATTTTATTTTATATCAAATTTTTTTATTTTTTTAATTATTACTTGTTTGGTTTTTAATTTTTTTAATTTTTTTTTAATATTTTATTGATCAAGATATTATTGATCTAGAATTTGACCTCATAAATTTTCTAGATTTGCTTTTTATGGAATGATTTTAAATTTAGAATCCGTGTTATAGGTTTGTAAGATTAATATAAATTAACTTAAATTTCTTTTCAAGTCTTATATGTTTGTAAGATTAGTATGGGTTGACTTAAATTTCTTTTCAAGTCTTATTTATATTTTATTTTATTGTTTTATAAAATTATTTTAATTTCATATAACATATTATAAGTTTCACAAGTTATTTATATTAACTTGGATTATTTTTTTAATTTATATTATTTTTATTTATTATATTATCAAATCAATTAAAGTTATTGAATGTAATAAAATTAATAACCTCACTTTCAAATTTTCTTTATCTTTATAAAAAAAATCTGTCATTTCTTATATATTTTTTTAACTTTTAAAAAAATTTAGTCTACCACTGTCCATTCACAGCCTACAGATCCAAGTCAATGCCCTGAAAAAAAAAAATAAAAAAATCTCCCACTCCGTACGAATACCGAAGATGATAATTCACTTAAACACAGTCATTCCACTGTCTATTTTAAGGTGAGGCAGATGACAAAGGAGAGTAGTTGATGAGATAGATTTTATACCTTATTTGTCTTGCACTCCCTCCATGAGCAACTCTTCAATATCTCTAGCTCTTAACTTCACCACCATACAAATAAATTGGATTCAGGCATCCTCGTTACTTTGAGAATCCATCCAAATAAATAACTCAATCTATTTGATAATTCTTTTATATATACTCATATTTATTATATTCTTACATAATATTATATTCTTTATTATATCATTTATCAGGTTTTTTCATTTAAAATGATTGAATTGTTAAAAAATAATCTTAAATCTTATATGAACAAGGATATAGAATTTTTTTTTAAAAAAAGTACTACTACTTATTATTTTATAATTTTAATGATCTTTAATGATTGAGTAGTTTTAAACTTTTTATTTCTTTAATAATTTTCTCAACCTCGTCCTACATCGTCCACGGTACAAACAACACAGTTGACACAGGAGAGATATAAGTTTTGAGTTCGTGTAAATAGAATTCAGGTGTCAGCCCCAGAATACATAGAGGGAAACTAAAACAGAGAGAGAGAGAGAGCGCACAGTATCTCTATCTGTCATTTTTATTCTAATCTCTCTCTCTCCCCCCATCTACTTCTTAAACCAGAATTTCTTTTCATTCCAGGTAACTTGCAGACTCCTTTCTTATCATGTGTGCTTTCCTTTTCTTTGTATTCTTTATTGAGTTCTTGATTGTGTGAATTGGGTTGTCAATCTTGGAACCTGATGGGTTGGTTTGCATGGTTTTGATGATTGGTTAGGACCCAGAAGTTGAAAGTCTTGATCTTTTTTGTTTGATCAAGATTCGGTAAACCCTATAGAGTGAGAGATAAATGGTATATGGGATTTTGATTGTTTGCATGTGACTGAAGGGAAGGGTTGGTAATTGGGTTGTGGTAACTTGATCAAGCTTCAATGAAAATTATTGGGTTTATCTTTTTTTAGTGATTTATGTTTAATTGAAGTGCGAGCGATGGGAGTTAAAGATTGTCAATCTTGGTGGTTAATGATAACTAGGGTTAAAAGTACTCTCTTTAGATATGTAGAATGTGGTAAGAGAGTGTTCTTTGTTCTCTCTATCTGTTGGTCAATGGAAATGTCCTAAATGTTTTTATCTGGGCAGTAGTTTAGTTTTGTATATTTGAATTTACCGTTTGATTTTCCCTTTTCTACTAATTAGCTTGGAATTGGGTGCAGGCCCCAATTCCAGATAAGCTGTTTCGATGGTAGAAGCTTGGATTTTGAATTCTTCTAATTTAGAGTTTAAATTGAATTTCACTTTGTGGGGCGAAATATGAAGTAAAAATATGTCGATAATGTCCCTTAGGACTGAGACATTACTTCTTGGAGCTTGATTTCTTCATTATATACAATGGATTTGATCCTGGGATTTTATGGCCTGAAGTTGATTTCGGTAGGAAAACACAACGCAAGTGTCTGCAGATATATACATGACATGGAATAAGAGTTGTTCGGGAAACTTGTTTTCTGCTCCTGGTAACAAGAAGAAGACAACGAACTCCAAGGTGGGAATGTTACTTGTCTACTTAATCTAACGCCGGAGAATGCTTCTCCTATGATTTGCAGGTTACAACGCTCCATTTAACCATCCGAATGAGTTTTCCAATTTAATTATAGAAGGTTGAGGAGGAATTGGGAAAACACAGTCATGACTGTTGTAGCAATATTTTAACACACTAACTTCTTAAATGGGAACATGATGATATGTTTCTCCTTTATGACCTCTTAAAATATTAACTAATAGCTGCAGCAGGGACTCCTGAGTAGTCACCATCATCTAGTGAGTGATATCCTACCGAGTCAGTAAATAATGGAAAGAATATCAAGAATCAGATCAATGCTGTTCATCATGGTTGGGTGCAGGACTTGTTATGTTATTCACGCATATTGTTACCATCTTTATGTGTTTTGCAAGTCTGGAGATTTTTCTGATCGTCTCATATGACACATATGCATGGAGCTAACACACGAGCACACATGAACTCACAAATAAAAAAAAAAACAAAGAATATAAAGAAAGAAGCAGAAACATTGTTTAGAGTTGTCTTGAAGTACATATTGCTTTGGCAATACGTGTATATGGTGGTGGCAGCCAAGATTTTCTTATATGCGACAATGTTCTGCTTACCTGTTTTTGTTATTTGTTCCGGCGTTTCTGCTCCTTATCTCTCTATCTCTCTCTCAACAATGATGTATTCTGACCACGATGAGGGGAACTTCAATCCCTTTTATAGGTGTTAGTGCACTTATTGACTTATTGTTTCCGAAGGAGCCTTATTTATGTTACCAATATAACACTGTGACTTATCTGGTTGATATACAAGCATGCTGTTGCCTCATCCCAGCAACTCCCAAACCTAATCTCCTGTATTTATTTCTTTTTCTTTCTTGTTTGTAGGTGTCCATTCATCTGACGAGAATGGGAAGTAATGTTGCTGATAAAATTCCAAAAGCTGGTGAGGCGGAAGGTTCTGAAACAAATATTGAAATAAAAATAAAAACATTGGATTCTCAAACCTATACTTTGAGAGTGGATAAACAGGTAATTTCTGGCTCCCACTGAACTGTGGCTCACGTCATTGCAGTGGGTATTTTATTGTAAACTTATCTTGTGTTATTATACTTTAGGTGATCAATGAGTTCAAATAATCAAATTACATCTTAAAGCTAGTTCTTAGGGAGCAATATGTATATCCAAGGATCGACCTTTTTCTGTTTTTATTTTTTATCCTTTTTCCACCTTTTTCAAGAGCTCCAAATTGCGTTTTGAGCATATTTCTATTGTCATAATGAGAGACAGAATTACTACAGTCTGAATCCTGAAAAAGACAAACAAGAAGAGGAAATTAGGTGGTCTTAACAATTACACTTAAAGCCTCTTCACCAACATAGTCAGAGGATTTCCAGTCTTTATTAATGATTTATTGTGTTGTGCCATTTATACCTGCCTAATTCCACACAGCTGACATGAAGACAACGATCTCTAGCATCCAACTCCCTTTCCCCTCTCAAAAACTTCTCTTCAACAAACCCTTAGGTAAAAACCATGGAGTATTATCCAATTGTCCAACATTTTACCTACTATTCATGCAGAAAATACTGAGGAGCAGATCTCATGAGCGACCAGTCAAAAAGCAATCACAGAAGATCCACTATTTCCTTGTGTCTTTTATACATGAAACACTGTTGAAACCTTTTTTGTCATCACTAGATTCTTATTTGTAAGAATGTGCCCTGCAGTATAATCTTAATAGGGCCTGTACGCTAATATGTGAGTGAGGATTTACTAGTTGATAACTTGTACATGAATTTTGTTTGTGGAAGCCATTAATTTCATCATATTTTCACCTTTCTTGAATATACTTGCAGATGCCAGTTCCTGCTTTGAAAGAACAGATTGCTTCTGTCACTGGTGTGCTATCAGAACAACAACGTCTAATATGCCGTGGAAAAGTTTTAAAAGATGACCAATTACTCTCTGCCTATCGTATCCTTTTTTCTAAAGATTCAAATGCAACTTCAAGTACATTATTTATCAGAAATATTGTGGACCCAAAGTGAGGAGATAGATAAAAATTTACTTCAAATTTCTTTTAACAATTTTGGTGGAGGTACTACACAAGTAATGAACCAAAGATAGACATTTATTTCTGACAGTAAACTGTAAAGCTAGGTAGAAAAGTGGAAAGAGCTTATTAACACAATGTTGATGCAAAAGAGTTATATAGGGGCAACTTGGAGTTTGTGCATTGGCTGGTAAAAGGTTGAGTTGTGGTTGGATAGTGTTGCAGTGCTGTTCCTCACAGCTGATTCCTGCTATGCTGAAGTATAAATCCCAAGTTAGCTCACATTTTAGTGCTCCATGTCCATGAGATGTATCCTGCAATGCTAAACAATTTCATGTTTTCCATCAGCAACAGTGAATTGTAAGTCTGTGAAATGTTAATATGGACGTGAAATGGGAAAAAGCATTGGCAAAAAAAGATGTCAAAGGCATGTGGTATAAATATACATGACTGCATGATTCTCTTCATTGATTCTTCACTAACATGTTTATAGGAGAGAGTGAATGACTTTGGACTATTTGTCTGGTTGAGAAAAGAGATCTGATGTCATATTTCAATTGATTCTATCACACCCAAGCAAACACCCAAACTCACCTATGTATATATTCCAAATAAGCCCACATCTGCGGGTTTTTTTGCGAAGTAAATTGAGTTCTGCTAGTTTCTGGCAATTGCTTTTTGCGAGGGTAATTTTCTTGCTAGAAGGAAACTTTAAATGTGGGTGAAGCATTTGAATCAAAACATGTGTTGAATGAACTAGTTAGAATTTTACTTTTCCATAATAAATTTGCAAATATTAGATCTTGTATGGATTGGGATCTTCATTGATTTAACCAGTAACCTTTAAACCATCCTGCATTATACTTTTTTTTGGTTCCATAAGGAAAATTGATGTATACCTGTTATTTTTCTTCATTCAATTAGCATTTTTTGTCTTATTATATTTAGTGTTCGGTTTGGTTTATTCACTTAACGCAAGTTAGATGTTGAAGATGGTCACACCTTGCATATGGTGGTTCGGCAACCTATACCGCAATCATCTGAGGGCTTATCCAATCATCCAGGTTTTGCTCACCTGAACTTTTGCTTGCATCATTTTCTTCAACTGTGCTAAGTTTGTCTCAGTAATGGGCTGCTTATTCATTAAGCTGTGGAGGACTAGTTGTGGTGGTCCAAGGGTTCCCACAGATGTCCCACAGCCGGTAAATGTCAAAAACAAAAAACTGCTGCACAAGGTAATTAATGGCAATAATGGATGATTGCCCCACATAGAGTGTTTAATGCTCGTTACATCAGCTAAAGTATGGCTTCCTGTGCTGCTTTAATTATATTACTAAAAGCTTGGTATAGTACACTAACCCCCCCCCCCCCCCCCCCAACTAAAAGAAAAGAAAGAAAAATCCTTCGTGCTGGACCAAAAATTTTGTAATCTTGGAAATCAAAAATCAAAACATCTTTTACTTGCCTTTGTGAGAAGCAACTACACCTTGGTGGAAAGCAACTAGATACCAGGAAATCCATTCTTTCTGTTGAACCAATGGGATTCTGGATATAACATATTGACCTTGGCATTTAATTTTGTTGATTGCTTAATATTGTCATATGATTAATCAAAAATGCAAGTGGTAGTGTTTTGCTGGTTCTCATTGAATGCTTATATTTCTATTGAGAAATGATGCTACAGCATAAATATAATAATATTCACTGTCATCTATAGGAACTTAGACATTGTTGTAGCAATACTGCTTATGTTTTTGTCACACCCAAAACTTAGTGGAAGACATCCTGACTTTCTGAAATGGAATTCTATACCTTTTTTTCTTGTTTTTTTAAACTATATCTTTCACGTGCTTGTAAAATGAACCAAGGATTAACACCTACATGTCAATGTTGCAGGCAATGATCCTACATCAGGTTCAAGCCGTCACACTGGTCAGGTGGCTCCCAGTGTTGTAATAGAAACTTTTAGTGTGCCTGATCAAGGGGATGGAGTTCCTCCAGAAATCAGTAGGGTGAGGCTACAACTAGATGTTGAATGTAGCAATCTTGGATTTTCATACAGATGATGTAATCGTTCCATAACTGTCTCTTAATCGATTCTTTGGAGCAGATTGTCTCTGCTGTCCTCGGATCTTTTGGGTTTTCAAACACCGAAGGTGGCAGTGAAGGGGTAGATGTTGTCAGGGTAAATATTTAAAATCTAAACTCTTGAACTAAATACAGTTTAGTTTTACTTTTGAAAATCTATTGTTGTTTTTAGGGAGGGGGGTTTTCTTCCTTCCCACTTTTCTCACTCACAGAGACAGAGAAACAAAATGTTTTCAGAGTAAAATGTACAGTTTAGTTTTACTTTAGAAAATCTACTGTTGTTTTTAGGGAGGGGGGTTTTCTTCCCTCCCAAGTCCCTCCCACTTTTCTCACTCACAGAGACAGACAAACAAAATGTTTTCAGAGTAAAATGTCCAGCATTTTTGTATTTGGAAGTTGTCAATCATAATCTTTTGTTTGGCTATAGATGTTAGACCTATTTTGAGATATCAAGCTAATTCATGTTTTGCCAAATTAAAAAGATGCACCTTAATGCTTTTGTAGATCTGTAAATGCACATTTATGTTTTTGTTCTTACTCTCTTTGGTTGGGATGGATGTTTAAGGAGCGTGGTTTGCCAAGAACATCAGCTGCTGGTGGTAGCACGGACACAAGCCAGCTGCAATCTGAACAAACTGGCACCAGGGGCCTGTCTGACGGAGCACAAAATATTTTTGGGCTTCCATCAGCAGTTTCCTTGGGGTCTATGAATCCTCCTGTAAGTTGGAGTCCCCTTCCTACCCACCCTCTATCTTCATTCTGTAACCTGAATTCTTTGGCCTGCATATCTTATTGAAGTTTTAAATATTAGGTTCTAATTTTCTGGGTCCTTGTAGGTAATTCCTGACTCTCTGACAACATTGTCCCAATATCTGAGCCATATGAGGCAAGAATTTGATGCCATTGGTCAGTGTCTCCTTTTTGCGGAATTCTGTTGGTTAATAAATGTTGTTTTTTCAACGAGGCTGACTTGGTCATTGGATTGCAATCCTTTTCATTGACAGGCAGAGGCGGGGAAAACAATGCACAAGCAGATGCTGCACGCAGGACTGAGCAAATAGATTCTAATTCAATGTCACAATCAGGAACTGGACAAGAAAGGCTTCCGACACCTGCATCCTTGGCAGAAGTGATTCGGTCTAGTAGACAATTACTCACCGAACAAGTTGCAGAATGCTTACTTGTGTGTTATTTAACATCATTTTATCTACAAAATGTGCTTCAGTCTTCCATTATTTTTTGGCTAGCCAATTGTATACTCTGTTTTTCACCAGTGAAGTTTAGTTGCTTGTGGCCATAGGAATTGGTCATCTTCTTATTATGTTTCTTTGTTTTGTTTAATTTATAGAATTTGATTCTTTTGACCTTGAAATATTGCAACATTTATCTTTCTTTTATTCATTGCCAGAACTAGAACTTAAATACATTGGATCCCCTTCCCTGTTTCTTTTGTATGTTGGCAGCAACTTGCAATGCAACTAGAGAATCAAGCAGATATTACTGATCCTGCAGTGCGACACACCACTCAGTGTAGTGCGTTGAGAACCGGAGTCCAACTTCATAATTTAGGTGCTCTTCTACTTGAACTTGGACGTACAATCATGACATTACGACTAGGTCAAGCACCGGTAAGATTGTATCTAATTTCTGATTTACAGTATCCTTTCATGCGTGGCATCTTCTGAGCTGTATGTGTTGCTTTGGTTTGAATATCTACAGTCTGAAGCCATTGTTAATGCTGGCCCTGCAATTTTTATCAATCAATCTGGTCCTAATCCTCTAATGGTTCAGGTCATAATCTTGACATCCTTATGAATTCTTTTTATCTGTTGTTTCCCCCCTTTTCATTTTGCTTTAAATCATGTTTTCTGCTGATCACTCCTATGCATGCAGCCCCTTCCTTTTCAACCAGGGACTAGCTTTGGTGCTATCCCTGTGGGATCCAGGCAACCTGGATCTGGTTTGGCTAATAGTACTGGTACTGGTACTGGCACTGGGATTCTTCCAAGGCGAATTGATATCCAAATACGAAGAGGTTATCCTAAAAATTTGATGCCTTGAATTATTAATATGTATGGTTTCTTTGATGTGTGAACCTACTTATCAACTTATTTTCTTCTAACCAAAGGTTCATCAACTGCTACTCCCAACAATCGTGAGGACCGTGGTCGGACACAGCAGACTGCTGGGCTGAGAAACCCACCAACCATTTCTGGTGGTGAAAATCCTAGTAATCAAACAGCTTCAAGGGTCTCAGAGGGTTCATCTTTTGCTGGGGAAGCTGTACGAGTGGTGCCTCTTAGATCTGTGGTTGCAGCTGTTCCTGGCACATTTGGCCGCCTTCCTTCTGATTCGTCTGGTAATTCTATAGGTCTGTACTATCCTGTTCTTGGAAGATTTCAACATGTAGCTTCTGGGCATGGGAATGGTGGACAAAGATCTCAAGCATCTGGTGAGCATCATGCTGCTGGGGTCCAGACTGACCAGCCGCCAACCCTTGAACCTGCTGTACACCGGCAAAACACCGAACAACGCACAAGAGATGGTAATGTGACAATACTGCAGTTCATTGAAGTTGCGAGGATTACTTGGTTCATGAAAAGTTGCAAGTTTCTAGTTGTGCACATCTCGTCCAGTGCAAGCTCAGGAGGCTTGAAGGGAGATGTTATGGTTCGACTTATGTTTACATGTGTATCAGTCGGTGGTTTTACTTGTGGTGCAGCTAATGGTGGTTGATATCTTTGTCAATGCCTTATGGCTTATGCATATTGTGTTATTTTTTTTGCCTCAACATTCTAATTGTCCCTATCCTGCATGAGGGAGGGATGGCGACTTCCACATATTTTGTTCCTTTTGAACAATCCACATATATTGTTCTTTCCTAGAATGCATGCCATGCTTACTATTACTATTACAGCGCACACATGCCCTTCTTTGATGATTCTGATCCACACTTATGGAGATTCCAATTTGACGGTACTTACCTGCCCCATCCTGATCCTCACCCTAAAAAAACGAGGAAAGTAATGTGTAATTTGTATTTTCATTTTTCAAAAGCTTCCTGGATTTTCTTCCATGCTTTTAGCCTGTAAAGATTTGATTGAGACCTTTGGGAATATGTTGTAACAGACTTGCATGGAAATGACTTCTCCAGCTCACAGTAGCATATAGAAATTCTATTCTATTGAAGTTAACATTGTGCATAAATCTAAGTTTTGATGGTTGCTTGCTCTATCTTGCCTTAATAGTTGATAATATGGCTCCATGACAAGAAATGAGCTTATTCAACTGTTCTTTGTTGGTTGACCAACCTTTCTTTCTTCCAGGATCACTGCCACCAAATTCAAGACAAGAGCCTTCTATTTCTCGCAGTATAAGTATCAACATTCTGTCAGCTAGTGGGTCCCCAAACAACCAGGATTCTGAGCAACCTATCCCCAGCAGTATCATGCAGCTCCTGAGGACCATCTTACCTGGTGATGTCCACATGGAGGATGCCAGCTCACGATTAACAACTACTAGTTCTGTCCTTGAGACTGCAGAGCCATCTACTGCTATTGCAGATGCGGAAGCGGAAGCGGAAGCGGAACCAAGAGCTACTGATGAGGGGATATTTTTGTCTAATCTGCTTCGTGAGATCATGCCCCTCATATCTCAAAGTGGTGGGGCACAACCCAATGCCATACCTCCAGTAGAAGCACGCAGCTCTGGGCATCAAAGGCCTCAAGATTCTTCAACCAATGTAAGTAGCTTTTTCAGTTGCTCTTTTAATGGATTTTTGTGTTTCATGCCACTTTTATTCTGGATTTCTTGCTCTAGCTAATCGAATGGCTCATGAAGGCTTCGGCATGATGTTGTAAATATGTTGAGCTAAATTGTCATGTGCATAGAAATATGCACAACCACAAGGTTAACCGGTGGCATGTTTGCAGGCTGATAACTCTGGTGTTGGAACATCTCGTCGCTATAGTGATACTGAACCAAGCCCACCAAATTCAAAACGCCAAAAGGTATTAGCATGTTTAGGGAATTTCATTTCATTTCATCTCATTTCTTTTCTGTGAAACCATTTCATCTTTCAGCTGTATTAATATTAACTGCAAATATGAATTTCTGAGATGCCCTAATAACTTATCAATTTTACCCGTTGACTATAGATTAGTCTCTGGTTATTCTTTTGTTTCCCCTTGTTACTTGCCTATAAAGATAATTTTTGTGTATGATCATCCTGTATGTGATAAAAATGGGAGACAGTAAATTCTTGCAGGTAAGCCCTGGTTTGTTATATATATTTTTTTAAAGCTCCAATCAACCCCAGTGGATGAACGGAACTTGGTGCACAAGATCTATGTATAATAAATAAGCACACAACACTAAGCATTGCAGAAAAGTTTTTGCCAAAGTTCTGTCACTTGCCACTTAAGCATATGGCATCTCTCTGTGTTTTCTATTGATAGCTAATGTTGTGCTGAAAATTTGCTTCGTTCTTAATAGTTCTTTAAAGTTCTTCATAGTTAATGCTGAAACAAAAAGAATGGAATCAAATCTATTTTTTTTCATATTGGAAACGTTACTGTTATTATAATATATATATTATTGATCTTACTTATTTACTGATGCAGACTGAGTGATTTATCTTATTATCTTTGGACAAAGGATTCAAGTGCTGAAGTTGTGATTATGATCGCAGACAGCTAAGAATAATGCGTTTCTTCTAAAGGTGAATGGCGGTTGCTCTTATTTTTTCTATTCTGTGTATCATGACAATGATGGTTGGACATTTTCTCGAGTTAACTGTCAAACTAGTTGAGATGGAACACTTAGTTTCCGTATTATACCATTACAGCATTGTATACTTTGGAGTCTTTATCTTCTATAGGCAAATTAGCTTCAACTGTTTTTCAATATCTCATCACCATCTGTTTTGTTCTACTCAATTGCTCTGGTAAGTGGTTGCTGGGAAGGTTTTCTGTTAAGACATTACTATTGAGAAAGTATTTAATGCGCTCGTTGCATACTGGGGGGCTAAGGTGATTTGTACTCGGTGATCAGAACATGCAAAAGATTTTTTTGTGGTAGATTTGAGGATTCTCATATGTTTAAGTAAGTATTGTTAAATTTAAGTTATGTGTATAAATTATTTTTAGTTGTTTTGGTTCCAGTGATATTTGAAGTCAAAAGGTGAATAGTGCCTTCCCGACTCAAAACTTAACCCAAACCCAAACTTGACGTGCATTAAATAAATAATTTTATAAGTTAGAAAAATTGCATTTATATAAAGCATATATATAAAAAAAAATGAGTTTTTTTTTTTTAAAAAAAAAATCATGCACGCTCTCCTATTCAACCGCTTGTACCATCCATGTTCTCTCCTTACCACGTGGTTTGCCGCAATGGGGGAAACAAGGCAAAACTTCATGTCAGAAATTAGAAGGGTTTTCAAGTATTGAGAGAGAAGTTAGCATTGGCATTGACAAAACTATTTATAGGATTTGCGCTTATATCAGTCTTCCTCTCCCTGTGGATCCTTGTACTGAAAGATCTAATCTTACCATGGACTTCGCAGAAGCAGTAAGGTTCTGAGGGTATTGCCAAAGGTCTTTTTGGATAGCATGGATGCTTGATGGATGTCTAATAAGTACTCAAAATCTTACCGTGGACTTCACAGGGTCAGAAGCAGTAAGGTTTTGAGGGCATTGCCAATTTTGTTTATTTCAATAATTAACCTGCTCATACGACTTGAAATTACCACAATAGGCTTCCTAAATAAAATAATAAAAAGGTCATTAAGAGGCATCGATAACCAGCATTTCTAATGCATTGTTATATGAATATTTTGTTTATTTATCATAAACAATATTTTGTATACAATTTTTTTTCTAAGAGAAACTATTCTTATAAAAACGAATAAACACTCACAAAAAAAAAAAATACACCCTTCTCGTTTTTCGTTCCACAGAGCAGCTTGTTTTTTAATCCTACTTCAATCGAAACTTCTGAGAAGTTTTAGAAGCTTCTCCCTTATGCAAATTTCTATATTAATTGAATTAATAAAAGATAAAAAAATCAGTAAGCTAATAATTTTTACATGGGTCTAGATGTAAGAAAAAAATAATAATAACAGTAACCTTTAAGTTGATTGAAAGTTGGCAGGAACTACTATCCTTATTATTATCGTACATTTTAGTACAAGTTGTGGTCGTGTTTTTTATTAAAAAATAAAAATAATATATATATATATATATATATATATATATTCAAAATATCTGAAAATATAACAAAATTATTTAAAATAAAAAAAATTATTTTTAAAATGCAAAAATAAACTGCTACACGTGTCAAGCTAACAAGGGTTTAAAGCTCTCTCATCTCAGCAGAGGAAGTTCTCTTTTGTATGTCTTGCCTCTGCAGAGAAAACAAAGAGCTTTCAAACATGGCTGAGCAGGTTCTCTTCACACACACACTCGCTCTTTCTATTCACTGCTTCTACTTCAAAAGCGTTTCGTTTTCGATCTTTTTATGGGCTCATATTATGGTTTCTTTATTTCTGTGTTATAGACTGAGAAGGCATTTTTAAAACAACCCAGAGTGTTTCTTAGGTAATGTATAAGAACAATAAAAGAACCAAGCTTTCTGTTATGGGGTGTTTTTATTTGATGTGGGGTTTTTGATGTTTTGTGTTTTTTGATTTGTTTTTGTGTGTTTGTGGCAGTTCAAAGAAGTCTGGGAAAGGAAAGAGGCCTGGTAAAGGTGGAAGCAGATTCTGGAAGAGTATCGGATTGAGTTTCAAGATTCCTCGAGAAGCCATTGAAGGTTTGTCTTTTCTACTAATTCTAGTTGTGGGAACTAATGTTTATGGATGCTAGAGTCTAGTAGCCAAAGGTGTGTCCTTCTAACGTAGGATTGTAGATATGGATGGTTATTTACCTGTACATTTTGATTTTATTTATTGATGTAGATATAGATTTGTGCATTACGTGTAGCAAGAATTAGGGATGAGTTTATTTATTGATGTGGATATAATTAGTTGGTTTTTAGTTGCTATGTTATGTGGTCGAAGGGCAGAGATTTAGGAAACCATGCTGAGAGCAGACTTCCTATAACTGAGTTGTTTAAATTTGTCGAGTATGTAGGACATGGAACAATAACATTTGCTCTGTTACAAGTCAATTTGTGATCTGGAGGAATAAGAACCATGTCGATGACTATATGGAGTTTAAATAGTTATTGAATGTTTTGGAAAATCATTTTTTTTAGGAATTACAGGTTCAGAGTGCCATGGGCGCCGTTTCTTTTGAAATGCTATTTATATGTTACCATGCTTGTTGTCTTTTCATCCTTTCTTGCTCATGCCAAGTTCTTCGTTGGCAACTTGATTCACATGTTTACTCCGCTTTCATGTGCCTTTTTTCATATCACTGCGACATCCCCTTCCACGTGATATTTTGGTAGGATATGAAATTTTTTGATATTATGTTCCTCATGCTATTGACAGGAACTTACATTGGTAAGAAATGCCCCTTCAGTGGCACTGTTTCTATTCGAGGTCGTATCTTAGCCGGAACCTGTCATAATGGTGAGGACCATCATTGTGCGGCGGAATTATCTTCACTGGGTCAAGAAAGACCAAAGGTCTGCTCTAGCTTTGGTTTTGGTGTTTTCAGTGCATATTATCACTCGAATGGAGGTTAAATATCATTTATCTTCCCCCCCTTAGATATGAGAAGAGGCATTCACATATTCCAGCACATATATCTCCATGCTTCCGTGTGAAGGAAGGTGATCATGTTATCATCGGGCAATGCAGGTTAAATTTTGATCCAAATTTCATATGTTTTATATCATTATCATGAAGGTGATTTTGCTGTTATGTACGTGCAGTTTTGATCTTCAATTCATAATTTTTCTTCTTGCTGTTATGAAATGTGGTGAAAGTGATTCCTGCTGGTTCTTTTGCTGGTGGGAAGAAGGCCTTCACAGGAATGTGAGGTTTAACTTCTATCTTTCCTGTTTATGCTGGTGTGACGGCCATAATGGTTTTTGGGTGATCTGTTATGTAAGAGTTCACTCCGCCGCTTCTAGGCGACATGTGCGGCCTCCTACTACTTCCAAACCCAGTCGTCCGTGGTTTCCTCGGAAGCTTCTTGGTGGCGTGTGGCGTTAGATTCTCCCTGTGGATGGTCAAATTTCCTTTTTCGTTCCTTCTCTCTCCACCCCTTGAAAGTTGAAACTCTCACCTGTTTTGTTTTCCTTTTCTTCGAGGGACTTGTTTCTTCCCATTTATCAATTATAGTCCTTTGATTTTTGATTTCCTGAAAAATGGGAAACCTAAACAATATCTTGCAAAATCAAGGCCGAGAAAAATGACGACATGTTATTTTTTTCTCTAAGAAATTGACATCCCTTACAAACAAAGCGCCAAAGACAATCGCAAGAGGATAAATGAGAAAGGATCAAATAAAAAAAATCAAGAGCAAGAAAAAAAAACAAAAGCAAAAAAATAAATATCATTGTGCGATTTCATAGTGCCGTTAAGTCTGCTGCTGCAGAAGATGCAATGGTGAATGACCCGGGGCCTTGTAGTTTTTCTTAATTAATTAATTAATATTTCCCTGCAGTCCAAGGTTCTTGCTTTCTTCTTTCGGTGGGCATTTACACTACATAGAGTGTCACGCCCATTTGCACCAGATCTACTTTGGGTTTTGACATGCAATAGTTCTACTGCCATCACAGTCAAAAAGTATAAACCCAGATTTGGAGATTCATAGTGTGGTTTTATTGCTATCGATTCCCTAATCATGCAACCTTAATTAGCTGCCCACCGACACCTAAAAAGATAGTCTTGATTTGGATTTAATGATTTAAAGTTCTACTTTCCCTTCATGATTAACTTTACTAATCTGTAATCACTCCGGCATTCTCCATCAGAAGTGATGTAATCACGGTCCATTATTTGTCTTCTTTTACCAGATATTGAAGCAAAACCATGAACTGTGAAGCTGATGGTTGTGCAACTTAAGAGCCATTAACTTGACACCTCACCTACTTTCCAATGAGTAAGAATCCCTCCAGTGAAATGTTAACGCAATCAATTTAATTTTTATTCAACTTCTTATCCTTTTCGTTTTCAATGTAGTAGTTTTACTGCCCAGATTTCCCCATCTCATTTGTGATTTGATGTAAAATGAGAGTCAAGCATGATGGACTCCTGAAAAAGAGAGACAAATCCCATATCGGAAGCAAAGAAATAATATGACAACTTTATAGTCCTTGTTCAGCCACCCGAAGATCGGCTGAGCCAGTTAACGAAGGCTTGTGACCCGAGTGGGAGCTATAAGGTTATGGAACGTTGTTCCAGCTCAGAAAGCTGGGTTCGTTGTAGCCTAATTCTGGCCCGCCCGGTTCAAGCCAGGAGTTGAATCATGGCCATCCTAGTGAAGACATGGGTGTCACGACTCTTAGAGTTGGAGGGTAAAGCGTGAGGCTGGTTTCACAGAGCAGCGATCACCTCCCTCTCTTGGCAGTGAAAGGATAACAGGCCGGTGCTGTTCGGATCCATATGGCTTAATGGGCTGGTCTAATTGAACCATTATCTTTTATTTTATTCTCATCTAAAACCCTTCTCTTTTTAATTCAGAAACTCCGTTTTTGTGAAATTTAGGTGCAACTTTTTGGGTATTTAGTATTAGTACTATCCAATTAAATATATTTTTTCTCCTTTCTTTTATTTTAAAATAAGCACTAAATAATTTTGAATTTCTACCTCACCAATCATAATTTAAGTATTTTTCTCACCTTTCATTAACATTAATAAATTATTATATAGTCTTGTAAATTATTTTAATGACCTTGTACCAAATGCATTACTTATTGCGTTCAAACCTCTTCGGCATGTTTGGAAGAAAAGGAGAGCAAACAAATATGAATATTTTAAAAGTTGAAAACGACAATATGCCTCAAGCTTTAATGGATTTTAAGAAGGAAACACACTAATTCACCATTTGATGGATCAAACTGTGACACGTCAGTCCACCATTTGACGACCCTAATTAGGTCACGTATGAAGCAACCAAAAAGATTCCTTTGTCAACAAATCATAAACTAATGAAAGTGGCTCCATCTTTGGCTTTGACCATGTAAAGTGCTAGAAAAAGGCTGTAATTATCATAAATGCAATTAAGCTTTGCCCACCTTTTTTTTTTTGTTCTTCTTTTTCGCTATATAGAGATCGTGTGGTTTTGTGCTTCGAACCTCGCGTGTTTAAGAATATTTTAAAATAATGTTTTGTTTGGTGTGGTTTTGATGTTATAAAAATAATTGTTTTTTTATAAGTATTTATATATTTTTAAAAAGTATTATATATTACAATATCAAATATATTTAGGTATTAATTGTTTTTAATGTGAAAAGCATTTTTAAAAAAGTTTAAATTTATTTCTTTAATTTTTATATTATTTTGATATATTAATATATTTTCAAGTTAAAAAATATTATTATTATATTAATAATCAGAGACTATTTAAGGTTATGGTTGTGGTTATTTTTTAAAATATTTTTTATTTAAAAATACATCAAAATAATTTTTTTTATTTTATTTTATTTTTAATATTAGCTTATTAAAATAATCTAAAAATATAGAAAAAATATTAATTTGAAGTAAAAATAATTTAATTTTTTAAAAATAATTGTAAAATACAAAAGATAAACACGAACTTAAACCCCGACATGGGAGCTGGAAAGAACTATTTCTATCTTTCAGGACAACATAGGGAAAATAATATCCTACTTTCTTTGTCGGGAAGAATACGTGAAGTTGCCTGTGTTCTTTCTTGGAGATAGCCATGAATTTTGTGAGCCATTCCTTGAAAGGAGGTTTCTTTACACAGCAAAAAAGACAAGAAAGGTAGCGTAGGATGTGAACTCCTTGTTTCTTCGTTAATGGCCATCTTGGCATTGATTGCGATGATCTTTCTCGCCATGAACATGAAAGATGATATTTTTTATCTCGTGAAAGAGAGAATGGTGGGACTCATTACCTCTTGTAGAAAGCAAAAGAGTAATCTAAAGTCATTGTCTTGCATCATCTTCCCATTTTATCAAATATCTTCTGGTTCACACACGAACCAATTCTCATGGCATATCATTTTCAGATCTTTCTAGCAATTATTACCCAATTAAATAAACAAAACAGAACCCCGTGATGCAACTTGTCATTAGCATGGAGAGTTAATTCTTGACATGTTGAAATCAATTGCTCTCCTCCTAGTCGACAAAAATGGCATAATTAAAAACATTTTAGTAACTTGATTGCAATCATTAACAACCAATCCTATTATCACTAATAATCAAAGTTCAAAACTAAGACTCGAATCAAAATTCAAAAAAAAAAAAACAACATCTACACCATTGAGCCACAACCTATTTGATAAACATTAACAACCTTGATGTAGCTCTTAGAAAAGAATAATTGTGTTTCTCAACATTCATGGGTCTGATTAGAATTATGTTTGTTCTCGTGGTGTAGTGTATTTTACTCTAATTATATATTTAAAAATACTTAGGTAATCATTTTATATCATAATTCTACTACATAGATCTCATGAAGTTTTTTAAAAAATATTAATTAAAAACACTATAATTTATAAATTTTATTACACTTATTATTTTCAATTATAATCATAATTAATTCCATAATTAAGGATCTATCTTGATCGTATATAAAGATGAAATTCATCAATTACATCTTAAATTGATGCTTTCAATAGGGTAACTCAAGACTGATTAATAGTCAAAATCAAAATAATAATATAAGATAATGATGTTCTTCGAAGAAAATCTCATCTTGGTTTCTTCATGAAAATCATAGTGCTGGCCATCTTTCAATTATAGAACACAAAATAGAGAAAATATCTTGAATTTGAGTCTTGCTCTTGTCACATTAAGAAATTATTTCTATTAGAATTAATCTATAACTCGTACGAGCACATAATTAACTTTGAGATATTATTTTCCTATAATTTATTAGTTTGTTGTAGATTATTTTTCAAGACAAAAAAAATCTCAACACCACGATTTTATTTTTTTATAACTTGAATATAAATAACTTGACAATAGTCAAATTGCAAATAATCCCACAAAAATAATCCAAGCTTCTTTCCATGAGATGTTTAAATATATATTTTGGAATGAATCGGGGTGAAATAGCAATCACCTCAAAAGGTGAAGGTTTCTAACCTATGCCCTGGAACACAAGTATTCTACTGTTGATTTTGACAAAAAATGAGAACCTTCCTTCATCCATGAACTTTCGTGAAATTTCTTAGAAGTTCATGGAAGGAAGGTTTCTATGTATGTATGTATGTATGTATGTATGTAATTCCACAACTAGGATGCATTTACGTGACAAAGGCGATTTTTTTTACTTGTTCATTAAGCTTTTCCAGAAATTTAAAACAATAATATTCATTACCAAATGCCCATTACATATATATGTAGCATTATGGTTGTCAATAATATTATCCATAATTATATATAAAAACACAAATTTTATAGAAATTGTTTTATTAATTCGAATACTCTTAAATAATTTTAAAACACTATTTTATGGCCTTTAAGTTGTTTAAATGATTATTATACATTTATTCAATACATACATGTTACCTATATTTTTAATATAAGTTTTCAAACACGTGTTTTTACAACAACTATTCTTTTTACGTACCATAAACGCATTAAAAAAGAATATTTGTTTTAAGTGTACATCAAGACACCATAGAAACTCTTTTTTCTCAAACCACCGAGGAAAAATGCCTATTTATTTATTTATTTATTCACGCAATCTATACATTATAAATTTAATTTTTATAGTTAATTCAGTACACGACAGAAACAAGGCTACATTGCTTAACAATCTCTCTATTATGTTTTAAAAGGGCCTTCTATCATTTACATAATATTATCGAGTTATTGAAAATAAAATCTTTGAATGTTTTATTTTTTTAGATTTTAAGTTGTGGATATTATAAAAATATCATATTTGCTAATCCATTAAGATATGATTTTTTTTTTAAAATAGAACATATTTCTTTGAATTATTCTTCAAATCCCTAAAATTATTCTTTCTATTTTTTATGTATATGAAAATCCCTTTTCCTATCAACAACGACAACAACAAAAGGCATAGCTGAAAGGGCATTTCGTAAATAAGAAAAAGACAGGGTACAAGATTTTTATTTTATGTATCCAATTTCCACGATGCCCATAAGAACAACGTTTAGGATAATAGAGCAGCAATTACAACTGCAACTACAACCTAACCAACTGATTTTCAGCCACGCTTTCTTAGAAAAATCTCTAATTTAACGGCTCTTATTTACACTCACTCTCTCTCTCTCGGCCCTCAACAACTCCTCCATAGAACCCCATTAGCCTCCATTTTGTCATCTTATATATATTCCTCATAGTCTTCCACCCCTCTCTAATCCTAGCTTTTTCTCTTTGATTCTCTCTTTCTTCTTCTACTTTTTCTTTTTCTCCTCTCATGTGAGGCGTGTTGCTGCTGCTTTGGATTCCCACAAAGACAACAACTAGTTGCCAAAGACTCTAAAAAGTCTTTTTTTTTTCTTCTTCCTTTTCTGTCACCAACATAATAATAATAATATTGACCATAACCATGTGTGCAAAGGATGCAGAGCAAGAAATAGAGAACCCAATTGACAATAATAGTAATAGCAACAAGATGCAATCTTGGCCTTTGCATTGTGACCTCTTGCAAACCCGGATGGAGAATTTTGATCAAGACTCTTCTTTGATTTGTTCTAGTGGTGGGATCAGTGTTGCCAACTCTTATCCTGTAAGAATCCTTCTTTCTTTTCCTTAGTTGGGTTCTTCTTGTTCTTCTTCTTTTTTGTGTTCTGTATTCTGCCGGTTTTTTGTTGGAATTGATTTACTGTTTTCCAAAGTTGGGATGTTTTATGGTGTTTTTGTCCGTGCATGTTTGTGTTCTGAATTATGTTATTTCCTTTGAAGACGTGTTTGGTGAGAATTGAGTTGTTGACTTTATGTTATCAGTTCATTAATGCCATGCTTAACTTGATTTTTGTTGATGAATTTGTATGTCTTTTTTTTTTCCCACCCTGGCTGTTGAAGCTCTTGATGATCCATATTTAGAGTTGCTTTCTAATTTCCTTTTCCTTGTTTGCTCTAAAAGGTTTCACACTTTTAGCTGGTTGTGTAATAATGAAATTGTTACTGGTTCATGGTATCCATATTTAGTGTTGCTTTCTAATTTCCTTTTCCTTATTTGCTCTAAAAAGCTTCCGACTTTTAGCTGGTTGTTTAATTATGAAATTGTTGCTGGTTCCTGGATTTTGTGGGCTTTTGGAGATATGTGGATACAATATTTTTTCTGCCTTGATTCTCTGCAGTCTGCACTAAAAATTTTCTTGTTTGTTGCATCAATGAGCTAGTTACAGTACTATGACTCCTTTAATTTATTTTTTTCACCACCTGCATGGTACTGCTTGCTTTGGTAAATAATTTCTCTTCAATTTTATTCCCTTGACTTATTTACTATTCTTCTTGGACTCGTAGTTGTCATGGACAGATAGATAGATAGATGGTGAAAGAGAGAGAATCAAAGAACAGGGCTCGTTGTAAATCGTTAATCCTGGTTGAACTTTTATTTTTATTGTATCTTGTAAATTGAACGTAGGAACCCTGTCTTGATTCTTAATCATTAACCATTTCATGCCTTTCTATGTCCATAATCTCACTTCTGTTATTTAGAGGTCTTGAATTTGCACTTAATCACAAGTATTATTACAATCCCATATTACTCTCTCTTCGGTTGTGATTACCCAAGACTTGGTATCATCCTTGTTTAGCCTTCTGTGGAATATTTATCTTCATCACTATTTGTTCTTCTGCAATCTCATTTAGTTTTATTTGTTTGTGGTTGCTCTTTCAGCTGGAAAGCATCTGCGAGGATAGAGTGGTCACAGAAAGGAAACAGAATCTTTTAACAGATTTTTTCCCCACCCTTCGCTCAGGAGAATGGTCTGATATTGGTGGTCGGCCTTACATGGAAGACACACACATTTGCATCAGTGACTTGGCTAAGAAGTTTGGCTCCAATTTGCTCATCAGTGAGCATGCTATTTCTTTCTATGGTGTAAGTTATTGTCCAATCTGTTGTTTATCTGCTATTTTAGCTGCTTATGAGTTTTATGTTTTTCTGTTGTTTTGGTCCTTGTCAAGCATTATATTTTTAATTGTGCTTTCTGTTCGGTAGTAAAAAAAGAAAAATCATAGCTTTTGGTCTTCTAGCTTATATGGTAGAAATATTTTAGGACGAGGGCTTCTTTCGCTTCATGATTACCAAACTTCGTTGTGGTATACCTTTATAGAGTACCGGGTTAACTTGGAGGACAATGAAGTTGTCTTGATCTCACTTTTCTCTCTTTGAACTTATAATGAAGATAGCACTATTTAGTCTAAAATCTAATCAAAGCTTATCACTTCAAATTAATTTATTCTGAGCATCACTTAAGACTTGAAAATCTGAAGGTGCCACTGTTTTCAATTAGCATGCTTAAAACCTGTGCTTTATATCCTGTATTCTGCCATCATAATTGTGTCTAAAGTAACACTACAGAAGTATAAAGTCCACAAATTGAGAGTGTCTATCAACTTAAGCACTCCCCTGTAACTACAAAGCGGCAAAAGGGACCTGAAGCTTCCTGTGGTTAATGAGTCTTTGATTGCAATGTTTCCTATATTTAAAGATGTTATGCATTCTGAATAAGGACACCATTCATCAACACTTTCACTCTTTTAGTTGTGCTAGATACTTCAAACTAGAGGGTTATTATCTATACAGGAAAGCAATCATCACCATTTTGATATTTTAAGCATGCAAAACTGACGGTATTAATTTGAGGCTGATGTGGAGCCATTAGCATGACAGGAATCCTTCTTCGGGGTTAATGATCAGATGTTGGTCATGTTTTAAGGATTAGAAACTACCCATTTATAACACAATTTTTGGGAGCATGGATGAGATTTCCTTTTCCTCGTGGATGATATTTCCTTTTTTACCCTAAAATCTTTAGAAAAATAATGCCAACAAGCATACACAAAGCAATAATAAATGGGACTTTTTCATTCTTATTTTGAAAATTACATGTACTTTGGAAAACAGGTATTTGATGGGCATGGAGGAAAGAGTGCAGCACATTTTGTCTGTGAACATTTACCAAGAGTCATTGTTGAGGATGCTGATTTCCCTGTAAAACTTGAGAAAGTGGTCGCAAGGTCATTCATTGAGACTGATGCTGCATTTGAAAAGTCATGCTCCCTTGAGTCAGCCCGTTCTTCTGGCACTACTGCACTTACTGCAATGATATTTGGGAGGTGAGTGCTTCCTATCATATTTAGCGATCAGTCATCTCCTTCCTGTGGTTTATTCAGGACTTTCTAGTTCACGCCATCCCTTTTGTTTAGTCTATTTCTGACTTCCAAGATCATCCTGTCCTGACCCAATTATATAGCTTTCTGACCTTTCATAAAGATCTGCAATGAGACCTGAGATCTTAACTTGTTAGGAATTGCTCTAAACATTTAGTAATATCATATATTGGCATTCCATATGTCTTTTGATAAAGTGCAT
Organism: Populus pruinosa; assembly: GCA_026413675.1. Lineage (NCBI taxonomy): Eukaryota > Viridiplantae > Streptophyta > Magnoliopsida > Malpighiales > Salicaceae > Populus > Populus pruinosa. Next base: position 4,424,351 of record CM048597.1, on the reverse strand, counting down.
TGCTTGATAAAAAAATGTTTTCATCGTGGACAGGTCATTACTTGTGGCAAATGCTGGTGATTGTCGGGCAGTATTATCACGAGGTGGAATAGCTAAGGAAATGTCAGAGGATCACAGACCTTGCTGCATTAAAGAAAGGACTAGAATTGAGTCCTTAGGTGGATTCATTGATGATGGTTATCTAAATGGTCACTTAGGTGTTACCCGTGCATTAGGTGATTGGCATCTCGAAGGAATGAAGAAAACAGGTGACAAAAGTGGCCCATTAAGTGCTGAACCAGAACTTAAATTGGTTACGTTGACCAAGGAAGATGAGTTTTTGATAATCGGAAGTGATGGAATATGGGATGTATACTCAAACCAAAATGCAGTAGATTTTGTTAGGAAGAGACTTCAAGAGCACAATGATGTGAAGCAGTGCTGCAGAGAAATGGTTGAGGAAGCAATAAAACGGGGAGCAACTGACAACTTGACCGTTGTAATTGTTAGCTTTCACCTGGAGCCACCACCACCGGTGGTGGTACAGAGGACAAGATTCAGGCGGAGCATTTCCGCTGAGGGACTTCAGAATCTCAAATGCTTGCTAGAAGGTAATGCTTAAAATCTTTCGTTAAAGTTTTCCCCGGTAACGAAGGGTAGAACCTGTCAAATAACAGTACATAGCTACACTGGTTGTTCTCAAGTTTTATTTGTGTATATTGTATATAAATTCGTTGGCAAAGAGAAACTGCTTTTTTCTTCCCTCGTATCATTCTTCCTTCATTAATAGGAGTCTTTATACATTTTCCTTTCTTCCTTCTTATTGTCTGCTAGGTTTCATAGGTATCAAGCCAAAATTGTTCTATATAATGGATATTTGTATGTTTAAGGCAGGGATTGATTTGCTGCAAAAGTAAGCATGCCTTTTAACTGCAAGATTTTACCTCTCGAGTATCCTTTTTAGTTGTTTTACATTAGATAGATACTAAAGAATTCTTAAGTTTTACATTACATTAACAGCAGAATATTAATGCATACTGTACGCAATTTCTCGGTTTTCATATGTTTCATGTACAATTGTTTTAAAATTTTGATTGTCATATATATAGTTTCAAACTTTTGATGCTTGGTACCGGTATATAAAAATTAAAAAAAAAACCACACCAAACTAAAACGGAAGGATGAATACCAGACACACATAATAGTATCCACTCCAACAGTCAATTACCATTTTGTTATTCCCCCTGAAAAATCAATGGCTTGGTGTTGACATGATTCAATATTTTTGCAAAAAAATCAATGGCTTGGTGTTGACATGATTCAATATTTTTGCAAGTTTGATTGATTATTATCAGATTGATAGGGAATAGGATTGTTTTTTCTGTTTTTTAAACACAATAGAATGATTAAATTATTTTGAAAAGAAAAATTGTTAAAGCTAGCATCCAGAGATTTCTTTTTCTACTTTTTTAAAATATAGAAAAATAACAATTAGTTTCAAAAACAAAATTTTTAAAATTAATTTTTTTTAATTTGATTTTTTTGTTATTGTTAAATTGAATCTTAATCTAATAAATTTTTGATATTTTATTAGACAAAAAGTGGATGGTATTTGTAGTTTCTGGTGGTGCATGAAGTGTTTTCCGATTAAAAAAAAAATGATGCATGGCAATAATAATGAGATGGTTTGTTATTAACGGTGATATTTTTTTTATTTTTTTTCTTTATTTTGAAACTTGTGTTGATCATTTAAAATAATTTTAAACATGTTAACTTATTTATTAAAATTTTAACTTTAATTTTTATTTTTTTTATTTTGAATTTTTTTCTTTATTTTTTTTTGTAAAATCTTGATTTGTTTTTAATTTCAACATTTAATTTTAGTTTGTGACAATTTTTTTAATTGTTTTTTTAATTTCATCTTTCAATAAAAAAATATACAGTTGTCTTCTAATTTATTTTTTATTTTAATTTTAATCATTATTTTTTTAATTGTTATTTTTTTATTTTAAATCATTTTATATAATTAGTTTCTTTTCTCTAATTTTATCCTTTAATATTTAATTAATTGAGAATTAGACATCATGATTTTTTTAGGTATGGCGTTTTTGTTTTAGTGACTTAGATCACATATTGAAAAAGTTAATATAGATTGATATTATTTATTTATGAGTTGATATCATTTAATATTTTTTTAAATGAGCTTCATGTTTTTACTTTATATTTTTTTTATAAAGTTATCATGATTTTATGACTTAATTTATATATTGGCTCTTAATACTCAAGCTATAAATTTATCATATTAATTCAAGTTGTTAATTTTTTTCTATGAGATTATCCAATCTTGTCCCTTCATATTTAATCGGCTTAATAATTGAGAAACAATTTTTTTTTTTTTGTAATTATTTTCTTCCATTATCATAATTATTATTTTTATTTATTCCGGGTGCTACTATTATCATTTTTTAATCTAATTTAAATAAATTTCTTTGTTTTTAGAATGGTTGCAGCACTTTAATATCATTTTTTATGAATAAAATAATCCAGTCACAACGGTGTAGCTTCCATGTCTAATGATTCTTATTTTTGCAAATTAAAAGGATGACATCTCAAAGTTGATTCTCACCACAAGCAGGACATTTTGACTTGGAAGCTTCCAAAACTGCCCAACACAAATTCCAACAAGACAAACTAGTATCATAACTCATTGTGTCACTAGTTTGGTTCCTTTATCCTCTGCCTTCACCACATAAAGTCAATTAATTTCTCGTATTTTTGTGGTGGCGTGTTTGATAACAGTCTATTCTAAGCAGGTTCGTAAATTACAGTGGTTCTTTTATTTCCAACAATCAATTTACTTACCAACCTCGTTTAGGAAATCTGTTATTGGTGTGACTTTTCTATCGTTCTTAGATAAATTGCTGTAAAACATGTTTTGCTGGCTGGAACTCCTGACAATAGAGCTCAAATCACTCACAAATAATGCTTGAGAGTTCTTGCACTTTAGTCTTCTTAATGCCCAGCAATTATGCTACAATAAATGGGAAAACGCTCGCTAAAAAAAACAAAAGAGTTTGTAGCTACGAGTTACTCTTGCATGAGCAAAGGGGGTGAGGTCTGAGGTTGAGTTTCGTTTTTATCATTCTTCTTCTTCTTTTTGATCAGCCAAAGTAGATCAATAGAAGAAACCATGAAAGCAAAAGAAGCCCCCAAGGCAAAACAAAGAGCATGAAAAGAAGCAGAGCACTGGCTCCCAAACAGAAAAGGTGAAGACACTGAACATAAACTAGAACAACAGAGAAATGACAGGGCAACGTAGCTAAAACATATACTTGTATTCTTCCATGTGAACCTGCTGCATGCGACAGCCATGGTATTACCTCTGGAGCCATGGCTATTCATATCATAGACTACGATCTATCGAGGACCCACAGTGACATCCCAAGTGAACATCAAAGCCAAAACTTTGGAAGTTCTGTGCACATGTTACGGATACGGAAGTTTTAAATGTGAAGTTAGAAAATAATTGATTATTGGGATCCTAAGAAGATGAGATTGTTGGATTATATAATAAAATTGTGTGTTTAGTATTTTTAAAATAAATAAACTCATGTATGTTAATTAAAAAAATTGCTTTTAAAAAAAATTTAGTTATTTTATTGTACTTTATTTAAGAATAATTTAGCCATCTCACTATATTAAAAAATAAAAAAATACATATCCCACACTCAGTTTTATAATGACCAATAAATCTTACAAAAAGATCCAATTACCTCCGATAATAGTAAAATCATTACATTTTTAGAAAGTATAAAATGGTAACTACACTATTTGCGGGAATAGTGATTTATCTATAAGAATACAAAGAATTTTTTACCTATTTCTTATGATAAATAGCTCATGGAGAGATTATTTTGCAAAAGAAAGGAATCTTTCCTAAAACAATAAAAAAAAAATTAGGGATATAATAATTTTTTCCGATCCTTTTACCACCAATATGGGATTTTTTTTTTTTAGTTACAAAATATCTCTCACGCATTAAGTTCTTTAAAAAAATAGTTTTCACATCCATTCATTAATTAAAAAAAAAAAGTATTAAAGAGTACAAACCTCCAAGCATACGACAAGTTCATTTTTTAATTACTACGGCGTATTCAACACGGAAAAACTTTTAAAACAATGTTAATGTTGTATTTTTTTTAGAACATGGTACCGTGGATCCTAACGATTAATCAGACAAAGTAATCATCAATGCATTATATGATCAACAATAATGTTAGCAATAAAATATTAATATCATTAGCATTGTTTAAAAAAAAAGGAGCCAGGTGAAAAATAATTTATAAGAATCCCCCCACCAATTATTTCTTACAGCTACTTCAAAGTAATTAGTCTTCTTCTTTTTTTTTCCTCGTCTGTTGAGAACGATGGACTAGCTTTTCCAACATTTCTTCATTTTTTTTCGAGCTGTAAAGAAGATTCTTTAAGCCTAAAGTTTACAGCACGAGACAGAAGTCTCAAGAGTTTACGCACCAATTCCACTGCTCAATAAGGCATTGATCTCTCCGATTATATTAACAGGTCTTCCATCAAACATGGACGAGAGTGTCCTCTCACAAAGTTTCTTCAGCTCCCTGGTTTTAGCAAGAGCTGCTTCCTGCAATTGAAACACCAACAATTCAGTTTGTTTCCAAAAACAAAACTCCACTGCTAACTTTAATTTTCCTTTCTAAGGAATTTTCACCCAAGAAAAAGATTTGAGTGCATCTGAGAGTCGTTGGTTTTTTTTTTCCTTAAATCCAAGGTAAAATCAAGAGGTTCAGTACAGTTATCCAAAGACCGTTCACCAAATACATGCACCAGGATCATATTTTTTCATTATCGTGAAAGTAAACTAGAATGCATCAATGAAAAGAAACAGTACAGGATGTGACTACACGCAAAAGTATAAAGAAATTTATCTTGTAAATTCCCCTGGTGGTTCAGGAGTTGAGGGATCACAATTGCCACCCTGAGCAGACTTGGAGAACATCACTAGTGTGCATGTGTGTGTGTGAAGTTACCACGAGGATTCCTTCATGGTATCCACAGCCCTCCCCTACAAAAAATACTATAGAGGAGATGTGGTACGAAATTTTGAAATCCTGCCATGAAATAACAGTTATGCTTGTGAATCAATCACCGTCAAGGAACACAGACAAGTGTGGCAAGGACATTTTGTTGGTGGATTCGAGAATGAAGTTATGCACATGTTACATGTTAGCACAAAAGCCAATAAACAAAAAACTTCACATTTATTAACTTATGCATTAAAAATGTGGACCCATACAAACACTAGATGCATTTTTCTTGTTTTATTTTTATTTGAAAGTAAAAAAAGAGCAGAAGCGAAAAAATGGAAGGGTATGTGGAAGGCAATGAGAACTCAAAATAATGGCATGAGAACGACACAAACAGAGCACTTCCCTCATTATGACAATAAATACTCCTTTTTTTTCCTGGAAGCAGAATCAACTTTATTATCCAAGAAAAGCTACCTGCTTTGGCCATGAAGAAGATATAGAATTGTGAAGCTCCATGCGTTTAGCAGCCACATCTTTTAACCCTTCTTTTAATTTCAACTCATGATGCTTCTTTGCTTCCAATGTACTCACTAGTCTGTCCAGATATCTGGAATTCAGGATAGCACATTAGAATTAAGTATTACAACTTATCTTAAAGAAAAATGTGCCTATTTTTTTATATTATTCTTTGGATGAAAAGAGCAGAGCTTGACCTCAGGACATCACTCCCTCTCCTCTGGAAGAATACCAGTAGACTAAACAGACATTGGTTAAAAGCATGCCTACTTTTAATACAACACCTATAACTTAAAAGGCACAGCCACAGCCATACAATTAGCAGAAGAAAAAATGAATTTACCACATCTATGAAGACCAGAACAACCATCTTCAGAAAAGGACATACAGACCTCCCCACCTCCTTTTCCCAGAATACTTAAAAAAAATCCCATATTAAAGTATCTGCTTTCATGGCTACTATACACCAAATGATTGTTTGCAGTGTAGGTCCACTTTCAAATTTTCAAAATTATAAAATGCATTAACAGATTCCTACAGCCTAATAACAAGACAAACAATTTCACTGGTTGGGCAGTTGATTACAGAGTTTTGCAATTCTCAAACAGTGACATTCATTGCTTGGTATTTTCAAGCCTTTCACCACATGCAACAGGAAGAATTACTTAGTGTTCATCACATGCTGACCCACAGTATCTTTTTCAAGTTTCAACACAAAAGGAAATTCCACTCAGCTTATCTCATACATCCACTCTTCTACTTTTGCAAAACTATCATACATAAATTATTTTGCAAACTTTGTTTAAATGAGTAAAAGGACAAAATAACACTTGCCAAGCTGTAAATGATAAAACCGACTAACTTTATCTATTAGTACCTTTTAGAGTTCAGAAGCATAATCAAGTCTCTTGTTTTCCCATTTGTCAGTAAAGAAATGGCCAAAGAAACATCAGATGACATAATATGAATAGCATCAGGTGTATACTGCTGCAGCACCAAGGTAGCAACCGACTGGACTTGATGTTGCAAAGACATGGTCTCTTCATTACTCAACTCTGCCAATCTTTGACTCAAAAATGCTTTTATCTAAAATGAATCATTAATAGCAAATATCAACAATTAATCCAAAAATTGTAATCTAATTTAAAATATAAGTAGAAACCAGGGAGTTCCTCAGGGCTTTGTTAATGTTGGATCATCCTAGTTCCCAAAGAAGAAGATACAAAATATTTACCAATACAAAAGAAATTACTTCAGTAGCATTATCAAAACTGGCCTTACAATATGAAAAATTAGCCTATACCTCATATAAATCGTCAAGAATTTTATTCCGATATTCTGTATCCAAAAGCTGGCTCCTGCCTTCCTTCATTTCCGGGGTGTGAGTTATAGTATCTAGAACATATGTCTGATTTTCCAAACCCATGTCTACCAAATTAGTGTCATTGATTGCATCAACTTGAGGTGTTTCAACACTAATATCCCAACAAATTTCTGATACAGAAATCTCAGTATGAACATTTTCTTCCTCTTTTTTTAATGGAGTCTCACCAGATTCTACAGCTTCATTTTGTGAAGAGTTCTGTGAGATGTCACTGGCATTTACGATTTCATACGGACCTAAACCATTACCACCATCATCTGTTTCTTCTACAGTACCAATATCCCAGTCAATTTCAGCACCATCAACAGAAATATCCCAGTCAATATTATTGGCAGAAACATCCATGTCCCCTATCTCATGGTTTGATTCATCCAAATCCAATTGAATATTTGAAGAATCGAGGATCACAGGATCAGCACAAACATCCAGAGAAGGAGGATTCTCACGAATATCTTTCAAGTTCAACAACACTGATCTCATAGGTTTCTGCAATTTTATGAAATTAATCAATACAATAAAATCCAATCTTCATAATAAAAACATAATTCATGCAAAGAAAAGAATGTTGCAATAATTATTCAAAAGAAAAACAAAAGGCCATCATCTTTACATCCTTTTCTGTATGAACATCTTTGACGAAGTTGGAATAGTACTCTATTGCCTGTGACATGGTATCACTGTTTATAACTTCCAGAATTTTGCTAAATGTGCTTGGAAGAGATTTTGCAGTCTCTAAAAGCTCAACCCTCACATTGTTTCCCTACAGTGAGAAATAACACCACTTAATTCATTAATCACATATATCCATGTCTATACAATTTCACAACCATCACTGAACAAGGCCAATATCTCACTTGCAATCCAAGCTCTTGACAAGCCTCAACATATTTAGTCGCAGAAAGAGCTGCACTTCTTTTTATATCAGTTTCCTTGCGCTCTAGCTCCGCTAGTAGTTGCTGGATCTTTTGCACCTGCTTTTTCTGATACGGACTTTGCATTCACAAAAATAAAAACCACATTAACAAAAAAGAAAATTCAGAACATTCTTCAACAAAACTATGGAGCCAACCAAACTGGAAGATGGCAAACTTACATTTCATAATTCACGTTTTGGATGATTATTTGGGCGGCATCACCAAGGTAAACATAATCTTTCTCGAAAGAACGAACAATTGCCTCCCAGGCACCCTATAAAAAGATAGCAGCATTTCATCAACAGAAATATTAAAAAACAAAAAAAAAAAATGCACACCGAGAGAGACAGAGAAAGATAACTAACTTACAGCAGCACCTGATAGCCGGCCAAAAATGTTACGGCTTTCTGGATTCGATTTCATAAGAATTTCATAAATATTTTTAGCCTCTAAGTACCCTATCCCTGTAAATAGTGATGGTGGTGTCAATTTAGTAATTATGAACTCAGTAAATCAGGACTATACAGATTAACGAAACGAACCTAACCTTCAGGGTCTAGGGTTTGGAAATAGGGATCGATTTCTTTGGGGAGCGAAGCGAATTCTTTTGAAATCCGAGCTCTTATTGATGCCATTCGTTTTCTCCAATCGGCAGGGATTCGTTTTCGATCAACAAGCCATTCTTGAGTATAAAAACGACGACGAAATTAAAGAAAAACGACAGAGAATGAGAATACGAAATCAAGTAAAGGAGTTGAAATTTTACCTCCGAGACGAGAAAATGAGATGTCGATTGGAAGATTTCGGATGTCATCGGGATTCTGCATTTTTATTTCGGAATTGAATTGTTTTCTCAAGAATTTGTGGAATTGAAATCAAATTCAATTCTTTGTTTCGGTGCTTTGGGTGCAGAGTTGGGTTTTTGATTCCTGAGTGAATGCAGTTTGCGTGCGTGCTGCTACTAACTTAAGCCCTCCTGTTTTTTTATTTTTATTTTGGCACGTTATTCCGGGTCGGGTCAAAAATTTGATGGAGCAAACGATGACTGCTCTGAGTGAAATGACTAGAACACTCCTCTAAACTTGATAAATCACAGGCCTCGTCCCCGTCGATTTAAATTGCCCAAAAAATATAATTAAAAAAAAATTATACTTCGATGAGAAAAAAGTTCGATAGGAAAGAGAGTTTGTGTCAAATTAGAGCTTTCAAGAATGCCCAAACATAAATCTACAATTCAAATTCCATCTTTCAAGTTTTAACTTAAAAAAGGGTAAAAAGTTCATAAATTTCTCTCTTTTCTCTCTCTCTTTTTTTTTTTCACTATCAACATAGGAAGATCATCCTACACATATTCATACAATTTAATTTTTTTTATTTGAAAAATTAAATAAAAGGCTAAAATATTTGTTTTTGCAATAATAACTAATTACTTTACAAATCTAAAAGAATTAAGTTTCTTTATGGATCTCTACTTTGTTCTTACATAAAAAGTTATTTTATTTATTTATTTATTTTTATTTTATTTTTTTCTAAGTTTTATTCTTGAATATTTTTTAATAATCATTTAAGTTATTTTTAGACCAACTTGTTTCTATTAAAACAATTCTTATATAATTTAATTTAAAACTCAATGATTTTTTATAGTAATTTCATCATTTAAATTTGTTATTTAAATTTTTTTAACTAGTTAGGCAAGTTATTATTGGACCACACAAATTAATTATGTTATATCAAAATAATTTTTCACTATTAAATTTTAAATTTATACTAGGTAAATAGTTAGGTTTGAGATGTATTTTTTTTTTATCAATTTCATTATTTTTTTTTAATTTTTTTTACTAGTTAGCTAGGTTATCTTTGTATCAATTAAAATTAATTGAGTAATGTTGAATAAATTCTATATAACTAAATTGTAAAATCATGTTAGATAAAAAATCAAGTTGAGAGTTGTATGATTGACTTGTATTTAATAATAATATAAAATAATTTTTATTATATTTATATATTTTTTTATCCAACTGGTAGCCTAATGTGTCTTGTAAATTAATATTAACAATTATCAATTATAAAAACAAATATTTTATGAAATCAAATAACACAATAACAAGTAACAATGCTTGTTATTGCTTATCCTTTTTCTGTAATATATAAGTTTATTATACATTTTACAAAATATATTATTTTAACATTAAAGATACTCATTTTAAAATTGTATACTTGCTGGAATGTTAAGATATCTCCGTAAATAAACAAAATCAGGCGTAAACGCATCATCTCTTTAAGTTTTTAATTTTATGCTAGAATATAAGATATCTATTAAACAAACAATTACATAAATAAATAAATAATTTTCAAATAAAATGAACCGTTAAAAGCAAATATTTGACAAGAGGGAGGGTAATCTGGTAAACATGGACTAAGTTAGCTGACGTAGGGACACAAGCAATAGATGATGATTCCGACTCCACCAAAGTCTCCACTCTTCTGTGCAGTTCTCCCTCCCCCTCTCCTTTGCTTCCTCGAATAGAACAGCAATCAGAAAGGTAAGTTTCAATTTTTTGAGATCTAATTAGCAAATCAATTAGCTCTCCAATTCACTTTTATCCATCAATTATTAATTTCTCTAGGGTTTTCTTTAGTTTCTCAAATCTGATTTTGCCTTGCCTGATTTCACTTATCAAGCAGTCTCTATATCATCTGCTTCTCATTTTCTTCTAACTAATAAGTGATTTCAACTGGGCCATCAATTCCTCTTGAAAGATCAATTTTTTTTTATAATGTGGTGGGAAATGCTAACTTTTGGTTCTGTTTGTGATTTTGGGGTGGGACGCAGTTAGAATATATTAGTGATGGATCCATCAGAAAAGAGGTATTTGGAGGATGATGATACTCCGATGATGAAAACTATCAAGGGTGCGACTATGGGTTTGGTCTCCGGAACTATATGGGGGACTATTGTTGCAACTTGGCATGATGTGCCTCGTGTTGAGAAAAGTGTTGCGCTTCCTGGATTGATAAGAACAATCAAGATGATGGGTAACCATGGCGTGACTTTTGCTGCTATTGGTGGTGTTTACATTGGTGTTGAGCAGCTTGTGCAGCATTATAGGATGAAGAGAGATTTTATTAATGGAGCTGTTGGTGGTTTCGTTGCTGGATCTACCATTCTAGGATTTAAAGGTAAGGATTATTGTTACTTTGTATTGATGCTTTTTTTTTTTTTTATGTTGTTTCATTGTTAGAGTTATCAAACATGACAGTGTGTGGCTTGGTGTGGAAAGCAGTGCATTGAGAAATTTGATCTTATGTAGATGTATTCTATTGACGTTTCTTTTAACTTACCCTGAAGCAAAACTAACTTTTCAAATTTTGAAAACTTGCTTTCTTTCTTGAGAGATTTACTGTTTCTTTAACGGACACAGTAAAATTATATATGTGCCTTGATCCTACTGGCCATCTTTGTTAATGAAGCAAATGAGTGGTAACAGATATTGTTTTGCTTCATGAGTGGTGAGTGGTAGAAGACATAATTTTGCTTCACGTGTGGTGAGTGGTAGAAGACATATCAAGTGCAGTGGGTTTTAAGCTGGAAAATGCCTTTGATTAGCTGATGGGGAAACTGCTACAGAATGGAACTTAAGTTGATTAGAATGAACATATGGGCATCCTGGTACACTAGTAACTTCATGCATCATTGCCCTGTTGTATGTTTTTGAGGTGTTTTCATTTCGCATACTGGATAATTGTGAACTTATTTTCCAGAGGAAAAGCATTTGTTTTCCTGAGCTATGGTTTCTTTATTTGTCACTTGCTTAATCTGGTGCTTATAGTGCAACCAATTAGAAATGCCTGCATATAGGACCTAGTACTTACAGAGGATGCAAATTGGTGGATCTGAAGCTTCATCTATCTAGAGGGGATCTGAAAGGGAACTAAATATAGTATAGGATGCTGTAAACTGGTCTAGAGTTGAGGTTCTGTGATTTTGGTTTGAGAGTTGACATAATGGAGCTGTGGGTGGTTTGTTCGCAAGAGCTCCTGTACAGGGCTTCAAAGGTGAGGGTTATTGTCTGTTATTTTTATCTGTCTTTGTTAGCGCCATTGAGCTTGGTTGCAAGAGCTTCCTGAGGAAAGTATTGATTAGGAAATTCAATTGTATATTGATATATTTGATCACTATTTCAGTCCAACTTGTTGGGTAGCAAAACTAACTCTTCAAAGTTTCTAAGCTTGCTTTATTTATTTATTTATCAAGAGCTTTCTTTTATTTTGAGAGTGGTGAGAGAGTCATATTTGTAATTCTACTAACTACTGTCAAAGGATATAAAAGGGCTCTATAAAAATCTTATATGGTGTAATTAGTGGATGAAAAGGCTGCTATTAAAAGTTTGGTGACTGAAAAATATGTTTCCTAAGCAGCTTGAACATGTCTTTGATTTGTTAGGCAAGCTATTTCATTCTGGAATTTTATGCTGGTTGTAGTAAACATGCTGTGTATCCTAGTCAGTGTTGCAAAGGCAAAAGATGTTAAAAAGCGCCAAGCCTGAAAGATGCTTGAGATGCATGCCCAAATGAGCCAAAGCTCTCAACCTCTATGATATACAATTTTATATGTGATATAACTTAGTAGAAATTGCGGCAGCATAACAGAAAAGAGAGAAGGAATAACATGGAGAGTCAGTTGTTCTTAAGTCTTCACTCAAAAAAGTGAAGAAGAGAGAAATTAAGAAACAAAAAGATGAGATGGCAGAAGAAAAAACGTTCAAGGAATGCCTCTGTTGTTCATCAGTTTTCACTCTTGACTCTTCTCTCTTCTTTTCTGGTGGTGTTTCACGTTTGTTTCTGCGTTATTGGTAGATATTATCCTTTTGAGGCGTTTATTTCCATGTACTGGATAAAGTACTTTTATGTTTCAGTTTCCAAGTACTGTATAAAGAAGAACTTTTATGTTTAAGAGAAAACAGTTAATTGGTTATGAGGTTTCCTTGTTTGTCACTTGCTTAATCCTTGAGTTTATAGTGTGAGCCATTATAAATGACCATATATATCCTATAGAATCTCATATTTGTGGAGTGGATGTGGGTGGATTTATTCCGGACTGCATTAATCCGATGGGGATTTAAAATGGAATAACCAAGAGTTGGATATTAAAAACTAGATCTTAGTATTGAAGTTTTGTGTATTTGTTTGATGCTTTTTAACCTCTTATGAACTTGACAAATCTAGTTATTAATCAACCTTAATCTTTTGATTGATTCAGTTTATTACAAGAAATTTTTTGTGGTGGTCATACATGCTCAATATTGGCCTTTTAACCTTGTGAATTTGTCAATGGTGGCAATAAGTAAACTGGAGACAGCAGTAACGAAATTTTAATGTTTTTCTTTTCCATTATTTATACCATCTCTAGATTTGCACAAATTAGATTATTTTCAATCATCATTGGTACAGTTATCCTTCCTGAATTCATGTGCTTGAGAAAAAGAAATTGATTTTCTATCTTTCCTCAGAATTTTGGAAAATAAAAGGTGAAACAATAATGCTGATAAATTCTAGATGAGATGGAAGACTGTGTTAAGGAAATGGATATGAGGCTAATAGGTTAGTGGCTCAGAATTCCCAGGTTTCTTGGTTCATGTCAGAGAGAAAATATCTGATCTGAAGAAAAAAACACTTGTAAAAGTCTTATCTTCAAACATCAGAAGCAGTTGATCCTTCAAATCTACTAACATTTTTTTTTGTTTTGTTTATCGTGAGAGTCCGTGATAAAAGATATTAGTTAATCTTTGACAGCCCCCTCATTACTTCCAACCCTAGAGATTTTGAAGGCTGGCATTCCATGCACATGCATGTTCCTTCGAGAAATGGGAGGGGCTGGGAGAGATCATAATTTTAAATTTTCAAAGTTCATGTTAAATTTTGCAATCTCTCTTCTTGTGGTCTTATATTATGAACTTATGTCTGAATGATGTTTTTTTTCCCTCCCATTTCTTGGTCTTAAATTAGACGATTTCAAAGAGCATACAAGTTACCTGTTCATGGTCTGGTCTTTTTTAGCACATGATTGATTTTCTGCTGCATGCTAACCATGTCTGTTCTGCCCTCCTGTTGTGTTGAACTGTTATGGTTGCTACATGATGTGATTGATTCGTTACCCGTTTGCAGGAAGAAACATAAAAAATGCTATTGCTGCTGGAGCAGCGCTTGCTGTTACTTCTGCAGTCATTGATGCTGGAGGTCAGACCACGAGAATGGACACTGGCAAGGAGTATTATCCTTACACTACCAAGAAAAGATCTGCGGTTGAGGGATAGTTTTTCAACACTGTTGGCAAAAATGAAGATATTGGCAGGTTGATGGGAGAGTGGTTATAGATGTATGCTGAATTGCCTATATGTTTTTGGAGATGAAATCATACTCGTGGATCTTCTTTTCTTGAATTTTACCTTTAGGTCTGGATGGATGATTTGAATAAACATGTTTCGGCAGTTTAGTCACTGTTACATGATTATTTTTTTCCTAGTTTGAGACAACTGCTTTTGTCATTAACCAAATCGAAACAGATACAACAATAATGGTTAAGCTACTTCTGAAAAGTGGTAGAGGTGTGATTTACATAATCATCTTTCCCATTATGCAAACGTAGCAAAAACCTGGGAGTTTTTTTATTCAAATTATGTGATTTCTTATGGAGTACAGTTTCCATCCTACTCGATATTCATAATTTTGTCTGAGAGCCTTCAAAACAGTACATGATAGATAGTTGGATACAAAAGGCGAGCTTGTATCTTTTAATTGATCCTATCTAGAGTTTTTCGTTGATTCCAGATTCAAACAACCTGAATCATCCGTACATAGCTTTTTTAAACAAGCAGCAGAATCTTGCAATTTACATGATTCAAAATAGAGAGTGCAAACTTATCATCTTACTCCATGAACGTTGTGCAAGATGGCAAGACGCTGAGAGTGAACAAGACTGCTGCTTACAAACGAGAGAATTTCGAATTCACAGGGAAGTGTGGAACTAGAATTGGTGCTCGAACATCTGATTCAATGAAATTTGACCTGAGAGGCTGCCTCGCCGCTCCAAGCACTCCATCACTGGCTACGCGAGTAGGCCGATAAAAGCAGCAACAGATGGACGAGAAGAACCCCATTTCGACCTTCCCTCTGCGAGTGATGCAAGTAATTTGATTTCACAAACTTTTCGTTGAACTTACATGACTGGTGCTTAAAGCAAACAACCATTCTTATCCATAAGTTCTATTAGTCAAGAACTCGTGTCAGTGACTACACTTTTAGAATTGCGACATGAATGACTGGAATGGAGGTTGACTAATTTTTTTTAAAAAAAAATATTTAAAAAAAATATTTATTTTACGTTTTTAAATTATTTTAATATGTTGATGTTAAAAATAAATATTAAAAATAAAAAATATTATTTTAATATATATTTTTTTATAAAAAGTAATTAAAAAACAACTATTACCTCAGTTTTAAACATCCAAAATTCTCATCAGTCAAATCACAACTTTGAACTATTTGTAATAACTCCTTTGGGTTTATCGTTGTTGATAATTGTTTTTAAGAAGTTCGTCGGAACCTAAACCTACCAGTCAATCAGTAAGATAAGTGAAGAATGCAAATTAAGAGAAGTTAAATAAAAAGATCCGTATTCAGTGAAAACTTGGCAGGAAAATATGCACTCATCACTGGAGTATCTTCTAGCATTGGTGAGGTCGGTATTAATCTCATAAATATCTCTAGAGTTTGAGGGATTTTTCCTAGTAAGGTTTTGCGGTGTTAATATAGTTGTCGTCGTCGTCTGGTGGCCATGATTAGCATCTAGTTTGAGGGATCTTGGGGGTGATGGTTTGTTCCTTCGACTGTCTTTGCTTGATTAAAGAGCTGCTCACCTCCCGTCTGTATGTGTGTGATTTTTATGGAAGTTTGTTTGTTTTTATATTTTAAAAGTATTTTAAAAAATTAAAAATTTTAAGTTTTTATTTGATTTAAATTAATATTTTTTATATTTTTATTTTATTTTCACATGTTGATATCAAAAATAAATTTTAAAAAATAAAAAAATATTATTTTCAAGTAAAACATACTTTAAAAAATCACTATAATACTAAACAAATTCCGAGTAAAAATAGCAGTTATGAAAGACTATAAATGTTGTGGTAAACACATTGCAATAAAAATTGTTCATACTCTCATATTTCTATGTGGAATTCATTGTTATATTTTTTATTTATTTTGATCTTTATATTTTTTTATTGATTACGTTATTTTATAGTTAAATTAAAGTTTAATTACTTTAAATTTGTTAACCAAAAGCAAAATTGAAAGAAAAAAGAACAAAGTAAAAATAATAGGAAAAATAGATGATGATTTTGAAATGGAGTAAAAAGGTTCACTTTGGTCTTTCTATTTTTTAAATTATAAAATTTTGATGCCTTAATTTTTTGAAAATTCAATTTTTATCCAAAAATTTATTTTTTTATAAAAATAATAATAATTTTTATTTTATTCTAGTAGAGATTACACAGACACCCCCTTTCGTTTTCCAACATTTATGGAGGTGGCTAATTAATTAAACTGCAATGGAGTGTGGTAAATTAATGGCCCGTGATTGGATTCTCTACTGGATCACTTCTTAGGCTTATATTCTTTGGGCCAGGCCCAATGTTGAATGCAGCAAATTTTTTCTTATACAAAAGAAAAATGAACCTAATTAACTAAAAGCACGCCGGGAGATCTGGAAATATATCCCTTATGCGGTACCACGTGGCAGCGACCCATTGCTTCTCCCAATTTCATGTGGCCATGCCAGCAAATCAACTGATACTCAAAGTTGCCGAGACAGAAACAGAGACAGAGAAATAGAGTTGGAGATAATCAAGGAGTAGAACTGCAAACCAAGAATGGAGGGAATTGCTACTTGTGCTTTAACTCTCTCCTCACGAAGGTAATATAAGTTGTTCTCACTTTTTGTTAGCAATTTTTTCTACCATGCAAATCCACAGCCTTTTTATTTATAATTTCTTCAAGAATAGGTAGCACGCATGCTAATATGGTTCACTTTTCCAATAAAAGTTTTCAAAAAGAAGCTGTTTTGGTTTGAAAGCTTAAGATTAAGAAGTTTATTGTTGAATTCTAGATGTTGCCTTGATGTGTAGAACATTACAAAACAATCCCATCCTTTCTTATATTTCACTACTCCTATTTCCCATTTTGGTTTTGAAGATTCATGGGATTTTGGAACAACATTGATTAATCCAAAGTTTTTTTTTTTTTGTCCTCCTCCTTTGGGTTTCCGAGTCTCAACACTATTGCAGCTCAACTATTCAAGTGATCATGTCGCTCTTAGAGACTAAATATAGAGGAAGACTAATAGTCTGTCTGTTTATGGTATATTTTTCTCAAGAGCCGAAGGAGATTTTGGACCTTTTCTTGTATTTTGTAGCTACAAAAAAATTGCCTGAAATAAGTGAATGCACGAGTAGATGAAAAAAAAAAATTATTCAACATTTATAGAAGTGAAATAGATAATTATGAACACAGGAATAAGGGATTGTGGGTGTGATTTCAGTAATTTCGGGACATCTTGGTTGGAATTTGACACTCATCATAGAAGAACCATCCGGGGAAAACCGAAACGTTGGAGAAATTTTGGAATTAGAGCAGAAGTGAATTTTGTGAATCCAGATGAAGCAAAGAAACTTGTAATGGATGAGGGATATGCTGTGCTTGACGTACGAGACAAAACTCAATATGAACGAGCTCATATAAAATCATGCTATCATGTTCCTCTTTTTATCGAGAACCAAGACAATGACTTTGGTAAAACCTCTTCCTTTGTAGTTTCCATTGCTGATTTATGTTCTTGTTTGTCCATTCCCTTAGAATAATTTTCTGCAGGTACAATAATAAAAAGAACTGTGCACAACAATTTCTCCGGTTTGTTCTTCGGCTTGCCATTTACTAAGCTCAATGATAAATTTGTGGACTCTGTGCAGAGTCAGCTTTCACCTCAAAGTAAACTGTTAATTGTATGTCAGGAAGGATTAAGGTCAGTTATTGTTCTGCCACTGATGGCATGACCAAATAACGCAGAAGTATTTTTCAATTGGTATTTGCTCTAGGAATTTTGCTGTGCATATTTTTGTAGTACCAGTTTGAGGGTCCTTGAATTAAGAGATTCAGAGAAGCCGCAATTGTGTTTCGTTTGGGGTTCTGTTATTTGGTTTCCCTTTTTATGATATAGATTTTCGTGGAATGCAGCAGTGTAGATAAATAGAAAGGTGTAAATTCTATCAAGGAGTTTAATTCGGTGATATGTCAAGAATATGTGTCTTTAATATGTAGATTGTTTATTTGTTAAGAGCCCAGAAATGTTTAAGAGTGAACTTTATTTCTTAGAAAGTCTGGAAGATGAAGTTCAAGATTCCATACTACAGTTAGGTCTCCTGTAGTTCATAATCTTCAAGCAAAACCATTGATAGCACAAGTGAGGAGATGTTTGATTGAAGTTGCTCTAGAAGAGGGGCATTCGATAAGAAATTAGTAACGGGGAAGAGAGAGATGACAAAATGTTTTCTTGGTTACCTATCTTGGGGTCTGAAGATCCATCATGGCGTAGAAATTAGTTTTTACTCATAATTTTCTCTCTCCTTGTGCTTCCTAAGTTCTTATCCTATCATTTTCTATTGAGAGATAGTATCGCGGTTTTCCAGTGTAACTTGCAGCACCATATCTATTCTATTATCACTTAAGTTTTTCATGGTTTCACTGTTCTGAACTTGCCTTGCCTGGAAACTATGTGACACGACTCAGTTTCCTTTTAATGTCAAGGTCTACGGCTGCAGCCAACAAATTAGAGGCAGCTGGTTTCAAGAATGTAGCATGTGTGGCATCAGGGCTTCAATCTGTAAAACCAGGTTAAAACTCTGGTGCCAACCTTTCTTTGTCAAGCAAAGCAGTTGTAATGTATGCAAAGCAAGGGAAACGAGGGTTTTATTTTTCTTTTTGTTCAGGAACATTTGATTCTGAAGGTTCTACTGAGTTGCAAGATGCTGGCAAAGCTGGTTTGATCACAATTCAAGGCAAGATCTCAGCAGTACTTGGAACTGTACTTATCTGTAAGTCCAACAACTTGTAGAGCTTACATGATGATGTTGTTGAGCCCTTACAGCAACTCCTCCTTTCTGACTATCTAATGCGTATAGGTGCATATCTGTTCATCACCTTCTTCCCAGAGCAAGCAGAAAAGCTGCTTCAACTAGCCCCGTCGAGCTAGTTAGCTGGTCCTTTTGATAATCTCAAGTTTTGCAAGTGTAAACGGTGACATGATCCAGGGAATGTAGGTGCTCAATTCCAGCAGCACAATACCCTAATGAACAAGAGAGAGAAGTTAATGACGTTGATTCAGATCGGTGGTCATGTAAATTTTTTTAAGATTAAGCACATCGGAAATTAAGAACCAACAATGAATTTCCAAACCTCGCGGATTCGTTCGTCTACCATTCATGAACAGCTTTGAAATGAAAATTAGAACGCTGGGCAGTCTTCACAAATTACAGATTGTTCTTTATTTAAAAGTGTTTTTTAATACATTTTTTTTTTTATTTGTAACTTGCTACATCAAAACCATTAAAAATACACTTAAAAAGCATTAATTTGATAATTTTTTCAAAAAAAATATTAAATAGACATGTTATAACACAACAAACACATTCAAAATTAAGAAGGGCAGAGTAAAATGCATACCCTAACAAATCATCTATAAATTGAAGATCATTAAATCCATCAAAAACTATTGTACATTTGCTACTTCTGCCCAGTGAAAAACATACCACGCAGTAAAAATGTACTCTAGCTGAGAATCAGAACAAAATTGAAGGCATGCTTTCACTTTCTATGAAAGTTACAATTTTTAACCCGCCAATGTTGCCATATCAACAGTGTCCAAGGTCCCGTCTCTTACTCAGCAGCAAACACAAGACCCTCATACCAAGAAATGACTCTGATTTCATATTTCATTTAACATCACGGTCCATTTACCAAAAGAAAATTACTTAATATTTTTCTGTGTTTTTATTATTATATTTATATATTCACGTTAAAAAAAATATTTTCATATTTTTTTCAAGTAAAAATCACTTTGCAAAATAACTTCTCCCGTTCTATATATTAGAACCAACTAAGCATGATTGTGAACCTAAATCAACAACTATTACAGTCAAATTTCCTTTCCAAAAATTATTACAATTAGATTAGCATAGACAACGCATTTTAGGCACCAATGTTACCGGATAAATGTCCACTGCAAAGAATCAAAGCGCACAGGGTTGATTCTCTGATGCCTCTATCTACTACCAAATAAGGATAAATGTCCACTCCGAATTATCAAAGTGAATAAGGTTGATTCTCTGCTGCCTGTCTACGATACCATTGAAACAGAAACAACACGAAAAAGCTTCCGAAACCATCCTTGATTGCACCCGAAGTCATCCTTGATGGCACCACATAATCATCCATCATTTGACATCAATCGCCTTGTAGGCAGTAAAGCTGTCTGACATTTCCTGAAGCTGTAGCATCATAAAGCGATGACAACTCAATATTTTACAATTGTTAGCAGAAACATCTTATAGGTTTGTTTTACTATACACACAGTTTCACATTCAATAACATACAGTAACAAATGCTGAGTTGCTAAGTATTGTTAGGTTTATAATCTATAAAGGATGAAGAGAGTACAGACAAGTATTGTTAGGTCTGGGACAAGCACTTCCCCACTTAACCCCAGGATGAGATACTTCCAATTCTACTTTTCAAACCTTTTGATGAAATTTCACATAAACCTAATTTGAACTTCAATAACATCATAATCTTATCCTAGATCCCTCGAACAGCGGATATTCCATTCAGCTAACAAACTTGATTGAAAAGGAGACCCCATGACCAAAGCTAATACATTTCCTCAAAAACTAACAAACCATGTAAGCTATAACACTATGAATACTGAAAAATAATATTCTATTATGTTTTATGATCAGTATCAATGAACACGGATATGCAAATGATTAGAATATCTTTGCATCATGTTACAAAGACTGTTAGCATAGATGTGTAAAAAATCATATTCATTAATAAAACTAAATGAAGGAAACAAGATGCTTATATACTTGCATACACCTACACATATTTGTGTGTGTGCGCGCGCACGTGTGTGTCTCCATCTATCTGTATGTGTAGGTCTATTCGTATATGTCAACTTTTGATTTCAGAATATTTGAGAAGTTTATGATGGTTGAATCAAATATCTACATTTCTAGCATATTACTATATTAATGAGGAAATAACAAGAACTAAGGTAATTATTACCATATAACCAGTCTTTAAATAACAGGTGGAGTGCACTTGACAATTCTCGCTTTTGATTTTCTTCCAGAGGAGCTTCCCTCAATAATTTCTTTGTCTCTGCCAAATTCTTTAGCTGGAAAAGATAAAGAGGCGTTACACATAATCGAACACCAAAAACTAGCAATTTTAATATGCTGGCAAGGGAACTCATGGACTATAAGCAGCTCTTAAAAAAATACAATTGTATAGCTCTCCTATCTTATTATAAATGATTCTCCAGGAAAGATCATCTTGTTATAATCAGTTTGAGTGCTAGTCCACGTACATTTCTCTGCTGAGATGCCATGTAAGCCTCGGGTAATTGAAATGGATTGTCTTTGGTTGACCCTGGAGATTCAGCTCCAAACCAACTGGGAATCTGTTAAATCAGGACAGGGAAAATGCATGTGAATGTTTTCAAAAGTAAAATTAACCCAAAAAGAAACATGAAATTCCATGTGATGGATGTTCAAAAAGGAAGAGAAAGTGACCCCAGTCAAT
Organism: Populus pruinosa; assembly: GCA_026413675.1. Lineage (NCBI taxonomy): Eukaryota > Viridiplantae > Streptophyta > Magnoliopsida > Malpighiales > Salicaceae > Populus > Populus pruinosa. The sequence continues at coordinate 4,402,584 of CM048597.1, read as the reverse complement.
AATACCCAACCTCCATCCCCAAAAACCCAAGGGGCAAAAAAAGAAAGAGAAAAAGAAAAGAAGTACAGGTAACAACATAGAATGCAAAAGAAGTAAAAACAATAAATGATAATTTCAAATAATCTGGAAATCAAACTTCACATACTTGCAGAAGATCAAATTAAAAAATGTGAGATTCAACAGAAAATAAATAGTGAAATCAACAAAGGTGTTTAAACAAACAAACACACCAATTTTCAGTAAATTAAAAGGAGAATGTATAAATTATACCAGAAAGTTCGTGAATTGGTCAGGGTCTACCCGCGCAGCTGGTTCAGCTTGAAAATCAGAGACACCAGCAGGGTGGGATAATGAATCATGGGGATCAACCACTCCCAAGGCCAAAGTTTCATCCCATCTGTTGATGGTTGCGTCAATGCCTGCATCAGCCATGTGCTCCTCCAACTCTGAATAAAATGTATTATACGGTGCCACCTAATTAAAATTTAACAGAATGCTTATAGTGTTAATCTTCATTAGTACTTGAAAAATATAAGGGAGAAAGGATGTTCAATTATAGCCAACGAACTGCTTAATAGGATGCAAAAGTACAGAGGTTTCATTTTTTTCAATAAACAAATCACATCATAGCAGTACGCATGTGTTCACGAGTTCAGCTTGTGCACATCTCCCTTTTGCAGGCCCACATCTAGCAATAACCAATACAATGAAATACCAGCAAATTGCAAAAGGCTCCAAAAATAAATTAATTTAATCACCAAACTTAAAAAGAATCTAGAAAACCACATTGAGGTCCAATCATGAGTAAATTTTCTTTATGTTCAAAACCAGACATGAAAGGTATGTGGACACTTGCATCACCAAGAAACTTCTCTCCTCTGTAAGTCTGTAATTTACAACGCAGAATATTGTAACAGCCATGACAGCTAACAGTTTACGGCACAAAAAGAGGATGGTCAAAAGCTCTCACCTGTAGCTTATGGTTATCACCAACAATTAGTGGTCGTTGATTTACCCCAAGAAAGAACACACACTCACGACAATTGGCAATGCAGACTCGTTTAGCTGCTGTAATAACATGAACTCGCTCACAATGTTCAATCCTTACAGCCTGTAAAGGACATTGAAAGACAAACACATCATCATTTTTTTACCTAGAAATAACCCATAACGCTCAACATGAGTTGATGAAGGCACACGCTGCAAGGCTAATCACTCACCAAGAGTAATGGCTACTAGGAAAAGATACAGCAGTTGAAGGAATGTGGAAAGGTACACTCTCCATATAGATTATTGACAACTACAGATTCCTTGTTAAATATTATTCACATAAATATCAAGTGGTACATCAACACATGAAGAGTTAATAAGAACTACAGATGCTAAACGCAACAGATGATAATGCCATACACACTTGCACATACACTCATAGACAGCAATGTGGTGAAAAATCAATTGTTAAGAAATTTATACCATTCGATTTCTCATTTAACAAAGGAGGTACATTTGGTCACTAAACCGCAAGAGAAAGATTTCCAGCAGATATGAACACTAGGTGACTGAAACAGTCAGTACTCACAAAAACCAAGTGTTTGTTACTACCTTGCCAACAGCTCCAAGGACTATAGTAGCATCAGAGCATCCATAAATGGTAGCATATCTCAGAGGTGCTAAGATGTAAAGGATGGAATCATGGCAATTCAGAACCTGCAAACACACAACACAGTTAAAATGGCCAAAAAACAATACAACCTTGAAGCAGACAAATTTAAAACTATGCTGCATAGACAAAGCAAGCAAAGAAATGTTCACCAAAACAATGGTCAAGGAAGGGCTCTTTTCTCTTCATGAGATCATAACACATGATAGCATATCAACATTGTATGGTGCAAATTGGTTCAGACAACACATATAAATCTCAGAGAAGCCAGGCAAATCCATGACCAAACTTCATAACCAAATTCATAAAGTCAAATTCCATCAGCATTACAGGCTAATCTAAGTTTTAATGACGCGATTTGCATGTTAACATACCAAGGATTAAACCTGCCATGCATTTTAAGGGAAAAATACATGCTTTTAAGTCAAGCAGAATTGTATTGAACTAGGCTAAAAAATCCACCACATATCCTTAACAATCCCTGTTAGAAGCAATAGCTTCAAATTGAGAAATCATAAGTTCACAAAAATGCTATCTGGTTATTTTTATGAAGGAACAGAGATGGGACGATGAATATCCATTACAATGCTAACCTTTACAGAAGAAGAACCTTTAAGATCTGATGCTTGCTTTACAAATGATGACTTGGAGATCCCCTCGATAAAACATGAACCCCTAGCACTAGGTGGGGTCTTGATAGAACTTGTACAGGCATCAGTCATGGCTACATCAGAATCAGATGAATTGGCTGGCCCATTTTCTTTTGCAGAAATTCTTTCAGTAATATGTTCCAAAGCAGATGCTATATTCTGTGAAATCCAATCATGGACTTGTGTAGCAGGAGCAGGAACGGCAGGCATGTCAGGATCTGAATTGGCAAAAAATGGGGCAGCTTGGCTTAAGGTAACTACTTCAGATCCTTTGTCACCAAATTGAAGAAGAAATCCAAGGTGCTCGAATCCTTCCATGGACAAAACCTAATAAAGCGCAGTTAAAGTAGCAAATTAAAACCAGATGAAAAAGAAACCAACAAGCAGAAAAAAAATTATGAAGACACCAAGAGATCCAAGCATTAATATGTGTCAATAAAATTTCACAACTTGACCTTAAAACATTTAACAAATCATATTTATTCTGGAAATATACTTTCATGAGGAGAAAGTTATAATGCCTAGAGCATGCGTGCAGAACATATAAATGTTCCTATTTAACCAACTACTGAGAAATATTTTTACAAACCAGAGACTCTTCTCCTTCTCCTTCACCTTCCCCTTCTCCTTCCACAGGCTCTGCCAAAAGAGAGAGAATGTTAGCCATGTGCTTTTGTAGGTAGGACAACTGATGAGCCTCTTCATCTGCCTGCGATGGCATAAACCGGCGGTTGTTGCTACGCACAAGCTGCAATCAAAGAAACAACAATTAAAAATCAACATAAACAAGATACAATCAAAATTGAAACACCAATTTCAGATTTTGGTTGAAGTAGACTAAATTAGATTCATGCAAACAAAACAAAATTTAATCCATACAATTTGGATATTTTTCAAACTAGAATTGGTTTGCAGCATTCTACACATCAAAGGCATTGGCAAAAGTTGACGAATCTAAGATTGCAAACTATTAGAGAACCTATCCCAAATCAAATAAATAAACAATAGATGATTAATATATAAAGCTGAGGATGCCACAAGGCTTGAGTCTTTTGGATGGAACTCAAACTCAACTATCTAATTTAGTACAAATAAACACATGGCCCCAACAACATATAAAGTCTAGTCAACCCACCATAAAAAGCGAATACTAAGAGCATTTGCTAACCATATAGTTCTACAGAATGAGGCTGTATACCAGATAGTGTACAAAACCTATCATCTAATCTCTCAAACCAGAAATTCAAAAAACAAGATCATTTTTTGTAGAATCCGAGATAAAAGGGTCAAGAATGGAATCAACATAAATTCATAACTTGTTACATGAACCCGTAGCACTAGGTGAGGTTCGGACTGTATCCTACACAAAATTTTAAAAACACATTCTTAATTGCAATGGTCATTATGATATGAAACGCATTAACCCTTCCTAAATGTTATCACATTATATAATTGAAAAAGCTTTCCATCCAATTGTTCATAGACACGACAATTATACTCCTAATAAACATAATAATCTTAAAAAACACCAGCATTTATAAAATTAACCAAATCAATCCCTCTAATTACAAAAACAATACCTGAAGCGGCGATAAAGCCGACAGGTAACCATCAAAAGCTGAATTCGACGGCCAAACATCAGCAACAGAAGCGGCATCTTTATGCGTTCTCGGCAACAATTTCTTGTAAGACTGAATATATAGAAACAATATCAGATCACGCAAATCGGCACCAGCCGAATCAACCTCATCGGACCGGGCTTTTACAAGCGGGTCGGAATCAGAGTGCAGAACCGAAGCGAGCGTGTCGAGAATCAGCCTCGCGTGGTCGGTGGAGATCTGGAGAGAGTCAGCGAGTAAGGAAGAGTTGACTCGGTTGTGAGTAGAGAGCTGTTGTTTGAGCTGTATTAGGGTTGGGGTCGGGTCAGGGAAGATTAGTTTGGAGATTGGTAAGAGTCCGTGCTCGAATGGCTCCCGGCGTGGGTGGATTAGGGAGCTTGGATTCGGGTTTGGAGTTGGAGTTGGAGTTGGAGTTGGAGCAGGAGCAGGATTTGTATTCGGGTCGGGCGTTGACGTTGTCTCTGTTGTCATGGTTTTCAAGAGAGTTAGAGAGAGAGAGAGAGAGAGAGAGAGAGAGATTAGTACCTTCTGTGTGTTTGGAGATCTTTGAGTAACGATGGATGGTGGTCCTGTGAGGGAAAGAAGGAGAGTGAGGGTTGAGGTTCAGTGCGGGTACATACATGAGGAAAAGCTGCGTGGCGAGATTTTATTTGATGAATCTGCCGCTAAGACAATCAGATTGTGACATGTCTAAGAGTTGTTTTTTATTTAGTCTTTATTGAGCATTTAGTTTTTTCAGAATTGTTTTTTATTAGTGACTCTTTTTAAATTGTTATAATAAATAAAAGTGGCCTTTTTTTTATGCAATGGAAAAGTTTTATCAGTGACTCCTTTTAAATTGCTGAAGATAAAGGGTTATAACGAGTTACCAATTTCTAAGCGATCTTTTGACTATGGAGCTATTGTCTCTAGCACTTCCCATTAATTATTTGGACCCAAATCCAGGCTAGTCCTGTGCTGTTAGGCCTAAAACTAAAGCCTCGGGTCTGACAACATCAAGGATCTCTAGCTGGCTATGGTTCAATGCCCATAGAGGCTCCAGAGCCTTTGCGCGCACATCCATGGGTTTTTAGAATTTCTGGGTCAAGTCCAAGTGAGAACTTATGATTGGTTTGTGACTTCTAGGCCTAACCATACCCACCAACGAGACTATACAATACGTGCCTTAAATACGCTCAATTTCATATTAATGCTTTTTTACATCCCTCTATTTTTTTAAGAGATTCCTTCACTATTTTTTATCTTAATATCATTTGTATATGTTATTTTTTATTAATAACATTAAAAAATTTCACATGACATGTACATTTTAGTCCTTTTATTTTTTTTAAAAATCAATTTGGTCCCTATGTCTTATATTTCTTAAAAAAATAAAATATGATATATTATTTTTTTCTTATTTATTTTAAAAAATAATTTCCCTTCTTTTAACCTGAAAAAATTGAGGCAAAAAAAGTAAAAAAATTAAAAAATTATAAGAATATATAATATTATAGGAATGAATTATATCTCAAATTAATATATCAGTCTCAAAACTTTATAATAACTTTGTTTCATTGCATTCGATTTAATTTTTTATCATGATTGATATTATTGCAATTTATTGATTTTTTATTTTTTATAATATGATGTATCTATAATTAATTTTTTGACAAGGTCAATAATTTAACATGTAAGAACTTGATTGAGAGATAATGTCAAGAGCTAGATTATATTTTCTGTAAAATACAACGAGAAAAAAATCAATTAAGACTTTTTTTGAAGGAAAAAACTAAGACATATGAACTAGGGTAAAAACAATTAAAAAGATTAGGGATCAAAATGTATATCAACAAAGATTTTATGTTATGGAAATATAACACATGTTAATTCTGAACGATGTCAGTGCATCAGTTGATAAAAATGATACAATGAAAATGAAAATACAATATACAAATATGATATTAAAATAATAATAAAATAGATGGCAACGCATGTGTGAACTTGCGAGCACTATAAAACAATAAAATGAACATGGCCCGCGATGACCAGTTAACATCTCAGCAATAGACCGATGACCTGCAGACACATGTCAAGTTCTTGCTAAGGTCACTATTCGATATCAAATTAACATGGAAAAAAGAAAAGAAAACTCATGAAAAAGACTCTGTAACAAAGATCGTCAATTATTGAATTATTGATAAGGAGAGAGAAGATTGTCAATTATTGAATTATTGATAAGGAGAGAGATGATTGTCAATTATCGAGATGGAGAGAGTTAAATTATTTTTTTAGGTTAATATGGATATTTAGACTAGTTTGTATGTATTATAATTAATTTTATAAATTTTAAAATTAATAATTATGTAAGTTTTTAATAATTATTATATAAATAATTAAAGACAATGATCATCATATAAATAATTAAAAATTTAAATCTAAAATTATAAATAGAACAAATTTTTTTGTTCTAAATTTTTATTATTTGGTCATTATTTAGATAGTTGGAGAGGTCAATTATTGACGGGGAAAGAAATTAATGGAATAATTTAGGAATGTTTATTTTTGTATTTTAAAGGCATTTAAAAAATATATTTTTTTATTAATTTTAAATTAATATATTTTTATTTTATTTTAATATATTAATATTAATTGGTTGTTGAGCACACCACGCCTTTGTATCTGCCTTCCATTACAGATATGTCTCGACAAAATATGGTGGTTTCTGTGAGTCAATCATGGAAAGGGCATCATCGTCGAGTATTTTTAACGCCACTTTCCATGCAAGTCTCCCTCTATCTCACTGCATTTTGAAGTTTTTGGTGCCGGGAGTGTCAGAGGATAAGCGGACCGACTGCGTTCGTGATTTTTTACTCCGCGTACAAAACTTTACCCCTGTAATATTGTTAATATTTTTTTTATCTTAAGCTATTGTTTATTTTAAATTAATTTTTTTTATATATTTTTTTAAATTATTTTGATGTGCTAATATTAAAATTAATTTTTTTAAAAAAATATTACTCTAATATATTTTTAAATAAAAACTATTTTAAAAACAACTATTATTATAAAATCATGCAGCTACCGGAAAAAAAAACATATACTGTTTTCTTTGTTTTGCATTGGATTAAGTTTCATTGTTTTTTAATAAGTTTTAACGTTTTTTTTTAATTTTTTTTTGTCTTAGAGTTTCGGGAGAGTTTTTTACAGCTCATGGGAATTTATCTTGTTCTAGTTTATTTTCATATATTAAAAATTAATCTAAGTCTGATCCTATAAAATATTATTATTTATGTTAAATACTTTATCTTTGGTCAATTTCATAGTAAATGTAGGATTTTTTTTTATAAATTATTTTTTCTTTAAATTTTTTTACTTTCTTTTCCATAAAATTATTTGGATTTTATGCATAAGAATGAATATTTGATAGGTTCAATTTATTTATTGTTGATTTTTTAATCATATTATTCATTTAATTAAGTTTATTAAACACAGTTAATTATTTAAATCTCAATGTTTTGCTCATCATTTTTTTTTACGTTAGAAAGTAAGTGGCCGGAACCCTGCTGCGTGGCGGGTACCCCCATTCCCGTTAGCAGCCAGGGTGCAACTGGATCCCGCCAAGAAACCAGCCGAACTAACAACGTCCTCTCAGCAGTATAAAATACCTAGCTCACAGATCTAAGAAAACACACCAGGCAAAACTCCAAAACCATGGCTCTGCTGTAGGGAAGCTTTAATTTGTCTTGCGTTCTTGCAAAGCCAACTGTACTCTCTGTACCATCATCCCCTGTGACAAATGGACATTTTAGAGAGATGCTCTTGCTTGTAATGCCGGCTGCGGTGATCCTTCGAGCAACGGAATCTCTCTCTTGGTGAGCATGAAAGACACCTGTGAATAAAAAGCACAAGCCAACCACTGCATTACTCGTCCTTTTGCCCTCGTACGGCTTTAATATATTGCTAACACCTTCAACCGCACGTGTTTACCATGAAACCTACCTCAATGAAGGACACGTAAACCCTGGACATTCTTTGAAATTACAATGCTGTACTGTGACCTTAGAACACACGTCGGGGATGTCTGTATCTTACTTCAGACGCAAGTTAACTTTTGAAAATACCTTTTTTTTTGTTCCATGATTAGAAGACAGTATTTCACATTTAATATTAAAAACTAATATAAATAACAACTTGGAATTTTATTAAACAATTTGAGTTTCTGAATTTAACATGTTGTCTAGCAATTAACTCTCTAAATTTTTTTGATAAATAAAATAAATTCAGGCTACACATGTATTTTTAATAATCTCGATTTTTTCTTATATTGAAAAACCACAACGTAGGAGCAGGACAACAATCTAGTGCTGTTGCTATAGCATTATAAAACCGACACCTATCATTATCTTAAAATCGAGTCCAAGATTATTTGACTGAGACCTTGTCGAAACGTAATGGAAGTAGATGTATTGTCGTTTTCTAACACTTAAAATTGTTTTTTTAATTTTTATCACCGAGCCAAGCCTCCCTGGACAAGTTTAAAAACCCAATTAAAAAAAGGCCCAAGTCCACGCAATTACTTGTAATCCTAACTCTAATCCATGCTTAACGAACTAACACTAAAATACCAAAATAAAGCCGCACCCTCCCGAAATATCATTTTCACCACCTCACCCAACATGAAAAGAATCCAATGACAAAACAGAAAAGACTCTTTGCCTACCAAGTTTCCATGCCGCTACTATCAGATTCACCCACCAAAAAAAAACACACCACAACGCTCCTAAGAAGAACGGTCACTACACGCGCGAGCCCCTACCGCGGTTATTTACACGCTCCCCCTCTGTTCGCAAACAGAGACAAGGCAACAGAGAGCCGAAACGAGAGAGAGGGCAAAAGAGAGAGAGAGAATGTTCTGTGTGTATTCTCACAGATTCATTAAAGAGAAAAAGCAAATACTCCTGCTAAAATTAAAACTAAAATAAAATAAAACAAAAGGCAAAAGCACTATTGCGACTGCTCCGCTCTCTCTAGAGTTATCTTCTCTTCTTCATTCTTATCTCTTCCCGGTTTATGTAGATGAGGGAGCGCTAGGGATCTTTTTCTAGATCTTCTTCCTCATCTTTTTCGAGGTATGCTAGGAGCAATCCTTTTTTTCGCATTTTAGTTTCTTACAATTTTTTATTTTATTTTGCTCTGGTTCATGTTGTTAGCCTGGTTTTCAAAGTTGTAGTGGTAAAAAAAAAAATAATTCCGTGACCTACTTTGCTTATTCATTACTTTTATTTTCTGTGAAAATAAGATAAAAAAGTGAAGGACAGCCTGAAAAATCTTAACTCTATGCAAGCTGTGTTAGAACCCATTTTCTTCTTGTTAACTTTCTGAGAAACCAAACAAGAGTTTTTGAGTGTGCTTTTTTATTAAGTCGATGAAAAGGAATTTTTTTTAAAAAAATCAGTGATAGTAAACGGTTTATTTTCTTGGATATTTCTACATTTTCTGAGCAACCAAGCGAAAAAAGAAAGTTTACGGTGCAGTTTGTGAGCATTTTTTTTTAAATTTGAATCAATATATCATTTGATGTTTTGAATTATAATTTTGCCGTGTCTTTTTTTTTTTGTTGACAGTGTTCGGTTTCAGATCTGAAGATTTAAGGATTTTTTTGTAAGTAACAGTCATTTAAAGGATCCGATGAAATATTAAAGATCATTTTGTGTAGCTTTTCCTTATACTTGTGTAATATGTCGTTTTGAGTTCTGTGTTTCAATTTTCTTCTGGTATTCTGTTTCATATTTATCTGTTAAGGTTATTGTTGGTTCTTTGAATGTTTGGATTTTTGTTTTCTTTCCTAATATGAAGTCTCCTTGACTATTTAAATTACTCTTAGTTTGGTAATTAGTAACGGCTGATTGCAATTTTTTATTCCTATATTTCAGGGTTTTCGAATTGAAAGACTTAGAAATCAAAGCTTGTTTTGATTTTGGTTCCTTAGAAGACAAGCTCCGAAACTTCAACTTCAAAAGGACTATTGGGGTTGTTTTTTCGGGTGTCTCTCGATTGAGCCAACATGATGCAGAAGCCACCGCAGGATGATTTTCGATTGAAAGAGACCTATCCCCATCTTGGAGGGGGAAGGATGACTGGTCACAAGCTTACGAGCACCTATGATCTCGTGGAGCAGATGCACTATCTTTATGTCCGGGTCGTTAAGGCCAAGGACTTGCCTGCAAAGGATGTTACAGGTAGTTGTGATCCTTACGTGGAAGTTAGACTTGGAAACTATAAGGGCACCACTCGGCATTTTGAGAAGAAGTCGAACCCGGAGTGGAACCAGGTGTTTGCATTTTCAAAGGAGCGGATTCAGGCATCGATGCTTGAGGTTACTGTTAAGGATAAGGATCTTGTGAAGGATGATTTTATTGGCCGGGTTTTATTTGATATGAATGAGATACCAAAGCGTGTCCCTCCTGATAGTCCTCTGGCACCACAGTGGTATCGGTTGGAGGATAGGAAAGGAGATAAATCTAGGGGGGAATTGATGCTAGCGGTATGGATGGGAACACAGGCTGATGAAGCTTTTCCCGAAGCATGGCATTCAGATGCTGCTACTATTAGTGGAACAGATAGTCTTGCTAATATTCGGTCCAAGGTATATCTCTCCCCAAAATTATGGTATTTGAGGGTCAATGTGATTGAAGCACAGGACCTGGTACCGAGTGATAAAGGCAGGTATCCAGAAGTATATGTTAAAGCTATCCTGGGAAATCAAGTCCAGAGAACAAGAGTTTCTCCTAGCAGGAGTATTAATCCTATGTGGAATGAGGACCTTATGTTTGTCGCATCAGAACCTTTTGAGGAGCCCTTGATTTTGAGTGTGGAAGATAGAATTGCGCCCAACAAGGATGAAGTGTTGGGGAGATGCACAATTTCAATGCACCATGTAGACAGACGGTTGGACCATAAACCTGTGAACACTAGGTGGTTTAATCTGGAGAAACATGTTGTTGTAGAAGGGGAAAAGAAGAAAGAAATAAAGTTTGCGAGCAGGATTCACATGAGGATCTGCTTGGAGGGTGGTTATCATGTTCTGGATGAATCAACACACTATAGTAGTGATCTTCGTCCGACAGCTAAACAGCTGTGGAAGCACAGCATAGGGGTACTTGAATTGGGTATTCGCAATGCTCAGGGATTGATGCCCATGAAGGCAAAGGATGGTCGGGGAACAACTGATGCATACTGTGTGGCAAAATATGGACGGAAGTGGGTTCGTACCAGAACCATCATTGACAGTTTCACGCCCAAGTGGAACGAGCAATATACTTGGGAGGTTTTCGATCCCTGTACTGTCATAACAATTGGGGTCTTTGATAATTGTCATTTGCATGGAGGGGACAAGCCCGGTGGGTCAAGGGATTCAAGGATTGGAAAGGTACGAATCCGTCTTTCCACACTTGAAACTGAAAAGGTTTACTCACACTCCTATCCACTGTTGGTCCTGCATCGTAATGGTGTCAAAAAGATGGGTGAAATTCACTTGGCAGTTCATTTTACATGCTCATCATTGCTCAATATGATGCACATGTACTCACATCCTTTGCTGCCAAAGATGCACTATATCCATCCACTGACTGTCAGCCAGCTAGATAACTTGAGGCATCAGGCCACTATGATTGTGTCAGCGAGGCTGAGCCGGTCAGAGCCACCATTAAGAAAGGAGATTGTTGAATATATGCTGGATGTGGGGTCTCACATGTGGAGTATGAGAAGAAGTAAAGCCAACTTTTTCAGAATCATGAACGTTTTCGGTGGGCTAATTGCTATGGGGAAATGGTTTGATCAGATATGCAATTGGAAAAACTCAATCACCACGGTGCTGATTCACATTTTGTTTATAATCCTAGTCCTCTATCCAGAACTTATCTTGCCCACAATCTTCCTGTATCTCTTCCTGATTGGTGTCTGGTATTATAGACGGAGGCCAAGGCATCCTCCTCACATGGACACTCTTCTCTCTCATGTGGAGTCTACTCATCCTGATGAATTGGATGAGGAATTTGACACGTTCCCAAGTTCACAGTCAGCTGATATTGTAAGGATGAGATATGATCGTTTGAGAAGTATTGCAGGGAGCATTCAGATTGTTGTTGGTGATTTAGCTACTCAAGGGGAGAGGCTGCAATCTTTACTGAGCTGGCGAGACCCAAGGGCCACAGCTCTGTTTGTGCTCTTTTGTCTGATTGCTGCCATTGTTCTATATGTTACTCCTTTCCAAGTTGTGGCACTTCTCACTGGATTGTATGTGCTGAGACATCCCAGGTTCCGCCACAAACTTCCTTCAGTTCCACTCAATTTCTTCCGGCGGTTGCCAGCAAGAACCGATTCCATGCTGTGAGCAAAGCCAGTTTTATCTGCAATTGCATTTTGCATCTGATCTTGTCAAGTCAGAGAATAAGATGGTGGTTCTGGTACATCGTGTAGCCTTCCTCTGAAGGTAGTAGATTTTGTGGATTTGTGGGTTATTTAAAGATATTTAATAGTATTTCTGTTTCAACTTTCGAGCTTTATGGTAATCAACTTCCATAAAAAAAGAATTGCCCGTTTAGATTATATTAATGAGCACCAACTTGTTCTTTTCTATATTGTTATGTTCTCTAGCTTGTTAGGTGTCCTATCATTCCCAGGACGTCCTGTATGGCCAGCGAGAAAAATTAATATCCACTTCCTGCCTTCCTGTCTAACTTGAGCAGGCTTTGTTCATGTTAATCTGTGTTTATTTTACTTGATAAATTATTCAAAGTTACGTGGAAAGACAAAGATTGCCTTCGTAATTATTGGGTTTTTCTATTAAACTAAAGCATATTATAAATGCTATTGCTGAGCAAAGACTAGATCTACATGTGCATTCTGTTTTCTATTATATGTTAGATTTGCCTAAATATTCTGTATCTAAGCTGTGTGCTGTGACACTTACCAGGATGTGGTGAAAGAAGCAGCGGTTTAATGATATATTGAATAAATATTTTGCAGTCCACAGTAGATTGGTTGTAGCGGCTTCTATAGCGGGGTGTTGTAGCATTATTTGACTGTGTTACGAAATATTGAATATGTTCATCCATTGATTCTTACAACTTTTTATGTAGCGGTATTGAGTTAATGGATACTTTTAAAAATATTTATTTGTTTAGAAATGAGTTGAAATAATATATTTTATATTTTTTAAATTTTATTATTGATATTTCCATGTTAAAATGGAATGAAAAATTAAAAAAAATACTTATTATTATTATTATTATTTTTTTATCCTTCACAGCTGTTATCAAGTTCTCTTCCTCTAGTGGTTTGTGTGTGGGGGCGAGAAAAGAGAAGCAGAAATGACAATGATCCGGTTTGAATAAATATATTTTTCTTAGATAGTTATTTTATTTGATTAGTAATTAATATAATATAAATATTATAAAAAACATCTAAATTGAATTCGAAATGTTGTCCATTATGCATACATCGAAGCAGTCCTGTTGTTAATTTGTCTCTAATTTCAAAATGGGCTAATTTTGAAGCCCCGCCGCAACTCGGCCGAAAACCAGATAGGAGAAGATGGCTAGATGGGTAAGCCATGGCGACAAATCTCACTAAGGTTAAGTTTTATATTTTTACTCTATGCCCATGTCTACGTAAAATATTACCAAGGGATCTTTTTTTTTTTTTTTTTTTAATTTCACGCAATGGATGGAACAACGCATGGGATCTGACTCACCAAATAAAAATGGAATAGATAAACAACAGACAAGGATATGCTAGAAAATGAAAGTTCCGAGTTGGTTTTAAGAGGGCATGAACTTATTGTTGTGCGATAATAAATATATACTATGGTCTTGAATAGGATAAGCTGTCCATCGTGATTCGATCGTGCCCTACAGACATTATTGCTATTATTATTATTAGGCTTTCGAGAGAAAGCTATGGTTCAAGAGATGGACCGAAACATGGTAAGGCAGGTTGACTCCCTGGCTCACTCCATTAGGGACCATGCTTGCAATTGACAAGGTGGCGATATTCTTTAATGAAGAGTAAGGCACCATCTTTATTATCTCGGTGCCCCATGACGGGAGCACATCAAGCCGCTTCGAGACCCAGGAATCCAGATAAACTAGACATGGGGAAAACGAGTTTCTAACTCATGGAGGAGTGCTCTTATTAATAATGTGCCAGGGTTACCGTCCAAAAATAAAATTTAAGATTTTTGACTTTCATCATGCAAATGTTCATGTTGATTTAATTTTTGTTGTGGGTGGAATTTGAATGAGAATCTATGCATTACTTGGTGTCCCATTCTACCGAGAAAAGAAGAAGAGAGGGACAGTTTTGTTGATCTTCATGTGTGTGTGTGTATAATCTCGCATCTAAATTATGAATTGTAAGTCATAAAATCCAAAAAAAACAAGAACCCAAATTAAGTTATTAAACTCAATTTTATGATATAGTCTTGGAATTAGGTTATTGATTATACAAGTTAATCAAAATTAATTTAATCAATAAAAAAAAATATCGTTTTGAATAACTTCTTAAACTAGTTCAACACCAAATTAATTTTTTTTTTTAAACTATGGAATTGACCTATTGGGGTCCCAGGCCGACAAGCACCGTGATGGAATTAGGCCTAGCAGAGATGTTAAGGTGTAATCCAGGCTTGTAATAAATTGGATGGACCAATGCACAGTGGATCGTACATTAGACCTGTGATGATTTTGTATTTTTTATTTAGAAAATCTGAATCTCAGGCCCAGCTTCCGTTGTCCTGAAATAATATTGGAAACTGTTGGTTTTATGAATGTTGACTGTTGACTCATGTAATTCATGTGTAATAATATTTCCAAATGTTAGAGGAAGCAACGAGTACTTGAATACTTTCATTCACACATAGAACTAGGTAACATGTCTGTAAAACTACAAACCCATCAGCCCCCTTGGCGTTTCTCAACGAATGGCTTGTCGTTTCCCACCATCATCATTTGCAGAGCCTGACGAAAGAGTTGAGTGGTCAATCCCACGTTTTGATTTCCACTCCTACTTTAGAGCTGATATTTGATTTCTCTAGTTGAACATATTTGAAGATTGCTTATGGAACCCAAAATGAGATTCTTAACTTTTTAATTTAACCTGTGCTGGAATGAAATGTTTTCTTTCCATTAATATAAATAAAGAACAATTATAAAGAAATTGGTGCAGTATTAGGTCACTAAAAATATATCATCCAACAATTGAATTTATTTGAATCTAAAAAAAATTACAGCAACTTAAGATTTTAAAAATATATTATTAAGATGTATGAATCACTAGATACTTAACTCAAAATAAACTTGATTTAACTATATAAAAATTTAAAAGATCTTTTAAAACCATCTTGTATTTATAACAATTATACTGATGTGTATCAATACCTAAATATGATAAAATTGTTCTATTAATATATATAGATTGTCAATATATATAGATAGAATTATTTTATTAATATAAATCAACGAAATTATTTCGGGATTCAATAAAAAAATATTACATTGTTAGTATTATTATAATTTATTAATAATTAATTTTTAAAAAAAACTTCCATTTATTTTTACCAATATTTTATTAGCGGATGGCATCATCATAGCCCTCATGAGAGGAGCTTGAATAGCCACACATTATTGATGTTTTCATAAAAAGTAAAAGCCCCTAAAAAGTATAACCCCACTAGAATGCACACATGGTGGATTTTGATTTTTTAAAAGACATCTCTTGGGAAGATAGATGCCTTTCGTGCTTAAAATCAACCAATCCCCTCGTCTCCTGTCATTTGTGAGATTAGTGACATGATTACATATTTAAAATAATATTTTTAATTTTTATAAAAGTTCAAAAAATATGTTATTTTGAATATTATTTTTAAAAAATCAAATTGTATTTTAACTAGATTAATCAGCCTATAAAATTATTTATTGAGTTAACCACGTGAAATAAAATCATTTTTAGATTGATTTTGTTGCTACCCAAATTTTGACCCATGTTTTTGATAAATTTTCAGAAAAAATCAAAAATAGAAAAAAACAATGAAAAACCCCAAAAAAATGCACTTTGATATATTTACATTGTTTTTAGCATTTTCAACGTCATTTCAGAAAAATTAAATTTTCAAAGGTATTTCAAACGCGTTCAACTTTTAACGCGTACATTTTACCATCACTGATTTTTTTTATTGAGTCGACGTTGATATTGCTCACTTTAAAAATACAAAAAAAAAAGAGAAAATCAAAATTAACAAAAAAAGAGAGAAAAGAAAAGGAAAAGTTGAGGGACTAGTTTGAAAACTTAGCAAAGTTTTTCCTATAAATACCATGCTACAGTAGAAGCAGGGGGGGAGAAATTTACACGAGGAGAAAAATTTGGAGGGAGGAGGTGCGGAGAAAAAAAGAGGGGCGGAGAAAATTAATAGGGAACAGCTAAACAAAAAAAAAAGATCCTAAAAAAAAACCTATCCCTTTCTTTTCCTGCAGCCGCCCCCCTCCCTTGACCAATAGCTAAAAAGACCAACCCTGTCATCTGCCCATCACCGTTCCCCCCATTTCCCCTGATATAGCCGCAGCTCACCCCTTCCTCGAGGAAAACCGGAGAGACTGTCCCTAGTCTCTCCATCAGCCCTCTGCCCCCTTTCTGCCATTTTCGACACCTTTCTCCCCAAAACCAGTTCAAAAGACCTCCCCAGCCAACCAGCACAGAAGGCTACCCCCTCCCTTTGCCAAAAACAAAGAGAACCAAAAAGCCACGGCAAACCCCCCTACCTCTCCTCATTTTCCTTTTCTTCTCCTGAAATCAGCTGAAGCTTGGCCCCTTCCCTTGGTCAAAAACAGAGCTAGAGGTCGCTGCTGGTTCCCCCTCCCCACTGTCATCTCCCATAGTCGGCCAAGAAACACCGCCGCCTACCGACACAGGAGACCAACCACCGGCACCCGGCCCTCATAGGTCTCCACCGTACAGACCGGACAAAAGCTTAGCAGCCGACTGCCCCTTTTGTCTTGCCGCCACTTGAAGCAAGAACAAGAAAATAAGAGAAGGATACAACAGCAACTCACAGGCCAGGAGACCCAGCTCTCTCCTCACTCGGCCTCAACTGCCCATTCTCCTGAACCAGCCGCCAACTCGTGAAGACCCGGCAATCCCCGACTTTTCTTCATCGGTTCAACCCCATGTAGCAGATCTGGACCATGAACCAACGGCCGGATCTGCTACCAGCAGAGGGAAACGAACCGGGAGGAAGGGAGAAGACAGCGGAAGAAAAGAAAAATGAAAATAAAATCGACTGGTTGTGATTTTTGTGTCTTGCAGGTGACTGGAAGATCTACCGCCTGCAGGGAAAGGAAGGGGAGAAGAGGCCGAGCCAGACCCCCTGTTCCCCATTCTTGGTTTCGCGGCGGCGCGTGAATCAACGCGCCGCCACTGTTCCGGCAGCTTCCAGAGGCCCTCTGCAATTCCCGGATGTTTAGGTGTTTGTTTCTGTAATTTTCACATTTTCACATGATGGAAAATGTCTGTAGAATTACTTTTAGTATTTTTATTTAATTTCTGTTGTTTTGTAATATGTAAAACCGATGCATAGTAAAAAAGTGGCGTGTGTTTGTATTTTTTTTTATGTTATTGAATTATAAAAATAAAAAAAAAAAGATAAAAAGAATTAAATGTTTAATTTGAATATGATTAAATATCTTAAGGATAAATAAAATTAAGTTATATTTTCCATAAAAATGTAAGAACAAGTTTCTATGTATTATGGAATTTAATAACTGATTTATTAAAACCTTAGAATTTAATTAATATTTCAAATTTTCAAATTACATCAAACCGCAAATCAGCTTATTTCAGGTAGGGTGCGCTAGGGGTGCTAATACCTTCCCTAGCCACAACCAGTCCCTTACTCTCTAATCTCTGACCACGATCAGTAAATTCGGGTTTTCTAGTAACCCTCAAGAAAATATTAGGTGGCGACTCCCAAGACACCAAATCAAGGAAACAGAATGAAAAATCGCCGAATCGCCGCACGGGGGACGTGCGACAGAATGGCGACTCCACTAGGGACAGGTAATGTTTTCAACTTTATCGGACTAAGCTTTGTGTTTTGATGTGTCAATTTTTTTATGTTTTGATTTATTATTGTTTTATTCATGCATTGTATAGAATTCTCTCATGCATTATAAGCTTTAATTTTTGAAAGCACACAGACAAGCTTCAAGATAGGTGGGAGACTAGCAGCTTACCTTACGACTTTTAGTCAAGGTTTAAGTTTGTGTAAATCCCAGCTCTTCGTTGAGTGCTTAGACTGGTGATGGTTGGTACACGTACCTTCTCAGTGCCTGCTGAGCCCCTATATCGCCTTTATGAAGGTAATCACTGGGACAACGAGAGACCCTTTTTAGAGACCGAGTAGTAAACCTACCCTTTGTCTCATGTAAAAAGATTAAAACCTGTCTTTAGGATGTATGCTCGTACATATTTGTTTGCATCTGAGCAAGCCCTTCTTGAAGCATCTTGAATTCAGGACTTACGGGGGATATAATGGTCATCACTTAAGAAATTTTTATTTGTAGAGTTTGAGCAAGAATAAAAAAGAATTCTTGTCTCATCATGCAAGAATTATGACCATATATCACCCTTCAAGGGGCAAGTTCATCATATAGATTACATGTCATGCATTTACTATGCATGCACTGGGATGGAAAATAGGTCCCCCTAATAAGCTTTGCTACCCCTGATTGAAAAATGATGATGTCAAATAAAGAAAAGGGTCAGAGAGAGGCTCATTGTCAAAAGGAAGTTGAGAGTATCAAAGATGAAGCAGCTAGACTCAGATTTGCCCGAACAAGTGTTGAGCATCAAATGGGAAGGGAATGTCTGCACCTTTTTCTGTGGGAACACTGTTTGCCCACGTCCATTTAAGCTGCACCTCTCCTTCAGTCATGAACAACGACAGCAATGCCTTCAGTCACCAACTAATGACAACCATTGTTCTTGGTCAGTTGCACTGTTAGTTGTTCATAGCCTTCATATCTTCCAATGACACCCAATAGACACTAGCATGTTGTGTATGGTGCATTGGTCTTCTTTAAAGTCACCCTCACTATGAGCTCAATTCCAGTTCAGCACTATAAGATGTTGGTCCGAAAAAAAGTGGTTGGACACTGAATTTTAACGTGGCAGAGCTCTCTATGTAGAGATTTGTTTATGGATCTACTAGTGGGGCATGCAAAAGGGGATGTAGTAGTTTCATATGCTTGGAAACCTTCTCCCACCAGTGGCACCAACAAAACATTGTAGTAGGCAGAAGAGTCAGATTTGGTCTGAAAATATGAACAGTCGTCGAACTTCAATGTGGCAGAGCTCTCCCTACAAAAATTCATTTATGGCTCTGCAAGTTAGGAATGCAAGAGGGGATTTGTTAGTTGCATATGCTCTAAAAATCTCTCTCATCAATTTCAGCACAAAGACACTGTGGTAGGTTAGAGAGCCAGACCTGATCTGAAAAATATGAGCAGACATCAAACTTCAATGTAGCAGAGCTCTATCGGCAGGAATTTATTTGTGGATTTGCAAGTGGGAAATCCAAGAAGAGATGCAGTAGTTTCAAATCATCTATAATTTTCTCCTTCAAGTGTCAGCATGAAAATGCAGAAGTAGAAAGCAGAGACATGACTAGGCTGAAATACATGAAGAAAACCAAAACTTCAACAGAGTAGAACTCCCTCTACATATGTCTGTTTGTGGAACTGTCTGTGAGGAGTCGAAGATGAGATGAAAGAGTTTTAATTCATGATGTTCTCTTCTAGTTGAGACAACGCGTGATTCCACACATCGGTAGTGGTGGTACTGCATGTTTCTGTATACTGCCAAGATTACTTAGCTAGTGGGGGGTTTCCAACAATTCTCATACAACCACAACAACATTGGAAGATTGGCATGATGTTGTGAAGATTGTCGAAAGAATTGAAAGAGCTATGGGAAAGATTGAAGGCTCTATCGTGGATTTCAGAACTATGAAGAGAGTTGAATCAGAAGGTGACTCTCAATTGAGAAACCTCAATCATTTTTTCCTAATCAGGTCTTGCTGTAACATCAACTACTCAAATGTCTTTGTCAAGATTGACATTCCTCTGCCACCCAAGTTGGCCTACCTGCATCTGCCAGATTCCAGACTTTTTGCCCTAACTTCGACAAATTGCATGCAACCACCAAGGTGTAATTCAAATGAGATGTGAATATCATGGTGGATTCCTAGACCATTTTAGTTGAACAAATGCAAAAGTTTCAGGAATCGAGCTGAGTTTGTGAAAGATGATGTCATCGATCATTTTGTCACCAAAACATCCACAGAATGATGAGTGCACGGAATTGCATGGCAAAACACAGATATTGCCAGAGAAGCTGATCTAAGAAGGGGTTAAATTGTCAATCATCTTTGTTATAGATTTTTGCCATTTTGCATTTTGTTTTGGGATCACATCTCACCCTTCAACGAAACATGTCCTTTTGTTATCTCTTTGTTGTTATGAAAACATGAGATGTTTCTTTTAAATTTTATTTTGATAAAATATTTTGATCAAGCTCCAACATGCGATTAAGATTAATCAATCCTGAAGATTAAAAGTATTTTGATTGCAGAAATGACTCGATGCTCGAAAATGACATGAGGTGACCAAATAATTTTGAACTCATACCTACTGAAACTGAACCACACTTCATATAGCTAAGTTTTAATAGTATGTATAATGACATGTAGTGGATTCAACAGTTATGGACTCTTAAATCATTGACTCTTACAAGTCCAAATCATTACGCAGGATGAAGTCAAAATTTATCGATTCTAACCGACCTTGCTTGAAATGAGAAAAGGCCATTTTTGTTGTCTGTTCACTTTCTAAAGATTATATCCCTTGCAGTCCCATTTTGAGCCTAGTAAAATATTTTCTTTCAAAAAGAAACCCTGACTAAGATCACACCCCACATTGGGGGCAAATGATAGATATTCTAAAGCCATTGATCGAATTAATGGATAAAAGAAAGGCTTAGAATAAAAGTCCAATGATTGAGAAAGAGCTAGAAGACGAAAAGGCATAGATTGAGGGCCATCCAAGAAAACTTTGAGGAAGGCTATGTAAAAGCGAAAAAAAGAAGAAGGAAAAAATGGAAATGAAGGAGAATACCTATCAATTCTAGGAGAGGCAAAAGAAGTTTCAATTAAAGAAAGACACAGCAAATGCTAGAAGTCAACACAAAAAAAAAATCAAGTTTTATGTCTTTTGGTGTGTAAAAAAGATTAGATTGGTTATTCATCAAAGGAAAAGCTGGATTTGCATTATGACCTATGTTAAGAGAATTTTGATCTTTGAAATTAACAAGGTTATATGTCACTTTCTCTACTATGACAATAAGAGAAAGAAAATTGATGAATAGTCGATGTTGATCCTAGGTCTTTGACACCCTCAAACACCTTTTGAGCTTTTGAATTTCCTTTCTTTCATGGCCATTAACCATAGCCTACATTACGTGCTTTTAAAAGCCCTTTTTAATCAAGTAAGCAATCTGAACCGATAAATGGTGATCTCAAAACTTGAAGAGTTTTCCATAAGAGTCGTGGCTTCATGGACTAAGCTACAGATTATTATGCATACTAATAAAATTGGTGCTAAAAAAGAAAACAACTTCTTTGATGAATCCTCAAGTTTTGACTCGAGCCTTTTGTTTCTTGAAATTCACAAAAGGTCACCTCATTGCAGACCACCAAAAGATATACCCAAGATCAAAGATTAAAATTGACAAAAAGAACCATGAAAAAAGTCATTTTAATATTACAACGGGTCATTTCTGTTTTCGAAATATATGACAATCAAAGGACTACATTGAATAGCATGTGTTGGATCTTTGACCAAACAAGCTTGATTTCCAAAAATACTTTTCAAAATTGACATATCTCTAATTTCATTTCAACAATTAGATGTGAATAGACATGATCTTTGAAAGATGAAATTTGATTCTAGAACAAGATTGTCAAACAAAGAAGAACATCGATTGAGCTTGCAAAATCCTTGACATGAAATGACATCAACTCTTCTCAACACTCCTTGAAAAGTTAAGACACCTTGGGGTAATACAGTGGACTCTGAGAAGGAAAACAAACAGTATTCAGCTCAGCTAGGGGGCAAAGAAAAAACCAGATGATGAGTTGTCGAAGTCCATCAAAGTTATGTTTAGCATCGAGCAATGACAAAGAAAAACTTTTTGAGTATAGACAGATGAACGAGCATTCAGATCATCACTGGGGGCAATGTTGTTCAAAGACAGTTTGTGATCTAGTGAATTTCAGCATCACTTGATGAGCAACGCTGTATCTGAAGGACATCTTCATCTTGGGTTATCCTTTAAAACATAGCTATGATTCCCGACGAATGTTATTATATAGTTGCATTTAAATGAATGCTGGAAGGATGCACCCACCAAGACTGACTGTGGGACTATCTGTTTTGAAGCTCAAATGCACACTTCACCACATGAATATGGGTGATGAACATCATTGATGATGCCAATGCATTTCTCTTCATGATCTGATTTGACAAGTTGAGAGGAATCCATGGAGAAGAACATTGAGCTTACAACGATGAGCTTTTTATGGCAAGCTATGAGATGCATGTCTGGATGACTTGGCAGTTCCATGAAGGTTGATGACCATATATACTTGAAGGGTATGTTTCAACTGGAGATAAGTTCATGACTGATTGACAATCTTGATGGGTGTTGGCAAGAGGCCAACAGTTAATCAAAGGATAATTCTTAGAAGAATCCAGGAGAGAAAATCCTTCATAATGAATCAAGCAACACCACACTTAGGGGCAGAGTCAAGCTTGATGAACAACGAGAGCAGTAACTATCGAAGATAGCCTAAGATAGGCACTGCATTTACAACTGAGTGATGGCTATCACATGAATGAGCCAACACATGGAAAGAACAAAGAAAGCTTTGGGAAAACAAACAAAGACACCCTATGACAATGGATCATCAAAGAAAGGGGGACCTATATTTCTCAGGTATGTGTACATGCATATTGATCATAATGCATTGTTTTTAGCATTGTCATATCGGTGTTTCATCATCACCTTTTAGGTAGTGCGTTTCTAACCTTACCTCATTCTGAGTGCGCCTTTGAGCCACCATCTTTTCAGGTAGTGCGTTTTCTAACCCTACCTTATTTTGAGTGCGCCTTTGAGCCCTCACTCTCAGGTAGTGTATTTTTTAACCCTACCTCCTTTCGAGTGTGCCTTCGAGCCTTCATCTCCTTCCGAGTGTGCCTTTGAGCCACCATCTTCTCAGGTAGTGCGTTTTCTAACCCTACCTCATTTTGAGTGAGCCTTTAAGCCCTCACTCTTAAGTAGTGCATTTTCTAACCCTACCTCCTTTCGAGCGTGCCTTTGAGCCCTCATCTCCTTCCGAATGCGCCTTCAAGCCACCATTTTTTAGGTAGTGCGTTTTTCACCCTACCTCATTCTGAGTGCGCCTTTGAGCCACCATCTCTTGGGTAGTGTGTTTTCTAACCCTACCTCATTTCAAGTGCGTCTTTGAGCCATCATCATCTTTTCTGGGTAGGTCACCCATCATAATGAGACCATCATTTTTTCCATCTGGGTAGGTCACCCATCACAATGAGGCCATCATTCCATTTGGGTAGGTCACCCATTATAATGAGACCATTTTTCATCTTTCATCTGGGTAGGTCACCCATCACAATGAGACCATCTTTCTTTGGGTAGGTCACCCATCACAATGAGACCATCATTTTTCCCACCTAGGTAGGTCACCCATCATAATGAGACCATTATTCTTCTGGGTAGGTCACCCATCATAATGAGACCATCATCTTCATTTGGGTAGGTCACCCATCATAATGAGACCATTATTCTTCTGGGTAGGTCACCCATCACAATGAGACCATCATTTTTCCACTTGGGTAGGTCACCCATCATAATGAGACTATCATCTTTCAACTGGGTAGGTCACCCATTACAATGAGACCACACACACATCTTTGTATCGATTCTGGTTAAAAGAGATCACCAGATGGGATCTCAGGTTAACTCAAGCACACACAGAGCTTAGCTTTGGTGAAAGGGAATCCCCAAATGGGATTTCAGGTTGACCGAGCTACACACTAATTTTGGTTCTGGTTAAAGGAGATTGCCAGATGGGATCTCAGGTTAACCCAATCAAAAGGGCAGGTCGCCCCTGAAAATAGACCAGCGTGAGCATATATAGGCAGGTCGCCCGTGAAAATAGACCACAATGAGTATGTCTGGGCAGGTTGCCCGTGAAAATAGACCAGCGTGAGTATGTGTGGGCAGGTCGCCCGTGAAAATAGACCAGTGTATGTATGTGTGGGCAGGTCGCCCCTGAAAATAGACCAGCGTGAGTATGTGTGGGGCGGTCGCCCGTGAAAATAGACCAATGTGAGAATGTGTGGGATGAGTGTGTGGGCATGTCGCCCGTGAAAATAAACCAGCGTGAGTATGTGCGGGCCGGTCGCCCATGAAAATAGATCAATGTGAGAATGTGTAGGATGATGTGTGGGCAGGTTGCCCGTGAAAATAGACCAGTGTGTGTATGTGTGGGCAGGTCGCCCGTGAAAATAGACCAGCGTGAGTATGTGTGGGCCGGTCGCCCCTGAAAATAGACTAGTGTGAGTATGTGTGGGCAGGTCGCCCCTGAAAGTAGACCAGTATGAGTGTGTGGGTTGGTCGCCCTTGCAAATGGACCAATTTTTCCTCAAAACGGGCGGGTCACCCAAAATAATGAGACCACTTTCTTTTGAAAAGCAAAATCCTTGGCTGAGTGGATCACTCAATAAGCCAGGAAGACCTTTTGTTTTCTTTACAAGCTTACTATGCAAAACGTTGAGGAATTTTTGCTTCGTAAGCATTGTAAAGAGGGGGCATCTGTTGCTACCCAAATTTTGACCCATGTTTTTGATAAATTTTCAGAAAAAATCAAAAATAGGAAAAAAAAATGAAAAACCCCAAAAAAATGCACTTTGATATATTTGCATTGTTTTTAGCATTTTCAACGTCATTTCAGAAAAATTAAATTTTCAAAGGTATTTCAAACGCGTTCAACTTTTAACGCGTACATTTTACAATCACTGATTTTTCTTATTGAGTCGATGTTGATATTGCTCACTTTAAAAATACAAAAAAAAAAGAGAAAATCAAAATTAACAAAAAAAGAGAGAAAAGAAAAGGAAAAGTTGAGGGACTAGTTTGAAAACCTAGCAAAGCTTTTCCTATAAATACCATGCTACAATAGAAGCAAGGGGGGGAGAAATTTACACGAGGAGAAAAATTTGGAGGGAGAAGGTGCGGAGAAAAAAAGAGGGGCGGAGAAAATTAATAGGGAACAGCTAAACAAAAAAAAAAGACCCTAAAAAAAAACCTATCCCTTTCTTCTCCTGCAGCCGCCCCCCTCCCTTGACCAATAGCTAAAAAGACCAACCCTGTCATCTGCCCATCACCGTTCCCCCCATTTCCCCTGATATAGCCGCAGCTCACCCCTTCCTCGAGGAAAACCGGAGAGACTGTCCCTAGTCTCTCCATCAGCCCTCTGCCCCCTTTCTGCCATTTTCGGCACTTTTCTCCCCAAAACCAGTTCAAAAGACCTCCCCAGCCAACCAGCACAGAAGGCTACCCCCTCCCTTTGCCAAAAACAAAGAGAACCAAAAAGCCACGGCAAACCCCCTACCTCTCCTCATTTTCCTTTTCTTCTCCTGAAATCAGCTGAAGCTTGGCCCCTTCCCTTGGTCAAAAACAGAGCTAGAGGCCGCTGCTGGTTCCCCCTCCCCACTGTCATCTCCCATAGTCGGCCAAGAAACACCGCCGCCTACCGACACAGGAGACCAACCACCGGCACCCGGCCCTCATAGGTCTCCACCGACTTGAAGCAAGAACAAGAAAATAAGAGAAGGATACAACAACAACTCACAGGCCAGGAGACCCAGCTCTCTCCTCACTCGGCCTCAACTGCCCATTCTCCTGAACCAGCCGCCAACTCGTGAAGACCCGGCAATCCCTGACTTTTCTTCATCGGTTCAACCCCATGTAGCAGATCTGGACCATGAACCAACGGCCGGATCTGCTACCAGCAGAGGGAAACGAACCGGGAGGAAGAGAGAAGACAGCGGAAGAAAAGAAAAATGAAAATAAAATCGACTGGTTGTGATTTTTGTGTCTTGCAGGTGACTGGAAGATCTACCGCCTGCAGGGAAAGGAAGGGGAGAACAGGCCGAGCCAGACCCCCTGTTCCCCATTCTTGGTTTCGCAGCGGCGCGTGAATCAACGCGCCGCCACTGTTCCGGCAGCTTCTAGAGGCCCTCTGCAATTCCCGGATGTTTAGGTGTTTGTTTCTGTAATTTTCACATTTTCACATGATGGAAAATGTCTGTAGAATTACTTTTAGTATTTTTATTTAATTTCTGTTGTTTTGTAATATGTAAAACCGATGCATGGTAAAAAAGTGGCGTGTGTTTGTATTTTTTTTTATGTTATTGAATTATAAAAATAAAAAAAAAGATAAAAAGAATTAAATGTTTAATTTGAATATGATTAAATATCTTAAGGATAAATAAAATTAAGTTATATTTTCCATAAAAATGTAAGAACAAGTTTCTATGTATTATGAAATTTAATAACTGATTTATTAAAACCTTAGAATTTAATTAATATTTCAAATTTTCAAATTACATCAAACCGCAAAGCAGCTTATTTCAGGTAGGGTGCGCTAGGGGTACTAATACCTTCCCTAGCCACAACCAGTCCCTTACCCTCTAATCTCTGATCACGATCAGTAAATTCAGGTTTTCTAGTAACCCTCAAGAAAATATTAGGTGGCGACTCCCAGGACACCAAATCAAGAAAACAGAATGAAAAATCGCTGAATCGTCGCGCGGGCGACATGCGACAAATTTTTCTAAAACCTAATCTAGTTGGCTAGTTATAGGCTGACCCTCCTCGTAAGCTTTTATATATATATATATATAAAAGCCTCCAGCGTCATCTCATATCCTTAACGATTAATTATTTTGGTTGCCGCGTTAAATATTTAAGATGTTAACTAGTGGAGTAAAGATTTCAATTTAATTTATTATGTTTGTTTTTCGTGTAGTGGGCTTCAAATTATACAAGGATATGCACCTTTCTTGCTTTATGCCACCCATACTTGCCTATATATTCATAAAGAGTTGATAGATTGTTTTTACTATAAATTCAGAGGACATGGTAATAGCAATTGATCTACGTGCATTCCCTTAACAATGTCGAGTCGTGTTCTAACTGTCAATCCAAAATATAAAGGCAAGATTATGCAATCAAATCTGGCAATAACATCTAATGTATTGCATGCGGCCATGCTTATATTTCAATAAAAGCAAAAGCTAGCTAGCGAGTAAATCTGCAATACCACTCTTCAGGAGGAGGTTGTCATTTCTAACTTTCTGTTTGAAGAATTAATTGATTGAGTAATTATCATTAATTTTGGCTGTAATAGTTATGTTTTATTTCATATGGGGATTCTTTTTTTTTTTTTGGTAGTGTGTTGGGTTTTATTGAAAGTAATTATTTAATTAGCACTTGTTAGGCTTACCATTTTAATTTATTTTTTTTTCTTTTGAATCTCTCTCTCGTGTGAAACGAGTTTCATATGAAGGTGCACGTACAAAAGCAAGGCATTAGGTTTGAAAAGGAGACAACATAAACTCAGCTATCGTTCTTGTGGGCAAGAATTCAGACAGTAGAAATTAAGGAAAATAAGACTAGGAGGGAGCTGGTGTGCATGCACAGAATTCATCGGTGTGTGAAACCTTTGAAAAATGGCTTAATAATTTGTTTCTATTGTCCTTTTCAATAAAATTCAATTCATCTTTTGCTAGTTTTAATTTCAAGTGAAGCCAAGTCAAAGAAGACTAAATACAAGGTAGAAATAGAATTAATCACGCTATTAATTTGAATGCCTTGTCAACAGGGATATCAATTTACAATTTAAAGAGATGAAAAAAAGAAGAAGAAAATAATCTGAACTAAACCATCAACCTGTATATATATTTGCCTGTTGGATCAACAATTTGGCTATGGATAATTATACACAGCTGCCCTCCTGCATGGCCAAGGAGCAGGAAGGAAATGGGCGTCTGGGTTAAATGAAAACATGGAAGTTTGCGATCAGGCCATAACAGAGAAAAACCCCATTCAATGTGGTTGCCAGCTAAAACAGATAACCCTAGGAAAGAGTTCCCCCTCCTGTGCAATCTATGCTATATTTAGAAACTGTAAAAGGACCCCACATGAAATTTTGGACTTTCATGATGGCTTTGGGAATTATTAAGGTCTATAATGGTCCCCCTCCCTCAAATATTGCAAAAAAAAAAACCAGTGCTATAGATAGCAAATCTTTATCCCCACCATCCCATTTATCAAGAAATTCAATGAACTTCGATCTCTTAACTACAAAGATGCTTCATGAGATTCTCAACCAAAGCCTTCTACTATTTTCGGCTGACAAAGCCCTGTGTTCCGTACAAGACATAAATGGCGTTGGATGTGTCCACCTTATCAATGGTGCCCATTCCCATCCCTTCAAGATAAGAAGATACATCCCCTTCAAGTTTTGATCTCTTACTTGGAAGTTTCAAAGTGCGTAGCACAACACGATTTTCCTTTTATGTTAAAGAGACGCTCGCCTGATTAACGTGGCTTTGAATGGCAGGTCTTAACTGGCTTAATCAACAGAGCTTCAGGGGACATGATCTTAGAGAAAAGTAAATCTTACGTTACACAAAAGGCATAATTTTACTTCCAAGGGGAGATTTATACACATTCTTCAAGAAAAATACATGGATGAGGGTGATCTTGAACAAATTATAAACTTTGGAAGGCCATATATAGCCCCTGCTAGCGGTTCTCTGAATCCATAATTGATATACTATAGTTGACAATGAGCTTTTTCGTGAAATAGTGTTGAATTCCTAGGCGATACACTGAAAACAATGATAGCGAAATTGTGTTTTATAACATCAAAGTGTATCCAGCACTGTTACGCAATCCCGATAAAAACATATACCCTTTAAGGGAAGCAAAATTAGGCACACAATATAGCATTGGGTATGGTACTGTTAAGCAACCCAAGTCATTTAGAAGAGTCAAACCCTAATTTAAGCAGGAATTAAAGCATAAACAAATAGTACAGGGGGGAAGTAGCAACCCTCGCCACCCCCTCTCCCCCTGAATTTGTCAAGAGTCTGCTGCAAACTTCAAGGGATAATTAAATTGACTTATGATCTCCTAACCTAATTAACCGCAACAATTTCCAAGCCTACAGCAAGTATATATATACATTGGCTTAGCTAACACTTCATATTCTAGCTTGTACACCTTCAAGCTTAGTTGACCAAAGGCTTAATTTAAAAAAGTCAACCCAAAAATAATGCAATGGGTTTTATATATTGGATGGTTCAAATTAATGAGGAAAAAACTTTTCAATGCAGAGAAGATGCAATGAATGTGATGCTGTTGGTCCTCAATCATTATCATCATAATAAGGAAATCACAATTTATTTCTAGAATAATTATATCGAAATCATCTATTTCTCAGAAAACAATTTGTTAAATGATAATTAAATTTAATTTAAACACACAGCACATTCAAAACATTTGCCAAATAAATTAAACTGCATTTCCCACGCCTTCTTTCCCACAAGAAGAAGAAACTGAACATATATATAATCTTTTTTTTTCGGGTAGAAGATGAAGTTGACTTTTTATATTGACTAGACTGAAACACAAAGCTCATGAAACAACAACAACGTTATTAGAGCCTAAGCCTTTCAGTAATGAAAAGTCTTATTGCATGCTGATGCATTTCCTAGCAAGCTCCGTGCATGATAAAGTCAAATTATTCCCCATACAAAATGCATATGGCTGGCTAGCTCCAGCTTAAAAAAAACCGGTATGCATATTAATAATTGCAACAAGATGATTTTTGAACGACGAGTAAAGAAGGGAGCATGCATGAAAATAAGCTGCAGCAGACAACATCAAGCCGACACACAATACTTCAATCTTCCCATGTTTGTGTCGACCATGAAGTTGCTGCAACTCATTGCTGTTTCCTTCGATCGTGAACTCAAAACGAATGAAGAAAAAATATTTAATTTATTTTTCTCTATGTTATACTTGACAGAAACTAGAATACCATGATTGCATCGATCGAGTGACCTAAATCTACATCAATCATTACAAATTAATGGTATTCTTATTTAGATATAAAAAAACACCATGCCAGGTAGACTGCAAAAGAAGATTGATATCAGCATAGCAAAAAGTTTGGATAGAGGTTCTACACTAGCGAATTAGAGATAAAATCTTTTAACCAAATATCCCAAGAAACGTGTAATTAAGTATGAACGAGATTAATCATCTATATATAATTATGGATATAAGTATACTTTCACAACAGCCAGCATTACAAGTAAATTTGTTTGACATCCTGGTGTTCATATGATTTATATTAATATCCGTGGTAGGTTTGAGGATCACACATATATGGATTTTTTTATCACGAATATACTCTTATTCGTGATAAAAATTAATGCGAGTCAATGCCATCCGTGTCCTGTCAAGAATCTTGTATGTTTTGGGAAGCAAATTTCTCTAATCAACACACACACACACACACACACACACATACGCATACATGTAAGCTGATCAAGTGTACTTTTCCAACTAGAACTTAATTAGGGTTTCCTTTGGTACACGTTGTCATTTTCAGGCTGGAAATGTCGACTGTGCCGAAGATAAGAGTTGGTGAAAATCCTAGCCATTTGAATGGTAGACTATAATAAATTATTTTACGTTGTAGATGTGTGATATACCTAATCCAATAGTTTGTCTTTCTCAGGACAAGGGATTGAAGTGGGGTTCGGGACGAGCTAAAAACTATAAATAAATAAAATTCAAATCTTACTGCTTTATGTAATAAGGGTACTGTATCTCTCTCTTCTTTATTCATAATATAAAACGGAAAAACTGCTTTGACAATAACAGTTCGATTAAGAAATTAATTAATATTTTTAACTAACTAAGGTTCATATAATCATTGCTATAAGAAGTCATTTTTACTGTAAGCGTATAAATAAACAAAATATGCACAGTTTAAATCAACATCCACACGCCATATACTATTTTGATATATATATATATATATATAAAATTCATAGAGCTGTAAATTGCTTTTATTATTATTATACTGAAAACAAGGTTTCATAAATAATGATAAATTAACTATATGTTTATCATTTGAAACTTACCAACAAAGCTTAAGGGATTTTTTTTATATAAAAAAATGTTTTTTTACTGTAAATTGATCGGTATGTGCATATATTATCGGGCTACCTAGTTTTTGTACATCAAGGCTAAGTTTATTTTTTCGTTATGATCAACGGTGATATACAAGTACTGATTCCTGCCAACCGAAACTAGAAAAATCAACTAAATTTTACTTTTTAAAATTTGATTTCTAATAATTAAAAGGGAGAATGTGAACCTCATTAGGTTTGTTAAGGGATACATACCAACCTATTTAATTTCTTGCAACTTACTAGGAATCACACTTTTAAGTTCCAAAAGCTATCCAAACGATTATTTGGTGTACATGGTTAATTATTGAATTTTATTTTGATTAATTGGAATATTAGAAAATCATTCGACGTGATGATTGAGTCGTGGATTGTATTGGTCTATCCACTAAACCAATCTTAGGTTTTACAATGCCTTCTTAACTAGTTAAATTTGAGTTTTATAACAATTAGAATATTTATCAATATTGTCAATTTTTTTTATCAATAATATGCATTCCATTGCTATATATTACATCAATATGTTTTCTTCTAACAATATTGAAAAAATATTCAACTTTCAAATGGTATTAAGGCATGGTTAACCAAATGATTAGGAGTTTATATTTATTTACAATAATTCTTAATATTTCTCATGTTAATTTAATTTCATAAATTCAAGCTTGATGGGTTTTTTTTAAGCAATTATGTTTTTGGATATTAAAAAAAACTATTATTGTGAATTTCAACATAATAATATAAATTAAAAAACTCAAATTTTAAGCTTAATACATTGAAAAAAAATAAATAGAATAGTAATTTCACTGTACACATAAACTCAGTATACAATAAAAGAGAATAATATAATGATTATTTTGTCTTTCCTAAAAAAACTCATGTGCTAAGCTTTTTAGAGTAGTGTTATATTTGTATAAGGACCAATTGATCACTATAATATTTATTGAGGTCAAAGAAATCTATTTACCTTTTAAATTGCATAATGTAATGGCTATAATACCCTTGAAATCAAAACGAATCTACCTTTACTTGAGGGATAAGTTTGTCTTTTTATTTAAAAATACGCAATCAATTTACTTAATTACCTTTTTAATCAAAAATTTTTAAACTTGTGTTTAAAGGTTTATTTGTGTTTTTAATGTAGTTGTTTTATAATTATGAGATAAATACATGGACAATTTTGTATTTTAAAAATAGCATTTAATATTTTAGAAATAAATGTATAATGAATTTATTTGGTTACCTCTAGAATCATATTTTTTAAGCATAGTTCACAGGGCTTATTTGTCTTTCCATTATGGTTTTTGTTTTTGTAATTATGAGGTTAAAACATGTGTAATTTTTTATTTTAAAATAAATAATTAATGTTTTTGATAGAAAAATTACTAGGATATACAGTGTATATATTAACATTTGAGACTGCTTTGCACACTTAAAATGGTGCATATAGCGGTGTTAGGAGGTGAAAATTTTGCAATCACAGCATTGTTCAAAAGTCATGGCATTCCTAATTGGATGAGGTAGCGTGTGTGGTGGTGTGTTCGCTGGTTTAGCTCTGATGACTTTTTTTCTCTTCTTTTGCCTTAAAAAACATGCTACCCAAGCCAAAAACCATGTTGTGCTCTTGATTGAAATGCTATATACCCTTTTATTTTATTTTAGTTTCAGATTTGATTTTCTTTAGTTTGATTTTAAATTTTATTTTGATTTTTTTGGTAGAATGTTTGAATATTTTTAATTTTACTATTGAATCAATAAATGCTATTTTTTTAGCATTTAGTCCTTTTTTTTAATAAATTTTGGGGCCTTTTATCAAATTAGTTTCTTTTCTTATTTCATCCTCTAAAATTAGAATGCTTTTTTTTTTCTCTTATTTTATTTTGGTTTCAAATTTGATCGTTTTTCCTTTTGATTTTAGGTTTTTGTTTTGATTTGTTTTGTAAAATGTTTGATTTCTTTTTTAAACTTCACCCTTAAATCGATCAATGTTATTTTTTCTTATTTTTTGTTCTATGTTTGATCCTCTTTCCTTTATGCTACCATGTTTTTTTTTCTTTAGGGTCTTTTTTTAAAATTATTTGTTTTTTCAAGAATTTATGAATTTTTTTAACTTCATATATATATATATATATATTTGATCCTTATTCTTTTATATTATTATTAGAGCTTTTTATTAATTTTTTATTTTTAATTTATTAATTTTTTATTTTTAATTTCATCATCTAACATTGAATTGAATTGGTTAATAAATGGTTAGGTTGCAGCAAACTAATAACTAAGATAACAAGTTTAAAAAGTTATAAGTGATATTAATCTTTTTTTTATTCTTTATAGTTGATTTTTTTTATCATTCAACACTTTACATTTTATCTTCTTTTCTTTTTTTTAGTTTATTGAAAAATTATCACACCCTTAGACATGAGTTGTGTGTCAGTATGTTCATGTTCACTTGGGTCATTTCTTATTTTTTTTTTAATTTTAAATTTTCTTGTGACTTTCCCAATAAGATTGAAATATATCTTCATTGAATTTTTCTTTTTTAATTTTTTTTTCCATTATAATCACTCATTTTTTTTCTTAATTTGATGTTATTATATAAAATAAAGTTATTTAACTGGTCAAGTCTATAAGCTAAATCATAAATTCTTGTTTTTTTGAAAACACAATTATGGTTTTTTGACATTTTTTCTTGATGGGCGTATCTATTTTTCTAGCCCACGCAGGTCAGGGACTATTTCTTACTATAAAAGTGTCGTATTATAATAAAAGGTTCTCTTGATCCCTTAAAAAGCATATTTACCTAAACGGGCGTCAATTCTTGTGAGCTTCTTTGAAGAGTTACAGAGATGAGACGAGGGTTGTTAAGAAAAAAATCAAATTTTGGGGGCCGATGTGCTTGCTGATCCCGTTCTACAAAGGACCTTGATTGCTGCAAATTATTATCGTGAGCATTAGCTAATTGAAAAAATAATTTTAATTTGGTGTTGCTATGAATGATTATTAATCAAATATTTACCACAATAATATCTCTCTTTTAAAAGAGAAGGCGTAACGAGGTTTTGAACTCAAATCCAACACTCGTCATCCAAATAAAGAAAAACGAAGGGTCACAAACTCCCTCGTATAAAAAACCGATTCGAACTAAAAGAGGATTTTACTACAGATCTCCAGTCTATTATAAAAACGTGGTGGGCCTACCACAACACACAAACACACAATTAGCTAGATTGTCCAAATCAGCACAACATTTATGCAGTTTTTCTGAAAAAAACCCACCCACAGACATTACCTTGGGGTATTCGATATGTATAAAACAAGAAGACTTTACCTTGGGATGCGACTCCAAGGGGCCAATTTGCTTTATATGTAACTGTTGATTTTCTATGCATGGAAAAAGAATCAGCTTTTATCTCAACTTGAACATGTCGAGGTAGTCGTTAACAATAAACAAGAAGAAGATATTGAAGTAGATTTTCGACTAGCAGACGCTGGATTTTTCCTATGATGGCTAACACATGTATAGTTTTCTTCTTTTACCAAACCACTCGAACACATAGTACTCTTTTTTTATATATATATAACTTAATCCAATGCTTCAGATGTTGTTGTTGAACTTTGTCAGGTTAAGATTTGGAACTATATGTTCACAAGAAATTAATTGCGAACATTTTAAGTCAATTGGATATAAATGGTATAGCCGAAAGGTAACTGCTCGTGTATGCCAAAATTGAATTAATGGCAATGAAGAAAAATATTTCTCATTGCACACACCTTGGGAGCATACATATATAATTAAATAAATGCATAATTATCATATGCATGTTGTAAAAATAAAGTTTATAAATTATTTTAATTTTTTTTATTCTATATTAAAAAGACACAACTTTACCAAAAAATATATTAATGAAGATGAAAGTTTCAGAAATTATAAGCATTTCCTCACATGCAAGTAATGCAATCAAAGGTTTTAATTTTTTGCTGCGCGAGGTTTTTTCTTGCGCGCCCTCTTCCATGGATGAAACAAATCCAATGATTTTTACAGAAGAACTGTCATCAGCAACATCAAATTTTCCAGCTTCTTTCTAACATCAGGTTGTGATATGCCAAAAAAAGTTTATACAGGCGACCGCTTTGCTGAAAGTCTAAAGTTTTAGGCTCTCACAGAACATGATAGTACCGTTGAGGCGACCGACCATATCATGTGTTGCTCATGCTAGTGAGAGATTTTTTACTTGTGATACATCAGGAAAGAAGCATCCTCCACCACTCTGGACGGTCTCTCATTTCTGTCCTCCACAAATATAATTATATTCTTCTACTAAAGTAACTTAGCTATTGTGAGGAAAGTCTTAAGAATTTTTTTTAATGAATTAATGTGCAAAACTTGATTGTGTTTGAGAAACTAATTAGAGCCCGCATCATTATATATTTCGGTTCCAATTTTTTTATTAAAATATTAATTTTTTATTTTTAAAAATTACTTTTGATGTTAATACATTAACACCATAAAAATATCAAAATAATTAACTTAAAATAAAAAAAAATAATTTTTTTCAAAAACAAAATACAAAAACAAATATTCTGGAAAGGAAAACTCTCATGTTCTTGAGTAATTTTCAGTTCAAGTCAAACACCGAATGTCTTTTGATTTGACAAGCAATTTAATACATCGTACAATTAATGACTTGCTCCTATGGTAACTTCCATACGTCAAATGTTGGAATTGAAAACATTGGCCCTAGCTAGGTATCATTAGTGCTATGATATGGGTTTGACAATACCCGAAAGAAAAATCCCAAGAACCCTCTAATTGCACAACATAAAAAATAAGGTTTCACAGTTGTGAAATAATCTTTTTTTTTTTAATTTCATTTCAATTTAATCACCTTAATTTGAAGCACCCATGTGGAAATTAGAGAGATATCAAAATCATAAAGTCTACTACATTAATTAACATTAATAAACAAGATCAAAGATCAGGATTAGGTGTGAACCAAGTGATTAGTAACATTTTGTAACCGGATCAATTTGAGGCAGTGGGTTCTATTCCTAATTTCCAATAAAAAATAAAAAATAAATAGGAGGTGGGCCTCTAGAAAAAAATGTGAGTGCCCACACGTAACAAAACATCCATATATTTATATTATAGTTTTTTTTTTCTTTTCGGATATCCTTTTCTTTGTAGTTAGCAGACAGTTCTTATTTCTGGGAGTGGTTGGAATTATAAAATGTAGCGGGAAAGGACGGGGCCGGTTCCAGTGGGTCCCATCATCTCTCCGACAACGACTTCTGTTTTCTCACACTGAAATTTGCAGCCAGCCGTCAGATCCTATTGATGATCTGATGGGCCCCCCATCCTGCCCCTTAAATTAGAAATGGGTATTCTAACTTGACACGTGTTTTTAGTCAACGGTCTCAAGTTCTGCCCAAGAAAATATCATGGAGGGAGTTTTTTTTTTTTTTTCTATTGACGATTCTGTCCCTTAGCTCTGTAGAGCTGGTGTCATCTTGAAATGAACTTGGCCATGAAGATTGCTTCCTCATGTGACTACAAAAACTTCACTAAAGAATTTTAATGACATCCTCATTTTGTTTTACTTCCAGCAACTTGTTAGATTATAATTATAAAGTAATTAACAAAAATTGGACCCGAGGACACAGCTTACCCTTTGAGTTTTTTTTTATATATATAATTTAGAAAAAAAACTAAATTTTTTACTAAATTTTTTAATTATCTTGTGTGTATAGATTGTCGACACCATAAAATATTGATTTAAATTGGAATTCTTGGATCAATTTCTTAATTTGGGAGGGCAGGAGACGTATAGAACTCTTAGCCTTCTTCACAATTCCATCTTTCTCAATTCGAGATTGAATTTTTTTTTCATTTCCCAATAACGATTAATTCCGATTTATGGCGTAGATCTCGCACCGTTGCAAGGATGGAATTAATTTCCAGTGCAAGGGTTTGAGGTTCTTATGGAAAGCGTCTTAGCCTTGCCCTCGAAGCAAGGACGTCTAGAGAAACTAACAAAGGCTGGTCAGTAAAATGGTTGCAAAAGGGCTAATTAAATTAAATTATGGATTGCTAGGCCATCAACATCCCTTGAGATAGCGAAGGACAACTTTGCTAAACTATGGTTCACCTAATCTTTCAATGACATATGTAGTACGCTGAGGCATTCTGTACGCACGTAGCGATTCTAACTTCCTCCTCATCGAATTTGATTAATTTTAATCGCACAATATATTTATAATTAACTCATTGAAAGTGATCACCTAATTGATTTGATAAACTTAAACTATAAATAGAAATAAAATAAGTAGGCAGCCACAAGCAAATTTGTACAATCACTAATGTGAATTTGGTCGTTGCATCCATTGCAAGCAAAAGGAGTTACTTTCTGGATTCGTATCACATATTACTCAAGAACAATGGTTTTTTTGTTTTTATTTTTATTTTTATTTTTATTTTGTTTCACAATGTGATCAAAACATGGACCTTAAAAAATTGCACGGAGTACAAGACATGACTCTTCCCTTTTCTAAATTACTACTTTGATTTTCCGGGCTAAGCTTCAGAGTGGGTATTCTTCAACGCAAAAACACATGAGCAGTGTTAATGTTTTTTCTACGGTATAAATAATAATTGTACATTGAAAAGCAGATATGTATGTTCAATAAAATAAATAAATATTATATTTATTAATAAATTATAATAAAATTATTGGTTTAAATAAAATATTGAGGAGGGAAGCTGGGATAAATATTCGTATTAAGGTATTTAATCTCATGTTGTAATTAAGGAATTGTTGAATTATTTTTTGTTAAAACATAAATAATTTAAACTCCATTGGAAAAATATTTGTAGTATAATTTTTTTTATTTATATGTTTTTTTTAATATATCTTTTTTTTTTGTCTTGGATTCTTAATTTGATGAAATGTAAGTAAAATCCATGATAGAATCTCTTAGTATAGAATATTAAAAAAAGTTAGATATGTACAAACTTTTACATCTTGTACTGTAATAAATAAACTTAATATTGGTAAATGATTGTCACTTATTGCATTAAAAAATTAAAATATTTTTCAATCACTCTTAAACTATATACTATTTACTTGATAAAATGGATGAAGCATGGTGTACTCTCCCAGTGATAAAGCTTGGAAGCATTTCAATAAAGTATATCTAGAATTTTTAATGTAATTATAAATTTTTTTTGTACATCCTTGCTTATATATCGATGAATTTAATTTATTTTGATCCTTTATTGCATTCTATTTTTTTGATTGGTTATACTATCAGCTTACAAATTGCATCAGAGATATGTATAAAGCCAAAATTCATGCTTTTATTTATGGTCATTCTCGTGTTTACAATTCAAATATTAAAAATTATCTTCCCTCCTTTATTCTTTGATTTAATGGAGCATTACCCATTTATTTAGCATATAAAGCAAAATTTAAAGGTCTTGTGTTGTATAGATAGATTTATTCATTTTCTTATTCTAAACATTCAATTATTCAACTCTAATTACTTATATTCAGATACTTGTTTCATCTTAAAAAAAAATTAAAAATAAAGTGCATGTTAAAACTTTAATATGTGAGACTTATATTATTAAAAATATTTCAATCTTTACCTGATATTATTTGAGCTTGAAAACAAGAATAAGCCACATTTCAACAAATGATAATGATAATGAATTGCATTCAATTGGGATAAACATATAATTATATATTTTTTATATGTAAGTATTTAATAATTGTTATCTATGTTAACTTTAGTTAACTTTCTTATAGACAATGTTATCAATTATTGTTATCTCAATACATGTAAATATTTAATTATTCATAAATTCTAAGTTCAAATTTAACAATGTTTTTGTTTTACTGTGAAGGGTTTTTAACTTTAACCGGGTGTTTAGGAAGGGAGTCAATACTAATAGATTGAAATCTTTATATTTAGATCCTAAAAAAATCTAGTATTATAATGAATATTTTATTAATGGACAAGTCTTTCAAATTAAATAATATGATGAGGGTAAAAAAAACTTATAAGATTGAGGTTGGTGTAAAATATTTTATTTTTATTGAGTTTGAAGTTAATTATTATAACAAGCTACAAGAATTATTGAATTGTGATATAATAAATTGCAGGATCAAATATTTTTATTCAAATGCTATTAATATGATATATTTTAAGAAATTAAAGTAGATTTTCACCATAGTTTAATTGAAATAAATAAAAAAGATAGAGTTCATTACAACAATGATATTTTTTTTTCTATTCCAATGCAAAAAAAAACCACTAAAGATTCTCAGCATGGCCAATTTCATTCACCTAATACTCAAATGTAGTCTCTTTATTCACCAATACAACAAGTTAAGAAGCTTACATGATCCAAGATAGTTATAACATATTGATATCAAAATTGTTATTAAATCTGAATTAATAAGTAAATTGAATATTTAATAAATTTAAAATTTACTCAGATCAAATTTTAAATTAGAATAAAATTTAAATTGATCAATTTATAACCTGATCAAAATTTAAATTAAAAAATTTAAAATAATATTTTTTTATTTTTTAAAATGTTAAAATAATACTATTTTAATTTTAACTGAATTAATATTTTTCAACTTATAACTTGAGCTTTAATTCAACAATAAACCAAGGCAAGTTTAATTTTAATTGCGTTTTCTTATTATCACTACAAGTTAAATATAATTAAAATTAAATCCAGAATCTAGTCCCATTCCATTTCCAGATTTTTCCAATGTCTCAAAATCTTGCAAAAATTAACGCTATTTCTAGAATTTTAACCCAACTTTACATAGAATAATAATTCATATCCTAATCAAATTGAACTTAGAAAATCAAGTTTTGCATTGAATTTTTTTTATCGTCAAAATTTATTTTTGACTTGAGGTGAATTTAATTTATTGAGTGTATCGATCCCATTACTTTTAGGTTCTTTTGACAATTCCTACAAAATTAAAAAGGGATGGCACCACTTCCTCTATATACCCTATAATTTGGAGGACAAAAAAAATAAAATGAAAAAGAAGAAGAAAATAATCTAGTGGACAGGTAGAGATTAAAAGAAAGAAAACGGCCAAGGGGTTAGGGACATGAAGAAACGCTGCCGCCTCACCTATCTATACGTGTAAGGTTGCATGAAAATGTCAATAGGAACTCCTTAGGGCTTTCTTGTCATTACAAGTCCTAAGAATACGAAGAAAATTGGACTATGAAATGCCTTAAGCGGTTTCCTTGTCCTCTCCAGACAAGCTAAAGTGGTTTTTCTTCAGGTCTTCTCTGGTTTTTAATTCTCTCTCTCTGTCTGAAGAGAGACAAAAAAATGAACAGGGTATTTTAAGACCATTTTATAAGATTTTTTTTTCTTTTCATACGAAGTCAGTCTTTTTGTTTTGTAGATAAAGAAAGCTGAAAATAAGGTTTGTCTTGTTTCCCTGCAATCAACTCCATATTTTCTCCCCTCATTCATTCAATCTTATTAGTATAACTCGATCCTTTTCCTCTTTTTTCTTTCTTTTAAGTTTCATCTTTACCAAAACTCTCTTTTTTGGTTTGTTTGTTTGTATGTGTGAGAACTAAAAAGATATGGTGTTGATCTTTAAAGGAGGAAAAAGAAGGTAGTTTTATGCCATTTATGGGGTTTTCAAGAGCTCTTGGAGGAGGAATAGTGGAAGAACAACAACAATTAGAAAGCAAGCTTTTTGAGGGTTCTTTCATGGCTACTACTGCTACTAACAATAAAGTCATCAATCACTCAACTCATCTATTTGAACAGCAGCAGCAACTACAAAACCATCATCAACAACAGCAAAACCATCAGCAGCAGCAGCAACAACATGATCCTCGTCATTTACAAGAGCAACATCATCATCAAATTCCTTATGGAATCATGCAGTCATCATCATCATCCTCAATCCCTGGGAACTTCATGTAATTTTTACAGTACTAAAGAAAGTATCAAGAACCCATTTTAGAGTCTATTTTTATTATCATTTTTAGAAGCCTAATTATTAATAATTAAGAAGGTTTGACCCTGCAAATTAATCATTTGTTTCTCTGTGGTTTCTCTTGTTTTTACATGTGTGCTTTTGGTGTCAGGAGCAAAGACGCTGGAGCTTATGACTTGGGAGAATTGGATCAAGCCCTTTTTCTCTATCTAGATGGACAAGACCCCTCCACTGTTAATCAAGACCAAAGACGTGAGCCTTCCCCCGCATCCCCCCCCTCTCTCTCATTTTTTTACAGTATTCTTTCTCCTTTCCACTTTTCTGTTTCTGCTGGGAAGATTCTCTTTGGAAAGGGCTGTTTGAGGGTCACAGGGAAAACATGTTCAGCAGCAGATTGCAAATCTGCCTCTCTGCCAATAGTACTTTCTTTGACCAGATCCTGTGCTTTGCAGCTGCAAGAAAGATATTTTTTTTTTTCAAATTTCAAGAAAAAAAATGTTTTCTCTCGTTATTTTCCCAACCCTTTTTGAATTTATTTTTGTTGCTTGTTGTTTCAAGCATTAGACCATGACATATAACAACCCTACGCAAATATCATGATCAGTTCCTCACTCATTTCTCCATGTAATGGAAAGGATACGGGTAGGGTATGGGTTATTTCAACCTTTCTCTCTCTTCGATTCCTTCTTTTTCTGTTTTGATACCGTAGAGCTACAATTGCATGACGATCCCTATACTTCACATTCATGTTCATACCTCTCTTTCTTTGTATCCCTTCCCTCTCTCTCGGGTCCTTTAATTACTCTCTCTCTCTCTCAAATTTATAGCTATAAAGAGAAGTAATGCTCAAGAGAATTTATGTTGATTTGTGTGTGCGTGCAGAGAGTGGTGCAGGAATGAGACCTCCAACTTT
Organism: Populus pruinosa; assembly: GCA_026413675.1. NCBI lineage: Eukaryota > Viridiplantae > Streptophyta > Magnoliopsida > Malpighiales > Salicaceae > Populus > Populus pruinosa. The sequence continues at coordinate 4,360,307 of CM048597.1, read as the reverse complement.
GAATATTTTCCCATCTCAGCCTATGCACGTAGAGCCATCAAAGGTATAACAAAATCAAAACCGTTAATAACTTAATTAATTTAGTGGTATATATACTTTCTTTCTTGCTGGTTAAGTTAAACCTTATTAATTATATATTATAGTACCGAATTTTTTTGTGATGGGTTTGTTTTGGATTTGGTAGGCTAATACTACTAGTGCTACTGGATTAGTTTCTTCAGCAACTGGTGGTTCAAAGAAATCATCAGAACCGTCCATGGAATTGGCCAGTACAAGAAACGTTTCTGCACCTGGCCGTGATCCAGCTAAAGCCATCAAGGTAGATTAGGACTACTACTTGTACTTATAAAATAGAGCATTTATAATATTTAAATAATTAAAAAAATTAGAGTCTACATATATAACTGAGATTCTGTGATTCGAATTTGTATTTAAAAAGTTTGATTTTTTTGTTCTTTATGGCAGCGCGAAGGGAAACGTAAAGGTCCAACAACATCAAGTTCGGAGCAGGAAGGACCCAAGACACCAGACCCTAAGGTGACTTCTTTTGGTTCACTTTTTATGGCATATATTTTCACATTTGTTTAACTTTCGTGTAAGGTAAGAGCTTTGAATGTTTGTCACGATCGATTTTTATGCAGACATTGAGGAGACTTGCTCAGAATAGAGAGGCAGCAAGGAAAAGCAGGCTAAGAAAAAAAGTCAGTACTTTGAAAATTATTGTTTTTTATTTGATTTGATTGCCAATTATCATTGTTCCCAAACCATTACGTTCAACTCATAAAATCATAAGGCTTGTTTCCTTTTCTTGGTTCATTATTACAGGCTTACGTTCAGCAGCTAGAGTCAAGTAGGATTAAGCTTACCCAATTGGAACAAGAACTACAAAGAGCCCGAGCTCAAGTGAGTTAAATGCTTAACCTGCTTTAATTTATTGTTTATTTATAGTGTTATCTTAGCATGTATCAAGGTTTTTTCTACTGTTCCTGCTAGGGCATATTACTATGTGGAGGTGGAGAACAAGGCCTTCCTGTTGGTATTGCCAATATTAACGCAGGTATTTACACACACACACACACACACACACACACACACACACATTACTCTTTTTATTTTTTAGGGCATCAAAGTAATGACCTCTTTTCCATCTTATGATTTCTAGATGCTGCGTTTTTTGATATGGAGTATGCAAGATGGCTTGAGGAGCACCATCGCCTGATGTGCGAGCTTCGAGCAGCAGTACAAGAGCATATACCCGAAAATGAGCTCAGGCTCTTTGTTGACAACTGTTTGGCACATTATGATGAGATGATGAATCTCAAAATCATGGTTGCCAAGACCGATGTCTTCCATCTAGTTTCCGGCATGTGGAAGACTCCGGCCGAGCGGTGCTTCATGTGGATGGGAGGTTTCCGCCCATCTGAGCTCATCAAGGTACCGAACAACCTACCCTTTTCAACTAAAAGTATTTGGTTAATTTTCTTTCTTTCTTTCTTTTTTCTGGGTTCTTATTCAAGAACTTAGACATTGCAAAGGCATATATATAACATCATATGTGATAAGAAATTAACAAAAAAGATTGCCAAGAAAAAAGGTAGGTCGAGAACTAGCAATATTTAATCTAATTTAAAACTTTTAAATTTTAAATTAGTTTGGTTTTCTGGAAATATCTGTTTTACGCGCACACACATGTGCGCGCGCGCTCATAAATAAGAACGGTGAAATGATGTGTCAGGATATTATTAGATTTCGCACGAGGAATATTGGACGTTATAATTAATGCATGGTGCACAACTTTTGCCGGTGGGAGTGGCAAAGAGGATGGCCTAAAACACTAAGAAATTATGAGTATCAATGAATGACGAAACAGATCGTGAAGGTTTCTACTAATGGGCAGATTTAGGTGTCAATCTAATAACTAAGCCCATGTTTGTTACTACAACTTGTGGTTTCATTCACACAAAAGAGAATGAGAAACAATCACACGGCTATCCACTCCCTGTCTTTATATTCGTTTTTCGTTTGCAGATACAATCATAGGTCTTGTTTTCATGTTCATCTTTTCCTTTGGTCTCTATTGAATTAATTAGCAAAGCCCTCAAAATGGTAACATGTCATGAATTAGTAATTAACCCCATTCTTGTTTAGATTGTTTTTTTTTTCTTGTTTATATTGCTAACTGTATGCTAACGATGCAGATAATAGTAGGTCAAATCGAACCATTAACGGAGCAACAAATCTTGGGAATATGTGGTTTGCAACAATCAACACAAGAAAATGAAGATGCTCTCTCTCAAGGGCTTGAAGCTCTCTATCAATCTCTTTCAGATACCATAGCTTCTGAATCATTGAGCTACCCTCCTAATATGGCCAACTACATGGGCCAAATGGCTGTAGCAATGAACAAGCTCTCCACTCTTGAAGGGTTTGTTAGACAGGTACGTACGTATGATAATGATCTCTAGCTCTCTTTAAGCTGGTATGTGTATATGTGTGTGTGTGTGTGTGTGTATTTTGGTATCAAGTGTATAATGCAGCTTTTGTTCGGTGAGTAACGTTAAATTTGCTGGCGGGCCCCTATACAGTGTGGTCCGGTAAAGGAATCCGGTCCTGTTTGGGTTGGGAAACCTACCCCAAACCACGAAACTGCTCCATGTCTCACCCTCGTGAGGTTGGGTGGTGGTTGCACACACACACATATATTCATGGCTTCTATGCGTGCAGTATGTTATGCCATGATTTTATGTGGATTATATATCTGAACGTACATCAATTTTTTGAATGAAAGCAACAGACAATACAGGATTCTTAGTACATTGGTAGGCACAAATCAACCTATATATTAAAGGTTTATTTGTTTGTCCGGCCAACCACGCTACAAACACACACACACACACACAAGCCTATGCTTGAGCTACCACACATGATCATATGGTGGTAAATTGATCATTACCAGCATCAAAGGTCTCACACGTGGCAAGAACTGGTGGTCCCACGGAGATAAAAATCGACATGTTATAAGTGATCTGATAAGCCCATGTTTGTATGATGTCATGGTCGTAACTGTTTGACTTGAAGACAACCTAAGTCCATTCTTCATAACTCTCTTTTTGACTGCTGAAAAAACCCAGCCTGATCAGCTGATCATAACCTCACTCGGTGGGTGTACCTTGAGTTGACTCGTTAAATCTTCAATGAAATTACCATTCCACTTGAGCTGCTCATCAGCATGAACTCCATTCTAGACCCTACACCCTCGTTTTCACTTAGCAAACGAGGTCTCTAAGCTTTTCTTTGGAGATTTAGGGTTAGGTGGCCCCAAGTTTGAATGCTAGGCCAGTTCTTTGAAAAATATCGCCTTAGGGAAGAATATAAACAAAAAGATTGTTTAGAATTGTCAATCACGTTTCAATTGGGATTCTAATTCAAGTTATATACCAGTCAAGATGTAGAAATTCATAATAACCATCACAGGCGTTCACAATATATATATATATATATGAGCAATAAATAGTTGGACCACTTCTTTAATTGCCATCAGTTGACTTAATTAATTAATTAATTTCCTGTTCTGGCCTAAATACATTATAATCAGATCAGAGGAGGGCTCTAGTTAGCGTACAAAGATTAATTGTTTGAGATTGATGCCTTTGTAATTAATTTCTAGGTTAAACTTTCTTTTGTGACTGCATTTTTTTTCTTTTTTTAATTTATCAAGCTTCTAGACATGTGTGATAGTAAGAATATTTACCAAGACTAGCACAAGTTACACAGGCTACATTTTCCATTCCCAAATTTTCTTCTTGTAACTCGCATGACAATCAAGACCCCAACTACCACAAAGTCAGGAGTGGATATAATTATATAGTATAGTTAAGAAGATAACTTAATTTTTAATGTTGTTTTTATGGTCAAGCCTAATCACACCATATTCTAAATGACGACATGCATGGATTTTGATTTATTTTTTCTATTTGGAATTTCTTTGATGTGAACTATTCTTTTGATATGAATTAACTAAGGTTTCTTTCACATACAGGCAGATAATTTGAGGCACCAAACAATTCACCGGCTGCATCAATTACTCACAACCCGTCAAGCCGCAAGGTGTTTGCTTGCTATTGCCGAGTACTTCCATCGTCTTCGAGCTCTCAGCTCCCTCTGGTTGGCTCGTCCCCGGCGAGAATAATGAATGATAGAAACCCTAGATCCTTAGCACCACTTTTATATCTCTTAGTATCACTCCCCCTTAATTATCAAATATGTCTTCTATATTTCTTTTCCTTGTATTCCACAGAGAGATGTATAGATAGACCAAATAGTGGATTAAAAAAATTTTAAGTGGTAGAACTCTCAATTTCTCAGTTGATCAATATTTCTTCTTTGAGAGATTAGTTGAAGTAATGATTTGGCAGCCATCTTTGACCATGAATGCATAGATGGTCAGGAAGGAGAATTGATGAAGATGGAAAAGAAGATAGTTAGTGCTAACTAGAGAGGGGTTTGAATTAGAAGATGATCAAGGACATTAGGGCCTTTTTATTTATATTTGTGTTAGAAAAGACAAAAGTATTTGGTTCCATAGAGAAAGAAAAGTGCTGAAAGTTGAAACTTGAAAGTCCATTCGGCCTAGGTGTTGATGCATGCTTGCGTTTTATCCCGTGGCCTGAGATCATGAATTTGAAACTGACAAGCCAACGTTTACATTGTATATGATAGTGTATTTGGAAGAACAATGGAGGTTATTTTTTAAAATATTTTTTTTGTATGAACACGAATAAAAATAATGTTGTTTTTTTATATTAATATATTAAAATAATTTAAAACTAAAAAAATATCAATTTTTTTCAAAAACAGAATCCAACTGTGACGTCAAACACCTTCCAAAAAGCTTCATTTGAAAGCAGTCGTACAGGATACCATGGAAAATGGGGTCCTGCTTGTGTTCACGGACCATGAAAGAAACTGTGACCTTCTCTCGTCCAGGCCGAAGAAGAGGTTGTTCCTTCTCGCTCTCTGCCTCTCTCGTTTTTTTATTGAAACTATGGGAAGTTCATGAAATGTTGAAAAGAAAAATAGAAATTTGACGGCATCTGAAATCGTTCTCTGTTCAGGGTGCTGGATCTAGCCATCTTAGCGGGCTTCATCTAAATTTAAAAATTGAAAATTATTCAGAGGGCCCTACCGGGTTCGAACCGGTGACCTCTTGATCTGCAGTCAAATGCTCTACCACTGAGCTAAGGACCCCATTTGAAGAAAAGCTGTTCATTAATAAACTAATCATTTATTTCAAAATTCCCTCAACAAGTGCATATTTGTTGTTCGATGTGACTCGGTTTTTGTTTGATATTGCTGTGCTTTTAAAACACAACTGCTTTTGGATTGCAAACAATATTTTATAGCAATTATCAATTAGAAAAATAGTTTGCTTTTAAAGCAAAACAATTACTCTTGTTTTTAAAAACATTGTTAACAACAACATTCTCCATTATTTTTTAAATACATTATATAATTCTATTTCATAATGTTTAGATAAGTACATAACGTTATTCAACTTTCCTAATATTATTTTTATCACATAACACGTTAATAAAGCTTAATATAATCTTGATTTTTTTTTTCAAAATGAAACCATATTTTTTTTATTTATTTTTAAGTTATTTTTACACCCGTTAAGTCAATTGTGTTATGTCAAGAAAATTTTTATATGATTTAATTTTAATTTTAAATTAGATAAAAAAATAAATTTAAAATATTTTAATATTGATATATTTAATCAAATTTAATAATAATATCAAATAATTATTTTTATGTAGCCTAATTATTTTTTTAAATTCAAATTTTTTTTTTAATTTGATTGTCATCGTAATACAAATCTATATACCAATGTAACATACACACCCAATGATTAAAATGAAGATTTTTCATATTTAGAAAAGGAAAAGAGCTATTTTATTTGTATACCCTGTTTTTTAATAACACAGTTATTAAAAAAATATATAGCTTATAGCTTGGTGAAATAAGATATTTGCAAAAATTCTATGCAATAACTCATTAATTCCAATACTAAGAAATGCAATGGAAAAATCCATATTTTTGCCCCTTTAAAAATAATACCTTGAAATTAATTTATGAGATAATTTTTTTAAAAAAACCTCACACAGCTTTCTTTTGTTTTCATTTTGCTTTTATTCTTTCAAAAATCACAATTTATATATTGAAGTTTATAAGTTTTACTCATTATGGAGGCCCAAGAAAAAACAATAACAAATATTAGATTATTTACAAAATTATCATTAGATTTCAATTAATAATTAAAAAAATCTTTATATTAAACAATACAACTTTATCATCAATTATTTTTAAAGAAAAACTAGCTATTAAGACTTTTTATCTCCTATGTTTTATTTCTCTTCATAAAAAAAAATCTAGACATTACTGTTGTTAAACCACACTAATTTCTTTTTAACTTTCTATTCACTTGATAATCCTTTTAATTTAAATAATTATATCTGCTAAGAAAATATGATTAAGAATAATGACCATTCAAGTAGCCACTTAAATGATATTAGTTCTTGTTTGTTAATTGTATTTTTATTGAATTTTAATCTTTTTTATCCTTTAATTTTGATATGGTTATATTTCAAATCTATTATCTAAACTATTGACTTTTATTTTTTTTTCTTATGAAATTTTGTTTGCTAAGAGAATTGCATCGAGTAGATATTGATGATATAAATTATTTTTTATTGAAAATGTTCGCTATTTGAAATTTATGTTATGCATGAACATGTACTTTGATTTAAGTGAGTTGATAAAAACCTCACTCTCGATGTTATGGATAACATATTGCATAGAAATGAACTTACCAAGACTAATAAAGATAATGATATATGTATAATTTTTTATCTTGTATTTTATTATATATAATATATATTTATAAATGTATAATGATAGTTCTATTAAGGATGTAAATTCTAAAAAAATAAATACACAATAGTCTTTCCTAAATATATTTTTGATTTATAGTTTTTTTGATTTATATCTTTCTAATCACTAAATTGACTTCTATCAACACTTCCCTTCAAATTAGTATAAGGATATCTTATATGCCTAATTTTTTTAAAGAGAAATGAAATATTTTATTTGATACTGCTTTAGTAAGTATATCATGCAATTAACCTTTAGATTTAACAAAAGAAAAAATCACAATTTTCTCATTGAGTTTTTACTTTATTAAATGTCTATTTACATCCACGTATTTAGTTCGATCATATCGAATTGGGTTATTGTTTATGACATTTGCAGCTTTGTTGTCATAATACATTTTAATTTCAATATTCATAGGATATCTTAACTTTTTAAATAACCCCTTTATCAATAGTACCTCAAATAATCCTTTAGTCATTCACTTGAATTTTGCTTGAGCATTAGATATAGCAACAACCTTTTGCTTATTACTTTTCAAAGTTACGAAGTTTCCCCTACAAAGTTAAAGTATCATGAGTAGATTTTATGTCAATCAAATTCTCAACTTAGTTTGCATTAGTATAACCAACGATATTAAAGTGATAATTCTTTAAGAAGAGAGCTTCTCTTCCTAGAAAAGACTTTAAACATTAAACACTTGTAATGTTACTTTTATGTGTACTTCACTTTGGTTGTGCATAAATTGACTAATTAGACTAATTGCATATGTGATATCAAAACTGTATCTGATAGGTAAATGAGTTTTCCCATCAATTTTTGATATTGTTCTTTGTTTGTAGGAACTTAATTAAGGTGTTTTGCTAAAAAATGTTTATTTACGAGTTCGTAGTCCAACATACATGTTTGAGCTAATAAATCCAATGTATACTTCCTTTGTTATATGAATATGCCCTGTATTAATTTGTATACTTTCTTTGTGATATGAATATACCCTGTCTTAATTTGTATACTTCAATGCCCAAAAAAATACTTTAACCCACTAAGATATTTATTTCAAACTCACTTAGTTACTTTTATAATTTTAAAACTTTTTCGTCATTACCTATAATTATCATGTCATCAAAATAGATAATCAAAACCATTGTTTTCCCTCAATTTTATTTTATAAATAATGTATGGTTTGAATCTTTTTAGCTAAATCCATGCTTCCACATTGCGAGACTTAATCTTCCAAACCATACTCGGGAAGATTGTTAAGTTCATAAAGTAATTTTATAAGCCTATATACCATATTTTATGTTATTCTTTTAGTAAAACCAGAGAGGACATTCATGTAAACTTCCACCTCTAAATCTCTATTAAAAAAATACATACTTTACATCAAATTGATGTAAAGGCCAATCCAAATTTGTTGGTAGTGATAAGAGTATTCAGATTGTGTTTAGTTTGGATATCGATGAGAAAGTTTTTTAATAACCTATGCCATATAATTGTGTGTATCTTTTAGCCATCAATCTCGTCTTATATCACTTTACTATTTCATTTAATACTTCACAATAAACACCTATTTATATGTAACTGTTTTTTTTTCAATTGGCAGTATAGTTAGCTCCCAGGTGTTGTTAATTATCATTTTATCATAAATAACCATCTTTTAGTGTTTAGGTAACATGAATTTTTTAATGTTTTATGGACCTATCATAAGGATAGTTTTACCATAAAGACTTTTATTGCATTAGACAGGTTATTAATCGAGATAAAATTTATAATTGAGCATTTGGATTTTCTTTGTTTCTGGTGATTATCGGTATGGGGCTATCCCACAATTATGCCTATGAGGTAAATTGTACTTCATAAGATCATGTGAAATAGAAGGGTTAGGAGATGTTACCTCATTTATAATAGGGGTGAGCAGAAAAACTAAAAAATCAATTAAATCGAGATAACTGAAAAAAATATAACTAAAAAAACTAAACTGTAAAAAAAACTAATTAAAAAAACTAATTTTTTTTTGGTTCAGTCCAATTTCAATTTTTAAAAGTTGAAACTGAATAACCAATCTGAACCGATTCAAATAGAAATAAAAAACTAGTCGTAATGTGGTAATATAAATAGCTTTCAAATCCATCTACCTTTTATTTTCTTTTTCTAACCCCCTTTCCCTAACCTACTCCATCTTGTTCATCTCTCTATCAGAATCTAGAAAAATCTTTTTTTGGTAATATAAATAGTTTTCATGCACTTCCTCTTACTTTCTAAAGAAGAGCTTTTTTAAAAGGAAAGAAATGCTCTGGATCCTTGTCAACAGTCTTCATGCATTTCCTTTTATTTTCTGGAGGAGAGCTAGCTTCAAGGTAAAGGAATGTTGAGATTTTAGAGATAATCAAATGTTAACCACCAAAGAACACTTATTGGATGGTTTTTTATGGTAAAACTAGAAACAACCGGACACCAATTTATCAGAATCATTTCAGCAGAATACAATTCACAATTCACAAGTCTCAATTCTTTCCCTCTTTGTGCAGTAAAATAGAATCAAACAATGATAAAAATAATGCAAGTAATCACAAAATCAACACCAAGATTTTTAACGTGGAAAACCCGATGCGGGAAAAATCACGGGACCTAATCCACCTAAAAACTTCCACTATCAACAAATAATGGGTTCACAATCATTCTTCTTCAGATTCAACTAAGGGATACAACATATATATCATCAAGAACAACTTATTCTTGGATTACAACAAGATTAAAGGAGAATGATTTGAAAAAAACTCACAATACTGATAGTCCTGTTTTCTATCAAAACGGCTAACTTTCACACCACCAATCTTCGATCAAACTGTCCAGAATAAAGATCTACGTGTCTAGAAGCTGCTATTAAAATCTCAAATCGATCTAACGGTGAACGAACTGGAAATCAAAGGAAGAACACAAATTGCTCTGCTACCTCTTCTTCTCTTTTTCTCTCTTGGATTTCTTTTCCTCTCTTCTATTTTCAATTCTGCCGCTACAGTATCCGAATCACATTAATTTGAATACCAAGAGACAACCATCACATGAAAATTAATGTGGTGGTCCCACCATCACATGGTGTGGGGCCACACACAACATTTTCATGGTAGCATGAGATGCAAACTTAGAAAATCAGTTTTTTTTAGGTTTTTCTTTTAATTAATCAAATTAAGCTAAATCGAAACTGATTAATTTGAATTGATTTTAATTTTAATTTTTTTTTAAAAAATAAAATTAATTGTTTTTAGATAAAAATCAAATTAAACTAGAAATAATGACATTTTATAGTGTCAGGAATGTCTTCACAACTTTAAACTTGATTGCGTTGTATATTGAAAAGGAGGTTATCTGATATGGATATAGCTGAAGCATGTAAGTTGGTATGATTAGTTTACTCAGTAATCTCCATTTCTGCTAGAGGGCGACCTTCGTTATGATCAATATAAACCCAATCCCATTTTTGTTGTTCATTTATGTTCTCATCGGATAAGAAGGAAGATCAAAAAGCAGTGGATGCTTCTTTCATGAAGGCCATTGAAGGAATCGCAGATTCGAAGTCATACTTGGGTGCAAGATTCTCTCTGAAGTCAGGCATTAAACGTCGCGAGCCTGTCTTCTAGGTAAATCTGATTTAGTTCTCTCACACTAATAATCAATGGTTGTATGATTTGATATTTATGGCAAAGATTCCAGTTTTTTGCACATGAATATTTTTTCGTTTTCCCATGGTATTGTTTTGTTCTTTTCAGTCTATTAATATCAAATATTTTATTAAAATTGTTTATTCTATTTACTAAATCAAGGAATTAACCTATGATTGTTCTTTATGACAATGCTCTTTATGACAAAACATTCTACATCCAGAGCATGATTAGGGTACGTGTTTGCCGAAAAGAGTGAGGAAAATGAAAAACCAAATGCGAAGGCTGTTAAATAAATCTAATCAATTTTATGTTTGTGTTATTAAAACATTAAACCGGTTCTTAATAAAACTGCTTTATTACATAATTTTCTTCAAAGCAACACAGAGATTAAGATCCTAGCATGAAGAAGGAAAACGAGACACCAGGAAATCCAAAGATTTTTTTTAATTAAGAAACATTTCCAACCAACACAACAAAAAACTGAAAGCAGAACAAGATACAGAGTCTTTTCCTTTTGTTCAGAGCATGCTATCAGCACGAGATGGCAACCTCCTGAAGAAATTGCTGGGAACTGATGGTTGCTTGCTGCGAAATCTAGGATGTCGCAGCCAGAATAAGCCTGTAACCAAGGTAATTATTTTAAAAGGTGTTATATAGAGCACCACAGCTGCAATAAGGCAGAAAATTACGAATAGGCTGGTTGCTCTTGGGTCTCTCCAGCTGAGCAGAGCCTGAAAACGTTCCCCTTGTGTGGCCATGTCTCCCATCACGGTCTGGATCCTTCCCGCAACACTCCTAAGTCTGTCATACCTCATTCGCGCCACATCTTGTTGCTTTGATGTGGGAAAAGTGTCAAACTCTTCATCCAGTTCATCTGGGTGAACTGCTTCTGCCCATGAAAGTTTGGTATCCATGTGAGGGGGGTGCCTTGGGCGGAGACGGTAATTCCATATTCCGATCAGGAACATATAAAGAAAAATAGTAGGCAGAATTAGTTCCGGGTAGCAGACCAATATGAAAAATAAAACATGAACTAAGACTGTTGTGAGTGGGTTCTTCCATTTACACACTTCACCAAGCCACTTGCTTATTGAGATCACACCAGAAAAAAGCGACACAATACGGAAGAAGTTAGCTTTGCTTCTTCTCATGCTCCACATGTGAGAATCCACATCCAGCATATACTCCACAATCTCTTTCCTTAGTGGTGGCTCAGCTCTGCCAAGCCTTACTGCTACAATATTCATGGCCTGATATCTCAAACTGTCTAGCTGATTTACAGTAAAAGGATGCAAATAATGCATTTTCGGCAACAAGGGGTGCCCGTATCGGTAAATCATATTTGCTAGTGATAGACAGGTGAATCGAACTGCTAGTTGGAGTTCTCCCATCTTTTTCAGTCCAGACGGTTGTAGGACTAGAAGTGGATAGGAGTTCGTGTATATTCGATCTGTTTCCAAGGTAGACAGTCGAATTCTTACCTTTCCAATTCTCGAGTCAATTCGAGCTCCACCACCAGTCAACGGTTTTTCACCCCCAGCCAAGTGGCAATTGTCAAAAACTCCCAAGGTAATCACCGTGGAAGGGTCATACACCTCCCATGTATACTGCTCATTCCACTTTGGATTGAAGTTTTCGATGATCGTTCTGGTCCGTACCCACTTCAGCCCATACTTGGCTACACAATAGGCATCAGTAGTTCCTCTCCCTTCCTTCGTTTTCATTGGAAGAAGCCCTTGCGCACTTAGGATACCGACTTCCAGGATTCCTACAGGCTGCCTCCAGAGCTGCCACGCTGTTGGTCGTTGGTCGCTTATATACATTGTTGATTCGTCTAGTACATGGTAAGCACCCTCAAGGCAAACTCTGAGATGAAGCCTAACCGAAAATTTGAGTTCGTGCCCCTTGTCTCCCTCCAGAGCACCGAACCCAAATCTTTCAAGGTTGAACCACTTGGAGTGAACTGGCCGGTAATCCAGGCGCCTCTCAAAGATTTGGAGTGGCAAATCTACTCTCCCCACAACTTCATCTTTTGCAGGACTTGCTTTATTTTCGACAGTAAGTATCAACTGCTCCTCAAAAGGCTCTGCTGCTACAAATATCAGATCTTCATTCCACATAGGGTTTGTTGTTCGGGTTGGGCATAGCTTAGTTTTGAGTATCTGGTTTCCAACTTGAGCTTTCACAAAAACTTGTGGTAACTGACTTCGGTCAAGCGGTTCTACATCCTGAGCTTCAATCACATTTACCCTAAGATACCAAAGTTTCGGTGAAACATAAACCTTTGATCGGATATTGAGAACACCCTCCCTATGAACTGAAGCAGCATCTGAGTGCCAGGCCTCCGGAAATGCTTCATCAGCCTGTGTACCCATCCAAACTGCAAGCATCACCTCTCCTTTCACCTTGTTATCTCCATGGAGAGCCTCTAATCTATACCATTGAGGGGCTAAGGGGCTGTCTGGTGGAACCCTTGTAGGCACTTCATGCACGTCAAAGACCACCTTTCCTACGTGATCATCTCTTTTCACTTTCTCTCTATCTCTTAGTAGTACTTCAACTACCGAAGACTGAATTTTCTCCTTTGAGAATGCAAAAACCTGTTTCCATTCAGGGTTGGTCTTCTTCTCAAAATGCCGTGTTTCTCCTTTATAATTCCCGACCTTAACTTCTATGTAGGGGTCGCAGCTTCCAGTTACTGGGTTTGTGGGAAGATCTTTGGCTTTCACAACTCGGACATACAGATAAAACATCTGCTCCACAAGATCATACGTGCTTGTTGCTCTTTCACTGCTAATCCACCCACCTCCACCGCGTGGTCCTCCATGAGGCCAACGTTCCCCAAGCTGAGGCTTTGTGTCCTTCAATTTGAAGTCATCTTTGTGGTCAGGAGCAGCTAATGGATTCATTGGTGCAAAATCAAGGGCACCCTTTTCCAGTGTTTTTTCCTAAGAACTTCCTGCAGCAGCAAAGCTTGCTGCTTGTGTATTGATGCACAAGATTGACTCCAATTAACTCAGTCCGCAAGACTTGTGGAAGTTTATCTTTAGTAGCTCGAGTAGTTTCAGTGCCTGAAGTGGAAACAGCAAAAACAATATTGATTAGAAGAACGGATGCGGTATGGATGGAAAGGAATGTTCATCTAGATGTCATAGAGATTTAATTTCTCACCTTCACATGCAAGAAGAATTTTGGCAGCCAGAGTTGCTCATCTTCACCTCCTTTCTCTGACTCATATCACTGCCAGGAACTATTACCCTCCCAAGAAAGCCGCGATCAGCAAATGATCTGTTCTCCGAATGTCATGACTTTTTCGGCATTTGGAACTTTGAGGGTGATGAGGAAGCACTGATTACAAGGAGTCTCAAGTGCAGTAGGAGTTTAGGTTTTAAAAGCTATCTGCTAAAACCAAGTTTATATAATCCTCCTGCTGAGGCTTAACTTGAGAGCATGTACCAACTCCGCTTTTGCTTTGAGCAGGAAAAAAGAATCTTAATTTTGGAAGGAAAAGGTAAGAGAGAATTACTAAGAACTGCTGCAATGCAACGAGTTCCACTAGATGAAGTGTAATGGGGAAGGCTTGTGTTTTGCTTACAAGAATAAATGCAAGGGTGGAATGGTCCATAATGAGTCTCAGATTAGGAAAAGGCGATTGCCTCCCCACTTGAAAGGGCAAAGATAATCTTTTTAGTTTTTAAAATAAAGTGATTCAGTGCATGTTCACTATCCTAGATTCTTTCAGCTATCTTAGCTTTATAAATTTGTCAACTGAAAAATTAAACTACCCACATTACCCTTCAATCTCCAGTCCAGAAAATCTTATCTTTCAAGGCAAGGCAATTCTGGTCACTTTATTTGAGCTGCATCACTTAGTGAGGACAGCTCGCTCCTCTCTTCTTTCTGGGTTCTGAAGCAAAGCTAATGCGAGGAAAAGGAAGCAAAAACTGTTAACTTTGGAAATTTTTATGAGTTAAAAATACCGTGGTGAGCTTAAAGAAGGAAAAAAGCAGCATAGAAATCTGTTTCTTGCACGTAAAGACGCTTTATCCAGTATTCTCTCTATCTTTATTCTTCCTTAGTTTAATTTCTTGCTGTCAGAATGACTTTCTTCATAGAAGGGATAGAAATTCTGTTTCCTTCATATAAACCGATTCCCTTAATATAGGTAAAAAGGTCATCAGTAGCCAAAGCACCAGAGCTGTTGTGCTTGAAACTCTTTGTACTTGGTTTTGGTACGTAGCTTAGGCATTGACAGACTAGGCTCCTCCCTCGTTGATGGATTCTATTTTGCTAAGTTTCTTGGACCAAGAATAAATATCCCATTTACAGATTGAGCATCTTTTGCTTTAGAGAACTCTCTGAATAATTAATGATGGCTACGTACGCTAAAGAATATTTCTGTTGATATGCAAATCGTTGTTAGCAGAATGGCACACTTGGTGCCTTTGCGAGGAGAAAAGCAGACTGTAAAGTAGAGTAGTCTTATTTTTATTTAGATGCTTCTCAGTCGACCATCATGATCATTGCTTGATCACTACGGCCATCTGGATGATGAAATTTATGCGATTCATTTGTCTGATAATTATTATGCAATGATTGATGCCAAACTCGTACTTCAAAGAATTATTTATAAGATGTTCTTGTGGCGGAACATGTTCCAAATACCTCCTGCGCGAGCTGGCATTCTTCCCACAATGAACCTAATTAGCAGTATAATTATTTTCAACGAAATATTAGAAATTATGAGGAAGAAATGGTTAAATCCATCCTCCGATACTCCAAGATTTCAGTGATTGATGAACATTGTTTTTCACATTAAAAAAAAAAAACCATCACGTCGGTATACAATAAAACACGAGCCAACTATCTATTTTACTATCATAATTTCATTATATTTTCCTATCATATCTTAATCTACATCTCTGAATTTTTTTAATTATTATTAATGATTTTTTTCATTAATTTATATCTCATTTGTTTTACTAAAAAAACATAGCTGGACAATGATGAAATAATTAGTATATCCCAAATGATTAATGATTTTATAAATTAAAGAAATTATTATTCACTATAAAATGGCAATGAGCATGCGAATAGCCTTGTAATTTTAGGTATTTAGAAGAGTAATAGCAATTGTAGTTTGCAATATTTTAGATCGCAAAATTTATAAAAAAAATCTTATTTTTTTATTTTTTAAAATTATTTTTGACATGGTATGTATTTAAAATTATTTTAAAAAAATTAATTTTGATTTTTTTCAAAAAACAATTTAGTTGAAGCCGCGTTTCCAAGAGTAAATTGCCTAAATTGTTACGTGGGAAAACGGTAAAAGACATTCAAGTCAAACAATAACTGAATTTAACCTATTTGACTGGAAGCTGGAAACATGGGCCATGGCGGCTAAAAAAAAACTAGATGACAAGCGCTAATCGTGGTGGTCTCAAGAGGAGAAATCCATGAAGAGACTCGAAAAAACTGAAGTGTTAAATTAACACAAAACATGATCAATTTAAAGAAAATTGGGAGGCAACAATATTCATGCAAGATCTAGCTATCCATCCTATATGCATGCATGCATGCATACATACATATATACATACATACATATATACATACATACATATATATATATATATATATATATATATATATATATATATATATATATATATATATATATATGACCTTTATGCTTTTTAAATTCACAATTACTCCATACACTTACGGTTTCATGTTTTAAATAAGTTGTGGGGTTTTGTCAATGTCGACTCTTTCAAATCTTCTTTTTTTAATATATGTATCCAAACAATATTATGCATGTAAGAATCGTAATGTCCACGTAATACAAAAATATCTTCTTCTTGAGATTGGGGTTAAGTCAATTGGATAAAAGATTACTTGGGGGTGGGGTGTTGTAATAATTATTTTTTGAAGTATTTTTTTTAGAAATTTATTAAAAAATTTATTTAAAAACTTATTATTAATATCAGTATTTTAAAATAATATGAAAACATAAAAAAATTAATTTAAAAAATTAATTATTTTTGAAAACACTTTTAAAATAAAAAAATTAAATTAAATTGTTTGTGATGGAGGTGTTTTTAAGTGTAGTTCTACGCTATATCTTCTTTTTGAGATTTCAACTCCTAAACTATACCCTTCCAAACCATCTAGAAATTAAAAACAGGACTATATAAGAGCCAGGCGTGTTTAATAATACGGTTTATTTTTTAAAATTTTAAATGCTTCTCAGGTTTTTTTTTTGTTTGTAGAAGTATTAATTTAATGTATTTTTAAGGTGTTTTTCAATAATTTTAATTTTTCATTATTAAAAATATAAAAAATAAAAAATATATTAGTTTAATACATATTCAATTAAAAAATCATTTTTAAAAATTCAAACACACACTAAAGAACAAATATGCCCCTTGTAAGAATCATAATGTCCACATAATACAAAAATATCAATGCCCGAATCCCTCTAGTATTTAAAACAATGCTAGAATTTCATGCATTAAATTAAAAACAAAATTAAAATAACTAAACACATCGTTACCTTAATTTTTCTTAGTTATATCCGTCAAATAGAGGAAGCGGTGAAAAAGAACATCACAACCCAATTTCAATTTCGAGTCTTTAATAAACAAAAGAAGAAGAAGAAAACAAATAGATAGAAAATTAAGAGAGGGAGAGAAGAAGAAAACGGCACGTGCTTACCCAATAATTATGAGTTAAAAAATAAATGATTTCTTAATTCTACTAAACTTGAACATAAAAGAGTCTTTAATTACAACCTTTGAAGCAAGACAAGTTCACTTGGACTTCATCTTACGTGGGTCAAACAAAACTTTGGCCTAACAAACTCTGATCATACGTGTAAGAGAAAAGTCAAACCCTTCGTACTGTGTTTTTTTATAGATTGGACCCAAAAAAAACTCTATCCTCAAATTTTTTATAAGGTCGAGATGGCATTTTTAAGAATGAAGGGCTACCCATTTAACCTTTCACTTAAGAAAAAAAAAAGATATGATAATAATATCTTAACATTGTGATTATATATGGACCGTATTCTCATCCAAATATATTCTGTAAAATCTTATTTATAATATAAACAGAAAAGAGCAGATGGTTTCGAAGGTGGAAAGCAAATTAATCCCTACCAAATTTCAAAATGAGATCTATACATAAAGTAAAATTCGCATAAAACTATCCGTAAAAAATCATATAAACAATAATAAATTATAATATTTTTGTAGGTTCCATCGAGAAAGTTTATTATATTTTAGTTGCTATCCCCTTTCTCATTCTTTTCTTAATGGACACTTGAGTTCCTTGTAGTCCAAACCAATCAAATCACTAAAGCGATTGCAACCTTATCACATTTTGATTCCATACAGGACCAATCAAACGCTCACCGAAACGAAGCAACGAACATGACCCTCGTCATTGACTGGTGCAAACTAGTTTGGTTTCGTGTAGTCGTGTAAAGATGATTAAGAGGAAGCCTTTGTTCTGTATAAAGTGTTTTATGGTTGAAATTATATTGTATTTAGTTTATTTTCCAGAGAGTTTTTTCGACTGAATTTTCCAGCCCTCGAGTAGATAACAAGGCAGGACAAGAGGGAAGAATATGTGATGGTATCCATAATAAATATATAATACACCGCCAGTAAGAATTATAACTTGAACACTTGGCCAACAATTGAAGACAGATAGAATTTAATAAAAGTAGTCAAGAGGACGAACACAAACTACTCACGTGAGCAGAAACGAATTGAAATCTGACACATTTATGGCATAGTTTAGTCAAACATTTTGGCCAAGATTTGCTTGGACTTTCCCTCGATAAATCCAGCTTTGAGGTGCCTGTAGTCTTTCGTCATACCATACGAACATATCAATGCCAGAACCCTTTAAATAGAGCA
Organism: Populus pruinosa; assembly: GCA_026413675.1. NCBI lineage: Eukaryota > Viridiplantae > Streptophyta > Magnoliopsida > Malpighiales > Salicaceae > Populus > Populus pruinosa. The sequence continues at coordinate 4,341,793 of CM048597.1, read as the reverse complement.
TTTGCGCTCCATTTCTCAAAGAACAAGGTGAGGAAAGGAAGAAGAGATCTACCAGAGCAGAAGCAAACATGAATACCCTTTTCCTTTCCCTACTCATTTCCACTACCCTTCTTTCACACTCCCTCTCAAAAGAACTTTGCAATCCCCAAGATAAACAGGTTCTCCTCCAAATCAAAAAAGATTTTGGCGATCCTTACCTCTTAGCCTCATGGAAGTCAGATACTGATTGCTGCACAGACTGGTACCAGGTTGAGTGCGACTCCACAACCAACCGCATCATTTCTCTCACCGTTTTTGCTGGCAACCTTTCTGGCCAAATCCCGGCTGCAGTTGGGGACTTGCCCTATCTCCAGAACCTTGTGTTTCGCAAGCTGACTGATATTACAGGCCCCGTACAGCCCGCCATTGCCAAGCTCGTACACCTAACGTCTCTCAGACTTGACTGGCTAAATCTCACAGGGACAGTACCTGACTTTCTCGGCCAGCTCAAGAATCTCACATACTTGGACCTGTCTTTTAACGGCTTTTCTGGATCAATACCAAGCTCACTAGCTTTGCTGCCAAATCTTGGTGCTCTTCACTTGGACAGGAACAAGCTTACAGGTTCAATCCCAGAATCATTTGGTACCTTTAAAGGCAGCGTACCGGATCTTTACTTGTCTCACAACCAACTTACTGGTGAAATCCCTGCATCATTAGGGAACATGGACTTCAGCGTCATTGATTTATCACGCAACAAACTTGTTGGTGATGCTTCCATGTTATTTGGGCTAAACAAAACTACTAATAATGTGTATCTCTCCAGGAATCTATTCGAATTCAATTTGTCAAATGTGATATTTCCAAGTACCATGGAAAATCTGGACATTAACCACAACAAGATTTTCGGTAGCATTCCTCCACAAATGACTCAGCTACCTTTGCAGTCCCTGAACGTGAGTTACAATAGGCTGTGTGGCCAGATTCCGGTAGGTGGTAAGTTGCAGAGCTTTGATTACTCCAGTTATTTCCATAACAGGTGCTTGTGCGGAGCCCCACTTGGAAACTGCAAATAGTTCAGCGGATAAAGAAGCATTTCCAGTGTAATAAGGATTTGCAATATTTCTGAAAGCACATGTATTGAGAAAATAAGATTAGTCAAAGATAAGAAATATCTATTATTATCTTTGTTTTCAATTATTCCTCCTTGTACTTATTCAAGTCCATTGAATTCACAGAACTTTGATGGTATTTGAATCTTGCATTAGGCTATCGTACTTTACAGACTACATTTGACAATATAACAAAACTGTCCGAGGCTCAGAGCCATAGACTAGTTTTTAGCAGGTCTCCACTTGGACCTGCTGCAAAAAGCAGTAGGACAGACACTGAAGTGCCTCTCATAGAAGAAAACAAATCTTGATTTATAATGTCTGTATTAGTAAGTTACATTTGTGTTAATAACTGGGAAAAAAGACAACAGTATCACTTGTCCCATAAGAAGTGTCAAAGCACCAAGATTTTGCCCATTTTAGTCTTTATCACATCTTGATAAATGTCGTTTTCATTGACAGTACCTGCTAGGGATCACTTTGGTGAAGTTGTTTATGGTGGTGGTATCAAAAGACTTCCAGAAGTGAAGGTTTATATTCTCTTTCGAAGACACAGAAATTTAGATCCATCTCATATCAGATTAAGAAAGGCGTCATTATTGACTCGTTAAACGATCTGTTTTTACAATAACCATCTAAATAGCAGCTAAGGAGCCTCTATGGTGAACTTAGACGTCAAAAAACCAAAGTCGGCCAAGCATACATCATTGTTTAAGTGGAGTTGCAAACCTGTATAATCACCCACAGCTGGAACGTTCTTTGAGATCATCAACTTCAAAATCTTCTCATATTGTCTGGAATCTACAGCCAAAATGGCAAACTAATGAAGTACCGGAACTCGTATCGACATCTGGTTGCATGGCATGCTGCAACAACTGTCTCCCCTCAACACATCCTTATTGGAGCAGGGCAGTTTTGGCCTGTTCAACTATTCCATTTAACAAATATCTAGAATTTGAGATCCAGCAGCTCATGTGAGATAAAACAAAAAAAAAAACCGAGGCCATCATAATTGACCAGTTGACCATTCCAAGTCTGCTGAATATAGCCATGTAAAGAGGCAAACCGACACAGCAATATCCATTCATATCTGTTCAAAAAAAAAAATTCCCACTCCACTACCATAGCATTTTTCTATAGCTGTATTATTCTGTCTAAAAGTTTCCTCACTTTCGAAACATTAACGAGGGAAGTCAGATACCAAAACACCTTTTCAGTGTCTTCAATCCCTAGTCCATCCATGGACAGATAGGTAAAATCCAAGCAAAAATTATTCTCTGGCTGCTTGATGGCTGCTGCACTCTATACTCGATCTATTTCCTGATCACCCAAGTCAAAAGATGACATCAAGTTGAGCTCTGAATAAGGGCTCACATGGCACCTCTATCCCTATAAATAGAAACGCTAGCATATCATATGTCACAATCCCAAACATGAAAACCCTCTTCCCTATAAATAGAAACGCTAGCATATCACATGTCACAATCCCAAACATGAAATCCCTCTTCATTTCCCTACTTATTTTCAATCTTCTTTCGCTCTCCCTTTCAGAAGAACTTTGCAATTCCAGTGATAAAAAAGTTCTCAATTAAAAAACATTTTGGTGATCCTTGCCACCTAGCCTCATGGCTGCCAGGCACTGAATGCTGCACAGCTTGGAACCAGGTGGAGTGTGACCCCACCATCAACCGCGTCATTTCCCTAGGCATTTTTTCTGGCAACCTTTCTGGTGAAATCCTTGCTGAAATCGGGACTTGCCCTATCTCAGAACCCTTGAGCTCCACAAGTTGACAAATATTACCGGCCCCATACCAACCTCCATTTCCAAGCTCATACACCTCATTTCACTCACACTTGGCCAGCTCAACCTCACTGGCCCAGTACCTGACTCCCTTAGCAGCCTCAAGAATCTGAGAGTATTGGACCTGTCTTTCAACAGCCTTTCAGGATCAATACCAAGCTCACTCGCTTTACTGCCAGAAATTGATGTTCTTGGCTTGGACAGGAACAAGCTGATTTATAAGAGCAGGTTCTACGTGAAGTACTCCAGGTAGGATTAGTTCTTTCTGATTTCATCCTGCAAAGCAAGCTCCAGATAAACTAAACAAAATCCTGGAACCTGGAGTATATAGACTCAAAAACTGCGTGTCCATATTGATGCCATGTTTTTTTTCATGACGTGTATTTAACGCTTTCCTAAACATGCAAGCGCTGGGATTGAAAATTCACTTCAAGTTTGCGAAGCATCGATAGCAGTTGCCACTAATTTTGTAGCTGAACATAATCAGAACTCCACAACCAAAAAAAAAAGAAAGACCTTTCATGATTATTTCAGAATTTTTATTGTTAATTCCAATTAAGTCAAATACATTATACACTCAATCAGTGTTGTTCCTTTTACAGTCAAGAGAACAAATAATTCAAAAAACACCCCATTTTCCCTTCTATCTGAAGGGAGCTCCTAAAAATCAGATGTAGAACATTGTACACGTTTAGCAAGAATTACTGGGTGAAGAATATAACCAAAGAGAACAATTGTTGCCTTCTTCATATGTGATCCATCTCACAAGGAGGCTCCTTCCACTCTAATCTGTTAAGCCCATCAACAATCGCTCTTCGAAATTCATCATTGTGTAGAAGGAAGGACGAGACATGTCCTCCAGTAACCCATCTCACCTCTGAACCTGGCCAAGCCTTTTGAAGCTCTAAAACAGAATGTTTTGGTATGTAACCATCATCCTAAAAACACAATTACAGTTGATTAAGATATGAACCAATATTAGAATTCGCTGGAAGGAAGTTGAAAACTGTAAACAGTAGAAGCAGCCTAAAATGAAAATGGCATAATGCATGTATCTTTAAGTAACAATAATTCCTAGAGCCCATGGGGACTAATTTGCTAGATAGTCGAAGTGCTTATCAGTAGGTTCAATGTTCGCATTAACTGTTTGGCTGTCCAAACTAGCATATATTGGCATGGTAACTTGCAGTTTTAATGGAAAAAACATAAACTTGATAAACATGTTGATGCTAAGTGGATTAAATAATCATCAACCAATCTAGAAATATAGTAATGGTTGACTGAAGGAGTAAAGAATCACAAATTCCTCACATTTTCTTAAAATAGCATCATCTGGTGATACAGATATATGATACTTACAGTGGCAGCGACAAATATGACAGCATTGGGATTTTTAGGAATTGGAAAGCGCGTGACATCCGTGAGAGACAGCACATTTCGCATCCGTTGTCTCACCTCCTCAAGAGTCATCACAGTCTTCTGCACCGCAAGATCCTCTCTCAGTGCCTCCCAGGCAGTGCCATACCTTAGTATCCCATCACAGAATGCCACAACAGCAGAGTGTGGAGAGAGAAAAGGAAGGGTTGCAACAGGTGTGGGATGCAGTGATCCAACCATTGCAGCATGTACTCCACCTAGATTCAATAAGAGCATCAAGGTTTTTAAGAGGAAAATGGACCAAAATCTTGGACGTTGTTGGATGTTCTTCAGAACTCTGAACTAGCATGTTGATTTTAAGAAAATCAGTCTACTTTTGAATGGTCACCAGGAAAGGTAAGTGCAACCTAGAATTTTAAAACCAAAATGTTCTTACCCATGCTAAGTCCACAAACACCCATCTTTCCAAACCCTCCCTCAGAGTCTAACCAATGTAAGAGACTGCGTGTCTCTTCAATGGTTGCTCTACCTAATAAAAGCAAGTCACTAACACACAATAGCTTTGCACCACGCTGCAGCATGGGTCGTCTTCGTCCATAGAAAGGGCTGCAATTTGTATTTTCAAATCAAACCCAGCACTTGTAGTATACGAGATACAATCAAAGAGATTTCACCTACTAGATTGACTAATAAGTCAAGATTAACTCTAACCTCTCTAGCACCATGGTAGCAATATTTTGCTTCAATAATGGTCCACCAAGACGCAATCTACGATCAAATGTATGGTCCCCAGTGCCTGCAAAATGAAGGTTTAGAATCTAGTCCTTAGTAACCATCAAATTAAGGCGGAAATGAGGCTGCACGCATTCATCACACTGCCAACAGAGGCAACCCCATACTCACTTTGCAATCACCCTAAGATTCCGACAAGTACTAAACTGGATTGAAAACTATCAAACAAGCATTTAACCAACTTCTACGACAATCCGTGAACCAAATAAAAACATTTCATTCACAATTTCTCCAATCAACATAAAATATCATCTAAACTTCTGTACAAACACTCACAAATTATAATTAAAAAAATTAATCTACAACTATAGCTACTATTCAAATTCAAGCAGAGTTAAGGATATACCGTGTTACCTGCAAGATGAACCACACAGGCCGTCTTCTGTGGCGGGACACATTTGGGTGCAAGAAAAGCAACCCTTGCAGTGTGACTCTCAGGAGGCAACGCACTAATCAATTGCTCATCACAAGTAGTCCTAAAAACCCCTTCTCTTAAACAAGCAGTTCTGGTTTCCCAAACTGTTCTCCAAATAGGTTGTATCAAAGTTGGAGGCCAATTTTGGCCTTCAACTTCAGGGAATAAGTCCTTAATCATTCTCTCTAAAAGCTCAAGCTTTGAACCACCCCATCCTCTAGAAAAGAATGGTGGGCTTATTTTGGTTCTGTGCATAAATGCTCCATAAATATGATCTATCACATAATGAAGCATTCCTATATTGACTGTTACCATTTTTTGAGAGAAACCCAGAATTGCAATCACTGAAAAGGAATGAACTTTATGAGAAATTGAATTAATTTAAAAGAAACCCAGAAAATATTTTTCACAGTATATGATAATTTTGGAGAAATATTGAGATTTCAATGTAATTAGAGCTGGATTGATTAAAAACAATCCCACGACTTATTACGCACAACAATCTCTCAAGTATTGGTTAATTTGGAATGTAAAGCAGGAAAAAAAAAACTCAATGAACAAACATAAAAAATATTAGATTTTTATAAACAAAACATCATAAAAATTAAAAATTGTGTAACAAAATTTAGATCTGGTAAAACGAATTAAAACATGGGAAAGAATAAATAAAGGAAACATAATCAGTTCCCACAAATCAGAAAGACAATGTACGTGATGTTAATACAAGAAAAGATAGAGAGAAGACAGTCTGTACTATGAATGACTCGACTGTCATTGAGAAGGAGAGGCTTAAAAAAGGGAAGGCAGGAGAGAATAAGAAGATAGAATGTGGCCAAGCCCAGATGGACAGACTGATTGCCTAACTGAGACTATTGTTAGATAATCGAATCGAGGGACTAAAAACATGGGGAGAGAGGGAGAGGGGGAGAGGGGGAGAGAGGGAGAAATCACAGACCGAGAGAGAAGTAAAGATGGTCTCATTTATTCTTATATTTTTATGTCTGTTATATTTTTTATAATATTTATTTTTTTGAAATGTCTTTTTATTAAGTTTTTTTATTCAAATTCAAAAAAACATATTTTTAATTTAAAAATACTCTTAAGCTGGACAAGAATATAATTTTGATTTTAAAAAATAAAAAAATCTTTAATTTATAAAATTGTGATGGTATAGTGATTTGAAACTTTTAATTTTTTAAAGTATTTTAAGAGATTTGTTTTTTTATATTATACTTTTAATATAATTTAAAAAAAAATATCAATTTGGATGGAAAACTTAATAGAATAATATATTGAATAATTAAATACTATATAAAAATATAATAAAAAATAAAAATACATAAGTATTTTAGATAGTATTTTGTTACTATAAACAATTTATTTAATTAAAGATAAAAATTTAAAAATAAATATATCATTGAGACAATTCATAATGAATTTCAAAAATTCCAAAACATAAGGTATGCATTACTAAAAATTTTATTATTTTTTAATTCTAAAATATCATTATAAAAAAATTAATTCTAAAGTTATCTAATAAAAATATATAATAATAAAAATAATTATTATTATAATTTTAACATTTAATCTGAAACTCGACATAAAACAAAACTCAAGTCATAAATTTACAAAATTAATATCAAATTGTTTTTAATAAAATAATTAAAACACTATTATTTTAACTATTTAAAAAAAATCAATTCATCATTTACTTGGGTTTTAACATAAATTAATGTAAAAAAAAATAATAAGTAATTGTTTTTTTAATTCATAAGATAATATAATATACATTGAAGATAAAATAGATTTTTTTATATATATTTTATTATGTTTTATATACCATCAATTAAATATGATATATGTATATATATAAATAATTATTTTATTTTTTATAATTCTACTAAACATAATTTTATTTTTATTTCATGTTATATCTTATATCTTTTATTTTTATTATCTGCCTTGTAGCTTTAAAAATTTGTTTCATTATATGAATAGAAATTTAAGCTATTTATTTATTATTGTTTGTTTATAATTTTTTAGGTTGGTAAAGACACGAGAGGATAAGGTTCAAACTTAAAATAGATTATTTGTAAAACAATCTAGCTTTGCTTACGGGACCATTACACTTGGACATGAACAGGATACCTATCTCGACACGCTGGACACACGTGGATTTTATTTGGGGGAGGAGGAGGAGAGCTAGTTTTGATCAATTGAAAATCTCGAATCAATTAATTTCTAATTTCTTTCTTAATCAATTAAAGGTTAATTGTTTCGATTTGATTAAAAAAAATATTAGGAGAAGGATGATTATGTTAATATTTTTTTTAGAAAAAATAAATGGTTGTAACTTAATATTTTATATTTTTATTCAAGTATAAAAAATGATAGATTAATATTAATAATTATTTTAAAATTTTTGGAACAAGCAAATAAAATTGAAAAATAAAATAGAGAGAACAGGGCAGCATTTCATGTAAGATGAACCACGACTATGAGGGGACTTGTATGAAATCATAGAAGTTTTGTGTCTGATAGACTTTACCAGGATGAATGCCTTGGATTCTTCTCTGGTCGGTTTCATTTATGAGCTATCATCTTCTGATATATCAAGTAAATCCTTCACTGAATCACCTTCATCAGTTTCTTTCTTTATCTTCCTCACCTCTTCATGCTCCTTTATGATCCTTTCCATCACTGCATCGAGCTTTTTGTGGACTTCCTTCAGCCTTTTTCCAAACCCCTGCAGATCCAAGTTCTTGCAAAACCCAATAAAATCTGATAAATTGAACTTTCCTGTAAGCTCAGCCACATCGTGCACCAACTTCCTTACCTAATCAGCTTCATCATCATTATCTGAAAACCTTTGGTTCATTGTCATTCTCGATATAACATTATCAGTTAGCCTCATAAGTTGACTTCCAACATTAATTGACACTCTGGCATTTGCTTTCTTTAGCAAGAACTGTAAAAACTGCCCTGTCTCTTCATGCCTAGCTGGAAGCAGCTGGTCTAACATTCGACTTCCAAGAAGTTCAGTCATACAAATTTTCTTCACGAACTTCCAATAAGGTACGTAAGGGGCAAATGAGAAATCAGTCGATCCATATGTTAGGAAATCAACAGCAGCTGACTTAGGACGATCGCAGAGAGAAGTTTCGTGAGTTTTGAGGAACTCTTTCGCAGTTTCAGGTGTCGTAGCACCAGTACAAGGTGTTAGGATACTGGCATACAAATCTGACAAGATAAAAGATAAGAGACAAGATAAAATGAGAAATGACATATGTCGCTACACGACGTCGGGCGACGGCTCCACTCCTTTTTTTTTTGTTTTTTTGTTAAAACAAAAGGAATTTAATTTTTTATTTGATTAGGGGGAAATAAAGATTTTATTTGGAGTCGCCATCTAGTAATTTGAGGGAACTAGAAATCCAAAATTAGACACTGGTCCCAGAGATTCGGATACTGGGTTAGTTATGATTAAGGGAAGGTAGACACCACCCTTAAAACATCCTTTCAGAGAAAGATTACCTTTACTTGTGTGTTTTTCTTATTTTGATTCAAATGCTATTATATTTTGAGCTTATTTGTGAATTTTTAACATATTTAACGTCGGTCCCTAAAAATAGAAGACGCGTTAAAAATGACATCAGTCCCTAAAATTAGGAGACTTTGTCTAAAATATCGACGTTTATCCCTAAAAAGGAGAGTTACGTCTGATTTACCAAAATAAATAATAATGGACATAATCCATATTTGGTATTTAAATTTTTGACATCGGTCTTTTTCTTTAAATAAAAGAGACGTGTCAAGAAAATTTATTTTATAAAATAAAAATTATTTTGATATCATTCACAAATAGATATATCAATTCTTGAAAATTGGGTTTTTGACCTATGAACAGTGATATGATAAAATGGGTGTTAAACCCGCGTTGTTATTTATTTTGGTTTTCTTTTGTTTTTTTTTTTCTTTACATGCAAAAATTTACAAGTATTTATATACAAAAATATCAAAAAATACCATAAAATATCATAAAAAATTACCTGAGTACCCCTGTATCGGTAAAAGACTGAAATACCCTCGGATTTATCGAAAATTTACGAAAATGCCACTGGACCCGCGGTTACTGTTCACGCGCGGTTACTGTTCACGGGCGAAATTTTTCGGCGAGTTTCCGGCAAAAGATAGTCGATTCTGGTAGATCTGAGGACAAGGATTCTGATGGTGGTGGTCTCGTTGTCCGTTGATGGCTGAGGAGGGAGAATCGACGACTTGAAGGTCGATTGGTCGATGTCGGTCGCGGCCTTTTTCCGGCCAAATTAACAGGTGAAAAAGTGTGAAACGGCTGGGGTTTTGCTCAGGGGGAGGCGATGCACAATTCTATGGTGGTTGCACGGCTTGAGACGGCCGGAAATTGGAGATCCGCGGAGAGAGAGAGAATCGCCGGCGAGAGGAGAGAGAAGCTCTGGGGTTTGATCTGGTGTGGACGAGTGTATGGTGCACTCCTGCGTCTGAAGGCTGTGAACCGCTGGATCTTGGATGAACAGATCGTGCGGCTGTGATTCGTTTGATCTCCAAGTTGATCGGACGGTCAAGATTGAATGGGCTACAATCTGATGTGGCGCGGTGTACCGAGAGCTCGGTATACCTGCTGATGTGGCGCAACCAGATCGAAGGGCAGATTATTTTAACGGCTGAGATTGATTCGGGTTTTAATCTGGTGTGGTAAAGCCTATTGTATCCTAAAAAATCAAAGGCTCAGATCTAAACACTATTAGATCTAACGGTTGGGATATTTTTGGTATTTTTTAATTTATTAAAAAAAATTTAATATCTTACTAGGGTGCAGAAAAATATAAGAAAAATGAATAGTACTCAAACAGTAACCCAAATAGTAATACGTGAATTTGAGAATTTGAGAACTGAGAATTGAATTTTTTAATCTTTTCTCTCCCCTGCTGTCTTGAATTCATTGGCTATTTATAGCCAATGAATTCAGACAACAATTCACGGATGAATTGTTAGCAATTCACGGATTCTTAAAATTTTCAAATTTCCACCGATTATTATTTGTCTTATTATGTATAATAATATTAAATAATAATATAATAATATTAAATAATAATAATAATATTTATTTATAGGGGTAAAAATTAAAAATTCAAATCATTATTATAAAAAGTTTTTCATCCGCTAAAAATTAATTTTAAATTACAAAAAAAACTTTTTTATACGGGTATCAACTCGGTGGACCGGGTTTTTTTTTACCCAAAAATACCAGTTTTGACAAAAATAGTCCGAAACTCATTTTTTATCGCGGTTGGCATGGTGGGACCCGTATTGACCCGGTGGACTCGGTTTTGACCAAAAATGACAGTTTTGACCCGAAACAGCCCGAAACTCATTTTTCACCCCGGTCGACATGGTGGGACCCGTATTGACCCGGTGGACTCGGTTTTGACCGAAAATGACGGTTTTGACCCGAAACAGCTCGAAACTCATTTTTCACCCCGGTCGACATGGTGGGACCCATATTGACCCGGTGGACTCGGTTTTGATAGAAAATGACAGTTTTGACCCGAAACAGCCCGAAACTCATTTTTCACCCCGGTCGACATGGTGGGACCCGTATTGACCCGGTGGACTCGGTTTTGACCGAAAATGACGGTTTTGACCCGAAACAGCTTGAAACTCATTTTTCACCCCGGTCGACATGGTGGGACCCATATTGACCCGGTGGACTCGGTTTTGATAGAAAATGACAGTTTTGACCCGAAACAGCCCGAAACTCATTTTTCACCCCGGTCGACATGGTGGGACCCGTATTGACCCGGTGGACTCGGTTTTGACCGAAAATGACGGTTTTGACCCGAAACAGCTTGAAACTCATTTTTCACCCCGGTCGACATGGTGGGACCCGTATTGACCCGATGGACTCGGTTTTGATAGAAAATGACGGTTTTGACCCGAAACGTCCTGAAACTCATTTTTCATCCCGGTCGACATCGTTTAACCCGTATTGACCTGGTGGACTCGGTTTTGACAGAAAATGATGGTTGACTCGAGAAAATATATTTTAAACTCTTTTTTTTATTTATTATATATTTTTTTTGTCATGAATAATAAGATAAAATAACATTCCTAAAAAATTTTAGTGAATCCAAAATTGGGTTACAACAGTTGCCCCCTCTTTACAATGCTTACGGTGCAAAGACATTAAAAAAATCATTTTCTTTTGACTTTGCATAGGAAGTATTGTAAAGAAAAATGCTGGAGATGTTGAAAAACACATATATTTTCAGTTGGTCTAATTCTTATGGGCGACCTACCCAAGTGAAAAACATGAAAATGTTTTCAATCTTGATTTAGTGAAATACATGAAAGTGATTTCAATAATGGTTTGGTGAAATACATGAAAGTGATTTCATTGATGGTTTCCTGAAATACATGAAAGTGATTTCAGATTGTTTTACATGAAAGTAATTTCATCCTTGATTTTGTGAAATACATGGAAGTGATTTCAACGATGGTTTTCTGAAATACATGAAAGTGATTTCATATTGATTTTGTGAAATACATGAAAGTGATTTCAACAATGGTTTTCTGAAATACATGAAAGTGATTTCAGATTGATTTTGTGAAATACATGGAAGTGATTTCATCAATGGTTTTGTGAAATACATGAAAGTGATTTCAACAATGGTTTTCTGAAATACATGAAAGTGATTTCAGATTGATTTTATGAAATACATGAAAGTGATTTCATCATTGATTTTCTGAAATACATGAAAGTGATTTCAGATTGATTTTGTGAAATACATGGAAGTGATTTCATCAATGGTTTTGTGAAATACATGAAAGTGATTTCAATAATGGTTTTCTGAAATACATGAAAGTGATTTCAGATTGATTTTATGAAATACATGAAAGTAATTTCACTATGATTTTCAAAGTTAATGAAAACTTCTAAAGGAAGTTATATTTGTATGACTCAGATCCGATTTGTAAAAATTGATCTCAAAGATGATGAAAGCTTCTCACGAAAGTCTTATATCTATGGTTGAGATCTGATTTATGAATCAATCTTAGAGATGATGAAAGCTTCTCACGAAAGTCTTATATCTACGGCTGAGATCTGATTTGCAATCTATTTCAGAGATAATGAAAGCTTCTCATGAAAGTCTTATATCTACGGTTGAGATCTGATTTGTAAATCGATCTTAGAGATGATGAAAGCTTCTCACGAAAGTCTTATATCTACGGCTGAGATCTGATTTACAATCTATTTCAGAGATAATGAAAGCTTCTCATGAAAGTCTTACGTCTACGGTTAAGATTTGATCATCTGTTCAGAGTAATAGTAAGAGTAGAATCCTTATAAATTACGCAGTTTTTTTGGTGACAAATGACACGACTGAAAGATTGATGTCTTCTCCCAAGTGCAGGAGTGTCGAAGTAATAAATAACCCGGCAAGACCGGGGTCGAACCACAGGGAGGTTAATTGTACAAATTATAGACAACAATTATAAGTAACAATAATAGCAATAATAACAACAACAATAACAACAACTATAATAATAATAATAATAATAATAATAATAATAATAATAATAATAATAATAATAATAATAATAATAATACTAATAATAATAATAATAATAGTAATAGTACTAGTAATAATAATAATAATGAAAAAGAAGGAGAAGAAGAAGATGAGAACTTTGAGATGGAATATTAATGTAACGATTAAACAATGATAATAACAAATGTCAAGGTTAGAGATTCCACTAATGGTATGTCAAACAAGTATAATATAAACTCTTGTTATTCAATTGGAAACCACACATAAAGGAGGTTCCAATGAGATTATAAATTGTTAACATAATTACATTAGTCATCTTATTCGATTAATGCTAATACTTGTAAATCTCGTCAAGCATTCATGATTATAACTTATGTTAACAACAAATCAAGTTCCTTTCATAGCTCAGGTGTCGGTTATACCATACATTATGGGCTATGAAAGTGCCAAGCATTTGTTGTACCAAGTGTTATACAACATAAATCAAGATTAGTCATTTAACAAGCAAAGTATTAAAGAGTGAACAAGATAACAAATATAAAACATGTTAGTATCAAACATTAAAGTCCATATTAAGTTTACATTATACTTATTCTTACACCATTAGTGTAACCTTTTCACCTTGACATAATTAACTTAGCTAGACATAATGAAAGAAAAGAAAATAAATAAACAAAATAAGAACATAAAAGTTAACTAAGTAAAGGAAAGGAAATGAAAGGCATAAACTTGATATTAATGAAAGCAAAGCATAAACATTACAAAAAATACAAAGAGAGAAAGGAAGAGCATGATCTTGATCTGGAAACCAAGATGCCTAAATGCATGGCAAATGCCTCCTTTTATAGGCCAAAATTGGGAACTATTGATTTGATGACTAATTGATAAGTGGGTGGCCAACTTTTGACTTGGTGACAATCCTTATCTTCTCTTGTCTGCCCAAAACGTCATTGATAACGTCAAAACTGGAGCCAGGTTCAAACATGAAAGTTGTAGGCAATTGTCTCAGCTTTCTTGTGTAAAAAATTCAGCTCATTTGGACTTCTAGAACTCCAGATATGGCCAAAATACCGAACAGTGCTCGGGCTGGAAGACAGATTCGGGCTTCTTTGTTGTTGCTATAATTTGGACTTGATAATGGCCTTTTTAGATCTTGGGCTCCATATGAAAGTTGTAGGCCTATGTCTTACCTTTCCATCCATATAAATTGGACCTAAATCTGAGATCTGTAGCTCCAGATATGGCCCAATTACCGAACAGTGTTCCGGTTTGGATTGCACCGACATCTCTTTTCTAAGTTTGGCCATCTCTTTATCCTTGCAATTTAAGTTCTTCAAGTCATCAATCAATCCTTTCATTTATGTGATAGACCTGCATTAAAAATAGACATTTACCACAAATTATAGGTATCTTATATTATTAGATACATTATTATAAAACATATTTTAGTTAAGGAGTTATTGATACTTCAAGTGCAAAATGATGATATAAAACCATGATAAAAATGCACTTTTAAGTACTAATCACACCCCTCAGCCAGCTTATTACTAGTCCCTAGTAATTAAAGCGTTAAAACAATTTGCAAATTTCACAAAGCAAGGTATTCATCATTTAACTTCCATTAATCTATCCAGATAAACAAACTCTCATTAAATTTATATATCTGCTCAATACCACTTAACAAGATATTAATAAACCTTTCTTTTGTGCTCAATGTATCAACACATAATTATGGGGCTTTTCTTGGAAGAAAACAAAATTTTTGTTCTAATGTTTAAGGTTAACTTCCTTGTGTTGGGATTACTATTTTTGTCTTTTTTTTTTTTTAACTCTATATACATATACTTTAAAAACATCATGCATCTTTAACCCATGTAACGAGCTTTCAGCTAATGACTCCCAGACCAGTTGGTCTTAGGGCATTAGGTGTTAAGACACCCCTACGAGCTTAGTAACTCGGGTCGCAGATACTGATATGTAGATAGTGCAATGTTTGATTTCTTTAAGCTTTTCTCCTCAACCCATGTAACAAGCGTTGGGCCAATAGCTCCCAAGTCAGTTGACTTTAGGGTATTAGGTGTTAAAACACCCCTACGGGCTTAATTGCTTAGGTTAGGGAGGCTACGAAATCAAACTTATCTACATTTTTATTATCATCATTTTTTATTTTTTATTTTTTATTTTTTTTTTCATGTTTTTTTTTTTTAATTATATACAATCCCTTTCCCTTAGTTGTTACCTTTAACAAAAGAACATAAATAATGTAATAATCCAATATGCAACCCATAATCATATGTTAAAGTGTGTGTGTGTAAATTAAGGTTTAAAAATACATGTTAAATAAGTATATGAGCAGAATTAAGTGGTAACAATACGAGAGTTTGTAAACCTGAATATTTCAGGAAGTATTATAATAGACCTTGTTAAGAATGGTTACTAAGATGCGTCTCAAGAGTCACTTTAACAAAAGAACTCCTTTACTCTGCCATCCTAGTAACAACAATTATGCACATGCTTTATGAAATGAAAAACAATTTTTTTTTTTATCAACTACTACCCTCTCCCCCCAACCAAAATGAAACATTGTCCTCAATGTTCTAAGGTAGAAAGATAGAGTATAGAAGATATCACCTGAAATAACGAACACTGACAAAACCTGAAACACACTGAAACAAAAATAACAAAACACAATAATAAAACCAAAATACACAAAAAGTTCACAAATGAAGGCTCAAATCCAATCTAAGCTTTTTACGGCTTCCCGTAGATGACCAATTTATGCGACTCATGGAAGGATCAATCACAGGAATGAAAGATTGTAGTTGGTCAATCAATTGTTCAGCAGTAGAAGCAGAGATTATGATTTGTCGTGCAGAAGATGTTAAAAATTCCTGTTCCACAGCATGATCAAGAAAAGACAACAACTTATCATAATAACCATTAACATTTAACAAACCTATGGGTTTATGGTGAATGTGCAATTGAGCCCAAGAGGAAATATGAAAGATCTCTTCCAATGTGCCTAGACCACCTGGTAAAGCAATGAAAGCATCAGCATGGTTAAACATTGCATTCATTCGAGCCGACATTGTAGAGACCTGAAGTTCCTCTCCAATTGTTTTTCCAATGATGTCCCCTTGTGCCAAAGCTTCAGGGACGACTCCTAAAACTTGACTACCTCCTAAAAATGCAGCTATTGACACACCTCCCATTAACCCAAGACTGCCTCCCCCATACACTAAATGAATCTTTCTCTCAGCTAGCACCTGACCAAGATGATTTGCTGATTCTAAAAACTCCTTTTCTTTCCCAGGACTAGATCCACCGAAAACACAAATATTTCTAATATGATGACTTGAGGAACTTGCCATTTCTACACACTTCTATAGTTTTTGAATGTATGGGTTGAGTAGAAATGAAAGGAAGGAAGAGAGGGTTTTATAGATGAGAAATTAGAAAGGCAATCATAACACCTATATGTAGGCCAGCTAGAGTCTCACACACTCTCTCTCTCTTTTTATTTATTTATTTATTTACTTTTGAAAAAAACATGTGTATGTACAGGTAGTTGTGATTGCGGCTCACATCTTCCCTTGGTTTTACGTCCAAGAACGGCTTAAACGCCCTCTATGGGTCGGGGATAGGCTTCCCATCCAGTTTTCTTAAAAACTGGCAAACAGGGTCTTTTTTAGTCAGATTCCCAAGACTAAGTCGATCATGTTCTTTATGAAATAGTGGCCATAAATCATGAATTGCACGATGCACATCTCCACTAGGATGCGTCTCAAGAGTCAATAGAAGATTATCTAAAGACTCCTTACTCAGGCCATCCTTAATGAATTGTATTTTATCTTCACGGTTTATAGATACCATTCCTAAAGAACGACATTGTGTATTACAAGTCCATCTAGCACAACGATGACAGACATCCAGTCGTTTTGCACGACGCTTCTTTGCAAAAGTGCTTTTACCTGTTCCAGGCATGTGTGAAATGAAGAAGTTAGAGGACTCACCTGATAATCGGACCTTTGCTTCAATCAACCAGCGAATATCTTCAGGAATTCCATGATTCATTAACAATCTCAATCTTGCACATCTAGCACGGTAAATTTTTGTAATCGCATTCTGAGGCAGAGCGGGAAAATACTTTTTCAATTTTTTCAAGATTAGTGTCCATTTTCAAATGAGAATTCGAAGAGAGACTCAAAGAATTGCACAAATATATACACAAATATCAGTAATTGTGGGAAACTGAAAGAACCGACTTAAGTCACGGAGTACCGTTATCCGCCATTTGACCGGGGTGAAAGGAACTAGCAAAAATCACTCAAAAAAAAAACATAAAAAAGAAAATGTGAGAAAAAAAAATAATCAACCTTTATCTACAAGATCATTCAAACCAGCTGATTCATTTTCACTAGAAAAATTATCAAAGTAAGCTTTCAAACGATGTCTATTTTCCTTAAAATCATTGTCATTCATTGAATTCTCAATATCACAGGCCCCATAAGGATTGATCCATTTTAATCTTAGCTCTCTAGGGAATGCATAGAGTTGAGAATTATAAAACAAAACTTTTTGACCTGTATCAATCTTTTGACAATTTTCACAAGTTTTGCAGAATGCATGCGTGTCCTTGAACAAGGTGGGCCAATAAAATCCATTTTGAAAGATTTTTGCAGCAGTCTTTTTTGACGAGAAATAACTTCCACATGCTTTAGAATGACAAAGTTTAATGACACTACTTACCTCATTGTCGGGAATGAATCTTTGAAATATTTGATCAGGACAATATTTGAATAAGGTAGGGTCATCACAATAAAAATTCTTCACTTCGTTCAAAAACTTTTCTTTGTCTTGGGTACTCCAATCAGCTGGCAAATCTCCTAAAGTAAGAAAATTGATATTTTTATCATACCAAGGCATTGGACTAAGAGAAAGTAAGGATTCGTTAGGAAAGTAATCATCGATTGGTGTGATGTCAGATGTCGAATCTGTTGTCACTGTTGATAAAAGATTCGCATCAACATTTTCGGTGCTTGTTTCATCCGTGATTTCTTCCTCATAATAAACCATTTGCAAATCTTCAGTTTCATCCAATTCATTTTTACTTAAAGTAGATTCAAGTTGATCATAAATTAATTCATCAATATGATCTACTTCTTGTAAATCATTATCATCTCCAGGTTGCTTGCAAATGTTGAAAATATTCATCTCCAATGTCATGTTTCCAAATGATAGCTTCATCAGTCCATTCCTACAATTAATCAATGCATTAGAAGTTGCAAGAAATGGACGTCCTAAAATAACAGGAAATGAATTACATGCTTCAACAGGTTCTGTGTCCAAGACAATAAAATCCACAGGATAAATGAATTTATCGACTTGTACTAACACATCTTCAATTATTCCTCTAGGCACTTTTACAGATCTATCAGCAAGTAAAAGAGATATAGAAGTTGGTTTTAACTCACCTAGATTGAGACTCTGAAAAACTGAATATGGAAGTAAATTCACACTAGCACCAAGATCAAGTAAGGCTCTTTCAATTTTATGCTCTCCAATAAAGCAAGAAATTGTAGGACAACCAGGGTCTTTATATTTCAAAGCATTATTGTTTTGAAGAATAGCACTTACTTGTTCGGCTAGAAAGGCTTTCTTTTTCACATTCAGTTTCCTCTTCACAGTGCATAGATCTTTCAAAAATTTAGCATAGGAAGGAACCTGTTTAATAGCATCCAGCAAAGGTATATTGATCCTTACCTGTTTGAAAATTTCAAAAATTTCAGAGTTGTGATTGACTTTTCTTTGTTTGGTCATGGCTTGAGGAAATGGAAGTGCTGGCGGTGAATCAGTCGTTTCTTTGCAATTTTTAGATTCAACCCCTTCCTTACCCTCAGAGATTGATTCATCATCTTTCTCATAAGGTTCAAGAGAGGGTTTTTCAATAACCTTACCACTGCGCAGAGTAGTGACTGATTTGACTTGATCCATGTGTTGGCTTCCGGAATTACTTGCATTTGCATTGTATTGCCCTTTGGGATTTTGTTGTGTTTGAGATGGAAACTTACCTTTCTCTTGAAAATTGAGAGCAGATGTTAATTTTGCAAGAGTATCTTTAAAATCTGTCATGTTTTGAGCAAGTTGAGTATTGATTGTCTCTTGCTTTTCAATGAATGCATGCAATGTTTCCTCAAGATTTCTTCTAGGCGGTGGAGCATAAGGAGGTGCATATCCATGAGAATTTTGAAAATTGTGGTGTGCTTGAAATGGTGGTTGTGAAGTTTGTGCATTGTTGTTCTCACTCTTCCAATTGAAATTTGGGTGATTTCTCCAACCAGGGTTGTATGTTTGGGAGTATGGGTTGTGGTTGGGCCTTTGAAAACTGTTTAAAGCATGGGCTTGTTCATGGAGACATTCTTTAAAAGAAGGCAAGGTTGGACAATCGTTGGTTGAGTGTTCATTTGTTTCACAGATTTGACACACAATGTTTTCAACAGATTTTAATTGACCACTCTTTTTTAATTCTAGTGCCTCGACTTTTCTAGCTAAAGATGCAAACTTGGATTGAAGGTCATGATCTTCCCTAAGGTTGTACATACCTCCACTAGATGTATGAGGTTGAGTTTTACTCGGTGCCTCATATGTACCCGCAGTGTCCCAATTTTGAGCATTTTCAGCTAACAAGTCTAAGTACTCCATTGCTTCATCAGGGTCTTTATCTTCAAAAGTTCCATTGCACATCAATTCAACCATTTGCCTATCTTTAGGTGTTAACCCTTCATAGAAATGTGAAACCAATCTCCATGTTTCAAAACCATGATGAGGGCAAGTACTAAGCAAGTCTCGATACCTATCCCAACATTTATAAAATGTTTCTCCTGGTTTTTGAGTGAAAGTGGTGATTTGTCTTTTGAAAGAGTTTGTTCTATGAGATGGGAAAAACTTCTTTAAAAATTGTTGTTGCATTTCATCCCAAGCACGAATGGATCCTGGTCTTAAATTTTGTAGCCATGTTTTAGCTTTATCTTTTAATGAAAAAGGAAAAAGCTTTAATCTGATGGTGTTCATGCTACAATTTAAATTATTATATGTGTTGCACACCTCCTCAAATTCCCTTAAATGCAAGTATGGATTTTCTAATTCTAAGCCATGAAAAGAAGGTAAAAGTTGAATAATGACTGGTTTAAAATTAAAATGAGATGCATCGGGAGGAAAAACTATGCATGATGGTGCACTTGTTCTTGTGGGATTCATGTGGTCTCTAAGTGTTCTAGCACGGTTATTCTCATTATTCTCATTTTGAAGTGATTGATTATCTTCTTCCGCCATATTTTCTGAAAATGATGAGGATATCCTACAAAGTCTACCACTTGATGTACGTGACCACACTCTCATGCACGTGTAGGAATAGAATAAAAAGAAGAAGAAAACAAAAGAAGAAGAAACAAGAGAAAAGAAATAAAGTTATATATAAGAAAAGTGAAAAGAGAAAATAAAATAAATATTATAATTTATACAAGGACTTACCTCCCCGGCAACGGCGCCAAAAACTTGACACGACTGAAAGATTGATGTCTTCTCCCAAGTGCAGGAGTGTCGAAGTAATAAATAACCCGGCAAGACCGGGGTCGAACCACAGGGAGGTTAATTGTACAAATTATAGACAACAATTATAAGTAACAATAATAGCAATAATAACAACAACAATAACAACAACTATAATAATAATAATAATAATAATAATAATAATAATAATAATAATAATAATAATAATAATAATAATAATAATAATAATAATAATACTAATAATAATAATAATAATAGTAATAGTACTAGTAATAATAATAATAATGAAAAAGAAGGAGAAGAAGAAGATGAGAACTTTGAGATGGAATATTAATGTAACGATTAAACAATGATAATAACAAATGTCAAGGTTAGAGATTCCACTAATGGTATGTCAAACAAGTATAATATAAACTCTTGTTATTCAATTGGAAACCACACATAAAGGAGGTTCCAATGAGATTATAAATTGTTAACATAATTACATTAGTCATCTTATTCGATTAATGCTAATACTTGTAAATCTCGTCAAGCATTCATGATTATAACTTATGTTAACAACAAATCAAGTTCCTTTCATAGCTCAGGTGTCGGTTATACCATACATTATGGGCTATGAAAGTGCCAAGCATTTGTTGTACCAAGTGTTATACAACATAAATCAAGATTAGTCATTTAACAAGCAAAGTATTAAAGAGTGAACAAGATAACAAATATAAAACATGTTAGTATCAAACATTAAAGTCCATATTAAGTTTACATTATACTTATTCTTACACCATTAGTGTAACCTTTTCACCTTGACATAATTAACTTAGCTAGACATAATGAAAGAAAAGAAAATAAATAAACAAAATAAGAACATAAAAGTTAACTAAGTAAAGGAAAGGAAATGAAAGGCATAAACTTGATATTAATGAAAGCAAAGCATAAACATTACAAAAAATACAAAGAGAGAAAGGAAGAGCATGATCTTGATCTGGAAACCAAGATGCCTAAATGCATGGCAAATGCCTCCTTTTATAGGCCAAAATTGGGAACTATTGATTTGATGACTAATTGATAAGTGGGTGGCCAACTTTTGACTTGGTGACAATCCTTATCTTCTCTTGTCTGCCCAAAACGTCATTGATAACGTCAAAACTGGAGCCAGGTTCAAACATGAAAGTTGTAGGCAATTGTCTCAGCTTTCTTGTGTAAAAAATTCAGCTCATTTGGACTTCTAGAACTCCAGATATGGCCAAAATACCGAACAGTGCTCGGGCTGGAAGACAGATTCGGGCTTCTTTGTTGTTGCTATAATTTGGACTTGATAATGGCCTTTTTAGATCTTGGGCTCCATATGAAAGTTGTAGGCCTATGTCTTACCTTTCCATCCATATAAATTGGACCTAAATCTGAGATCTGTAGCTCCAGATATGGCCCAATTACCGAACAGTGTTCCGGTTTGGATTGCACCGACATCTCTTTTCTAAGTTTGGCCATCTCTTTATCCTTGCAATTTAAGTTCTTCAAGTCATCAATCAATCCTTTCATTTATGTGATAGACCTGCATTAAAAATAGACATTTACCACAAATTATAGGTATCTTATATTATTAGATACATTATTATAAAACATATTTTAGTTAAGGAGTTATTGATACTTCAAGTGCAAAATGATGATATAAAACCATGATAAAAATGCACTTTTAAGTACTAATCAACAAACATCATCAACTTCTTGTATTTCAAGCCTTTCAAAGTTCCCAACTCTTGAAGCTTTAATCATGTCTTCCTCTTCTTCCAATGTTAACCCAAATCTTGTTCCTGCAGTAGAGCCTATAGTTTGGCGTACTACTTTTGAAGTGAATGGTCGTCCAGTTACAATAGAAGATACTGTAATGGACAATGAAGATACTGTTGTAGCCGTGGCTAGAGACATGGTCCTTCCCCGTGATGAAACCATGCTGGCAGCTAGAAGCGATATTGAAGCAGTGAATCAGTCACTTGCTCTCAGTATCAGAGCTACTTCATCTCTGGTGAACGTTGCAGAGCGTCTTCATGCTAGAAGACTTGAGCTGAATACTCAGGTTCTTGATCTCCATCATCTGATTGAGAATTTAAGGAATAGACTCCGTGATGAAAGACGTCAGAGAAATGACTTGGAGAGGAGGAACCAAGAGCTGAATACACGTGTCGACTTTTGGAAGGACTATGTTAACACACGACACCTCGAGTTTGAGGAAGAGATGGAGAATATGCGTAAACAATTTGAAGAACTTCGAGGCTTAATTAATGATCAAGATGACAATATCCCTGATCGTCCTCGCACTGTTTAATATTTGTACTTTTAAACCTTTTGTCATGAATAAAAATCCATCTTTCTTGTCTTCATTTATGAATTTTGCTTTCATGAAATTGCCATATTTGATGTGATTAGAATAACTTTATTTTGTCTGAATCTCGTTGGATCCCGTTGGGAATTTTGTTTCAAGAAATATCTACAAGACAAATATGCAATGTTTGTGAAGTTAGATGATATGAGATGCATCTTACCTTTTTGAAATATAGATCCCCCATTCATCTTGTCTGGCGATCTTGAATGTTAGCAAACTCTTTTGATTCACGCGTCTTTCAAATCTACTCAAGCTGACCCATGTTGTTGAGTTCTCCAAGATAAACTTTGTTTGAGTTTCTCAATAGTCACTGCCTCTTTCTCCATTGGATACTTTATTGAGAGCATTAGCTTCTCCCTGGCCTGACATCGTGTTGTTGA
Organism: Populus pruinosa; assembly: GCA_026413675.1. Classification (NCBI taxonomy): domain Eukaryota; kingdom Viridiplantae; phylum Streptophyta; class Magnoliopsida; order Malpighiales; family Salicaceae; genus Populus; species Populus pruinosa. The sequence goes on along the minus strand of CM048597.1, from coordinate 4,318,402 downwards.
GGATTCTTTAACCAATTCACATGGTCAATATATGAGGATTATCCCACTTCACCTAGGATTTCCATATCCGAAGATGTATCAGTTATCATATTGTCTAACTGATCATATTACGAGAAGCAAAAATCTCATTTCATAGAAACTGCATAATCATGCTATTTCAATCCCACTCTGGAAGAAATCTACAGTTTTATCATCTGTATCTCTCACTAGGGAAGCAAATTTCTTTGTGCCATTAGAAATCTGGTGACTGCTTCTCTGCCTCTGGAAGATTTCTTGTGATTGCTTCTCTACCCTTGGAAGAAGTAACTGTCTCTTTTCATTTCCTCATTTGCTCTTGTTGTCGTTAGAATCTCTGATTTTCTAACACTACCTCTTGGTGTGTCATATATCTGTCTTCTTCACATAGAAAACCATTTTTTTCAAAAATGATTTTTTAAAAGATCTCTTTTGTTTTTGAAAACTGAAACTCTCAATGTCTGTTTATAACAATGTTCAAGCAACTCTAAGGATTTGTAGTAAATCTCTCAATCTCAAATAAAGGTAAGTGATGAGATGACCTTCTGCTTTGGTTTTCAATGTGTTCAAGCAATCTTGAATGTATTTTGAGGGAAAAGGAACAATTTCCCTTTATTTTTAGAAGCAGTCCTTTTATCAGCATGAATAATAATGAGTAATTATTTGCTATATCATGACTCTTTATGAAAAAGTCTCTTATATTTTGGGAACGCTGTTTATTAATTCAGGTTGCTTCCTTGATTAGAAAGGACTTTAAAGGCATGTAATGTATTTATGGCTCAAGGCTGTAAAAGAAAGAGGATTTCATAAGCTCAAAGAAAGTGTTTAAGGGTTTGAAAACTATAGATCACTGTTATCTTATCTTCATCTTTTCTTTTGCTATCTTGACAACAAAATGATACTAAATATTCCAAATTAGGAATTTTTTCTATTTGTTGGGAATTCTCTCAATTATTTGGAATTTTTTATTTGAATTCCTTGTTGTCAGACTTCATAAGCTCACATGTCTTCAAGATGATTTCCATGATCATTTCTTTCGTTTTGCCCCCAGTGTAGGGTGTGATCTTAGTTAAGGTTCTTATGAAAAAAACTTTAAATAGACTTGGCTCAAATTGGGACTGCAAAGGATAATTTTAAAAGAAAGTGAAAGGAATATCAAAGATGGCCTTTCTTCATTTCAAGTAGGATCGGTTAAAACCAATAAACTTTGTCCACATCCAGCGTAATGTTTTGGATTTATAAGATACCACATTTTTGCGAGTCCATGTCAAGCTAATGTACTACCAACCATTATTCATGCTGATAAAATGTAAGTCCAGGACAGAATTTAAGTGATAGTTGTTCCAATTGCGTGTTTTTGACTTGTATGGTCATCTCTTTTAAGAGAATTGCTTTGAACATTATCCTAAACAAATCATTGATTTATTTCATTGAAATCATAAACAAAATCAATTCTTTTAAAACCTCATTTAAGAAGAATGGGTTCTCTTGTAAAAAAAAAAAACATTTGAAAGATCAGATTGTTGAGCCATTGAGATCATGCATGGGCTTTTTGGTGAGGTATATGCAAAGAGAATTTCCTGGCCAAAACTTCATTTCATTTGATTTTAATTGGATGAAATACATCATACATAATACTTTTTCACAGAATCAGAGTTCACGGGCCTAGGTAAATCATCTCCATCCATCCTAGTTAACAACAGAGCCCCTCCGAAGAAAGCTTTCTTCACTACATATGGGCCTTCATAGTTTGGTGCCCACTTGCTTCGGTCTTCACTTGGTAGTGGTAAGATTTTTTTGAGTACAAGATCCCCTTCTTTGAATTCTCTTGGTCGGACTTTCCGGTCATATGCTTTGGCCATCCTTCTTTGGTATAGCTGGTGATGACAAATTGCAGCCAACCTCTTCTCACTTATCATGTTTAGCTGCTCATGTCTCATTTTAGCCCATTCAGCTTCTTCTAGTTCAGATTCTATTAGTACTCTCAAAGATGGAATTTCTACTTCCAAAGGCATCACCGCCTCCATCCCAAATACTAGTGAATAAGGTGTGGCTCCAGTAGATATTCTTACTGCTGTGCGATATGCATGTAGAGCAAAAGGAAGCATCTCATGCCAATTCTTGTAAGTGACTACCATCTTCTGGATAATCTTCTTGATATTCTTGTTTGCAGCTTCGACAGCACCATTCATCTTTGGTCTGTAGGGAGATGAGTTTGAATGTTTAATTTTCCACTTCATGCACAATTCTGTGATCATTTTTCCATTAAAATTCTAGGCATTATCGGTCACTATCTTCTCAGGTGAACCATACCGACAGATCAAATCTTTCTCAATAAAACTCTTGACCACCTTTTGAGTTACATGGGCATAAGAGCTGGCCTCCACCCACTTTGTGAAGTAATCAATGGCTACTAAGATAAATTGATGCTTATTGCTGGCTTTTGGGTTGATTGGCCCAATCACATCTATTCCCCACATTGCAAATGGCCATGGTGATGTCATATTAAATAGAGGAGCTGGAGGTGCATTTATCTTATCACTATACACTTGACATTTATGACAATTTCCTGACATAATCGATGCAATCTTTCTCCATGGTCATCCAGAAATACCCAGATCGTTGTAATTGTCTAGCCATCATATGCCCACTTGCATGAGTTGCACAAATTCCTTCATGAATTTCTTGTAATGCTACCTTAGCTTCGATTTCATCTAGACATCTTAGTAAAGTCCCATTGAATGACCTTCTATATAGAATTTCTCCATCCCAATAAAATTCCAGAGCTAACCTTCTCAAGGTCTTCATATCTGCTTTGGATGCCCCCAAGGGATACTCTTGATATTGGATAAACTGCTTGATGTCATAAAACCATGGGTTCCCATCTATTTCTCCTTCAACTGAACAACAATGAGCTGGAAAATTTCTAATCTCAATGCAGATTGGTTGTACTCTTACTCCGTAATCAGTTTTGGCCATAGAAGCTAAGGTTGCCAAAGCATCAGCAAACTGGTTTTTGTCTCTTCCCATGTGGGTAAAATCTATCTCATCAAAGCCCTCAGTCAGTTTCGAGAGATATTGTTGATATGGTATCAATTTTTCCTCCTTGGTCTGCCATTCGCCTTTCACTTGACAGATTATTAACATTGAATCCCCATAGACATCAAGCTTCTTTATTTTCATCTCCAAAGCAGCTTCTAATCCAATGATACAAGCCTTATATTCAGCAGTATTGTTAGTGCATTCAAATTGTAGTTTGACTGAGACGGGATATTGCTTCTTGTCAGGTGAGATTATCACAGCGCCTGCTCCATTACCAGAAACATTCACTGCCCCATCAAAATACATGATCCACCAATCATTTTTTTCTTTGTCCTCTTCTACTATCAACACATCCTCATCCGGGAAGTCAAATTTCAAAGGCTCATAGTCATTGATAGCATTATCTGCTAGATGATCAGCAATTACACTTCTTTTTACAGATTTTCTTGTCTTGTATACAATGTCATACTCAGCCAACATCACTTGCCATCTTGCTATTCGGCTTGACAAGTAGGGTTTCTCAAAGATGTATTTAAGAGGATCCATTTTTGAGATCAACCAGGTGGTATAATACAACATATATTGTCGAAGACGCTTCGTACTCCATACAAGAGCACAACATAGCTTCTCAGTCACAGTATATCTGGATTCACAATCTGTAAACTTCTTACTCAGATAATAGATAGCTTGCTCCTTTCTTCCAGACTCATCATGTTGTCCCAACACACAGCCCATTGCTACCTCAGTTACTGTCAAATACAAGATCAAAGGTCTTCCAGGCACAGGGGGCACGAGTAAAGGTGGATTCTGTAAGTATTGCTTTATTTTATCAAAAGCCTCTTGACAATCTTTGTCCCATATACCAGGGTTCTTTTTCCGAAGTAATCGAAAAATTGGCTCACATGTTGTTGTTAACTGAGATATGAATCGAGCAATGTAATTCAAACGTCCTAAGAAACCTCTTACTTCTTTCTCAGTCTTAGGAATTGTCATAGCCTGAATTGCTTTCACTTTATCAGGATCGACCTCTATTCCTTTATTGCTTATCACAAATCCTAACAACTTTCCAGACTTTACCCCAAACGAGCATTTTGAAGGATTCAGCTTCAACTGATACTTTCTTAGTCTTTCAAATAATTTTCTTAGAACCTGAACATGATCTTCTTCATTCTTAGACTTGGCAATCATATCATCCACATACACTTCAATCTCCTTATGCATCATATCATGGAAAAGTGTCACCATTGCCCTTTGATACGTGGCTCCAGCATTCTTCAACCCAAATGGCATCACTTTGTAGCAGAATGTTCCCCATGGTGTGACAAAAGTGGTCTTCTCTTTATCCTCTTCAGCCATTTTAATCTGGTTATAACCGGAAAATCCATCCATAAAGGAGTAAGTTGAACTCCTAGCAGCATTGTCTACCAAGACATCTATGTGAGGCAAAGGAAAATCATCCTTCGGACTGGCTTTGTTTAGATCCCTGAAATCTACACATACTCTGATTTTGTTATCTTTTTTTGGTACCACCACTATATTAGATACCCATTGAGGGTATTTAATAACTTCTAGAAAACCGGCATCCCACTGCTTCTCTATCTCTGCTTTGACTTTGAGCACAATATCTGGGCGAGTTCTTCTTAATTTCTGCTTAACAGGTTTACATCCTTCTATCAAAGGTAATCTGTGTACTACAATATCAATGTCTAAACTAGGCATATCTGTATAAGACCAGGCAAATACATCGATATACTCTTGTAGTAATGAGGTTAAACTGCATCTTTCTTCTGTAGTGATTAGAGTTCCAATCTTTAACTCTCTTTTATCTTGCTCGGTGCCTACATTTATCACCTCTAGTTCTTCCTTCGCAGGTTTCCAAGCATGCTCTGACTGTTCTACCCGTCTAACAAACTCTTCATCCCATTCCTCTTCATCCATTGCAATCTCATCCTTATCAAAGTTTGGCCATTCATTTTCAATGCAATATGTTTGTGGATTTATGGAGGATTCACTTTCAGAATTCCTGAAAGCGGAAGGTGTTTTTTAGTGTGAATGCATATCTTGTAGCCAAACAAAATAAAAGGAATTCAACAAATATTATTTTAAAAGTTGACTCAACAATTATGAAAAAACCTTATGTTGTCATCTTGAACCAAGATTTCCAACCAGGTATAAAAACCCGAAGCAAACTACAATGCAAAGCACATAAAAGCAAATATAAGTAGACACTTAATCATTACTTCTTAAAAACAATTGGGGCTTCTTCAATCTCCCAATTCTGGAATACTTCTTCAACTGAAAGCTTTCGCACAAAGGCATTGGTTGGAGCTTCTTCTAGAGCATGGACAGTTAACTGTGGTAACAGTTCATCACAGTTCCAGCCTTTCTCTTCACCTTCCTCTACATTGTTGATATCCATGACAGCAGGTTTTTGTCCCGAGACTTTCATCATATTCACCCCTCCACTACTTGTAGCATGATTGGGTAAAGGGTTGGAATTCACATTCGGTGCATCATCGAAAGTTATCCATCCAGCTTTTATCAATTGCAGAAGCTTGTTTTTGAATGCATTGCAGCTTTCAATGTTATGCCCAGCAATGCCAGCATGATACTCACATGTCATATCAGGCTTATACCAATTTGGGTATGGAGGTTGTAATGGGGTTAAGGGAACAGGGGCCACTTGCCCAATACTCAACAACTTCGAATACATTTCTCCCAAGGGAAGTGGTAATGGTGGCAACCGTTCTTGGGTTCTTTGAAAATTCCTTCTTGGAGGATTAACAATTTGGTTACTTTGTTGGTTATTTGGTTGACTTTGTTGGTTGGTAGGGAAAGGTTTAGTGAAGTTTACATTTGCAACTTGTTGGGTAGGTATTTGGAAGTTATAGTGATGGTAATTTTTCTTACCTTTGTACCCTCCTTCCACATTGTTTACCTCAGACTCCTTTTTTTTCCCGATAAAGCCTTTCTTCTCAGTAGGCTCTAACATTCTCCCCATTCTTATTGCTTGTTCTATCCTCTCAGCAATAGTTACAGCATCATAAAAATGCTGAGCTGAACTACCCACTAGGTGTTCAAAGTAGGGAGATTTAAAAGTGTTGGTGAACAGAGTGACCATTTCTTTTTCTAACAAAGAGGGTTGCACATGGGATGCTTTTTCACGCCATCTCAAAGCGTATTCTCTTACAGTCTCTTTGTTGCCCTTCTCCATGACTAACAAGCTTGACCTGTCCGGTGCTACCTCCATGTTGAATTTGTATTGCTCCACAAAAGCTTTGACCAAATCTTTCCACTTTCTGATCTTAGTATTATCTAGTCTTGTATACCAACTTAGTGCTGATCCAGAAAGACTGTCTTGAAAGAAATGGATGAGAAGTTTCTCATCATTCACCACTTCTGCCATCTTATTACAATAAGATTTAAGATGAGTGAGTGGGCATTCAGTTCCCGTATACTTGATAAATTCTGGTACCCTAAATTCTTTGGGTACAGCTACATTTGGGATTAAACACATCTCTGCAGCATGAACGGGATCATATAAGTCGGCCCCTTCGACTGCTCTCAATCTTTTTTCTAGAGCGGTCAATTTGTCATAATCAACAGGTTTAGAGTATCTCATCTTATGTGAGTCATCAGCTGTCAAGTTTATGATCGGCACTTGTGCTGGTGGAACATTGGCAGTGAACTGCTGTTCAGATGAAGAAGGATTTGCTCCTAGATTTTGAGAAGTGAACACGAAAGGAGCTACTGGAGTAGATGCAGATGGAGTTGCCACTGCTGGCTGAGTAGAGGTATCCTCTCCATACTTGGATGTCAGGACCTGCTCGAGTAGACTTGTAAGTCTTGCGATATCATTTTTCATGCTCTCCAATTCCCTTTGATAGTGAGCCTCTAGATGTGCTCTTTCTTCGTTCTCCATTATCTTTCTTCGAAGTCGAGTGTAATGAATTTTATGGTCTTTTGGGGGACCTATATTTTAGCCTGAATGAATGCAATAAAAATGAATGAAATGTGCAAATGGATGCAAAATGCCATATGCATGATGCATGCTTGTTATTTGTTTCAGGCTTTCTTTTAACTTATGATGAGGAATAGACCAGATCAGATTCTCTTAAGAATAGTTCTCACTGAGGACTCCAAACCTACAGGAACTTGAACTGATTGAGGAAAGAAATTTGTTGCCTTAATTTTGATCTAGTCAAAAATTCCTCAATAAATTTGGTTTTTTTTTCATCTCACACTTCCTATAAGGATCGGTGGAGATATAATGAGAATATGGAATGCATATGAAAATGTATGTTAATGCATTGACATTTATTTGTGTCTTATATCCTACTTGATAGGATTTAACTCATAAGGTTTGGCTTAGTTTATTCTATCCTTAAAGAAATTATTTGGTTCTTAGATTGCCCGAATTACTTGTGAAGTAATCAGCCTCTTAACCTTATGCAACATGAGTATAGGAGAAAATTCCACAATACCCGTTACATAGGGTGAGTTACAATCCAAGCGAAAGTCCAAATGAGCATCAGTGGACATAAGTCACACTTGCCACTTGAATCTTTCTTTTCTAATCTTAAAAAGGACGAAGCTCGGGTCCAGAGCTTTTATGGGCTCATCGTGAAGTGTGTGAGTACACAAATAAATATCATGCATGCATGTGGCAATATGAAAAATTAAAAAGAATTACAGTAATAAATAATGTAAATAAAATAAATGCCAGAAATAAATAGCATATAAGAAAAAGCATATGAAAAGCAAACACAAGTAGTTGGTTCAACCCTAATTCCCCAGTGGAGTCGCCATTCTGTCGCTACACGACGTCGGGCGACGGCTCCACTCCTTTTTTTTTTGTTTTTTTGTTAAAACAAAAGGAATTTAATTTTTTATTTGATTAGGGGGAAATAAAGATTTTATTTGGAGTCGCCATCTAGTAATTTGAGGGAACTAGAAATCCAAAATTAGACACTGGTCCCAGAGATTCGGATACTGGGTTAGTTATGATTAAGGGAAGGTAGACACCACCCTTAAAACATCCTTTCAGAGAAAGATTACCTTTACTTGTGTGTTTTTCTTATTTTGATTCAAATGCTATTATATTTTGAGCTTATTTGTGAATTTTTAACATATTTAACGTCGGTCCCTAAAAATAGGAGACGCGTTAAAAATGACATCAGTCCCTAAAATTAGGAGACTTTGTCTAAAATGTCGACGTTTATCCCTAAAAAGGAGAGTTACGTCTGATTTACCAAAATAAATAATAATGGACATAATCCATATTTGGTATTTAAATTTTTGACATCGGTCTTTTTCTTTAAATAAAAGAGACGTGTCAAGAAAATTTATTTTATAAAATAAAAATTATTTTGATATCATTCACAAATAGATATATCAATTCTTGAAAATTGGGTTTTTGACCTATGAACAGTGATATGATAAAATGGGTGTTAAACCCGCGTTGTTATTTATTTTGGTTTTCTTTTGTTTTTTTTTTTCTTTACATGCAAAAATTTACAAGTATTTATATACAAAAATATCAAAAAATACCATAAAATATCATAAAAAATTACCTGAGTACCCCTGTATCGGTAAAAGACTGAAATACCCTCGGATTTATTGAAAATTTACGAAAATGCCACTGGACCCGCGGTTACTGTTCACGCGCGGTTACTGTTCACGGGCGAAATTTTTCGGCGAGTTTCCGGCAAAAGATAGTCGATTCTGGTAGATCTGAGGACAAGGATTCTGATGGTGGTGGTCTCGTTGTCCGTTGATGGCTGAGGAGGGAGAATCGACGACTTGAAGGTCGATTGGTCGATGTCGGTCGCGGCCTTTTTCCGGCCAAATTAACAGGTGAAAAAGTGTGAAACGGCTGGGGTTTTGCTCAGGGGGAGGCGATGCACAATTCTATGGTGGTTGCACGGCTTGAGACGGCCGGAAATTGGAGATCCGCGGAGAGAGAGAGAATCGCCGGCGAGAGGAGAGAGAAGCTCTGGGGTTTGATCTGGTGTGGACGAGTGTATGGTGCACTCCTGCGTCTGAAGGCTGTGAACCGCTGGATCTTGGATGAACAGATCGTGCGGCTGTGATTCGTTTGATCTCCAAGTTGATCGGACGGTCAAGATTGAATGGGCTACAATCTGATGTGGCGCGGTGTACCGAGAGCTCGGTATACCTGCTGATGTGGCGCAACCAGATCGAAGGGCAGATTATTTTAACGGCTGAGATTGATTCGGGTTTTAATCTGGTGTGGTAAAGCCTATTGTATCCTAAAAAATCAAAGGCTCAGATCTAAACACTATTAGATCTAACGGTTGGGATATTTTTGGTATTTTTTAATTTATTAAAAAAAATTTAATATCTTACTAGGGTGCAGAAAAATATAAGAAAAATGAATAGTACTCAAACAGTAACCCAAATAGTAATACGTGAATTTGAGAATTTGAGAACTGAGAATTGAATTTTTTAATCTTTTCTCTCCCCTGCTGTCTTGAATTCATTGGCTATTTATAGCCAATGAATTCAGACAACAATTCACGGATGAATTGTTAGCAATTCACGGATTCTTAAAATTTTCAAATTTCCACCGATTATTATTTGTCTTATTATATATAATAATATTAAATAATAATATAATAATATTAAATAATAATAATAATATTTATTTATAGGGGTAAAAATTAAAAATTCAAATCATTATTATAAAAAGTTTTTCATCCGCTAAAAATTAATTTTAAATTACAAAAAAAACTTTTTTATACGGGTATCAACTCGGTGGACCGGGTTTTTTTTTACCCAAAAATACCAGTTTTGACAAAAATAGTCCGAAACTCATTTTTTATCGCGGTTGGCATGGTGGGACCCGTATTGACCCGGTGGACTCGGTTTTGACCAAAAATGACAGTTTTGACCCGAAACAGCCCGAAACTCATTTTTCACCCCGGTCGACATGGTGGGACCCGTATTGACCCGGTGGACTCGGTTTTGACCGAAAATGACGGTTTTGACCCGAAACAGCTCGAAACTCATTTTTCACCCCGGTCGACATGGTGGGACCCATATTGACCCGGTGGACTCGGTTTTGATAGAAAATGACAGTTTTGACCCGAAACAGCCCGAAACTCATTTTTCACCCCGGTCGACATGGTGGGACCCGTATTGACCCGGTGGACTCGGTTTTGACCGAAAATGACGGTTTTGACCCGAAACAGCTTGAAACTCATTTTTCACCCCGGTCGACATGGTGGGACCCGTATTGACCCGATGGACTCGGTTTTGATAGAAAATGACGGTTTTGACCCGAAACGTCCTGAAACTCATTTTTCATCCCGGTCGACATCGTTTAACCCGTATTGACCTGGTGGACTCGGTTTTGACAGAAAATGATGGTTGACTCGAGAAAATATATTTTAAACTCTTTTTTTTATTTATTATATATTTTTTTTGTCATGAATAATAAGATAAAATAACATTCCTAAAAAATTTTAGTGAATCCAAAATTGGGTTACAACAACATATAAGAATTTACGTGGTTCATCCAATTGGCTACGTCCACGGGCAAATATAGAAAGATTTTACTAAGTAATGTGGGAATACAACTTCTCTCTAAAAATAGAAGAACAACAAAAATCTCTCTATTATTAGGAGAAAACACCTCACTTACTATCTCACAAATACCTCATAATTTTGTGGCATTACTCTCTTCTCACCCTCTCTTCTTTCTCTCTTGTGATGTGTCTATAATGCTTGGATGCATTGCCTATTTATAGGCAAACATCCATGTAAAAGACAAGTGCAAGGTAGGTGGCACCACATTTATGCCTAACATTGTTGACAAATTGGTGCCTAACATTGTTGACAAAACATTGTTGACAAATTAGGGTGGTTTCACATTCTCCCACTTGAAGACATTGATGATTTAATCAAGTCTTCACACTTGATCATTTGTGCTTCTTCTATCCTTTCTATACTTGTCATCTTCATGCTGCTTACGTTTCTGTTAGGCCGTAAGAGGATCTGCACCATATATACTTATCAGTGTTGACTGGTTTTGTTAAAGCATCTGCTGGGTTTTCCTTTGTATAAATCTTCTGAAAATCCACACTTCCATCTTCCACCACTTCGCGAACAAAGTGATACTGAACATCTATGTGTTTTGTTCTTGAATAAAACGCTGGATTCCTTGTAATATGCAAGGCACTTTGACTATCACAATACAAAAGAATATTCTCTTGTTTGTGCCCGAGTTCCTCCATAAGTTTCTTCATCCATATTGCTTCTTTACAAGCTTGTGTAGCTGCCATGTACTCAGCTTCTGTTGTGGACAATGCTACAACAGTTTGAAGTTTAGAAACCCAGCTCACAGCTCCTCCTGCAATTATGAACACATAGCCTGTAATGGACTTCCTTTTCTCAAGGTCACCAGCAAAATCTAAATCAACATAACCTTTGATCCTCCATAACATAATGCAGCATCTAAGGTACCCTTGATGTATCTTAAGATCCTCTTAATAGTATTCCAATGCTCTCTACCAGGATTTGCCATGTATCGACTAACTGTTCCCACTGCTTGTACAATGTCTGGTCTTGTACATATCATGGCAAACATTAAACTTCCCACTGTTGATGCATACGGTACTCGAGACATCTCCATCCTCTCTGCTTCATTGCTAGGAGACATACTTGAGGATAATTTGAAAATAATAGGAAGTGGGGTGGAAATTGGCTTACAATCTTGCATGTTGAAGTGTCGCAAGATCTTCTTCAAATAATTCTTTTGAGAAAGCCAAATCTTCCTCTTACTTCTATCTCGGTAAATTTGCATCCCCAGAATCTTGTTTGCTGGTCCCAAGTCCTTTATATCAAATTCCCTAGCCAACTGTGCCTTTAATTCTTAGACTCGATCTTTGTTGGGGCTTATCACCAACATGTCATCCACGTACAACAACAAAATGATGAAATCTTCTTCAAACCTCTTGTAATACGTACAATGATCTGAACTGAGTCTGTTGTACCCAAGGCTAATTATGAAGGAATCAAATCTCTTATACCAACACCTCGGCGCCTGTTTGAGACCGTATAGAGATTTTTTCAACCTGCAAATCAAGTTCTCCTTGCTTGTTTCAGCAAAACCCTCTGGTTGGAGCATATAAATTTCTTCTTCAAGTTCTCCATGAAGAAATGCAGTTTTCACGTCTAACTGCTCCAAGTGAAGATCAAATATAGCACACATTGTCAAGACTACTTTGATTGTCATAAGTCGTACCACTGGAGAAAATATCTCATTGAAGTCTATTCCTTCTTTCTGAACATATCCTTTCACCACCAATCTTGCACGATACCGCTCCACTTGATCATTGCCATCACGTTTTATCTTGTAAACCCATTTGTTGCCAATGGCCTTTCTTCCTTGTGGTAGCGGAACAAGATCCCAAGTATTATTCTTGTGCAGAGCTTCAATCTCCTCTTGCATTGTTGTCATCCACATAGATACATCTGTGCTTTTGATAGTCTCATGGAAAGTTGATGGCTCTCCATCCTCTATTAGAAGACAGTATGCAATGTTACTTTCAGTAAAATATTCTGAGTGCCAAGCCGGTGGTCTTCTTTCACGAGTTGACCACCGAACTTCAAGAGTTTCAGACTCTATTTGTTCTTGCTCTTCATGCTCTAGTACAGCTTCAGAAGACACATGATTCTGAGTATTTTCCACATGGACTGTTGTAGTCTCCTTTAGAATGCTATTATGTTCTTCCATTTGCATTTTACCTTCTACAAATATGACATCTCTGCTGATCACTACCTTGTAGGCAGTGGGATCCCACAAGCGATACCCCTTCACTCCATTAGCATATCCCAAAAATACACATTTTCTGAATTTTGAATCCAGCTTGCTAACTTCTTGTGTATTGTACATCACATACACAGGACTTCCAAATATATACAATCGAGAATAATCAGCTGGTTTTCCAGTCCACATCTCCATTGGTGTCTTTAGCTCAATTGCGGTTGATGGAGATTGATTTATCACATAACAGGCGGTATTGACTGCTTTTTCCCAGAATGACTTTCCTAGACCTGCAGCCTTCAACATTGCTCTTGTTCTTTCTAATAGAGTTCTGTTCATCCGCTCTGCCACTCCATTTTGTTGTGGAGTGTATGCCGTTGTGAACTGCCTTTTGATACCTTCATGTTGACAAAAGTTATCAAATTCATCACTGGTATATTCTCCTCTATTGTCAGTCCTCAAACACTTGATCTTCTTTTCAGATTCAAGTTCCACCCGCGCTTTGAAAGTTTTAAAGACTGTAAGCACATCTGCCTTCCTTCTAATTGGATACACCCAACATCTCTTGGAGAAGTCATCTATGAATGATACAAAGTATCTTGCTCCTCCCAAGGATACAATCGATGCTTGCCAAACATCAGAGTGAATCAGGTCTAAGATGCATTTGCTCTTAGTTGTAGATGTGCCAAATTTCAACCTGTGTTGTTTACTTGTAACACAGTGCTCACAAAAAGATAAAGTAACCTTTGTAAGCCCAGGGAGTAACTTCTGATCAGAGAGAATCTTTAAACCTTTTTCTGACATGTGACCTAGTTTTTGATGCCACATCATCGTCTTCTTTTCTGCAGGACTGGCTGATGCGATTGACGCTTCTGCCTCATGATGTGTTTCTCCCATTAATACAAATACATTTGCAACTGTCTTTCTTGCCTTTAAAACCACCAGCGCTCCTTTGATGATTTTCATGATTTCATTTTTTGTTCAGATCTTACAGCTAAGACTATCAAATTGTCCTATGGACAAAAGATTCTTCTTTAAGTCTTTCACATGTCGCACTTCTAAAATAGTACGAATTAAGTCATCATACATCTTCAATTTGATGGTGCCAATACCAGCAATCTCTAAAGCATGATTATCACCCATAAACACTTTGCCTCCAGAGATAGGTTTATATGTATGGAACCAATCTCGATTAGGAGTCATATGCCATGTTGCTCCTGAATCCATTAGCCAGACCTCAGTGAGCTCTTCTGTATCTGTAGAGATTGTCGCTGCTTCACTATATAAAACATCTCCATCTTCTGAGGTGCTCGCAACACACCCTTGAGATTTTGATGACTCTGCAGAATTCTCTATACCCTTTTTAAACCAACAATCCTTTTTGAAGTGCCCCTTTTTGCCACAGTTATAGCATTTCACAGCCTTCTTACTTCTTGATTTGGACCTCCCCTGCCTTTGACTCCCACTAGAGCCACGCTCCATTGATCTTCCTCTTGACACCAACAATGCCTCTGCTTGGTTTGAACTGTTTCTGTCTCCTTTGTTTTTGCGCCTATTTTCTTCTTCCAAGATAGCGGCTGCAACATCATCAAAGACTAGATAATCTAAGAGGATATTATTTGTCAAGTTGATAATGAGCTAATCATACGAATCAGGAAGACTTTGAAGTAGAAGCTCTGCACGTTCATTTTCCTCTATTTGCTGGCCCAATGTAGTGAGTTGTGAAAATAGAGTTCTTATTGTGTTGATGTGGTCAATCACCGATGTGGTTTCTGCCATTCGAAGGGTATAAAGTCTCCGCTTTAAGAAAATCTTATTGTGCAAAGACTTGGACTCGTATAGCTTTGTTAGAGTCTCTCATATCTCCTTAGCTGTTTTCTTTTCCGCCACACTTGATAATACTTCATCGGCTAATGCTAAATGTATATTAGCAATAGCATTGCCATCCATCTCATTCCATTTTGTATTATCAGTGATCTCCGTGGGCCGATCCCCAATTGCTGCCAAGCAATTGTCTTTTCTTAAGATTGTCTTGATTCTCATTTTCTATAATGAGAAATTGCTCCCATTAAACCTCTCAATCTCGTACTTTGCTGCCATTGTATTCATCAAGATCTATTCAGCTATCACCGTTTCACAGATCTGTAACGTATATAGAAATAGTATCGTGTGAATAATACTTCACTAAGTAAGTTCCCAGGAAAGATTGGAGGGGTCACAAACGGTCCCGCTTAAAACCCAATCTCCTTAGACAGAACTTCCTAGACTATATTTAATCACCGCACTGACTTTCTATATACGCCAACAGCAACGTATGTGAACAGCGTCGTATAGGTGAATAATGTTGTATACATGAATAGTAACCGTATACACGAATAACTTTTGTGTATTAACAACACCAACCAGGAGGCTCTGATACCACTGTTAGGATACTGGCATGCAAACCCGACAAGACAAAAGGTAAGGGACAAGATAAAATGAGAAATGACACACAAGAATTTACGTGGTTCACCTAATTGGCTACGTCCACGGGCAAGTATAGAAAGATTTTATTAAGTAATGTGGGAATACAACTTCTCTCTAAAAATAGGAAAACAACAAAAATCTCTCTATTATTAGGAGAAAACACCTCACTTACTATCTCACAAATACCTCACAATTTTGTGGGATTATTCTCTTCTCACCCTCTCTTCTTTCTCTCTTGTGGTGTGTCTATAATGCTTGGATGCATTGCTTATTTATAGGCAAACATTCATGCAAAAGACAAGTGCAAGGTAGGTAGCACCAAATTTATGCCTAACATTGTTGACAAATTAGTGCCTAATATTGTTGACAAAACATTGTTGACAAATTAAGGTGGTTTCACACAAGTGACAGAACCAAGGAATCTATGAATCAACGGTCCATAGCAAGAGCTTGGTGAGGTATTGGAGCAAGGAGATGGAGGTGTCCAATGATTGGTAGGGCAAATGGGCTCAGTGGAGACGAGGTCTGGTTCGTTTTTTATCGAGTATTCCTCTGACCAAAATGGTGGAGACTAGCCATATTAGGAAAACTATGATATAGCCTTGGATATTTTACTATTTATTATCTTTCAGTTTTTTTTATAGAAACATAATGTTAATATTACATATAAATTTTTATTTCTTGGAATCCATGATTGATACGATTTTTATTTTGGTTAGATCAGGTTCTTCTCCTTCTCGACTAATGTTAAAATTATCATAACTCATGACTCTGGTTGCTCTTCCTCCTGTACCTGAACGATCTCTGGGCTTCTTTACTCCTCACAGTACATATATGATAATTTAGAAGAGAAAAATTGCGATTACAATGTGATTGGAATTGGATTGGTTTTTAAACAATCCCACAAGTTATTATTCCCAACACTCCCTCTCCAAGTATTGGTCAAATTTATTTGTAAAGCCGAAGAAAAATTCAATGAACAAGCATAAAAAGGTTAGATTTTTATCAAAATCATATCATAAAAAATAAAAAAATTGTTGAAAATTAACATATTAAAATATGGGAAAGATAAAGAAGACATAATCAGATCCAATAAATTAAAGACATTGGAAGTCAGTCCTTGAGAGAAACAAAGAGACGTTTAGACAATAAAAGATAGAGAGAAGACGGTGCGGTAAGTACCATGAAATACGAATCAACTGTCATAGGGCGGAGAAAAAAAATTGGAAGGAGAGTAAACTGGGGTGGGGCCCAAATGCACAGACTGATTGCCTTACTGAGGCTTTGTTTATGAGCTGAGAATTGAAGCTGGCCTTTGATACGGTGGTGTATATGGGTCCACCGCGTTAGACGGACCATATCATTACCACAAAATATAAATTTCAACGGGGCACTTGTATGCTTTATTATAATAAAATTATTATTTTATTTTTAGATAGAAAAAAATAAAAGCCAGGAGTGAGTTAGTTTTTTTTTAGTTTCTTTTTTTTTTACATAATAAAAATATATTTACTCTTAACATCAATAAAATTTAAAATTGTTGATGAATGATTATTAAATCTATTTTAAAAAAATTGAAAAATATAATTACTTATTTACGGAGGGTTTTTATGTTTTTTGCTTCCTAAAATACATTAAAAACACTATTTTACTCTTAAAAAATACATAAGCCACACGCATATCTAGAAGTATTTTTTATTTTTTTACAAAAAATTTTTTTATCATTTCCGGAGTATTTTTAATTGAAAAAATAATGTTTTATTTAAAAAAATATTGATGTATGTACATTATATATTAGTGTATAAATGATATTTATATTTTTTATGCAGCACGTACGATGTGGTGTTATCTAATAGCCAAACTTGTTATCTAATAGCCAAACTTGTCATTTCATCATGTATTTTGAAAATCATATTGCTTAGGGAAAAATTCAGTGAAGTATATCTATTATCTTGTTTCGTCAAAGTTCAAAAAGATATTTTACAACTTAACATAATTTTTAAGCTAGTGATGATAATTGATAAAAGGTTGGTTTGAAAATTAAAGGGCTATTTTTTCTTATAATTAAGTTACAAGCTTCAGTCAATTTTTGTTACTATTTTAAATTCATTATCATGAATCATGATCAATCAGCAGGGTGAGAATCTTTAATCGATTATTAAATGTTAATTTTCTGTCTGCCACTCGGAACTTCAACAGGAATCAATTTACGAAAAACAACTAGATTCATATTTATGTAATTGCAGAAGGGGTTGAATAGTACCAGAAGAACACTTACATTCATGCATGAACACAACCAACTATGCCATCACCAGGGGCAGCATTTTACATCAAATGAAACAAGATCATGGCTGTCTGAAAATCTACATTCAGATTGCTAAAAATGGACAGGGCCTAGACACTGGAATACACACCAGGGAATGAGCCCTAGGAAGGGTTAGCCCAGGTCCCTCGTCCATGTCAACAGTACCATTCTCTCCATCACCAACCTTCCACTCAAAACACTGGATCAAAGCAGCAAGAGTTGTTGGAACAAACTGCAGTGCAAATGAAGCTCCAGGGCAGCTTCTTCTTCCAGACCCAAATGGCAATAGATGAAAATGTTGCCCTCTCACATCCATCATGTTACTGTTTGCACTCCACTCTTCACTGGTAAATCTCTCTGGCCTAAATTCAAGTGGATTTTCCCAGTGATTTGGGTCCCTCCCAAGTGACCAGATATTAACAAACAGTCTGGTCTTTGCTGGAATTCTGTAGCCAGCAATGGTGCAGTCTTCTAAAGATTCTCTGACTATTAAGGGGCCAGTAGGGTGGAGCCTTAGTGTTTCTTTTACGATAGCCTGGAGGTATGGAAGGCTTGCTATGTCTGATTCCTGTACTAGCCTGCTCCTTCCCACAACAGAGTCAATTTCTTGTCTAACTTTCTCCATCATAATCGGGTGGTTAATGAGCTCTGCTAGTCCCCATTCTACTGTAATGGAAGATGTGTCTGTCCCAGCACCAAATATGTTCTGAACAATGCATTAACTCACATGTCAATTCCTAGCTAGTTCACACAACTCACTAGTATGTTAATTGCTGCACAAACATTTTTGTCGGTCATAAATAAATTTTACTCACACTTTGAACTCTACTCATTTATGATCCTGTAAATTATGGTGATTCAATTGTGTGTGCAGATGTTTGCATAAATTAGGCTTCTTACCATGATGAAGGCCTTAATGTTCTCTCTGGTTAATCTCTTCTCTGCATTCTCATCTTCATATATGTCAAGTAAAATATCAAGCATATCCTTCACGGTATCACCTTCATCACCTGTCTCTTTCTTTCTTTTCCTTGCATCTTGATGCTCCTTCATGATCCTCTCCATCATGGCATCATACCGGTCCCGAGCATCCTTAAGCCTTTTCTCAAATCCCTGCAAATCGAAGTTCTTGCAGAACCAAATTGAATCTGAAAGATTAAACTTGGCACCTAGATTATTTAACTCTTTCACCAACTCTCTTACATCGTCAGCTTCATTTTCAGTATCAGAACACCTTGTTCGTAGTAACATTCTTGATATGATGTTATTTGTCAATCTCATCAACTCTCCCCCAACATCAACTGCTTCTTTGGCTTCAGCTCTCTTTAACACTAACTTCAAGAACCGTTCTCTCTCTTCGCATCTAATCGGAAGGAACTGGTTTAATGTTCTACTCCCTAGAATTTCAGTCATGCAAAGTTTCTTCATGAACTTCCAATGAGGTCCATAATATATGGTAGCAAAATCAGCTGAGCCATATGTAAGGTAATCAAGGTTGGCTACTTTAGGACGGTTCAAGAAATTAGCTTCATTGATTTTGAGGATTTCTTTTGCTACCTCTGGGGTAGAAGCAAGAAGACAAGGTTTTGAACCAATGAAGAAGTAAACCAAAGGTCCATAGCGGGTTGAGAGCTTGTGGAAGGCTTGGTGAGGGATACGACTAAGGAGGTGCATATGTCCAATGATTGGCAGGGCTCTGGGGCTTGGAGGGAGGCCAGCGTTGCGACGGATCTTGGCCAAGATGATTTGCACCAGCAGGATGGAGGCTAGGAAGATAAGGAATGGTATTGCATAGTCTTGAATATCAGCGGCCATGGATGATCAATTATGCGGGATTAAGTGATAATGGACTAGTGGGATTAAGGTGGAGATTAAAGAGAGATTAAAGAGAGGTGCTTGTTAGGGACAATATGGTACCGCTTAAAGTGGTGTAATTGACTGATACAAGAAGACGGTTTTGCTTATGCTTGATTGATAATGCTGCTCAACCACTTCATATTAATACGAGTCTAGGCGACAACTATGAAAATGGCGAAATATAAAATATGATCAGCATTATCGTCACACCATCAGTAATATTTACCAACTGATATACTAATAAAAATTGATTTCTATAAAGCTAATCATTGGTAATTAAATCAATAACAAAATTAATGACAAATGCAAAATCACCCATTTAATTTTAACTAATTAATGACATGATTCTATCGGATATGCTTTATATATATAAAGATAGATAAATAATTTTTCCATCAATGGGATATTTCATCAGTGTAATTCATTTTTTATTTTTCTGTGGTGTTGGAACCACAAATCCAAAATTCAAATGACATATTTGGCTATAGCGATCTTGGGATCCCGTCAGCTGTAAAACCTATGTGCTTCATTTCATTCTCTCTAAATCAGTCGATTTGGATGGCCAAAATAACAAAGTTCATTAATTTGCAGTGGTCCTTAATCCTAATTGCTGCATGTGGTCCAAGGAATTAATTATCTCCATTTAATTATATGATGAGATGAGAGCTACATATCTCATGTATTAACCTAATATTTCTGGGTTGGTGGTGCTAGCTAGACAAAAATTCATATGTAGTGCCCTTAATATATTGATGTGGTCCTTGGAAATATTGTTTAATGCATCCGAGGAGAGCTATCATGGCCCTAATGATTCCGCCTTTTTGTTTTAATCACTAGCTTAATATGATTCTTAATACTACGTCCAAAACTAGCGAATCATTTTTGTGTTGTCACGAAAATACAAGTAGTTGGAAGTCCATTTATACATCACATCACCAACTTTTTTTCTTCTGTTTTTTTTTATTGAAGTTTTACTTTGGATGGTTAAAAATAGAATCCTTCTCTTCTACCTAGAAAAATCTCAAATTTTATGCCTATGTAATAACAATGATGATAAAAAAATATTTTTTTATTTGCTTTTGAGTTATGTATTGTTAAATATCTATATTTATATTTTATATTGTTATATTTATCTTAACTTATATCAATTTTATTTTATTTATTTTTTTAATTAAATATATTTTTATCATTGTAAGTTATTTGGATACCGTATTTTTATCAATTTTAAAAGTATTTCTCCACTTACCCCCATTATTTTTACTTTTACGTAATCAATACATTGATGAAATTGGGACCCCATTTTTCATTATTACTCACTAAAATATTAATTTTATTCTTCCCACGATGTGGCACAAGAATCATGGTGTGGCAAGATACATCAACCAGGATTGCTGTGATAAGTGATAACGCATAGTAAAGTTTTGGTCTGCACGTCCATCTCATCGAAATGTGATCTTCAGCATAAACAATTCCAAAATCAGGTTAAGATTAGAATTACACAATTAATCAATTACAATTTGCAGATAGCATCTTACGTTTTACATGGTAATTGCTAAATTAACTTCATTTCATTTTCTCTTAATCAGATGATTTGGATGGCTGATATTTAGTAAAATATTTCGTTGTGGTCCATGGAAATGTATATGTATGACTGAGAGCGACATGCATATCTAATTAACATAATTATTTTTATTGTTAGTTTAATTATAATCATTTAAGGGTTTGAACTTTGAGTGTTAGGGACAACAGCAAGAAAATAATTTCTTGTATGGGTAAATCAAACAAGCTCTGTGAAAAATCAAGGAAAAGATCCCCCAAAACCGATAAGTTCCTTGAAAACGATTTGGTCACCCTTACACCCTACATTTGTATAATTTAGTAAATTCAATCCTATTTAAATAAATTGCATTTTACTATAAAATGAGTATTGGTTAGATTTTAAAAAAAATGTTTAATTAAGAAATAAAAGACTTGAGTTTTCAAAAAAATGAAAATGTGAAAAATAATATATTTGAAAAATAAAATTCTAAGATATAGGCAAAATTCTGAAAATACATATTTACTAAAAGTTCTAATTAAGAAATAAATTATTATAGTTCAAAAGTTCAAAATGTTTAAGAAATATTTTATTTCTTAATTTCTTTATAAAAAAGATTTAAAACATTTTAATTTTTGAAACACTTTCTAAAATTTTAATTGTTCATAAAATTCGAAATATATTTATATGTTAATATTTAAAAATAATAATTTTTACATTTTATTAAATTTAAAAAGAAAACCAATAACAGAGCTTTTTTGAAAATTTTATTTTTTAATAATATTTATTTATTCATAAAATATTTCCGAGATTTTCTTATGAAAAAAATATTTTTTTTAATTATTAAACATTTCCAAAAAAAATTAATTGATAGTCATCGTACTAAATAAGTTTAATATTATTGGATAAATCTTGCAAACATAGTATAAAAGTTGACAATATTTTTATTCCTTTCTTACAGAGATTTGCCAAATCGACAGAAACACAAGGGCTAGTTTGAAGGGTGTTTCCAAAACTCAATCGAACGTGTGAGAAACGAACACTCGCCCACGAGGCTTCAATGCATGGCATTAAACCTTAGTGGGATCAAAGCGAGTTGTGGGGTAGCAAGCAAGAGGAAGTGCCCTTGATCCTGAATACCCTGTCATTGTGGTATCAATTTTGTCAGCATCTTTCAATTCCCAATCGAAGCATTGCACTAGCATTCCTATCGTTGAGAGAGTGACAACTAACCCATGAGAGGCACCAACACATGCTCTCCTTCCACTCCCAAATGGAAGGTAATGAAAATCTTGATCACCCTTGAAGTCCAACGTTGGATGATTATCAACACCGTCCGTCGATTTGGCCGATAAGAACCTCTCCGGCATGAACTCATCTGGCTTGTCCCACGTATTTGAGTCACGCATTATGGCATACGCATTGATGAGGATTCTACTACCAGCTTTAATGTCATAACCATTGATCTTAGTATCTACGTTGCATTGCCTTGCCCGCAACGTTCCTATAGGACTTAACCTTAGGGTTTCCTTCACAACTGCTTGTAAGAAAGGAAGATTTGGGACGTCTGATTCCTTGACTAGCCTGTTATCAGACCCTACATTCAAGTGAATTTCCTCCCTGAGCTTCGTAAATACAGTGGGGTTCTGTATTAACTCTGTAATGGCAGATTGCATAGCTGTTGCAGTAGTTTCCACGCCCGCAAAAAATATTTCCTGTACAAAGAAAATAATTCATAGCTAGAGTTAATACGTTTTGAATTACTATACAAGTGAACTTCATTAGTTTCATATGAATATTGATAGTTACATTAATTTGATGATCAATAATATCTAAGATAGTTAGGACAGAGAGTACATGTACTCTTCTTGTCTTCTATTTAATTAGCATTTAATTATTTTTTTATGATTAAAAAAAAAGATGGGATATTTAAGACAATGTCTTTTTTGTTTTCAAAAATAAAACGAAAAAATCACTCCAAAACGATCTCCAATTAAACATATTTTCAGTTCTTCTATATTTATTATTTTTATTATAATACATTAACCAAACACATTTATTCACTTAAGAATCACAAATTAACTCATAACTTGAAATCATGCTACTTGCAGGAGACTATTACTGACTATATTCGGAATAAAAATTAGATAGGAAAGTGCAAAAAAAAACTAATAATAACAAAACTCTGCACTCAGCGAAACCATTAAGATTAAAGAACTCACCAGGAAGAATTTTTTTATATGCCTCCTTGTTAACTTCAATTCAGAATTTGTGTCTTTATAAGTCTCCATTAAAATGTCCATCACGTCTTTCTCCCCTTCGTCACCTGTACCGTCGATCAACTCAACCTTCTCTTCATATTTCTTCATCAGCTGCTCCATTAGCTGGTCATACTTCCAAGTCGCTGAAACAAGCCCTTTCCCTTTTCCTAAAAAGTCAAATCTGCTTAAAGGACCAAAAACTCCATTGAAACTAAACTTTGCTGCATTTTTCATTATATCCCCTACCGCCTTCCTTATTTCTATAGGTAAGTTAGGTTTTTCCATGCATCTCTTGCCAATTGCCATTCTACAAATTATATTACTCGAGAAGACTGAAAGCTCCTCGCCTAAATCACATGGCTTCCCCTCTCTTGACTTTTCCACCAGTGATTTTAGAAGCTTCAACGTCTCTTGCTCTCGGATATGGATGAATCGATCCAGTTGCGTGCCAGCGAATAGTTTGGTCATGCATAGCTTCTTCATGAACCGCCAATATGTGCCATACTCGGCATTGAAGAAAGTATATCCATCATAAATGTCAAATCTTGAGAGGCCAAAAGCGAGTGTATACTTAGAGGAAAAATCAACATCATGGATTTTCATTATCTCCTTGGCTGTTTTGGCATCGGACACAACAAAAATAGGTGTTGATCCAAAACGTATTAGCATGAGGGATCCATATTGGCTAGCAAGTGTTTTGAGCGAGCTTGGTAGCCTTGAGCTTAAAAGGTGAAGATGGCCAATGATGGGTAGGGCTGGAGGGCTTGGTGGGTGGCGAGTCTTGGTGCAGAAGCTGGTGCATGTTTTGATAAAGAGTTGCACCACAAGGATAATGGCGATCCAACTGCTGCCAAGGTAGCAATAATATGCAAAACCGCGATCATCAGTGGCCATGTGCAGCAAGTTTTACATTTACACAAATGGAAGAGGTTTTTATTGTGATTTTCAATCTAGTGCTTAGGATTGTAGGCTTGGGAACATATACAATTGCTTGCATGAATTCTTTCGTCTACGAACCCCCAATTCAAACCATTGAACTTTTACTATGTATAATATTGATAAACTTCCATGATTATATTAATTAGGTTACTAATTACTTGCAAGTGTAGCACATGCTCACATGCATTAACGCACTTCAAGAAGCAAAGACTTATCAACTATATTTTTGCCAATATCATTGCATTTTTTTCCTAGTAGGTTGCACATAATCTTTATATAAAATATTAAAAAATAATATAAATTATATCATAAAATATTACTTAATAGTTTAAGTTATTAAATTAAATTGGTTTTTTAATATAATATTAGAGTTTTGATGGCTAAACGATCGCGAGTTTAAATCTCTTTGATAAAAATTAAACACAAGATAAAATGAATTTGTATAAATTTCAAGCTCAAAGAACTTTCACTTAAGATGATATATTAAAGAAAAATATAAATTATATCTTGAAATCTCACCTAATATTTTAAGTTATTATGTTAAATTGATTCTTTTATATAAAACAATATGATATAGTTGATGCATTTTCATTATTTTATGTTAATCATCAAGATCCCTCGTTATTATATAAGAAATTTAAATTTAGGTATATAAAAGTGTGTTAATAATTTTTTTAAGTGTTTATTTTTGGAAATACATCAAAATAATATTTTTTTATTTTTAAAAAATTATTTTTGATATTAATATATTAAACAATCTAAAAACACCAAATAAAATTAATTTGAAGTAAATAAAAAAATTAAAATGCAAAAATAATCAAGATATAAACGCAACTTAGAAAACTCAAAAATCCACGTGTTAATGGTTCCATATAGTTATCGAGATTCGAATAGGCGTTGACTAGCTAGATACAAGCCAGGCTTGTAGCTAGCTTTGACTTTACATCAACGCCATTGACTTGAAGTGTTTGTGAACTGCAGCTAGCCTTATGGATTTGCTTGACCAGGTTAATTTGCCAAAGCCATATAGCATGGGTTGATAATTAAACTGCCGATTCAATAATTTTGCTTGCAAAAAGGAGTTCTTAATACAATGTTCTTAACAATGAGATCAGGTCAACGTAATCAGCAATTAAATCATCAACGGAAGTGTTGTTGGCACATCCTTATTTTTATTCTCTCAAAATGACGAAACGATCCTCAATTGTATTATCAATATAATATAAAAGGCTCTAAAAGGCATGGATATTTTAACGTGGCAATCCAATGAAAATCACCCTTCAGAAACAAAATCAAATGAGGGGTATTTTTATAATTTTACAGGATTCCATCGGTACCCGTTACATTTAAAGGAGGCAATTCTGTATTGCTTATAATGCACAGTAAAATGGTTATTCTACCCTTATATTTTTTAATTTTTTAAACATAGTAAAATGATTTTAAAAGTAATTTTTTATTTAGCTTACATTTACGGGCGTTGTTGTATTTTCATTTGGGTATTTTGTCGGTTTGATAGAGAGGAAATTTTATAATTTTAGAAATATAAATATTATTTTTAAAAAAATTAATTAGTGTATTAATTGCACACATCAAGGTATGGGTGGTTATTGTGTTTTTTGAACCACGTGTCCACCAGCTAAACACCGACTTTAAAGATATTAATAACCCTTTTTTATTCCTGAACAACATTTGGCTCCAGTGTCCTCTTTTTTCTTGCTTGCTTTCTCTCTTCTGTAAATTTTTAAAAAATTTAGTTTTTTTTGGTTTTTTTAATTTAGTTTTTTATTATTATTTGTTTTATTTAAAATAATTCATAAAATTGAGTGTTTTTTTTTCATTTTATTTTTTAATTTATAGAAAAAAAATACTTTGCAGTAATTATATATTAATTTGGAATTGTACCAAGCATTATGGATATCAACATGAGAAATAAAGAAAGAAAAACAGGAAAGAATAAAAATTAATATGTGAAAATACATTTTCTGTGGAATTATATATAATTATTTTTCTTATATCTATCTCGATCTTATTGATTAAGTATTGGTAGGTAGAGTTTCAATATCATTAAATTTTACAACAACAATAACAAAAAATAAAAAGGAAAAAGAAGAAGAAAAAGATAGATATAAGACAAATGAAGGTGTGCCCAAGGTATAATACACATACATTAATTTATTTCAATACATATTTCAAATCATAACTTTGTCCCAGGTACTGATTGAGGGAAGTGGTTGCATGTTCCTAAAACAGCCAAACCTAAGGACTTTCAAAGAACATATATAGGCACACCTTACTAAACAAAGAAGTAAAAGATCGATCGATGAGAGTTCCATGGTGGCTCTCCTAACATGCGTTCGTGAGCTTGATAGGGTAGCACACGAGTGGATGAGCCATTTCTGCTGCAAAACCAGGTCCTAGGGTTAAATCCACCTCCTTCCCATCCTTGATTTTCCAATCAAAGCACTGAACCAAGGCCCCTACTGCAGCATGCATGATCATCATAGCAAGGGATGCACCAGGGCATCCTCTTCTTCCACTCCCAAATGGAAGGAACCGGAAATTTTGACCCTTGAATTCCATCTGATGCTCGCCAATTTTCTCCTCGGAGCTCTCCAAAAACCTTTCAGGCATGAATTCTTCAGGATTAGCCCACGATTCCTGGTCCCTCATGACTGCATAGACGTTGACAAGAACTCTTGTCTTGGCCTTAATGACAAAGTCGTTGACCTTGCAATCTTCAGCGCATTCTCTGATGATTAAGGGTGCTGAAGGGTGAAGTCTTAGTGTTTCTCTAATGACTGCTTTAAGGTAAGGGAGGTTTGGGACATCTGAATCCTTAACAAGTCTATTAGGCCCAACAACTGTATTGATCTCATCTCTAAGCCTCTTGAATGCCTTGGGATTGTTGATGAGCTCTGCCATGGCCCATTGCATGGCTGCCGCTGATGTGTCTGTCCCGGCAAAGAATAAGTCCTAATTAAGCACATATTATAGATGTTAGCGATGCCAGTAATTGAAGAAATATGCAAGAGATCCACATGTATTAATTTGTAGAAGGTAAAGAGAAGGAACTTACAAGCAAGAAGGACTTTATGTCATTTTTAGATAATTTAATTTCAGCTGTTGGATCATTGTATATCTCCAACAATATGTCCATCAAATCCTCCCTCTCCCCTTCCTCGACACCTTTATTTTCCTTCTCTTCATGCTCCTTGAGTATCCTCTCCACTATCCTATCATAGGCTTGTAGTGCACCAACTAGCTTTTTCCCATTCCCAGAGAAGTCAAAAATCCTGAAAGGACCCAAAACATCCCCTAAACTTAACTTCCCTGCAAGATGTAAACATGTCTTAACCAACCGCTCAATCTGATCAGCATCATTATCACTGCCTGAGCATCGCGTGCTCATTGTCATCCTACATATAGTATTGTTTGTGAGGATTGTAAACTCACTACTCAAATCACACAATTTCCCTTCCCTAGCACACCCCATCACCGATTCGACAAGCTTGACCTTCTCTTCATCAAGGATGTCGGTGAATTTCTTAAGTTGAGGGACAGAAAGTAGCCTTGTCATGCATAGTTTTTTCATGAACCGCCAATAATCACCATATTGGGCAGTGACGAATCTTGATCCTCTATAAATGAAGTATTCGGAGGAGCCAAATTCAGGCCTAGAGGAAAAATTGAGATCTTGGGTCTTAAATATTTCTTTGGCCACCACAGCATTAGAAGCAACAACACATGTTGATGCCCCTAGACGGATGTGCATTAGTGGACCATAGCGAACGGCAAGGGTTTGGAAAGATTTTGCAAGGACCGACCCAATTAGGTGGAGGTGGCCAATGAAAGGTAGAGCTGGCGGGCTCGGTGGGAGGTTGTTTTGACTACGGGATCTTAAGAATGTTTTGATGAAGAAGTGTGCTAGTAGCGCAGTGACAAACCAAAGAAGGAAAAGGTGGTAGTAGAACATATCAGTTGTAGCCATAGCTAGTTTGGATTGAGGTTTTCTCTTGGGTTTTACACTTGTAAGTAATGAAAGTTTATGAGGTGCTTTTATAGAGAAATTGCATGCACTTTACTCTTATATAGAGAAATTACACTTGAAAGTAAATTGCATGCACCTTACTCTTTATAATTGATTTGTACGGGGGATAAATAGTATAGATTGTTTCAACATTTTATTTTTATTTTGATGGGTAAAAGAAGTTTTAAAAAAAATTATCAAAATAATATTTTTTATTATTTTCAAAGTCAATACATTAAAATTATCCAAAAACATTAAAAAATTAATTTAAAACAAAAAAAATATCAAAATTTTTAAGAAGTATAATTACACCGTTTTCGAACACGGTGTTTAAAAGGAATATACCATGTCAATACTGCCTCCATCATGTCAATAATAACTCCATAAATATCATTTTCAGGACAGGGGAAGGATGGGATGGCTTGAAAATTAAATATGGGATCGCTATCTCGGGTTTTGATAAAAATATGGGATTTGTTATACCAAAATCTGATTGCAAAATCTTTATTTGGAATTCGTTGCCCTTTGCACATTATTGAGGGTGGCATGATTATCCTGATACATTTTGTGGTCCAGTTTCCCATCGTAAGGACAATTTGTGGTCCGCTTTTCTTATTATGGACATTAATCTTTGTCATTATCTTCGGTGATAATCCTCCACGATGACTGGCCACTTATTAAATCTTGATTATTCTCTTAATGGTTGGCCGGTTAATGAAAAAATAATTTAGACAACACTTCATTTGTCAGAGCAGATTTCGAAAATTAGAGAGGTGACTGAAAAGTTTGGGCAATGATTCTTTTCTTCAAAAACTTATTTCCAGCCTACTTTTATACCTGGAATCTTTCAACTCTGGAATGTCAATCGGAGATGGGTCTCTTGTCGATAGGGGCCCGTAAAGAATGGCCCAAGAAGCAGCCCACTATACGAGCTTAACATAACATGTAACTAGAACAAGGCAAAACCACATTTATTGGACTTCATCCATCTACAAATTACCACAAAATGATAGAATTCAACTGGTCAGAACTGTTTCAATATGACAATAGGAAGTAATAGATCATAGGCAAAAGACAGGAGTGCTATACCTGGTATTCTAACCTATGTACATCAGTCAAAACAAATACGTAGCCCTTGTCCTACATACCTTCAAACGAATGAAGGAACAACAGTAAAACCTTCATGAGAATGAAGGAAACGCTGGTGAAAGATTGCTGCTGGGCAATCTTTCACTAGCAAAATTGAAATCTAAGACTCACTGAAAAGATATCACAAGAAGATGATCAATCTTGATGCACAAGGATATCACCAGAAGATGATCAATCTCGATGCACAATGATATAACCAGACGATGATCAAAGTCACTGCACAGGTTGTCACCGAAGGTAGTGACTGTATTCCTCCTGTTGGTTTACCATAGAATACTGTGGAAATATCATCAGAAGATGAACAGTCACCGCATTGACATAAGAGTTCGAACTCTTTTCTCTCTCTCAGCCTTCCTAGCACTAGGAGTCCTCTTCATTTTTCGCAACTCCTCCATCACTACTTTCTCAACTGTGTCAATTGAGTTCAGGAGTTTCTTCTGGGGTGTTAGAGAGTCTGGATCACCAGAGGCTTGGTTTGTAATATGCTGCAAAATTTCCGGCACTTTACCAATGGTAGAAGAACAGCCCTTGACCGCAGTAGTTGGTTTTGGGGACATAATCCTGTTGCTGTGCTCGAGATGAGCAACTGGTGTTGCTTCAGAAGAGTCATGATTCATTCGGACTTGGCTCCTGATTTCTAGGCCATCACTTCCTTCCAAGCGTTCCCTTCTCCTTTCAATGGCCTGATCAAAGAATTTCCCCAACATTAGTTGAACAGGAAAATAAGCAAAAACCAAAAACCATGAACTCTGTTTCAGCAACATTCCCACCTTACTTGAACCATAACAGGTCAATAAAGGTTCCCAGTTGAAGCCTCTGAGATTAGAGAATGAATTGGCCTTTTGTCAACAAGGCAATGAATTATTTGACACCCCATTTAACGTGGACACTCGAGTTGGACAATGGCGATTTTTATTCAAAACCAGTAAGATTCTGTTCTTTGACCAATGTGACACAACACGCATGCGAATTGATCTAAAAACCTAGGACACAGACTTGAGAGCAACCCATCCCCTCGCAGTGACAGGGAGAATAGAGACCCCCACACACATTTCTCTTCACTCTGCAGACTGAAATGAAACCATGTAGAACATGCAGAAGCTTATCCAGCAGTCTGTTCCACTCGGTACTCAATACACACCAGATATCATAGCATTGATTGTTTTGAAAGAAAACCGGCACAAATCTTTTCCTCCATTTCATGCAATGACCGAGGTTTCTTGAAAATTCAATTACATGAAAGCCATATATTCTATATTCCTCGGAATCAAAACTAGAAAGGCAGCCTGAATATAAGAAAAGCAAATCCGTAGTAGCAATGTTGTCAAGAATGATCCATGCACTTCAACATCGCTGCTATTTTGAAACCAAACTTTCACAATTAAATTATAACCAATCAACACGAAAAAAAAAATTACCCTAACAACAGTAGTGACATCACGAAGAGGAGTCCTAGGGTACCAGGCAGGTAACACACTATTTGATCCACGACCCCTTCCTCTTCGGGCACTCCCAGGTGGAGGAATATTTTCTCTGCCCAATGGAGTCCGGCCACCTCGGCCCCTTGGAGTGCCCAAGCCACCTCTTCCACGCACAGTAATGGTACCCGCACCCACTGTTTGAGTTCTTGTTGCTGCGTTTAGTCTAGGAGAACCAAACAGCGCCATGTCAAGCTCTGGCTGGTCTTGATAGACACCAAGAATCCTTGATTGTCTTCGAGCAGCAAAGATTGCAGCTATGTCTACTGGGCTTGACAATCTATCTCTTGATAGCGGCATTTTCAACTGAGAAAATTTGACAAAGCTTCTGTTAGATTGACTAGTAAAATAGAAGATTACACAAGTTTAATTTACAAAAGAGAAACTGAGTTTGATTCTTCAAAGATAACAGAGATCTCGGATTTGTGCATAGAGAACCCACTTACTTTCCATGAAAATGTAAAGATACAAGAGAAAATGTAGGTTTTCTTGGAAAAATAACAAGAGAATAATCAAACACGGTTTTGTTACATTGATCATTGAAGAGAGATGCAAAATCATTTACTGGATACAATAAAGAACCTAAGCCTAAGGTTTACATTTATCATTTCAAGAAAATCAATAATCTGGGGTAACTATAAAACCCCCTCTCCTATTCTCAGAAAATAAAACTTTCCAGGAAAATTAGGGATTCTTTCACCGCAAACGAAACAAAAAATAAAAGAAACAGAGATCTCCCACATTTTCCCGGTAAACCTCCCATTTCCTAAGAGAGTTCCCAGTTTATCATCATTCAGACCCAAATTCAATTTATTTCATGAAACAAGAAAGCTCCAGCGACACACTCGAGGAAATAACATTGTCTTAAAATCCATACCCCTGATTTTAAAAGAAGAATAAGAATCCAAAGAAACCAGGATAAAAGAAATTAACATGTAAAAGAACAAAACGAGAACCAGATTTTTTTCTGCTATAAAATGATAAATCTCCATCAACCCAGATAACAAAATAACATTTCAATGGAACCCAAATGAAAGAACAGAGAAATGAGAAGAGTTTCTTCTTTGCTTGGTTGTCACCTTTGATAGACAAGAAACACTAGGGTTTCGGTGCTTCTTTTTTATGAGGGAAGAGGGGCTGTGTTAGGTATCTCTGCAAGTGTAAGGAAGAAGAGAGAGAGCTTTGTTAGCGAGAGAAGAGATATTGGCAAATTCTTTTGAAATGAAATATAGGCGGTCTTATAGCTGGTGAAATTTTTCTGCTTCTAAAACTTTTCAGGCACGTGTTTCTCAAATTTTGAAATTAGTCCACCGGCGGGATAGTTGCAGTTACGTTTCTGCCCCTAAATTTGGGCTTCGTTATTGAGCCATGACTGAAGGGATGGTTTTTGGGTCAAACTAAATTGTGAGCCCACACAAATGTGAAACTTGTGATCAAATGACATATTACTTTTACAAAAATATAACATATATGAATTATTTTTATAATAGATCATATATTTTTATTAGAAAACAAAAAAAAATCATTACATATCTAATTATTTTTCATAATTTATATGTTACATAAACATATATTCCATAAAGATGCTTTTAAATGCTTTTAAAAGTGAAAACTTATTAAATTTATATTTTTTTATTGGTTTATAATATTTTAAATGTGTTGATATAAAAAGATAAAAAATATTTTATTTTAATATATTTTTAAATAAAAAATTATTTTAAAAAATAGCATGTATCTCAAACACTCCAAATAATAACCTTGTGGGTATGATATTATACATTGTTATAGAATATTTTACAAATATTTTTCTTAAACATACTATACTGCGAATAACATAGTGTTTTTATCATTTTATTTTAAAAAGCTTACATGTCAAATTATATTTGTAATGGAACCATTTTGGTATTTTAAAATTAATTTAGGAACAAGAGGGCATTTTACTTTTTAATTACATAGTAAAATAACATAAATACTTTTAAAAGTAAAAAATTGCTATGCTTTCATAAAGGGTTTTTTTTATTTATTTTCATATCAGAATGTATAGTAAAATAACTTATTTATTCTTGTAAAAAAATTTAATTGACATTAGGCATGTTTTCATTTTTTTTCTCGTAGTAAAAAAACATAATTGCATGTAAAGTTAGAGGGTATATATATCATTATGCTACTAGTTTTCTATTTATTAATTGTTTAAATTAGAAACAATTTAGTCCTTTAGTAAATAAAAAGTATCTAGAAAAAACCATGTTAATATGTATATCAATCACTTCATTATTTTCGAGTGGCATGTGAGACTAATTTTAGTAACAAAAAAGATTGATTTAAGGTGACATTTGATTCATCTCGATATTTACTTCGTAACCCAATAAAACGTGCACTGAAAAGATTTTTTATTCGGTGTAGATAATATTCTTTTTTTTGTATTACTTAATGATTTTACTCTACCCTTAAATTTTTCAAATCAACCACTAAACTTCTCTTTATTTTTTATTTGATCTTTATTTTTTTAATTATTATTTATTTTATTTGAAATAATTTATTAAATTAGAATTTTGCTTCAATTTCATTCTCGTTTAATTTTGTATTGTATTAAATTTGATCTTCATTATTTTAATTGTTATTTATGTAATCTAAGAAAGTTTTCAGAGTTGAATTTCTTTTTTTTTTTTGCCATTTCACCCTCTCTCTTTTTTCCTATTAGATTTTATCCTCATTCTTTTCATTATTATTTTTTTAAAAAAAAATTATATAACTTTTTTTAACTCAATTTTATCTTTTAATATTTAATTAGTTTAAATTTAAATTTCTTGATTAAATCTCTGTCCAAGGTTTCACAAGTTATAATTTTTTTAAATTAACCTAGCTTTAGGAAGTTCATTTTGGATTGTTTAGTTTTTTTTTCTAGTTAATATTTTTTTAATTTTACCTTTCAATATTTATTTAATTAAATATTAGGATTTTTTTTTGTTTTTCATGTCGTTTATTTTATTTATTTAATTGAATTATCTTAAATCTTTTAATTTATTTTTATTTGTTAATTGTTTTTAAAATAACATTTTTTTCATTCAACTTTTTTTGATGTCATTATGCAAATTTTTATAATGAGGTTTGATTTTTCTCAATAAAATCTTTTGGTGGTGGACAATGTTCACAATGATGTTGAATCTTCAGTGTTCTTTTCTTTTTCTTTTTTTTTTATTCCAAGTATGATATTAATGGCTCCTTTTTATTTAATTGTTGTCAAGTGGTTTTTTCTAATTCATTCACTATCATTACCTATGATTTAAATTAAATTAATAAATGTTATTGAATCCATTAAAGTTCACGATTCATTTATCATTTTTTTTTTAAAAATAATATCATTACTTGAGCATCTCTTTCATAATTTAAAAAAAAAAATAGACTATGGAGATCACCACTCTATTTAGATACTACTAGCATATTGGCTCATATTTTGCAATAGGTTAATAAAAATTTTAAATAAATATCAAAAGCATAAAAAATATTTTAAACCTCTTGAATCTGACAGCTATAACAAATTTAAATGACTTGGATCTGACAATTATGCCAAACTCAAGAGATATGGTCCAATGATTATATCAGATCCAAGTTACTTAGGTTGATGTACTTTTCTTGGTCTAGCATTTCTTTCCAAACCAAAATCACTTGGGTCTTGCAGGGACATCCCTGTCAGGCCCTAGTTCTTGGGATGTGGCCCTAGTTCTTGGGGGTGTGGTTGTGTCAACCCAAGTATAACCTTATTTTTATGTTTTTAATGGTAATAATATTTTTTTAATAATTATATAAATTATATTATTAATAATAAAAAGAATAACAACAACAATAATAATTTTTAATTTTACTATTCATATCAAATCTATGATTTTTTAATAATAATAATATTTTTTAAAATTTTTAAATAATAATAATAATAATAATAATAATAATAAATATGCATGATCCAAGTTTTTATAGTTTTACCCTTCAAATCAAATATGTGGTTTTTCTTCAATAATAATATTTTTTTTTCAAATTTAATAATAATAATAATAATAATAAAACCATGAAATAACATCCTCTTCCAAACCCAAATAATTTGAATCCAATATCCTTATCAAGCCCTACTTAATAGGATTTGAATGCGCCACATCTAAGCTTCTCCAGTTTAACTGAACTAGATCTAAAAACTTTAGTTCTAGTAATTCTTGCCTGATGTAATATGTTCAGAACAAATAAATATAAGATAATTATGCATTTTAATTATTAAAATAAAAAAAAAAACATAAACATGAATAACAACAAAAACATCTCATAAAAATATATAAAAAATAAAAATAAAACTATTATTATAATGCATGATAAAACATCACTTGATTTACAATAATTTCTCGGTATCATTTAACTTTTGTTATAATTAGGATATCCACTTTCTGAAGAATACATGTAGCATTGTTCCGATAAATGGAGACTAAAATAGACAGCATTCCAAAAATCAAACAAATTTCCAAGTTGGAAACTAGAATTACATGCAACAACCCTTCTTTTCAGAATTCTGCGCTTGTGAAGGAACCAAAATCCTAGTTCCCTTGAAGACACCTGGATTTCCATCCGACTCATCATTGCCTGCAAGAGTTTTCTTGCTGATTATCCTATATATTTCTGTCAGCACTGTCCAAAAGGCAGTTTCAACATTGGTGGCCTCCAGTGCTGATGTCTCCATAAAGAAGAGATTCTCTCTCTGAGCAAACTCCTCAGCATCTTCTGTTGGAACTGCTCGAAGACTTCCCAGGTCACACTTGTTGCCAATGAGCATGATGATAATGCTCTTATCAGCATGACCCCTCAGTTCCTCCAGCCATCTGGCCAAGTGATCGAATGACTGACGCTTGGTCATGTCGTAAACTAACATCGCACCAACTGCTCCCCTGTAGTATGCACTCGTCACTGCCCTGTACCTGACAGGAGAAGAAACAGTTCACACACAAATTCAGATTTAAGCGTACATCGTCTTAACTTTCAACGAACATAATGGAAGAGCTCTCAGTTAGCAAACTGCCAGTGTTAGGCCTAAATCAGGGTTAAGGTCGAGGTCAATAGAGACATGGATACACAATCAGAAGCAAACAAACAGTTAAAGCAGGCAGTCAAGCTTTTCACTTTTAGTATTAGTGGGCATAACAAACCATGCTCAGATAACGGGATTCCGGATTGCTTCAAATTAAATGAGAGAAAGTTCCTCGATATGTAATAAACAAGGCCATAGGTCTTGCAGAACTGTTGATTTCTTACTGTTTAACAAGTGGGTTCAGTGTCAATACCATACAAATAAAAAGATCAGACTTTGTTTCAAGATTAGGAACTTTTAAAGCATCAATTGTTTCCTGAAAGTTGGGTGAAAGAGATTCAAGTGAAAAGGACAGAAACAAAAGAATTAAGATGTTTATCAAGGCTGTGTTGATGAAGATATTTGGAGAGTCGCATAGAATGTCGTGTGTGCATGATTAGATTCTGTTAAACAAGGGACAATGCAGAAGGAATAACAAAAACAGGTCCTGAGAAATAATGACAGAGATGTAGAAAACTCCAGACAGTTGAACTTATACATCCACAGAAGCCATGCCAATGCGAGTTCCATATTGCCATAATAGCAAGTGTTCAAGAAATCTGAAATGTAAGATCTATATTTTTTCTTCCATGCGAAAGCCAGATCATAAATTTTCAAGCTTAGCAACTTGTGAAGTAAGAATTGAGTGTCGTTTGTTGAGGGGGCGAGCCGCATGGTCCTCCATGACACTTCATTTATCTGCATCTTGAATCTGTAGCCTAATGGCTACTGAGTTTGGATTACTATAAGAGGAAGAAAACGGAAGTATGGTACTGCATTTGATTCCAAACCAACCTTCAAGCAGGTGCAAACTAAATAGAAGCAGGACACAGCAAGGAGAAAGGTGGCATACAAAAAAGAAAAACGGTTTAAAACAGAAAAGGGAATGGTGAAATGGTCATCCTCTAACAAGCTTCCCTCATTAAGCAGCATCACCCACATATGTTCCTGTGTTTACATGTGAAATCGAAAGGAAAAGGAATTTGCTTCGAGTTTTGATAGTGAAAACAGTAGAAGGAACCGAATCCCAAAAGAATGAATGTCAAAATTTGAGAAAGAGAAAAGGTGATTCTTGTTCATATAAAGCAACCATTTGAATCTTAATGAATATTTGTCTCGGTTCTTTGTCTCCAACCAAACCTTATGCATGCTCTTCATTTTCAGACTATCAGGAACAGGAATTCATGAAATCCCTCGTTTTTTATTTCTTCAATTGTAAGCTCATTCACTCGATCCACCATAGCATTATCTATGTTAGACTTGAACATATTGAAGCACATAAATATTTTCCAATCTGATTTTTAATCTTCAAATATATAATACTCAAGCACGTATCGCAAGTGACCTAATATGAATCACAACAAAATTTCGAAAGAAAGTGTCCAAAAAGTAAAAGCATACCTTTCTTGGCCAGCAGTGTCCCAAATCTGTGCTTTGACCGTCTTGTTATCCATAGCAAGCGTTTTTGTCTGGAATTCAACCCCAATGGTGGCTTTAGAATCAGCATTGAATTCATTTCTTGCGAACCTTGCAAGAAACTGTGATTTTCCAACTGCTGAATCTCCAATTAGCACAATTTTGAAAACATAATCAATCTTTTGATTGTAATCTATATAATTCGACATTTTCAAATCCAAAATTAAATCCCACTAGATTCCCTCCTCAAAAATATATAAAACCATGCAGCAAAAAAAAGATAGAACCTGTTGTCAAAACATCATTATTTGTCCATGCATTAAAATCAATAGGAAGCTTTAAAAAAAGATCAAATCATGGCTAGCAAAAGGGTAAAATGGGAATGATAGGTGGATGATGAAGCAGAAATGGGAATTGGAATTGAGGGTTAGGGTTAGGGTTTGAGAGGGAAAAAAATGGAGTTTGGAAATGGTTGGTTTTGATTGTGAAATGGCTTGCGGAAGGGACAAGCGTGCGAGTAAGGATGAGGGAGAGATGGAGGGAAAGACCACCGGCCAGTGCGGGGCCCATTAACGGTTTGTTATGGTAAAGGTTCTTGGTGCATTATAGGATACACAGATAAATCAAGTGGGTAGATCTGGGCCGTCCATTGTGATGAAGTTGATAGGGTCAGCCATGCCATTTTCTTAGGGTGTTTTGGCAATTAACCAGCAGTACACAAAGAATAATATATTATTTATGAAGTCAAAGAAATTTAATATTTTTAATTTAAACTTGGAGATAAAGGAAAGAGAACCAAAATAAAAACCCTATCACTCATGAAACGATTTTAAAAAAAAATGGAGGAGATTTTTTCTATTATAGTTACTAAAAAGAATTATCATAATTAAAAACAATTGAAAGGATAAATAAAATAAAAATTTCAAGATTCTCTATATTGCATGAAAGAAATAATGAAAGAAAGAATTGTCGTGTTGTTTAGAAAACCTTCTAATATTTGAGAAGTATTATGTTTTAATAGAGGTCAGATTTGATTTCAAATGTCACCTTATTTGGAATTTATACAAATTATTATATTTGCTTGAATCATACTACTTTTTTATTATTATTTTAAGTGACTACAAAAATTTGTAGAATAATTTATCAATAATATTCACATCAATGAAATTACAACAGAATCTTCATTGGCGACTACTAGTTTATAATGATAATCTATTAAATTTTTATGTAAATAAAAAATTTAATATTAAAAAATAATATAAATAATATATTATGATATTATTATCATAAAATAGTTTATATAGTAGGTAAATAAATAGAAAAAACTTTATTTCACGTTAAAAAAAAGTGATTTTGTTGTACTTATAACACAAAATTAATAAATTTATATACTTGAGAGAATATATATATATATATATATATATATATATATATATATATATATATATATATATATATATATATATATTACTTATGCATGACACCTTCTGCTAAGTTTTTTTCATGGACATATTAATCTGAAAAGTTGTGCCTTATAAATATCAATCTAATATTGGTAAAAATCAATTAGAAAACAATATTTTCTTATCCCTATTTGTTTCTCTATAAACTATATATTTACACTTATTATAAACAAAATTGAAATTTTTATAAAACTTATAGAAATTATTATCTATAAATTTAAGTTTTTGTTGTATCTGAAAAGTTTATTGTTTTAACCCTACAATAAATATAATAAGTATAAATAATATTAAAAATGATGATTTTCACGTTTTAAAATCTGTTTGAAATCTATTCGATATTCATATTAACATAACATTTAACTAATAATTTAAACTTTTAAATTGACTAGTATATTTTATATTTTAGACAATAAATTTTAATTTAGCAATTATTATCTCTCGTTTCAAGGGTTTTGACATTTAATAAATTCTTGATCAATCTCCCTTATACTTGATCATGACGATCCATTGTTACTGAACCAATCATAATCTGAGCTATCCACAGGGGAAGAACTTGCTGCAGAACTCTGCCTTGGATAATGAGGAGGCAAATCTGAATGCCTCTGTGGACAATTTACAAGATTAACACCATCCTCTCTTACTCTTGCAGCAAGTTTTCTCTCCAAACACTAGAAAATTCAAAACAGACTTATCCTCGACTCGATCCATTAACAGCATGTGAACTTGGAGCCAGCCAACCTTATAAGGACTGGCTGTTGTGATGATAGTTGTGATTCCTACATGAATTCATTATTAACAAATGCTCTGTCTGTTCTGTTTTCCTCTGTCTATTCTCTAAACTATGAGCTCAGATTACAGCTTTGATGCTTGATAACCTTGAACAAATAATGGTTTTCAGCAGACGAGACCATCATTCAGAACTACCAAAAAATGGTAAGCAACCTTCCCTGTCAGAATCACAGTGAACATTCTATTTACTGATACGAACACTTGCTGATTCTTTAAGATTCATATGGGCATTACGAACACTTTATTTGTTTCATTAACCATGTAATCCAATATGTTAAAATAGCGTTTAGAGTATCCAATTTCACCCAGAATAAACTGCTACAAAGGAGATATTAAACATAAAAGAATATAGCAGAGTACAAAGTGTCTCTAATTGAGAAAGGAAGGTTCAAAGACCAGAAAGATAATCTTCAAAAAGATGACAGCATTGATGTTGTCCACTCAAAGCTACTGCAGCAAGACTAGCGACGTCCCTAAAAGATCACAGTTATCCTGTCCTCATAATACTCGCTGGAGACATGGTCGTTTATTTCAGAAATATCAATACTTTCCATGAGATTGTCCTTCAACTCGAGGAAATATAGCCTCAGAGATTGGACACAAGATTTCAGCTTCCCCGACGAGTCTACCACATGCCACACTTCACGAGGTTAGGATTCAACAGAAGGATCTCAGCACACTCTGCAAAGCACATGATGGATTCTTTATTAAAAGCAAACACATTAAACCTGACTACCTTAAGCCGTTGATGTTCTGGGCGGCTAATAAACTCCATGATGGAGACAAAGCATACAATCCACAATCACCGCCCAAAATCGACGAACGTAAAGATAAGGGATGTAATGAAGGAGAAGCTTCTATCAAAGACAGGATATAGTGTAGAGGAGTGTCATCATTATCAAATGTTTTCACCGACATCTGCATCTTGTTGCTATTAGGTAGTTTCTGGAAATTTAGGACGCTACCGTATAAAAGTGTCAGCCATTTAGGCTTCAATGTGATAGTCTGCCATTTAGAAAGACAGCTTGAAAGATCAGAAAGATTACCTTCTAATTAATA
Organism: Populus pruinosa; assembly: GCA_026413675.1. Taxonomy (NCBI): domain Eukaryota; kingdom Viridiplantae; phylum Streptophyta; class Magnoliopsida; order Malpighiales; family Salicaceae; genus Populus; species Populus pruinosa. The sequence continues at coordinate 4,277,705 of CM048597.1, read as the reverse complement.
ATTGAAGGCAAAAAGCCCCCTAACATATACTGCAGCGAGACGGGGCTGTTGTCTCGTCCACATAATGCTTATAGGAGACAACGTTTCTTGCAGATATCCCCAGACTTTTGATGTCATTTTCCTCTTGACTCTAGGCATTATAGCCTCAAATTTTCAGCTTCCCCAAACACTGCGAGACTAACATATGTAATACTTCAAACACGGTTCGCGTTGCTTCCATCATTGTCAATCGAGGTAGAATATTGTTGATCGAAGGATCAGCATGTGGTCGTCTACTGTGATCCATGGAACTGCCAACGGGTATGGGAGGTTTCTTTTTGCCAAATCCAAGCAACGGCAACGAAATCAAGTGATCCCATTACCCTCTTTGGATAGAAAATTTATGAGGGTCAAACTGTTCTCTTGTTTTTCAGTGTTGCAATTGCAGCCAGCTGCTGCCTTGTTCCTTGGATCCTTCCTTACGGTAGATTTTTTTGTGACAGATGCCACCATCTTCGAATTTTTTCTTGTTTTCTGTGGGTGTATTCTTTTTCGCTTTTTAGGATGAATTAGATTGGTTACCCATGATGAGGGCTGGACTAAATTTTTTTTAACCTGAAAAAAAATTGAATACCAGATTAAATCTTGATTAACTTGATGAAATGATAAAAAATTAAAGTAATAACAACAAAAAATAAATTTTAAAAATTATTTTTTATTAATAAAGTTAAGTTAACATATAAAATTTATGACTTTGATGTGAGATATATCCGCATTATATATCAATTTTGTATTCCATATCATAAAATTAAGATAATTTAGTAGAAAAATAAATTGATAAAAAATTAAAATATAAAAAATTAAAAGATAAATATAAATTAATATATTTAATAACATAACATAAGTTATTTACATAGTTGTTTTTGTTAAATTTATTAACTAAAATTAATTTATAATAGAAATTGAAACATATAAGATTTATTGAATAAAATTAACAGAAAAAAATTACCATGTAATTTTGAACAAGTTAAAAATATTATAAAAAATAAAAAATTTAATATTTTAAAATAACTTTAATCTATATAAAATATATATAAAAAAATTAAAGATAAATTATACTAATCTCATCAAAAATTAAACACAACCAATACAATTTAAAAAATAATCATTATTCAAAAACAGATAAATAAGTCAAAAATAAATCACAAAAAAGTATTAATTAAAAAATAAACTTAAAACTATTTAAAAATATACCTAACAAAAAAATTAATTAAAAAAAGCATTAAGAAATGCCAAGCCCACGCAATCGGCTGTGCACCTAGATCTGTTATTTTTTGTATTATTTAAAGAGACAAATAACTTTTTTTAAAATAAATAATAAGTAGTTAACATGTTTTGCTCGCTGTGATAAATAACATATCATTTGCTAGCTAAGATTTTAAGTTTTCTTGCAGCAACTAGAAAATCAAGGTTATGAAATTTTTAATCAAAAAACTTATTTTTCAACTCATTTCAACCACAAAACATCCTACAAACATCAAGAAATCAACTTACTAACCTAATAAACCATAAAAAAAGGGATCAAAACACAAAATTGAACAAGAAAAAATATTTCATTCACGATCTAGATCTAATTTTTTAGGCTACATTGAGACTTGATATAACCATCATAAGACTCTCTTCATATAATAGAACTCGTTGATACTAATTTTATCATGTCTTTTGGTTAGGAAAGGTGTTAATAATGAGTTTTTTTCTCTACATCAAAATCTAACGAGCTCTCTCTTTTCTTACAAAAAAGGAATTGAAAAATAAAAAAAATAAAATTTGATATCAAAATAAAATTTTTAAAAATTAAAAGGACTAGTAACCTAAGAGCAAAAAAAATAGGGGTGAAAATGAACATTTAAGATAAATTTCAAAGTCACTAACTATTTCACCTATTTTTCATTACTTTAATAATGTGTTTTTTAATTTAATCATTCTTCCTAAAAAATACACAATTAGATTCTCATTTAGACTCAAAAGAGTTATAAAATTTTAAAGGTTAAATTGATTTTTTTTTTAATCATTGTTTTAGTCTATAATGATTTATAAGATAATAAATAGCATTTATGCCACGGGGAAAAAAAATTGTTTTACTATATATTAACTAATTAGTGGCGAAACTCGACCATTTTTTGAAGGGGGAGAAACCAAAATTTTTGAAAATTTGTATTGATGCGCATTGATTATCAGATTGCTAATTTTTCTAAGATTCTGAATTCATGCATGAAGATTCTCCTATGAATTTGACTATTAAATTACACAGAAAAATAGAATATAACATAAAATAGTAAAATGATATTTTTTTTAGAAAATAAAATCAAAACCTTTTGAGAGTTAAAACTTAAAATTGGAATTAACAATTTAATGTAATATAGTAATACACGACAAAATATAAGGTATAATGACACAATTTTGTAATATAGTAACACACTACAAAAAAATTACACAAAAATTAACAAATAAAAGAGAGAGAGTCCCAAATTAGTTCTTCAGCTTAAAAAATATAAAGATAATTAATTATTTTTATATCTCAAGGATTATTTAAATTTTTTTGAAAAACTAAAAAAAAACTAATTTATAATTTAATTGTTTGTTAACAGTGCAATTTTGTGTTATCAATTGAAGATAGGTTCAAATGAGCTATCAAATTATAACCTCCATCGTAGTTGAGTATTCCAAGAATTTTTTGTTTCAACAGGTCCTTTAAGTATTCCAAAATTTCTAAGTAAGGCTAGAAACTGTATAATCTGTATTATTTTTAAAGTTTAAAAATCAAAGTATATCTTTTTCAAAACTTGTAGTGCATTATCTATATTTGACATTTTTTTATTTCAACTTCTTATCTTTCCATTCTATTTTTCATAAAAAATTAAAATTAATTGGTTTTTAATTAGAATTAAATTGCTAAAAAAAATTGAACATCAAATTAAAAAAATAAAGTTTTTTTTGTAAAGGATGAACAATATACTTCTACACACTAAAATACTCGCGCCTAAAAGTTATATACTTAAAACTTAATAGTACATTGCATAACCACACGTTGTAAAGAAGCTACAGAAATTGTATAAATCGCGAGAGACAAATAATAAGAAATTCAGTTTCATATCACTGCATTTCTCTCTCTCTTTTCTTCTCAATTCTCACTTCATTTTCTTCTTAAATTTTCATTATTAAGAGAAGTTCTTTTAATAAGTTTTGAGAGTGACTAGCAAAACATTTATTATATATCCACACCTTTCATAAAAGCTTCAATAATTACTCTACATGAAACTATATATATAAGTACAATGATAGCATTGTTCGAATCAAATATAACATATGATTAGTTTAAGATAATTTCTTTCGTGATGAGATGAAGAAGTGCTCGAATAAAAACTGATGCATGGAATCTATGGCTTGCTTGAATAGTAGGATGTCGTATGATTTTAACACAGATCATATTTGGACAAACATGAATCCCACCAGGGAATGGACCAACAAGGCAACTTTGCCTCCATTCAGTCACTGTTATCGGTTGACATATATGAGTTTCCATTAAACTGGAAAAGCACCAAAACAACAAAGGCATTGAATCAGTTCAGTTCAGGCTATGCACCAAAGAAGAAAGATTCAACTTGCCTTGTTAATCCACTCCTCCATGTAAGAATTGAAAAATTGAGAGGATTTTTACAGACAACTATAATCCCCTCTTCATCTCACCTTGTGTGTGATAGACCAAGGACCAAGATACAATGATTGGCATTACTTTCGTCGAATATCAATAAAGATATAACAAGACAGCACAAGGAATTAATGCATTTATCTTTTCATAACAAGGAATTGATGCGTTACAACATGTTCTGTACATTTATGGCTTTTTTTCAGGTATTGTGTAATTGAAAGCATTGTTAGCTTCAGGATCAGAACATGAGGATGGAAATTCCTACCAAACTTTCTACATAAAAAAAAAATATATTTATCTTTGCTTACTGATGCTAAAGATCAACAAGATCTGGTCGTACAGCCCCTTGGATTTCTGTACAGAAGCACCTCAAACAATTCTGTTTTGCACTGGCTTCTGCTTGCTTAAACACTTGCAGTTGGCTCGGTTGTCACTTAGTGTCTGCAAAGGAACATAGATTAGTGAATGACGGATGATATATTAGGAAATAATTCCGTGATTTTTGTTTTTCTCCTCCATACCTTGTACTGTTTCTGAAGGTCTTTAATGTACACTACAGCCAAATCCAACATGTCTGCTGTGTTCGTTTGCTGCCAAAGAGAAAAATGAACAAATAAGATTTCCAAGACAACGTTGAAGCTGAACCGTACGTGGAAATATCCTACCTTGTCCATGTTCGGAACAAGCTCTTGTAGTTTCCTCATTCTTTCACTGATCCGAGTTCTTCTCACCTGAAAAATAGTTTGTGCCATCTAATTATAACTACGATCACTGATTGGACAAATGAAGGTGAAGGTGACTGCAAATATGGTGATATGTGATAGGAGGCTCATTATCTGGATACTAAAAAAGGGAAAGTTTATGGCATGGGATTAAGATAGATCACATACTCTTTCCGCGATACTTCGAGGATGAGTGGCACAACCACGCTTTGCTCTAATTTTACAAGGAACAGAATCTTGGAAATGGAGAAACTTTTCCATGGCAACCATTTCCATTGCAGTCTTTGGCAAACTCAAGCGGTGGGATAATGCATGAGCCCGATTTCCAAGTTCTCCGTTCTAAATTTAAGCAATCACTTGGATTAGAAATTGAGGAATCAACAGTAATGGATAACTTAACACCTAATACACAAATTACCTGAGCATTAGAAAACAAGTTTCCATTTTCTTGCTCTCTTTTCATGCTGCTAAAGTTCTCTGACAAATGCGAATCATTCCAAGAACCATACGGAAACCCGTGACTGCTATAAAATCGACCGTCAACACTGACACTTGTGAGTTTTCCACTGTCAGGGCTGCCTGCCTCCATGCTTTCGCTCCCAATTTCAGAAATCTGTGACAGCAAGCCTAAGGAAGAAGGTACTCTTGATGAGAAGCTAAGTTGACTCTGCAATCTCGGACTTGCTTCTCCATTAGTACCATTCAACCCAGAATAGTTTCCCACTCCTTTTATGGTGGGATAGCCAGCAATTTACTGAGAGGTTTTCTATAAATCTTTCTACCATCTACCACAATAATATATATATATATATAAACACTCGAATTGCATTCTTGAAGATTCTTCAATCATTTAGGGATAATGGAACCTTTCTGGTCATACTAATTCGGAATTAGTAATTCCTAATGCCGAAAAACCATACTTGTTCAACAGAAAAGGAAAAGAAAAAACACACACACACAAACCATTTAGTTGCTTCAATAAAGTGTTATCTTTAGATCAACCTTTTTACGAATCTGATGAAACATTTGAGATTATTTCAACTATCTTCAAAACTCATTACCTCGGATCAATTTCCATAATACAAGCATCTTGTACTAAAATACAGATTCTAAATTAATAGCAATTGATGGTTTGCTACATATACTCTTATCTTCGGAGCAAATGAGCTTCTAAAAACAATACGTTAAAAACACGGGTATCAGAAGCAAACATGTAAATTCATTTCAAAAAATCAACCTCCATAGTAAAAGAAACTACCAACAATACAAATCGCTCAAAAACACATCATTTAGAAATGAGAATAAAAAAAATACCATTTTGAACAGGAAGGTTCCCGAAAAGTCCAGCGGGAGAGCTATTCTGCCTAGCAGGATTTGAATCAACCTTTTCAACTTGCTCATGACGACCCATTGATATTGAACCAATCAAACCATATGAACTATCCATAGCTGAGGAACTTGTAGCTGAACTCTGCCTTGGATAATGAGGAGGCAAGCCTGGATAACTCCGCGGCAAACTTGAATAATTAACAGCTTCCTCTCTCACTCTTGCAGCGGATTTATCCTCAAACTGTTGGAAATTCAAAACAGAATCATTATCGACTCCATTATCAGTGAAATTTGCGAGAAGTGAACTCGGAGCCGAGCGAAATCTCAACGACCCTGAAGTGGAATTGTGACTACTACTCGAATCCATTAACAAATGCTCTGATTTAATTACTCCTGTTTCTTCTTAATATTGTGGGCTCAAGTTAACAGATTTGATGCTGAAGAACCATTTACAAATACCTTAGTAGTAACTACCTTATTAAAGCTGGAAGAAAATTCTGGGAATATTTTAGCATCGCTTTCTTGATAAAATTTTCTGTCAGCTTATTTTTTAAGCAGAGTAAAGATAAGATCGTGAAGAGGAAGCAATCAAGAAAACAAAAGGTTTAAACCCTTTCAAGAGAAGCATTAAAGCTTAATGAGAAGAATGAAAAAAAAACCTCTAGAAAAGGTTTTACTGATTGTGTGCATTTATTGTCAAGTGAAAAGATTGAAAGCGAGAGAGAGAGAGAAGGGAAGGTGAGTTTTTGTGAAAGAAGTGAAAGCACCGAAAGCAAGGAAGATCTTGAGCTTAATGATGAGAGCAGTCGAGAGAGAAGACCGAAAAGGGCAAGAGAGAGGCAAAGGTTTATCTCTCTTCTTTGTTTGCGAGAAAAGGCTATGAAGTACGGAAAGCGATCGATCGATCTAATTTCTCTACCATGCTTTTGTTTCTTTTCCCACATTACCAAAATGCCCTTGCTGTTTTCCAAAATAATACAAATACATATTTAAAATTGTTTTTTTAAATTATGGTAAAATGGTAAAGGCACATTTCGAACTTCCCAAATATACGGTAATCATGAGACAACAAAGTTCGAGAGTATCCAGCATTATTATTTTTAACCCATGCTGTTGAGATTCATGTCTACTTTATTTTATATTATAGTTAATTATAACATATTGAATTAATTTCAATTCATAAAATTTGTTTGAGAAAACAATATCAAATTGTAAAATAAAAAAAAATAAAACTAATAGTAAAGTAAAGAAATCATCATAGTTTAAAGATGCCGCTTGAAAACTGATTTGAAAAGGTTTTGAATAATTGAATTAATTAATTTACGAGCTGTCAGCTCAGTCGAGATCAATATTTTTTTTTTAATTAAGATAATGTTATTACCATCATGTCGTCCATGAATTAATTTTACTGTTCCAGATTAATTGAAAGACAAGGAAGATCTTCACAGTGAGAGAGAGACGGGGAGGATCAAAGGGCGCTGACGGCGTTAAGCCTCGAGAATAGTGGAACCGATACCGTGGATAAGGCATCTTAAGAAAAAACACAAGGGGCAGGAGGCTACAAGATTACTGGCTGATTAAATGCCTCGTCGTCACCGCTAGATACTTTGAGAACAAGATTCATGTCGCATCTGATTCGTGCATTCCGTCTTGTCACTTTCCCTCCGCGCGTGGCTGTGATAACCATCGCAGGCGCCGCCTTTCCATTTCGTCTACACCACCGCTCCTCACATTTACAGACTCCGAGAGCCCGTTTCCGCATGCTTTTTTTCTTTTTTTCCCCTTCCCCTCAAATGCTTTTACTTTTTGAGGATGGTTTTTAAATAATTTATTATATTAACGTTATTTTTTAATTTTAAAAATTATTTCTTAATATTAGTATGTTAAAATGATTTTAAAACATTAAAAATATATTAATTTGAGTTAAATGAAAAAATTAATTTTTTTTAAAAGTGTTTTTAAAATAAAAACAAGTTGGAATCGAAGCTTGAGAATCTTTGTGTGGGGAGAAATAAATAGGAATAATTCCTCATTCTTCGAAATAATCAAGTCCTCATCTTACCAGGGAATCAGTTGTTTTCACGCATCCCAGGAATAGAAAAAAAAAATAAAAAAGAAAAATAGGAAAACAAAGGAGAGGAGAATCTGGGATCGGAGAGTGCATGATTTATTTATTTATTTATTTATTGTTGGTACTAGTACTAGCTTATTGTTAATTGCTAGATACAAGAAGAGATCCCCTTTAACTCAATGATCCTCATTTGTCCCTTGTGGTCCTCCGCTCATCGTGCCTGCCATGGAAGGACCCAAAAAGGGGAAAGAAAAAAAGTCAAAACCAAAATGAGCGAGGGATAGAAGACAATGCGACCACAATCTTAAAGTAAGGTTGTGTGTGTGTGGTGGGTAACAAGTCCACGTGAGAGAGCATTCTCTTCTATGCTTACGTGAATGAATGGAACAGTATTCAGTTTGAGAATATTTGAGATTGAAGTGATTAAGGTTATAATTTAAGATTATAATTTAAAGTATTTTTTATTTAGAGGTACATCAAAAAAATTATTTTATAAAATTTATTTTTAATATTTATATATTAAAAAAATAAAAATAAAAATATAATCTGTACCATGTTTTCAAACATTATCTAAATTTAAAAAAAAAATCAAGAAAATAAAGGAGGAGGTTAGCATAAGGATCTCTTAGGCAAGGTGCTAGACATCTCTTTCCATGTTCTTGGGAGGAGGAGAGAAAGAGCTGGACGTGGGGAATAAAATAACCTGAAAACTAGATAAATTTTATTTAAAATTCACTCATCATGGAAAAATTCTAAGTAAATATATTTTTATTATTTTTTTATGGATCATAAATATAAATTTGTAAATCCTGGTTGTATTTGTCTATTTATTTGGTAATTACTTATATGTCACTCATTACTTTCTTTAGTGTTATAGAATTTTCTATTATTTTCAAGGATTTAAATGTTTTTATCCGTCATATGAAATAAATCCCAGAGGGGGAGAGAGAGTTGGATGTGGGGAATAATAATAAATTGTTTATTTTTACATCTTAAAAGTATTTTTTAAAATAATTTTTTCACCTCAAATCAATTTTTTTTTGTATTTATAAATTGATTTGATGCGCTGACATCAAAAATATTTTTAAAAAAATATAAAAAAAATACTATTTTAATATATTTTTAAATAAAAAATATTTTAAAAATAATCATTATTACACTCCGAAACATCCCTATAAAATAACCCAAAACCTGAATGAATTTTGAAGTGATTCTATTAGCTGCTTCTTGGAATTCCCGTATAGCAAACAAATTCTGAGTAAACATATTTTAATTATTTTTTATAGATGATGGGTTTAAATTTCTACATCCTCCTTGTATTTGTCTATTTCTTCAATAACTATTTGCATGTAAATGGCTGCTCCCTACAACGCCATACAGAATTTTATACTCTCTTCAAGGATTTAAGTGTTTTTATCTGAAAGATTAAACAGATTCCAGTGGTCCTAAAGAATAAATTCGCGTTGGATTATACTGATTTTTCCTCTGAGGCAAGCTAAGTGCAGTGCAGTGCAGTGAAGATTTTTTTAAGAGTTTATGCTAAAATTATCATTTGTGATAGGCTCGGCCTTGATTAACATATTTCCTAGACATCTTTCTTGTTGTTGAGTCCCAGATTATGTCTTATATAGCTTAGACAGATTTGGCTGGGCCAGAACAGTTCTAAGCCTGTGTTTTGGATTTTAGGTGCTCCTTTCGAAAGAGAACAGGCCCATTATATGGTTAGTTACATGTCTTTCAAGCGTTAGGAATTGATATCACGAATGAAGATTCCAAGTGTCGAAGACAAATTAACTATTAATTAACGTATCCTTGAAAGCATTTGCATTGAGTGAAATGCTCTGTACTTTCGCAATTTTTTCGTCTAGGTTTTTTTCCTTCCATCTTGTTACTAAATACTTGAGTATTGAATTTTATAATTTAATTTAATTTAATTTTTATAAAATTATTTAAAATTTATGATTTTGATTTTGATAGATTAGATTAGATTTTTTTTTAATTTTATCTTTTAATACTAGATTGATTAGAAAATTAGTTTTAATTTTTTTTTCACTTTCTTTTCACAAGGTTATTATATTATCATAATTCGGATAGTGAATTTAACTGATTAGCTAGGTTGGTTAAGGGTTTTTGTTCCTTTTTCAATTAAGTATTTTTTTTTTAATTTTATCATTTAACATTAAATTAATAAAAAACTTGACTTTATTTTTTCTATTTTCATGAAGTTATTTTGGTCTCATTATCCAGGTTTAACAAATTAACTAAGGTTGACTCGAAGTATTTTTTGTTTTTTAATTAATTTTTTTAATTTAATCCTTCAACAGGGTTGGTTAGGGATTGTATTTTATTTTTTTATCTTATTTTATTAGAATTATTACAGTTTTATGACTTGGGTCACGAGTCAGCTTAATTGCCTCGGGTTTTTTTGTTCTTTTTTAACTTTTTTTTTTTAAATTTTATTCATCAATATTGGTCTGAATATAAATTAAAATTTATAATTTATTTTGATTTACTTTCTACGAAGATATTTTAGCCTTATGACTCGAGCCATGAGTTTAGTCGGTTAATTTGGGTGTACTTGAATGGTTCTTTCATGTTCTTTTTAATTTATTTTTCTTCAATTTCATGTTCTAACATTAAATTTATTGGGAATTGAACTTCATAATTTGTTTTAATTTTTTTTCTATATGATTATTCAGATCTCATAAATCAAGTATAACAGGTTAACTTGATTAATTTAATTTATATTTTTTTATTTTATCTTTTAATATTAAATCAATTGAGAATATGAATTAATTTTTTTATTTGTTTTTTACATCATCATCATAATTTTATGATCCGAGTTAGAGATTCTGCAAGTTAATCTGAGTTGATCTAAATAAATCTAAATAGATCTAACATGTTGACTTTTCAATATTTTAAAAAAGATGTTATCTTAATTTTTTTATTCAAAATATATGTTTAACAACTATTTTAGATTATTTTTTAATTTGCAAAGTCAATTATATTATATCAAGTCAACCTCCACATAATTATTTTTTTTATTATTTTTTTTATTAGAAAACATGTCAACAACACCTAAATATCCTTTTCTTTTATATATATATATATATATATATATATATATTCAAAAACAAATTCAGGTGGGCAATTATAAAGTGACTACCTATTTTTATATTTATACATTACCTTTTTTTATCATGCTCTGGCTTCAATTACAATTTTTATGAATTTTAAAGAATAATATTTAAATTGTTAGAGATTTTTTGATATTATTATTAAACTTGATATAATAATTTAAATTTGAAAAATCCCAAACCAAATCTTTACTTAACCTAAGGTTTAAATTAAAATGTGTGGGAATTGTAACGAGTGAACTTGTTCATTGAATAAGTTCAAAGAAAAAAAACAAATGAAAAAAAAAATACAAGTCATGTTCATCCTAGTCAACCCATAATATCTGCAATTCAGGATAGAGACTTTACTGGGCATTCTCGACTTCTACTTTTGAATAAGAGATTTTTCAATAAAATCATCAATTTCATCATGTTTAGCTTTAATAGGCTCCTTATTTTGCAAGGCTTACCTTATTAAATTTCTCAAATCACATAAATGTAACAAAAATAATAAATTTAAAATATTTTAAGAATCTCAAATATCTTGTTAAATAAATTTAAAATTATTTATAATTTATACAAAAATCAACTAAGATCAAATATTTTTTTAATTTTAAATAATTATTTCAAACTTAAGTTATTATAAATTATAAACCATCCAAATATCTGGTTTTTAATAATAATTTATATTAATTACCGATAAGAAATCTCACAGGCATTTTTATAAGATTGCTATATATTTAAACATTACCTATTTTTTTTGTAGTAAGATGTTTCAATACTATATTTGTTGTACTATTTTATATAAAAAAATAAAAGGTATAATATTTTATTTATAAAAAAATTTAAAAACTATATAAATAATAAAATATCAATTTTTCTTTTAATATATATATATATATATATATAATTTTCTATACAAAATATTTTTGTTCTATAAACTTCAAATTCATTCATCAAACATTATATTCATTAATTAAATACAAATTTTTATTAATAATAATACATTATACATAAGTAAAATCATTCCCACATGTGATTGAGATTAACAACATAATTAGCTATCCCTGTAAGCCATTCAATAAACCTAACACAATAACTTCCTGCAGAACAATGCCAATTGCCAGCTTCACCATAAAACGCAACTAGATTTTTTTCCTACCTTTTGCCTCTTGACAGAAGGTGTAAGCTGTAAACCTGCACGACAACATACCAGTGTGGAAATACCCTAATCCTATTTTTTTCCTTGTTTTCCCTCTAAGTTGATAATCTCTTGTGCTTCATCTAGATTTGCTATGGACATTTGACTACTGATAAACGTAATCAAGTTTTCCATCTCGGCAGTTTCAAATATCTGCATGCAAAAGAACCACAGCAGGTCACGATGGACAGCGATCACATTCAAAGAGAAAAGTTGCTTGGAATAATCTACCTAACAAGACATCCAGTCCTCTCCAGAACTTGGAGGGGACATCAAATACAAATGGAATATTACATAAGACATACAGAATACATCCAAAGAACAGTACACAGATTTCAGAAGCAAAGTAAGCTTCAGCATCAGCATCAGTCGCAACCGGAAACAAAACTTTATCAGCGGTCTTCCTCTCTTCAATGCAATTTGATGCAGTCAAGATTCTCAGACACAGTTCTCATCCTAGGACGCAATTCAGGATCCAGTTCGGTGCAATTGAGTGCGATATGAAACACTGCAACAACTTGTCTCTCTGCGTTAACCTCACTTAATAGTGCAGGGTCTATAATCTCAGACAAGGGGCGCGCCTCTCGAAACATGTTCCTCACAAGGATATCCAGTCCCTTACCATCATTTTCTGGTCTTGAATCTGGCAGCCAACCAGTTAAAAGCTCCATCAGTACAATTCCAAAAGAGTACACGTCGCATTTCTGAGTGAACTTGCGGCCAGAGACTTGAGCTTCTGGTGCCAAGTAAACATTAGAGGGAGCTGAAATTTTCAAGCCCGTAGCAGAGGAAATGGTTTGGTTCAAATACTGCTTTTTTGATGCTGGAGTAGTGAATTTTGAGCCACTCGATGCAAGACGTGCGAGCCCAAAACTGGAGATGTAAGGCTGGAGTTCATCGTCCAGCAGGATTTTTGTAGATTTTAAGTTGCCATGAACATGCTTTCGAGGGCTGTGCTCATGTATGTACATTAAACCCCTAGCAGTTCCTTGAGCAATTTTCAACCTAGCCGCCCATGACAGCACTGGCAAAGTATTAGAAGGTCCTCCTGCAAAAATTTTAACACCATATGGAGATTCATTACATTGATAATTGAAACCTTCAGGGGCTGTCTTTAACACCATATGGAGACTCACTAATTGAAACAATCAGAGCCTGTCATAAGGTTCTGAGTGAAATAATAGCAACAAATGATCGTTGCAAGCACGATAATACCAGCACTGCAGAGCATATTCTCTTTCATATTTTAAGATGCAAAAAGGAACTTAACATGCATGTGTCAAGAGTATCAGTTAACATGAGAACATTACTCAGTGTACTGAGAAAAATCAGATAACTTAAACGCCAAACACCAATATATAAAAGAACAAAGTTCCATATTTTAAAGTCAAATAGCACCTATGACGCATGATGAATCACAGCAGTACAAACAAAAAGCCTGCCCAGTAGTCCATGGTTTGGATACATGTCACGGAGAAATATCAATAGTGACAAAGATATCGACCTCAGCATTCACCCTCTAGGGCTGTTAAAAAACGTTAGATCTTGTATTTATAGACACAAGCTATGGTAGTTTGTGAGGACCAAACAATACTGAGCATAAGCAAGCGTGGTAGATTGAGAGGGCCACAGCATCAAGAATACGTCCAGAAGCCAATTACCATTTATGGGAAATCAAGAAGACAAATAATTTGAATATTTGAAGGGAAGAAAACGATGAGAATGATGCCCCAGGTGCATCAGAGCAGGAGTTTTTACCGCTTCAAAGAAAAGGAAGGCATTGCAAACTTGAAATATTCCAAAGTTGCTAGTGCTAACTGCTAGGATAATTCCAACGTACATCCCTGAGTATATTCTTGTGGTTGAAACATATTCAAAACTGGGAATGTGACATCAACACGTTCCACAACTGGGACATAACATCAAATTTCCCCCCCCAAAAAAAAAACTAAGTATTTCAATTTCTAATATTTAGTTTCAAGCATTGCCGCAGGTCCTTTTCAGTTGCCAACGAATTTGACCCATTGTTGAATATGTGCTCTTCTTAAAGCACCCATCAAGCATCTCTTAAAACCGAGGTAAACAACATTTGACACAATTTACTAGCTTCAACAGGCTTCACTTCCAATCTCACCACCCAACTTAAAAGACTAAGAAAAACATTTTGTTCATGGAGATTTACGACTCTGAAGTGTGTAAGCAAAGTAATGATATCCAGATATAGCATTAAAAATCGAATGCAAAATCAGTATCTCGAGAAGTTACAGCAGATAAAAGCATAAAACATCTCACAGATGCAATTAACAGTTTGAATTTTCGCATTTTAAAGTATAGTTATCAAATCAAGCTTCGAGGTTTGGTTGTCAAACGATATCATTTTATATAAAAATTAAAAGAAAAATCCTCGGAGTTGACCGAGCTAGGCCTCTCACCCTGGTATGACCGAGCATACCTCCAAACTGGTTCAAAATAAAAACCGGTTAGAGCCAGGCTCAGGATCAGGTCATCTTGGGCTTGTTAATTTTAAAGTTCTTTATCGTCTATGGTTGATCAACTAAGCATTCCTCATACATGTTCTGAATTCACTTGTTTTGTTCGGGAAATAAGCATTAGACAACAAGGCCAAGGATCAATATCACATGAAATTTAAGACTCGTTTTATTTTTGGATAGAAAGGTTCCATCTTTGGACTCCACGCTTCATTGTAAGGCAATCAAGACATTATTTATCTGTTTTATTTTTTTTTAACCAACGACATTATTTATCATGGAATGTATTGTTAGTGGAAACTTTAAGTATATTGTAAAGTTAAAATCAGTAGCGAATCTAATAAATGCTCCTAGAATATTGTGTGACCAAAAGCAGCAACATTTGACTTGCAAGTATGAAGGGGACCGGTGTTAAATTCGATGCAAAAAGACATAAACATGGCTAAGAGAATAAGAGAAATTTTACCATGCAGGGCTGAGTATAAACTTCCATTGCGGATAAAATCAGAGACCAACAGCTTCTCATCATGAGCAAAGTAATAAGCTCTCAGCCTTACAATATTAGGATGATGGACCCTCCCAATTGCTTCAACCTCGGACTCAAATTCCTTAAGCTTCCACGTGGCATCATCTTCACCCAGCCTCCTCACAGCAACAACCATAGGTACCACCGTACCAGACCCACGACCACCCACGACCACCTTGTACACTATCCCACTCCTACTTTTCCCCACCACAGAAGCAGATGCCCTCAACAAATCCTCTAATTCCAAATTAAACCCTTCATCGATCACCATAAATTTACCGTCCTGCCCCTCCTCTTTAAAAGTAGCCTCATTATTGCCACTCTTGTCTATCTTTTCTTTGCCCACTTTACCCTCATTAGCCCCCCATTTCTTTCGATACAGCCACGCTGATACCGAAACAACACCGATAACCACCGAAACGCCCGAAATTAAGGTAACTGCTATCGACTCTGTTTTGATTTTCACGTTCTCAACACTCCCAGGGATAAAAACAGGATTTGGGTCTTTTGGGTTCTCAGGATTATCACTAATCGTGATATTAACAGCTTCAGGACATGGAGTTCGTAGAGGAAAACCACAAAGACTCGGGTTTCCAGCAAATGCAGTTGGCCCCTGGTTCACTAACGACCCAACCAAAGGCACTTTGCCACTAAGATTATTGTGTCTTAAATCTAAACTCATCATTACTGGAAAAAACCCATAAGACCCTGGAATCTCCCCAGAAAACGAATTGTAAGACAAATTTAAAGTCCCAGTTAAGCTTTTTAGCTTAATCAAAGATGCAGGGAGAGACCCGTTAAGACAATTAGAAGATAAATCCAAGTGGGTTAAGGCTTGCAAAGATTCAATCTTGGCAGGAATTGGACCTGACAGAGAATTGTGAGACAAATCAAGAAAGCGGAGAGTTGATGCATTGAAGAGCTGTAAAGGTATGAGTTTAGAGAAGTGGTTGCGAGAGAGAGTGAGTCGAGTTAGTGAGTCGAGAAGGCCAAGTTCGGAAGGAATGTAGCCAGTGAGGTTTTTGTTAGAGAGCGAAAGAGAAGTGACTCTGTGGTTAATGCAAGTGATACCATGCCAGTGACATGGGGTTGGGTCAGTTTCAGTCCAGGAAGCTAGAATGTCGGTTGGATCAGTTGTGATTGCCGCTTTGAGGGCTAGGAGAGCGAGACCATCAGTGTTAAGAGACAAGGAGAGAAATCGAAGGTTGGTTAAGGAGATTGTAACGAGAAAGGCTGTGACTTTTAATGGGATTGGTGACATTTTCATTTTCTGCTGTTTTAGCTCTGAGTCTTAACCATTTAGGAGAGTGAGAGGTTGGAGAGGATACTTTGCAACGAGGAGTTGCTGCAGAGAAATAGTGGTTAGGTGTGGGGGAGAAGAAGAGGAGAAGGTTTTGGATTTGAAAGTTTTGAACTTGAAATTGAGTTTCGAGTTGGGAAAATCGAGGCAGGCAAGCACCGAGCAACATGGAACGCGAGCAAATTTGAATTAACACAACGTGTTTTTATTTTTAGAAATACATTCAATTGACATAATATTTTATTATTTTTAAATTTTGTTTACAATGTAAAAAAATTATTTAAAAAACGCTTTTAAAATATAAAAATAAATATTAAATATAAATATTAAAGCTTATGATTGTTTTCTCTACTTTCTATGCAAGCCTTTTTATGTATTTAATTAATTACTTATATATACTTTTAAATAATTAATTAAATACTATGAAGATAATTTTTTATTAAAGTAGTAATTGTTTTTAAAGTGTTTTTAATTTAAAATATATCAAAAATATAAAAAAATTATTTAATGATTTTGCAAGCATAAGAAATTTTTAAAAAATAAAAATGTTTTAAAAACAATACAGTACCATCGCTGCCTAAACCCGGAGCATCAAAAGGTGGGCAGAAATTGGAAGTGGAAAGTAGGGACGGGATTGTAAATGTGCTGTTTACAGACTCTGCGGTTTGGTGTCAGAAAATCATTTGAACAAGGACACATTGCAGACATGCTTCCATGCTGGTGAGCTTCCTTTTTCAGTTTCCACTACCCCTCAGGACCACTCTCGTCAACTCGACAGTGGCTGTGAGATTCAAAAAACTCCATGAGAAACGACGATCGGAGAAAGGTATAATTTTGTAATCCTCCTATCTTTACTTTGATTATTTGCACAGAACATGCTTAGCCTTAGTTGAGCCTAAATCATAGATTATTAGCCGCCGTAAGCTAAAAAAAACCATTAGTGATCACAACAGGCCAAGAACGGGATGCGGACTTAACAACTAACATTTCAAATCAATTATCCTAATTTTTTTTAAAAAAATTAGGATAATTTAATAATTTAATAACTTAAATAATTAAATATAATTTATATTATTTTTTAATATATTTTCTAAAATAAAACCTCACTTAAAACTGATATAGACTTGCATTATTTTATATTTATTTTTTTATCAAATAAATAAAATAATAAAATTAAAACTTATAATTACTTAATTATTAAAACTCTAATATTATATAAAGAATTATATCAATTTAATAATTTAAATTATTAAATAAAATTATATTTTATATTATTAATTAATATTAAAAAAAAAAAAACCGAACCTGAAAGCCAGCATGAGTTTGTTTCTGCTGGAAAATGCAGCACCAGAACAAATGTCCAGACTTTAACAAAGAAGAAACGGATAGGTGCCCTAGAAAGTCCATCTTTCTGGTTTTACGTGGTCACCCATTTGGGGTCCAGACTTGTGTACAACTCTTTAGGTGTCAACTAGCCAGGCTAGGCCAGGCCTGGGTGGACAAAAGAGTATATAATAAATCTAATATATTAAAATAATAAAAAATATAATAAAAAAACAAAAACATACAAAACTCTAGGTTAACCACAATTTCAAACACCCTCGTCTAATTGTTTATTCAAATTTGAAGAACCCAACGACCCCTGGATGCTTAGATATATATTTTATTTTTAAGAGTATTTTAATATTTTTATTGTTATTAAATAGCAAAAGACATCCCATCAGCATCAGCCATGCCAAATATTATTTGACTGAGGGATTGTACTATTCTAATTAACATCAAAATAAGTTCAGGCTACACTAAAGATACTATTTAAACCGCCATCAATGTGAGTATACTTGCTAAGAGGTGTACTTCAGTGTATTCATTGCTCGCTAGTGTGATGCCTTGTGGGGCGTCAGTCAGAACTTAAAGGACACTTTTACATCAAAAGCCTTAAGATCAAAAAAAAATTCTCTCTGTGAAGGGTTATTTTTTTTCTTTTAAGTTATTTTTTTATTTAATGTTTTATTGAGGGTATTATAGTATTTTTACCCATATTAATATTAAATTTTTATAAGTTTTCAGCTCCTGCATCATGTATGAAAGGCGCCCAGGCACTTTGATTGGCGTGCGCAACGCTCTTTAATGGTAGAGTATGTGTCCATCGTGTCGTTGGATGTCCCATTATATCCTTTTTTTCATGTTGCGCCACAAGTCAACCATGGATGGTTTGGTTTATCTCTGATCAATCTTCTTAATGATTTTTCTCTCTCTTCTTCTATGAATTACAGATTAAACTTCTTGATTTTTTATATTTCTATTTCAACTTCTTCTTCTTTTTAATTTTAGTTATTGGTTCTTTTATAAAAAAATTATTTCTTCTTAATTTAGATATTCAATTCCTATATATATATAATCCTTATTTTTTTAATCATAATTTAAAAAACTATCATAACATCGAACAGAGAATTTAATCTATTAAGAAAATTACTATAGTACGCAACATAACATAAAACGATACAATTGCATTCATATGTCATGATTTTCTTTACAGTTTCAGTTAAAAAGTACAGCTAAAGTCTTGATTTACCGCCCCTGGTTCCAGGAAAATTGCAAGGCATCATAATGACCAAATCCATTATATATAACTTTAATTGGATTTTCCACCCCATAATCCTGACCATACTCTGCAATGGATATCAAGCCCCTCGCATTCTTGTCGTACATGTACACAGTGATTGGCATCCTGCAGTTATTTTATGGCTTCCATCAATATTAACCCTCAATGAATCTTCCTCTCTCTTTTTCTCAAAAGTTGAAGTCAAGTAAATGAAAATCATAAGCTAAGTTGTATGTGCGCAAACGCGTTTGCTGCATGCAAATTACTACAATTTTCAAAGACTGCCCCATGCACATATTCTGTTTTTCCTGATGAGAGATGAACACATCGAGAGAGAGGTCCTTACTTGAGAACATGTGAAGCCATTAACAACTCAGGCTCACCACCCCACACATGTGGCTTCCTCATTTGTGACACATAGGTGTCAAAATTGCCTTCTATAAACCTGTTGGAATCATGGAGTTGTCAAACAAATATATACATAAACCTTTATCATTGGAGGTATATTTCTTCACTGTGATATCATATGCCCTGAGAAATAGTGCAAGTTCTTCAGATCCCCATGTAAACTCGATTTACTTTACAAAGGCATGAACTGCTTGAAAAAGTATGTGGGAAAAATTAATGGGCGTGATTGAACCATTGAAGACATTGGCAGCAAAGTTGCATCAATACATCTGAAACCAGTTCTCATGGTTTGCCAACATGAACCCAACTTCTTTCTTTTTTTTAGTTTCTATTACAGTGGTTCTGTAATATCACACAAATTGGATATTGTTTGTCCCCTTATATAGCATCCATTATTGCTATAAATGTAGTGAAAAAAATGGCGTATAGCCAAAAAATTCTCACCATTCTGTATCTTCCCTTCTCTTGATAAACTCATCAGCAACCTGGCCAATTTAACAAAACATCACAAATCAGGAGTGTATAAATATAAACTATTGCAATTAACATGCCCTGGATGGAGAATTTATGAATACGACAGGGTAATGGCTAATATCATGGAATTTTTCTTTTTGTTAAACAAATTGTTATCACTTCGCAGTTTATAAGAGAAATGTTGATTTTTCTCTTAATAGCACAGTATATCCAAAAAGACGATAGAGAGAAAAAGGCAAATTCATAAAATGATAGAAGGTGATGAGGCAACAGGAAGTTATGCTTTTTGCCGAAACAAAATGTAACACTTCTCATTATCAAGATGAAAAAACATAAGAAAAATACTTTAGAACGCAAGTCATCCGCTAATTCTCTCTGAAGGCTTTCACTTGGAGCTCGTTTCCCAGACCGTAAACAAGCCCCATGAGCCACGGAACGGAACAAACATCTACCATCTCCTGGTACTCCTGCACAGAGTGGACATTGACACTTCAAGTCACAACTAACTAGTATAACGGTTTGCCAGGAAGCCAATTTTTATGTGTACATTTTGGTGACAATAATGATATGTGCATGCACCACTAACGAACTGTACAATAAATTGATGCTCACCAATAATGGAATAGTCAGTGTAGACTTTCTTCCCATGTGAGAATTTAATATCTGATGAATTGCAAATGTCATCTTCTTTGTTCTTCCGAGCAGCTGATTCAGCATGTGTTGGCTCAGAACTTGAATAACAAACCAGAAGACCAAAAAATATACAAGTGGTGGTATGTCTTTGTGACCAAGAAACAGATCCCACATTACCCTTGATTTTGGCGAGCAGTCCTCGTTTCGAAACTGAAAACCTCAGAGCCATGTTTTGGCTTGGCATTGAAATATTGAATTGTCTCTTCAGAGGACCTCCAGATTTAACTACACCTTTTACAGTTAATGATAGCAAATTATACCTTTGCTTGATTGAGTCGGATCCAAAACAGTTTCTATGCAACGTGTGAAAGCTAATTGATGAACAAGAGAATGTCTTTGAGACAGACAAACGAGAATAATTTGATCTGGAACGACTAGGGTACAAAGAAAAACAGCGGGAAGTGGATTGTCCTCTAGACACCACATTCAAAATAGTGCTGCCCACTTGTTGAACACGGCCACTAAGGTGGACAACATTCTTCACACATGTATTGATAGCAGAGCAAACAATCATGCTGGCATTGCCTGGAAACACCTTAATGCAAATAGTATAAGTTGCCAACTAGTAACAGGCATTTCCTAAATGAAGACCTATTTAGAGGGCTATACACCATAACTCACCCTTTCCCTCCCGTGCGAAAAACAAGTATAATAAATATACATATAACACAATACAAGCCTATATATTCCTGTATACTCAAAAGTTCACTTATCAGATCTCATGGATTGGATTGGGGCTTTGGATTCGACAAGTTCTCAACTTCATGCCTGGACCTGAACTGATTTAAGAGTTATTGACTTTTTGCACTACAATCTCATTATGGCCCCGGCCCCTGAAAAGTAAATCCTGACTACACCGACAAAACTAAGAAAACATAAGACAGTTTGAATTGTCAAGTAATATCATACAGCCCTGGTTTTCTTCCTTAATCTACTCTATAGCAATATAACCAATCCCTTCAGTTAAACAAATAAAAAATAACACTTCAGTAAAGGATATAGGAGCAGAAACACAAAGCTCATAGTAAAAAACAACCATTCAAATGTCAAGTTGCACAACTAACAAAAAGAACAAAATCTGGTCTCGCCCTCACTTTCTTGGAGTCACTTCAATTTCAACAAACAATTTAACTTTATAAAACAACTAGCTTATCAAAGACTAATGTAAGATCATTTTTCCTCGATATTCACAATTCCCTCAAAGTTTATATAACTGCTCAGGCTCAAATTAACAAATAAGAAATCCTCAATTTCCACATTCCCTTCACTCTCTTCTAAATTAAACCCAGATTCTGTCTTGCCAAGAATCCTTCTTTTCTATCAAGATCATCAACCACGCTACGGTCTAGTCAACAAGCCTCAAAGGATCACAATTCTTGCGTGCCATTTTAATTAACATGAGCACCAAATAGAAAAAATAAAAATCATTTCTTTTTGTAGAGTAGTATGTAAAAGTTCTTATAATTTTCACCCTTCAAGAAAGGAAAAAAGGGTTGCTGGACGGTTGAAAGCTCCTTTTGTCAATTTTGCCAGGACAGGGAAAAAACCAACATGATTAGAAACAACTATAGAGAAATGTAGAAGAGAAAAGGCAAGAAATAAAACCTCAAGAAGTGATCCAACAGCAGCGAATGGATTTGGGAATTGAGAACAGTATCTCGCAAATGAAACAAAACCCAGAAAGAAAGCAACAAAAAGGCTATATTTTGGGCGTGAATTCTAGAGGAGATAAGGGATCATGAAAGTAAGGAGAGAAGGGTCTTTGAGCAGAGAATTATGTATACTTGCTTTAACCAAGAAAACAACAAGCTACAGAAAAGAAGCTTACCAATGGATGTTTCGCAGCTCCTTCAATGTTTTTGGTTTGGTTTTAGTATCGTTCAATAGGCTGACCATTTTTTCTGGATCGGTGAACTACAAGGCAAGCTGCCCCACAGCTTTGCTTTCGTTCTGGTTCGCATGGTTAACGACAGGTCGTTTGTCTTAGTTTGAAACTTGGAAGTTTAGTGACCGTTTCCTGGCTGTACGGTTGTGTTTGATACGACGTGTATCTCACTCAGGAGCTTGCAGGTTCCTTCTTGATGACTGCTGGCGATGTGGACGCTTGCCACTTTTTTTATTTTCTTACTCTTGACGAAGAGACGACCGGATCTGATCAGGTCACGAGTCAGCAAAGTTGACGAAGGTCAACTTAAAAAACTGAAGAAAAAATGAATGGATCCGCCGCGATGCTTTAATATTATAGGCATATTACAGCTGTTATGGGGCTCATAGGATTAGGCTTCCACACTTCCCATTATTTACCTCCACAACCTGGGCTTTATAAGCCCTGGTAGAGTCTATATTATCAACAAAAATTCAGAGAGACCATTTCTAAAATATGCGACAGTAAGAACCAGCCAAGTCGTGCCGTTTCAATCTAGTTCACCAGAGAAAGGAGAACCCAGCAACATTTTTTCAATGATTTAATAAAGAAGGCTAGAAAAAAATAAATTATAAGATGAACATGTGCTGAATTTTGTTATTATTATAAATGTGCGTTGTGGTATATTTCCTTTAAAACTGAATTGAGAGACTACTTTTGTGAATCACGATAGTAGTTTTTTTTATATATATAATTACACCACCACCGCGATTAAAACTACTATCGTGATTACATTTTATATGTTAACAAGGAATTAGGGTTTTATTATAAATACCAACACGAAACAATATGGATTGGGATATATTTTTTTCGTTTGGAGTAAAAATCAATGGCCTAGCTATTAAGGGTAGTATAGTTTCTTTCCTCGTAATCAATTGATAATCGCTGGATTTATTAGGATAGCTCAATCTTTTTATATGTTTACAATATAGTAAAAATGATTGAATTACACTTGGAAATACAATCTTGAAACAATGTCTAGGTTTTTTTTTATAAAAAAAATCACTCTTGAAATATGGCAAAAAAATTGAATTATTATTAAAAGCAAAACATTCTGAACCGGATCTAGGTTTTTTTTTTTGTATTTTAAATTTATTTTTTTAATTGTAATCAAATGAATAAGAGACAATTTAATATTTTAAAATAATATAAGATATTATCTAAAAACCAAAAGTAAAACATAATAGAGTATGAGATACGTCGCACCTTTCATGTGGTATCTCTTGGTGAGCATACATCCGATTCCATAATAATGTTGGGAGCAACACATCGAGTTCTTCTATGGGGTGTGTGTTGGTGAATGATTAATAATGCAACTCAAACGGATTATTTTCTTCTCTCTCTTTCTCTTTCCTCCACCTCAGGTTTTGTGCATGTCATTCTAGAGATTAAGTAGGCATTTGTTTACATAGTAACTTTAGCTTTTAAAAGCAAAACACGTAAACCAAAGAATTTGTTAACATGTAAACAGTAGTTTATTGTTTGGTGAATCCCATAATTTTTTGCATCAAATCAGCGTTTTGCACAAACAACTAGAAGCTGCTTCTCTTGTAATTCACATGGACATTGTTTCATAACAATGCCAATGCCAAGTGATGTCGGATGAATTATAATTCATCCAGGATAAGCATTCACCTGTATTGTTTAGGTAAACACTGCTAAGTGAATTTTTTTACACTATTTATAGGAATAAAATTTATTTGATCACGTCCAACCTGTAAAAAAAAAATATATTTTTTAAAATTGTATTTTACTCAAAAAATAATGGTTAATATCATTTAATAATACTATATAAAATAAAAAAATATTGCACGATAACATAACGTGTGTTAAATTTGATCGCAATTCTAATTTTATCCCTAATGATATTTTATTTGATTTTGTTGCATGCTTAAAAAACCATAAAAACTATAATTCTTATAAGATGAATTTTATAAGTGATGAAATTGTAAATAATTTATTGGAATAATAAAAAGTATTCGATATAAAATATTATTTATTTAATAATTTAATAATAGTAGTAAAATATATAATATTTAAATTTAAAAATAATATATATATATATATATATTGTTTTGTAACTTTAATATAAAAAACATATTTAACCAGACACATTAAACTGCTACTTATTCAATTTCAATTTCAACCATGATTTTAACCAAATATATATAAATACCAAATTAATCTCAATCAAATATATTTTTTACAGAACAACCCTTTTCAAACCAGAACCATGTCAGCTACCATAATATTAAATACACTCTAAACAAGTATGGTAATAATTATTTTTTAAAGTGTTTTTCTCTTGAAAATATATTATTTTTATTTTTATTTTTATTTTTAAATTTATTTTTGATATCAGTATATTAAAATGATAAAAAAACTAAAAAAAAACATGAAAGAAAAAAATCAAACTTCAATTAAAAACACCTTGAAACTCAATCTCAAACACCACTTAAATATGTCTTATCAATATGTGTTTATATTAATTTTTATTTTTATTTTTTTATTGCTTTTAATATTTTTTTAAGTTGATTTTGTTTTTTAATTTCATACATTATATTCTACAAGGTTTTTCTATTCAATTTGAACATTCTTTTGATTTTGATTTTTTATTTTTTTTTGATTTATTTTGTTTTTCAATTTTATCTCTCGTAATTTTTTTATTTAATTTTTATAAAAAGATCTTTGTAAATCAATTTATTAAAAATAATATTCTAGCCATTTATCAATCATGCCATTGTTTTTTAAGGATTCTAGGGTTTTATCATGGTTATATTTTTAGTTATTTTTATAAATTATTGGCTATTAGCCTCATATGCAAAGTTTTTAAAATAATTTACCTATTAATATTTAACGACCGTAATATATATTTTTATTTTCCATGGTAATTTTTTTAAATCCTTTATATTTTTTTCCATATAGATGCTCAAAGAAATGATCAATTCATGATTTTTTTTTAATTTTTTTAACTAAACTTTTCTTTTACTATTATAATAAGTCTTTACTTAAAAACAATATTTTTCATAGAAAGATTTTTTATCAAAGTAAAAAAATACATAAATAAAAAACAGATTTTTGATTAAAAATATATATTTTTTCCTTTTTTATTTCAAATTATCATATTCTTTTATGAATTTAATTTATTTTATTTTCATTCAGTGTACTATGCCGATGATAAAAAAATCATCTTGTTATTAAAAAAACTACACAATCAGAAATTTTTTTTTTGATAAAATAATTTCTTCTCCGTAAGTTTGTTTGTTATTTTTCCATAAATCTTATTTTTTATTATTCTATAATTAAATAAAAAATATTTTAAAAAAACTTCTGGCGAAAACCTGCGGGAAACATCACTGATACGAATCTATTAAATACACAGATAACATTAATCAAGAAAAAATAATTTCGTAACGCGTAACATCAATGGCCGAAGGGCAGCTTTATCACACTATTTAAAACGGGCTCCGCCATAACTTCAAAATTAGTAAACTGCCCCCAAGAAAAATACTTCACTAGGGCCCAAAACGGCCCATATAGTGGGTCCCCCTTTTAGCTATAGGCCACTGACCATTGACTATCGAGCCCAAACTAGAACACCGAAAAACGCTCTCCAGAGTTCCCTCTCTTTACACTCTCCCTCCATCATCCCTTGCTTGCCTTTTTTTTTTTTTGTGTCCCCCACAATAAAAATCAAACCAAAAAACCCCACGCTGCTCTCTCTCTCTCTCTCTCGGATTCTTTGCCACTCTCTCACTCACTCGCTAAGAAGTGCGGAAGAAAGAAGGAAGCAAAAAATGATTTTGAATTTGATTTTCTGGATCCTCTGTTTACTCATCAACTTCGGCCTCCTCGCCATCGTCTTCTACGCGGTATTCACTATACTCTCCTTCTATTCTTCTAAACAAGCCCTAACTCCATTTCATTCCTTGTTTCCTGTTTTTTTTTTCCATTCTATTTGCTCGCTATAATTAATCTAGCCGGAAATTCGTGCTAAAAGTAATTATTATTGATGCTAAAGTTCATGTACATTATGCGCAATTTGAATTTTGAATTATTATTATTATTATATACTTCTGTATTCTCTAATATTATTTATTTATTTATTACCTTTTTTAGATGCTAATGGTACTATTAATTGAACTTGTTTGATTTTTTGTTTTTATATTTATTTTTTGTGTTTGAGATTTTTAGCTTTTATGCTTAACGGACTTGGAGGTTGACCAAATGGATCCGTTCGTGGCGACGGCTAACATCAACAGGTGGATACTGCCTGAGTTTGTTTTGCAAGCTGTACTCAGCCTTCTTTTGCTCTTGACGGGCCACTGGATCTTGTTTTTGTTGGCAGTTCCTCTTACCTGCTATCATGCTATGCTGTAAGTGTACTTCTCAATATACTCTCTGTAGTTTCCTTAGCAAGCTGCTGATCTTTCTTCCGTAGCATTTGTTTGTCGCTTTCTATCCAATTCTATGTTTCAATCAACGTGCATTTGTTTTGCATTGTTAAACTGCAACAAACGGCTTCATCTCTGTTCTGACTAAGAATTTGGTATGTACTCTTGCTTTGCTTGGGGATATGTTATGGAAGCAGCAGCTTCCCTGTGATATGCCGGTGAATTTTAAAAGTAGATAATACATATACCAAATGCACTAAACCAAAAATATTGATGAAAAGTAAAAAGCTTAAAATCTTTTTTATACCCGGGATGTAACTTGAAAAATGCCATTTGAACTATGGCATAACATCTTGCTCTTAATAATGCATTTGAACTTCTTTTCCTGACTTCTCCTAGTAATTAGTAAACCTTGTAAAATGAAGGCTAGGCCTTTCCTGTTTCCATAAGTTTTAATATGCGATTTGTAATGACTATATTTTCATTGTTGCTTTGCGCTGTTCAAGTAGTAGGAATTCATGTTCCTGGATCACCAGATGCCTAACATAAACCATTACCCCGAAGACATTTCTTTTATTGTTTCACACGGAGTTTGTTGATTGTTTGATAATGATGATTAAAAGATAGTCCTCTTGTACCCTGCACCCGCTCTGCACATCTGATTCTGCCTTGTAAATGTCCTTATCTTAGATCTGGCTCTTTGGATCAAAGATTTTGGTTCTTCCAAATCTATTAATCCTTTTCTGTTTGCCAACTATCAGTGTGTGTTCTCCAAAATCTTTATGGTTTTATTTAACCTTTTTAAATATTAAGAGAAAACAGCAAAGCTCCTTTGCTGTCAGAGAATCATCAACCTCTCAAAAGAATCAGCTACTTTTTTTTTTAATGTGTCCTCCTGAAGTGCTCTAGCACTGATTTATAAGGGCAGTGTGTCTGCCAATTTCATCATAGTGACTCCTTCAAAATTAGAACAACCTATTTGCAATCAATTAATTGGTAAAAAAGAAGAAGAGTTGTTTTCGTATCATTCTACTTTCTCTAGTGTTTTTTTTCCTGAAAGAATAATTAGCAGCTTTGAAAAATCTTAATTATCAATTTTGTCTTCTGATCGCACATTAGATATCTAGCAACATGATATGTGTTACTGCTAGAAAATAAACCAATGGGAATATTGTTCATTAAAAAAAAAGACGTGTTACCACTCTTGCATTTGAAAAAAAAATGATATATCAACCTTGGTGGAGCCAATTATATTTGTTTAGTCGTGTCAAAATTTGTAAATATTATGATTCTTGCTGTTCAAATGCAATGATTGGCAAAAAGAAAGTGAAAGGTCCCCATTGAGGTTCCTACCCATACTAATTACAAATGTGTTTGGTATATGCTCTCCATGCTTGTGTGTAAAATATATGCATTCTTCCACAATACTGCAGGTTTATTAGACGGCAACATCTTATTGATGTCACTGAAGTTTTCCGAAATCTCAACACTGACAAGAAGCGTAGGATGATCAAGCTTGGTGTATACATGATCTTCTTCACAGTTTTTATATTTAGGTTTGTTCTGACCTCAGTACATAACTATCCTAGTTTCTCATCAAGTATGTATTTCTCTTATTTCTTTGTCTGATATAGGTTTTTTATTCTGTTTGGGTATAGAATTGGTGCAGGAATCTTAGCACTATTCAAATCTGAAGAATTAGATATCCACCCATCTTTTTTTGAGTTCTAGAAACTTACCATTATATGCTTGGATGGTTAATTCTTTTTAGTGCTTTGAAATAGGATAGCAATTAATCATGAGTGCTCCCAGGTTTATGTTTTTGTAGTTTTGCTTTTTTTCAGAAAAAAGTAATGCTGGCATAAAGTGTTTTATTCTATTTTTTTTGCTGTACCATTACGTTTTCTACACTTTACATACAATTGTGCATAAAATTGATAATAGCTTTCCTCTTGTACAGTAAGTAGTTCATGTACTATATATAATGAAGAAGGCAGTTCCATTTGTGAAGTATCTTAAGTTCCTACTTTAGCCAAATCACTTACTATCATTGTTAAAACACTGACATAATAGTTCAGGGCACTTGATGCTGCTATGTAGACTTTTCCCTTTGAGCTCTCCTTGGTCATGCTTTGGTAAGAGGCTAGGATTGTATATCAACGGTTTTGTAATTGATACATTGATAAACATCTCATATGCAGTAGAGGACATAAGCATGTTAAGGGCATGTAATATGCATTTGATGGTAATCTGTTTTTGGCTTTGATTTTTCACTAGAGAACTGTGATTGTATATTAATAGATGACATGATTAAAAAGGAGTATTTTAACCTCACATCAGAATATTTAAAAAACCATTACAAGTGGCATTTATGAACCATGCTGTGGTTTTGTGCCCTCGTTTGGCAAGATTAGCCATCGTTTGGCAAGATTAGCCATGTGAGTGGGTCTGATCAGTCATTGTGAAATGCTATGAGTGTTGTGGATCTGATCATGTTCAAAGGTTTTATGTATTGGAAAGGTTTACCTATTACCAAGCTTTTTAGAATATCTAAGAATATTGAAAACATTCAGATTCAGATACTCGATATTAAGGAACTCAAAATTGCTTGTGTCTGATGTGGCTTAACTTGTAGCAATAGGGTGTAAGCCTCATGTTGTGGTGAGGTTTAAGGAGGGAGGAGGGGGTATTTGCAAGTTGTAGGATTTAAAGGTGAGTACAACAGGGCCAATCAGGATATGATACGGCCTCCAGGATCCATCTTGGGGGTGTAGCCTGCATCTGAGCTGGCATGTTATGTTTTAATAAGAGGGTGTTCTCTCTTTAACTACAGTTTCCATTTTTTTTCTCTCTTAGTAAATCTGTTTGCAAGGTTCTCTTTTACTTGCTTTAGGTTCCAAGATATTTGCTGACTATTTTGAATTTCACATGGATTTTGTGGGAGGGCTTTTCCTTTGTGAAGGGGTGGGGGGGTACTATTTTGTGTCCATTTAACCATGGACTGTAGTTCTCTGCCTTTCTGAAGGACCTTGGGTTTTCTCTCCCCTATGCTTACAATAAATTCTTCTTGCAGGGTTGTGTTGTTCGCTGTCAACCATATACTAAATGATGATGACGATGACATAGATTCATTTTGATTAGTACTTGAAGGGTTTTAGCTGAACATTGTAAGTGGGTTTTACATCTCTGATCCATTCAAAAAACAAGGAAATCTTCATGTTAAAAGGAACATCTAACTGTTTTCAATGTGGGTAGTTTTAACTTGTAATATGCTTATTGATTCATTTTAAGCTGAGCTTTACAATTAGGTAGTTCCCACGAAGGTGTCAACCTATCACAAAAAAAAAAGAAAAAAGGAAAGGAATGAACAGGCATCAGCCAACATTGATGGATGCGTTACTTAGTTTTCAAGTAGATAATGACCTGCATTTGAGTTCTCTGTCTTTCTTGATCGAGTACCTTTAAATGTCTTTTATCAGATTAATATACACGTGTGGATTTTTCACAGTTACCTGCACGAACAGACAGATAGTGTGCAGTCCGTTTGCTGCCGTTGTGGGAGTCAAATGTGTATGAATTAGGTAGGCGGTGGAAATTTTGAATTATATTTGCCTTTACTGTCTTTACCAATTAGGCTCTGCTACATATGATATGTTGAAATATGTTGTTGGGGCCAAGCCTAATATCATGATTACGATATTAAACCTTTCCTATCATTCACTTGCATGTTTGAAGTCATTCTTTCTTTCCTCCTCCTTTTTTAAGGTAAACAGTATTCTCGAGCTAGCTCATGCGTTAATCTAGAGGCAGTTACCTTTTTAAGAACACATCTTTACATCAGTATGGTGCATGCAGGAGAATAAATTACCCTATATCGGTATGGTGCGTACAGGAGAAGAAATTACGGTGTTGATCCTAAGAGTTACTCAGGAAGCACGTAATTATTTCCATGGTTTATTCTACATTTAGGTGGGGCATTAATTGATTCGAGATCTCAATGCCTAAAGAGTAATATGTAAATTAGAGCCGCTCCCTGAAGTCTTACCACAAATAGGGCTTTACTCCTTAGGAACAGTCATCTTTAGGCCAGCACAAGTTTGTTTGCTGAACAAGTTTGAGCTGAGCCTATAGTTATAACTCTAAGTTGAACTTAAAGCTCCAGCTAGCAAACTAGTCGAACCCAAGTGGAGCTTCAGGTTTGAGTGGATTTTGTTCAGATTGTATGGAGCCCAGCTCGAGGGACTAGAACTGGATTCTTGATTTTGTAATTGAAACTCCTTTCTAATCTACATGTTAAATTTGAAGAGTTTGGAGTCTGTCTTTGAAGTGAAAGAAGTCTAGTTAGATAGATAGTCGAGGTTACTGGTTTCAACCCTCAATCCCAGGCTTAGGATGCTGCGAGCTGGCCCTTGGAGAGGCTATTAAAAAAGCAGTTAAATTTTTGGTTGTTAGCACAAAAATTTTAAAATTTTAAAGAAATAACACAGCTTTCACATAAAATCTTTTGGCAAAATGTACTTGTGGTTGCAGAATGCAACATCTAAAAAAAGTTATGATTGAGAGATGCATTATTAAATAAATATTGCAATTCTGAATCTTACAGGTTGAAAATTGTCGAGGGAGAAAGGAGGTTGAGGTTTAATTTTGAATCATGACGGTGTAAGTTGCATAAGATAAATTTTCACAATTATGATAAGATAAATTTCACGTTTAACCATGGCATCTATAAAATATTGTATTTTTGAATTGCGACAGTTTTAAATAGTTTTATGTAACTATATGTTTATATGTTTTTTTAATTATGCTGTTTTGTCAATTTCTTTAATTTGCCGTTTCAATTAAAATAAAAAAGAATAATTTAATTTTTTTAAATTAATATAGATATCTAGATGAGTTTGAACGCACCTCTTATCAAAACTATCCTAAATTTTTAAATGCATGGAAGGTGGGTCTGAAACTGACCATGGCGTCACGGGTTCACTTTCCTTCCATAAGCGTACTATCCCCGACATACTGTAGGCAGCTTGACAGCTGCTTGCCCTTTATACAACAAAATAGATACTGATAATTGATGATTGGGCCCATATGAGAACATTATAGAGGCCCATGGGGCCCATTTTCTTCCCTTTCTCAGTCGGGTCCCAGTCCCGATGCGAAAATTTTAACCACCTTGATGGGTTGACCCTACACCAAAACATCACAGAACAACTGGTCCGTGACCTTTGGTGGTGTAATTTTCAGGCCCGGGACTTGATGCCGTCGGCTTCCATGCGGGCCAAGCATGATCAAGCTCTGTTTGAGCTACAACCACTGGCTTCTTATTACAAATGAGTTACTTTCAAAGTGGGCCAATAATGGGAACAAGATCTGACCATCCAATGTACCAGCCTTATCTGTAATAATTAATTTTTAGGGCTTTGTGGGAAACTGGAAACCAGTGGGTGGAGCCCAATAATTTCCTTCTGTTTTTTGCTGTTTGGGAAAATGTCTTCTGTGCTCAAGGTTTCACCACAGGCTCTGCTCTCAATATGTCACCCGCAGCATCTTGTCGTGAAAATTGTGGCATCTTTCATTTAAAGATTGCAGTGTGCTGTTAAAGCGTTGACCTTGTCCTCAGCTTCATGATCTACTCATGAAATTCGAGCATAAATAATATCTCAGCGAATCACTTGCCCGTGAGTCAATGATTTTTTAATTAAAGAAGAAGAAGAAGAAGCTGGATATTGCTTCACCTCGTCAAGGACTTTGATGTTGAAACCTATGGAAATGCTCGGATTACAATTGTTTGCCCCCAAAATTATATCAAGTACGAATGTATAATTAGCTGGTTCCAACCAGCAAAATGTGAAGATTTACAGTGGTGTCCTAATCATTATTCATGAGGAGGAACCCTATCCAAAGATTAGTCGTTACTGTCATTAGAGACATAACATTTCATCACTTGATGTTGATTTCTTGTATCGCACCATAAACTTCACACTCCCACCTCTTTTAACTCTTGATTGTGAAAAATATTCAGGTCGATGTTGTTCAGCTTGTTAAAAGAAAATCGCTGTAAAACCATGGTCAATCGGTGCATTTGAGATTAAAATTAAAGTGCATTCCACTCTTTTTTAAGGTTAAAACAAACTTTGTTAAAAAAAAATGTTCTTCAATGTAAGTTTATTAACATAATTAAAATAAATTATGGATAAATAATTAATTAATTTCAAGAAACTCTTATTTGATTTTTTATTTTTGTGAAACCCAACACATTTTATCTCACATGTAGGGAAAAAAAGATTATCTTGGAATTTGTATAGTAAGAAGTTATAGGATTATAAATGAGCATAAACAAAATAATATGAGTTTAACCGTCATGCGTGCTTGCCTCAAGCACAAGCTTGGCCACGAGAATAGATTTTTAATTTATTAATGTATTTTGAACTTGAATTTGAGTTTATTATAAAGATTTGAGGAGAGAAGAGAAAGAGAGAAGAAAAACAAGTATGACATTTAAATTTATTAATTTTTTTATTAATGCTTTTGTCCGTCAATTTGAAACTTTTAATTTAATTAAAATTTTTCAGAAACATCTAAGTATTACTAATGACTTTTTTATTCACTAATGATTTTATATGAAAAAAACAGTAATTAACAAAACAATTGATAAGTAAATGGTTCCTAAGCTTTTGAAAAAATACTGATATATATTAACCATTTACGATTCTGTATGTAATGAACAATATGAATAATGCAATTAAGAAATGAATAGTTTTAAAATTCTTAAAAAAATATGATAAACTTACTTCATTGGTGATACTCTCTGTATTTAACATAAAGAATAGTACTAGAGAGAAGGGAATAGTTCCAATTCTATCTGGAATATATTGATATATTTATTCTGTCGATGTATTTGTTTATATTTTACACTCTATTGGTGTTTTATCAATGTAAAACAATTTATATTGCCAAATTATATTTGTTTTTCTTATATATCCATTCTGTAAATACTTCAAATCAAAGCAGCACACTCAGTACAATAACATCAGTTTTGTGTATAATAATAAATCATATAAAATAAATATTTTATTTTCATTTAATAACAAATTAATATCATTGTTATTAAATTAAAGTTAATTTATCCATAAATATTACATTATAATTTATGGCATTACAAATTAATTGGAAATAACCATTTCAGGTGAAAATGATATCATTTCAAAACAAACTATTTATCTCCTTTATTCTACTGATTCATCACAAACGATAGCAAATCATGGTCACGTCTTTATCCGATATCTCTCTCCCACAATGTGTCATTAATAGTCCACTAATGGGTACCTTTTTTTCCCTAAGTATGATTAAACCATGCTAATCTCCACACTATCCTAGGAAAGATGAAGAGGCATTCTCTTGCCTTATAAAGACTATAACACACAAATATATTGGGTGGGGATAGAGTCACAGAGAAGACAAAGAGACTTGTGACCTTTCTCCAGCAAAAACAAACTTCAACTTCCCCTTAGTGCAGGTTGTTGATCCAACCAATCAAATACAAACATGAAAAAACTAGAACAACAAGAAGAGAAGAATACACATTAAGAGAATTAAAAAAAAAAGACAAAACCCAAAAAGTAAAAAAAAAAGAAAGGAGGAAAAGAAAATAACAACAAAACAGAAGAAAATATCTGGTATTGATTTATCCGATCCAATAAAAAAACAACAAGACTTCCCCTCCATTAATATGTACAAATCATATATTCATATAATAATTTTTTATACAAAAAAGTTATAAAACAAGTAAATACTTAACGAAAATACATGCACTACAAAAATATACAATATTTTAAATTGAGTTTAAATTAAAAAAGGATAGTTTTTCTTATTTGAAGTGGAAAATCCTCAATAGAATTTCAATCAAAATATAGATGCTAACAAATTGAGAGTTTGAGTGGCTATATTTGTAATAGGAGGTTGATTTATGATAATATAGAGGGGGTGTGTTGTTTACTGTAAAGAAAAATATAGAAAGAAGAAGAAATAGAAGGGAGAGGAGGATTGCTCATCAGGTCATAAATTAAATATTATAGACGAATTTACTGACTGATTAATTTCATCGGTAATTTTATCTATAAAAATAATACATTATTAAAATTCTTGGTTTTTTTAATTCCTTCAATTTCTACTATAATTTTCTTAGTATATACCGAGATAATATTTTCATTGGTATTTACCAATGGATACAACAAGGAAATATTATGTTGATAAAACTCACCACAATCTACCAATAAATTTTTTTTATTGATTTCTTTTTTTATTTACCAATTTTCTTGTACTGTTCTTTGACATCTTTAAATATATGCTAGGTTTCTACTTTTATCATTATTACAAGTTTCTTTAATTATATAAATTACATGCTATATATATATTAAATAATTATCTCTAGTATGATATATACCTCACTTTATTAACAAAGTTCACTTATAATCTTCTATTTATTAACTAAATTAGTGGTGTCAAGACATTGCTTAACATTAACCACCTTTAATTAATAAAATTTTTAGAGGTTTAGTTATTTCAGTTAATAAGTGAATTCACTTGTGGGTTATTATTTATATTTCAATTTTAAATGAAGATTGTAAGAAGAAGAAAATTATCATGAATACATTTATTCAGTTGTTGATAACTTATAAAACCTAATTAGAAATGGATTTAGTTTTGATATACAAAAATTAACGCACAAATCCAATAATTGTTAAAATAGCAGCAATATATACATCAACACTAAAAACATATATATGGTTGGCAATCACCACTAACCATGAGCAATACTAAGCACCATTCCCTTTTATTATTGACCACACTCATAGAGCATTGATGGCTAAAGCCACATTATTTTCTTCTATTCTTACAATTAATGTTTTCACTGCCATGATCTTTTCCTTCATCTCCACATGCATCACTGTAGGTCTATAACCACTACCGCTAACCTCACATTCTCACATCTTTTTCTATTTTGTTGGGCTCACAAAAATAGTATAACAAGATAAATTAGTCACATTTATGATATTACCAAATCTTATTGTCAAATGCCACAACCATTACTCACAAATCATACACAAGCAACCTATTTATGCAACCTTGCTTACTTCCAAATATGTCTCTGGATGGCAAAGTTACTTCAACAACTTGAGGGAAGAAAATGACATCTTTAGGGTAGGCCATCAACTTTGAATTGATCAATTATTGATGGTTTGGAGGCTGTTTATTTACGTGGTTGCTTTTGCTTTTGAAACAAACCATGAAAGATTATTGTTTAGTAAAGTAAAAAAATGCAATTTATTATTTATGGGGCTCACTGCATTTATTGTTTAAAATGCAGGTAAAATCAAAACAACTCTCAGCTGCTTTTCTTTTTCCGTGCAATGAACTAAATTGTATACTGTTTATTTTTTAAAGTGAAAAGTATTTTTTTAAACAAATATGAGTGCAATGAATTAAATTCACTCTCTTCAAGTAAACAATGTTTTTTTCTCAAAAAAACTAGATCAAAGTAAATTAAATTTACTTTGCAGTATTATGTGAACAATATTTTTTTCCTCAAAAAACTAGTGTAGAGTGAATTAAATTCACTCGCATTGTAATCTTAATTTTATTTTTAATGATATTTTACCTGATTTTATTATACACTCAAAAATCATAGAAACTATTGTCATTTTCAAATGAATTTTGTACGTAATGGAATTGTAAATCATTTAGTGGAATAATAAAAAATATTTTATATAAAGTATTATTTATATCATGATATAATAGTAGTAGTTAATATATATATATATATATATATATTTGTAATTATTTTATAATCTCAATTTAAAAAGTATTTTTAATTAAACATATTAGGCTATTTTTTATTGAACCTTAATTTTAATCATATTTTTAATCAAATATTTAAAAATATTAAATTAATCTTAACTAAAAATATTTTGTATAAAATATTTTTTTAAAATTATAATCATAAAAATTACTATAATATCATACACACTCTATTTTGATATAAAACTGTATCTTCGAGGGACGCAAATATGCCATAAACCATGGCCTAGAAAAGAAGAAGTCTGCATCACCCATTCTTTAGCCCTAACTGCCTACAATATCTTTTTATAATTACGTCTGCTTCTATAATTTTTATAATCATGACTATCGATATTGATTTTTTTTAAAGGATGAGTGGATTTTCAAAGTTATAATAATTAAATATGTATGGTATAAATTTAAGAGATTACATGACAAATGATTAATAATTCAACAATTAAAAAAACACTTTTACAAGGAGTTTTCTCTTCTTCTTTTTAACTATTCTTTTTTTTTTAATGTGGATTTGAGTTTGTGGCATAAAGTGTTTTCTACAATAAATTTTATCTAAAGATATATTTAAATAAATTTTTTAGATTTTTTTTTTATTTTCAACATTGAAACCATAAGTGAAAATACTAAAAAGATAAATAAATTTAATAATTTTTCAAGCCAAGAAAACTTTTAAAAAACAAAAGCACTCAATATTTTATTTTAAAAAAGAGAGGGAAAGATTCTAATTTTTATTTTTATATATTTTATAAAAAAGTAAAAGAAAATAAAAAATTCCCCTCCGAGAATAGTTTTCTTTTTATTAATGTCATATCATGAATCATCTTCCACATTATTATTTTTTTAATTAACGTGAATGTTCGGGTTAACTTGCAAATCTCAATTAATCCCACGAGTTTTGAAAAGAACGACTATATAAATCTCCAATGACTTTAAGATTTGTAAAACTTGAATATGTCACTTTCAAAAAGCAAATTTTATTTAATATTATGTATGCCACCTTAATATTAAAATGATCCTTAAGTAAGAAATTTCATGCCATCCCTGCCATATTTTTAAATTTTATTTAATTATTATAATTTTGAAAGTTCACTTGGCTATTTTAAGAAAAATATTAGCACTCTTGATTATTAAAAAAATTCAAAATACATACACTTGTTATGTTACTATCTTAATTTATTCCTAAACTTCTATATATCCAAATACTTTTTTTTTACTAAGTGTACTAACAAACATTAAATCATTAAAAATAATATAAAAAAAATGGACAACTTAAATTAGAAACATTAAGGCACTAAATCTAAGATAAGGACTATATTAACAAAATCTAAGTGTATTTATCTAACATTAACACACTAAATCCAACAATTTAGAAACTCTGACAATGAAATTAGTACATAAAATTAAAACCTTAGGAACTATAACAAGAATTCTTAAATTAAAAGAAAAATAATAATATAAGAGTGTTTTGGGGTTTGGGAAAATCTTTAATTTGTGGTCCGAATTCCCAACTCAGAATAAAATGATTTTGTATTTTATCAACTTTTATGAACTATAAAAATAATATTAAAAAAAGTGGACAGTTTCTTTTTTTTTTCTTTTTCTTTTTGGGTATAATAACTTATACCTATATTCATTTGAGAAATCTATGTCCGATCACAAAGATTTCCACCATGCCGCCTTTCTATCTTCTTTGGCTTACCTTTATCATAAATGTATAGATCAAATGATGTGAGCTTGATTACACTATATATGCTCTATGGCTATGTTTCTTTTTAAGTAGATAACTTATACCATATGGTTCTTATAATTAAAATTTTAAAGCAGACAAGCCACTTTGCAATAGGATCATATAAAGTTGGGATGATCCTTGTCACTTCACAAACACACAAAATAATGAATGTACGAATATTTAGGAAATGTTTTTGTATATTCAATCCTTTTTTGTGCATGCTAGGGCTTGAACATGGAATTTAACGCAAAATATATCAAGGCTAAGCTAAGCCTAGAGAATTAAATTGAGAACTAACCTAAATCATTTCTTGAAATAATTACAATATTGTTCATGGGTCACAGGCCTACCTAGCTATGATTCTACAAATAATGGAATAAATGCACATATACAAGGCTAGCAGTGTATGATCAATGGAAGTTTAACTAGTTCAGCGCAACCTGCAAAGCAGAGAAATTAAAAGGAAAAAAAGATTTAGTTTGAATATTCTTGTCTGTATTGCCACCTTAACTAGCTAGTAATATATAGATAATGGCAGATCATGGCTTTCCGATCCCATGCGCTGACTCTCGTCAATGCCTGTGGTAGTTCTTGAGGGCATGAACAGGAATCGCGGCTGTAACAGAAAAATCAATAAAGCAATTGAAAGAATAAAGGCAAAGGACAT
This sequence comes from Populus pruinosa, assembly GCA_026413675.1. Classification (NCBI taxonomy): domain Eukaryota; kingdom Viridiplantae; phylum Streptophyta; class Magnoliopsida; order Malpighiales; family Salicaceae; genus Populus; species Populus pruinosa. Next base: position 4,238,523 of record CM048597.1, on the reverse strand, counting down.
GAGAATTATAGAGAGCAACAAATAATTAATCTTTTTCAACATGGAATCGGAAGAATCTATAATCTAATATCAGTATAGCTGTACATATCAAGGTTATATATATAGCTAGGGTTTAGGAATATTTCCTTCTGAGATACTTGTAATAAACTATATCATCTTTTTCACATTGATTTTCCCTGTCTGTTTTTCTAATTTTAGCACAAAGCTTGCTTCCATTTTAGGAATATTTCCTTCTGAGATACTTGTAATCATCTATATCATCTTTTTCATATTGATTTTCCCTGTCTGTTTTTCTAATTTTAGCACAAAGCTTGCTTCCATACTCAAGTCATTATCCTCTGGTAACGCCAGGCTACCATCCCTCAAACCATTAGTCGGGGTTAGGCAATTTAGGGCAACTAGTCGCAGGCGGCGGCATAGTTTTGCTGGTGATAAAGAGTGAAGAGTCAAGATTGTGTGTTCGAACAGTTCTCTTCAATTATTTAACAGCTGCTTTTGGGGACAGGAGCAATAATTTCTGCAGCATACTTAATTAGTAAGTCCAAAAATGGATGTACTCCTTCAGTTTGTCAGTGTCATGGCAAGATATTTAACAGCTGTAGGAGTGCACAAAATTAATGGCAGAATCTAGCGCTGCCATTGTTTCCTTTCTTTTCTTTGCTGTCCCTTCTTACATATTTACTATCTCCAAGAATGATGTTGAAAAATGGTTAAATTGCCCTCCCTCTTTCTTGTGATGAACTGACATATTAAACCCATTATTTATTGACAAGAATAATTAATCAATGGACTGTCATCTGACTGCATAATATTGGAGCTGATGATCATTGCTCCTTACTCTGTACCAGTATACCAGTATGTTTAAAGCTGTTTTTGAAAACACGGTGGATTTTTTTTTTAATTTTAATTTTTTATTTAAAATAATTTTTTCATGATTTTAAATTATTTTAATATACTAATATTAAAAATAATATTTTAAAAATAAAATATTTTATTTTAATATATTTCTAAAAAATATATATTTTAAACTACTACACTTCCAAACAAATACTCACCCTAGCTTATAATTGTTGCTTATGCTCACCCTCTTAATTAATTATTCCACCTATCTACTTTAATTAGCACGATATGATAATTTAGCTAGTTGCGTATTAACTGGATCTTAATTACACAAGGGGAGTAGATCAATTGTCAGAATAGCAATAGTAATTAATGCTATAGCTAGGTGATTGATTAATTTTTCCAAAGGAGCATTTGGTAATATATATCAGTATGATTATAATAGTTTTTACGAGATTTTATATAGAATTTCAATATTTTACGTCTTTGTTTTCTCTTATTTTAGTTGTGTTACATATATTTTTTTAAAGTTTTCTTCTTATTTAATGACACAATATAAGAGGATAATTCTCTAATTTAATTATCATGTGTGAGTCTTTACTTGAACTAATTTTATCTTTCTAATTAATTTATTATTGTAACAAGTTTTTCAAACTAAACTATCATAGCTAATCACGTCATTTGCATATGAAAACCTTTCATTTGTCTGGTTGGTACGAATAAAAAATAATTATGTGACTAATTCCGATGATTTGGTTTAAAAATCTTATTTGAATGATATATTATAACCTTCAATAATATTTAAGGATAAATTTGAATTGATTAGAGAAATAAGGATTAATTTAATAAATTTTTTTATTATATAAAGATAGACTGAGCCATTATTTCTCTATGTGATAATCCTATATTAGCATACATGAAATAAGGGGCGAAGCAGCTCCTAGGTGTCAACAAGTGAGTGGCTGAATGAAATAAACGGTGAAGCAGGTGATATTGGTGCATTCAAATAATTCAATAATAAAAATATTAATTTAAAATAATAAAATAAAATTTCTAAAAACTCTAATATATTCGTGATTTATCTCCAGCTCTCGAGAGAAAAATTATATTCAAATTGAAGGGACGAAGTCCATAGGTCAATGACAGATTTTATAATAGACAGTTTATCAAGAACAAGGCTCATTAAGAACATCTTTTCGCCCAGAGGTCTGATTTCACGAGGACTTGGTTCTTGAAGATGTAACTTGTTCTTGTATTGCTGCGTTGCCTTGTCAAAACTAGAGGACACACTTGACAGAGGCTATCACACCCAACTCATTTGTTGAAGAGAGTCTAGATCAGTGGCTTTCTCTATGATTTCAAAAAACGTCAACGACGTTAACAGCTCAAGCAGGACATGAAAAAGACCAAGCAGAAGAAAAGGAAAATGCTCCTGCTTCAGATGCTATGTGTATACAGTACTGCTGCTCTTGCTCTCGTAAAAACATATGATCTGTCGACCTAAATGATTACCGTGTCTCCATATTTTCTTGCTGTGATTATGTGTTTCCCTCCCAAGTTCCCAGTTTATCAGTCATGAAATTATATCTTGACCAGGCAAATATTGCCCCTCCAAGGCTCATGGAGCATCATAATCAGATTGCATAGTAGGCCATGAAAAGCTGCAGAATGGTCCTCTTAATGCAATCGCAAGTATAATGAGGTGGGTTAATTATGGGGTTATTGAGATACGAATATTGCAATTATTGGTTATTTGTTGTACGGCTTAATTATTAATTAATGAAAAATCTTATAGTGGACAATTAATGGATAATTAGTGGATTATATCATTATTAATTATTAATTTGTTTTTTTAATTACATTTGATTTAAATCTATTAAACGTAATTTCGCGCATCTAATAATTAGACAAACCCTGTACGAAAATCAACCCTAATTAATAATTAGCGATAGGTTTACAACTAATAGTCTAATACAAGGGCTTTTATTAATTCAAGTAAAATCCAACACAACCATGAATCTCGAGGGGCCCTTCTTGAACACCTATGATCCCTCTCGAGCAAACATACCTAATTAGCTAAGCATAAAATGATTCGGATGTGAAACTATCAAATCCTTTAAACTTTATTTTTCAGCAATTGATTCATCATGGCCATGGATGCTGGTTGATACGATGTGTCAACTAACATCCTATCATTTCTTCCATGGAATTGCTTACCTATTTCAAGTTATTACTACAAAAAAAAAAAAAAAAACTCAAACTCAATTATTTTTTTAGGTGGTTCTGACGTCTCTTCGATCAATAAATTGGGGAAAAAATATTTTTTATTTCTAACAATTAAAGTATTTTTGAATCGAATTTCTCATGTTAATATTGAATTTTTCCTCCGTTGAATATTAGATAGACCATTAGAATATCAATTCTTAATGATAACCATGGGATTGCCTTCGGAGGATAGAGTCTATTCATTGAACTAGACTAAGAGATGTGAATTGAGTTTTTATTCTTATTTTATTTTTCTGTGGCTAATTTCTAGTTTTGGTGAATCGTTTTTTAATAAAAATTCTAAGAGTGATTCTGGGTAATTATTAATATTTTATTAGAGGGGTAGACATAAATAAATTTTAAAAAATAATATATAAAAAAATATTTTTGAACCTAGATTAAAATATCTTTATCCCTTTTTATGGATCCAAATATAGTTTCTTTCTTTTATCATACATGCTTTTAAATTTTCTTCTTCTTGATTGCTGTCGCTATTAATAATAAGCTTCAAGAATAAAATTAGTTTGAAAAAAAACACTGATATTCTAATTATAACATAAATATTTACATCCTGGAAACCATCACGTACGAGTCCCAAATGCAATTCTCCAGTCATTATATAATGTGGGGGTACGCTAAATTGATGTGACAACTGCTTTTCTCACCTACCAATCATTTAATGCAGTATTCGAGTAGTAGCAATGAATATTTTCTAGACTTATTTAAAAATAATATTTTAAAAAAAATTAAAAAAAATATTTTTTATATTAGTATATTAAAATAATTTTTTTAAAATTTTTTATAAAAAATAGAAGACGTGTCATTAAAATCATCTAATAAAAGGTGATTTTTTAAAAAAAAAATAACATAATTTAAAAATAATTAAAAGTAAATAATATATTTTTGAAGAAGTTTTTTTAAAAAAAGTTTGAAAATTATGCTTTATTTAATTTTTAAAAAATATTTTTTTCTCCTATTTTTTTTCTAATATTTTTTATTAAATCATGGTAATTTGATAAAAGACACAAGATGAATTGTGCTAGTCTGATAAAATATTCATAAAAAATTGATTTTTGTCAAAATGCAAGTTAGCCCTAAAATATTCTTATTATCAAACAAATAAAAAAAATTATTAGCTGAAAACTTGATAAAAAAAGTTATAAAAATAATTTTAACTTGAAAATATTTGAAATATTTTTTTAATAAAACCAATTTAGAAAGGCAATTCTACTTTAAAATTTGGTCTGTTTAGTATTATTTGATGAAAGTATTTGTTTAATGAACCATTAATTTTTTTTAAAAAAATCATGTAGCCTTATATTTATTTATAGTTAATAAACACAAGAATAGGCACTGTTGAAAACCTCTATAAATTGGAAAACACATCTTCAGACCAATGAGACACGTGCAATAGCATCAAATGCACGAGCCATGATCCTGTATGAATGAAACACGTGTTCTTCCAGGGTATCTAAACGTCATAGCATCAAGTCCAACCAAAAATAAATAAAAGAAAGAGAAAAGAAATGTCTACAGTTTTTTTTTTTTAATCATTTATTAACCCCCAAGCAGAATTAACAGACATTTTTCTTGGCTAGTTAATTGTGCATTTGGTCCCTGCATTATCAATTGCTTCCTGTTTTGTCTTCTTACTATCTCTTTTTTCCAATTTCATCCCCCTATTTCCTATTTATGTAACGATTTGATCTTTTCTTTTTCTAATCTCATCCCCAATTATCATCAAAGATTATGCTAATTTTAATACACACATAACATTACCATCATGAACCTAGCAACATGATGATTTGGCAGGGAATGATTGCAATTAGGGGTTAGTATTTGAACAACTCGGAGAAGGGGTTATTTTGAAGGGTTTTTTTATTGTTATTCTTTTTGTCAAAATCTTCTACACAAAATAGTCTTTTAATTCTCTGAATTGTATTTTATTTGAATTATATTTCGAGTAGTTTAAGCAATCCGAATTGGCCGAACTTTAGATCCATTTTACTACTTCGATTAATTTTTTTTATCCCAAATTCCTTTAAGAATTTAAATAACTATATAAAATTAGGCCCTAGAAGATTTTCGACCATGCATACTAGGTGTAAAGAAAACTAGAAGCCCATTATTTGAAAATATTATGATAAATAAGTATATAAATAAACAAAACTGTAATCTGAGTAATCCAAGTAACTTGTTTTTATCTTTTTACCAGATTATCCTTTTATAAAAATTAATTACAAGAATTGATTCATATAGTTTGGGTAATAAAGGTTTTTTCTTGATTGGTGCGCACCCCTAATTGCATCAACAGAGATTAGGGGAGGATATTAAAATAAAAAATTGTAAGAGGACTAAACAGGGAGAAAGCAGAGATCCACCGGAAACCGTGTTGCCTATGAACGCAAGATAAGGACAGGTCATCTTCAATAAATAAAAACCTTGTCGGGCTTTGGTTCTTTTCCGGTCCCCGCCTAACTGGACCTATACAGTAACTTGCGGCCCGCACTCTCTCTCCCCGCTTTCTTGCGTTTTAACTCTCATAGAAGCTCCTGTCAAGCTTATTAAAACGCTGAAACAAGGGCTGTACCGTACGTGCCCAGATCTTTCACCAGACCATGATTCTCGAGCACCCAGGGCCAGAGCAACAAAGAGCTCTGCGATGAATGAAAATTAACAGAAACAATAAAGAGGGCAGCAAAAATACTCTGAAAGTCAATGTTCACATAAACACCAAAAAAAAAAAAAAATTATTTACCGTGACAGTTAAATTATGCTTTTGTTCTTTGAAGAAAAAATTGGAGTGCCTTGGTTCCAAGGGTAATTCGTTTTTTTTTTTTTGTTAATGGTCTATTGGTTATTAAAGAATTGTCATGGTGTATTTTTAATTTTTAATTTTTTTAGAATAGTAAAATCACTTATTTATCTCTGAAATCTAAAAGATAAAAATGATAGCTAGTGATATTTTTTTTAAAAAAAAATAATAGAATAATTTTTTTTGCTCTTGGAATCATAAAAAACCAAGGCATGTCTTCAGGAACATTTTTATCTTTTTCCATGGTTTTTATTCCAAAATCATGAAGGGATTTTAGACATTTCATGATTGATAGTTATTTTTTTAATTAAAAAGTTGTTGGTATGTTTTTTTTAAATATCAACTTGTAAGAAGTACATGATTTTTCTGAGTAATATCTCTTAATAAGCAAATTTGTTGTTTCATCGTATTTTTGAAAGTAATGTTTTATTCTCTTTCTTTTGGTAGTTTGTTTGTTGCCAGTAATTTCTTTCCTTTCTTTTCTCTTTCTTGTCTTATAAAGTATATCTTATCTATCTTTGTTTTTTGTATTTTAATTATAATTTTTTATTTTTTTTAATTTGATTTTTATTCTTTTATTATTTTAATTTTTTTCTTAGGTTTTTTTAAGTTCTTTTGGTTTTTAATTTCATTGTTTAATCATAGTTTATGGTATATTATTTTTTTTCTAATTTAACACTTATTCTTTTGATTTGATTTTTTTTATTAAAGTTATTTTTTTTAATTTAACTGTTCAATTGATTTTTTTTTGCCTTTTAATTTATTTTTTATTTTAATTTTTACCCTCAATATTTTAATTATATTTTTTTGCTTTAGATGTTTTTTGCGTGATTGATTTTTTTTCTTAGTTTTATCCATTAATATTTGATTTGTTAGGGATTTAATATCGTAATTGTTTTATTTATTGTGTTTTTAATTTAATGAGCCGAATCACAGGTTTAAAAAACTTAATGTAGGACAATATTTTTTTGGCTCGTTTTCTTTTCCTAATTTATCGTTTGATATTATGATTTTTTCTAAAAAACATAATTATGTGGTAATCTTTAATTTCTTTTTTATCAATGCCTGTGACTTGGGCTATATTTTTTTAATAATCTTTTTTTAGAAAAAAAAAATTGTGTGTATTTAATTATTTAAAATATTTATCTGATTCATCTATATTTGTTTTTGTTTTATATGTATAAAAATTATTTAAAAAAATAAAAAATATTTATTTTTAGATAATAGTTATAATATGTGCAACTTTACATTATATTTTTTATTTTATTTTATTCATTCATTTTAATATGTGTCTATTTCTATTATTGTTTGATTTTAATAAAATTATAAGCTTTAACAAAAAAAATTAGTGAACACATTCGAGTAAATTTTCACCAAATATTTTGGTCTATAGATCTCTCAAATTTTCTTTTTTTACTTTTAGTTATTGTTAACTATTTTTTTTATTTCATTTACATATATAGTTATTGATTTGTTTAATTAAATGCTTGTATGAGCCTTTTGATTTAAATTTATAATTTTTTTGTTTTAAAAAAACTTATATATCTAGATTTTTTTGACAAAAAAAAGTGTGTGACATGCGGCAAAGCATCAATCAAATAGCTAGCAATTAACTAGATTGCTTTCAGTTAATATCTTAGAATAAAATGAAAAATAATCTTAGAACATAATAAAAAGTAATGTGAGAATGTTCTACGTTCAGTGTATCAAAATAATATAAAAAATAAAAAAAATAATTTAAAATAAAAAAAATTAAATTTTCTTAAAAGCGTATTTAAAATATATATAAAAAAAGAATCTAAACTTAATTATGTAGATCAACTATAGTGCAACTTTAAATAAAAAATCATCTTAACAAGTTTGAATTTTTATGTCATTTAAATTTCTTATAAATATGTTTCAAGATAAATATTTTTTTAGAATTTTAATTATTGTGAAAATATTTAATAATCTGAATCTAAAAATATCCTAACAGTTAAAAAATACAATGTTTAGAAAATTTTAGTCTTTTATTTATTTTGGAATCACGATAAGGCAAGCTATACGAGTAACACAACTTAAAAATTGAAAGAAGGGCAGGAGTGTTATATAAATCACAAATCTAAAGGTCTTCCCGAAACTCACTTAACCTTTGTATAAATCAACTATTAGCACAAAAAATCAACTCGAAAAATATAAAATCATATATCAATTAAAATGATGATTATAAAATCTGATTATTGTTACGATAATTATATAATTTAGTAGTTTTTATGTTTATATTTTATGTTATGAAGAATTACAGTTTATATTATTAATGAATATAAAATAAGCTAAACTATAAAATCATTTATGCTGTAAACTGGTATGCGCAGTAAAATTTAAAATATAAACTGTAATTTAAAAAAAAATAGGAAGGGTAGAAGGAAGAAGAACTAAATTATAATCATGATGAGTTGTTTTTTTCATTTAATACTAACAGTTTTTATTATTTTATTTAAATTCAAAAATTCACATAGATTCTACAGCCTAGACTATAAGATAGTTGACCCTCTACGCTATCAATTCTCAAGTCCCGAGCCATCCCTTTTACACTTCCTTTTTGACAAGGAGTGGATACTCCCTACAGTAAATTTCCAGTGGGTCCCAAGGCCTCCAGTCTATTTTCCTCTTCACCGAATCGAACTGTACCGTTAAGAACTGGACACTCTCCCCCGGCACAACCCCTCTCTCTCTCTATAAACACCCTCACTCCCCCCCCCCCCCCCCCCCCTCTCTCTAGAAATTCCCATTTATTTATTTAAAGCTTCACACTCGCCTTCCACAACACCGACGTTGCTTCCTCCTCCATTCAAATAATCAAAAGCTTTCTTTATACTCTGAAACCAAACACGCCACAACAAAACTCATAACAGAAAACCGAGTACTCCATCATTTGACCCTGTCTCTCTATAAACTGACCTTCTTAAATTAAATTAAGGAAATGGATCTTACAACCTCATCCGGAGCTAGATCCGGACCCGAGCTTGACGAAACCGGACTGGATTCCTTCCATCTCGGTGAAGATATCCGTCACTTAATCGCTGCGCCGTCAGAAAACGCGAGCTCTTTCACTGCTTTACTAGAATTACCAGCTAACCAAGCCGTGGAGTTGCTTCATTTGCACTCGGGTCAAAAACAGTACCCGAACTTGACTTTTCCCTCGAACACTTCCGCCATATTCTCCGTTTTTAATGGCGGTAGTAATTCAACGGATTCCAGCCCCCTTCCGTCAAACTCGAGCTCGAAGGATCTCGAGAAAGCATCAGCCATTAAGTGTGAGCCATTCGAGACGGGGTCTTACCTTGATTCATCTCATCCGTTGGTCTCTGATCCAACCGTGGATAATTCGGCGCCAAATGCAAGGCCGTCCTCGAAGAGAAAGGAACGAGAGAAGAAGGTAAAGATTAGGGTTTCTTCGAGGGAATCTTAAGATTTGTGGCAAATTAGTGAATGATGTGTTGAATTTAGATCAATTGTTGTGAAATTAGGTTAAAGCAGCATCAAAGAGGAACAAAACTGAGAGTTCTCAACAAGAAGAAGACATGCTGCCTTACGTTCATGTTCGAGCTCGGCGGGGACAAGCAACAGATAGCCATAGCTTAGCAGAAAGAGTAATTTGATTTAATTTTGTCTAATTTGATTATTATTAAGAAGTTGATTAATTGGTAATTAAATGATGTGCTAATTTTATTTTTCTAGGCGAGGAGAGAGAAGATTAATCAAAGAATGAAGTTGTTACAAGAACTGGTCCCAGGCTGCAATAAGGTTAGTTAGCAAGATATGGTAATGATTTAGGTTTTTTGTCTTTTTAATTAATCATCATTTGATTGTGATTTGTTTTAATTATGATTACCTTAAAAGCGGGTTTTGGGTTTGGATTATGTGAGTTAATTTAAGGTGGGTTTGTCACTGTCACCTTTTTACACGAGAAAAAGTTGTCCTTGCTTTTGCACCAAGAAAAGTGTCATCTGGGTTTCATGGTGGCATTTTTGTAAATTTATCTGTTTTTAGTGGTTTTTCCTTTTGTTTTTTGCCCCCTTTTGTTTGTCAGAGGTTCCTTTTGAGGATAGTTTGGTCATTTCATAGATTCTGGGACCGTGATTCAGTAGAGATAATGCCGTGTTCCAATAAAATGATCCGAAGACCCTTTAAAGTTTTCTCAAAGATTGACCTTAAAGTTTATGGAAATGACAGGAATGCCCTTATGGGATTAGACCAGAAATTTATCGTGTGGAAACTAGCTGGAGGTGCCTTGAAACAGTTAATGTTCTTGCTGTATATATTGATTGGGTCCCATCTCCTTGGACATAAAAAAATCTGGTCCCAGTTTGAAAGGTGAATGGTACCAACTTATCTTACAAGTTTGGTATTCATCTTTGATGGACGATGAAAAAAATGACAAAAGGCTTCCATGGGAGAAGTTTATGTGCCCAATTTTCTAGACCTAACTGCAAAGAGACATGATGTGATTGCTGATAATCAAACCTATATAATTTGTTAAAACAAAGAATAGACGGTTTTTTTTTTTTTCCTTTTCCCATCTAGCTCCTGATAAAAGGAAATACAACATGGATATATTTTGCTTCCTGTCTGAATAAAGTGATTTTGACCACGTATAGATTACAATAATCAGTGATTAACCTCTCTCTTGGGACCACTAATTGTGATTTTCCGAAGTTTCAGGAAGTAACAGAAGTTTAATTGTCAACGTGACTGCGCTGTATATGCTTCTCATGCATGTTGCTTCCCTTTGCGTTTCTCTTATAAAGCGAGCACGTACAGCAGAAGAGGCTATTACCTGGAATTGAAACCATAGATTAGTTTTGGGACCTTATGTATTATGTAAATGCGCTTCGACTCTAACTGGGATTGACTGAGCAAAAGGCCATAACTGGCATGCCCCTTTTGTGTCTTCTCTACACGAATTATTTATTGAATCCTAAAGTTCATGTTATAGTCCACATGCACATAAGCAGTTTATAAGGGACTCTTGTGGGCTTCACCAAAATTTCTAGTACTGAATATGTTGTAATAAGAGTGTGCGGATTAATCAGTGTTCAACCTTAACTCTTTATCAAGTTGTCTTTTTCTTGCTAGATGTTGCTGCCATATCTTTTCTGTAATTCATGGTGTAAATATTAATACCACCGAGTTGAAAGTTCTTCAAAGTTACACACTTGCAATGCTGCCAGCAAAAATATGCCTGCTGCTTTCTTATCTGCAGATTGATTATTGGCTTGTTATGCTTGTATTTGATCATTGTTTTTTTTTAACTAGGATTGCTTTTCAATTTAAAGTGGAAAGAGTAAAAAATGAAGCCCAATCCTTTTGTATATACAAATAATATTAGTGTCATCATATATATATATATATATATATATATATATATATATATATATATATATATATATATATATCTCACATGTCTAGTTATATACATGTCTTTTTTGCTTTGATCTGATCGAATTATTTACTTGAGATTATCTCTAACTAGCTGCCCCTGGATCATTGCAGCTTGCTTCCTCTTTAAATTACAACTTGTCTTAGCTATTGAAAGTTATCTTTCTATGCAGATTTCTGGTACAGCATTGGTTTTGGATGAAATTATCAACCATGTGCAGTCCCTGCAATGTCAAGTGGAGGTGAGAATTTCTTCCTTTTATTTTTTTGGTTTTAGGGGTGGGGAATTTTAGGATTCATAAACAGCAGCAGTTAAATCAACTGTTCTTGGGTGAGTTGGTCAGGTGTTAAAATAATCTTAGCAGGATAGGAAAGGGTGATTCCAGTTTTTGAAGGTAGATGGGGGTTCCCTATTTTACTTAGATCCACTGGGTAATGGGAGAAGGATGTCACATTCGACCACTTGATATGCCCTCTCATTGAGGAGCTGCAACATCTATAATTCTAGACCACTAGATTTGTTGACTTTTTTGGATGCCATTTTTTGTATCATCTCTGTGTATAGATGCAAAGCTTCTAGAATTGTCAAGCTCGTATCATCTCTGTGTGTGTTAGAAAGCTTACCTACTTCCATAATTCAATGTCATGATCTTATTCTGGTTGTCTTTGGTTCCAGTTCTTATCAATGAGACTTGCAGCAGTTAACCCAAGAATAGATTTCAATCTCGACAGCATGTTGGCTGCAGAAGTAAGTATCGATTTTTGCCTTTCTATTTTTCCTCCTGGGTTTCGTGCCATAGCACATCAAAAGTTTATACCTTGCGTAGCTGCATGCTGGTTGAGCTATTTCTTTTACCCTTCACAAATCTGCTCTGGTGCATCAGCTGTTCACCACCTTGAAACACTTCTACTTCTATTGGATTTCTAGATTTTCAGTGCGTATTTGTTATGTATATTTTATTAGCATTTTGCCGGTGCTTTATTAAGTAGATGGAAACAAAAAAGCTTTTGTAATTATGATACAGTCATCACAATAAATTTACATCTGTTTCCTGATAGGACAGTTTTGCTTCACTATTACGTGCAAAGCATTGGGTCAAATTTGGGTCATGCCATGCCATGCCATTCCATTCTATCTACATAAATTTTTACCTTCAACTGTGCAGTTGTTCTGGAACGGTTGGTCCAAGGTCCAATTCAATTATATCTCCGAAAAAAGTACACTTTACCTTGCCTATTGTATTTGTTGATTATGTTTATGGCATTGCTTGTTTACCCTGTACATTTGAAATCACTGAATTTTCCCAAGCACAGTGGCATTTCATGCCATGATCTGTAATTTAAATGAAATCCTGATGCTTCATTTAAATTATTTCCTCGGTAAAAAACATTTCCTTGGTAATTATAATTCATTTACTTCATAATCTTCACAAGTTTATGCAGTAAAAATGTATATGAATTAGCTAATTTGCTGCTCCTCCTAAACTTGCAGGGTGGATCTCTAATTGACAGTAACTTCCCAGGCATGGTAATGCCTCTGATGTGGCCAGAAGCCCAAGTCAATAGAAACAGACACCAGTTCCAACAGCACTGGCAGTTTGATGCGCTTCACCAGCCAATTTGGGGAAGAGAAGAAGACACCCATAACTTCATTACTCCTGAGAACTCTCGTTTGAGTTACGACTCTTCAGCAAATTCAGGTAGATTACATGCTACTTTATCCTTTCATATATTTTGTCAGGAAAAAAAACAAAAGAATGAAAGAAACCAACGTCCCTCATTATCTCATGACGCCTGCCTATCTTATGAATAGAGAAGGAACTTTAAATACAAAAGGATGCCAGAAAAAAAAAACCCCGCCTTTAGAAGAAAATGAACACTGTTTAATAAAAGATCATATCATAGAAAAGGTAATTCATGCAAGTAATTTTTCCAATTTTTAAAAATGTTCATCTATTAAGATTTGAAGTATACATAGAGCATTTTATGTTTGGATGTTGAAACTGGTAAGGGAATTTGATTGCTGGTTTCTAGCTTTGCTCGTATTGCTTCAAAATCCATGGCGACTGTTAAAACATGGACGGTGGAATCTGGTGTCTATGATCATTAACATTTTATGAGTTCTTTATAAGGTGGAAAAGTTATTAGGTCACTCCTTTTTGTTTCAAACATGAATAGATTGAAACTTGACTTAAATTGTCGTTGTGATGCAGCATCTCCGCACTCCAATCAATTGGAAATGGAAGGCAGAATGAAGCTCCATCAGTAGCTAGTACTGTATATATCAATATTAGCAGTTGGCAGGAAATGGAAAGGAGGCTTCAAACATTTAATCTGGTTTTCCATGTCTTCAGTTTACCAGTCAGTTGGAAATCCAGAATTCTCTAGCTGGGGATGAGAAATTTCAGCTCGTATCTCTTGTATAGTTATAAATCTACATACGATTTACTACATACATATATTTATACTAACTCATTTGAGAGTCATTCAATCCACTGCTTCATGAGTGAGATGGTTGGTGATTCATATTGTAGAAACGAACAATGGTCGGTTAACTATTATGAAAGCCGCCACCTTTTACCGCATCTTAATTTTCCTCCTAATTTCTTCTCTTTGTAAGGTTTTCACGCAGCTAGTTTCAGGATCCATTTGAGTTTACCTGGCCCAAAAACCAGAACTTGAAGAAGATATGGAATGTTTGTAGCAGCTGCTGAACCATCCATTGTTTCAATTTTTTGTGATTTTTTTTTTTGTGTTTTTTTATTGTTTTGATATGGTAATGTTAAAAATAAATTTTAAAAAATAAAAAAAATATTATTTTAATAAATTTTTAAATAACAAATATTTTTAAAAAAGAATGATTTTTTTCCTTGAAAAAAGGAGCTGCAAATAGACCAAAACAACAGAAAGAGTTATCAGTCGAGAGCAAAGCTCAAGAAAACAACAAAAGATCCCAAAGCAATGCCTCTACAAAGATCTTTACAATATTATTATTTGGATTAAAGGAAAAAAACATTATGCAACCTTGGCGCTTACAAATTGAAAGCAATAACATTCTCAATGCGTGTAATAGGTTTTCTTCCGTGTGTTTTGAGCAGTTTCTTAATGATTATGACAATTGATTCATAAAATTTTCGTATTTCATTAAAAAAAGAAGAAGTCAGAGGTAGGGTTGGTGATCATGGTCAATAATTGAAGTTTGTGAAGAGGTTTAACGAAAGAAAGAATGTGACGGTGAGTTGGGATTCCACTGGAGCTTGCTTGGGAGATAAGAGCAGGCCATGTCTTCTTGGGTTCAATGGATGTACAAACGGCAATGTTTCGATATCAAATTAGCCTAGTAAAAAAGAAGACAAACTCTCTTTCATACTATAATACTCTCCCATATAAAAGAAAATGCCATGGACTTGGACGTACGTTACAGTATTTTCAGTATGAGGACCATCTTGCAATTTGTTAGAGGATTATTTTGTTATGGTTAACACCCCATGCTCATTTTTCGTTGATGACTAAAACTTCTTCTTTTTTTGGGCATAGTTACCTTGCTGCCACTGTTTTTGTATCTTCCATCTTTTTATCTTAAGAAAGTAGACTTTTTATTATTCATGGATTCCATTCTCGTAGGATGTAGATATGGAAAATCCTTTTGGTACCTGGACTTCTTAAAGTTGATCGATCAAGTAATTTCAAGGAGAATATGTTCTCTCCAAGGAAAGGAAAACCTACGCTAATTGGCTACATGCGATCAACTAGTAGTTGATACGGTAATCTTTGGTGAGTTTGATTATTGTTTTTTTTTTAAATTAACATGAATGTTTTTACTAACTTGTATATATTTTGATTAATTTTATAAATTTTAAAATTAAAAATTATATAAAATTTTAATAATCTTAGTATTTATAAAACTCGAAACTCGAACCGGTAATCTTTAAAAATAAATTTAAAACATAACCGGTTAATCAACATTCCTTCAAGGTTATTATTATTACCTATATATTGCGTTCTAGTTTAGACTTTTAACTGGGTTGTCAGATATGCTATAAGGAGTGGATGACGTCTTTCTGTCTACCAAATGTGTAATCATGGCCGCGAATGAAATGGACTGAGACACTAGCTATGTTTGGGCTCTAATTGGAACCTGTGTTCAATTAACAAAACTGATCATACCCGTATCCTTGATGGTGAAATATTGTTGTCTGAGGAGTATGGCCCCAGAATTCATAATTTGAATTCATCCCTGCTATATCTCAAGTGAGCTGTGGCTAGTTGATGTGACAATCCCAACATTTGATGGCCACCTAAATTATGAGCTTCAATGAAATACTGTCCTCTTGACAGATGAAAGCTCAACTGCAAAGCCTGTTTGTCGAGATGATTTCCGGTAACAAATGAGGAACGTTGCTGGATTGTTAGTTATTCTTACCTTTACAGGATTGCTAGTTATTTTGCAGGAAATGTAAGTGACATCACCTTCTCAAACATAATGATTAGCACACAATACTATGATCCGTCATGGTGGGGAGAGCAGAGCCTCTTATTTATGTGACAACCTGTCTGCGATGCCGAGTTGAAAAGAGGGTAATATCTAACCTTCCATTCACCAACCTTGCAGCGAATTCTGAAAATGGCGTCATCTTGTTAGGTTCTAAAGGTGGCCTACTGAGCAACCTGAGATTCAGCGGCATGAATCTGACTTGCAGAAGATGGGCAAATTATCCAGGTTGGTTGGTAGACTACAGACCTGGATGCCAGGATGTTGTTAATCACGGTGCAGCTGGTATCATCATGGAATATATCAAGGGCTTCGAGGTTGAGAATGTAAATATCAGATGGTCTCATTATCAAAATGAACTGTGGGGTAATCCTTTGGATTTCAGACCTTAGACTTTAAATAAAATTTCTTAGATCAATTTCCTTTCTGCCTGGTGTAAACAAATGAAATAGCTAGGAAACCATGCGAGCGACCGTCCCGCAATGTCATTCTTGGATAGAAACAATGGAGTGAAGTTCCATTTTTTCCTACATCTGGGGCGCAGGTGATCTTTTGAAGATTCATCTCGAGAAAACAGTCTTTGCAATATGTAACTAGAATATTGTCCTCGTTGCACGGATCAATTTTTTTTTTAAATATATTTTTTAATAAAAAAATGATATTGTTACCATGTTTTTTAATAAAAAAGAATTTAATTATGAACTCAAAATATATATATTAAAAACAAATCAGAATAAATCATGAAATCTAATTCTCAATCAAACACAATATTAAATAATAAATTAAAAAAAAATCAATTAAAAAAATTAAATCAATTCAATTAATATGTCAAATTTGTAACCCAAGTAATGAGACGAGGACAAACCAATACAAAGAAAATTCAATGTTGAAGAATCTTTAACTTGAATTATCAGACTGAAATAATCTCTTAAAAAAAAATTAATCTGATTTAATTATGGTTAAAATACCAAAATTAGCGATCTTGATTATGAGATCAAGACATACCTACAGAAATTAAATCAAAATAAATTATGAAACTCAATTCTTAACCGATCCAGTGTTGACTAATAAAATTAAAGAAAAAATTCAATTAAAAATAAAATATAAAAAACAACTCGAGTCTACTCAAATTAACCTCTTAAACACTATTATCGAGTCATGAGGTCAAAATAACATAATAAAAGTAAATGAAACAAATTATATAGTCTAATTCTCAAATAATCTAATATTAAATGATGAAATTAAAAAAAAATTAATTAAAAAAACCTGAGCTACCATGGTTAACTTACCAAATCGAGTCAACCTTTTAAACCCGTGATTTGTGTCATGAGAGTGCGATAACTCAATAAAAAACAAAACTAATAATAAAGAATAAAATTAAAAAAATATTAATTAAACAAATTAAAACACTATTCTAATAAATAATAATGAAAGACCTCTTTTTCTTTTTCTTTTTAGTTTATAATTGATCATAGTTTCAGATAACAAAGGATGTGATTAAATGTCAAAATTTGTTCAAGGACTACTTTTCCTAATAATTTTTTTTAGGGACCGATCGCTCTTCAACCAGTAGTTTAGAGGGCTGAACACATTTTTATCCTTTCAAATAGCACCATTTTACTTTGCTGCTCTTCAAGATTTGTAAACCTTAAACATAAGACGTCAAAAAAGAAAGAAAGAAAAGAAAACCTTAAACGTAATTAAGGGCTTATGTTACCTACGCTAGCGATTCAAGTGCACTTTCTGGGCTTGCTACATTGCATCATATGGCAAACAAGTTCACAGCCATGTGCTTAGATGTGAATTGCCCTTTTATGTAGTTCTACAGAATTCTCTGATTGATATGCACTCAAAATGTGGAAACCTGAACTACTCAACAAAGAGCTTTAATAACATGCCTGAGAGAACTGTTATTTCATGGAATGCAATGCTTGGGGGAAAGATCAGGTGCTCGAACTTTTCAAATTGATGGAAGAAGAGAGTAAAGTCAAACCTCACAGTGTCACTTTTCTGGTACAGCCATGGAGGATTGGAAGATAAAGGGCTGGAAATCTTTGATGAGATGGTGGAGGGGAACGATGTGGTCGACGCAGAGATTGAGCATTATGGGCGTGCTGGCCGAGTGCTTTTGCTTTTATCAAAAGATGCCTTTTGAACCTACCGCTGCTATTTGGGGTTCGCTTTTAGGTGCTTGTAGAGTCCATTCAAATACTAATTTTGACGAATTTGTGGGTCGCCATCTGGTAGAAATAGAGCCTGAAAATGCTGGGAACTGTGTCATTCCTTCAAATTTATATGCTTCTGCAGAGAGGATGGAAGATGTGAGAAATGTGAAGGAGTTGATGATGGAGAAGGCTAGCTGTGATAGAGGAGCCTGGAAGAAGCTGGATTGAAGTTGACCAAACCCTTCATCCTTTTCAAGCAAGGGACCTGTCCCATCCTTGGAGAGATGAGGTACTTTCGAAGGTAAAGGAATTCTTGGTGAAATTCAAGGAAACTCGATATGTTTCTGACTAGAGTTACGTTTTATACGGTATGGATAAGGAGCAAGGAGAAAATACTTATAGGCCATAATGAGAAGCTGGCAATGGCTTCTAGACTAAATATAAAATAAAATGTGTGATAGAGAAAAGAAATAGTAAGGCTGTGAAATTTAAAAAGGGTTAGTCGGTGTACATTCAAAATAACTATAGAGATGATTATGTCGTTTTCACCCGATAAGCTTAAATCAAGTTTTTTAACATATAAAAAAATATTTAGTTTTGGTTAATCTTTTTCTCAAAACAAATCTAAATAATATAGAGATTAAGTCTATGTGACTTAATTTAATGATATAATGCTAAAAGTAATTTAAATGATATGTAAAAATATAATTTGACTTATAAAACTTAATAAAAAAATTTTAAAAATATTTAAATGACAACATATTGAATTGATTTAAACTAATTCATGTTAATTTGACTAATTCATAATTTGGATTATAAGATTATGATAACTTATATAAAACAAATTAAAATAAATTATGAAACTCAATTTTTAATCAACTCAATATTGAATAATAAAATTAAAAAAATAAAAAAAATTAATTTGAGTTAATTTTGCAAACTTGTTACCTGATTTATAGAATTGAGATAACTTCATATAAAATAAAAGAAAAAAATAACTTAGACCAACATAAGTTAATCTGTTAAATTTATTATCAAGATCATGAGATTGTGATACGTTATTTAAAGTAAATTAAAATAAATTATAAAATTTAATTTTTAATAAACTCATTATTCAAAGATAAAATTAAAAATAATAATTTAAAAACATATACTATAAAACAATCTAAGTCTACCTAAACTAACTTACAAAACACGTGATCTAAGTCATAAGGCTAGGATAACTTCATAAAAAATACATTAAAATAAATCATGAAGTCTAATTACTAATCAACTCAATATTGAATGATAAAATTAAAAAAAATCTCAATTAAAAGAAACTCAAGTCAACTTTGTTAACTTGCCAAACCAGCTATCCAAGCCATGAGATCGAGATGATTTCATAAAAAATAAATTAAAATAAATTATAAAGTTTAATTTCTAATTAACTTAATGTTAAAGGATAAAACAAAAAAAATAAAAAAAAATATTTAATCAATTAAGTTAATCCACTAAATCTGTGACACGAGTTATGAGATTAAACTAACTATGTATGAAACATATCATAATAAATTATGAAGTTTAATTTTTAATAAATTAAATTTTAAAATATAAAATTAAAAAAAATATAAATTTTAAAAAATATAAAAATCAAAGGTAAAAAAATATTATTAAAATAAATAGTATTTTATGAGGTGATGCATAATAAAATAATTTTTTTAATTAATAATAATTAAATTGAAAGTAATTTTCATTTTATAATTTTCCACTTAAAAATGTTAAAAGAAATAAACACATTCAGACTAGAAAACGACGCTGTTTTGCCTTATTCCCAAATTACCTTCAAAACAGACTTATCGCATTAACCACACTCTCTTCTGTGGACTTTCTTCACACACCTCTATCAGAAAACCCAAAAACAATGCCCTTCACGACGGCATCCTCCACGCTCCGCCACCGAATCTCCTCCGCCCTCAGAACCCGCGGCGGAGCATCATCTGGGAGATGGACATCGCCGGGACACGAGGAACGACCGAAAGGTTACTTATTCAATCGGACCCCACTACCACCTGGACAGCCTCGTAAATGGGAAGACTGGGAGTTGCCTTGCTACATCACGAGCTTCTTAACGATTGTGATCCTTGGTGTTGGTCTCAATGCTAAGCCTGATCTCACTATTGAAACTTGGGCTCATCAGAAAGCACTTGAACGACTCGAGACGGAGAAGTTGGGCCTCTCCGGTTCTTCTGATTCTGAGTGAAATTGGAGATCCGGGTATGCTTGTTTTTTGCGAAACTTTCGTGGGTTTTTGTTGGTTGTTGATAATAATGTGTGCTCAGATTAAAAGTTTTTTGACCTACTGACTGATTGACTGTCTTTTGGAATTTGCATAATTTTAATGCAAGCTTTTTTTTTTTTGGTTAATGTTTCTGGTAGTTTTGTAATTTTCTTTTTCAGCTAACATGTGAATTGAATTGGCTGTGTGGAAGCGCTTTCTTTTCTTTGAATTTGAGATTTAATCATGTTGATATAAATATGACTTGATACTGTGTTTGTTTGCCGATGAGAATTGTTGATTCATTGTTTTATTAGCAGCTTAGTAGTTTGGGAATTTGTTGCTCGTAATTTTAATTTTTTTTTTCTATTTTGACTATATGTTGGTTTTAGCTTACAGTTCCTTGATGAACTGGATCACTAAATTTGAATTAGCTAAATACCAATGTGATTAAATGATATGATTATCCAGAAGTCTTCTGTGATATTTTCCGTGTATTAGATGCTTGAGATATTATGAGTTTTCCTGACTCAGTGATGGTCAGGTCAGGATTTAGGACTTGGGATGCTAAAGACATGCTGTTTTAGTATGTCATAAAATTCATGGTTGCTGTATAATATATAGGCATTGGGTGTTTCACTACTGTGTGGCAGAAATGTAAATATGCTATTGTGGAAATTATGTAATGCAACTTGGACCTGGAGCTCCGCATGCACAGGATGCATATAATCATTTTTTGATGTGAGTATATCGGATTCTTGATGTGCATTCAAATGCTTCTACAGAAACAAAGGTAGCTAGGGGGGTCACTTGAGAGAATGTAGGTTTATAATTTTGTGAGGAAGGTGGACTAATGTGTTTTCATTAGTACCTAGCAAGCTTTATGTTCTGAAATATGTTGCATCTTTATTTGTTCTTTTTGGTGTTGTCTAGTTTGGCAGCATGAGTTCAAACTGTTAGGATTGTTCAAGAAGCCAGTTGGAGAATTGACTAATTAAGAGTGTCATAGGGAAATGAATGATATATAATGGGATAGTTGCCTTGTTAGGCAAGGTTCATGGATGGGGGGGTGTCAAGACAGTGTCATGTAGGTGCGTAGCATGATAAAGTTCTGCTTAAATTTGGGTTTCTCACTGCATAATAGAGATTAAGCATTTGTGGAAGAAGCAACTGTATCCATTTAGTAGGATTGACTAGCTGAACTGTTTGAAAGAATGGCTACTGAGACTTGTAGTATCGTCAGAGGTGGGTAGTAAAACTGGGATGCTATTTATTAGAGATGGCTGTGTATGTAGGTGGACAAGTAGCAGTGTTGCGGTATATGATAACACACTATGGTGAATGGCACAATTAATATCTTTTTTTTTTAGCATGAAATCTAGTTGTTTGTAGTTGAGTGATAGCTTTGGTTTTGTTTGATCATGGTTTTCTTAACTTATACAATTCAGGTTCTTCTAATATTTTGATTTGTTATTTTAAAATTATTAAGTTTAAAATATTGGGCTTCTTTGAAGTTTTATTATTACTACAGCTTTAGATAGTTTTCTTTCAATGTTTGTTTGACCTATGTTTGCACCAAATAATAAGGTTTCTTCCTTCTTTTGTTTTTTCTTTGTGCAGTGATTTAATTGTTGTTTTGTGCTTAGTAGTTGCTTGGTAGCTTGAGTTGGATTTGTTTGGGCTTTGATGAGCTCAATCTGTATATTAGCTGCCTCCTGCTAGGCTGTTCAATTTCCAGGTCTTGTGCATCTTGCGTGTTAGTTGTTTTTTATGGTAATAGTGATAATAGTATGTTAGGAAGTGTATCATTACCATATTCTGTGTTAGAATTGTTGTTTAAAGGCTCTGGCTAGTTCTTCACAGTGCAAAATATTGATGCACGGTTTCAAAGTGGAAGTTTTTTGAAACAACTTGGACCTGAAGTTTGATCTACCTAGTTGCAAGTGTTCTGTTTGCTTTGGTATGCCTATCTTGCTCTGCATGTACATACTTGTTGTTAAAACAAAGGTAGGATAAGGTTTGGTGATGTAGCACACTGAAGAGACGACTAGGTTCTATTTGCACCCACCATGCTTTAGTGGGTGTCATGATATTATTTGTTGTCCTATTTTGTGTTTTTTGATGGTTTGGCATTTGAGGAATGAAATTATGTGATGGCATAGGAGTCTATTTGGGCACGATTATTGCATTCAAAGTGTGTACATGTTGCCTGTTCAAAAATGAAAGTGAATGGAAATATAGGAAAGTGTGTAGTTTGTTTGGGGATGGTTGCATAGGAGGTAAAGAGGTTCATGGATGTGCTGTGGTATGAAGCATTGTGAAATGGTTGTCCTCAATGTTTGATCTGCATGGTATTTCTAAGAATAAACCAGAGATGAACCTCAATTCTATTCAATTATCAGGGTTAATTGGCAGAGCTTGTGAGGAAAATGGACATGGAGATGCATAATTAATTGTTGAGGTGATAGACATTACCGGTTGCAGAACAGAGGAAAATGAATATTGTAGCTTATAGAATATGGACATTTAAGTGGACTTGTAGCATACTAGCATTGTGATAGGATATTTGTGGCACATGGCCACATATATGGAAAACATCTTAACTAACTAGAGTAGAAGTTGTCCATGTTGAGTGAACAGGAGTTATCACTAATTAGAAATTAGAATTAGTTAATGAAGCTTGTTAGAAAATTTTCTGATATATATATATATATGTATGTATGTATGTATATTACATTTGTGGGTGATGACCTTTGGAGAATTATTATTCTTGAGGGGATAGCCATCTTGGAGAATATCTTCATTGGAGATAAGAAAATAAAATTGGTATGCATCAAGATATACCTTTTCTCAGTTAATTTTGGATAGCTAATGTTCCCCCACATATTCATTCTTAATCAGTTTTTTTTCCCTTCCATCAACTGTTTATGGGCAGCAAGAACTTGCAATTGGCTTGATTTTTAAATAATCCAGAAATGCAACTACTAGTTGCCTTGAATTTTCAAATGTCATTCACAGGCTGACCCCTCATCCTTTGTATTGTTTCTTTCTACCTTTACTCTTTTTGGCTACTCTGATGGAGTGTGAGCAAGGTTTTTGAGTTTATTGGATCATTCCTTTGGTTAATGATTCTACTAGATGTTTTTATCTGCCATATTCATTTGGTTGGGATTGAGAAAATACAGAAAAGGAACTTGCTTTGTCTTGTTTTATGTTCGATTCTGTTGCCAACAGTTCTTATTCCAATTCTTACTCTTTCCATGCCGCTGCTTCTCTTAACAGGGTCTGCTTTTGCTTTACAAATTAGAATGGCCAGTTGCGGAACATCAGCCCGGATATAGTTGCTCCGAAGAGGTTGTGCCTTGGCTCACCTGCAATAAAGTGATTTTTCATTCCCAACTTTTGCATTTACTGTTTGGTTAGACTTAGTAAATATGTTTTATGTAGTTTGTTGTTAATTATTAGAAGGATGCAGCATGTCTGAAAGAACAATGGGTGCAGGACATCTCTTAATAATTCGTAATTTTGCTCGTGTTCATGGCAGTCTCCTAAGGGGAGACTCGTATTTCGGATATACTTTTCCAAATGAGTTTGTCTTGAAGGATTGTTGCGCTGGTGTTTCCTCGTTTTCTGTTAGTTTCCTGGGCCTAGAATTGGGCTTGTAACCCTAATGAAAGCAAACCAAGCTAAGGCCTCTCATGTAAACGCTATATAAAATGGGCTGATTCCGGAATGAGCTTGGTTTTAATTTTAATTGTTTTTCGGGGGACCAGGAGAAGAGAGGTTTTTTTGAATGGTTGACCAGATGTTGAAAACCCACGCAGCCATATATCATTAGATAATTGGCCTGTGAGATTTTTAGCAGTTATTTAGGTAGTGTATGTAATCGCCTTAGCAGTTGTTTTTAAAGTATCTGTTTTTGGTAAATGTATTAAATATTTTTTTTAAAAAAAATATTTTTAATATTAGCATATCAAAATAATTTAAAAATATAAAAAATTATTTGAAGTAAAAAAATAAATTTTTTTTAAAGGTATACTCGTAGTAGTCAATGGGGCAAATTCACATGGTCTAATTTTTTTAAGTTTTGAGTATAAAATTAACTTGTGTGAGAATTGTTTTGATATATTTTAGTTGATTTAATTGGTTTAACAATAATTTTGATGACAAAAAAATAGGAGCTTGTATTTAAACAGTTTAATATATATATTGTTTTATAAAAAACTGAGGTAGTTATATATTTATATTAAATTCCTAGACAATTCTTAAGTTGGATTACTAATAATAAGCTATTTGTTAGATAATATATTTATTTTATTTTATTTATTAAAAGTAAAATAATATTTTTAACTTAATTTATATATAAGCTATTTGTATTGTATTTAGATTAAAGTAATAACTTTTAGATAAATCAATTAAAGAGAATTTTAACCTCTTTCTCTTTCATATTTGTATTTATTTTTGTATTAATTGAATTGCTTTAACACCTTTAAGTATATTAAAATAAAATACACAAAGAGATAAGTATAGGTTTAGAAGGAGAAAAAATTATACATGACATTTAAGAAAACAAAATACCTTTTCTTGTGAGGAAAAGAGTTATTATAGATATGATAGAATTTTAAAAATAAACAATAGCTAAACTCTATCATATATAGTATGTGCTTATCATTTAGCTTGCTTTTTTCAAGTTATTAGTCTCCTGCCTTCCCCTCCATGGACAAGGCTTTCTGCCAAGATTTGGTATCGTTAAAAAGAGAGTGTGTGTATTCTTTTCAATTTAAATGCACATTTATGACATCAATATCAATGTCTAAATACACATTGGTTAATAAATTTCTATTATCATTTAAGTGGCTTTTGTCTAAAATTTACGTATCATTTATATTCATAATGATCGATAATTATATTAGTATTTGAATTAGCCTCCGGTCGCACGTTTCATCAAAAGACTCAATTATTTTTTTATACAAAAAATTAATTTTTAGATATTAAAATAAGATTAAAAATAACATAAAAATCAGTCATAATAAATATATAACAACACTAATTAAGAGTAAGATAACATTGTTTAGTTTTAGATAACATACTTTATTTATAATAGAAGAGGAGACAACAAATAATAAAATTATACTGTAAAAATCTATTTTTGACAATCAAGAGTTGCCATACACGTCCTCTAAAGTGTGTGTTGGTCTAAACATGTCAACAATATTTTAAAATTTAAAAATATTAAGTGTATAATTCAAATAATATTTTTTATCTATGAATATTTTCATTTAAGTTTAATTTTTTTATTTTTTTTTGTTTTTTCTCTTCAATCTTGAGTCAATGTTATTCTATTAAAACTTTTAATTTATTGTGATAATTAAAAAAATACATTTTTTAAGCACCTATGGCCCCAGAAAATTAAAATTTTTCTGACCTAGGGTCATATGATACCTGACTATTTTTATTTATTTATTTATTTTCTTAGAAAAACGTGGTCATAAAAATGTCTACTTCAAGAAACATTATCCACACGCCCGCACCAAACTACTCTCTCTCTCTCTCTCTCTCTGGAAGGAGCTGCCTAATTGAATTGGAAAAAACAAAAACAAGAATACAAAAAAGGTTTAGGTTGAGTCTACCACTTGCACTATCATTTAATTCATCCTCCATCGAAAGCCCCTAGTTTAATTGGCAATAGGCAGCTAATAAGAAATTAATTATGGAAAAGGACACCAGTCCTACCGCTTGTATTTTTTAATCTACATATGAGCATATAATTCGCTGGAACTTCGAGCTAACGAGCTCCCCGTTGCTGATTTAGTTTTTAAGAATGGCTATCCATCCATAGATTACGTCCAAGCATATGTATATGATATAAACAAGAATCCAAACTAAAAAACTTTTTTTTTTTAGATTAATGTGGGTATTCGGGCCAGTTTGCGCGTATCACGATTAATTCTACGGGTCCTGAAGTTAACGACCATGTAAGCCTCCAGTGACCATCATATGAGTAACCAAGGACTCGAATTTGAGACTACAGAGAAAACAAACTCCTTGATCCCAAGTCCTTACCACTTGACTACCACCTAGATAATTAACTAAAAAACTCTCTTGTTTTTACTGTCATTAGTATTGCTTTCTTTACTTATCAAGAAATGTAAAGATTTAATCTTTACTATCAAGTTCAGTAAAGTACATAAAGCCTTGCTATTGTTATCATCATCTGTATTCACTCTCATCTTCCTCTTGTTCGCTTTAAGAAAATTTTGCTGTCTAATTAGTAATTGAATTTAATATGAAGATCTTTTCTTGATATGGTAGAATTTATAGTATCATTCAATGAATAAATAGGTGCTATCGTTTTGGATAATACTCCATAATATGCTAGATAAATATCATAATAAATTTAAAAGGAAATTATATGTTTTTCATAGAAATGTCGTGAGATTGTTTGTACAAAATTTTATTTAATTATTGAAGAAAGTCAAAATGAATTCTAAAGAGAATTCATGATCTTGTTATTAGATCTGTTGATAGAAATGAATTTATAGGTGTTTCCATGATTTTTTTCTCATACTATATGATCCATCCACGTTCACACTTTTTGGCAAAGATGTTGTTGATTTCAATGATGGATCTTTGCAGTTTAATATTCCTGTCTCTGTATATAAAGGTTTACCAGAGTGCTAGACGAATCTTGGCTTTATGTTATATGATTTATAATAATATATAGTCGAGATCTCATTAATTTCTATTTATTTTAATTATATCCTTAACAGTTTCCCTGTAATTTGATCAATTGTGCATCATTATCCTCAAATGTGTTCCAAGTAAAGGAATCCAACGACAGTAAAAGAGGGAGTGATTCCGACACGATACCATGCATTACCATTGAACAGGAAAGTAAGACAGCATCACTTGCTTCATGACGATATTCAATTGATCAGCAAGTTTATCCCATAGTTATTAATCACGACGACTCAGTGTAAGATTCATGGGGTATCAGGTAGATTCAGGTTAATTTAATTTTAAAAAATAAATAAAAATCATATTTTTTTTAAATATAATTAATAAATCTTAAAGGGGTCATATTAAATAATTATTTTTTTAAATTCTAAGTTAGATTTGGATCGACACACTAAGTTAATACTAGTTTTGTAATAATGATATATTTACCATGATATTTTTTCATTGAGATAAACAAACTTGGTGACATATTTTTGCCACTTTCTTGATTAAGGTATTTTTTTCCCTTTCTAATATAATAATTTATGTAGCGGTGATGTTAGACGACATGATGATTTTTAGTGCTAATTAATAAATGAATTCTCTTGCATCATCAAGCATGGTGGGGAGGCCCATGATCGTGACCCTCTCTCTCTCTCTCATTGATCCAAACGCATGTATTCTATAATTTATACAAGCATAGGATAGGATAGCCAGAATAGTTGATTTAGGGCCTGTTTAATTAAGCTTTTTTAAATGATGTTATACCTCGATTTTCCCAGTAAACGCGTATTCAGGAGTGCAATAATTTTTGTTTCAAGAGATTTGTTAAAAGTGTGTGTTTTAAAAAAATATTAAATTGATGTTTTTTAGTTTATTATTTTTAATAATTGTGATATGTTAATGCAAAAATTAAAAAAAAATATTTTAATATATTTTTAAATAAAAAATATCATATACCATAATGGCAAGCATGCAATAACTCCACTAACAAGGGGCAAAACTAAAACATACATGCTATCTTCTTCGGCTAGCAAGCTAAGAATATCGAACTACTTCTGATAAATCCCAAGGACTCACCATTGGCTATTGTGGACGAAAACAATTTAACTAGCTGGTGTGATTTATCAATAATTAAAACATATAAAAACATTATTACATAAACCCGCTTAATATGAATTAAAAATTGGTGGTTGGTCGGATTCTTAGTCGTCGATCAAAGAGTGGTCATTGGAATAAAATATGTATAATCTGTATTATGAAAAAGGAGGAAGAAATTACAGATTTTTCTTGCCTGTAAACACAACCAATGATATGTTTTTTTCAGAACCAATATATAACAGGTCTAATCATTAATTATCATCATATTTCTTATATGATATGATGGTCAATCATATAATAATATTCACCAAAATTATATTAATACGTAGATTAGGAAATTATCACATAGATCCATAATGGTCAATCATATAATAATATTCACCAAAATTATATTAATACCTAGATTAGGAAATTATCACATAGATCCATAATCCATATTGTATAATCCATAGCAGAAGCATTGTAACTAGATGCATTCTTTTTCCCTTTTTATAAAAAAAAAACTAGATGCATTCTTGACTAGATAAGTAGTGACATAATCACTTCTTTTTTTAGCTAAATTGTGGCTTTTATTAAAGGTAACGTGAAAGGCAGATGGATCTTTTAACAATAGTGCCTGCACACAAGAGATGGGTCTTTCTTACCAACCTTGGATCCAATTCCCATGTATGTACAAGAAAATCCTTGTCGGTGTTCAGCTGGCTTTGTAGAAAATGATACAATAGAGGGTGCTATATATATATATATATATAATCACCATAATTTTTATATATCTGTCTGCTATAATCATTTCAATAATCTAATTTTTAAATTCAAAACAATGAGTTTTAAATTTAAACTTAAATCAAATTGAAATAAAATTCTCAAATCTTAACCTCTATTTTTACATGTTTAAAGAAGAAAATCACTTTTATTGAGTTCTTCTCTCTAAAATGAATCATCATAAGAAAAAATGATCTTTTATATATTAACAATTCTTTTTTTCATGTGACTTTTATCTCTCTTAGCATTGAAAGATTGAATCATGAAAAAAAAATTATGATTAAATCATTAAAATTTAAACTATAAAAAATATATTAAAAAAACATTGTAGATACACAAGTAATTGATGATGCATCATCTAAGTTTTGAGAATAATGAAAAAACTATAGAAAAGTCCAAATTTTTATAATTAGTATAATATCCTTGTCTTTGTATGCATTCCAATGATGTTTTAAAAAATATAAGTAGCTTTGAGATAAAACTTATGTATTGACTAATAAGTTAATCTCTTGGTCATGATAATTTGCTCTATTTTCCCTCACCAAAATGACTAGTGGCTGGTGTTTATTAAGCCAAGGTGGCTGGTACTTGTAAAATGTCTCTTTTGATGAATTTAGAAACTCTAAAATACTTAAGTAAGTCATTTATTTTTGAGAAAAAGCTATGATATTTTTAGAGATAGTCTCTGAAAATTAATATGTATAGAGAATGAAGATTGAAAACCTAATATTTGATAGATTCATAATGTATTTATAACCGATGAATCTTGTCTCTTTCTGGAGATAATAGGCTAAAGTATAATTTTTTCCTAATAGTTTTAATTAGAAAAAAATATCATTGACACACACACACACACACACACACACACACACACACACACACACACATATATATATATATATATATATATATCAATGAGAGATAAATATTCATTACATAAACATTAATGTTGATAGAGATATGATAGGTCCTTAAAGGATTTTTATACATTATCCCTTATACAACATTAATGTCGCTGGAAGGGTGGTAGATCCTTAGATAACTTTTATACACCTAAGGATGTAGATGGAGTAAAATCCAAATGTATTTGAGCCCATGAAGGTTGAGCTTTTTTCCTAGACTAAGCTTATAAGGACTTTTCCTCTAGGATAAGTCCATGAGAGTTAAGCTTTTCCCCAATACTGAGCCTATTTAGGAGCCCGGGAAGTTATTTGAGACTGTGAGCTTTTAGGCCTTTAAAGGGTTTTTTAGACCTGTTAAACTTGAATTTATTAGTAACTCTCAAGTCTTTATGATATTTTATAAACAAAGACCTTGTAAAAACTTATGGTACGATGAGTTTGTTAAATCCTTTTCATATGAGAAAAGGAATGAAAACCCTAAGTAATATATCAAAGAACCTGTGTATAGAGGCATGCACTATGATTAAAAAAACATTTATAAGTATATAGAGAGGAACCATAGAGGAATCTATACTACAAAAATTTTTCTAACGAGTAGAGAAACTTATGAAGTAGGAGCTCATACTTAGAAAAATTTATAAGGGAAAGAAATGACAAACCCATGTCGATGTTTATACTTAAAAAATTTCTAAGTGGTGTAGGAGATGGACCTATATCTATGTCGATGCTAAAAAGAATTTTTAAGAGGCCGAGGAGAATCCAAGAAGGGTGAGCTTTATACTTAAAAAATATTCTAAAAGGTTGAGGGGAATCCAAGAAAGGTGAGCCTTATATTTAAAAACTTTTTAAAAGGTTGAGGGGAACTTATATCGATGCTCATATTTAAAAAAAATTCTAAAAGATAAAGAGAAAAAAATTCATTAATGGTCGTAAAAGGAGGCTTTAGGCCTCTTAGTCGATGTTGTAGGGTTTAAAAACCCCTACTGAAAAGAGATCACATTATAGTGGGAGGCATGTGGCCTTCTTAGTGATGGTGCAAGGTTTTAAAACTCACAATTAGAAAAAAGATATCATTAAAGCGTGAGAGATCTATAGCTTCTCTAATGATGATATGGGGGCTCAAGATCCCCCTCGCTAAGGAGTGATTGAATTAAAGTGAGAAAGGTATATTGTTTCTCTAGCATTATCATGGGTATGAAGTGCCCTTATTGGAGAGTTATTATATTTTTTTAGAAAAGTGAGACGTATATGGCATCTTTGACAATGATATTGAGCGTGAGAGCCCTCTATTAGAGAGAGATCATATCTGAAAATGAGAGATTCAATATTATCTATAAAGATAACATAAGGTTTAAGAGTCTACTTAGAGAGTTGTGTAGTTCTCTAGGTTCTAGTTGGCCTTGGTTATATATGCTTGGCCATAAAATGAGAGTTTTGTTGCTTTGTTAAGGTTGATTTTCTCAAGCTGTTATGAAGGATATAGTTATCGTGCTAGAAAAAAACCCCTTACAAAAGATTATGTAGAAGTCCATAAGACCTTACTAAAAACTTATAGATAGAAAATGTATATTAGAGAGATAATTATTTTATTTAAAAATAAACTTACTTCATAACAATGATAATATATTATAAGATGATTTATTAGGCTTTAGGAAGCTCTATGGTCCATCCCTTTAAGAGTGATGCTATTATATTAGAAAGACTATTAGTTAATCAATTTCAAGGGTGGGGCTGCCATAAGTTCCAAAACTTGCTAAGCTGACAAAGTCTAATTTTGCCTCTAAATGGCCAATGTAGTTTAAGTAAAGGGTTGTATTTGGTTGATGAGTTGTTGGAAGTTCGAATAGGTAAAAATGCTTACGATAATGGATAGATCCATCAAGCATTCTAGCTCAGGTGTGTCATAATTGTGTGTCATAAAATGATGTGAAAATATCATTGGAAAGAAACTAATTGTTTTTTTATATCAATTCTCACATATAATGCCAATTGATGATGTTCTAAAACATTCATGTAACTTGGATATAAAACTTATGTCTTGGATAATTAGGTAATCTCTTGATTTTTATAATTTGATCCATTCTCCTTAACCAAAGTGATTGATATTTAGTAAGTCAAGATGGTTGATGGTTGATGGTTGGTACCTACAAAAGGTCTCATATGGTGAATTTAAGAAATCTTTGATGTTTAAGTAAATATTTTTTTTAGAGAAAAAACTATGATATTTTAGAGAGACTCTGAAAATTAATATGTAGTAAAGAATGAAAATTAAGAACATGATATTTATGATATATTTATAGCCTATGAATCTTGTCTATTTATAGAGAGGAGGAGCTAAAATGTTATTTTTGCGCTGATAGTTTTAATGAGAAGAAATATCTTTGATATATATATATTAATAAAAACTAAATATCTCTTACACAAATATTAATGTTAATGGAAACATGATAGATCTTTAGAGAACTTTTTTTACACTATCCCTTACACAACATTATTACTGATGGAAATATGATAGGTTCTTAAAGAACTTTTATACATCTAAGGGAATAGAGAGAGTATGATCTAAAATGTAATCGAGTTTATGAAGATTAAGCTCTTTCCCTAGGCTAAGCTTATAAGAGCTGAGCTCTTTTTCTAGGTTGAGCTCATGTCTTTAGGTTTTTTTCTAAGGCTAAGCTTACGAGGGCTAGGTTTTTCCTCTAGGTTGAGCTCCTAAGGCTGAATGCATGACTTCAGGTTCTTCCCCTAGGCTGAGTTCATAATAATTGAGCTCTTTTCTTAGAATAAACTCATAAGAGATGAGCTCTTCCTTAAGGTTAGGTCCAGACAAGTTGCTTGAAATTATAAGTTTTTGAACCTTCAAAGAATTTTTTAGACCCCTTAAATTTAAGTTTATCACTTTCTCAATTTTACATTGTTTAGATATGTAAAATATAGTTATGTTTCATTGTATTTTGCAAGATATTATGAACATCTAACTTTATATATACTTAGTTATTTTGATATTATATATTACAAATTATAACTTATAGGTGAGGTTGGTTAAGGATGGTTGAGGTTATTTTAATTTTTTTTTAAAATTTTGATAAAAAGAAAGAGGCAAGCTAAAATGAGTAGAAGAGATATATGTTCTCTAATCATTATGGAACTTTTAATATATTTCTTCAACAAGAAATTCTCAATCGCATCTATTTGTCAAATATCATCTAATTAACTTGTTATTAATTTCTTTGACATGATCAACATTGTTTTAAGATAAATAGGTCCTCATTTTTATTTTTTTTAAATTTAAATTTTATGGGCAATGTCTAATAGATTGGGGATCCAATTGGAATCTTTTTTTTGGGGGGACCCAATTGAGAATTGGCGATAGTTGGGAGATAAGTATGATATTTTCCCTTAACCATTGAAGAGGTTTATTGAAGTAGCAAGGAGTCGCCTATAGACATGTTTTCCTTCTTTGAGAGTATGAATTACTTGAAATTGCCAGAGCTTTAAGATTTGAAAGGTATGATACTGTTTTCTATCCCCTTTTCCTATATAATCATTCGCTGAACTTTACATAAATGGAACTCCCTCACCTCTAATAAGTGTTTAATAGGAAAATAATCCATGCGAGAATTATAGTGTAGTGTGCTTTACCATGAAGAAGAGATGATTATATCTTCCCATTTTCATTGATTTGTGAAATCCAAGAACAATACAATTAGTTGGACTAAGCCACTTGATTGTTCAGAGCAATCACATGACTAGACCCACCGTTTTCACTTGAAGGGGATTGATCTTAGAACCTTCAGTTGCTAATAATTCCAAGAAAGGAAAAATTTTAAAAAAGAAGAAGAAAAAAACCAAAAGTGTCTGTGTGAGCATTGAATCTATATAACGCAGTCAAATTTACTTAAATCAATGTCAGATTGACCACAATCCACATGTTACCCTGGCCTTCGGTAGGAAGGATGTCTCTTCAGTCTTGTTTATATAGGGCCCTTGAACCCTTTTTAATATTTTTCCTACTGTAGTTCTGAAAAAGGGCTTCAAAAATACTAAACTACTAAAAAAAATCCAAATTTCAATTTAATTAAATGATTGCGCAAAACACAATAATAATTAAGGAAACTTTTGCTCATATAAATCCGACGACTGCCCTCAATTCGACATGCATGCTATCTTGCATCTATCAGAAGGCGACCAGTTCTGAAGTGGCGAATCTGGGGTGATCATTTCTCTTGCTTTGCTTCCATGCACAGGTCAAGATGAACATGGCGACCCAAAACTTGGGGCAAAGCGAAGCCCTTGCATATCTGAACGGACAGGAAACCATATATGAAATTGCTAGGAATCATTAGTGCCATCACAGAAATGGATCTGTGTTTCCTTCTGCTACATTTTACTATTAATGGACGGCCTGTTCAAGGAATCAATATATATATATTTTTTTAAAGAGATTTGCTATGTAACCTGAAGGCAAAGAAATTAATGGCTAGCTGCAGCCTCGTTGTTAATGTCGTGAACGTGTAAATACCTAAACACCCTCCTCAATCATTTAATTTCGAGTATCATGGGTCAAGCATGGCCTTATTATAATAATGAACATGTCTTTTGATTTTTCTAAACAGTTTCTCGAAGCACTATAATTAATTTTTAGATAAGTTAACTGTAAGAAATTGATTGAATGAATCTACAACGCAAATGTTAATAGATGCACAACATGTTCAAATCTTGACAAATTTTAGGATTAAACTTGATGAAATGCATTTTTTTTAAATTACGCTTGAATTTCACTATTTTTTAAGATTAATTAACCAAGATAAATATAGTAAAACATCAGTATAAACAAATAACTAGCTTTTAATTTAACTAGTTCCCGGAAAAAGAAAAACTAGTCTGTTTAGGGTTGGAATTCAACCTGTTTTATTTTATGACAAAAAGCAAGTTAAAATTCAACAGCAAAGAGGGCCTTGATGCCATCAATTTGAAATATGAAAAGGAAATTTGTAGATCAATTGCTTGGGAAATAACTCCAGTCGGTGTGCACAAGTATTTCGATCCTGGTTACTGACCATGCTGGCAGATTCTTGAATCTGCACGCATTGTAGACCTTACTCTACTGAAAATATATACAAATTTAATACTGAAAAAACAACCTAAGATGGTTACATGACACCTTCCTTCATGTCCCCTAGTTTAACTTAAATCCAAATAAAATAAATAAACAAATAACACCAATCTCCCTCCTTCCTAACGGTGTACAGACACTGACAGACCCGGTTGGGGTCATTCAAGAAAAACAATGATGGCAGTTTAGGTATACCGATAATTCTTCCACGTAACGCGTCAAGCTCCAAACCGGTTATCCCCAGTCACCTCCCTCCCACCG
This sequence comes from Populus pruinosa, assembly GCA_026413675.1. Taxonomy (NCBI): domain Eukaryota; kingdom Viridiplantae; phylum Streptophyta; class Magnoliopsida; order Malpighiales; family Salicaceae; genus Populus; species Populus pruinosa. The sequence continues at coordinate 4,203,412 of CM048597.1, read as the reverse complement.
ACAGCCTCTTCCCGGTCATCAATATTCCCGTACAAAAATACAAACATCTTTTAAATGCCAGCCAGCTTCCCGCACTCGCTCGCTCGCCCCCAGCCAGTTGCAATATAAAGCTTCGCATTTCACATGTCGTTTTAGCCGGAGAGAGAGAGAGGAGGAGATATCATTAGGAAGCTTTTTCTGGAAGCTGAGCAATAAAGACTATACGGTAACTTCTTTTATTTTCTGTTTTTTAACGGCGGTGACCACTGCTTTTCTCTGTCGTTTCGTGTCGACTTTTTCTGTCGTTTTTGGCATAATTAATTTGTGAAGACGAAATGCCTTTTCTTTTCCTCTCTCGATAGTTGCAGTTACAGATTATTTGTTGCTCGTTCGTTCGTTTTCCTTTTTTTTGTGTGGTTGAGCTATCTTTTTCTAGTATTTTTGCTTCCTTGTTCCTTGTGCCATACAGAAAATTAAGGTTGTTACAGATCATTTGGCTTGGATTCTCTTTTAAGGTTTCTGAATTGATGATTCTAAGCTTTTTAACTCTTGGCATTCTTCGAAATTGTTTAAGGTAATCATTTTTCATTTCTCTATTCAATGACTAGATCTGGTTTTTGAAGGCGATTATTGTGAATGCTTGAGATTGGATTTGATGATGCTCTGTGTTTTCTGCTTGATTTTGAATGGAGAAGTGACAGCAATGTTTAATGTTGTTCACATTGTTAAGTGCTTTTTTTCATGAGGTTACAGATATTTTCTCTTGTTGATAACAGCTCGCTTGATTGATTGTGGGAGGAGGAGGTAAAGGAAGTAGAGAATGAAAGAGACTGACATGAGAAGAACTCCCAATACTAATCAGTCGAAGCGCTCGGGAAGAACTGAAAGGAGAGACCGTAAAACGAATCAAACATCGAATATAAAGGGAGTTGAATCTAAAGCTCTGTTTCTTGCTAAACCAGACTCCTCCAGTGCTATTTTAGTAAGTGATTCGAACACGGGCTCAGAGCCCCCTGAAGTTTATGAAAACTTGGTTATACATTATGTGGATGATGCCAACAGGTCTGAGGAGGCTCCTCGAAATTCAAAAGTCAATCCCATGATTGCCAAAGCCAGCAAGGATGAGGCTTTAGATGACCATTCTGATGAATTAGATAGGGAAGCTAATCAGGGGAAGGAAGGGGAGTGGGATTCTGAGACAATAAAAGATTCAGTTTCATCTCAAGGGGACTCTGTGATAGCTGAGGATGAGAAAGTAGAAAATGTTTCGAGAGTCCCGAAATCAGTTTCCAATAAGAATTCATCAGAAAGTGGTCCTCGCGGATCAAGGGTGAGATCTGATCGCGACAATGGTAAATCTAGGTCTAAAGCAGTAAATAACACTACTAAAAAACCTTCAAAAACAAATAAAGGGCTGTCAAAAGTTACTTCGAAAACTTGTTTTGATAAAAATTCTAAAGACATGACAGTTCCTCCTAAACCTTCTCCAGAATCCTCTGAAGGAGCTGATGATAAGTCTGCGGAAGATGTAAGAGAAATAGATGTTTTAGATGAGGCCTCGAATGGTACTCAGAGTTTTGCAAGTGACGATGAAACAGCTGATGCTGAAGAAAATGGTAAACATGAGGATGAAGCAGAATTAATTCAAAAGATTGAAGACATGGAAAGGAGAATTGGGAAACTTGAAGCAGAGCTAAGAGAAGTTGCTGCTCTTGAAATTTCACTATATTCTGTAGTACCAGAACATGGGAGCTCAGCACATAAGGTGCACACACCTGCACGACGCCTTTCTAGACTCTACATTCATGCTTGCAAGCATTGGACCCAAGATAAGCGAGCTACGATCGCCAGAAACACTGCTTCAGGACTTGCATTGATTTCCAAGTCCTGTGGTAATGATGTTCCAAGGTAAGTAAATATCACGTTTTATGTCAGAATTGTTTCCAAGTGTTGCTATTATTTTATAGCTGACTAACATAATTTTCCTTTTGTTTGTAAAGGTTAACATTTTGGTTGTCCAACACAATTGTGCTGAGAGAGATCATTTCTCAGGCATTTGGAAGTTCACGGAACTCAAGTCCCCTTGCAAGGCATGCGGGGTCCAATGGAGGTAGCAAGAAAAGTGAAGGAAAGTCTACAGCAGTGAAATGGAAGAGTGGTTCTGGTAGTAAACAAGTTAATGGTTTTATGCAGTTTGCTGACGATTGGCAGGAGACGGGAACCTTTACATCTGCATTAGAAAAAGTTGAATCGTGGATATTTTCCCGTATAGTCGAATCTGTATGGTGGCAGGTAAGAAAGTGTGGGGATCATCAAATTTTATAAATTTTTCTGTCGATGCTTGTAGGTAGAACATGAAAATCATCTATCAAAAAACCACTTTTTCCGCTCTTTGTTGTTTGATAAATGAATTCCTGGCCTGACTTCATTTGACCCTGTCATTTGTCAAGACTGAATGCTCAAGTCTCATTACCATATTCTCATTGTAATAGGCCATTTATGCTATGAGCTTTAGATATTAATTTTATTTATCCTCGTTAGTTTCTTCTATGTTCTTATGTTTTCAGGCTTTGACTCCACATATGCAATCTCCTGCTGCGGATTTGGCCTCCAATAAAACCTCTGGAAGGTTGCTTGGACCAGCCTTGGGTGATCAGCAGCAAGGCAGTTATTCTATCAACTTATGGAAGAATGCTTTCAAGGATGCTCTCCAACGACTTTGTCCTGTTAGAGCAGGAGGTCATGAGTGCGGTTGCTTGCGCATCATTGCAAGAATGGTATTTAATTTTTCTATTTTTTGGCCATCATTTTCTATATTTCAGTATTACAGGCATGGAATTATTAGTTCAAGCTAATGAAATATCCCTTCTTTCACAAATGTTTAGATGACTGCAATCTGGTTTAGCCTTATTATCAACTCTTTGCTTTGGTGGCTTAATTGTAATTTAATTTCTTTCACAGGTGATGGAACAGTGTATTGCCAGACTAGATGTGGCAATGTTCAATGCTATTCTACGTGAGTCTTCCCATGAGATTCCAACTGACCCTATTTCAGATCCTATCGTAGATTCCAAGATTCTGCCAATTCCTGCTGGAGACTTAAGCTTTGGTTCTGGGGCACAACTCAAAAATTCTGTACGTATTAGCATAGACTTTAATTGATTTCACTGCCTCATCCATCCTACAACGGCTTGATAGCGAGTGGTATTCTGATGAGTAAAATTCTCTTCACTCTGGTCAAACAGTTTATTAAACATGTCAAAACCTTGCAGCTATATAGTTGGAAAGAATATGTACCGATGGAAACATTTTAGTCTTAAACAGGCATGCTGAAGCTTTGCAAGCTTGATGTGGTCCCTTCTGCATCACATATTTCTCTGCAAAATCAAATTGAACGTAATGTTCTGCAAGTGTAAAAACAATGCGTGGCTTACTCTGCATGCAGGTTGGTGATTGGTCTAGGTGGCTTACTGATATGTTCGGCATAGATGCTGATGATTCCCTGAAAGAAGATCAGCACGACAGTGAGGGTGATGACAGGCGATATGGTGAAACTAGATCCTTCCTTCTTCTTAATGACTTGAGTGATCTTCTGATGCTTCCAAAAGACATGCTTATGGACCGATCAATCCGGAAGGAGGTTGACCTTACAATCTTATCGCTTTTGTATTTAAAAACCATCCTTTGAAGTTGATTAATCTCAGAAGTGATTGATTTTCTGTCTTTATGTTTCAAAGGTATGCCCATCAATTGGTCTTCCGTTAGTTAAGCGGATACTCTGCAACTTTACTCCTGATGAGTTCTGGCCAGATCCTGTCTCTGGAGCTGTATTAGAAGCATTGAACGCTGAGGTAGATCTTCCTTTCCTTTTATTTCAATCTCACCTTTGTTATGTTTGAAGCCGGATAGTTTTGGGAGCATTGAATTCCATTTTTATCTTGGATATTCTAGAAAGATGGTGCTGTTCAAGTTTGGGAGATAACATGCCTAATGATAAAAGAATACCTATTTGATGTTCCTGGCCTGCCAATGTTTTACTAGCTTGCTGGGAATACCTCATTGACTTTATATTATATGTATATGTGGAAAATTTTAGGGTGAACAGGGAGTAAAATCTCTCTATGTATATATGCCTTCATGCCAGAATATTAAGCAAAAACAACAAATGTATGCAATAAACCACAGGATTATATTGATTACATTTGACAGAGTATTTTGGAGCGGAGATTGTTAGGAGATGCTGCAAGAAATTTCCCTTACACAGCTGCTCCAGTTGTGTACACTCCACCTTCCTCATCTGATGTTGCAGTGGCGGGAACCAAGTCTCCGTTGTCAAGGAATGCATCTGCTGTACAAAGGAAAGGTTACACCAGTGACGAAGAACTGGAGGAATTAGATTCTCCTCTTACCCGTATAATTGAAAAATTGCCATCATCTCCAACTATCATGGCCAATGGAAATGGAAATGGAAAGCACAAGGAACATGCAGGGGATTTAGTAGCAAATGCAAGGTATGAACTCCTTCGTGAGGTCTGGTCTGCATGAGGGTTGGAAGTGAATTTTGTTGCACATCTTTTGTTTCTTTTTTTTTTCCTTTTTGTCAACGTAAATATAAAGAGAGAAGAGAACACTTTTGAAAATAAGCAGTAGAAAACCTCTGGTTGGTTCGAGGTTTCAGGTTTGTTGGAATGCAGCAGAAGCCACGCCTCTGCTTTCTTGTAAACTAGACAGAGCTTGTTATCAAACAGCTTGGATGAGAAATTCAATTCAATTCAATATAATAAATAAATCATTGCCAGTTATGTGCTTGAGAGTCGTGCAGAAAACAGCAGTCATGCTTCAATCTGTCAGAGGTTTCTGTTTGCAAGCTTTTGCCGTAGTCTGCATAGCAGGAGCAGGCTAGCAGCTAAACTAGTGGTCTGGACTTGACCTGAGACAGGGCGAGTTGATGAGTTCAAATCCGATTTTTTATTGTCCCAAGCTGTGAAGAACTCATTTTGATGGACTAAGGGATTCAGTGTGTGTTTGTGCGCGCGCGCGCGTGTGGGATGGTTATGATTTAGGTTCGCTCCTTTAAGAATCAGAGCTGGCAACTTCCATCCTAAAGGGAGAGTATTGGTACCCATGGAGCTAGAGTCCCATGGATATATTTTTACCTTTTCCATGGAAAATAAATAAGTTTGTTTTTGTGTTTTAAAAATATTTTTGAAAAAATTTAAATTTTTTTTATGTTTTTTATTTTAAATTAATATTTTTTGATATTTTTAAATCTTTAAAAATAAAAAAATAATTTTTATATACAAATATTTTTAAAAATAATTATAATTACATTTTCAAAGCGGTTAAAGTGACTCAGCTTCAAAGAGAGTTGGTGTTTGTTGTTCAGGGCTTAGATCTGAAGCCTCTAGCCCCAAGCCTTAACTCAAGTACAATGGACTATACTGATTGAATTGAAAAACTCGTTTTTTTTATTTATTTGGATTAACTTACACTTTAATTAAGTCCAACCCAGTAATTTTATGATTGCCAAGCAATAACTGGTGATTAGTTATTGCTTGACAATCATAAAATTACTATCTTTAAAACAGGAAACTGCAGAATTACGAGGCCAAAAACTATCAGGATATCAAACAAATTGTCCTTAAACTAGGCAAAGCAGAAATTGCTAATTGAAGTTATAGTCATAATCTCTAATTAGCAAACATCATCCATGATAAAAAAAAAAATGTTCTTGCAAATAAAACATAGCTGAGTTCATATATAACATATGGTTCAAGGATCAGAAGTTCACCTTTGCTTTCCCTTTCCACATGGTGTTCCTCTTGTAAACCTTGAAACGGCTTGTGCTTGAATGTTTAAACCCTAGTCCTACAGTATTCAACCTATGCTCACTCTCAAAGTTGGAGTAAAGCGGGAACGACCAAGCGTTTTGTGCCGACTGAGGTGCAAAAGAGGAGTACTGATGATCACCAGTTTCTGTTCGCTCGTAAGATTGAAATGCACTTGCAGTTGCATGTCCAAGGCCAAAAGCAGTGTTTCGAACTGCTGGTTTTCTTACCTTTTGCATTTGGTAGACGTTAAAAGGGCTAAAATCTCCATGTTGGAACCTTAACCCTGATCCATTATCCTGCTTCACAAGACCCAAGATCTCTGCAAAGTTTGGCAGACCTTCTTTTGCTGGACGAAACCCTCGAGCTTGGTAGATTGTAGGTTGGATGTTGTTGCTGTATCCAGCATCGTTTGTGTTTATCCCGTAAGGATAAGCTTGCACCGGTGCTGTCACAGGGCATGTTGTTTCCGCTTCCATTTGTGGCAGCCTGGGTGTGTTGCCATTGATCATTGCCTCAACATCATAGTATCTTATGTCATAGTTGGTGATTGCTTGGTATCCTTTCTGCTTTATGCATGCTAGGTCGAAAGCAATTGCTGCTTCCTCTTCCGTCTCTGATTCGATACAAACATAGAAAAATAAATATGTTTTGTTTTTTTATGAAAAAACGAGATTTTTATTAAGCAATTGATTTAGCCATTAAAAGATAAAGCTAGAAAATTCTGGAACTATACATGAACCAGTAAACTTAATTACTTTCTTATTAACTCACCAAAAGCAGATAAAACAAGTGAAATATAAATTTATGAAAAAGAATTATAATCATATGCAAAGCAAATTCTTTATGTTTTAGTTTTCTATGAATACAATTGGAATTCACAGTGGACTGACTAGGTTTGTTTTATATCATTTATTGTTTAGAAATAGAATATAAAACTCGGATGTTTTGGATTGTTTTCTGAAAGCAAAATCAACAACAGCTATTCATGTTTTTTAAAACTATTTTTGTTTTTTTACGAAAAAATCACAAAAAAAATATAAGTTTCCTATTTTGATCTTCTAGTTCTTAAAAACAAAATCAAAACGTAGAAATGATACCAAACTGACTCTTCAGGATATAAAAAGCAAAGACTAACCAAAAATGTTCAAGATATGTTCACCCGATGGAGTCCAAGCTTGCCATTTGCTAGTGCCGCCATGCCTGTTCGAAATAAAATGAAAATTGATCAGTCCATAGTCAGTTACTAAATAGATATAAATGATTAAAATAAAGATAATTGAGTTAACATCTTGGTAATCTAGATTTTTTTTATCACGTCAGATTTCTAATACTCAGAGTTTTTTAAGCCATAATGACTTTGAATAACTTGCAACCCCACGAAATCTAGACTTGCCTTCTTGTCAATTCATTTGTTGGCCTAAAGAGATATTGAAAAGAGATGGATCTTTAGGCCTTTTCTTTACCTATTAAAGTTGGCAACATCTTGGTCACGAGTCATTTGCGCCATAGCTCCTACTTCCTCAGCATGGTTGGGTATCTGCTGTAACATAAATATTAATTTCATAAGCAAGAATGACTTAATCTATGACACTTAACGAGATATGTATGTATGTATGTATGTATGTATGTATGAAGTTTTTAATATATACTTTCTATGATAGTATCTCTATCTGTTCGCTAAACATCAATAGAAGCGTACTAGGAAATTAATCAGTTGTGTAGATGAACCCAAATCTCGAGCTATTGCATCCTCTTCTTTGTTACCTGACACAGCTTAAATGGAATCATTAGTGTAAATGAACTAAATGAGGAATTATTTAGGAAATAGTTAAGGCGGGAAGAGTAGTTTCAATATATCTGATTTATCAAAAATAAATAAATAAATAAATAAAGCTCACAACGGCTATAATATTGCAAGTATGGAAGATATAGCATGCTCAGAAATTTTTAACAACAGGTTTCGCTATGGACAGTTGGAAAATTTTGTTCAAGAACAAAGTTAATGGATGAGTAATTAGAGATCAAATTAAAAATAAATTTTATTTATTTATTTATTAAGTTAAAAATTTATTGGAATTTACTATCCATGTTAGAAATATTCAAATACACCATTAGAATTATTTAAATAAAAAAAATCAATAGTTTCAAATAATAATAGATCAATATTCTATATTATCTCATAGTTCAAAATTTCATTTTATAATCCATATTTACATACGATAGATTCAATGAATAAAAATAGATTTTTTTGGCTCTCCAATCTTTTACAGTGAAACATGGTATCAAAACAAATACACATGACCTTGTTACTTCTTTCTACTTCTATGACTTCGCAGTTCTCTCTCATTCTACCTTTTTTATCTCCTATCATGCCTAACTCTCATCAATCTTTCTCTATCAAGCTACCCACATCCAATTATCTCACTTGGAATACTCATTTCATACCAATTTCTTCATAGTTTCTACCTATTCAATTTTTATATCCATCATTAAATTTTTTAAACTATTTTATATTGCGTTAATAAATGTAACTGAGCAGTTGTGTAGTTCTTATTGCTTAAATATTATTATCACTAAATAAGATATTGATTTCTTAACTAATAACCCTGTTTCAGCATCTCAAAACATTATTATTATTGAAAACTAATAAATTTATTTCAGAACCTCAAAACATTGTTATTATTGAAGAGATTTAACCAACACGTGGATATATTAAAAAAATTTAAATGTTACAGTAACATTAATCAATTAGTAATTTCTATGGAGGCTCATAGAATAACTTCAAAACACTTATCATTACAAGTTGATTAAAAAGCTGCAAAATTAGTGAGAACACACTTTATGACCTTAATGTTCAATCCTAAAAAGAAACAAGTTTTCTTCGTTAACACCAATGATAAGTCTCGTATATTGAAAGAACTGAGTTGTTACACTCAAGCAATGCAACAATCATGGTAGAGAGTTGTCGTGATAGTTGTGTTTACAACATTGATTTTGATTTCTCATAAAATGTGAATTTTGATTTAAAAACATCCAATGCTAATATTATAGGTAATAAATAGGTATTAAAATTAAAACATAAGGTAGATGGGTCAATAGAAAAATACAAAACGATGTTAATGGTAAAGGATTATACCTAACAAAAGAAAATCAATCACTCAATTACTTTCACAGTTAAGTTATTAAGGCCATTATGATTAGAACCATCTTAACTATTATAATTTCTAAAAGGTGGATATGAAGACTGTTAAACATTTTCAATGCATTTCTTAACAACAATCTTAAAAAAGAGATATTTATGGTACAACCATATGGCTTTGTTGATGATAGATGCTCTCAATATATATCTAAATTACAAAAGTATATTTACTGGGGCATGGTTCTAAAGGTTGAGTTTTTTTTTTCTTATGGTTTTTTTTTATAAACATGGTACTGAAATCTTGTATCTACTTGTATATGTAAATGATACGGTCATCATAGGAACCAATCCCACCATAAAAGATGGACCTTCAATTTCATTTAAGATATTTCAATGATCTTCATTTCTTTTAAGGTATTGAAGTAATTAGACATGAGAATAATATTCTACTATCGCAATACAATTATATTCAATATTTGCTAGCCAAAACTATGATCGATGGATGGTGTTGAGGTAGTAAAACTCCTTTTTCCCTCCAACTTGTAACTAAATATTTTGAATGGTGATCCAATAGATGGCGCGTAAATGTATCTTCAAGTTGTTGGCTCTTTGAAATATGCTTGTCTATCAAAATCTAACATAGCCTACATTGTCAATAAGATATATCAATATATGTCAATCTTATCATTATGCAATGGCAAAGTTGTAAGAGACTTCTATGATATCTTAAAGAAAGAATTAATTAGGCCTTTTCGTTTTTTCTTTACAACAATATAGTTACATGAATTTTTTTATAAAGGTTGAGCAAACATATAAGATGACAAACAAAACATATAAGGTTATACAATGTTTTTAGAAAGAAGACTTAATTTCCTAGTCAACTATTAAAAAAATAGTGTTTAGATAATCAACTAAATAAAAATATACAAAAATTACTAATGTCAGTTTTGTAATTATTTAAGATCACTAATGAGGGAAATTAGTCTAGATGTTGACACTCTTATTGTTTTATGATGTGACAATGTTGGAGTTGCTTATTTATCTTTAATTTTATTTTTAAAGATAGAACAAAGTGTATAGAAATTAATTTTTATTTTGTTAAAAAAAATGTAAAAAATGATAACATTAAGGCCAGTATATCTCTAGCAAAGACCAATTAGCATATATATTTACAAAGTCACTTGTAAGTGTCATATTCTTAATTTTTAAATGCAAGCCTTTTATTTTGCCCAACCATAAACTTAAAAGGAGGTGTTGAAGATATTATGATATACAATTAGAATAATTTGAATTCAAAAGGATCAAGTAGTTTCAAAAGCTCACTTTATAATTTATATTTATATATCACACATTCAATGAATAAAAACAGTTTTCCTGCTCTCTAATTTTTTCTATTGAAACACTTTAATTTAAATTTTTTAATATGAAATATTAACATGATTTAAATAAATTATGAGTGAATAAGAAATTGATCTAAAAAATTATTGGTACGTTGACATGTTTTGATAAAATCTAAAACTTTCTAAAAGAATTATATTTCACATTGAAAAAAAAATAAAACTTTATTAATGTTTATAAAGTAAAAAGTTGAAAGTTAAAATTACACTAAAAAAACATCCAAGGAGAGAGATCATAAGTAAAGTGGGTTTTAGGCTTAAAGTCACACACACAAGCACTAATCGAGGTCTGGATTTGATTTATTATAAAATAATAATTTAGACCATATTTGTTTTTAGCCAATCTACTATAATTATCAGCTGGCCTATAAAGAATTATTTTTTCCCATTTATTTTTTGTCCAATCCAAACCATTAATGTTAGAATATGAATAGTCTCTTCTATAAGCTTTTTTTTTTTTGTTTTTAACAAACCTAAATGATCTTTTTAGATAAAAAAAATTTGGATTTATTTCCAAGATATTTATGTTTAATTCTTGATTTACGGTGTCTAATTAAAAGTTGATAATTGTGAAAGTTATTTCTAATTATTATCATAATTAATTCTTTAACTTTTTTAACACCTAAATCCATTATAAAAGGGGGGGTTTTCAATAAGATTTTTTATATATTTTTACACAATTTTGCTGATCTCATTTTTAATGTTTCCTCCTTTTTTATATGTTTTAATTTTTTTCTCAAATCTAGATTTTAGGTTGATCTTCTCGACAGATAATCAAGTCTTTTTAGTTTGGTTCAAATATTTTGTATACAAGTGCATCTAAATTATGTGATGGTGTAGAAATCTTAGAAGATTTATTGCAAATATTATTTGCATCAAGAGATAAATAATAAAGTTTTAAAAATAAAACAATTCATTAATAACAACAACAAAAACTTCATTGTTTTAAAATATTTTAACAAGTACTTTTCTTTACTTTTATTTTAAACTTAGATATATTGCATGATTAATATGTATGCTATAACTTTATCTTGATATCAATTATAACTTGATATATGCTTAGTATGTATTATTAAGATCTTTATATTTTTTTATTTACGGTGATAACATGTTTGTCATGAGTTATTTTCTTAAACATATAAAAACTATATAAAAAAAAATTGGATAATTTTTGCTTATCATGTTTTTATAATAATAAACCAAACAATTTATGCTAATTTTTGAATTACATGGACAGCCAATGCAATCGAGGATCCTACATTCCGATTTGTACCTATGGCTAGAATTTTACGACTTCATGCAGTAGCTACTGTCCTTATTAAAACCCTTCGAGTTAGTAGTTAAATCATCAAAATGTTGATGATTTTCAGCAAAGCAAACAAATCTTGGGTATTAAAGATAGCTTTACCCGTGCTTGATGGTTGATTTGGTATAAATACTCCATTGTTGAATGCGTGAGCCACATATTGCCCTTGGTCCCTGGTACTACATTTGCATTAGAGGAGGCTCCTGAGCTTATTTTCTCGTATGTGCAGAGAAAACCATGGAAGAAAAGGGGCAACAACACTAACCTATCGACACCTTGATATTCTGAGATTCTTCTACCATCCGATACATGTTCATAAATTGCAGCACCTAAGGTTCCATAGTTAGCAGCAGCACCTCGCTGATTGTGTGAAGTTCGGCCCAATCTTGGATTGTTAGAGAACATTTTCCTCCTATAATGTTAGGCATAAAAACATTATTAGAGTCAAGTTGCTTCAAACACAGTAATGCAGGAGATACTAAAATTTATTTACTATTCCTTTTAAATAAATGACGTGACAATCTATGATAGGTGTATATATATTCAATAATTATAATACCATATTAATTGTGAAAGATCTATACTATCATGATTTTAAAAAGTTTTCCTTAATGAACATGAGTACACATCACTTAGTAAGAAAACTTTGTAAAAAAACTTTATTACTCTTTCAAATAGTAAGGTACCTTTACCTATACTCAATTTCTTAAATGATATATATATATATATATATATATATATATATATATATGTGTGTGTGTGTGTGTGTATCATTATCTTAATTATTATATTCATTATTGTACATCATTATCTTAATTATTATATTCATTATTGTACTTCTAAGTTTTACCTATATATAATTGCGCATACTCGCATGTATATTACTATATACAGATCATTTAAGCTTATATATATATAAATAATAATTCATAAGATTTAGAATTTGACAATTATGCAAAAAAATATTTTCAAAAATTGATAATTATGGGGAAAAAAAAAGCTTTTACAACCTATATACTAATTACAAAGGGTTTGATATCATGTAATTTGAATTAACTATTCAGGCTTCTAGTTCATATCTTAGTAAAACTAAAAACTTAAAAAAATCATTATAATAAAACACATTAAAATTAACAGCCATGACAAAAAATGAAGAAACACATATGACATTATATTAATGGATCTAATAAAAATAATTTGAGAAAATATGTTAAAGTTAATTGTGATGAGAAAAACAAATCAACAAAATTAACAGTTTCAAAAAAAATTATTGTTACAGCACATTAAAATTAATCATCACAACAAAAATAAAAAAAACACGTGTATCATTAATGTTTTTAAATAAATCATATAAGGAAATATGTTGAAATTGATTATCACAAAAAACAATTAACAACTTTAATAAAAATCATTGAAAGAAAATTAAAATTAATGATTATAAAAAAATAAAGAAACACATGTAAAATTAATAATTTTAACAAAAATCATTATAAAGAAACATGTTAAGATTAGTCATTATAACAAAAATAAACAACTATAAAATTAATAGTTTCAACAAAAATAATTGTTAAAATACATTAAAATTAACTATCACAATATAAATAAAGAAACAAGTGTAACATTAATGTTTTTAAATAAATTATACAAGTAAACATGTTAAAATTAACGATCATAACAAAAGACAAAAACAACATGTAAAATTAACAATTTTAATAAAAATTATTGACAAAAACAACATGTAAAATTAACAATTTTAATAAAAATTATTGTAAGGAAGTTAAAATTAATAATTATTAAAAAAACATGTATAAAATTAAAATTAACAGTTTCAATAAAAAATCATTATAAAAAAACATGTTAAAATTAATGATCATAACAAAAATAAAGAAACACATGTAAAATTAACATTAACGGTATTTAATAAAAAAAATTGAAAGAAAATAAATTAAAACTATCATAACAAAATGAAGAAACACATGTAATACTAATGATTCTAACAAATATGTTATTAGAAAACATATTATAATTAATAGTTATAGGATCATAATTTGGTTAATGCAATAACTTCTTACACAATCATGTGATATTAATGGTTCCAATAAAAATAATATTAGAAAATATATTAAAAATAATTATCACAATTTAAAAAACATGTGTAGAATTAATAGTTTTAACAAAAAAAATTATTATAAAAAAACACATTAAAATTAACGGTCATGACAAAAACAAAATAAACACATGTTATATTAATATTTCAAAAAGAATTGTACAAGGAAACTATCATAATAAGGAAAAAAAACATGTAAAATTAATAGCTTCAATAAAAATCATTGTAAGAAAATTAAAATTAATAATTATAAAAAAAATAAAGAAACACATGTAAAATTAATGGTTTTAACCAAAAAAAAGTTGAAAAAAAATTAAAACTAAAAATCATAACAAAAATGAAGAAATACATGTAAAATTAATGATTCCAACAAAGATATTATTAGAAAACATATTATAATTAATAGTTATAACATAAATAAATAAAAACACATCTAAAATAAGATCATAATTTTGTTAATACAATAACTTCTTACATAAACATTGTAATATTAATGGTTTCAATATAAATTGTATATGAAAACATGTTAAGATTAATTATCATAGCAGAAATAAAGAAATGGGTGTGAAATTAATAATGTTGACAATTGTTATTATTTAAAAAAATATATTAAAATTAACCGTCATAACGAAAATTAAAAAACACATTTAAAATTATCAAAAATAACATGTTAAAATTAACTGTCACAATAGAAATAAAAAAAATGTGTAAAACTAATAATTATTGTAAGAAAACATATTGAAATTAATAGTTATAACAAAGATGATGAATAAGCTCATAGTTTTGTTAATACAACAATTGCTTACACGGGCTTCAAACTAAGCTTATAGAAAATGTTTGCGGGGTGAATCTTATTTTCAGATAAATTCATTCATCCCATGATTATCTTCCTTTTCATAGTCTTAGGTGAAATCATTGTGAGATTCGGGCACTAACCAAAATTGGAAAGCACAAACATAAACTAAATCCAATGATGAACCACATGTAAATGGATACATCACAAGCCAAACATATTATGCAAATCCAAATCAATTCATAGGCAAATATATCATAGACTACATGCAAAAAGACCATTTACTATGTTATGTAGATGCGATTAAATTTTCCTCTACTTTCGTTATGTGTCCTAATTAAAATCCATTGTGTAGTTATGCAAAATGATGTTTTGAGGCATAATTAATTGTAAAATTTTACATTTTCTTTTTTGATGAAAGAAAAAAATGTAATATATTTACCTTTTGCTTTAGAGAAGATTCCGTCCAAATTCCCTTTGGTGCCTGAACTGCAATTAATCAAAAATGACATATAATACATGATTAAATTGGAAATCAAATCATACCTTTTGAAATTTGAGAAATGTATAAGAAAAGGGTCCTTAACAATGAAGATGATATAGATTTAATCGAGAATAAATAAAAAAAATTCTGAAAACAACACGAGAAGGTGAAACATTTAGAAACAAATTATAAATCAATTTGCTCCTCTATACCAACCAGACAACAACTTGCATGCAACTCTCGATCTTCTTCTCTTTCTCCTCTCCCCCCTTTCCCCTTCTCCAGGCAGTTCATACCCAGCCACTTCACTTTTCTTTAATTTATTTTCTTTGGTTGTTTCTGTCTTTGGAAAGTAAATGAATCTACTGACAAAAAAAAAAAAACTGCCAAATAGTGGCAACATTTGTAACACAAACCTAGAGGTATCTTTGCTTTTTGGCCTCTGACTTTCTTTTTTCTTTTTTTTTTTTCTGCTGGCAATATTCAAGCAAAGGGGCAATAATAAATGCAGGTGGATTATATTTTCCATATTTGCTATTCAATTCCTTGGACTTGTTTTTCCCTTGTAAAGAAGGATGAAGATAAAGACCATCCGTGATTTCTCTATCACTTCGAGTATGTTTAAAAATATAGTTGTTGTTATTTTTTAAATTATTTTTCATGTTAAAATATATATTAATAATATTTTTTTTATTTTTTAAAAATTATTTTTAATATTAACACATCAAAATAATTTTAAAACACTAAAAATATATTAATTTAAAGTTAATAAAAAAATAAAAAAATTTAATTTTTTTTAAAAATACCTTTAAAACACATAAACAAAATCTTTAGAGTGCAATCCTATCCTAGTTTTTACTCTTTTTTTCTTCTATTTAAGCTTAAACAGCATTTTATTCTCAAAGTACAAGAAAATTAATAACACTACGGGAAGACTTAGAATTACAGTGTAAATTTTATTTGTGATGGTGATACTCAAGAAAATAAAATCGGAGCGATGGCATTAATTTAAAATAATAAGAGTTTTATATAATCGTCTATATATGAATGTAAACGGTGGTTCTTTTATCTATGATATTGAACCCTTCACGTTATAGTCGAACAAAATAACCTTATATTAAAAAATGGAAAATTATACAGATTTAATTAAAGATATTATTAAATAGTATGTCTTTATATTATTAAAGAATATGTCTTTACATTTGAATCTTAATGTACTCTGCTAGACATAACTAAGATTCTAGGTAGTCAAATAAAGATTTGCTGTGTAAATATATTACGTGGATAGTCCATCAAATTATTTTATGAATTGGTATGGTAAAACTAAGTTTAAGAAGAGATCTAGTTAAGTTTACCATAGTAACAATAGGATGCTATGATTTTCTATCTAAAGCATAGTTCAACGGGGGTTACAGAAAAACCTCTAAATCAGGATTTAAAATTGTTATTTGTGCTAATTTTATTTTATTTTTTAATTTTTATGGATTTATCATTTAATTTTAGATTTTATATTATTTTTATTTTCATTTAAGAATTCTAATTTTATTATCTAGTAAAATTTAATTTTTAATCTATTTAAAAATTATAAATCTAGTAAATAAATTTAAATTTTAGCTGAATGGTGGTGGCATTGCTAGAGTCGGTGACTGGAAGTAAATGATACTTTCATTGACAAGGGCAAATCCACTAGAGTTTTTCATGCAAGTGACGAAATAGTTAAATTGTGCTTCGAGCCTGGCTTTTACTACTGAATACGTATTCTGTAGACAGAAGGGACCAAAATGGAGACTTGTGTATTATGGGAGGCTCAAAGGGAAACTTAAACATGGGCCAAAATCCATGCGTCCATGGAAAAATAAAAATTATATGTAAATTTTAATATATATATATATATATATATATATATATATATAATCGAAGCTTATGATATGATCTTTTAATTAGTTTTAAGTAAAAATAAATTACAATAAATATATTCTAAGACATCATAATTCAAAGTTTATCATTAAAAATTTTCTTATATTTTCTCTTTTTTTCAAATTGATGTCAATTTTTTAATTATATTTTTATCCATATGTGTGTTGTGTTGATTTTATAATACGTGGAAAAATATTATTGGTTAAAATTAACACATAAGCAAGCCATGTGTCTTAATTAATGGTAGAAAACGCTTAGAATTACACATGTTTTACTATTATATATTGATGATTTATATTTGATTATATAGCAAACAAAAAAAAATCAACCAATTTAATAGAAATTGAATGCTTAAAGAAAATAACCATGCCTTAATTCAATTGCTTTTAGACACTAAAAAAATCGGATAAATTGGAAAGATAGAAAACATTTGTGATGCATAGTGTTTTTTAAAAGTATTTTATTATTAAAAAAAGTATAGAAATAATTTTTAAAATTTGTAATATCATTACATTAAAATTATTGAAAAACATAAAAAAATACTAATTTAATATATTTTTTTCTAAATAAATGACGCACTAAACAAAATTAAAAACTCATTGAACTTACTCTGTAACCCAAGTTCTATTGTATCACTGCACTGGCCAAAAGGTCCAAAACCCCAAACCTGAAGTCCGGTAGGGCAGAGAATACCATGCAAACTGGAACTTTTTTTTGCCTTTTTTCAGAGGAAAGTCAAAATGAGATAATATAAAATCAAGTTTCCTTTACATACAAAGACCAGAAGCATAGGGAGGGGGTGGGCATCTTTTGTTTTAAATATTTATACTGGAACAGAGTTCTCCTCAGGAGTGGACAAGTACGAATCTGAAAGGTGAGTTTTTGAGCCTAAAGACTGGAGAGCTCTAGTGACTTCAAGCATTGATGGTCGTTTCTCCGGTAGCACAGAAGTGCAATAGATGGCAATATCCAGGGCTGCTAGCATCTCTTGCTGGGAAGAGTTTAATATCTTAGAGTCGAGAACTTGGACTGCTCCATTAGCGATGTTGATTTTCCTTCGCACCCACTTCACAATGTCAACTGATTCTGCTTGATCAGCTTGTCGGCCTGCTATCAGCTCTAGTAGCACCACACCAAAGCTGTAAACATCCATTTGCTCGGTTGCTTTCTTCGTGTATCCACATTCTGCAATCAGTGAATGGTAAGAGAACGATTCGAAGAACACGGGCAATGTGATTCTATGATGCGGAGTTATAAACTCCGAAAGAACAATCTGATTTCTGTAAATACAAAATACTTACTATGAATGAAAGAATCATACCAGGAGCATTGTAGCAAGAGGACGCAGATTCTGAAGCAATTGTTGTTTGAAATGCAGCTTGTCCCACAATTCTGTCGAGAGCAAAATCCGTGAGCTTTGGTTCAAAATCCGCATCCAGAAGGATATTCGTGGACTTAATATTTCTGTGAAGTAAATGCGGGACATAATGTTTGTGAAGGTATGCCAATCCTTGAGCAACCCCAGTGGCAATCTTCAACCTATCACTCCATTGCAACAGAAAGTCTGCTCTGCTAATTAAATCCCCTAAGCTCCCCTGTTGCAAGTACTCATAGATTAGAAAAATTGATTCCTCTGAATGACAAAATCCAAGAACTTTAATGATGTTCTTATGCCTGATCTTGGCTAATGTCTTGACCTCAGCCTTTAATGCTTTTGAAGATTGGCTCCCGATATTGAATAGCTTTTTTACAGCAACCAGTTCACCACTTGGTAGACTTATAATGTACACTCTACCAAAAGCTCCACCACTTCCAACAGCACTTTTCTCATCCATCCCAACGACTAAATCATGCTCTGTGAGTCTGAGAGGGTAGAAAAACACCGAATGCCAACCACCCATTTCAGATTTCCATTTAGTGGATCGATGGAACACGAAAAACCCAGCAGCAACAAGCAAAATTCCCAAGCCAAATGCTATGGATAAAAGGGCACATGCTAATGCACTAAGACCAACAGGATTATGATGTCTTGGAAGATAAAACGAACAAGAATTGGGCAATCCTGGGCCACAAAGGCCAGGATTTCCTTCCAAGAATGAAGCAGGGAGTCCAGAGACTAGATCAGGAGGGACTTCTCCGGATAGTTGATTAAAGGATACATTGAAGAGTGCAAGCTTCAAATTTTGAAGCCCTTGAGGGATTGAACCAGTGAGATTGTTATCAGAAAGATCAAGGTAAGTCAGCACTGGTAAATCGGCAAGGGATGGAGGGATTTCCCCACTAAGACTATTGTCTGCCAAAGACAAGGAGACCAGTTTCCTGCACTTTTTCATCTTTGGAATTTGGCCAGAAAGAGAATTGTGGGATAGGTTTATGATACTCATAACAGGAGAATCACAAACATTTGGGGGTAATTCACCGTAGAGACCATTAAGAGATGCAGAGAATCTATACAAGCTCTTAACCAAACCAAGACCATGGGGGATTTTTCCTGTGAAACTGTTGTTATCTATCTGTACTTGCTCCAATTGAGTTGCCATTGACATTGAATCTGGTATTGCACCAGAAAATCTGTTATTTTCAGCTCTAACGAGCTTTATTTTGCTTAGTGACAACAACCCAGCTGGGAAATCACCGGAAAAGTCGTTGTTTTGAACTTGAAACCTCTCAAGATTAGAGCATTCACCAATGGAGTTTGGTATCGAACCATTGAAGAAATTAGTGTGGAGACCAAGGTTTTTAAGGCCTGATGCACTGCATATATCATTTGGAAATGACCCTGAAAGCTTGTTTTGAGAAACATCAAAAGACACTAAGTTCTTAAGAGAAGACACTAGTGTTTGAGGAATCATACCACTTAGATTGTTCTGCGAGAGGTCCAAAATGGTTAAACTTTGCAAACCCACAAAAGAATCAGGAATTTGACCATAAAAACCAGAACTTTGCAACAAAAGCTGCTCAAGCTTCCCAAGTTTCCCAATCTCACTAGGAACATCACTCATCAAATACACATTCTGAGACAGATCAAGAACAACAAGCTCAGTGAGATTCACAAATACAGAAGGAACACTACCTGAAAGCAAGTTGCTTCCCAAGTTGAGTACTTGCAACTTCACCAATAAGCCAAAGCTTTCTGGAATTCTTCCCTCGATATGGTTCTTGCTAAGATCAAAAGCTCTCAAAGAATGAAACTGAGAAATCTGATCTGGGATGGGACCCCAAATGAGATTGTTACTAAGATTCAAACTCTCCAAAGAACTACACTGAGAGAGGTGTAAAGGTATAGGCTGGTTAAAAAAATTGTCAGCAAGATTGAGAAGAGTCAAATTGGTTAGCTCACAAATTGAAGAAGAGATTTCACCAGAAAGATTCAAACTTTGAAGGTTGAGAGAAGTTAGAGTGAGTGGAGGTGAAGTAGTGCAGGTGATTCCAGTCCAGTTACAGTAATGGACAGTTGAGTTGCTGGACCAGCTTGAAAGAGTGTTCTTGGGGTCTTGAATGGAGCCTTTGAAAGAAAGGAGGACATCTGCTTCAGTTGAAGAAGCTGAACTAAACATGAAGAATGTGAGGCTAAGGCAGAGAACAAAAGTGCATGTGCAGGTGGTGGCCATTGGAGGAGACTCGGAGAAGTTCTGGTTGTGTTCGTTTCAATGTTTTCTATTTATCAGTTAAGTAAAGACTCTTGAGTGAGTGAGAATTACTTCGACAAATGGGTTGCCAGATGTTGATGGGTTAAGAAGGGAAGGGTATACATGTACAAAGAAGCCATTGTAAATGTTAATTATTATTATTATTAGTATTTTTTGGGTTGAAGTAAGAACAAACAGTGATCCAGATTTTAAAGAATATTAAAGAGAGAGGTTTCTGCAGTTACCCTTTTTAGGGTTTTAGGTAGGGTTTGCTTTAAATTAAATTAAAACTGTTCGTTGGTCAGTATTTTTGGAACGGGTTTTTGCCACCAAAACAAATTCGAGGTCTAACACTCCTACTTTTTAATGATTTTTTGAATTCAAGTTTTAAAATCATATTTTACTTTCGTAAATGTATTAAATATACCAAGTTAATATAAAATCTGTCTTTTAAGATGGTTTGAAAAATAAATAATCTTAATTAACATATCAACCTAATGTGTTAGATCGATGGTTAACAATATTTTTTATTAATTTTATTAATTTTGATTTTAAAATTATAATTTATTTTTGTAAATGTATTAAATATATATACTAAGTTGAGATAAGATTTAATTTTAAAGTCATTAGAAAAAAGAAATAATCTTGATTGATATAAATTGGGTTCATTTTATTTTTATATATATACACACATTTATAAACTATGTTATTGAATGTTTGTTTGAAAGTTTTAAAGAGTTATAATTCGCTTTTAAAAATATTTTTTATTTAAAAATATATTAAAAAAATATTTATTTTTTTATATCAACACATTAAAACAATTTAAAAATACTAAAAAAATAATTTGATAATAGTGAGTGTCGCTACACGACGTTGGCTCAACGGCTCCATTTTTTTTTTTTTCTTTTAACAAAAAAAATAATTAGTTTTTTTTATTAGGGGAAATAAAGATTTTATTGTAGTCATTATATAGTAATTTGAGGGAACTAGAAATCCAAAATTAGACACTGGTCTCAGAGATTCGGGTACTGGGTTAATTATGATTAAGGGAAAGTAAACACCACCCTTAAAACATCCTTTCAGAGAAAGGTTACCCTTACTTGTGTGTTTTTTATTTGATTCAAATACTATTATATTTTGAACTTATTTGCAAAAAAAATTAACATGGTTAACGTCGGTCCCTAAAAATAGGAGGCACGTTAAAAATGACATCAATCCCTAAAAATAGGAGACTTTGTATAAAACGTCAATATTTGTCCCTAAAAAGGAGAGTTGCGTCTGATTTACAAAAAGAAATAATAATGGATATAATCCACATTTGGTATTTAAATTTTTGACATCAATCCTTTTCTGTAAATAAAACAGACGTGTTGACAAATAATATTTATTTTATAAAATAAAATTTATTTTGATATCACTGAGAAATGGGTATATCCATTCTTGAGAATCGGGTTTTGACCCATGAACAGTAACATGATAAAATGGGTGTTGGACCCGTGTCGTTATTTATTTTGTTTTGTTTTGTTTTTTTACATGCAAAAATTTACAAATATTTATATAAAAAATATTAAAAATACCATAAAAAATCATAGAAAATTACCTGAGTGCCACTGTATAGGTAAAAGACTAAAATACCCTTGAATTTTTCTAAAATTTACAAAAATACCAGTAACAGCGCGTATGGCTCACGTGCGGCTACTGTTGGCGGTGGTGAAATTTTTCGGTGAGATTCCGACCGATAAATGGTTGATTCTGGTAGATCTGAGGACGAGGATTCTGATGGTGGTGGTCTCGACGGCCGTTGATGGCTGATGAGGGAGAATCGATGACTTGAAGCTTGGTTGGCCGATGACTGTCGCGACCTTTTTCCGGCCAAAATCACCGGTGAAAACGTGTAAAACAACTGGGTTTTACTTCAGAGGAGGCGATGCACCATTCTGTGGTGGTTTGGCCGCTTAAAACGACCGGAAATGGGAGATCGAAGGAGAGAGAAAGAATCGTCGGTGAGAGAAGAGAGAGACTCTGAGTTTTGATACGGTGCAAATGAGCATATGGTGCACCGATACGTCTGAAGCCTATGAACCGTTGGATCGCGGATGAACAGATCGTGCAGTTGTGATTGACTTGAACTGCAAGTTGATCAGACGGTCAGAATGGACTGGGCTATAATCTAGTGTGTCGCGGTGTACCGAGTGTTTGGTACACTTGATAACGTGGCGCAACAGGATGAAAAAGCAAATTATTTTAAAGGCTAAGATGGATTTGGGTTTTAATCTGGTGTAGTAAAGCCTATTGTATCCTAAGAAATTAGAAGCTCAGATTTAAATACTATTAGATCTAACGGTTGAGATATTTTTGGTATTTTTAATTTTTTTTTTACATCAATATCTTACTAAGGTGAAGATAAAGTAAAAAAATAAGTGAATAGTATCAAATAATAACGCTCTCGAATTTAGAATTCAGGATTCTCTTGTTTTCTGTTCTCTCCTATATTGGCTTGGTTTTGTTCGCTATTTATAGCCAATAAAAGGGGACAATGAATCACAGATTGTGAGATAATCATGGAATTGTGTAAAATTTTCAATATATAACTGTACCGCCTACCATCGGCAGAAATTCTCCGCCTAATGTGACAAAATTGAAATATTGTTTTTGTTTTATTATATATAATAATAATAATATTTATTTATAGAGGTAAAATTAAAAATTCAAATCAATATTATAAAAAGCTTTTCAACCGCTAAAAATAAATTTTAATTAAAAAAAACTTTATATGGGTATTAATTCAGTGGATCGGGTTTTTTGACCAAAAATAGCCAGGAACTCGACATGGTAGGGCCCGTATTGACCCGGTGGACTTGGTTTTGATCGAAAATGATGGTTTTGATCCAAAACGACCCGAAACTCATTTTTCATCTCGGTTGACATGGTGGGATCCGTATTGACCCGGTGGACTTGGTTTTGATCGAAAATGACGGTTTTGACCCGAAACTCATTTTTCCTCGCGGTCAACATGGTGGGACCCGTATTGACCCGGTGGACTTGGTTTTGATTGAAAATGATGGTTTTGACCCGAAACAACCCGAAACTCATTTTTTATCTCGGTCGACATCGTTTAACTTGTATTGACCTGGTGGACTCGATTTTGATCGAAAGATGCGGTTGACTCGAGAAAATATATTTTAAACTCTTTTTTTATTTATATTTTTTTATAAAATAAAATAAAATAACATTCAAGAAAATCTTAGTGAATCCAAAATTGGGCTACAATAGTGGGTAACATGAAATTCAAGTCAGTTACTATAAATTATCTATATGATTAGAGCAAGAGATGACTTGAGAAGAGATTAAGCACAAATCTAGTATCCATGGTAGGCATATTCTTTGATGGGTTTATGATAGCCAATAAAATTGTTCAAAACTAGAAAAGAAGTGGTACGACATGGATACATCCTCAAAGTTGATTTTCATAAGGTGTTTGACTTTATTTTCTAGGAGTATCTATAAAAAGTTATGACTTATATAGGATTTGAGTCCAAATAAAAGTTATTAATAAAAGCATATTTATCTCATTCCTGACTTACAATCCTGGTTAATGGCTTTTTAAAAAAGAAATTCGATACCAAACAAGGTTTGAAATAAGATGATCCTCTTTATTCTTTATTGTTTGGCCTAGTTACTAAAGGTTTATCAATCTTATCTGAGAGAAATTTGATCATTGCATATTGTAGAGGCATTAAGTATAGTCATCGAGATTATATTAGTTATCTGCAGTATATGAATGATACTCTAATTTTCATTTTCAATTACTATCATTTTTTGTTACATATGAACCATATTTTGAAGACATATCTTTTCGTGGAAGCCTATCATTTCAAATATTTGGAAACGATTATGATTATGAAAAGAAAAGGAGCTTTGATTAGCGAGTAGAATATGTTTAGTAAAGACCATTTTATCTTCCTTACATATATACCTTACATATATACTATATGTCCATTTTTTTCATGCTAACTAGAGCAATAAGACTGATTAATTTCATCTAAAAAAAAATTTCTATAGAGTAGTTCCAAAAATAAGCAAAGTTTTTAGGAGTAAACTATAGTAAGGTAAAGGCTTAGGGTGGCCTACGCTTTGCCTCTTTACAAGGCAAGAACAAGGCTTTTTTGTTTAAATGGTTGTAAAGGTTTTAGGATTAAAATTTAAATGGGTGAAGAGAGTTGATTATTAAAAAATATAGTCCTTGTGTTAAGAATAGTCTTCTAGTTTTTGTTTTTTTTATCAAATATATAGTAAGGTAATTTACTCAACTATTAATTGTAATGATAAATTCCAACATACAATGAAGAGTGTTATTTAGTTTAAAGTTAAGCATGAGAAGAGTATTTATTTTTTAAAGATTAATGGCTTCATTAATGTATTCTAAAAGAAAAATATCATCAATTATATTATTTATTAATTAATCAAGGTTAAATAGTTATTAATGTTTTTAATAATGCTTGTGATACCACAATTCTTAATTGGATTATAAATATATGAGATTTTAATTTTTTTTATTCTTAATAATCTTGGTTAATTTGAAAGGTATGATCTTGACTCGTAATAATATTGATGATTTTAGACCCTTGATGGCTCTCAAGTTAGATAAAATCAAGTTTTTTATATAATTATATTATTTATTATAAAATAAAAGTAAAATCTCAATGAAATGATTATCAAATATGAATAAAAAAACTTAATTAAAAGATGAAATTGGCAGTATAAAAATTAATTGCGATGCAAAATTGAATAAACAAGAATTTTTTAGCTTATCCCTTGTTGTTAGCAATAACATTAAAAAAACAAAATAACAACCTTAAAATAAAAGAAGATGAAGAAAATGATCAAGAAATTTCGGTGTAGGGTCATGGTCTAGTTACAGTTTTGCATGGATTTTGACAGGGTTTTTCTGATACACCAGAAAGATCACCCGGTCTTATCGCTGAATTCATTAGGTCATGTCATGCAGTTGTACAATTAATTTGTTTTCTTCAAATGTTGTAGAAGATCTATCAGGAATTCAGGGTTCGGGACAAATTTCTTTTATTTTTATTAGAATTTTGCAGTATCCATGAGGGCCATCTTTGACTGGCAGAGAATCTAATCAAAGATCGATCCCAGCACAGGCGAATACGTGACGAATGTTGAAGTTAGGATGATTCTATAAATCTCTAGAAAATTTCTCAACTTTCCTGCTCAAGTACTTCAAGCATCTTCCTTCTTCACATGATGAACAGTGAAAAGATTGGTATCTTTCGATGCATGCCAAAAATTTTATTTTTTAGTTTCTTCTCAAACTTATCACGTAACTGCAAGGGTGCGTAGGGGAAACGAGACAAACTCTCAAATTTGAGTCCTTGTCCTTGTCATTTAACTTTTTTTTATATTATTTCTTGGAGAGTCGATAGGATTCTTGCTTTTTTAAAAAACCATGGGGACTCTAGGCTATATTAAATCAAAGGAGGACTTGTTTTTTCTGCTAATTCATTGTTAAGTGACTATCACTGGATGCTTTATAATTAGATGATTGTAATTAAGTGAGTTTGCCCTCGACATTTTCATCTCTAGTACAAATACAATCAGAGGATACATTTTTTTATAAAAATATATATATGGGTTCAATAATTATGTAGTTGGCATGACTCAGTCGACAATCCGAAGATATTTTGACCATCGGTGGCTAATTATTTAAACTAAAACTAGCATTCAATGGCATGACTTTCACATAGCCATCATGATTTTTTTTTCATTTTTCTTTTTTCAAACCACAGGTAAGGTTTTGTTCAATGTTATGAAACTCGAAACGGTTAGATGAGTTAATCAAGAATCTAGTTAATCTTAAATTTAATCTGGGTTAGGTTTTATAAAAAATATAAGGGGTTAATCAACTGGCTCTTGTTTGATTTAGTTAAAACCCATTGATTAAAAACAATGCTGTTTCTATCTTTATATATATATATATATATATATATATATATATATTAAAAAAAAAAAAACTGAATCGAATGAACAGGGATTTTGGAGAGAAATAAAGAGCAGCTTCAGTGGAGATCAGAATTAACCAATGGGGAGGTTTTGAGTGAAGCATGGCTGTAGTCCATTGCTAGCAATGAGGCTTAGTACATCACTGCAGAGTAAAAACACAGTGCTGAAAAACTGAAACAGCTTTACTGCTTACATTATGGTTGACCTTTTTGGTTAAAGTTTTGACTTTTTAACTGTAAAAGTGTAAAGATGGAAGACAAACACCATTATTGCATCCTCTGACGGAAGATCTGCTAAATATTTTTCACTGTCAGGTCTGCTTTAAAAGCATCCCAAGAAACTACTTTACTTGCAAACAAAAGGGGCTTAAGGCTTTGGCTCGACAGTGAAAATTTTATTGACTGGTTATATTTGTGTATAGGGAGATTTAATTGATTATTTTCCACATATTTGCATTGATTGTGTTGCTTTGTAATTTTATTTGAAAATTACATTGCTTTTCTTTGCTAATGCTTTTTTTCTCTTTCTAATGTATATATTATGCTAAGTATGATGAGGCGAAGACAGTAGAGAGATTAACTGTTTGGTATTTGATCTTAATAGTATTTAAAATATTAGCTTTATAAAAGCTAAAATAACATAATTTACACTGTAGCCAAAACCTATGAATTGGATTTATCGAATACAGACGTGTCTCTTCTCCAGAAGGCTATTTACATAACTTAAACTTCATAGCTACGAGTGAGTGAGCCTTCTTCTTACTATCCGAACCATCTCTTCAGAGTCTCGAGGAACATTCTATTCGCTTGCTAGCACTTTACAACAAATGAGAATAATTATTCAATGTGGTTATGGCGTGAAGAAAAACAACTATTATAGCAAAATTCACGGGTGATTTTCTTTTTTTTGAATGATGAACAAGATTTGCCAAATGGATCTTGTATAGTCGCAAGCATGGATCCTGCGAGTAGCTTTTCCAACTATAGTACATTATTAGTCCAATGCAATTACTAAAAGGAGGCCATGTTAACTCATAATTCCTACTCACTATTTACCCAAAAGAGGTTCCAAGAAAAAAAATTAAAGGCAAATGCCAAATACTTTGTGTCAACCCACCATCATTCTCGAAGTCCTTGTTATGCAATCAAGAGTAATCAAGGAAATGATTAAAGATTTTCTAATACAAGCTGCCTGCCAGGCTGCTTAGTTTTTGCTAAACAGTCAGCCCTTTTTAGGCACATAGCATATGCCATTCGAGCACACCGCCACGGGTTTGCCGGGGATGAGTTTTGCTTTTCTCCCGCACATATTTCAAATAACAAGTTCATCTTTTGGCATATGACTAATAGTTTAGAATGTCAACCAAGTACTAGTTGTTCAGCAACTAAAAGCGATGCCCTAAACTTTGTACTATAACAATAACTATTTAAGCAAGAGCCTGGTTACTTGAAGTATAAACAATGTTATCTGCTGAAATTTTCAGATTCCCAAGAGTTTTGAGCACATATTCTCTTGTATACAATCAATAGTCAACTTTAAAAATAAGAGAGAGAGAGAGAGAGAGAGAGCATCCAAGGAAATTTTGATTTGCTAGGTTGAGAGACATGGGAGGTTTATGGGTGTTTGTGCGAAGTATTTTGTTTGTAGTATTCCCTAGACAGAAGTTCCCCCTCCCTCAAGTCCCAACAATGGATTCGAGGGGTACCCTTTTTGTCATTCGATGAAAAAACCAGGCATGACGTGATGGGGTTAGTGAGAATTTGCTACCATCAAATTTCACTTATGGCGTTGAAGAAAGCTATGAGAACAATACTACACACACTCAAATACCCAGCTTTGCTTTCAGCAGACGGTGGGGGTAGGGACACCACTCCTTCGTGTTTGCTTGCCATGTTCTTGTCCATTTATTAATGATTATAATTATTTGGTTACAGGATTTAACCCTAGAGTAGAAATCTGACATGCTTTCAATATTACACTTTTACCTTCATAGTCTTATTAAAGTTTCCATATTATCATTGATTGTAAAATACCTTAAATGTCTAAGGTAAAGATAATATATGTATATATATATATATATATATATATATATGCATGAATGTTTGATTAAAGAGACCTTACGAGATATATTTAAAAATATATTTTTTAATATAATATATTTAAATATATTTGTGTTCATCTTTTTAATCACATATGTTTTTATTCTTATTATCTTATCTCTCAAACTAGGAATTGCAGTAAATTTTTATACTTTGAAAAAATAAGGTATAAAAAATACATATTTTTAGAGATAATATTTATTATTTTTATCTCTAAAATATTCATATAAAAAAATTTTAATTTCAAAATTGTTCAAACAAAGCATGTAAAAATAAAAATCATTATAATTATATTTTTAAAACTAGTGTTGGATAAAATCAAGGTAACAAATTAATAGGATCAATTCGAGTTAATCCTAATCAATCAAGTTAACTTGATTTTTTTCTAAATAATCAAAATGATATGGTTTTGATAAATTAAAAAAAAAGGGTTTTAACTTGTGTTTTACTCCACATCTACTTGATCATTGATCAACTCGAGTTTTTTTTATCAAAATAACTAAGTTAATCATTCATTTATTTTCTTTTAATTAGAACTTGAATTCCAAATCAACTCGTTATACTAAACCAAATTTTATAACCAGAGTTATTATACTATTATTAATTTTAATATTTAATATAAATTAAAATTAAAATATATAAGTTTAATATTAATACAAATTAAAAATAAATAAACTTTTTATATTTTATTTTATCTTGCCCATCATATTTTATACACCATTATTAAATATAATTTTGTCCCTCTCTCCTGTATTCCCTTGAACAACACAGTTGTTTCCGTCTCTTTTTTCCAACTTTTTTATTATCTTTCTATCATTATTTTGTTCTCCGATCCTCGTAGATATGATGCTATTCATAAGAGCAATTGAAACGTGGATGAAATTTTTTTTAAAAAAAAAAGAGTCCGAGAGGTCAGGCTCAGGCTGACTTTCATCGGCAATTATTAACAATAGGGGTGAAACTACAAGGGTGAATTGGAAGAATTAATACAAGGATAGAAGCGACACATTGGTTGATCTACAAGGGCCAAAAGATTGCTCCCAAACAAAATTTGAGGGTGAAAAAGAAAGCGAAAGGCTCTCGAAGACATCATCCATGCTAGCTCAGCTCCCAGTCCTCGCAAGCCCAAAGGCCTGTAGAGAACTGCAGCTGGGCTACTAGACCTAGACATGTATTGTGGAAAGTGTTTTTTTTTAAAAAAAAATTAAAAATATATTACAATAATTTTTTAATTTTTTTAGCAAACCAAAAGCAGAAGCTAGCTACCAGAAAACACATTTCCCTCAAAAAACCATTGTTTATTCTTCCACTGCTTCTACAACGTCTACTCTATTCAAATAGTATCACAAACTCCAACGTCAATTCTATTCAAATAGCATTCACAGGTGCCTTAAATGCGGACATGAGTTAAAACCTATTGGTTCTTGTATTTTGCTTTCAACAAAAAATTTTAATTTTATTTTGTTTTTAAATTAATTATTTTTTAAAATATTTTTAAATCATTTTAATGTATTAATATCAAAAATAATTTTTTAAAATTACAAATAGTATTTTAATATATTTTTAAATAAAAAATACTTTAAAAAAAATAAATATCATTCTCAGAAACACCCCTAACAACTACTTCATTAAAAGCCCATGTTTTCACGAGTATATAACAACAATTGATAAGTAATGCATATCCATGCGAATTTTCAACAAAGAGTTTGGTAGAGACTGCGACAGGGGCTGGTCTCAGCACAGCTTCCCTTCAGTAGACTTCAATCAAACTGTCACGTGGAGACACGTATCCTCCACTCAGAAATCCTAGGATTAGTTGGCGATAAGTATTAACAAGTTAGGGGCACATCGACACCGATACCGCAACTAATGAGGCATAATATAATGCACGTCAAGCTATAAAAAAAGGCAACAACTCACCAACAATCAGTTTGACAAATGATTGGGAACCATATGCTACGTGAAAATGCAACTAAATGGAAAGCCTTGAAATGCATCCACCCTCTGGTTTTGGCTCTGGATTGGCTATCATAGTACAATTGAGGCAATCCCTGATGTAGGGGGGAAAAAATAGACGAAAAGAGACAAGCAAAGGAAACCAAATACTCACCAGCCGTTCTAACCAGATTATGTGCTTCAAGAACTTCAATCGCAGAGAGGTTCAATCAGCTACTGAAAGTTAATCAGCTACGAGTTTTGGGATGAAGAGAACCTCAAATAAGGGGGCAAGTCAATCAAGTAAAGTCTTGGTCATTAGCCATGTTCAAGACAACAAATTTTTTTATTAGAAACTAAGATTGGGTTGCAATTCAGTCTTGAACAGAGACCTTAACTTCCATTGAACCTTGAATTACAGTATGGCACAACCAAAACAGGGACGATAAAATAGAATAAATACATTCAATATCATGGGCTAGGGGAAAATGAAGCTAATATACACAATCTGAGCTTGCTGATATAAATGCACAGCAAAACTGATAGGGAAAACCCACCCAATCCCGTCAAACAAGGCCTAAGAAACATTTTCTCCCTGAAGCCTGTCCCAACTCAAGAAGAAAATGAAAGCATTGCTGATAACTGAAGGAAAACAAAATCTATATCTAGTAATAAAGAAGAACAAAGACCAAGCCATCATCTATAACAGTCACTCAACAGATTACATAGAATTAAAGAAATGCAGCAATTTTTATCCTGGAATAATGGATCCAAAAGTTTAGCACAGAATGCACCGGTGCAAAAAAGTCCTAATTGACTACATTAGAAGGACAATAACGCCAAAAGACTACATATGAAAAGTTCATAGAATAAAACATCCTTGAGCTTTTTGATGGTAGGCATCTACAGCTCAAGGAACCCTTTATCCAAATATAAAGCAAGAGATCAAGCAGAAAGGGAAAACAGGTTGCCAGTAATTGGTTTTACTCTACATTGCTTCAGACCTTTGTAGAGCAGATAGCTAGAGTAAACGCATTGAACTGCTAAAAGATTTATGAACAAACAAAAAATGCATGGATAGAAGCAGTGGGGCAGGTACATTTTCCATGTACTGCCAGAAAGAAATGCATTCCAACCAGCAAATAACATTACAAAGTAACCCACAAAGATGTCCACAAACCAGCACAAACGAAGACTTACACACTTGAGCCAACGAAGGAATCCTCGCCAATCAACGAGGACTATAAAGTTGCTTAGACTGCAAAGATGTCCTCCTATCATGACCTGAATCATTTTTTATCAATAAAGGACACCTAACAAGACAAAGCAGCCATACTTAAACCAAGACTCATGGATAGAAAGAGAAGAATCATACTTGATTCCATAAACAATCACTTCAGTCCATGACTCTTAGATTTTATCCAGCTTCTCTGCCCTGACAACTGGGTTGGCTTTAGCAATAGCATCCCGAGCAGCATTCCGATAATCAAAGGGACAGTCATGCTTATCAGAGTAGCGATGAATTGCACAGAACAGTTTTCCACATCTACAACTGAACCCTGTTAAACCAACACGCTTTCGGCAAGAGGTACACCTACTGGGTCCCTCTTTTGGCTTCATCTCAGAAGGCTTGCTTGAAGCTGCACTTGATGGTTCTGTAGAGATGGTTTTCACCTCTACTGGTGCAGACTGTACATCAACAGCAACAGCAACAGCAATGACAGGTTCTTTTCCATTTCCGCTAGAGTTGCCATTCACAATGCTCTCGATGGATGATGCTGCCAATTGAGCCTGTTGCTGCTTCAGGATTATGTCCTTATGGCACTTGGAGCACATGTTCATTGTAGCAGCACTTCCAAAGAAGCCGCAGTTATTGATGCAGAGGATGGGGCCCTCTGGAGCCTGGCATCCAGTCTCATCATGAGACTCCATCTTCTCAAAAGTCCTGCAGGAAAATCACCTTGAAATACAGCTACAGCACACAAGAAAACACAACATCCCATTCATGCTCTGCCAGACTGATGCTAATTTTCATAGAATATAAGCACAATCCTTCATGTACTAACTGAGCAAATGCATACTTTGGTTCAAAATCTCAGATAGGATGTCCAACTTCCTAATAACAAGTACACAAGCAAATAGCTAAAAAGGAGAAACAAGGACATGCAAAAAGAGCAGCTAACTTTTACCTACACCATCAAGGCGCCCTAGTTCACAAGTAATTGAAGTTTCCACACAGACGAAAGACAACAGTGCCTACACCCTAACTTCTATTCCTGAAATTGTCACATGCCCACACCACACGAAGGAGCCAGAGTCGAGAAAGGAGATGAGATTCATATGCATGAACATTAAAGCGAGTTTAAACAGCTAGAAAAGTCATGCCACGCCTCCTCATGCAAGAGAAATAAAAGAGGGAATTTTTCATTCAACACGCACCCTCCCCGTCCTCAACTTCCCAACCAAGAGCCATATTATCTGCTGCTCTTTTTGACTCAAACCAAGTACAATCAAACCTTCCCAGCTTCTGTGTACTCCTGATTACCTAAAATGGAACCTATCTATCACTTTGAGGAATTGTTACTCGTCAAAATTTAAACAAAAACAATCATTTCACCTTATAACATGACACCCCAGATACCCAAAACAGCATCTAAGCCGATCAATATCTGTAAAAACTGCATAGATAGACATAAAACACTAACTAGTCAATAAATCATTGAAAAATCACTACAAAACATGCATAGATAGACATAAAACACTCAGTTTCACAATTAATACACAGAATTCAGTATTTAGAAGCCATAATTTGCAAAAAAAAAAATTAATTAATTAATCAGGATTCCCTTTCATTTAATTTCTCATCAAGTTTGATTCAGACATGAATAATAAAACAAATATAAAAAAAATCCACTAACCTGTATGAAAATTTTGGCCGATCTAACAAAATCGAACCAAAAAAAATTCAAAATTCAAATTTAAAAAGCAACCTTAACTAAATCAATAAATCTAGAAGAGGACAAGAAAAAATAATCAGAGATAACCTTACCCTAATCGGGGTGATAGAATCAATCGTATTTGATTATCGAAGAAATCGAGAAGAGAGGGAGAGGGAGACTGGGTTATTTTTCGGTGGTGTTTGTTTTTGATATTCTTAAGATTTATATTACTATTTGTTTGTCGATATAAATTTAGGGCTAATAGTGTTATTTGATCCTTTTGCTCTCGAAATTATCTTGGTTTGGTACTTTTATCATTTTTTGTCCAAATACCATCACTCTCGTTATTTGATTATTTTTACCTTTTAAAAATATTTTTTAAAAAATTAAATTTATTTTTTATTTTAAATTAATATTTTTTTACTATTTTTAAATTATTTTAATATGTTAATATTAAAAATAATTTTTAAAAAATAAATAAAATTATTTTAATATATTTTTAAATAAAATATATTTTGAAAAATAGTTTGAACCACACTTTTAAATATACTCATGCTTATTTAGTATAATATATGTTATTGTTTTTAAAGTATTTTTTATATAAAAATGTATTTAAATAATATATTTTTTATTTTTTAAAATTTATTTTTAATATTAAAAAAATAACAAAAATAAAAAATAAAATTTTAAAAAATATACAGTTGACTATAATTTCAAACACTTTCGATAAATAATATTGAGCTATTGAAATAATCAAATAAGCTACCTTGTACCCAGGATTGTATAAAAAATAAGACATGTAGTCATCAAAACAGCCATGAAAGATTTTGAGTTTTTTTTTTTTGTTCAGTTACCTAACAATTCAATTAAATCAGTTTGATTATTGATCTCTTCAATCTTGCCATCAACTTCACGTCTTCACCCTTTAAATTTCTATGTGTATTTTGAGAAATTCGACCACATCGCAGCTAAAAAATGGCTATAGTAATTATTGACTAAACAATCATGCTTTAACACTGTAAAAAGTCTCGGAGGTTTAAAAATAAGAGCTCGGGGTTATTTTGAGTTGATCTTGCATGGTTATAATTTCATATTTTTATTTTTATTTTAGTTTGATTATAGGTCACTAAATCCCTCTAGTTATCAAAAAAATAATGGCGATAATAAATAAAAGCTGAATTTAAAACAAGAGAATTCATCGAAACTAGTAGGATTGAAGAAGATAGAAATGGAAGGGTAATATTGGGATAAAACATAGAAGTTGGCTAAAATAAGACAACTTCGGTAGGTGAAGGCTCGGAAGCACCATTTATCTCCTGATATTTATATCTCTGTTCTTTATTTGAGAATTAAGACTATTGAATACTTTTCCTCGGCCACCAAACGCCTTCCACGGAGTCTGTAAAATTCGACTAATCACCCTCTAAAAGGTTTTTATTTACTCCTCTTGCCATTATTGATTTCGAATTTACTTTTCATCTATTCGTCATGTATTGGACCGACCTGTCTCGGAGAGCTCGTGGGTTCGGCAAGCGAAGTCGAATTGGCTTTGTCTTCGAATATTTTTATTTTATATCAGGGATTTTTTTCCCTTTTAAATCTTGGAATTATTAAAAATAATTATTATTTCAATGACGAAATTGGCACGTTCATCATGATTCTTTATGGTACTCGGAAGAATTTTAAGTTTCCAGATCCTGAATTAATTATCAAAAAAGAAAAGCTTCAGCTGCAGATTATACCATGAATTATTAGTTATGTCTTTCTTTCGTTGTCACCCTCCAACTTTTTTCTCCATGTCAGCTTTTAACCTATTCAACAAATCATGGATAAAATAACTATGATTAATTTAAATCAATTTATACATGAATTAATATATTGGTCAAAAATTATTACATGTTATTGAAAATGCATGAAATTATAGGAAATGGCGATGAAAAAAAAATTTGCATGTCGGTCGGATAGGAGAATCATCTATTTATTGAAGGTGTGTGCCACAAATTTTAGAAAGGATTAGGGTGTTTAAAAAAGTTAGATAATATAAATATTATAAAAAAATATTGGATTAACAAATTTTAAAAATAAATATTATAGGTTGGATAGCATGTCAAGTTTTTTAAACTTGATCAACCCAACCTAATTTATATATTTTATAATTATTTTATTTTTATATTTGATAATTTATTAATTAAGAATTTATTTTTATTTTATTTAAAAATATTTTAACTTTAATGTTATTCTCGGTTGATTTTCTGATAAATTTATTTGACATGATAAAAAAATAGCTTACCTTTTTGTTGGAGGGAATGAATAACTAAAATTTAATAACAATGCAAAAATAAATTTATTTTTTTAAAAATATTTTTAAAACAGAAAATCAACAAAACTTTTAACCTACAAAACAAAACAAGGTAACATAAAGTAAATAAAAGGAGCCTAAAATCCCTTGAAATCCAAAACTAACAAGGAAGAGAAGAACATGCATGAAATGGCCTCCAATTCAAACCGTCATCTGCGCTCAACAGCCGACTAGCATGGATACCCTTTTCCAAAGCTGTGCTAACTCCTCCTATCGCAGTCATAATCCATAGGCCCTCTATACTAGCTCCCCTCGTCGATCGCCAAAAAATTGCCTTAAAGCAAGACGACGTTGAACGAGAGGGAGAAAATTTGACATCCACCACGGTGGAGCAACACTTCTCATTCTTCAACTCCTTGTAGCTGACTTCATCTTTCCCAGCCATCCATCGATCCAGAGCATATTAAGAGACAAGGAAGAAGGAGATCACAAGCTCTTCCCAGAGTAGACGTGCATTCATCGCATGGCAAGTTCCTGGGAAGAGGAGATTTTGCCTTCTTAAAAAACATTCACCCGCACAAAACAACCCCCGGCTCATGGAATCCAAGTCCACTACTGAAACGCAACACAATCTTCTCCATCTCCCAAACACATCCCAAGTCCATTTCTTGGAGGAGCGTGCTGCGCTGTGTTTCAAGTCACAAAAAACATAAAGCATAAAATTATGTTTCTTCCCGACTTGCGACGCAGCAAACCGTGTACACAAATGGAATCCAAATAGATTTATCCAAAATATTAGCATCTCAAGTTCAGGCTATTATTATTCTTCTGTGTTTATTTTTTCTTTATTTTTTTAAATGCCTTTTAATGTTTCTATGTACTAATATTGAAATAAATTTAAAAAAATAAAAAAATATTATTTTAATATATTTTAAAATAAAAAACTGCTGAATAACAATCTCTCGTAATTCTAAATACGTCTTTAAAGAAATCATCTAAGTAGTGGCCAAGTGATAAGAGCTTGAGATCAAGAGATTTGCTTCCTTTGTGGTCTTAGATTCGAGTTCTTGGTTGCTCTTATGATAGTCATTGAAGACTTACATGATCGTTAACTTTAGAGCTTGTAGGATTAATCATGGTATACGCAAGCTGATCCAAATACCCACATTAATCTAAAAAAAATACACCTTTAAAGATAAATAGATTTATTTAAAATATCCACTAGTATTCGCTTTAAAAACCTTAATTTTCTATGCATAAAATTAGATGGAGAATACGAAGGTACACGTTAATTGATCACGAGGGGAGCCAACAAATTAGAAAATTCGGGCGGGAAATTGAGCAAGGGGGCGGGAATTAATCCCAATAACATCATTTTAAAAAAGAAACAAACCCCTCTCTTCCGTTGTTTTCACTCTTTCTCAAGCCATTTTGCACACAAAATTGCAAGCTAAAATGGGAAGGAAACGGAAGACAAGTAGGGTTTCTCGTCAGGAAGAAGAAGAAATTGAATCCGAAGTAGATGAAGAGATGGAATCCGAAGTAGAAGAAGAGGAACAGAAAGAACATATGACTCAATCCTCTGCAAACGAGAAGAGTCTCTACGAGGTAATGAAACATTTACATCCTGTTTGGCTGGTTAATGATGTTTTGGCCTTATATTTGACATTAGATCGGTGGTTTTCTCTCTCTCGTTATTTCTTAAATTTTTCACATGGGTTTTTCTGGGTTTTTGTTTTATTTGTGCTCTGGTTGCAGTTTGGCTCAAATTCTATTGAATGCTTTTATATGGTCTAAATGGTAAATTAGGGTTTCTTGTTTTTGCTGCAACTCTGTTGATTCTTGATTGGATAACTTACAATGGCATTATTACAAATGTTGAATTGGTGAATCTGCGGTATGTAAATCGAAGTTGGGGAATATGTTTAAGAGTAGGGAGAAGACATTCTTAATCCTACTGAATTGTTTCATTAAAATATATTTTTAATATTCTCGCCTTGTTTTGCTTTGTGATTCAATTAGCTCTGTAATTTGTAATGAAGTGAGATAACCAAATGACAACCCACTTGTTGTAGGTTCTTGGTGTTGAGAAGGCAGCATCTCAGCAGGAAATAAAGAAAGCGTACTATAAGTTGGCCTTGAGACTCCATCCTGATAAAAATCCTGGTGACGAGGTAATTTGTTTCGGTTCCAGATTCTTCTTATTTGTCTTTATTTTTCAGTAATAATTCTTTATGAAATGTCATTTTGTCTTCAAATAGGATGCCAAGGAGAAATTTCAGCTATTGCAAAAGGTGATATCAATTCTTGGTGATGAGGAAAAAAGGGCAGTCTATGATCAGACTGGCTGTGTTGATGATGCTGTAAGTGCTTCCTGTTTTTGTTTTTAGTTATTTTTATAAGGATTAACGAGTCTAGGATTACAGGACACTCTCTGGGTGCAAAAATTTGCTGTATATACTTTATAGGATTTGATTTTGAGGGCAGAAACAGTCTGCCATTGCTTGCAAAAAAACTTCCGAGTTTTTTTTTTCTTATTAATGTGAAAGGAACAATTAATTTATTACATTGCTCTGAAAGTAATAAATGAATGATTTACTTTTTTGGGGAATCGAAATGTTCTCTTTTTTTTTTTCAAGCACTGTGAACCTCATTGCTTCTTTTCTTGTTGATCAGGACCTTGCAGGAGATGTTGTTCAGAATTTGAAGGATTTTTTCAGAACTTTTTACAAAAAGGTCATTTTATCTGGTTCTGCATCTTTCTTGTTTTCATGTACTTTTATTTTGGCTTTCCAATAGCTTGAGTTGACACCGGGCTTCAAATTCAGGTCACTGAAGCTGATATTGAAGAATTTGAAGCAAATTATAGAGGATCTGATTCAGAGAAAAAGGATTTGATTGACCTCTATAAGGAGTGGCAGGGTAACATGAGCAGGTACTGTAGTTTCAGACTTTTATCCCTGGCTTTCTAGTTTCAATTGAACTTCCTTTTTGCGGACTTTATAGTATGATATTGGACATTTGCCCCCTGTTTTCAGGCTCTTCTGCTCAATGCTTTGCTCTGATCCTAAGCTCGATTCACACCGATTCAAGGACATTCTGGATGAGGCAATATCTGCAGGTAACAGATTACACTAAACTCTGTAAGATAGGTGGTCAGAAAATGTTCCATCTATGCATTTCCATGGGTTAAAATCTTTGTGGCTGTTTTTATACCTTTACATGAAAACTGGGAATCTGAGACCACATGGCTTGTTGGTTCCATCTTGAGATTATCATATCTTTATTAAATCTGATTCCATATCTTTAGCTTAAAAATGGGAAGCTGAGACCACATGGCTTGTTAGCTTCCATGACATTTTTTTTTTCAATTTTGTAGGGGAAGTGAAGAGAACCAAAGCCTACCAGAAATGGGCAAAACGAATATCTGAAACAAAACCGCCCACCAACCCTTTAAAAAGGAGGGAGAAGTGAGTAGTCTAGTATATGTTTTTTTTTCATATTTCAATAAGCTGCCCATAAATATTTTAATATTGTGTTTTATCTTTTGCAGGTCGAAAAAGGAGCCAGAAGCAGATCTATTTGCAATCATATCTGAGCGCCAGAGTAAGAGGAAGAACCAGGTGACTTCCTTTCTCTCGTCCCTGGAGTCCAAATATGGCGGGAGAAATGCAAGTTCAGAGCCTACTGAAGAAGAATTTGAAGCAATACAGAAGAAAATGGAAAGCCGCCGTAAGGGCTCCAAGAAGTCGAATTAAAAGTAACTTCATTGTGATAGTGTTTTAAAGCAGAACTTGTTTTTGTACAAATATTTCTTACTGTGAGCCCTAGATGCAAATGTCTTTGTTCTAGTTATTTCAATGAATGGGATTGCCCGGTGTGTGCATTTAAGGGCCCTTCTTGATACCATTTTGGATGCCGTATCTCTTACTTCAGGTTTTGGCTGTAAAATCTGGATCCAGTCAAAGGCTTGCATGGGCTTCTTTTTTTTTTTAACTCCGCGTTGCATGTCTTTAACTTGCATAAAGCCAGTGCTAACTTGGATAATGTAAGATGTAAACCGTGACCTCAGCCGTCCTCGTTTCTCCAAGGTATTTTTTGAAGGAATCCAAAGGCACCTCCGGTCTTGGCCTTTGAGCCTTGGCTGGATAACCCATGTATCTGGGCGTGGTTATTCGGGAAGCTGAAGATTGCTGCAAACAGAATAAAGAAAAAAAACTAAAAGAGAGACATTTCATGTGCATTGTGACAGGATACACTACGGATTTGCACAAAGTTCTCTCTTCTTTTTTATTCAATATTTTTGGTCATTTGAATTTTTTTTTCCGTTGTATTTTGGGATTGGAGTTTGTTTTTTGTTTTGTTTGGCTTGCTATTTGTTACATATGATGTTGAGAAATAGAATTAACTCTTGATTGATGCTTGATTTAGTTGAATTTAACAAAATTAAATTGAATTAAAACAATTATAGCTATGGGATAGAATTTCAACAATAGACAGGTATTAAAAGAGCAAACATCAAGGATTGCATTGGATGGGTAAAGGAGAGATTAATCTATTTTTTTGTCATTTTATTTATTTTTTTCAATTTGATTTTTTAATGTTAGAGTTTTTTTTTGTTGGACTTGACTATTTGTTTTTTTTATTATTTAGATATGAGGATTTTATGATAATGATAAAAAATCTCAACATGTGATGTTTGATTTTACAAAATAAGATTTTATTTTATTTTATTAATCAAAATAATTAAAGCTTTGAGATATTAAATTTGATACTTAAAAACATTATTGGGATTGGAAATGATAGGCTGGACAATATGGCTGGTGTGTGTGGAATGAGGCCATAATGATATGATAATACGTGCAACTTTTTCTAATGCTGAAATATCACCCTTCATGGTGGTTTTGGAAGCAGCTCGCTAAGAGTTTTCGGATTCTATAATGTGTGTTGATAGAAGAGCAATAGTGAGGCTTTGATGTCTTTTCTTCCTTCCCATCCCTTATTTTTTTGGCATTCGTGTTGATTTGTCAAAATTAAAATATATCTTCTCATTTTATGTACCAATTCTTTTAATTGTTACTTTTATTAAAATTAAAAATCTTTTATTTTTTATTTATAGGATTCTCTTATCCTCACAACTCATGATACAAATTCAATATATTAACTCATGTTAACCTTGATTGTTATTTTTTTTTTAAATTTTAACTTTTAATATTAAATTTAATAAATATTGATGCATTATAATGTTTTTTCTTTCCAACAAGCATTCTTTCCGTAAAGGTCATCATGA
Organism: Populus pruinosa; assembly: GCA_026413675.1. Taxonomy (NCBI): domain Eukaryota; kingdom Viridiplantae; phylum Streptophyta; class Magnoliopsida; order Malpighiales; family Salicaceae; genus Populus; species Populus pruinosa. The sequence goes on along the minus strand of CM048597.1, from coordinate 4,162,244 downwards.
TAAATATTTTTTTAATTTAATCAATATCTTTATTTTATCATAAAATTGAATGAAACAAGCTTATTACATCATTTGGGTCTATAATACGGTAGTGAATTTCTCTTAATTCTTTAAACTTGTCCCTAATTTTTAATATTTTTTATATTAAAAAAATTCATCTAAGTGGCAATACAATATATGCAAGCAATGTAGTATTGGCTGTATTGAATGGAAAGCAATTTATCTCGATTTCATACCAAACAATCATTGATTTTTCAGCAGCAGTTTCTTTTCCTGCTTCGGCCAGGTTAGTGTAAACTGTCGATAAATAACGAGACAAACTTGAACCATGTATTGCGTATGGGCTACTGCTAGGAAAAGTGCTAAGCTTGAAAAATAAAAAAGACCCTATCTAACTGGGACTTGTATGGACCTCTCTTGAAATTTTACTTCATTTGTGGAGTTGGGGATAATCATCGAGCCCAGCAGACATTTGTTACCCTTTGTAGCTGTCGAACTTCATCACGCATATGCTGATTCAGATCTTGTTTTCTGCAGATAGAAGCGATATCATAGCTGATTCTTTGCACGAGGAGCAATTCGACAATTTCTTTTTCTTTACATGTTTAGCAGCAAGATCACCATTCACGCTATATTGACACCATACCTCATTGCTCGACACAAAAGCTTAGGTTGGATATTAAAGTTTGGGGTCCATTATTTTCCTAAACTAAAGCAACAGAATAACTTTCATCCAAGCTTCACACATATTGCATCCTCTGGTCCACCGACCCAGCTGCTCAGTCGGTGAAGATCTGGCCACAAACTTGGTCTTCATCGAATATTTGAGTCTGTAATTCATTTTTCTTACTTAAATTAGGTCCCAACTAAAGTATTTCCAAACCCCATGTACATACCCGAAGATGGATATGATAAAGTACTTTATTCGTTCAAAAACAAAAATTTAGGATATTCATCATGTGCCCTTAAAGCCAAAAACCCACATGAACAACAACACAATAATTATGCAATGTTCTAGTAGGTGCACACAGATAATCTCCAAAACCAAAACTAGTTTCAGATTATACAAGACATTTTTGTACTAAAATTAAGATTCAAGGATGGTGACTTCACAACTGCATGCTGGGAAACATTCCCCCGAGGCACAAGTGATCTTTCATGAACCTGAAAATGCAAGCAAAGCCTTCGCCTTTTTCTTTGGTCTACCATACCTGTCACCGATGCCCTTGTTGTTATTATTCCCTCTTTCATTTTCTATTTTGTAGATAGATTAAAGTATATATATATAAATGTGCTACACATTACTCGAGTGTGTTTGTGCGTGTCCTTCCACCTTACCCTCTAATCCCTTCTTTCTATGCTTTTAATAAGCCATCAAGTCTTTGATTGAGCTTGCTTAGTATTTTGATTTTTTATTTTAATTTTCGTGGCTGAGGTTTAAAAAACTAAATTAGATAAAATTATCAATTAAAATCTTTTCATAGTTAGTATTTAAAAATATAGATTTTAGTTTTTGATAGGATGAATAAATTATATTAATTATCTGAACATTTTCAAACAAAATGTAGTTTCAACCGTACTGATCATTCGACTTAACGGACTCTTTGTCTTTCAATCAAGTTGTGTTGGGCAAACTCATAATTACGGAATGTGGCTTTGCTCTACTTTTTTACTGTTTCTTTACCTATAAGGCCCATCCACTCACTCTCTATGGTTGCTTCAATAGTCTCTAGTCTCATCTTTTCAGCATCAGTTCCACTCATCTAGCAACTAATTAACACTGTCTATTCCACAACTAGCTGCCAGTATTAGCCTTTTCTCTTCAAAGATTGCATCCTTTTCTTCTCTTGTGAGGTAAAATTATTAACATAGAATTTAGCCATAAAACCCCAAGATTTCTTTGTGTTAGGATTTGTGAATTTTGTTTTAATTCGTCTTATTATGGAGCTATGACTCATTTATCTTGTGTGGCTTTCTGGGTTTTTTCTGAAGGTTCTAATGGAGGCAGATGCTGCTGAAGTGAAGGCAACGATGGAAGACTATGAAGTTATTGAGCAGATTGGAAGAGGAGCTTTTGGTTCTGCTTTTCTTGTTCTTCATAAAACTGAAAAAAAGAAGTAAGAAATTCAGTTTTCTTGTAATTTTATTCTGGGGTTTCTGTTCTTAGCTCTATGGATCTTTTGCATATAACTAGAGTAATCCACTTGATTAATCCTATTAAATTTTCATTTCCATATTAGCATCCAAAAATTGATCCTTGGCATTGAAGAAGATGAACTAGTTTTGGTATTTGTTATTGGTAATGTTAATTTGATTTTTCAATTCAAAGCATAAATTTTCTTGATCGAAATTGCGGGTTTGGCTTAGCAGTGGTAGGTAGTGGTTGTGTCGGCACGATCCTTTGTCTGCTAGCAGTCACTGTCTTTATCTAAATAGTTGATCTTTTAGTTTTTTTTTTTTTTTTTTTGCTTTTCCTTAGGTATGTGTTGAAGAAGATTCGGTTGGCCAAGCAGACAGAGAAGTTTAAGCGCACAGCTCATCAGGAGGTCACCTTCACTTTTTTACTCTCTTTTTTTTCCCTGCAGGAGGGAATTTGGAATATTTAATGTTAATAAGGAATTAGCTTTTGGATATTTTTCGAGTTATTGCTTAAGAAATTTGTTGCAAAGTTGTCATTTGATTCATTTTACTCATTAGGAGCCTGGAAAAATAACTAGCATATTCATGGTGTTCTGGTTTACTTGTCTTAATATCTACTTTAAGCTACTTAATCATGACAGAATGTGTTAGAAGTACTGGTATTCTTTTGTATAACCTTGTAAACAAATTTTAAATGTTGTCGCTTTTCATTTGCACTAGTTGCTGTTGTGGAAATACCAGTCAAATTGTGGAAATTTTTTCTCCATGTAAATTTTAAAAGATTCAATGATGATTATGATTATAATCACAATTTTCATTTTTCAGCCAAAGCATAAAATACTAAATGCTGGTTGAAATGTACTGCAGATGAACTTGATTGCGAAGCTAAATAACCCTTACATTGTGGAGCACAAGGATTCTTGGGTAGACAAGGTAACACATCATTTTTATGTTTTTATGTATAATGTCATGGTAATTATGATCTTTGAGACTAACATTGAGTCAGAATACTTCCCCGCCCCCGCCCCCCATCCAACTTTTGCGCCTAAAAAAAAATCTTATGTTTGTTTTTCCCTATGCTATGCAGGGAAACTGTGTATGCATAGTAACAGGCTACTGTGAAGGAGGAGACATGTAAGTTTATGTGAAAGCCTGTATCCTTGTCCTGGATGGGATAAAAGATGGAATTTAAATATATATTTCTGATCAGACACTTAAGAAATGAAATCCTGATCTAGAAAATTGACATGTAAAACATTCGCATTAGAAGATAATACAAGAGTAAAGCTAGAAGTTAAATACAGTGTTAGAACACTTCATGAATGGCTGAATGAAAAGCTCATTCCTTTTCTTTCCCTCCAACCAGGGCTGCAATTATAAAGAAGGCCAGAGGAATATTTTTCCCAGAGGAGGTAATCGTTAAGGTTTTTCAAGTGCTTCAAGTTCATAGATTATTAGCTTCACGTTATCAACATTGTTCTTCTGTTTTGTTGTCCAGAAACTCTGCAAGTGGTTGGCTCAATTGTTGCTAGCTGTGGACTACTTGCATTCTAACCGTGTCCTTCACAGAGATCTAAAGGTATACTTACTCTCACCCATGTGATGAAAGAAAAATTATAAATGGTTTTGCTGCTGACATGAACTCACTGACCAACTTGCTGAATTCCAGTGTTCCAACATATTCCTTACAAAGGAAAATGACATTCGCCTTGGTATGTAAGCCAAAAGAAATACTAGTCAGAAGGATTTTCTTCTTCATCGAGTTTGGATTTTAAATCTTCTTTTTTTTTTAAGAGAGTATATCTTGTGTGGCATGAACAGGTGACTTTGGACTTGCAAAGCTTCTCAACACAGAAGACCTTGCTTCTTCGGTATGGACTTGATTACATCTCCAGTATATTACTAATTTACTTTGTTTTAACTTGTCAATTGAAATTACACCCCTGATTTCAAACTGTTACAACTTTTCTTCTCAACTTCTTAATGTATTTAATGCCTGCAACTCAGATAGTGTTTGGGTACCATTTAGGGTCCAAGTACAAAATCCTAAGAGCTGGTGTTTGAACTACTTGTCTTGAAATGGTTCTTTTCATCTTTCTGTTTTCTATGCCTTTGCATGTCACTTAGGTAGTTGGTACCCCTAATTACATGTGTCCCGAGCTCCTAGCAGATATACCTTATGGCTACAAATCAGACATATGGTCACTTGGTAAGAAATCTGGAAGTGTGCTTTTGAATTTATCAAATTTATTTCTGCACTGGCAATAAGATATATCTGATGTTTCAGGATGCTGTATGTTCGAAATTGCAGCACATCAACCAGCATTTAGAGCTCCTGTAAGTACAGGTCTTATCTTCTGATATGAATGTAGCATAAATATAATTTGGTTACCAGCATAGCACCTGCGATTTACTTTAGTATGAACTTCAAAGTACGATAAATAAATAGTAACTTGAACAGGATATGGCTGGGCTTATCAACAAAATAAACAGATCGTGCATTTCTCCTCTTCCAATTGTGTATTCCTCCTCGCTGTAAGTGCTCTCTTTCCCAACTTTGTCTTAAATTCCATTTATCTACTCTTAACACCCATAATAACACCTGTAATAATAGTCATGCTGTATCTTTCTTCTCCTGAATACCCATGCGTGTATCATTGTAACTTTAGTGGTCTGAATGTATAAGATGATTCTCTTGGTCAATAAATAAGAGATGAGTTCCATGCCACAGGAAACAAATTATTAAGAGCATGCTGAGGAAGAACCCAGAACACAGACCAACGGTAAGTTTGACTGATCCAAGTTTTTATTGTGTTAATTTAAACACCACAATCCATTCTTATATCTCATTCTTATATCTTCACGCTTTGATATAATAGGCTGCAGAATTATTGAGGCATCCACATTTGCAACCACATCTCCTCCGTTGCCGCAATGCATCTTCATTTTTTCTTCCAATATATCCCATAAGCAACTCAAAGGAGAAAACCAGAAGAAAATCATTGCCTGCCAAACTCAGTGTTGGCAAAGACAACAGAGACAAGGACGTTGGTGCATCAAAGCAGCCAGAATATGAATATCCATTTGAGAGAAATGCTGAAGCACAACGAAGCAATTTACCTCAGAATGACAAGCCAACATCAATGTCTAGCACAGAATACAGCCTGGAAAACAAGACGGTTGATCCTGCAAGCTGTTCAGTGGAAGTATCTGATGGTCCTAAAGACAGCTCCACTGATTCTGAAACAAGTGTTTGCAATGGAGAGAAGCAAGCAGATTATAGCAGTCCACCTCAAAAGGATGGCACAGAAATTGAGTCTACCTCAGAAAGCATCCCAAATTCTCAGCATGAAGCAGATTGTAGCGGTCCACCTCGAAAGGATGGCACTGAAATTGAGTCTACCTCTGAGAGCATACCTAATTCTCAGCATGAAGAAGAAGAACCCAGTGCTGTGCGTTTTCAAGATTTGCACGAGGTTGATGTCAAAATTGTGACCTCAAAGGATCAAGCAACATTTTGCAGCGGACAATTTCCTGAAGAAGTCCAAACAGAGTGGAAGGGTGATACAGTAGATGAAACCAGGAAACTGGAAATGCCTAGTCTGAGTTGTGCCAATCATGATGCCGCCTCTGATGATAAAAGCCCACCATCAACTGTAAATGAACCTTATGCAGAGGCCTTACAGAAACCAGAAAGTCCTGATGTATACACAGAAAGTACTCATATAGAGTATTTTTCATCTGAAAGTAATGATGTGCTTCCATGTAAAGATGAAATACAAGCAAAACCAGAAAACAACAATTGCTCTATGGACACAGAGAAAGATGATATTCATGCGATGACTGATGCACAATTGCTGAGTAAACTTGCTGCACTAACAGGCGATGAAGCCAAGAGCGAGTGGGAGAATCCAAGTCAACAAAGAGCTGATGCTCTAGAGTCTTTGCTAGAGCTATGTGCTCGGCTACTTAAACAGGAAAAGATTGACGAGCTTGCTGGTGTGCTAAAGCCATTTGGAGAAGAAATGGTCTCATCCAGAGAAACAGCAATCTGGTTGACAAAAAGCCTCATGTCTCAACAAAAACTTAATGAAGGGACCTGATATTTGAGGTGATTACAACTAATTTATTCATTGTTGTGAGAAAATGTATCTAGTTAATTGTGTTTGACATATAGTGTGTTTTTCCAGAGTGTTGTTTGATTGGAGAGTACTACTTGAAACATTTTTACGGATTGTTTTAGTTCTGGCTTTGATGGAAATAAACTCCTGAGAAAAGAAAAAAAACATCTTTACAATTTGGAGAACTATGTTGTCAAGTGGGTCAGAAGGCACTAAATGATCAAATGGCTAAACCAAAATTAATGCAGATGCTCTGAAGCAAGTTCCCATTGCATGTAGTCTCTGCTAAAGAACGCATCATTTTGTAAGCAATCAAATAGATTAGTGTTCTGCTCGTCCATATATGCGGATGGACCTTTGAATTGAAAGAATTCAATGATCCTTTGAACTAAATATTTTCCCTTAAATTGTATGCTTTATTGCAGTATGGGGCGGGCCTGTTATTTTTGTGCCTTTTCTTTTCTTTTCCTTCTTTTTAAAAAAGAAGAAAAATGCAACGCATCAATCACAACTAATACACAGAAATGGAGCAGGAAAAAGATCTGTAACAAATTGATCAAATTATATATAAACAGAGAATAATATTAACCGCCTTTGTTACATAAAACAACCGTTTTCCCCACCCTCTCCTTCAAAGATACTTGTTTATTCACTCCCTTTCCTGTATGAAGAGCTTACTGCAAATAAGAGGCAAAGAATGACACAAGGGAAGCCCCGATCAAGGATCCAACAACAGGCAAGGTTGCAGACGCTCCACTGGTAGGGGAGGGAGCAGGAGCTGAGATCTCATCAGCTGCCAAGGCTGCACTCATGGAGGCAGCGACGACGAGGACAGCGCAGGAGATCTTCTTCAATTCCATGATGCAAAATGCAAGAGTGATGCTAGCTGCCTCGACTTGCCTGGGAGATGAAGAAAGGGTCTTGATTCGTTTTGCTTTATGCAGGTCTGAGTGGTTTCAAATGGTGGTGAATGCGTATTTATAAGGAGCACTGAGGCTATTTTAAGGAAGAACATGGTTAATGTTAGTTTTGCAATGATTGGTCTTGCACGTTGCCAGGATTCACAAGGTATATAGCTGGCACAGCAGTCTGGTGTTTACTTGTAATAGCTTTGCGGTGAAGAAAATTTTGGCAGCAAATTGGCCTGTTTTTTCAGCACAAATTATTAAACAGTACATACACCACGTCCTAGTTAAGCTGGTTAAATTGTTTTAATAGGTAAATAATTGGAGGTTTGGGTTATATGCCGGAATTTTAAATCATGACTCATTAATTTAAGGCATGTTTTAGACTAATTTGAAGCACTTGGAAGGGTAACCTCGTCAGTATTTTTTTTAATAAAAAATATATTATCTTTGATTTTTAAATTTTTTTTTTGTATAAAACAAAAACATAATATTGAATAAAAAAATAATAGATTTGAATTAATCATTCAATGATTGCTCCAACGCACCAAGGGTTTTAGGGTGGCTGGATAAAATATTTTATTTCCTTCTCTCATTTTTATCCGTCCATCACTTAGATTTCCGAATATTTTTAAAAACAACCCTGTCTAGAAAAACGCCGTCGTGTAATTTGAGATAGAGCTGCCATCAATATAATAATTGAGGATAAGATTTTATCGTGCATTTTTATTTAGAAAGTGGACAATCATTTAGGTCTCCCAAAATGGAAATATGGATTAACAAAGTGAGATGAGCTATGATTTGATCTCCTAACCTACTCCAAAGATTTCTAGATAGGCATATCTAGTATATTAATGATTATTATTTTTAAAGTTTTTTTATTTAAAAATATATTTAAATAATATATATATATATATATATATAATTTATTTTTTACATTAATATATTCAAATAATCCAAACACATCAGAACCTTTTAACAACAAAACATTAAAGCAAACCAAATGCATAAAAAAAAAATCAAAAAATAATTAATTTTTTTTCTAAGAAATAATGTCACCGTAAAAAACAACGACGCAGTAGAATTTACACCATTTAAACTTTAACCATTTTTCGATCTTGATCTTCTACTATAATGATCGTTTACCTGTATTTTGATTTTCACATGATGAACACAATCAAAGCCGACATGCCACCTTTCTTTTTTATTGACATATCAACTCCCCTCACCTAGATTTACCCACAGTGCCTTCTCATCATTGCACCGCCTGCACTCCAAGATCCTAAAGGAAATAGAGAGTTAATCTTTACTGCAGTCATTTTCTTTATAATAGTAGAAAGACATTCATGAGGTTGAATTTCTGTTAACCTATGTGTCTTAAGATTCAAGAACTAACTACACTAACCTGGTCGATGCCCACAGACTATCTACATTTACGAGGAATTGACTCTGTTCAATTCAAACCAGATATAACTACTGTTTACTATCTAAGCCAGCACAAAATTTCTAGCACAAAATTTATTGTAAAACACTACTCCAATTAGAATAAAAACCTGTTTATTTTAATATATTTCTGAAAAAAACATTTTAAAAAATAATTATGAACATTCTTTCAAAAATCCAACAGTAAATATCTTGCCTGCTCCATGTCTTATACTATGAGATGGGCCAAGAAAAAAAAATGTTTGGTGATTGACCCACGGTCCAAATCAAAACCCCACCGATTCTTATTACGCCACGGCTATTTAGCTGGCGAAAGAGAGTTTCCACCTCTTTAGACTCGGGAGACACAAGGAAAGAAAGAAGTTAAACCTGTGGCACAGAGGAGGCGGCGCCATGTGGTGGGGGCAATGCCCTCCTGCCACGGTCGCTTAGCTAGGAATTTTATTTATTTTTTGGTAGAATGGAACATTTTTAGGGACCAAAAGGCAACCCTTCACCTTAACGGTCCCCACAAGCCGTAACTAGAAAGGCATACTCCTACTTACGAGATCACAAACTATGCTAAAAAATTGAAAGAACATATGACCTGAACTATATAAGTACCCTCGTAGATTCCATAGTTTCATCATCCATGCCCGTTGCCTCATCACACGCATTAACCCCAGCAATTAGTACTTAATCCATCAGCCCCCTTGTAGATTTTTGTCTCTAGATTTCGGTGATAAGCGATTATGGCACAGTTTGGTGGTTCATTTGTTCACATTGTGATGGCCATGGTGGTTGTGGCATTGTTGCATAGTTGTGGAATGATGGCACAGATCATTGCTCCTACACCAGCAATGGACGCTGGAGCTGGGCTTGAGTTGCCGGTTTCCATGGCTTTAATCTCTTCTTCAATGATATTATCTCTCCTTGCTCTTATGTTGCAGTAATTCTTACACTTTTTGGGGGTGCTAAGATCATTCCTTTCTTGGGATATATATACATAGAGAGGTTGTATGCGAGGTGGAGATGATATTTGTGGTTGCTGGGTTTGATTTTTTTTTTTTTTTGGTATTCATTTGACATGGTTCTTGTTATTTTAGTAATGTGATTGTAGTATACGTACTGTATTTGGTGGTGCTGGACATCGTAAATAAAGAGATACCCGTTTTTCTTTTTTGATAAACTTGAAGTATGATTTGAGTTGAGAATGCATTTCCTATTTATGTTTGTTGTTATCCTTAATTTGTAGATGAAAATTTAGGGTTCACACAACCGGATTGATAAATATATCCTTAGAATGCATTATTATTTCAGATTTTAATTCAAGAGAACATTACAAGGAACACTCTGTTTTTAAATTCAGCAGGAAGCTAAAGTACCCAAGAACTAAGTTGCTGTGAATCATGGATGGCCACACTTCCAAGATCCCACCAAAATACTAAAATTTATGGGTTTTTTTAAAAGAAAATTATCCAATAAACTATACCCATTTTCAAATAAATAAATTGCTAACCCTATTACCTGAAAAGCTTCATGGGCTTGGATCCACTTGACCATAATAATTAGTCTCATTTTCTCATTCTCGATAATGGATGTGTCGTCCCACGGTTTTTTTTATTATAAAATGTCCCTATCTTCTTCCGTGATATTTGCCTATCTTATTTTGCTGAAATATTTTCTACGTGTGTTAATTTACTAAAAAAATTTCAAAATATGTTAGAAATGTAATTTATTCTTAGGCCACCCATATGTTGCAACGTGTGATGTGCATCACTTTCACACGTATGCAAACAACAGCTGTTACTCGCTGAACGTTGCCAACCAAATTCTAATTTTGTAGTGGTGTTTTTTCGGAGTATTTTGGTAATTACATTAAAAAATTATTATGTAAAATAATATAGATATAAAAATATTGCAATTGGCATTTGCGACACATGTATTACAAATATCATTTGTGACTTTATTTTCATATATTTTATTTGCAACACAATCTAACAAGAACATTGTAGGATAGGTTATTCTACCATCAAATCCTTGAAAACAAACCAACAATTCAAATAATTATAAATAATTAATTTTCAAGCATCAGAACATAATTTATATAAAAATTTAAATTAATAATTATCATAATATAATATTTTATTAAAAATTAAATTAATTATATATTTATTCATAATTCTTATAACATATAATAATATAACATATAATAATATGTAATTATATCTAATAATTTTTTTAACTAATAAAAGGGCCTACAAAACTTGTAGATGGACTTAAAAGCACCCATATAACTATATTTATTAATCATCTCAATTCATCAAATTCAAGGATAAACTTATAATACCTATATAGATGTATAGAGAACCAATAACATCTTAGCTCATAAATAGGTTTAGATCGCATAAATAGGTTTAGATTGCTCACAAATATGTCTAAAATACTCATAGATAGACCAACATTTTTAATACTTTCATAATAAAAAATTTCATTTTTTACTAATATATATTTACGCTAACCCTTCTCAACCTTTTGAATTCTACTGGTACATAGATTAAGCATAGTATTGTTCACAGTGTATATCTAATCTCATTTCTCATTGACATCTTCACGTATAAAAAAACTAGAGCGGACAATGCTGGACTCTAGAAAAAGAAGAAAAATTATAAGAGAACGTGCAAGAAAATAGCGGATAAATTGTGCCGACCATCACAAAAATATGACAAGACAGCCCACATTAGCACCCAAGGCAACGGCCCAGTGGTGGAATGGCGCTTTGCGTCTTCTGCTGTCACGGGTTCGAGTCTTAGAGTTGCATGCCTGTCAGCCCCGCGCTGCTTTATCTGCCTACTGGGTTTGCCGGGTGTTCAGTAGATCTTGGAGATTAGTCGTGGTGCGCGTAAGCTGGCCCGGACACCCCACGTAAATCAAAAAAAAAAAAAAAAAAAAAGACAGCCCACCTTACTTTGAAAGTTCATTGGGCTTTGAATCCATCGTACCTGAAGCCGTGGGTTTGAACTTTGAAGTCACCCCTGTGTGAAGAACCTCCCTCCCGACATGCACCTACCAAACAAAAAAGACTTCCCATCTGCTACAACGTGGAGACAACAATGCGGCGCCGCCCCCACCGTCCCAAACTTGGTAGAGTAGGATTGTTCAGGACTGTGATCGGTTTTTAAAATATATTTTATTTAAAATTTATTTTTTATTTTAGTATGTTAAAATCATATAAAAATATAAATTTAAAATATAAAATATTTTTAAAACGTAAAAGTATACCAACTCTGTCCATGTCCAGTCTGTATAACTTTCATACACGTAAACACAGCTGTTTTTCTGAAGGATTAAATTATTCTGATTCTCAATCCTTTCTTTTCTGTCGACGAGAGGGTTTCTTCAGCCTTTTTTTTTTTTTTAGATGTGTAATGATGGATTTATTCTAGCATCGAATATTGCTTTTTACATTTCTCCCCGTAATTCATTTCATTAATGTTGTTAAACATTCCGACGCTACCGAATAAGAAAGATAATAAAATTTGTTATAAATGGATAATAACACTACATTTATAATGATAATTTTAAAATACTTAATTTTATTGATTAACATCTCACTTATTAAAAAATTATTATAATTCTTTATATAAAAAAATCTTAAAAAATCCCATTAATACCAAATTTTAAGGACTCAAATCATGGTTATTGTCATTGATTAATAGAGTGTATGCATAGAGATAACAACAATAGCAGTGTTAATACCGGGTGCATAAATTTTATAAAATAATGCAAATTTTATTTAAAAATATAATTATGATTGTTTTTTAAAATATTTTTTGTACTGAAATATATTAAAATATTTTTTTTATTTTTTAAAAGTTATTTTTAAAATTAGTATACCAAAACTATTTAAAATATAAAAAGTTCAATTTTAATAAAAAATAAAAATTAAATTTTTGAAAAATATAATTTACATTGCCTTCCAAACATTGCTTTTTATTCGAAACAGGAAACACTGTACCATCTTATTTTATGCCATCCATTTATAGATAGGAGGCGTTTTTGTTTCTAACATGATTCGTGTACATTAACATTTTCAAAACCCTAGCAACCATAATTAATGTACGTAGATCTTGCCATCTACCATAATTTAGCTCTAACAATTCAGCAAAGTGTTTCTAAAAGAACCTCGTTGGTGAAGCTTAAGTGATCTTTATTGGATTTCATTTTTTATCTATTCATTTTTATATATTCTAACCTCGAGGGAGCTAAATCCATTAGTAATAATTAGCTAGCCTAGGCTAAACTTCACTGCAGGGCCGGACTAAAATGAGTTTTAGTATTAAGATGAAATTTAAAAAATTACATAAAAAACTTACTATTATAAATATATAACAGTTAACATAAAATAATAAATATTTTATTATTATTATTTTAAAAAACTATTATTATTACTATTATCATCATCATCATTATCAATAATATTATTATTTTTATTACTAATTTTATTTCATCACCACTATCATCATCATCATCATCATTACTATTTTTTTCAATACTAATATTTCTATTATTATTATTATTATTATTATTACTATCTGTATTATTATTATCACCACTATCACTACTACTAATTTAATTATTATTATTATTATTATTATTATTATTATTATTATTGTCATCAATAATATTATTATTTTCATAACTAATTTTTATTTCATTACCCATCATTATCATTACTATTTTCATAATTAACATTATTATTATTATTATTATTATTATTATTATTATTATTATTATCGCTATTACTATCATTATTATTGTTGTTGTTGAAAAAATAAAAATCATAAACTTGATCTAAAGGATAAAATTCAAAACTATAAAAACTTTAATAAAAAAAACCAAGAAAAACAATAAAATATCAAAAGAAGAGGAACCAAATAAATATCACTATTATTATTATTATTAAAAAAATCAAAATCATAAACTTGATTTGAAGGATAAAATTCAAAGCCATTAGAACTTTGGCAAAAGAAAAATAAATTTTAAACTAAAAGTAGAAGGATCAAATTGAAAATTATTATATTTACAAATTAGAAACCAATGGTTAAATTGAAAACACATAAAACTTTAACAAAAAAAATAAAAAAAATAAACTAAAAGGATTGAATTTAAAATATCAATAACACTAAGGATCATAATGTATTTATTGGAGTATAAGTGAGAAATGAGGGGGGGGGAGAAAGGACAAAAAAATAAGGAATATATGGTGAAATCCTATTTTTTACTACCAGAAATGCCATTCGTGTTGTCTAAAAAACACAATGTTTCTCTCTATTTAACGCGTGTGTAGCAGGTGTTAATAATTTTTTTAATTAAAAATATTATTTTAATTATAACACTAAACCCATGCAAGATAATAATTAACAACAATACTAGAACTAAAAGATTTTAATACCCCCACCAGTGCATTAAATTTATTGGATCCAAAAGCATATTTGAAATTTAATTATATATCAAAAGCTAAAAATACCTTTATGTCCTTACTCGAAACAATTGATTTTTTTTATTCTTTGGAGTATTTTTATTATTTATTGTTCATAAAAATATTGTATAGATAAAAACTATCCTTACACAAATTAATAATAACAAATATATCATGTAAAAATACTAAAATATGCCTTATATATATATGTGTGTGTGTGTGTGTTGTCAAGGCCATAGACATCACCCTACTATTGTATTTAAAAGTGAGGTGATTCTATAGCATAGTGATTCTCCCGGGAATTTTAGTATATTTGTTATATATTATTTGTTCAACAAAAAAAAGTATTTCTGAAAGCATGGAGGAAAATCTAAGATACTCCTTATCAATTTTATGCCCAAAAGTCAAAAAGTTTCATCAAGAGCATTGCTCAACTATGGAATTTTTAACGATATACTTACATTTCTAAAGATATATTTTTCTTGAAAAGAGAAAGAAAAGGCATATTAAAAGTAATTGATTAATCCTTCACGCAAAGGGCAGCATACGACTAGTTTACTTATTAAAATATCAATGTTTTTATTTTTTAAAAAAATTAACATGTACATCAAATAATAGAAAATCTAAATATACTCTTTGTTAATTTCAATTCTTATAGAAAAACCAATATTGAAACTTTTTAAAAAATATCATTTTTCTAATAAGCCAATAATATCAAGAATCAAAGAATTAAGTATAGGTTTACAAATATAAAAGACTAATATAATGAAATGAAAAATATATAGATTAAATAATTATTAATTTTACTATCTTTTTTTATAACTATATATATCCGAGTGAGTTTACGTATATTTCAACTAATCCTTTGAGATTCTAAAATTAACGACTAGGTAGGCCTCCAATAATCCTCAGGTTTGTGATACTTGAACTGGTAACCTTTAAAAATAAACTTAAATCCTGATTAGTTAAGTTATACCTTTTAAAGTTACATTAATCTTTTTATTATTATTATTAATGTAGGTGTCTGAGTTAGCTTATGTATATTTAAACTAATTTTATAGATCCTAAAATTAACAATTATATAAATCTCTAATGACTTTAATATTTATAAAACTGTAATTTAAAAAAAAAATAACTAGCTAAGCTATACCGTCAATATACCTCTAATGTTAATATTAATGTTACTTTTAATTAGGTGTAATGTTGCCGACCCAAATTCTAAAATTTTATAGTCGTTGTGAAATATTTGGAGTAGAAGGCACCCCTTTTAGGACCCACTCCCCGCACAAAATCCACTATAAAATCACCCTCTTCTTACAGGCCCAAAGACACAACTCAACTCTCGTCTAAAACCAAAACCAAAACTACAAAGAAACATATAAAGTCATTAATCTCTCTTGTTTCTCTAATCTGCTGTATTATTAGAAATGGCAGCTCAGGTTATTATCCCCAGGGCATTCTTGCTTTTTCTTGTGATTGCTGCATTCGCTGTTGTTTCTGCCCAAGATATTGTATCAATGGCTCCTGCACCTGCACCAGGAATGGAAGCTGGAGCTGCGTTCTCTTTACCAGTTTCTGGTGCCATTGTTGGGTTCTCTCTTGTCGTTTCTCTTCTTGGTTTCTTGAAACATTGATTCATTTGTTGTTTTACTTGATTTTTCTCAAGTTATGAGGAGCTTTGGTTGATTAATTACATTTGCTGTGAGGGTGAGATTGAGAGGTGCTGGAAAATTGTTGAATATCGGATTCATTCCTTGTTACTATTTATTTGCTACATGCAATTAATTAATTAATTAATTTGATTTGTTGTCGTTTGTTTATTAATTACTGTTACTAAACCCAGTCCATGAAATGTGACTCGAACTAAGTTAATATATGATCCAGTTAAATCTGATTTAGATTAGATTTCATCAACACTAAATTTTTTTAACAAAAAAATAAGCAATTATTGCTTTTACTCGAGCTTTCATGGTTTAATACGAGACGATTTCAAAGGAAAAAGAAGATCAATTTCATGTTAGAATTCTCCACGATTTACCTGAGACCTTTCCACGTTACTGAAGTCTGAGCACAAACTTCTCCCTCGAGGGTCACTAGACTAATCACCCTAAAAAGTAAAAACAGCCACAATAATCTTTCTTGCTCTCCTCGGCTTTTGTGTATGCTCGCCTTGTACAGGGAGATTTCATTTTCTCTTTTATTTCTATTAAACAGTACTTTATTATCGAAAAATACAACTAACTACATTTTCTGTTTTTTTTTTTAAAGATTCGGATTAATTTATATATATTTTTTTAACCTTATAAATTTTAAAAATAATAATTATATAAATTTTTAATAATATAACAAGATTTAAACTCATAATTATTAAAAAACAAATTTAACTATAATATCGGTTGTGAGCACCCTTGAACTATATTTTTTGAAACATCTCGCAAAAAAATTTTATTCCATACTCTTTTAGATCAGCCACACACCCACATATTTATTCTCCAAAACAATCCCAAATTTAGACAATATTGTAATATTCTACTTAAATATATGGGTTGAGAAATTCAGATAAACCACTCTCATTTGTAGTTCAGGTTTCAGTAAACGTCAAATGAATGAACTTTGTTATATTTTTGGGAACCAATTAGGGTTCTAGAAATAGGTTTGTGAGCAGGTAGTATTATAATTATACATTAAAGATAAATAATTTTTTGTTGAATACATTAATGAACAAATTAATAAGTGGTACAAGGGCCAGGATATATAATTTTCAAATGAAATTTCAAAAACTTTGTTAGTAGATTTGCGACTTGAAAAAAAACTTAAACTAACATAAAACATTTGCTCAAATTTAGGTGTCCTAACCACATCATCCTTACGCTTTGAAAGTTTGGACATTGGAGGGCTCGAATATTCAAATCTGGACACACTTGCTTACTTTAAAGGTTTATTCTTCCTTAAATGCGTTACTTCTAAATTAATGATTTATAAAGTATAATGTTGTCCAATATAATTTAATTTTTAGGCTACAAAATAAAAGAATAATAAAATAAAGAGAACTAATTCGCAGGCATCATTACAATTTTAAAATCTTACGTCATGTTTTTTATATAGCTTGGTTTTTAAATTTTACAGTGTAGAAGTTGTTTAAAAGTTTCTAGATTAACTCGCAGTTAAAGAATTAACCTGAATAATTTATGAAAGATATAATTTAAATTTAAATAATAAATTTAAAATAATATTTTTTAAATATTAAAATATTGATATATTTAATTTACTCTAGTTTTATAACTGATTTAAATAAATTTTAAAAATAAAAATTATTAAAAAATAAAACCGTGGGAAAAAAAAAAAATTCTTCACTGCTTATGTATGTGAACATTAAAGGAAATGATCCCACATCACAATTTGTATAGTTTATACTGAAAAATTGTTTTGTGATAATATAGGAATATAAAATCACTTAACATGAGAAACAAATCCATGAAAATACTGATAGTTATTGAACGAACTAAAATATCAAGAATTTTTATTTATTTTTAAAAAATCAAACCCTCCAATCAAAAATGCTAACCCACCATTATTTGAACCAGAGTCACCGCCGAACTCGCCGACATTTTCTCACAGATCGCCCAACTGCAGCGACGTGCTGGGCAACACTGCGGCTCCCCCACCACCGAAACACCTAGACCTCTGTCGTGACTCGTGAGGGTTAGGTGAACGTTGCAAACCAATTATTATTCTAGAAAATTTAAAGTTTCTAGTCGTTATAAAGTACTACAAAAATCAAGGCAAAAGATACCTTTTAGGACCCACTAGCCACACAAGCCTCCTATAAATAGAGAGTTTAACCTAGTTCAGAAAACACAAGCACATACTCTTTGTCTAAAGCCAAGCTCCAGCCCTAAGCTTTACAAAGAAAACACTTCAATCTCTCTCTTTTTCTTCTCTCCAGTTTCATTGTATTATTAGCAATGGCTGCCACTCAGGCTACAATCTCCCGGGCATTCTTGCTCCTCCTAGTGATTGTTACATTCACTGTTGTTTCTGCTCAAGAAAGCGAGATGGCTCCTGCACCAGCACCGATGGATGCTGGAGCTGGGTTCTCTTTGCCAGTCTCTGGTGCCATTGTTGGATTCTCCCTTGTTGTCTCCCTTTCCCTTCTTGGTTTCTTGAAACATTAATTATTATTTTTATTCTTTCTCAATTGATGAGGAGTTTTGGCTGATATATTAATTTGTTGTGGGAGAGTGATGAGAGGTGAATGATATATTGTATCATATATATATCGATCCATTCTTTGTTGTCTATTTATTACGTCAGCAATGAGATATTGATTGTTTTCGTTTATTTATCAAATTGCTCCCCTCTGTTAGCACTCTGTTTACTGGTGCGTTTGGAAACTGTTTTAAACACAAGATTTGGAAATTCGAACAAATGGCATGATGGGCCTTTTGTAAATGGGAATTCATATAAGATCACAAACTTGGGCTTCAATTTGGGGCTAAAAGAGTTCTCCTTTTGAGAAGGGACTCAAACAATAGACACAGTGAAGGCATCTAAATTCATATTAATAATAAAATTAAAAAAAAGGGGACCTCCTTCACAGCGAAGGAGATGAGCCAACATCCCGACTTGTTTAGTTTGGAGTATAATATGAAATAATGTTTTGTAAAAACAAATATATAAGACAATTCAGGAAGCAAGTCACATCTAAATTGGTACATTCAATATTGCCCTTTCGTAATTTGGATCAAAAGGTACGAGAATCAAATATATGAAAATAGAGTGTTTGTTCAGAAAGGCTAAGAGGATATTTTTCCCTTCAAAGTGCTTGTATAACAATTGTTTTTATAGTTTAGACATATTTGTATTACCTTTTTTTTTATTATCGTATGTATGTTAATTTATTTTTTCAATGATATATGATCAAATAAGATATTTCAGATCATATATAAATTTATTATTTTTATTTTTATTTTTATTTATAGAGAATAGACATCATTGATATTTATAATCAATTATTAATCAATTGAGAGAGTAAAAATAGTATTTAATTGCTACAAATATGAGTTATTAAAAAGAATGAGACATGTATTTAGATATTTTCCTTTAACTAAAAAATATTATATTATTTATACTTTTTAAGCCTCTTTGTTTTGTTTGTCGAAGGAGTGAAGAATTATTTTTTCTTAAAAACCTTGATAATAAAAAATATATTTTACATAACATTTAATATTAACAAAAATAACCATTACATCAATAATAGTATGATGATCTAAATATATTTTATACAATATTAATGTTAATGTAAATAATCATTGTATTAACAATAATATATTCATTTAAATATTTTTTATATAGTATTAATATTGATGAAAATAACTCTTATATCAACATTAATATTAATTGAAACATGATATGTTGTTAAAATATTTTTATGTATAAAGAGGTTTAGAGAAATGAGTGTCTTTGATTTTTAAAATCATAAAAACAATTTTGGAACTTGATATAATATCCATAAAAACTATCAATTTTGTGTGTATTTAGTTTTGAAATGATTCTAAATCAAAGAATAATAGGTTTGACATCATACTAGATTCACATATATTTCTATTAACATGTAGCAGAATTTAAGTATGTTAATTCTAGTATTTTACCAAACTTATACTTAATAGCTGGGTTCAAGAAATTAAATCTAAGTTCTTACTATATATATATATATACTCGAGTTGCACATATAAATTAATCAAAAAATATTGATTCTTATAATCATGTTATTTAAGTTTAATTTTCTAATAAATTTAAATATATTGTGTTAGTATCTTGTATTTGGCTCTTTTAATCATGGATTTATTAAAGCAAATGAATCATAAATTAAATAACTTAATTCATTGTAACTAAAACTTCAAGAATTTCAAGTTTTTTTTTTAATCAAACCAACTAAAAAAAATTGCTAACCCATAATTACTTGAAAAAAATTCCTTAAAGTTTTGCATATATTACACCGTAAATGATAGGCTTGAAATAATCTATAAAATGTATTTGGTATTATGATAAATATTTTTTATTTTTAATATGAGTACATAAAAATATCATTAAATAATTAAAAATATTAATTTAATAATCTTGAAAACTAAATCTATTTTCAAAAATATGCTGGTTCTAAAAACAAAAACAAACATTCAAGAACTTGCCGACATGTATTTTCTCAGAGATCGCCCAACTGCTGCAACGTGTTGGGCAACAATGCGGCGTCCCCACCACCGAAACATCTAGACTACTTATCAAACCCACGTGCCATACTCTGTTAACTTTTTTGGTCACAGTCTGTATAACTTTCACGCATAAAAAAAGACAGCTAGCTGTTGTTACAGTTAGGTGAACGTTGCCAGCCGATTATTATTCTAGAAAATTTAAAGTTTATACTCGTTAATAAAGTACTAAAAAAAATCAAGGCAAAGGATACCTTTTAGGACCCACTGGCCACACAAACCTCCTTTAAATAGAGAGCTTAACCTAGTTCAGAAAACACAAGCACATACTCTTTGTCTAAAGCCAAGCTCCAGCCCTAAGCTTTACAAAGAAAACACATCAATCTCTCTCCTTTTCTTCCCTCCAATCTCATTGTATTATTAGCAATGGCTGCCACTCAGGCTACTATCTCCCGGGCATTCTTGCTCCTTCTAGTGATTGTTACATTCGCTGTTGTTTCTGCTCAAGAAAGCGAGATGGCTCCTGCACCTGCACCGATGGATGCTGGAGCTGGGTTCTCTATGCCAGTCTCTGGTGCCATTGTTGGATTCTCCCTTGTTGTCTCCCTTCTTGGTTTCTTGAAACATTAATTATTATTTTTATTCTTTCTCCATTGATGAGGTGTTTTGGTTGATATATTAATTTGTTGTGGGAGAGTGATGAGAGGTGAATGATATATTGTATCATATATATCGATCCATTCTTTGTTGTCTATTTATTATGTCCGCAATGAGATATTGATTGTTTTCGTTTATTTATCAAATTGCTCCGCTTTATTAAATCTAGGTTTATTTATCAAATTGCTCCACTTTATTAACTCTTGATATTACTCTAGCTTTAGATACGCTTCCCTTGTCCTCGTGTTCGTGATTTAGTTTTGAACGTGTCGAGCTGTGTTAGAGAGGATAACTTATCAGACATCTGCAGTTCACAGCATAAAAAAAGACAGATGAATTCGCAACAATCTTTTCTGAGACCATTTAAGTCGTCAAAACATTATTTAAAGTTTTACGAATTGGTATTGTAGAGCTTGAAACAGTAATACCCTATCACTGGATTGCCCTCTGCGAAGTTGAAAAACAGGAAAAAAGAGGATGGAATTCTTGAGGTCATCCTGAGGCTAATTGCTTAATTAATTTGCATAATTATGAGCCAATAGAAAAATATTTTTGTAAATGATGTGACTTAAATGAACATATTTAAAAATACAAGGACTGAAAAAACTTAAAAGTGGTTTGTCTACAATAATATAATTGTATGTTAATTTGTACTGTCTAATATTCCATCTCATTTTTATTTCCTCTGAAAGTGTTAATATATCCTGAATATATTAAGTACCATTTGTTGTTATGCGTTATGCTCGTAACAATGTGTTTAATTTGAAATTATTTTTATTTTTAAATAATTATGAGTGTGTAGATTTATATATATATATATTGATTAATTTTTTGAAACTCTAAAATTAACGACTAGCAATATTAAAAGTTATGACATCCAAACCGGTAAACTATAAAGAATAAATTTAAAATTTGATTAATTAAATTATATTTCTCAAGTTTAATTATATTTTTTTATTGATTTTAATGTACTTGTAATAAAAATATAAAAAAATATTTTAAAAAAATATATTTTTTTAAATACCTTATACTATAGTAATAAAACACACGTAAAAGGATCTCGATTGTTTTAATAACAAACCAAGAATCAACGTTCTGCCACCAAAGGTCAAGATTTCACATTCATCCTTGAACTTATAAATTTACAAAGCCAATTACTATATATTTTGGCTCCCCCACTTTATAAATTCTAGATTCGTCCCTGCTTGTATCGCCATTGAAAGCAGAAATAAAACCTGATTGTTTACCCATCGCCTGCCTCATATTTATCACCGCCCTAAATTAGAGAGTTTTACCAAAAAATGGAATTTAGTATCTATTTTCATCAGATTTTCAAGCCATGGTGTTTTTTTCAGACAAGCACTATTAGAAAGTTTTGAAGAAATAACATCTGCGAAATTTTATTTTTTAAAAATAACTTAATCAATGAAAAATTGCAAATAAAACACGTTATATTTAAAAAAATTACAAATATATTTTTAAATAAAAAAATACTTTAAAAAATATGATACTAAAACACTTATTAAAAAAAAAACTGGCCCTAGCTTAGCTGCCATGCCCACTGGGCACAGCTAGCCCACCCACATGGTGAGTTGGGTAAGATCAACTGTGCCCATATAGAAACCGGCCGACAGATTAAACACTGAAATGCCACCTAATCTTGTCTTTTGTGTCAATCTCCCATTTGACGCCGTCCATTTTTTTGACCACGCCAAGTGACCCAAAATCTGAGTTGTCCTACATTTTCACATCCAGATGGCAAGACCCATGCTAGGCTGTTATGGACCCACACGGACCCTATCAAATACAACATACACACCGTCCCCATAACATCATCTCGACAACAAAATAAAGAGATAAATTAAATTATTGAGCCTACAGAGTTATTTCAGTTTGATGTGTTTATTTTTTGTACAATTCCTTCGTCATTTTCAATCATGGCCAGGGTAAGCGTATCCAAGACAGTTCTGTTCACGTTCATTGTTCCAATGCTCTCGGTGGCCGCTTCTGTGTCAGCTCAACTGGCACCGGCTCCGGCACCATCTATGGACACTGGATCAGGGTTCTCGTTGCCTGCTCCTGGTGTTATCGTTGGATTTTCTCTCATGGTCTCTATCCTTGCATTCTTGAAGCTTTAGATTATAATGACGTTGATTTTTTTTAATTTATTATAATTGGATTGGATGGGTTTGGTGATTGAGAGAGGATTGGGGATTGCAATGTGATGATTCTCTCGCTGTTAAATTTTAACTACACATACTATATTATGAAATAGATGATTCTCTCAGTATTCTTTTTTGTTTTTTTTTGAGAAATGATCTTTTAATTTCACTAATGCATTTATTCTTCAACATGACAAGGCCATGATGATTTTAAGAAAGTGTTCCCTTTACTGTCTAGTATTATGTTAATGGTTGTATATATTTTTAAAATATTTTTTATTTGAAAATATATTAAAATAATATTTTTTACATTATTATATTAAAAAGATTCAAAAATATTAAAAAATAAAATTTTAATTACTAATATATTAATTGTAATGGCTTGCTCTCATAGCCTCATAATGATCTTGATCTCGGAGCATTCATCTTGTTTTTTTATATTATTATTAATATGATTATTTGAATCAACTTGTATATATTTTAATTAATTTTATAAATTTTAATATTAATAATTATATAAATTTTCAATAATTATAATAAAATTCAAACAGTTAATAATTAAGAAGTAAGTTAAAATTAAATTAATATTATATTTTTTTTATATAATTTATATGAATATCCAAACCAAATTAGTCCCACAATCCACTAAATACATGAAAACCAATGAACATACAAGTCACCGCTCTTTTATTCCTTCCTCCCACTTGTGGCTACATTATCCTTGGACAGCAAAACAGTATGTGTGACTAAATTACCAATGGATTTTGACATGTGCATTGGGCCATGAAAGAAAAAAAAAAGGTGTGCTGAACTTCATGGAAAACGAGTTCAAGCACTGTTCAAATAAAGATAGATTAGAATTTATTTATTTATTATATTTTAAAATTATTTTAATGTTTTAATATGATATGTTGATTTAAAAAATAAAAATATTATTTTAATGTAATTTTAAGTAAAAAAACACTTTAAAAAATAATAATACTCCTAAATACCCTTAAATTTCTAGAATTATTATAATATTACACGATTTGTATTATCATGTTCCTGTACTGTTATTTTGATTTATAATGTTCATCTACTATATTTTTATATATCCTTAGGAATCATATTTAGATTAGGATTAAAAGATATCATGTGTCGAGAACTGAATTAAATCACAAAATAATTACAAGATTTTCAATTTTTTTCAGAATTAACGTAAAAAAATTGAATTTTTATAAAAAACATTAACTAATACAACCTTATCTAATTAACCACAAATTTAGCTGCTCTCCTATTCGGATCACCTTCCACCGTGGCTCCCTTTCCATGCATTAGTTTATGGTCTCCGTGTTTACAGGCCACTCTTCACCTTTCCTGTAGCCAGCAAATCAAGGAGATTCGGCTTAAAAGCCTACGGCTGTCAGGTTGTTCAGCTTCGGCACTTCCTACACGGATGAAGTAAAAAACAATAGCAATGTTTGTTTTTATGGTTTAATTATATTTAAAAATAATAATTTTTTTTATTTTTTTATAAAAAAATAAAAATATATATTATTTTAATATATTTCTAAACAAAAAATAATTTTTATATAATGTCATGAAAAAAATCATAAAAAAATCCTATAGCAATTTATCTAGCCTTGAACCAATAGCTTTTAAGCGGATTAAAATTGTGATATAAGTTGCAAAATTATATAAATTTATGAGTTAATATATGTTTAACCTATAGAATCATTTTAAAAATTTAAAAATTAATAAAATTGAATTGAAATCAAATAAAATTAAATGAAATCACAAAAAAATATGATTTTAATTTTGATATGAGTTAATGTATGTTTAATGAATAGAATCATCTTAAAAATCAAAAATTAATAAAATCAAATTGAAATCAAATAAAATTAAATGAAATCACAAAAAAATCATGATTTTAATCATGATTTTACGATTTCAGCAGCATATCTATTTTTTTTTTTTGTTAAAGTATCTTTTCGGAGAAGCCAAAGTCTCTTGTTGGTAAGTCATAGATTACGGATTTGGTGAGTCATGGATTACGGATTTGACTAGTTTTTTCTGCATTGGACTTTGCTTCTATTCTAGCCATGAGCTTGTAGGCCAGTTATATTGAAAAGCTTTGACATCAAAACAAAAAAAAAAACAAAAAAGTATATTTGCAGCAGTAAAATTGTTTGTTCTTGTTTCTTTAAAATAATTTAAAATTTTTAATATATATTTAAATAAAAAATATTTTAAAAAATAGAAAAAAAGAGGATAGATATTATTTATGAAGATGTCCAGAAGTTAGTCTTAATACATTTAACATGAAAAAGGTTCTTCATTAATAAAAAACTGCATCCTTAAAAAGAGGTAATAATTTTTTATTTATATAATTGATAATGAATTTTTATTCAAAAAATCATGTTTTTGTTTATTCTTTTTGTTTAATTTATCCTAAGAGCCTCTTTTTTATTTGT
The DNA here is from genome assembly GCA_026413675.1 of Populus pruinosa. Lineage (NCBI taxonomy): Eukaryota > Viridiplantae > Streptophyta > Magnoliopsida > Malpighiales > Salicaceae > Populus > Populus pruinosa. The sequence continues at coordinate 4,136,697 of CM048597.1, read as the reverse complement.
TTTATTGAAGGAAAATTCAATAAAGAAAATATATTCAATTTAATTAGAATATAATTTAATATGTTAAATTTAATTAAAAAAATTAATTATAATTATATTATGTTTGAATTGATTATAGGGCTGATTTGAACTACAAACCATGTATTTTAAAATTTTAACAATATATTTTAAGATGCTTGAATTATGTATAATTTTTTTTTAATTTTTTTTTGAATTTTTTTATATTTTTTATGATATGATGAACTTTACTTATGAATACGGATTGAGGAAGATAAGGATAAAAAATATTAGATAATGTTATAATTATTATTTTTAAATTTTTTTAATATATAAAAATAATATTATTTTATTTTTAAAAAATTATTTTTAAACTTAACAGATCATTAAAATAATTTTAAAATATAAAAAAATAAAATTTAATAGAACCACGTTTAAAACACAATCCCAAAGGCCGTATAAAAACATTGAGACGCTGCATTAACGACTACACGTCTTTTGAGCTCACTCAAAGGTCCTAATCGGTTGACCGACAGGAAAGTCAATATATACGGAGCACGTCTTCGCTGACCTCATTAAAGAAGGAGCATATTCCTTCCCGTTACAAAATAATTCCCAACTCAACTTTAAATTTAGCTCAATTCAGCGTAAAAAATAATTTATTCTATAAAAAACACATCCTCATCAATTTTCACAAAATTAACTCCAGACCTTAAAATGAAAAATAATTATCTCTTGACACCGAAGTTACCAACCAAACTCTAAATTGAGACAATTCAACCTTATTTATTTATTTATTTATGAAAAACACGTGCTAAAAAATTTCTGTCAAATCTACTCTAAACCTTAAAATATAAATTGACTTATTCCTAGTGAAATTTCAACCATAACTTTAAATTGTGACTCAATTCAGTCCGAACAGACATGTTATTTATGGATAACACATTATTTTTGTTTTATGAAAATTAACCCAAACCCAAAATTGCAAAATTTTAAGACGTAGAAATAAAATCTACAATTGTCAATTTAAAGTGGAGATTTGAGAAGGAGTTAGCGGAAGGGGGAGGGGGACGTTGCCTGCCACCACTGCTGGACACTTCTGGTATTTAGGCTGTATTTAAAAGTGTTGTAGTGATTATTTTTTAAAATATTATTTTTAAAAATTATATTAAAATAATATTTTATTACTTTAATTTTTAAATAAAAAATATTTTTAAAAATAATTATTATGATACATTCAAATACCTCTTCATTAGAAATCACCTACAAGTTATTTTCCATCATGAATTCCATAAAAAATCATCAACAAAAAATATTTTTTAAATGATTTCATTGTGAAATATCAAATTAATATATAAATTTGCAATATATATATATCAAATTATACTTGAATAAAAATAGTTTAAAGTACTTAAAAAATATTCAATTTAAAATTTTTGTTGTTATAAACTATTAGTCTTTTATTTTTAAAGTTTTTATTACTCCATCTAATATGAAAAGACTACCTTTAATAAGTATTCTAAGATTCTAACAACTCCTCGTTATCTACACATATTGTTATGAACTTAAAGAAATTATACACATTATTGTTCTTATATAGATCAAATCTAAACTCTAAAATAAAAGGAATAATATAATAATAAATCTAAAAAAACAACAAAAAAATAGAAAGAAAAACTTGAGAAATTTCAGAATAGATTTTCCATCCCTCCAAAATACCTATTTACAAGACTTAGAATGAAAATATTAATTATCCATGATTCATAAATATTTATTAATTATAATAACTTTTCATAGTTAAAAATTATTCATAATTCATAAAAAATTACAAACACATTCTAAAAATTACTAACCAAATAAAAACTTAATAATAATAATTTTTTTATTAACCAAACTCATGAGTCCACAAGCTCATCAATCAACACCCACTCTACATCAAATTAATTTTTAAAATAGTTAATAACAATATTTTATATTAAAATAGTTATGTTGGGTTACAAATCCAACATAATTTTAACTTCAATTATAAATAAACTTCATATTTAATTTAATCTTAAAAGACCAATTATATATTTTATAAAACTAATTCCAACAATCACGAGGATAATAGACCTTTTCTAGTAGTGTGTAAACACTCCTCTGCAAACTTATCTTAAAATTAACCTTATCTAATCCAGAGATATGCACTATAATTTCATATATTCTTAATCCACATTATATCAACTTTCATATAATTACATTTATAATTTTAAGGGATTAGTTTAGATATAAAAAAAATTGGTTAATTTCTTAATGATACCTAACAAAACTTAATTTTTTCTAAATACAATGGCAAATCTTTGCACTTGGTGGTGCTATTTGTATAGTATTAGAGGTTTTCGCATCCAGTATTATAATTAATAATAATAAATAAATAAAGGCTAGGCAGTACCAAATAAAATATTTTAACGGGTGAACTTTATATTTTGCAGTGGCAGAGCTCATTTAAGATGAATGGAGTTTTGGATAAAATTATTAATAAAATCTCTTAAATATTTAAATTTTATTTATTTATTTTTCATGTATATCTTACAAGTGAGGTGTAGGATAGTTTTAATTTTGTACTTGAAGTTTTTTTATTAAGTAAGGACAACATTCATTTCCTATAGTATAATTAATAAATATACTTCACTATTAGGGGCTTTTTGTTAAGTAGAGGATTTGGATTATTATCTAAATATCTCTTAAGCTTTGGCCAGTTCTAATGTAATGGTTAAGTATTAAATTAAATTAAATTAAATTAAATGGTTGTCTAAAACCATGTGCAAAACTGAAAAATTGTATATGTGGTAAGTTAGATTATTCTCTATGACATAATCAATCCTATCTTAAAAATATATTTGAATTTTGTCCTGTTTCTAACAAAACCTTACCAGTCATGTTTCAGACTTCACAATCAATTTTGAATTTAATGATTTAGATAAGAAAATTAAAATAATAATAAATTAAATAATCTGTCATTTTTATCACAACTTAATTATATTCATATAATTTGAACTCAATAATTACATTTTAACTGATAAAACAGGGCCGAAGGAAACACAGAGGACCCCCAACAAAGAAAAGAAGAAATTGACTACTAATAAACTATTAAATTACTAATAAATCACATGAATTATATATGGTAAGTTGGGTTCATATCTTCTCTGTAAACAAACAATATTGCCTAAAAAGATGACCTGCTAATTAATTATATTAATTATATACGGAAAGATGGGCTCTTATTTTCCTCTATACAGAAAACACTTATGATTTACCAGTTTCAACGTGCCGACGTGTCCGTTTCTAATGTCAACGTGAGTAGAATCAACAATCCAATTATGATAAGTATGAGTGTATTTTGGTTGTTTTTATAAATATTTTTTTATTTTAAAAATATATTAAAATAATATTTTTATTTTTTTTTAAAAATATTTTTAATATAGAATATAAAAAAAATTTAAACATATATAAAAAAAATTTAAAATAATTTTTATTTAATTTTTTAAAATTTTGAAATACAAAACCAAAGATGATAACTGTCAAAATCAAATATTATACAATACACACGTCCTGGGCATCCAGCCCTTTTATCCTTCTTAAAGTATGTCCTGTTTCTTGTAAATCTTTCTTTCTGTCACCTTCGGTTCCAGTTGTTTCTCATAAAATAATTTGCTTTGACAAGATATTTTTCATATCTTTCCAGAAAAAAAGTTATTTTATAATATGTAGATAAGATAACAAGAATAAGAGCGGTTTAGTTTGTTTTCATATTTAAAAAATTTTTTAAAAAAAATTCTATTTTTAAAATTTTTATTTAAAATTAATATTTTTTAATATTTTTAAATCATTTTAATACACTAATATAAAAATAATTTATAAAAATTAAAAATATATTATTTTATTATTTTTAAAATAAAATATACATTTAAAAAATAACTACCGTCATAAATTTTTAATAATGATCAAAGCCTCAGGTTTAGAGATTCTAGGAGTAAAGATATAGCCTTGTAAGAATGAGGCTCGTGAAAAAAATTAAATGTAAAAGATAATGATTGAGATACTTGATTTCTTTATTAAATGATCGTTCAATTGTATTTCTTTATTATTAAATCTTATAATTATAATTATCGCATTAAATGTGATAAGATATGTATTTCATAATTTTATTTTATTTTTATAATAGATGTCACTTCATTTAATAAGGAAAAAAATTAGTATTCCTATCACTATCTATATGTAGATTAGGTCGAGTTGTCATTATTTGTACTTCACCAATTTGATCACGCTAACCTCTGTATGTGATACTACATGAATGATTGTCATTAAAAATAAATAAAATTCTGAATGGATAGATACTAAGTTAATATTTCAAGAAATCTTGTACAAAAATATATTCAAACCATAAGAAATACGAGAACAAGTTTTTAAATATTTAATATCAAATATCAAACATTTCAGAAACATTGGAAGAAAATAATACTAAAACCATAAGTAGTATGAAATGATTTTTTTTAAATAAAAGACTATCTTTTTGAATTAAAATCTAGTATTTAAAAAACTAATTAAACAAACGCTAAATGGAATTAATAAGTTTTTTCTGGATTTTAATTGTACCCAGATATTTTAACTCAAACAACCATGCTGTTTACAATTATAATATAAATTATCTTTTAAAATATTTTTTATTTAAATATTTTTAAAATCATCACATCAAAATAATTTAAAAATATTTTAAAAAATCAAAATTTAAGCCCCAATGTCAAATTATCATCATGCTACACAACCATTCCTTTTCTAACTAGTTGAGATCACCAACATTTGACCAAAAAAAGAGCAATTGAGTGGTTTTATTATTCATCATCTTTTTTTAATACAAACCCAAACCAAATTCAATCATAAATATTTTTATTGACAAGGCTTTGATTTAATCCTTTTAATTGAGTGACGCATGGACTGGGTTTTCATGATAATTGGTGAGAAAGAATGGAACGACTTGTCAAGCGCGGCACAATATTCTGGGAGCGGGAGCAGCGACGTTCTAATAACAAGAAAAATAAAAAAAACGTGCAAGTCCGGTGAAAAAAAAAAGTTTAGAGTTCGTTTGTTTTAATTTTTTACTTCATTTTATTTATATTTTTAAATCATTTTAATTTATTAATATTAAAAATATTTTTTAAAAAATAAAAAAATATTATTTTAATATATTAAAAAAATACTTTAAAAAATAACTATAAAAACACCCCAGACCCTCGTGCTTCTGTTCCGCGATCTGTGGTCGTATTTCCCATCACTCAACCTTACAGTGTACAAACTTATTTTAAGAAATAGTCTAATACAAAATTATTTTAAAAAATAAAATATTTGAATTAGCCTCGACAACATTGCTAGTATAAAATTTGTCTACATCACTACAGCAGCTACTATTACGTCAGCTACTATTACGTCATCGACACTGCACAACTCAGCAACAATAACAACACAATTCAAAGATAAACAAATATTAGTTGGAAAAAAAGTTTTCAACTGGTTGGATTAGAAAATATATTCAATTAAATTGTAACACAATCCCTGTTATTATTATTATTATTATTGCATGGTCAGCTTTATGCCCCTACATGCAAACTACCTTTATTGCATGAATATATATAGATATGGGAAGGCAAAGATTTGGGCTCTTTTTTTTTTTTGGACATTTATTTTCATATTTGCATTGCGTCATTGTTGTCGCCGTAAACTTTGAATTTTAGCTTGTTGAGGCAGCGTGAGTGCCGTAATTATTGATGCGACAAGTGAAAAGTTTATTTTGTTAACGAGATATTGATGTTGCCGCAAACTCGACTATGTTCCCCTTGGCAATATGCTAACTTGAAAAAAACAAAAAAACTCCATTATTAATGCCAAGCAACAACAAACCCGAACAGAGTATCTTGTACATCACCAAAACTCAAACTCAAAAAGGGAACATGTAATAGTTATAAACTAGATATGAGGTGTTTGCAGAGTTATGATTCAGATTTTAAAAAAAAATAAAGGGATATTCATGCGTGATAACCTGGATTATTTTAAAATAATTTGATTAATACAATACTAAAGATATAAAATTAGAAAATATAAAAAAAAATTCATAAAGTTTAAAGTCTAGTATTTTAATATTAAATAATAAAATATTAAATAAATAAATAAATAAATCAATTTAAAAAAACATCAAAATAAATTCTAACGTACCCCAAATTAACTTGATTGGCCGCTACATATGAAATGAAACTAGGATAAAAGCTAAATAGTAATATCTTAGGAAAGTTACAAGATATGTTTTAATTTTATCTATAATATTTTTTTTAAATTATTGTTTTTAAGTATATGAGATAAAAAATAATAAAATTAAGTTCAATTAAAAAAAAAAATCCTATCAAACTTGTAAATCAGAATAATTTGAGTTACCTTAACAAATAGATAAACTATTTTAACCCTATAAAAGGAAAAATATAAATAAATAAATAAATAAATTTAATTTTCAATTACATTGAATTAAAAAAATAAACAATTTTTTGAAAAAATAATAACAAAAATTTTAAAAAAGTGAAAAAAATAAAACATAGCAAGTGAAAAAAATTATATATTAAATTTTTAACTAGTTTAATATTAAACAATAAAAATTGATAAAGAAAATTCTGGTAAAAAAAGAAAAAAAGGGAAAGCATTGTAGGAAAAACAAAAAAAAAGTGAAAGTAATATACTGTGAGTGAGAAAAAAAGTGAAAACAAATAAAAAAGTGAAAAAAAAGTAATACACTATGGAAAAAAAAAAGAAAAAGTGCAAAAAAAACATGAAAATACATAGTAAATTATTGTAATTACAGTGAATTGTGCGTGGATAAATTTCCCATATCCTTTAGCCTATTACTTAATTACATTGTATTTTCAGTCAATATAAAATCAAAGAACAACATTGAAGTAAAGAATCTTAAAAAAATTAAAAAAGAAAAAAGAAAGAATGAACGATTGAAAGAAAATTATAAACCTTGCAATAAAAAAACAATAAATAGCACGAGTAAATCATTGTAGCCCATACCAGTATAAACCAGACTTATTATACTGCGGATTTTCACAATATAATTTCTTTTTCATCCCAAAAGATTTTTTTTCATCTTTTTAGATTTAAATTAAAGGCCAATTCATGATAATTTGTTAGGAAAATGTAAGATTGAAAATCAGGGGATCCAAGTGAAAATAACGAAGGAGAGGGTTGTCTTTTTTGAACTTTTGGAAAAATATTTATTATATCTTCATACTTTCTAAATTGTAAATATTAGGATTTTTTAATTTTTGAAAGTAGATAAAAATCAATTTTAATTCAAAATTTTATTTTTTTTTATTTTTTTATTCTTAAGTAGAGAGAAGAGATAAAATTGTTGGGATTCCTACAATTGAAAGAGAGAATCATTTTTAGAATCGTTTCTACAACTAAAATAATTAATTTTGTTAACGAGTTTTATTTAAAAAGAAAATCTCTATTTATGTAAAACTTGAAAAGATTTTTTTGGGTTGATTTTAGGTTTTTGTATAGTTTTTTGAAGCCATTAACAAGTTTATCTAGATATATAGAATATATTTTTAGATATCTCAAGTAAAAAAATGTTGAAAATTGAATTATTTAGCAAAAATACATAGGATTATTTATAATCTTAAGAAAAATATATTTTTAAAGGATGATGACGTGTTATATTGGTTAATTTATTTTTTTGTGGTTATTTGTTGAATTAAATATTTTATTATCAGTTTTTTCATTTATATTCGTTTTCATTTATTTAAAAAAACACGTTGAAAGAGTTTGAAAATTTATTTATTTTTTGCTAAAAAAATTATTCATTCATCAAAGACATAAAGCAAAACCATGGCAACTATTGTAGGGTGAAAACCTTGGAGGAACATGGAAAGAAAAGGTGGGTGAGGAAATACATCATTTGCTCGAGAAACTTCAAGAAATGACAGAAGAACAAACCAAGTAGAACTAACATTTTAACTTGCTGTTGGATGATGAAATGGCTACGTATTTTGAAGTCTTTCATGACCCATAATTAAGGCATCGGAGACGGAAGAAAGCAGCAACTCAGTTCCTAACGGGGAAGATCGTACGGTTATAAACCTGAGATGATCAGGAGAAGGAAGTAGTGATTGTTGCCGTGGCACTAGATTATCCATCCCTCTCTTTGACTCTAAATTGTCTACTTTTCTTCCCGATACCTCGAATGTGAATGAGAAACAGTCAACTATCAAGAATGGTCAAGAGGGTAGGTTGTTTTATTTATATATATATGGTAATTAGTTCGATTTTTTTATGACATAATCATCTTTTCTTAAATATATATATTCTAATTTTCTCCTGTTTCTAGAAAAACATACGAGTCAGGTTTAGATCTCAAAGTTCATTTTGAATTTAAATATTTAGATAGGAAAAATAAAATAATAAAAAAATTAAGTAGTCGTTTTTATCATCTACTTAATTATATGCATTTAACTTGAATTCAATAATTACATTTCAAATGATAAAACATGACTGAAGGAGAGACCAAATTAAGGATCCCCAGCAAAGAAAAGAAGAAATTGGCTACTAATAAACTAATAAATTACATGAATTATATATGGTATGTTGGGTTCATATATTTTCTGCACGTTGTACAGACACAATTCTTCCTAAAAATATGACCCGCTAATTAATTATATACAGAAAGTTGGGTTCTTATTTTCCTCTATACAGAAAACATTTATGATTTGCCTTTTCTCACTACTCTTTTTTTGTCAATTTGTGTAAGAAAACAAAAATGGAGTTGTCAATTTCGATATTTTAGGGAGGCCTTGCTCACGTAATCCGTGAGAAGATTATCAAACACGCTTTTGACAATCGTCATCTATTTACCCCAGCAAATCGGACGTCATGTGAAATCGTCACCACTTGCGTAAGTTTTCTGCGTATAAAACCATTCTCCCACACCCTCAAGGACTCTCACAAAATCCCACACTCCATTTCAGCAACAAAAATCAATCCAACTTACTTCTTTTTCCCTACAATTCCAGCGACTAAGATGGGAGTCATGGGAGTACAGCCTCACATCCTCCTTGTCACATTCCCAGCTCAAGGTCACATAAATCCAGCCCTTCAATTTGCCAAACGTTTAGTAGCCATTGGTGCGCATGTCACCTTTTCTACAAGCACGGGTGCCGCACGTCGTATGTCCAAAACCGGAACTTATCCTGAAGGCTTGTCTTTTGCTGCATTTGATGATGGTTCCGAACATGGGTTCAGACCCAGTGATGATATCGACCACTACTTCACCGAGCTCAGGCTAGTTGGCTCAAAATCTCTGGCTGAACTTATTGTGGCAAGTTCCAAGAATGGCCGGCCATTTACTCGTGTGGTTTACTCCAATCTCATTCCATGGGTGGCAAAGGTGGCACGTGAACTAAAACTCCCTTCAACGCTTCTGTGGAACCAATCTCCTGCTCTTTTAGACATCTTCTACTACTACTTCAACGGCTATGGTGATACTATTAGAGAGAATATCAATGATCCAACGTTTTCGCTGAAATTACCCGGATTGCCTCCTCTTGGCAGCCGCGACTTACCCTCATTTTTCAATCCTAGAAATACACATGCTTTCGCAATCCCGGTAAATAGAGAGCATATAGAAGTCCTTGATGAAGAAACCAACCCAAAAGTTCTTGTCAACACCTTTGATGCATTAGAGTGTGAGGCTTTGAATTCAATAGGCAAGTTTAAGTTTGTTGGTGTTGGCCCTCTGATTCCATCAGCCTTTCTGGATGGAGAAGATCCAGCGGACACTTCTTTTGGTGGTGATCTTTTTCAAGGCTCAAAGGACCACATAGAATGGCTTAACTCGAAGCCTGAATCCTCTGTGATTTATATAGCATTTGGAAGCATATCCGCTCTGTCAAAGCCACAAAAGGAGGAAATGGCTCGTGCCTTGCTAGAAACTGGCCGTCCATTTTTGTGGGTCATAAGAGCAGATAGAGGAGAGGAGAAAGAGGAAGGTAAGCTGAGTTGCAACGAAGAGCTTGAAAAGCAAGGAAAGATAGTGCCGTGGTGCTCTCAAGTGGAGGTTTTGTCACATCCATCAATAGGCTGTTTCGTGACACATTGTGGGTGGAACTCAACCTTTGAGAGCTTGTCTTCTGGGGTGCCAATGGTGGCTTTTCCACAATGGACTGACCAATTGACGAATGCTAAGATGGTTGAAGATGTATGGAAGACGGGGGTGAGAGTCACGAGTTCTAACAAAGAAGGGGTAGTTGAAGGCGAGGAGATAGAGAGATGCTTGGAGTTGGTCATGGGCGGTGGAGAACGAGGAAGTGAGATAAGAAAGAACGCCAAGAAATGGAAGGAATTGGCAAGACAAAGTTCTAAAGAAGGTGGCTCTTCTTACAATAATCTGAAGGCTTTTGTCGACGAGATTGCAGGAGTAGCTACGTCGTTTGAAATATGAGATTTGGTTTTCATGAATAATCTACAAACCAAGGAAGGATTAGAACCCTTTGAAGCTATTTCCTTTATGATGTAAGCAAAATCCTATCCTTTAAATTCATGAATCATGAATAGTCAAAGATCTCTTCATGTAAAATGAGTTCTTATTTTTTATTATTAATAATAAAATCTTTCTGTACTTCGACTAGAAAATGAGGCATGCGTGTTCATTTTGTAATTAATCAAGTCCCCAGCTTGCCTGCTTGATGCTACCTTCCCAATGCCGTTCTCCAGATCGATCTACTGGAAATTTCATTCCCTCTCTTCCTTCACGTATTGTTTTAAAAGGCTTGTATGATCTGTTTTAAACAAGATTAATTACCCAAATTTAGTAAATGAGTTTAAAAATGCTAAATTTTGAAACATTTAAAAGCATAAAGGCGACGAAAAAAATCTCCAAATCCACCAAGGCGGAAGAGAAATTTGAAACGAACTCATCCTACCAATGTCAACATGCAATCGGAAGCAGAATGAACTGTCCTATTACGGCAACTAGCCTTTGGTGTTGTTGACTTAAATGAAAGGTTTAGATGATACTGAATGCGTGATTGTGATTGAAAATAAATAAAATCCTGAATGAATAGAAACTATCTTAATATTTTACGATTTCTATACGACAATATATTAAAACCAAGAGAAACAAGTTTTTTAATATTCAAACCCAAGTATATCTGAAATATTACAAGGAAGTAATGTTATAACCATAAGAAATATGAGAGGTTTTTTTTTTTCTTTTTAACAAAAGACTACATTTTTTTTGAATTAAAATTTAGCATTTTGAAAACAAATTAAATGGAATTAAAGTGTTTTTACTCGCTTTTAATTGAACGTAGATATTGAAGGTTTTTAACTCAAGCAAACCCTGTTCTTTTCATCATGCCTCGCAACCCCCCACAATCCCTTTCCTGGCTGGTTGAGATCACCAACGTTTGACCACAAAAGAAAACAAAAATCAATTGAGGGATTTTACTATTAATTGCCTGAAATTTCCCATCTTTTTTAATACAAAGCCAAACCGAAAACGATCATAAGATTTTTATTACAAGGCATTGATCTTTTTAATTGAGTGACGCACGGGCTGAGAATTGGTGAGAAAGAAGGCAACGACTTGTCAAGCGCGTCACCACATTATGGGACCAGGGACGTTATGGATTAATAATAATAAGAAAAATTAAAAGGCGTGAAAGGCCGACAAATAAACTTGGGTATATAGTTTCACCTTTGCATGGCGTCATTGTTGCCGTAACCGTTGAAATTTAAATTAAGGCTTGCTGAAGCAGCTTGTTGAAGCAGCGTCAAGGCTGCCATTGTTGAAGAAGCGGATATGCTGATGTGAATCATGTGACAAGTGAAATATTTTCTTCTGCGTCCATAATGCTGATGCAACAAGCTCAAATATGTTATTTCCAAGTTTGGGGGCTATGCTAACTTGAAAAAAAAAAAAACTCCACTATTAATGCCAAGTAACAACATCCTCAAACAGGATATCTTGTACATCACAGAAAGTCAAACTCAAAAACAGAACATGGAATAGTTAAAAACTAGATGCGCTGCGGGTTTGCAAGTGAAAATGGCCAACTGAAGAAATTAAAAAAAAAGGCAGTCAAAGCAACTTTTGTTTAAAAAGTCGGAGGTGTTAGGGAGGAATCTAAACGTGGTCAGGATGAGCAAGCTTACAGTCAAGGCAAATGCAATGCTAAAAGCGACAGTGACAGACGATAAATATAAGCAATGGCCTAGCAAGCTAATAAAACGAAGGAGCTAGCAAGGCAAAAAGCACATGCGCAAAAAAGGGCAGATCAAGCACATCAAAGATGCATTATTAAGTACCCTAGATCAAAATGAATATGTTAAATGTTGCTGGAAAGTGGAACGAAGAACATGAAAGAGTTGAGAAGCCAAGCACGCTAAATGGTCAGTAAAGAATGTTGAGCAGCACTGGATAGAAACAGAAAGCATGGTAATTAGTTCATTGGCAATTACTTAGGGTGAGGAAAGAAAGGAGAAACAGGGTAAGCTAAAGGAGAAGAAACAAAGGCAAGGATAGTTGTCATAGGGTTGCAGGAGACGCGGGAGCCTGAGCTATGAACCTGGAGAAAAAAAAACACGGGCACGACTGTTACTGCTTTGACAACACTAAAAGTAAATGATGTTGTTCTCCGAATCCAAGAAGTTCAGGAAATAGAAAACAATAGCAGAAAAGCAAGCAATTTAAGACTAAGAAAGCTTGCCATGGAAAAAACTCATGATCATTAGTTTAAAAAACAGATCATAACAGCAGCAAGGTAAGCTTGCTGAAACTGAACAACGATGCATCACAACGGAAACCACGACAGCAAGAGGGCATACCCCAAGCAGCAAAAGAGCAAGGAAGCACGATGAGCCACTGACATGGTAGCCTCTAACTAGACAAATCAGCAAGCGCCGTGTCAGGACAAATGCAAGCTTGGGAGCGTACCTGCAAATCTGCTTCTTTCTTTTTTTTCTTATAGGAAGGAGGGAAAGCAAACCAAAAACATGGTTAGCCAAACAAAAAAGCTCTATTGAAAAAGAGTAAAGAAGTCGTGAATAACAGCAGCCCTTACTCAGGCAAATGAAGAAAAGTAGCAGAACAGAACCAAACAACAAGATTAGAAAAGGCAGTATAGAAACAAAACCATAGCAATTCAAGTAAGAAACGCAATCTGGACAAACCAAGCTCAACGATACCCTCTTTTAATAGACTCGAATTGTTCAGTAGTAAAAGAAGAAGAGGAATAACAATCAAATTGGTTTGACTAATTGCAAAAGATCTTTGTCTTAGCTCAGATTCTCCAGAAACTTTTGTCCAATCATTTCTATAAGTATTACACAAAGCTAAAACATAAAACAATTTTTTCAAACCTGAAACCAAACATAGTAACCACCCCAGCCAAATTAGAAACTGAAACAACTTAAAAAACCAGTAAAAAAAAAGAGTAAATGAGTGGCTAATCAACTATTATCAGTTGATACTTTTATTGGTTGACCGATTGGAAGGATTGACGCGGCTTGCTAACTGGTCTCATGTTCAAAATTTACACCATAAGGGGCTACGATATGTTCGAGTAACCATATAAAGCCAATTTGATATAATAGATCCATAAGTTTAAGTTGCACCAAGTGACCGATAAGAGGTAAAGCTTATATAAATACTCGGAAGTTCCTGCTTAATCTCACGACCAAAGCCTTGAACAGAACTAGAACGAACAGTACTGAAACTTATCTACCTAGCTTTTCTGCTTGCTAAAGAAGGCTAAAACATGGCCATATTGATGGTTTTCTGTTCTGTTGCTTCATGGTTTCCATTTGGTTCTTTTGCACGTTCCTTCTCAAATCCCTAAAGAATCACACAAGTTTCTGGAACCAAAATTCGACGCCCACCAAGCCCTCCAGCTTTACCTATCATCGGCCACCTCCATTTACTAGGCTCAGATTTGGGGACTTCCTTGCATAGGCTAGCTCAACGCTATGAGAGTTCACCTAATCAAGAATACTAACATGAATGCTCATCATTGAAGAAATCCATGAGAGTCCACCCAATCAAGAAGTCTATGATGATGTTCTTTTATTGCTAGCTAATTATATGCTAATACAAATGTCATATTCTTCACTTCGTAGTCTTTCCCCTTGCCTTTCAAGATTGAATTTTGACGTTATAGATTTGTCAACCAGGATGATATATATTCTAACAAGAAAAAAAATATTATGGGAGGGATTTCTTGAATTGTTACTTTTCAAAGAATGGTGGCTGTGACTTGTGATGTTAAATTAGAGTTTTTACATTTCTGTCCTAACCAGTAGCCTGACAGTTCATTAAACACTCTAGAACTGACAATTACATTAGGCTGGTAGCTTAATCAAGGTCAGATTAGGGAGAAGCAGACCACTGTAATGTAGTCCCTGCAGTTGTCTTTATGCATATATATCCTGTCTAAGTGGAGAACGTGCCAACCCATTATTCAATACAGAGCGATGCTCTTGCCCCATGCCAAGCCAAGGCTGGCAAAATTCTAGTATTTTATCCTTCACACCAATGGCGGCTATTATTGAATGGCATTCCCTCGTTGATGGGTGCACATGCGGTCTAGAGGTTACAGTTTGGCACTCCAGTGACAAACCAACAAACTTGCAACGTGTCAGGATCCTATACGGCGACCCATCCACAGTAGTGGACCAATCAGATTTTAGCTGTAACAGTTCAGAGTAGGGTCCAGACTCTGTTGGGTGTGGACACAACATGGTTGGTGGCAGCCATGTTAGACATGGCTAAAGTCAATGGTGGTTGCATGGTGGGTACCTAACCAAAGAAATTGTTGTCCACCATTGTTGACTAAAGAAGAAACTTGTCTCCCACATCAGCTATAAATAGAGAGTGCCATTGATAGCTGATGAGCACCACGAGATAGAGAGAAACACAGAGAGAGAGCTAAGGGTGAGAGTTGAGTTGAGTTGAGAAGTTTTCTCCTCCTCCTTGTTTTGTTGTTTGTATTGCTTTTGAGCTTGATTAATACAAACCAGTAGCTCCGTGGAGTAGGCAAGTTGCCGAACCACGTAAATTTGTGTGTGTTTGAATGTTTGGATCTCCTAACAACTGGTATCAGAGCTTGTTCTTGAAAGTTCTTGAAAAAGAGGGTGTTTGATCCAAACTCAAAAATCAAAGTTCTCAAAACGTGTTTTTGAACATACCACCGTGAAGAGAACGACGAGAGGAATCCACTGGTGAAAACCCGGCTTAAATCCGACGTCCTGCATGCCCGCACGCGCCCACACGCGCCACCACCAGGACTGCCCACGCGCATAGACGCGCCGTACGCGCGTCACGCGTCTTCCTCGCCAAATCCTGCAAATCGACATTGCCACGTCAGCAGCCACGTCAGCCATCCAGCACAGTCAGCAGCCGCGCGCCCTGCCACGTCAGCCGTCTGACCGGTCAACCAGACACGTCATCCCTGCCACGTCATCGACACGTCAGCACTGCCACGTCAGCTGAAAAATTTCCGCGGATTTGCCACGTCAGATTATGTGGGCCCCACATTGCCTACGTGTGTGACACGTCATCCTGACACGTCAGCATAACTGGGTTTTGATCCGGTGTGGCGCAGCGACTATTCCTCCTGCCACGTGGCTTCATCTGCAGCGTCCAGTTATCCCAAACTTTGATTGCTTAAATCGGAGCCATCCGAAGTCCGATTTGGGTGATCTCAGTGTCGTTTCCAGCATTTTTGGCCATTCCGGACACATCTGTAAGGTCAGATTTTTGAGATTCAAATCCGAGAAAGAGTAAAAATGGCTGATGAAATAAAGGCTGCAGGAATTGAAAAATTTGATGGAACTGATTTTGGATATTGGAAAATGCAAATTGAAGATTATCTATATGGGAAGAAACTTCATCTTCCTCTGTTAGGGAGCAAGCCAGAAAACATGTCAGAAGAAGATTGGCAAATACTTGATAGACAAGTGTTGGGCATTATCCGGCTATCATTGTCAAGAAGAGTTGCTCATAATGTTACAAAAGAAAAATCCACAGCAAGATTGATGGAAGCCTTGTCTGGGATGTATGAGAAGCCATCAGCAAATAACAAAGTGCACTTGATGAAGAAGTTGTTCAACCTGAAGATGACAGAAAGCACCTCTGTTACACAGCATCTTAATAATTTCAACACCATCACAAATCAATTGTCATCCGTTGAAATTGAGTTTGATGATGAGATCCGAGCACTTATTTTGCTAGCTTCACTTCCAAGCAGTTGGGAAGGTATGAGAACAGCCGTAAGCAACTCAGTCGGAAAATCCAAATTAAAGTATGATGATATCCGAGACCTGATCTTAGCCGAAGAAGTACGAAGGAAAGACTCAGGTGAAAGCTCAAGTTCAGGTGCAGCTTTCAACATCAACACTCGAGGAAGGAGACAAGATAGAGGCTTATCCAGAGGAAGATCAAAATCCAGGTACAGAAGCAAAAGCAAGTTTGGACCCAGGAAGCAGGTTGAATGTTGGAATTGTGGCAAACCTGGCCATTTTATGAGGAGTTGCACAAAACCAAAGAAACCTGAAGCTGATTCTGCAAACGCCACTACAGACGAGGTACAAGATGCTTTGATTCTTGCTGTACATAGTCCTATTGATGATTGGGTTCTTGATTCTGGAGCTTCATTTCACTGTACTCCACACCATGAAATGATGCAAAATTACACTGCTGGAAATTATGGGGTAGTCTATCTGGTCGATGGACAACCATTGGAGATTGTGGGTATAGGAGATGTGCAAATCAAGACAATGAATGGATCTACATGGAACTTGCAAAATGTAAGGCATGTTCCTGAACTAAAGAAGAAGTTGATCTCGGTCGGACAACTTGATGATAGTGGCCATTCAATCCTTTTCTCTGGAGGAATGTGGAAGGTATCAAAGGGAGCAATGGTTTTGGCTCGTGGAAAAAAAACCGGCACCCTATATATGACCACAAGATCAGCAGATATAATTGCCTCTACTGAAGCAGAAAATCAGGCGCAGCTATGGCATTGTAGACTCGGCCATATGAGTCAAAAGGGGATGAAGATACTTCAGTCAAAGGGAAAGCTGCCAGATTTAAAAAATGTTGATCTAGACATTTGTGAAAGCTGTGTTCTCGGAAAACAGAAGAAGCTCAGTTTCTTAAAGGTTGGCAGGACCTTAAGACCAAGAAAACTAGAACTGGTGCACACAGATTTATGGGGACCAGCTCCAGTAGCATCTCTTGGCGGTTCTCGGTACTATGTCACTTTTATTGATGACTTTAGCAGAAAGGTATGGGTCTACTTTCTGAAAAATAAATCTGATGTGTTTGACACGTTCAAGAAATGGAAGGCTATGGTTGAGACTGAATCAGGTTTGAAGCTGAAATGCTTACGATCTGATAATGGAGGAGAATACATTGATGGAGGTTTCAAGGAGTATTGCGCTGTCAACGGTATCAGAATGGAAAAGACAGTTCCCGGCACACCACAACAGAATGGTATTGCTGAACGGATGAACCGGACCATCAATGAACGAGCTAGAAGCATGAGGTTGCATTCTGGGCTACCTCAAACATTCTGGGCTGATGCAGTTCATACTGCAGTTTACTTGATCAACCGTGGACCATCAGTGCCTTTGGAGTTCAGACTGCCCGAGGAAGTCTGGAGAGGAAAAGAAGTACAGCTTGCTCACCTAAAAGTCTTCGGGTGTGTTTCCTATGTACATGTAGACTCTGATGCTCGCAACAAGCTGGATGCCAAATCAAAGAAATGTTTCTTTATTGGCTATGGAGATGAAGAATTTGGATTTCGGTTCTGGGATGATCAAAACAGGAAGATTATCAGAAGCAGGAACGTGATCTTCAACGAGAAAGTTTTGTACAAAAAACATATAGTACAGAACTAGAGATAACTGATTCAGATACGAGTCCACAAAAATCTGAATTCATACAATTAGAAGGGCTTCCTGATGTTACCACTCAAGAGTCCACACAAGCTAGTTCAAGCACTTCAGTACCCACCACTTCTACACAAGATAGTGCAGAGCCAAGTGACCCAGCTGTTCGCAGGTCTTCAAGGACTATAAAGCCTCCACAACGGTTCACACTTCTACTATCGGCTCCTTGATGTATGCCATGGTCTGTACTAGACCAGATATTGCCCATGCAGTGGGAGTTGTAAGCCGATATATGAGCAATCCTGGAAAGCAGCATTGGGAGGCAGTGAAATGGATCATGAGGTACTTAAAAGGCTCATCGGAGACATGTCTTATTTTCACAGCTGGCGGTTTGAAACTTGAAGGCTTTGTAGATGCTGATCTAGCAGGAGATGTTGATAGCAGAAAAAGTACTACAGGTTATATATACACTCTAGGAGGCACTGCTGTTTCTTGGAGTTCTACCTTGCAAAAGATAGTTGCTCTTTCAACGACAGAAGCTGAATATGTCGCAGTTTCAGAATCCGCAAAAGAGATAGTATGGCTACAGAGTTTCCTGCAAGAATTGGGCAAGATGCATGGAAAGGGTACTTTGTATAGTGACAGTCAGAGTGCAATCTTCCTTGCCAAGAATCCAGCATTTCACTCCAGAACAAAGCACATACAGATCAAATATCACTTCATCCGGCAACTACTCGACGATGAACAACTGTTACTTGAAAAGTTCTGTGGAAGCAAAAATCCAGCTGACATGTTAACCAAAGGAGTCACTCTTGATAAACTGAAGCTGTGTAAAGCTTCAGTTGGACTTAAAGATTAAAACACAGATCTAGCGCCATTTGTGTCCAAGTGGGAGATTGTTGGGTGTGGACACAACATGGTTGGTGGCAGCCATGTTAGACATGGCTAAAGTCAATGGTGGTTGCATGGTGGGTACCTAACCAAAGAAATTGTTGTCCACCATTGTTGACTAAAGAAGAAACTTGTCTCCCACATCAGCTATAAATAGAGAGTGCCATTGATAGCTGATGAGCACCACGAGATAGAGAGAAACACAGAGAGAGAGCTAAGGGTGAGAGTTGAGTTGAGTTGAGAAGTTTTCTCCTCCTCCTTGTTTTGTTGTTTGTATTGCTTTTGAGCTTGATTAATACAAACCAGTAGCTCCGTGGAGTAGGCAAGTTGCCGAACCACGTAAATTTGTGTGTGTTTGAATGTTTGGATCTCCTAACAGACTCCCCACAAATAATCCATTATATATATGTAAGCATATTCTGCACAAGCTTGTGTACACTTTAACTGATATCTTTTTTCTCTATTTTGCTTACAATTAGCATCTCCTCTGCAATCTTCCATAGACTGCACTCTTCTTATTCTTCAGAAATGGCAAATGTCAGGATCTCCAAGGCCATTATGGTTATCCATGTGGTGGCTTTCTTCATGGTAGCTACTAATGTATCAGCACAGGTGGAAGCCCCAGCCCCAGCACCATCAATGGACACTGGAGCAGGATTCTCTCTTCCAGTTTCTAGTGCCGTTATCGCGTTCTCTCTTATCATATCATTTATTTCTCTTTTAAAGCTATGAGTTTTCTATTGAAGATGAAGGATGGTGATCGATCTCATTGTTAATTTGGGTGATTTCTTGGTTTCCTGTGTGGTTGTAGGATTGCGGTGGACTGATTCTTTACTGTTGTTATTCACTGTTAAATGATGGCAACAATTTCTTTTTGTTATTGTGTGCAATTTATCCTTCACTAAATCAAGATTATGCTTTATAACTAGTTCAAACTTTCTCACTCCCTCTTTTCCGTTTCACTTTGAAAATATACTACTTTGAGAAACGTTGTATGATTTATTCACCATTATATAACCAGCTGAAGGTGAGGGATTTCCACATGCATTTCACAAATTATTCTATCATTTCCTGATAAAATTGGAACAGCGCAGATCATGCTATCATAAACTCGTAATATATATTGGAAGTAACTGCAATGATGTTTGAGTGAGTAAGCGTTCAGCAGAAACAATTGATCAGCATGAAGGTTCCAAAACAGATCAAAGCTTATTGCTGCAAATCGGGAGGAATTTAGGAACTTGCAAAGAAAATTGCTGTGTGTCACCAACTAGGGAGATGTATAATGATAATTTGGGATCGACTCAATTCAAATTTGTAATAAAGAGCAACAAGAAGTTCTCTGCAAATTTTTCTGACTTCGAAATAAGCCTTGGTTTTACTTTCGCTAGAATAAACAGTACATGTATAAGCAGGTCATTAACCTGATGTCCATGAATTTTCCTAGCTATCTATACATTTAATTTTCATGTACGAAGTCAAATAGCAGCAGAATCCTATCTTTCAAGATGCAGTCCCTCCGGACTCTTGAATGTCCAATTCATGCTCTGCCACCAGGATACATGAATCTGCTTCAAGTGATGAAGTTGAGCTCTCGTTCTTCAATAATGAATCCCTGGGTGAGTTGAGCATGTCTGTGGTACACTGCACATCAGGCATTATCCCAACTTGATCTATGTCATGAAGTGCAGGCGATAGATACTTTGCAACCGTGACAAATAAAGCCGATCCATCATGCAACTCTGTGACACTCTGCAGGAAGAAAATTTAAGAAAAATAGTAAGCTCATGCAATTGAGCACATCGGTTTAGACTTGATTAAGATGGTGGACAAAGTTGAGAAAGCTGCATAAGATGATAACTGGAAAGATTAAAATTAGCACTACAAAAGTTCTTCTATATTTTGTTTATGTTCTTGTTTTTAGCTTGAAAGAATTCCATACCTGATAGAATGATTCAAATCCATAATATCATGCCACTACCAAGAGGTCCATGACTCAATAAAATCAACAAACGATACCTGAATTTTTCCTTTGCCAAAGGTTTTGTGTCCCACAAGGATAGCTCGCCCATTGTCATGCAGTGCTCCAGCTAGGATCTCACTTGCGCTTGCACTTCCCTCATTGACCTGTTCCAAGTAGTAAAAAGTTTCAGAAGCCATATGTTTGAAGGCATAATATGTACATTGTTAACAAACCAAATGCATTGGGAACTTATTTATTGGTTCTTACAAGCACAACAAGTGGATCATGTGTTATGGCATGTCCATCAACCATGTTAATGGGCAGCATATTTCCATCTCTATCAATTGTGTTCACAAGAGTCTCATCTCCGTCCAGCCAAATTTGTGCAACATCAAGTCCAGCTTTTACCAGCCCCCCCTGTAAAATGAATAGAAGGTTAAACAAACAGCCCCATGAGTAATCTAAAGGAGGCATGAAATTTAACTTTTCTAGCTTTCACAAATATGAAAACTAGAAACTTACTGGATTGTTTCGTAGATCCAGTATGTATGAATGTACACCCTGAGTTTCCATGTCCAGTATTGTATTTGCCATATCAATTGCAGCACTCTGTCAAAATAGACAGAAAAAAGGAAGACGTCTAATAACTACAGTGAGAAAACTAACATCCATTGTGCAAGATATAATCATAGGAAAGGAAATTCTAGTTTGTCTTAGAGGTGTTCTGGAATGAATACCTGAGAAAAGGCTGACAACTTCACATAACCAGTCTTTGTTAGATGGCCATCCAGGGTTTTATGGGGGATGATAGTGCTAGATATCGGGGACAGCGTAATGTACTCACGAGGTAGATTGACCTTCAAGAAGATGGAACATGTTTCAAATATCAACCCGTTGGAGAAATTATAATGAACTTACAATAAACAAAGCTAGTTTTGTGCCATGCTTTTGCATTAGATGATATGGAGAATGCCTTCTTTGATGAACAAATACCAAGCCATGCTAATCTATGCTGGACAATGAAAGACTTGATACCTCTCTGATACCGGCATCCCTACTTGACTCCATGGCCTGGAAAAAAGAATGCTAAATTATTAGTTATCTAAAGCGATTGGCAGTTTTCAAGAACATCAGCTTTTGGAAAATGACACTAAAACAGGAACATCCATTATTACCCGTGGAGACTAGGAATATCATGCATTAGGAAATAGTCAAATCAAACATTTCATTTTTTGCTGGTTCAGAAAACACCTAAATAACATGTATCCATACATTAGGATAGACTGAGCCTGTAACTAGTGTTTGCCACACAGCCTAACTATCTGAGCTCCATAAATTAGGATACAGTGAGACTTAACTGTCAGGACTATAATTTAAGGGACTATCAAGGAGCACACATTTTCAAAAGTAAGCATAAATCAAAGTTCCTTGCTATGCATCTGGTCAGATACAGCAGTTTGGATAGAACGTCAATATAACAAGCAAATTCTCATGATTCTAAATAAATGCAGATGCCCTTTCAGTAATGGTACATCTATTGAGTCATGTAAATATAGTGAAACCCAATGTTGACAGTCAAGGAAAGAGCATAGATGATTACACTGTGGACTTTTACTTTGACAGATGTTCCAGCAGTACCTCTAAGCTTCTGTGCTGCAGCTTCACTAGTAACGCCATCAAGCCTCTCCCCTAAAATTGTGTGAAAGAAATTCAATGGTTGAGATGGTTTAATTTGAATAGGAAAACTAGAAAGTGAAAAAAGGATAACAGACATTCATAATCGACAAAAAAATTTTCTCCGATGACTCTCCCACAAGTGAACTTGGAGTGTAAGGCTCCATCATAATTGCAGTGAAATATCAAATTGTTCAATGTAGTCTCATCCAATTGAATTACAATAAAAAAAAAAGGAGCCATAAAGAGAAAAATATGATATATTAACCACTAAAATACCATTAATCTCAATCAATTCATCTCCTTCATGTATACCCGCACGAGCAGCTGGGCTACCCTTTACACAAGACAAAACAACCTGCAATGTCAACAAGGAAAACATTAGTTTAGTCAAGGGAAAGAATGGCACTGCATAAAGGCCCAGCACCTTAAATATCCTGAAATTAAGTAACCAGCAATCAATATTTCACAAGTCACAAGACATTACAATGACGAAAAGTATCTCACACATCACTAACCAAATGGCCTGTCCTTGGTTCAATGTTTATGAAGATCCCAACTCCTTGCAAATTTCCATCACTGCCAATTCTAAAACTTTGGTACTCCTGTAAATCCAAAACCAAGCAATTTTAATCTGAACTTGCAATTAAACAAAATAGGCGATGATTCTCAAACCTAATGCACAACAGTGAAAAATGACAACTAATATAGCAAAGAAAAAAATTGCAACTTTATAAGACCTTTGGACTGATAATCCGAGTAAAAGGATCCCCGAGAGTAGAAAGCATCCCACTAATTTTTGTATATGCCACATCCGCTGAATTTAGAGGAAACATTTCCACCATTGTTTGTTGCAACTTTTGGTCCCAATCTATATCAATAATAACCAATAAAACTCATTAGAAACTTTCATTTCCTTCTCTGCCTTGGTTTCTACTCTATCAAGTAAAAGCAAAATGATATTCCATAAGTTAGATTAACAAGATCATAGTAAAATTATTCAAAAATACCTTGATGATTAAATGTTGGGTCTACAAATGTTTCTCTAATCAAACCCCATGCCTCCACAAGCGTTCTTTGCACTGTATTCACCTAACAAAGAAACCATCCTCACTCAGCAATTAACCTTGCTAACACCTCCAGTACTAACTGGGGCATCAAAACCATACGTGTATTTGATGGGTCACATATGCTTAGCCCATGATAAGATATCAAAGTCACCACTAACAGTAGCTCTTCTGCACAACAAATCAATATAAGGAAGAAGAAAAGGCACCTCGGGAGCGCGGGAAACAGGAAAAGCGACCGTTAGAGACTCTGCAAAAGCTGGAGCATCATAACAAACCGAAGCCAAAGCTGTAGCGGCGGCGGCAAAGCCAATCACGCCTTTTCCGACGGATTTGATAAAATCTTGACCGTTGGAATGCAATTTGGACTCTGTTTTTTTCACCGTTGGAGACGATGAACAGACACAAGGCACAGACACGCTCCATTTCTTGGTTATAGTGCGTGATTTTAAGTTCGAGAATCGATGTGAAGGCAGTAAAAAGGATGTGGGTTTTGGAGATGTTGTTGAGATTGGTGAGAGTTCAAGATTTGGAAACAGAGATTCCATGGTTTCTCTTTTTCAAGGAAAACTATGTTAAAAAAAAAATGTTGTCGCTGTTTTTAATGAAGGAAAGGCTAATTAATTCCTATATTTCTTAAGAAAAAAAATGTTATATTTTTCGTGAATATGGTTAACCGTTATTTGTTGATGGGGATTCTACATGGGTCCACAAGAATCTAATGACTTGTGGTAATGGGATCTGTTGCGTTGCGTGTCTGAGAATGGGCAAGTACACATGTAAAAGCAGGACTTCGAACTCTTTGACTGAGTTGCCACAGAAGACAGAAACTTGAGAGAGCAAGCAAGGAATTTGAGACAAAAATACAAAACATGGGAGGAGTCATTCTCGAAGATTCAAAGCAAATAATAGAAATGATTGCTTGTGGGATTGGGTAATGGGCTTCGCTTCCTTAAACCATAGATCATAAAAAAAAAATAACTTATGAATTTTTTTAATTTGAGTATCTTATGCTTGTTCGGAGCTTCATCGCTTAATGAATAGGGCACGAGGATAACGCCTCAGAAAAGCATCTGTCGTATAATTCTCTTGGCATGCATCAAAGCTGCAAGCATATTCTCCCTACCCTTTGGTTTTCTTTGAAAATTTGATGTTTTCTTCTGTAACGTGTTGGGGGTGATATTTTTTTTTTTTATTTATGTGGGGTATCCGGATCAGCTTACGGGCACCACGACTAATCTCCACGGTCCACTGAACATCCTGCAAGTCGAGGATGACAGGCGTGCATAATGAGGTTCCAACCCAGGTACAGAAGAAGAGGACAAGCCTCTTCCACCCACTAGACCAGAACCTCACTTGCAGGGTGATATTTCTTACCATATAATCATGTTAAATTTAGGACTTAAATTGGTGACAAAAATATTTTTGTATACACATAATTGCTCTTTATCACATGTCTTAACGGTAACCGCGGACCAAAATGAAATGTTTCCTCCCCTTACTTTGAGCAAAAACTTTTAACAGACCAGCCTGCATCTCAAAGCACAGCTCCAAATTATTCGCCGTATATATTAATTTATAAACGGGAACTCGAACTCCCCAAGTAAATAAAAATTTAACTGCTAACATGCATGAATTTTTGTCATTCAAGTACCTTGAGAAATATATTTTTCTCATGACAGATTCATAATCAAAACTGCATGTTAGGAATTCAAATTTGTCTTGGAAAGGGGAAAATAAAAAATCTTACATGAAAGCTATAAATTCAAAACGATAATGATTGATACAATAATCTCTCATGTCATCGAAAAGTAGACATCTCTTAACACCTCTTATCTAAACAAAAGTAAGAGTTGTTTACACCTATATTAAAAGGAAAAAGATAGCTTAAAAAAAAACAATAAAAGAAATTTCCGAGAAAAAAGAAAAGCACGTGATAGACTAGAAACGTTCATCAGAATAATTAACCAGAAAGCACCTCAGAGCCGCCCTTCAGTATGATTTAACAACAGGTGAAAAAAAAATTAAAAATTAAATTTCCAATTTCTGCATCAAATCAAAAGATCCAGTACCCATTTTCACTGGCAATCCAAGACAAACCCTAGCAGATGGAGCTTCCAAATTATCGACCTCCCCGTGCATTGCTGCTTCAACTATGAATTTGGACGCTGTCTCAAATGACATTTTACTTAAAGGTGATATCGACTCTGATATGCCCCCAATACGGCTCATCGGGCGGTACTCACCAGTATGGGTCATATAATCAGCAATAAGAGACAAATGCCGTGTATTGACAGATATTCCATAAGAATTGAACACGTGCTTTATCTCCCTAATGATTGTCTCTCTTGCGGCCTCTACTCCATAAGCTTTCAACATACCATGGATGCTATTTGAATACATATACCTAACATCAAGGTGATCTTGCATTTTCCAAAATGTATTGAAGTCCACTCCAATTGTATGAAGCGCTGGGATTTTTTGTTTTTCCCCAGGTTCAATATCAATTCTTCTCTTGGGGTCTTTCCCATAGTAAATCACTTGATTTTCTTTGCAATCAGTCACTTGACACCGTTGAACCTTCCCGGGATTCTGGATACAGACCTTCTTGGCTGTCTTCTGAGCAATCTATATAAAATTAAATGAAAAACTTTAATTTCATCTATGGACAAAGTGATTAACAAAATATAAAAAATGCTTGAAGGAACAAAGCAATAAGTGCACACAAGCATGTACCAGCATGATCCCCCCCCCCCCCCCCCGGGGGGATGTTCTAGTCCAGCTAGTTGTTGAAATAAGATGATAGAAATGATGCTAAAATTACCTTTCTTATTTAGGCATTTATGTTAAGAAATTTTGAAGGCCAATCTAACTTGTATTCAAAGCATGCTAGAAGATCATCCAACTTATATTTCCAAGAGTTCAAGAGTTCTATCTGCTTTACAGATGATGTTATTCCCGCACAAGTACAGAGATCAAAGCAAATGATAAATTGAGAAAAAAGCAAGCCATAAACGTGTAATTTGTGAACCAAGTTGCAAGGAATATTGAACACAGCTTCCTATTTATCTCAACTAATGCTAAGAACAAAAAAATTGCATAAGCATGTATACAAGTGCCTGCATATTTTTAAAGTTTCTTGGGGAGGGGAAGAAATCCCACTTTGAAGAAGAAAACATAAAAGTAAATTTCAGCACCAACCAGAGAGTAAACAGAAAGAGATGCCGAAAACTAATGTTTTCAAGGTCAATTTCCATAAACAGGCAACAAAGACAAGAAAAATAAAAAACAGAAAATTGCAACCTTTCACAGAGAACATACTTGACTAGTAGATTGAGTGCCCACAAACAGTCATATAAATAGATTCTACAATGGAAGCTCTAAAACTCTATACGATAACATACCTCGGCCAGTAAAATATGAGGTTCATTGGTAAATTTAAGATGGATTTCAAAGTGCAATCCCTTGGCTTCCACAAAGATTGATCTATCAAAGTCCTTTTTAACTAATTTTGATCTAACTTTCTTTCCCTTGGCCTTTTGTTTCTTCTTTTCTGTTGACTTTAGCTTAGAATGCATTTCAACTTGTGATGAACTTTCTGAGGTTTTCTTCCTTGACTTTGGCTTAGAGTAATTTCCAAGATGTTTTGGCTTTTCAAAATATTCACTGTCATTGTCAACCATACCAGTGTTACTGATCTCACTTTCTTTATCAGCAGGTTCAGTATCACTTTCAGATCCAGATGGAGCCTGGCTTCCTGATAAATCCCCTTCATCTTCATTCAGTAACCCCTCAGAGCCATCATCATAATCCATCTCATCTGTAACTTGCTGTTTTCTTTTCTGCACATCTAAACCTAGATCATCAGCCTCTTCCCCTTCTTCATCATCACTATCATCATCGTTTTCACCCTCGTGTGATATGTTGCCAGAAACATCTTCTTCTGCTTCAATTGGCGTCCCTGAATGTGATTCCTTCAAAAAATTCTTAATGCCGCTAATTTTAGAAAGCAAAACCAGATGATTTTGTATAGCATCCTCCAACTCTCTCACAAACAACACCTCAAGGGTTTCTTCCCAATTTTCTAATGATATATCAGCATGTTGTGGGTAGTGCGCTGGTGTATAAAGCTTCATTTTAAGCTTATAAATTCTGCAAATGTCGTCATTCTGAACAGCAAATGGCATGACAGATACTTCCATGCTCTCAACTATATCAGCTACGGTGACCTTCTTCAACTTATCAGAAAGGCGCTCAGCATCCTCTCTGCAAATAACAATATATCAAGAGCTCAATCAACAAATTCTCTCATCTGTACAGGGGTGTGGCCTAGATGTCTATTCTTAAAAAATGGAAATGACAGAAAAACCTGTACAGATCTAAGAAAAAAATGAATTTGAAAATACAATAGAATACAGCTCTTGGCAATCTAAATGTTGATTTTATAAGAAGATAGTGCCTGGCTGTCTAGAGACATGCTCAATGACCAAATACTAAACAGAAAACATTGGCAGTCATAAAAGTTCGTGCAGCAATTTAAAGAACTTCAGAGACAGAAAATTTACATGTTTGGATAATGGATCAAAATGCGAACTTTTGTAGAATTTACGTGCTGATGATGAAACCATAATCTCCATCGGCGTCTTCTTTTTTGTTTTTATTAATTCCTTACATAACTAATCTTCTGATTTATTCATCATATGTAATTAAACAAGCTGCAGTATGCCACTAAAAGCAAACTAAAAGCTAATGCCAGCTCTTTTCCGATACCCCTCATAACTACTCTTAATAAATAAAGACAATAATTGGTAAAAGAAAACCTTCAAGTGGAAGATGGTTGATGGATGTCTCCACCAATGTTACCAAGAATACAGATCACAAGTAACAGCAGTTAAATGGTATCTATACATAACAATTTCCATAGCCAGTTGAAACCACTTGCAATACTAACAATTTGAAATAATTCTTATCATTGTCAAAAGTTCTGGGTTAATATGTAATTATCTTGAGTTATATTTTAGATCAATTTCAATTTAGTGGTCATTACATTTGTGTTAGTGTATTTGAAGTTAGTTTGGTTTAGACATGATCTGGGACCGTAGACTAAAACAAATGGCACATGCCAAGCACTTAGGACTTGAACACAAATTATTTTAGTTGGTAGCATGGTAACGCTTGCAAGGGGAATGGACAATGGTCTCTAGGTCTTATCTGCGGCAAATGATGAAGCATCTTCTTGATCTATTTCTGGAGTTTTAGGACTTGGTGGATGCTGTCCTTATTTCCCCTTTTCTTCCCTTCCTTTCCCATTTCATTTCCTCTACCTCGATTGCAGCTTTCTCCCTCCCCTTTCCCCTTTACTTTCTGTATAGTTTCAGGCTCTTTCCCTAATTCTTTACTGCTGTCTTATTCCTCTCCTCTGTTTCCTTTCTGTATCAGTAAATTGAAGCACAAAAAAGTTGTCTCGGGCTCTCAGCTAGTTGCTTAGCTTTTCCTTCGAATCAGCTACAGTCTACATCAGTCTTGATGCCTCAGTTTAAAGACAAGACTATATCACTCTTACACGCATTGACTTTCTCAACTTGCTTTCATCCTATCCTTAGCTCACTTTAAAAATAGACAGATTGGTTTTGTTTTAACTACATTTAGACTAGCTTGCTGTTTAGATAGTTTTCAGCTTGTGTATCTGGGTTGGAATGAAATATTTAATCTGACAAATGCTTGAGTACACATATAGCTTCATTATTGACGCAGTGTACTTTACCATCTTATGATCTCTAAATTAATATGATAGTCCTGAAGCTGCATCATAATCTCATATCACAAAAGTTCCACTGTTAGAATAAACATCCCATATAAAGTTGCTAGCATTGAGGATTTATGGGTAGCTTCGGTATACATAATGTCACTGCAGTCCTTGATTGTCAAAACCAATATTTCTGTGAAATGACATACGAGCCGCTTTGATGGCATTAAGTGGAAGCAACAGACAAGTATATGTTACTCTTATAAGAGACTGGCCAAATTTGTTGACAGTAAAATAAACAGAAATAACAGGTGTCAGTAAAGATTTAACAACTTACTTAGTTCTCCCTTCCTGCAAGGGGCAGGTCATAATCGGAGTCTTAATATCAGCTGAAGCAGTCATCAAAATCTCTTGGAGACGTGGAATTCCAAGTGTTACATTCATTTCACCACGCCCAGCTAGATGGAAAGTGTTCAGCCTGAAAATTAGGAGCAATATTAAATAACCTGGGGAAAATGAAGAGCACATATTGATAAATGATGCTTTGCTTAAACAAACAAAAGAAAATTATAAACTCTACCCTACAAAAATAACTATTAACTCTGCCTAGTAATGCCAGATTTGGAGCCTAACAATGGGTGCATTGTATTTACAAAGCAAAAGGAGAAAAATGAACCATTTCATCTCAACCATACGCATATTGAATACATATTATGAAGTGGTTGTTTTGAAAATAGGGGATTAATTGTTGGTGGAGAAATTCTTACATGGGTAATGATCAAGGGTATAGTTGGTTTCCCAAAATGATTGGTGAATTTGCTTATTCTAAAGGGCACAAAAGACAGAGATACAGAGACTAGGGATGTGTAAAGGTCAAATAACCGACCTACGAGCAACTTTCAACCAAACTGAATAGAATCTGCACAAAATGAGAATCCACCATTGAACCAGTTGCTGTGATAATCACTGGCATTGAATTATTTTATCAGTTTCATCTGCCACAACAAGATATCAGGTTGATGCAGGAGCTTATGAGGTCCCTTTGCTTTCCCTTTTAGTTTCAGTGTTCTTATGTGTTATATGAATCATTTTGATATTTGCATTTTCTTCTTGTCATGATAGTGGCATGAGACTTCCAATCAGTTATTTCTTTTCCAACAACTATTAGGAGGGCTTTAGACCATTATAAATAGGTTAACATTGGATATTTTACTAGAAAATCTTGTTTTGTGTTGCTTTCTCTACTCAAATGAACAGCCCATGGTCTCTATCTCCATCAGCCATCTCTATCACCAAAAACAAACCCATATAACTACCACCTCCTACACACATTTGAAATTTAAATCTAACAGAGAAGCAGACAAAACAAAAGAAACAAAATTATCTTATTTCAGTGTGATTTTTGTAGGCAAGGGTGTTTATGTAATTTCCAGATTTGCTGGAAAATATGAAAAAATTTCTTCACAGGTTTTATTTTCTGTTTAGGATATTACTATTCATAAAGTAATTAGATTTTTTTCCTATTCTAAATAGGACTTGGTATTTTCTATTATAGGATTTTAAAACCTACAATTTTGACGTAGTCTTTCTAGTTCTTCAATGCAATATTATCCAAGAATTTTCCAGCAATTTGTTTTTGAAACACTCATCAATTATCCCTAATCAACTTCTCACACACACCTAACCAACCTCAAAGCAATTACCCATCAAATATTCAGCTTCATATCTCCTAAACCACTGTTCACGGCCCACAAATATTCAAACCCAGAACAGCCCCTATGCTGTCCTGGGTCGGAAAGCTTAACCAGAGCTGTCAGCTTTCCTTTTTCTTAATAATTTAGATTCACTTTAGCAGAAAACCTGGGTGGGATAAAAATAGATATTGAGAACTGAGTAGACAATAGAGATTTTTTATGCAACCCTTGTGGTGGATGATCAGCCACTACACCTCGAACAAAGCTTAAATTATTATAAAAAATAAAGATGAATTTTTTGTAGGTTTGCTCTTTGATTGATTCAAGTAAAAGATCTTCAACATCGAAATATATTAATGCTATTGGCTGCAACTCTACAAGGAGAAAAATATCACACTTAATTACGTCGTCATCTCTACAACTATGGATATCTGAAAACCAACATGGCCCTATATCAGGAACAGACGCAACCCATTTAACAAATGTAACGATGCTCATAATATGAACAAGCATACAAAGCATCTTTTCTTGGATAAAGAAAAAACAGAAGCATTTATTAATAGAAGAATAGACATAAAAAAGAAGGAACCTTACGTCATCTGTGTTGATGGTTCTCCTACAGACTGAGCAGCAAGGACACCAACTGGTTCTCCTGGTTGTGCAAGACTCAGGAAAAACTTTTGCTTCAATAACTTGTAGAAATCATGTTCCACTAAATTAGAACTCCGATCCTTTGTGGGATCATGTAAAGAACTCTGCTCCTTTGCGATATTACACAGGAATGTTTCTGCTTTTTCTTTAAGAGCTTTAGGCAATTCCGAAATATAAGCATTAAATGTGCCAAGCTCATCACTTTTTTCATATATTATTTCTCGATTCTGAACATAGAAAATTAACAAGGAAAATCAAATTTGGAATATGGAAATCATTTTACAGTTCAGAGACAAGAAAATAGCAGAATATTCAGATTCTGCATACTGTAAAAACCTCACCGCTGCCAAGGCATCAAATTTAGCAATAAAGCCCGTTTGATGAACATCCACACCATCTTCTCCATAGTAAAATTGAACAATTGAGCCATCAGCATCACGAACTGTATGATCATAGCCGATTCTGAGGCACTCAAGATTTTTAATCAGGCATCTTTGGAGGTATCCACTGCGAGATGTTTTGACAGCTGTATCAACCAAGCTATAAAAAAACAAGAAGTCCTATAATCAATAGACAGTCAATCAAATGATTACCCATGAAATATCAATTCGACCAATATCTAGAGACCACATCTTGTATTTTTAACATTGATAAAAAACACAAGCAACATCACTTAAGTATTATACAACAGGTAGCCCAAGCACAGGTATTAATTCTGATCTCAAAGCAAAACATTTTGAAATGTCATGAACCATGAGAAGAATCCTATCGCAGGTTGCAACATTATAAAAAAAAACAAAGAGTACTAGGTAGAAGCAAGACTCATAGCACCATGGATGTAATGATGAATGATGTTTTTGCCCCCCCCCCCCCACAGTGCAAGCCAAAGAAATGCAAATTTGGGGACAAAATGATCTTTGCACGGGATTAAATTGGCATTAATAAATAGAATGGGGGTGAATCAGCCTCTCCACATTTTTGGTGCACAGTAAAATTACTAATATACCCTTACAGTAAAAAAAAAACCTACCTGGTTTACAAGGGCTTCTTGGTCTTTTTGCTTTTTTCAAAACAATTAAAAAACTACATTACTTCTAAAAGCAAAAAAAATAAAACTTCCTGTCAAGTTTTTTCATTATACTCAATTTGAATGCAAGTCAATCTTCTTTTAACAAATAAAAATATCATGAAAAAGCAACGCATGCCACTCGTGCCCTTTAAACAGTGTGTTGCAACATCCAGTGATCCAGTGATGTGGTGAGATGCAGCAGTTCAATGGCAGTTAACCTCTTTTTTCTCTCTTTTCCCTCTCATGACCTCAAGATTTGCGCTAGACCTTCCAAAATTCAATTTTGCCCTCCAGCTTGTATTTAATTCAATTTCAATCATCATTATTTTAATTGCTATTTGTTTTGTTTTCTAATTTTTTATACTTGAGAATTTTGTTTCATTTTTTTTTCTTTGTTTTCTAAGGTAATATTGATCTTGTAACTCAGATTACTGATTTTGAATATTAGCACAATTTAAGTGCAATCTTTTTTTAAGAAATTAATTTGTTTTTTCAATTTCATCATTCAACATTGCGTTATTTGCCCTTAAGTTTCATGATTTTTTCTGCTTTTTTTATTGGGTTATTTTGATCTCATATCTAGGATAACAAATTAGTCGAGTTAACCTAAGTTGACTTGAATTTTTTCTAGATGATTTTTTTTTCAACTTTCATCCTTTGACATTAAATTATTGTACCCTTGAGCTTTGTAATTTTTCCACTTTATTTTCTGTGGGGTTACATGAGTGCGGGTAGTCAAGTTAACCTGGATTGACTCAAGTTTTTTCAGTATTTTTTTATTGATTTAACTTTGATAACTTTTTATAAAAAAATAAATAATTTTTTTATCTCAATCTCATTTTTTCATGTTAGTACAAGTTGACTTGGGTTATAATTGTTTGGATATTTTTTTACGTTAGAAAAAAATTCACCCAATCAGCAGCATAACGCAGGCTAACTATCTAATATTACTTAATAGAGATTCAAAAAAGGAGTCAAAAGTGTTGAGATTGAATTTCCATTTACCCTTCACGACCAGCCATGCAATGGAAATAATATTCCTGAGGACGCAGACCGGTGAGAAAACGATCAATAATATAGCCTCCGGCACGGGCTGCCCAATCCCATGGATGAAAGCAGGGCAAGGTCTTTCCAGAAACCATTCGGGGAACTCTTTTACCTTCCAACTCCTGTTGGCCCAGAAAAGAAGATATCTGTTGGAAATTGACCTGCCCAAGGAATACTGCAATTAGCAAATAGAACTTCAACATCAATAAATAATGTAAAACAATACGGAGTTGAAGTCATAATGTGTTACATGGAAACAGAGATCCAACCCACTATAGCATAACTGAATTGGGCACCATAATCATCAGGACTGATGTAATTTCAGAAAAAAGAAAAGAAAAGAAGGTAGTTCTTATAGTTCACAAAGGCAGGCTATTTCAAAAGGTAGTATCTGTTGAATAAACATGCACAATAAGTTGATTGATGCAACAGAAAATGAAACCAAAACTTAGTGCAGAGCAACATACTTTTCAGAATCTGATTCAATCTCAAAAGGAAGAAAGAACTTTGATTTTATAAAAATCATAATCTTGATTTTCTCCTCTTCAAATAGCACATGGTTCGAGATTCCTCAATTCTCAATTCAACTATTCTCTAACCCAATGAGGTTCTAAGACCCCATAAAGGCTTAAGTAACATCCTCACCAATCGGGAAGAGGAGATCTCTAACCCTGTTGTTAACATCAGAATTAAAGCTATATTCTGTATAAATGGTCACTCAGCACAGCTTTCTCTAAGCAGTTATCATTCAGCCAGTATTTGCAAGCTGCTTTTCTTCCATCACCTTCCCTACTCCAGCACTCCTTTTGCATTTCTTTTTATTTCCTCCCTTGCTATGTTTGCTTCCCCATGAACCTTTATACTATCATTTTTAGTAGCAGGAATTATTATGGAAGTAACTCCAAGAACTCCGGGACTACATCAAAAAATTACTGTTTTAAGTTGGATGTCAATAGATTGCAACTGCCAATTTTGGGCAAAATATATAATTTGAGAACTCCAGAGGGCATTAGATCGTTAGATTGTGGTTGTGCATGTGCTTGTGCTTTAGGGTAAAAGCCCAAAACCAGATGCTTTGGCCGTTCTATAATAGTGGATAAAACAAAAATCAAGTCACAAGGCTGTGGACAATTAGGTTAGCTGTTTGGTCGAGACAACAATCATAACTTTCAAAATAAAATTTCAATATCAGGGGTTGCATTATAATTTACAAAACTCAAGATTCAAGTCAAAGTTGTAGTGAATATTTAATTGCTGAATTTTAATCTATCAACACACTTCTCAAACAAGTTCAAATTATTGTTTTCGAGCCTACCCTATGTTCTATAAGGAATTCAACTTGTTATAACCTTGTATCAAAACCATGAGAGATAACCACAGATCTAAAGGTCATCAATTACTGCAGCTATTGCATATGAGAAGGATTATTGCCTTAATGCAAAAAAACTTACCTTGCTACCTTTAGCCCCAGATGTAGTCATAAGCGATATGCAATTCTTTCCAGAGGGTTTTAGCAACCCTTCAGACAACAGCTCATTGATGACTCCTGAGCTTGTTTTGGAATTTAGTTCATTTGTCATCTGCCTATCCAGATATGTCAAGGCAGACTCACCATCACTGCGTATAGTTTTTTCAATATTTGATTGTAATTCCAATGGATCTGCAAACCAAACAAACAAAAACACAATCCTTGGAAAAGGGGCATAACAATACATTATTGCAGAAATGTTAAAAAGCAAGGGCATGGATAAATTAAGATGCTACTAAATCCATTAAATTTAATTAAACCAGTTATCTGGATTACAAAAAATAGCCTGGCTACAATATTCTTTGAAGCCAAAGAGTTTGGTGATGACACCAAATATGATGTCAATGAAACATCAAACTCCTGTCAGTGCAAGTCTAGAAGGAGTAGTAAGACAATAGATCTTGACATAAACAAAATCCATAACCTAAGCAGGCAAATCTTCAAGTTAGAAAACAAATGAACTCGTGCACCTGTATTGTTATTAATCAACCAGGTCCAGAACCAATCAAGCAATCTCTCACTCTCTCATACATCTTTTCCAACAATTTATTTAAATTTGAGGAGGAAAGTTGAAAAATACAGGCAAACCATTGGAACCATTCTTTGCAAATTCAAAAATACATGCTCTCACTTTCATGTATCCTTTCCAGCAATTCATCTAATTTTGCAGTGGAAAGTAGAAAAATATTGTCATATCCAGTTGAACCATCCTTGGCAAATCAAAAAATAAACATTATCACTCAGTTCATGAAAAGCTATTCACCTCAATCACAAAGGATGACATTAACATATGAACCTGATGGAAATTTTTCTGTGCTAAAGAGCAGTCATCTAAGAAAATACCAAAAGAAAAGGCATACCTATCTTAATGTTCTCATCCTTGATTCCGATAAATTTACGATGAATTTGTTCCCCACACTTTTCACAGTTTTCAAGTTGCTTCTTCCTTTCATCGTCTTTAATTTTCGTTATCAAAAGATCATCAACTCCACATGTGAATCCATGCATCTGAACCATTAAATAAACCACTAAAAATATGATAATGCATGATAACAGACTTGACACCAAATTAGCACTTAAAGCCAAGATTTTATATTTAAGCTCCCTAACCTGCAAATAAGCAGTGAATAAACGACTGAAAACAGAGAGCAGGGTGCCAGCTGCTTTTGCACCAAACAATTCTTGAACTGTGTGCACCAAACCGTACTCACCAAACTGGGCCTTGTCAATCACCCCTTGGACCAATACATTCCTAAAGATAATCATCTTATCATCTTCAAGCTGCTTTTCTTTTGGGTTGACTTTGCCAGACTCTTTTTCCTTCATTGGTTTGCTTACACCAACTTTTTCTCCATTGCTAGATTTGCCATTCTTAATTTTACTCTTAAAAAAATCATACGAGAGCTTCCCACCTTTCTCAACAGTGAATGGTGGATGGCCCCTTGTAATGTGATTCAACACAGCAGTAATCAACTGGAAAGGGCAAGGTAGATTTAATCAAGTTAAGAATATAGTTCCCATTAATTATATGCGGAGCACTTCACATCCTTGCACTGGTTTTTGTTGTTTGGTTACTGCATCGCAGGCAGTGATATTGCATTGCACTGAAATTGTGCACAACTAAATGACCACATCAAACTGCTAAGCAACCAAAAAAATTGACAGAAGCATGATTGAAAAGTCAAAGAAGTCTTTGACCATCATATTCATGCTTCAGAATCCCAAATAAAAATGTCACTTATTTCTTTCACATTTAAAACTATTTAAAGAGCGCAAAAAACTATTAATAAATCCAGCTGGTATTGTCATAAAATGCTAACCTGTTTTCCTGACCACAGATAAATGGGTTTCCTTATTGCAGGATCAAGGGTTTCAATCTCATCTTCATAACTTAAGAATATAACTTTTCGGCCAGCTCTGCCACTAAAAGATGTTGGACGAGCATTTGACACACCAGAACTATAAAGCAGTTGATAAACTTCATCCTCGGTCAAAAAGGTGTCCTTCTTTGTTAAAAGCACAGCACTAATAATATGATCCTGGTACATTCAAGAAATAAATTTGATAGTTCAGTGACATGTACACCAAGTATATCAAGCAAGACAAGGAGCCAAGTATATCAAGCAAGACAAGGAGAATAAAGGCCATGGTTAAGGGTAATCATCATATGAAACCTGAATCAAGGATCTAATTGGTTCGCCATTGGAAGGCCTGACATATTGATTATTTGCATTAACAATGTTGTAGCCTTCAGCTCGAGAAACTTCATCTTGTGGGAAATGAACATTCATTTCATCACCATCAAAATCAGCATTGTATGTACTGTATTCAGAGCAATAATTGAAATTAGGATTGCAAGGACAATCTCCTAATTTTATCTCAAAACTGGTACAGGCACGCATGCAAGTACATTTATGCATATGTTCATGCACTGCACATTGGGTATGGGCATGCATATATCATATGTATAATATCAACCTGCAATTTGCATAGTGCATGCGTAGTGTCTTCTCCCCCTTCAATACG
Source organism: Populus pruinosa (assembly GCA_026413675.1). Lineage (NCBI taxonomy): Eukaryota > Viridiplantae > Streptophyta > Magnoliopsida > Malpighiales > Salicaceae > Populus > Populus pruinosa. The sequence continues at coordinate 4,098,871 of CM048597.1, read as the reverse complement.
CGAACTACATGTGCCATTATACTTGGTTTGTGAAGTGTAGGCTGCAATGAAAAATTCAAATAAGATAAAAACAATAACAAAGAAACAGATGTGAAACATTATGTAGAACAAGTTTAGGTGTTTTCTTGAAAGCAACAGTAAGCAGTAAGCACAACTTCACAGCCTGGATAAATTAATACTCTTCTTGTGATAGAAACCAATTCAAATAATCAAGCAGGGTTAACAATGTTTTTAGGGAAAAAAAGCATTCAAACATTTACTATTCAATTCAGCTATAAAATGACACTTCTTGAAAGAATGCTCTGCCCAAACATTTCCCTTCAGCTATAAAAGGACACTTCATAAGTCTTCCACCTAGGCATCTCACCCTTTACTGATGGAAACTTGGCTGCCATTATCTTCCTTCATTACCTCTTCTAAAAGCCAAATCTTAAAAGATAAAGCTCAAATATGCTTGTTGTGTGCCACACCCTGTTAAAGATCAAGACTGCAACTTGTATGCCTATCATTGACATAATGAAACAGGGTCCTAGGCATGTAATTGAATCCAATGCTGCAAATAATATTGCAAGCCATGCTAGTAGATGATGATCAAAATATATAAAGTATAGTTACCAAAACCAGCATGTACGAGCATAAATAAGAGCCATCACCAGAAACAGAATCTTCATGTCAAATTAGATCTAACAGACTAAAGAACACTTTTTTTTAACTCATAATTATGGGAACTTAAAGAATTATGACATTCAGTGAGATGCAAAGAAATTTAAACAAGTTGAAGAAAAATGGTAAAAGGATGATTGAACAAGTAGTCATCCAGGCATCACTTCCATGTGAGAATATCTCCAGTGTTATCCATTCTCACACACAACTTTCTTCTTCAAAATTTATAATCTTTATTCACCCAGAAGCACAGATTTTTGAAACAGTCAGCAAGGGAAAACATAACACTGAATATAAGCCGAGTATTAATTAACAAAACATCAGATAATCCTTCAACTCAAACAAATCCTGTAATTCTAAATATTAAGAATCACAAACACAAATCTTCCGTGTGTCATCATGGATATGCACACTGAATGAGAAAAATCAAGTTGGATGGTTATTCACCTGTCTATTGACAAGCACAATATCTCCATCTTGCAAATGGCGATATACAATTTTCCCTTCATATTCATAATCAAAACTCCTCCCAGATAATTTCCTTGCTACAGAAACACGCATTTTTCGATTCGGTGGAAGCTTAGTCGTAGACAGCTTATCCACATAGTGTGTAGCTCCAGGGTGACTTTCAGCACCATTGATTACAGCATTTCTCAATTTGGCAACATTCCAGGGTGTCACTCTCTGCAAGTACATAACATCAATAAATACAGGGAAAAGAAAGGAACAGAGCAATCATAGATGATAAGTGATTAAAAGAACAATTAAAATCTCCACCAAAAGAGTTTGTGTGCCTCTGGGAAGCTTAAATAGAACAGAAATCAAACAAATCCTATCTGTTACATAGTGGACTAAATTTTTTGTTTGGTATTACAGTGCAAGGCACTTTTCAAAAGTGTTTTTAGCTTGAAAATGCATTAAAATGATTTTTTCAGTTTTGTTTTTATCACATCAAAATCATCAGAAAACACTAAAAAAGCATCAAATTGATTCTTTTTCAAGCCAAACGCACCCATTTTGAAATGCACTCAAATGCAATCTCAAACACAAACAAATGATGGTTAAGACAGGGAATTCATATTCACACAAACTGATGGAATAGATATCATCAGTGACATATTAATCAGCATGTGTTTAAGTATATGACTTTAAATCATGGACAGTTCTAGATGGAATCAAAACCATATGGTACAAATAAAGTATAAAATAAACAACTACTTCACAATTACAGAGACACGGTCAACCATGTCTTGGCATGGCTAACCTTAAATTAAAATGACAAAACAAAACAAATAGGTCAAATTTATACATAAAAAGACCTAACCTCAGGATATGTTAACTTCACTGCAAAGCACGGAGGAACTCCAATTTCATTAACATCTAAATAAGGATCTGGGGAAATAACAGACCGGCATGCATAATTAACCCTCTTTCCCATCATTTTCTGCCGAAACATACCCTCCTTCTTCTCAAGTATCTGGCATATCCCAGAAATCACATCCTTCTGACCTGGACCCACAATTAATAAAAGGAATCCACTGCTTAGTTGGAGTTGATAGCTTTATAAGTAACATTTGAAACAGTGGGCATAAAACAATTTGATGTGGGCATAGACAATACAAACATAGCAGGAACAGCAAGTAACACTGTTGCATAATGTTCTGCTTACCCTTCCTGTCTACCACTATCCCAGGATTATGTAGGAGCTTTAAACATGGTAAGGTAAGTTTCAGTGCATGATTTTTAAGAAAGATAAGCGCATGGATATCAACTAGTATTAATATACAACCATGCAACCATAATTTTTAACCAAATCCTAAAAAACACATGCCACCAGCATTATTTTCCATCATGGATTTCAACATAATTATCCTTGTCACTATCCATAAATTCATAGAAGAGGGGGAGGAGGCGTGTCTTATCATATAAGAGATTAAAGTATGAGCAAGGGAGGGAGCACCTGTTAGCATAAAGACATAAAAGTGCAAGACTACATAGTTTTATTGGCATGCAACATTCTCATGGTATTTTTTAAAAAGAAAAAGGCAGCATGCTTGTTTGACAGCCTTGAACCCACAAAACAATAAAGTTGATGCATTGCTAAGTTCCCTCGAGGCTCACGAGGAGCAAGAATAATCCTAGAATTGACAGAGTACAAATTAAGAAAACCCAAAAAAAGCTCATGCCCTAAAATATACACTTACATTAACATGGCATTTGGTCCATGGAATCAGAAGGGAAAGTGAGCAAGGAAAGTGGGATTCCACGCATTGTTGTATTTGGTATGCCTTAGGAATCCAAGTTCCTAAGTCCACTTTCCCATCTTTGGGGGGAAGTGATTTCTTAGCTTAACCTAAGGAATCTCTTTTTTCAAGTGCTAGAAAGTGAAATTTAATATTACAACCAATATATCCTCCTTGCTAACAACATAAGTTAAAAATACCCTAAAATTAATTTACACACTAGTTAAACAAGTATTCATTTCTTTGACCTAAATTATTAATACTAGAAACTAAATTTAAAAGGATGATAAACAAAATTCTACTAGAAAAAGTTCCATTAATTTTTTTTATAATGAATCAAATTTATTTTATGGTATTAAATTACAATTTTAAGTATTACATTATTATATTAGTTTGTAAGATAATATTTTCTGAGTTCCCTTTAACTAGAACACATTTTTTTATTTTAAAAAAACATTTATTCATACAACTAATTAGACATTAATAATAATTTATTGTATGGCAATAATAAAGCATAAGAGACAAGAATTTACTTCATATATCTTTAAAATTTTCAAAGAAACAACAAACAAAAATGATGCTTTCCTAGGAATCCTATATTGTAAAAAAAAAACATTCTAAACTCCCAAAGAGTTCCAGAGGGGAAAGTACCAACCCATGAATCAAACTCCACCTAATAAAAATCCAGTCTAACATGGCAGTCATACGTGACTTGATCCTTGATTGGAAGAAGAAGTTCCTCCACCATGTAACAAGCAACTAAATTCAACTTGATCACAGCCTAACAAAACCACAAAAAACAACTAAATTTAATTTGCTAAAAAAGCATTACAGTCACCAAGCATATTTGGTTTTTGTTATGATCAACAGCCTATAGAAATTTCTCATTGTTCAACTTCATGAACTTTTGGGAGACAACATTTGTCTAAGTTTTTCCTTCTATCGCAAGCCTGAGAATAAGAAGACACTAAAACTGCTTGGGGCTTGGGAGGATAAAATGTGAAGGGAAAGGAAGAGGTTGAGAGGACAGTGGCAAGAGCCATTTTTTCCTTTGTTTGGATAATGGAAATTCCAGGAATGAATATGGGGATGTAATTATCCTCCCAGACACACCAAGCCCACTCCCCAATAGCAGAGAAAATGGGAGAGGAATGTTTTAGAACTATATTTTTGCCCCCGCTTTTTCAAAAAAAAAAAAAAAGGACGTTTACATGCATTAGAGGCATGAAAACATGGCAGTTTTCCAAATGATCCACTTTTTTTTTCTATCAGAGCAATTAAAATCTACTTTCTGCCTTTTTTCCCCTCCCATTTCAATCTCTCATCTAAAAATGTTAGCATCAAAATATCTTTTTTCCTTCATTCCCTCATTTTCTTTCCTTTAATCCATCATCACCAAACAAAAGTTTAAAGGGGATAACCCCTGCTTACCTATGAATTCTGGAAAATTCTTTTGCTAATTACTTTTGGTTTTAGAGATCAGTTGAGAGGTATTGAGGCAATGCTCTAAAGCCTACTACAAACTGAATCTCAAATAAAGGGAGACAAAGACAGCAACAAAGAAAAGGAGATGAAATTACCCTTGGCAGTATTGGAATCAAACAAGACATTTATAGATTGCTGAAGTTCCAACCACCGCCTAGCTATTAATGGGAAATCATTGCGTCTGTGCGCATCTGCCAAAGATCCATTCAATTCCAGCACCTTGCTCAGCAAAACAGATAGAGGATGTTCCATCACCTGCAAGAAATGCCAGCACAAGTAGTTACCTAAAGAGGAGGGAAAAATTAAAACCTAACAAATACAGGTTAGTGAGAAAGATAAGAGCATGCATCTACAAGTTTATCAGACTCTCCCTCCAAGTAATGCTTAGGAATAAAAACTGAAGTGGAACCGTCCTAAACAGAATCCAGAAAATGCATCATATCTTGCCAGCCTCCCATACCATATATTTAAACAGTCCTCCAACACCCCCCCCCCCAACCTTCCCTCCTCGACCCCCAGCAAACACAGAATAAATAAATAAACAATCTATCAGGTACTTACAGAGTCACCTCCCTTGGTCGGAGGCCTGAATTTGATTGGAGGCACTAAAACAGTATTCAGAAAGAACATAGAATGTCCTGCCTTTTTCTTCCCAACTCCTTGCTGCTGAATGTCACTCATCAATGAGCAGAGTCGAGCTTCATTTTTCCACAAAAGCTTTAAAATATCCATCGCCTAAAATAAAATCAAAGCTTCAAAATGCTTTCCAATTTAAATTGACAAAATGGTTTCATCACAGAATATAACCAAATTGACAAATTAACACCACCAAAGACAAACAACAAAACAAGTTTGACAGTGCAAGAAGCATACTTCTGATGGTAATAACTGCGAGGACAAAGCATCTTGCTGGCTAGTGAACTGATGTTGCAATTTCTGGTGTTCTTTCAAATTCCTGTTTGTGGCAGACTCTTTGTTATTAGGAGATTTGGTTGCATCTTCTGCATCTATCAACTCTTCAAATGCACCCCCAAATGGCCCTTCAATTGTCTGCTGCTTAATCAGATTTGATCTAATAGCTGCATTTGATAAACCTGCCTGCAACCATCAATCAGCTGGGAAAAGTGATTACCGGCGGGGGAAATAAGCTTTTGGTACAAAGTAGAAAATCATAATTGGACCAAGTGCTCCAATGAAAAAAAATAAAGAAAACTAGGATATTTCTTAAAGACCCACCCCCCCACCAAAAAAAAAAAAGATGAAAAGAGATCAGGGAATGCTGGCACATGTGAAATGTATATTATTCATCAACATAACAAGGAAACCAAAGAGGAACAACAAACAAGCACAATGACAAGAAAAACAAAATAAACAATTCCATCATGCCTCGTTACAAAGATAACACAAAATAAAAAGGTAAAAAATTGGAATGCTAATCGCCAAATCTATGTTTGAAGTTCCATTTGCATACTCAGGAAATGGAGATAGGAATGACAACAGCAACAGCAATAATAAAAAAAACAACATCAAGTGAATTAGAATAAATCAAATTTTAGCAGATACAAATGCAAAGGTTACAGCATTGCAGCTAAAAACCAAAACCTTTTAAGACACTGAAAAGAAGACATATAAATTGTTTAAAGTTCCTTAATGCCATTTTTCAAGTACAACTGATTTTCTTGTAGCCTTGGGAGTTAACGAGTGTTGACAATATGGTTAGGAAACATCCATTAATAACAATCTGAGACAGAAGTTAAGAGAAAAAAAAGTGTCATAAAGCAAGAGCATTGCGATAGGAAAAGAAGTTCTGTAAAAACATGTCCACCATCACATAACCAGGAGACAAATCTATAACCAACATCCACTGTATAAATTGTTAGAGTAAAAAGGTTTCTATTAAGGAAAGTGAGAGAAGTAACACAAATATCAAAAAAAAAAATCAACAAGGGAAAATAAGTTTACAAACAAAAAAGACCCATGGAAAAGAGTGTCCATGCAATCAGATTTTATAACTAGAAAAACCTCTAAAGAATTACATTCACAACAAGTTAACCAATCATTTGTACTTGTTAAATATTTGCTAAGTTTAAGAAAATCCAACCACACCATTCCTAGGCATCAGCTGAAGTTGATAAACTTTATTCTGAAGGCCAGATATGAACATTAAAAATCTCTTGTTTTGCTTATAAACTGTTTATTCTTCAACTCCTATTGTATCACTGCAAATTTCAAAAAAAAAATCATAGGAAAAAATTCCTCATACAGTGTATCTAATTTCAACATAAAACCTGAAAAAATACACACCATACAATATCAACAACTCTCATAACCAAAAAGCGCAGGTGCCTAGGAACCATCTTCGAACAGAAAGGAAATTGTTCTCCAAATTTTGAGGATGAACACCAACAAATTTATCTCAACTAAGTGTATGGTGAAGAGAGCTGATCAAATCAGAATCGATTATTTCTTTCTATAAATATATTTTTTCACAAAAATCCAATTCAATCTTATTCTTTGTACGTTTGATACATGCGTATCATTTCTGCAATTTTGCATAGGCACAAGTTGAAGCATTTGTACAAGAACACACAAAAACAAGTTAAATCATTTGTATTAGGACTTAACATGCATCTAAGAAAGCAGAAATGTATGTGATAAGATCTAAGATTTCCCAAAAAGAAATGAGAAATTCAAGCAGAGAATGTGAAAATATACCCAATGAAACCAACCAAAAGTAGGCTTCCGAATATTAGGATTTGATGCTGAACAGTTCTTGCACTTCTTTGATTCCAACTTCAGAAAATTATTTAAGATAGACATTGCTTCAGATAACTGAAGGGAGGTCCATTCGCTCTGCTTTGACTGCTCATTGTTTGGATGCCGTGCTCCTGAATGAATTGTAGAACAGGATTCACTGCTGCCATCACTGTCTTCTGGCAATGAGGCTTCAATTGGTGAGAAAGAATCCAACCTTTTAGCCTCAATGACATCACCTTTTATGATGAGTTCCAATTGAGAAACAAATTTCTCAACCTTCGTAAAAATAAAAAATTCAAAAAAAAAAAAACTTCAGATACAGAAGACTGGTTAAACAAGAGGGAAGAAGAAACGAAGCATGAGGAAGCATTAGGGATCAAAACCATGCAATTTATCAAAGCATCAACATTGACTGAATGACACAAATATACCTGGTTGCTATCTGCTCTAAAATGAAAGCAGAAGAAACAGGTTCTTTGCAGAAGTTTGTGAAGAAAATTAAAGAGCAGAGGATTGTAAACTGGACTAATCAGATCTATATGGCCACAATGACCTGTGCAATTAGTTGAACGTTGACCGCATGTTTTGCAACTGCAATAAAATGATTGACAAAGTGTATCAACAATGTAACAAAGATATGAAAAAGATACTGCAAAGGCCAAGTTTATATCAGCTACCATCAGAAAATTTAAACAACTTGGTGCGATCTCTTTTTCTGTCTATTATTTACTGTGATCCAAAACAGATGCTACCCCAAATTAATATGAAAATTCAAAAGTCTCGTGCACAAAAAGAAAGAATAAAGAAGAAAAGGTCACCTTCCAAGTACTAGAGAGCAGAAGATCATTGTGAAATTTTTTATTTTTTTTAGATAAAAAAGATTGTTGTAAGATAAGTTTATAAGAATGATGTGGTGATGAAACAAAATTTTCCAGTTGTTTTCTATAGATTGCATGGATTGTTTGCCATTGGAGGCAAGTATCTATTGATGTTTTCTTTTATGGCTTCAAAGAAAATGGAGACCATAGAATCTAGTGGCCTTAAGCTGTTTCAGTTATTTTTTGAATAGAGAAGAATGCTAAAATCTTTAAGAACAGAAAGCTTAAACACTGTTTCAAGGACCTCGTATCTGGAACCTTTATTGGGTAATGCTGAAAAGGCTTTTATGGTGAATGGTTGTTGCTCTAGCTAGTTATAAGAGGATTGGAACGCTCCTTTACATAGAATTCACAAAACCTTACTATCTTTTCTGGTGGTTGAATTAACACACCTACCATGCTACTCCTTAAGGTTAATATCAAGTTCATCTCCTAGCCAGATCACTTCACTTCCCACTACTTTCATATTCACGTTCAAAATACTGCCTAGGATGATGGTCTTGATATCTTTTTCTTAGCATGGCCTTGTTGGCAGAACTATTCTTGCTGACCAATGAAAACATAGGTCAATTGAAGCATGGTCTCAGCACTCTTTTTTTTCTACTTTTCCCTCTCTTTCCTTCTACTTTTCTTTTTTATTATTCAACAATTTCCTATTTCCAAATTGTGCTAATGAAATCATACTGTAAATGCTTCTCTAATCCCCAGAAAAACTTAAAAAGAACCAATAGTAAAGTCCACCAGAACCCATTTTTTAAGAAAAATAAGAGTATGATCCACTAGATACAAGCCCTCTAGGAAGTTCCACGTTGAATACAACACCTCTTCAAAATCTTAATAAAAACAAGTCATGATGTGACAGGTAAGGGTAGGGTTATCATTTACCGATCACTAATCATGGAACTCCAAACGGAGAATTCTTCACTATGAAATCATTTTAGCATCGAGAAAAATTATTGAGCTTCATATTGAGAAATTAATCAACAAGCGAGCAATGGTAGTAAGTGCTGGTGCATCACAAAAGAAAGCAACCCCATGTTCAAGCACATACAAAAAGGTTGACATCCCAATCCATGCATAGGCAACGTAACCCTTAATATCAACAAAATTGAGCATTCAAAGCAATATCAATGAACAAATGGGTTTCTGATACATACGGCTCATCCCCTAGAGGCCCCATTGCTGGGTCATATAATCCACCAGGCACAGGTTTGTCCAAAGTATCAAGCAGTCTCGCGCTGGTAATCTTTACAAAACTATGCTTATGAACCTCTTCATCCGTTAAGAAGCTAAACGCTACCGAATCAACTGACACAGTTGCACCCTGCAAAATCCAAAAAAGAAAATATCAATAAAACCTTCAAGGGAAAAAACTACGATTTAACTAATTTCATATTTTAAATTACTTAGCCAAAACCTTCCAAAATACCCCAGATAAAAAATTTCAAATTACTTTCACCAACACTAAGCAATTATTTTCCAGTCTTGATTTCGCCTTTTAAATTGGATAAGTGTACAATAACTATAAATAAATTCCACTTAATTAACCTTATTAACCAAAAAAATTACTAGCTTACTGAAATTAATTCCTTTCAAATTTAAATTAGTAAAACAAAAAGGACAAGAACGCAAGAAGCTGACAAGAAAAATAAAGAAACCTCTAGGGAAGCCATGGAAATATTCTGGCAGAGGCCGCAACAGAGGGGGTGGTGATAGAGCGACGGAGAGGCGAGAAAAGTCGGCGCCGATGAAGGTTTTTTAAGGGAAGGGCTTAGAGAGGGTTTAAGAGAGGCGTGGGCTGTGCTGCCCTGCTATTCTTTTCAAGTTTCGCAAGCATTGGAGGCAGCGGCAGTAAAGACGTGGAGTATTTATTTGTCGGAGGCGACTGTCGATACTCTTTGTTTTCGTGGTGGCCCAATTAGTGTGGTATTGGACTCTTTGATGGGCTTTTATCTCCAATTAGGGCTTCGGCCAGTTTTTGTAATGGGTTAGAATTTGGGGTGTGTGTATATATGTATATATTCTACATTTCATGAAAAAATTGTGGCAAGAAATATTCTAAATTTCGATAGAATTATTGGTTTATGAATTATTCTCATTCTTCGATAGTGAAAACACTAAATATAAATGGATTTTTTTTGTTAAATTAGCTTTCTTTTTCTGATTTCTTTTTGGTGTGAAATTTGGGATTTTGTTTTTGTATCAAGGTTTTAAATTATTAAAAAATATATATGTTTTGATAGAATTAATCAAGTTTATAAGTAACAATAAATTAAAAAATTTATTATTTTTTCTAAATATATTAAAATCATTTATTTCAGAAAAAATAAGGGATACCACACTTTAATTTCCAAAATCCTAATTATTTTTTATTTTATTTTTGTTATTATTACATGTACTTAACAAAATGATTTTTCATGTATAGTAAAAATCATATAAAGAAAGCTTCCAACAATCAATTTCTAAACTCCAAGCATTTATATTACTTGAATCCAAACAGTGCATAGATTTATAGGTTAAGGCAAAACTTCGATTTAGTTTTTTTTTTATTAAAAAAGAAACTTCATTAAACTTAAAATTAAAAGCTAGTTCTAACAAGTAAAATAAAACATGGTAGCAACATGTCTTAATAAACATATGAGATGCTTTATTAGCATTTCTAAAAATATAATTAACATTAAAATTTAATTTTTTTTATAATAAATTTTTGCAATCCTCAAACATAACATTAAGTTTATAAATATTAATGCATAACTTAAACATTTCATTAACAACAATCCTTGCATCCAATTTTATACCCACATCATATATACCTCTATAAATTAAGAATTCTAAGACGTTCTTTGATCGTTGATGGTTCAACTATTGTTAAAGAGAAAGAAACTGAAACCTTTTAGAAATTACATAACTTCACAAGTCCTTTGTTATTTTGCATGATATAGTTAACCTTTTATTATGCTTTTTCAAGTTCAAATACTTACATTCACATTACACTTCACAAAGCTTACTACAAATTTAACCCATTTGTGATTAAAATAATAAATTGAACTTAACCTTCTTGAGGCCTGTCGAGTAATCTTTCATTGTTACTAATTTTTATCTCATGTTTAACTAGTTAGTTTGCACTAGACACATACTCATTCTAAATCTACACAATCATTTGTCTCTAAATTGCTCATATAGACAACCAACTTTGACAACTATTTTTTATCTAATAGTTGAACTAAACTGAAAAAATAATGATCAAATTCATGATTAAACACACAGCAACAAAAACACAATCAAGAAATAGTTACTTCCTTGTTTTGCTTTCTATAATATATAAAATACAACAATTATGAACCTCAACTTCTTTTTATGACAGCCTAGATCTAGTAGGCAAACAATCATGACATATTTTTGAAATAAAATACTTAATCTTAGGTGGTACCCTAAGATTTCAAAATTTCATTCATGCCTCTGGTCCTACTTCCCCTAGGTCAGGAACCTTAATCTCAATGGCCACCTTATAGGCCTACTTTACACTAAAAATCATTTACTTATTAAAGTGTTAAATAATCTTGTCATCAATATTTGTATTGGATAAAGAAATAGTCTATATAGCGAGTTCATCATTTAATTAAAATAGTAAGTTAATCATCTGCAAATCCTAATCAAAACCAATATTTGAAATAAGATCACAAACACATAAAGATTCTAACATTTTTATTATTGGTTTTTCAATGAATCTATTTACATCATAAATTAACTATACATCAAACTAAACTTTAGCATTATTACCCCTACTAACCCGTTATCTAACACCTTTCTTAATCACTTCTTGCGAATTATGGATGCTTCGCCAAACAAAACTAAATATATACCTCAAACTAGCATTCATAAAGTCCATTTTAGGGAAACATATTGCTTTAAAAATCCTCATCACTAACAAACAAGGTTCAACAATTAATTTACATCCCAACTTATTAAGAAGAGCCAAGTTGAAGCAATGTAAATTCTTAAAACCAAGATCGTTATCTTTTTTCCTTTTACATAATGTCATAACCCAATTTGAACCTTATTTTTTTATTTTAAAAAATGATGAAAAAAAAGTAAAAATAAAATAAATGAAGAGTGAATTAAAATTTGGATTAAGAGCAACACGATTAGAAGTTTAAAGATTTAATTAAACTGTTAATTGGTTTAATTAATTAAATGGGCTTAATTGGAGAATTGATTTAATTAAAATATAGATGATTTTAACTAATGAAATCAAAAGTTTAATTAAAGAATTAATGAGTTTGAGGTCTTAATTAAACTTTGATTTGATTAATTAAAAGAATCAGTAGTGTAATTGAAAAAATACCAAAGTTTGGAGCTGATTTAAGAAAAATTGCTAGAAAATTAAAGTTCAAGGACCAAATTGAATGGTTCAAAAACCCAGGACTGTTGTGTAAATGGCACTATAAATCAAGGATTCAATTGAATTAATCCAAGGGTGCAATTAGAAATTGATTATTAATGATTAAGATCTCAATTGTAAAGTTTAAAACATCCAAGGACTAAAATGAAAAAAAATGCCTCAAGTACACAAACAGTGCTGTCTGGAAGACTGCATTCTTCGTCCCTTCCGTTTCGCAAGGATAAAACCGATTCAACGGGAAAATCTACAGCAAATCATTGACCACGATCCCATTCGTGGGGGGTAACAATTGCGGAAGCTCTCTAGCCTTTTAAGAGGTAGAGATGAGCAACGAACAGGAGGACAAGAGGAGGGGGAGTATAAAAAAACAGAGCAAACATGAGAGAAAAAAGGAAAGGAGGCAGACCCCAGTTTTGGCCTTCATCTTTAGAGTAAAAAAAGGCAGAACTAAGAGGGAGAAAAAAAAGTATAAGAACATTGAATAAAGAAGAAACCCAAGAGTGAGAACTAGAAAAAATCGAGAGGCAGAGCACGAACCGAAACAGAGGAGGCTAGAAACCAAAGAAGAAAATAAGGGGGAATTGGGCCAAAAATCAGAGGAAGAAATAGAAGCAGGAGGGGAATTTTTTGACGAACAGGCCAAGAACAGAGGACGGGTAGAAGAGGAGGAACGCACGGTTAAAAAAACAAAAAAACACAGAGCAAAAACACAGCACAAAACCCAGACCTAGATTTGAAGGGAGAAGCCAACACCATCTTCAGTTCTTCATCGCAAGGACTGAGAAAGCAAGGATAAAGCACGGAAAAAGGGAACAACAGGTACAGAAGCAAAGGAAAGCAGGAGGGAAAGCTATAAACAGAGGAGGGTCATCGCGCTGCCACGCTCCACACCGTCTTCAGAGAACAGGTAAGTCATTTTTCTTTTGTTTTTTTAACGTTCAATTTGAAAAACGTTGCACTATGCGAAGGTAAATTAATTACCTTCGCACTGTGCATGATGCATGCATGGAGCCACTCCACGCGTGCTTCATCTGTCTTTGCGCAGCTGGTTACTAGCTTGGGACATGGCTGGGTCTAGCCCAGCCTATTAACTTGAATTAGGCCAGGTTTAAAAATAAAAATAAAAAAAGTACATAAAAATAAAAAAAATATACATGCAAAAATAAAATAAAATAAATTTATTTGTTTATTCACTGACTCCGAAGTCAGGAATAAAAATAATTATGTAAATTTATTTTATTTTATTATATTTTACTTTTATTTAGTTACATAAAAAATATATATGCATGAATAAACATAATATAAATTTATTAGTTTATTCACTGATGTCAGAGTCAAGAATAAAAATATCAGTTCAAATTTATATTATTTTTATTCTTTGGATTTTATTTTATTTAGCTAGAAAAATAAAAAATATGTGCATGCGTAAAAATAAATTTATTTGATTTGTTTATTCACTAACGCCAGAGTCAAAAATAAAAAAAATATTGATTTAGAATTATTTTGTTTCTATAGCTGCGTTTTTATTTACCAACGCTAGAGTTGGAAATATCCGTAGTTAAATATTCACTGGCGCTAGAGTCGGAGATATTATAAACAAATTATTATAGCGAAAACTAATAAACATTTAGTAATTTAAGAAGAAATTAGCAATGCAGCCTACCTCAGGCAGGACGTTTAAGGAGTGATAATATCTTCTCTTTTACGTAACCAGTCACGAACCATAGAATCTCTGTTGACCAGTTAAGGTTCCTAGTGACCATAATACCAGGTGTCAACTCCTTAAACAAAACACTTTCCCATCAAAGAATAGGATGCTAGAAATTTGTTTCTTTCCAAGGATTTAAATAATTTTTAAAGCCACCGCGATGTCGGGTATGACACACAATATGTCCTATCTTTATCAAATTATCCTACGACCATTTCTTTGATCACTACCACACCAATAGTTATTTGTTATTTTCTGCAACTCATCATATAAAGAAACAAGTAACAAGAAAACACTTATAGTATATATTGGTAAAGCTTGAGTCACTGAGTTAGTCAACATAGTTTTTCCAGCCTAGACAATAATCTACTTCTATGCCCATGAACTTTCTTTCATATTTGATATCTTAAGTAAGTAAATACTGAATGTTTGTTATGTTCAATAAAAAAAGATAAACCTAAATATTTTTCATAATTAAAAAAAGAAAACACATGAAGAAGATGTGAAACATGTTATTTGCATGCTTCCTTGACATTTTTGCTAAAATAGATTCTTGATTTCTAGAAATTGACATGCTACCCAGAAATTAGCTCATGTTATTGTAATAATTATTTCACAATATAAATCTCTTGAGGTTGTGGCCTCAAAAAGAAAAAAGTTGTCATATATAATAAGTAAGTGAGAAACTAATTGAGCACCTCCGACAACCTTGAAATCGTGAATTAATTATTGTTGTTCAACCTTATGAAATAGTATTGAAAACCCTTTACTATATAAAATAAACAAATAAGGCGAGGGAATCTCTATATATGGTTGTATATGACCTATTTCATTACCATTGAAACACACAAAACATCTCATTGTAATGATACGTAACATTATTAAGTCCACCCAATCAACCACAAATCTTAACTTTAACATAATAGTATGTAAGAAATTTCAATAAATCCAATCAAATGCCTTGCTGATATATATTTTTAAAGCTACCTACCCTTGATTCCTTTAATTGTGGCTTTTCATGAAATGAATGTTTTTAAATGTAATCATCACATTATTTGTAATGATTGTTTGTGGCACAAATAGTTCTTAATTCAAATAGATAATGAAAGTTAAAATCTCTTTCGTCCTACTAGCTAGAACTTTGGATATTAATTTATACAATATACTACAAATAGCAATAGGTCTAAGTTCCCTTTTACTTTATGGATTATCACATTTAGGAATTATGACCACGAAAGTGTTAGATAGAGTTATAGGGAATTCCTTTTTAATTAACCAACTTCAACAAGCATTACATATATCATAACCATTTAAAGATCAAAAGTTCTGAAAAAACTTTGGGTTTAATCCATCTAGACCCAGGGATTTATATAAAGCCATTTGAAATATTGTTATTTGATTAGTACTTGATTAGTACTTAAAAGTGTATTTTTATCATGGTTTTATATCATCATTTTGCACTTGAAGTATCAATAACTCCTTAACTAAATCATGTTTTATAATAATATATCTAATAATATAAGATACCTTTAATTTCTGATAAATATTCATTTTAAATGCAGGCCTATCACATAAATGAAAATATTGATTGATGATTTTAAGAACTTAAATTGCAAAGGCAAAGAGATGGCCAAACTTAGAAAAGAGATGTCGGTGCGATCCAAACCGGAACACTGTTCGGTAATTGGGTTATATCTGGAGCTATATATCTCAAATTTAGGTCCAATTTATATGGATGAAAAGGTAAGACATAGGCCTACAACTTTCATATGGAGTCCAAGATCTAAAAAGGCCATTATCAAGTCCAAATTGTAGCAACAACAAAGAAGCCCGAATCTGTCTTCCAGCCCGAGCACTATTCGGTATTTTGGCCATATCTGGAGTTCTAGAAGTTCAAATGAGCTGAATTTTTTACACAAGAAAGCTGAGATAATTGCCTACAACTTTCATGTTTACAACTAGCTCTAATTTTGACGTTATCAATGATGTTTTGGGCAGACAAGAGAAGATAAAGATTGTCACCAAGTCAAAAGTTGGCCACCCACTTATCAATTAGTCATCAAATCAATAGTTCCCAATGTTGGCCTATAAAAGGAGGCATTTGCCATGCATTTAGGCATCTTGGTGTTCAGATCAAGATCATGCTCTTCCTTTCTCTCTTTGTATTTTTTGTAATGTTTATGCTTTGCTTTCATTAATATTAAGTTTATGCCTTTCATTTCATTTCTTTTACTTAGTTAACTTTTATGTTCTTATTTTGTTTATCTATTTTGCTTTCTTTCATTATGTCTAGCTAAATTAATTGTGTCAAGGTGAAAAGGTTACACTAATGGTGTGAGAATAAGTATAATGTAAACTTAATATGGACTTTAATGTTTAATACTAACATGTTTTATATTTGTTATCTTGTTCACTCTTTAATACTTTGCTTGTTAAATGACTAATCTTGATTTATGTTGTATAACACTTGGTACAACAAATGCTTGGCACTTTCATAGCCCATAATATGTGGTATAACCGACACCTGAGCTATGAAAGGAACTTGATTTGTTGTTAACATAAGTTATAATCATGAATGTTTGACGAGATTTACAAGTATTAGCATTAATTGAATAAGATGACTAATGTAATCATGTTAACAATATATAATCTGATTGCAACCTCCTTTGTGTGTGGTTTCCAATTCAATAATAAGAGTTTATACTATACTTATTTGATATACCATTAGTGGAACCTCTAACCTTGACATTTGTTATTATTATTGTTTAATCCTTACATTAATTTTCCATCTCGAAGTTCTCATCTTCTTCTTCTCCTTCTTTTTCTTTATTATTATTGTTGTTGTTGTTGTTGTTGTTGTTATTGATATTATTGTTGTTTATAATTTGTACAATTAACCTCCCTGTGGTTCGATCCCAGTCTTGCCGGGTTATTTATTACTTCGACACTCCTGCACTTGGGAGAAGACATCAATCTTTTCATCGTGTCATTATTTTGAACTTATCATCTTGAAAATAGGCAAGTAAGAAATCATTCATACCCGAGGTAGCACATGATATTACATAATCTAAAAGATAAGGATCTCATTCAAGATTTTCTATTAATAGCTTTGTAAAGTAATCATGAATCAGATTGTACATTCCTTTATCATCTTCTACAATAGTTCATTCTTCATCCACTAATCTAGTTACCCTGTTCATTCATTTTTTACTTGATGTAACCAAGTGAAAATACTTTGTGTTCAAATCACAATCTACCAACCAAAAAAACTTGGCTTATTGTCTCCCATAATCATCTTTTTGAACCAATAGTTTAGCCAACCTTTCTCTACAAAATGCATACTCTAACATAAATTGATTATCCTATAGCAATCAAAGTGCATCAAGTTTACTATAACAAGTTGAAATTTCTTTTTTGAAATTCTTACCCAAATTCTTTTGGCATTCCAAAACCTGACTCGCACAAAATTAAAACTTGTCTATGAGATCCTGATTATATTTAATGTCCCAAGAATCATTTAAAAATTATTTCAAAACCGGTTCCTTAAACCAAATATTCTCAAAGAGAAACTTATTGTGCTTTAAGAATAAAATTATTGCTTCCTTACTACTAGCAAGATCATATCACAGTCAAACAAGGAATATGTAAAATTGTAAAGTTCAACGTTGTCAAAGTAAAAAAGCCAATTATCCATGCACATAGTTTTATCTAACCTCTCATAAACCCACATTAAGGATACCCAATTAAAGGTAGGTCCCTCGATTTATAATTCATATTTGCTTTTTTAAAACTTAGTATAAAGCATTTAAGTGAGGATAACTCCCTATTTTATCCTTAACCCATAACAAGTTATTATAATCCCCAATACAAACCCATGAAAGAGTTAATCGATAACTCAATGCTCGTAGCAAATTTCAAGACTTCCCTCCTTTTGTGTCTTTTGGGAAAGTCATAGAAATATGTAAATCTCTATCGAAATTTATTCACTCATTCCATGGACAAATTCACATGATTATTAGAATAACCTAACAAAGAAACCAAATCTAGATTCTTCCAAAACACAGCTAAACCTCTCTTTCTACCCATTTTATCCACCACAAAACACAAATCATGTTTAATATCAACACGTAAAATATCAATTCTATTAGCATCTACTAAATTTTCAAAAAAAAAACTAAGATTTGAATTTTTTTAGAACACTAGCTCCTTCAAAGCTTGAGCTGCACGAGGATTACAAAGCCCTCTGCAATTCCAGCTGAAGTAATGTATAATTCATGACAGGCCCACTTAACAGGCTTTGTATCATAGAAACATGGTCTGAACCCTCAATCCTCTCATATATGAAAGAAAGTCTAGCCAAAGACCTATGAGTTTCCAAATTCATATATACAACCCCATCTTTTTTCAAGCTCATACACCTCTTTTTTATTTCATCCATTAGTTGTAAGCCCATGTCTTTTAACCCATCCATCACAACAACCTTTCCAAAACCCAAATCTTATTGTCTACCCAATAATTTTCCACTCAGTAACGCATCAACTCAATATGCATCAATAAAATTAAATGTCATGAAATTATAAGGATATGTAACTACTCTCCTTGAATATGCTAGATAAGATTAATCATGTGCAATGCTTGAGATGTTACTTCTCCTTTTTCATAATTACCACCCTTTTCGTACAGCCACTATTTGTCGTCATCACTTATCACTTTTTTGGTAAAGCCTGAAGCTAAGGCCCCTATTCTTTCACCAAATCCCCATTATGCATATAAAAAAGTTTTGCACAAAACCCATATCTAAATGTCCAAAAATTCCTTGGATAAAACAAAAGGTTATGAGCTTTTCATATTTGAATTTGATAATTAACTATGAATTATCCCCTCTATGGATCTTCTTCCACCATTTTAGAAGTAATCTAGTATCCATAAAGACCTTTAAATGCATGTAAGTCCTTTAAACATCAACATTGTTATTAATATCATAATCCAAAAAAGTTCTAATGAAATTATCCAATTGTTTTCCAATCCCAACAAACATACAACCCACTAGCAAATCATGCACTTGAATCCAAAACTCAACATGGTGAATTACAATTTGACATGAAACCTCCCTTTCTCTTAATTGGTGTAATAATAAAATATGATTGTTAAAAGTCATAAAGCTCTTTCTAACACTTTTTTCATATCAACTAGGTGAAAAAAATTAAAACAAATATTTGTTGGAGCTAAGATCATTGATATAAGTTCCTCTTTATAAATGCCACAAGCTGACATTCTTATTGTGCTTAAAATTAATTACTCTATTAGTGAGCAAGCTCTCAACTAGGCACAAATCAAAATAGACCTAAGATGTCTCATTGCCTTTAACCTCAAAGATGAGCGCATCCTCTTCATCATCCAGAAGTGTCAAATTTCTTATTCATGAATACACCATACTATCACTTAAATCACACACCTTGCTAATAAAATAAGATCTTCTTCCCTATCAGACTAAACAAAAGGACTTCATCTAATAACAAGTGTTGATTTTAATATTATTTGAAAACAAAATGCAATGATATGTGATGGTTAGTTAGATATTATTAGAATATAGAGTAGTTAGGTTTTGTACTTCACATTAGGTTATTAGTAATTTTTTTATATCATTGAAAAGGGGCCCTAAGCTTAAAGAAATAAAAAAAATTACAAGCCTATCATATATGAAAAAACACCTCGTGAATATCCATAGAGAGAAGAGTGCAACAATATATAAAAGGTTTCTCAAATTAAATGATGCCTAGATTGAGTTCAGTAAGTCAACCTATGTCTAGCAAGCCTACCTTCTCCTATATTAGATTTTATATATTCACACTTGAATAGTGACCTCTCAATCATTACAGAGTGTTTGGTATTATGAATACATAGTTGTTTTTAAAAACTTTAAATTGTTTTTTGCTTTAAATCTTTTTATGTGTTTTTGAATCATTTTAATGTGTTGATGTTAAAAATAATTTTTGATAGATTTTTAAGTAAAAAACACTTTAAAAAGCATTTACTATCACAATATTAAATTAACGATGAATAACATTTATTTTTTCATAGAAAAGGATGCCAAACTTTAGCATGGTTTTGATGTGAAATGGCATTTAGAACCCGTTGGGTATTATAATGACAATTATTTTTATAGCAGTTATTTTTTAAAGTATTTTTCACTTAAAAATATATTAAAATAATATTTTTTTAAATTTATTATTGACATTAGTATATCAAAATAATATAAAAACATATAAAAATAATAATTTAAAGTAGGGATTAAAAAAATAATTTTAGAATATAAAAACAAACAAGTTAATAACTTGAAAATGCATCTAAATCTCAAATCTCTTGAAATCAACATTTTAAGCCAATTAAAGGCCAACAAGTACTCCATTTATCAGCAAATCAACACTAGTTTGTACAAAATAATGCATCAGCATTTCAGTGGCGAAGCCACATATTAATCAAAGGAGTAATTATTTCTTTTTAGATTTTTTTATCTAACAAAAAAGTATATAAATAAATTTTTTTACCCTCTGAAAAACATCATTTGACCTCTTCTAATTGTAATATTTTGCAATTTTATTAAGAATTTAAGTCAATTCAATTCCAAACCAACATTAAAAAAAAAGTAAAATAGAAATGCTCCTGGTCATTTTAATTCCACAAAAGTAACAATTAATTTTCAAAGAATCAATTATTTATAAATTTTAAATTATTATATTAATTTTAGGACCAATGTATTAGGAATAATTCATTTTCAAAATTTATTTTTTATTTTTTTATTTTTTTTAATTTATAATTACTATTTAGAGTTTATTTTTTTCTATCTATTATCTATTATGATCAATGGCAACTAACTAGTTTCTCAATATAAAATTATTGAAAATAACTAAATATATGTATCTTAAGTTGTTGTATTCTACGTGATTATAAAGAAGTTGATTAAACAATTAAATATTATAATTTAAAGGAGATTTACTAATATGATCTATAAAATGTCCCCCCAGTTCAATCACTACAAAATATCTCTGGCGTGAATAAAAGTTTTTTAACCTATTGGCACTGCAGCTATGTGACGTGGCCAGTGTTTAGTGTAACAGTCATATAGCATTATAGCGCTCTGCATTGCCTAAAAACAAAGAAATAATATTGGAAAATATAAAATATAAAAAAAAACACTAAAAAATATCATATTCTTTTAAATATATTTTTAAAATACAATTTCAAAAATAAAAAATAAACTGCACCGAAAAAACATAAATTATTGTTGGATATTTTCAGTGATTAGTGGGAACAAATCAGGGGAGTGTTCAGAAGGCTTGCATTATTGTTATCTGGGCGCCCATTAGCATGTACGATTAGAGAAATTCTCCAACAGAGCACACCACCGACCATCAAATCAGCTGCCCCACCTGGGGCACGAAGGTATTTATCTAGATCTCAAATCAAAAAACATTCACGTGTCCTTCACAAGGGACACCATAACTTCTGGTCTCGGTTTAAAAAAGACATTGCCTGAAGAGTTGAAAACTTTGCTATAATTTCAATCAATCACGTGGGTTCGGGTCTTTTTCAGTTTATTCATGTCGCTTCCAAATTGCCTTGTCCGAAACCAAAAAATTACCCCTTCCCCGTATTAATTGCTATCATGAAGGCCAGGTTCAACACTAATGCGCGTTTTGTACTGTGATTTAAAAATATTTTAAAAAAAATTCAAAATTTTTAAAATTAATATATTTTTCATGTTTTTTAATCATTTTAATATACTAATCTTAAAAATAATTTTTAAAAATAAAAAATTATTAACATATTTTTCTAGATAAAAATTATTTTAAAAAACAATTACAATAATATTTCTAAACACACTCAATCATATAATATTACAATTTAATATATATTGAAAATCATGTAATGATTCTCATATTGATTTTATAGCAATTCAAAATTTTCTATTATTATGCTTATCATTATATATCCTTTTTGTTTAGTTAGCATTAGCTCCATGAAAGTTTATATTCATAATTTATTTTAATTAACAATATAAAGATAAAAAAAATATAATTTTATTTAAACTCTTTTTAAAAAATAAAAAATTATTTGTTATAAGATATAACATTAAAAAGCTTTTACTCTATAGAAATGGTTTTATGAACAAAAATAACAGGTTATAATTTGAAGTTTGATCTACCATATACTTATACAGTATATGCCTAAATATCATAGTTTTTAAAATAAATTTATAATATTATAATTTTTATATAAAAAATTTCATGACTTGTCTAAGATATGACCTAGTACGAAACTAAACTTCAAGATTAAAAAAAAAGTCATACTTTAAATTGTTTGATTCTTTTATTTTAGTTTATAAAAATTCTGTAATTTCTTACTAATTCACTTACTGAGATTAATGGTATGTAAAAAACAATATCTAAAATTTATTAAAGTATAAGGATAATTAAAATAAAGTATAACAATATATAAAGGTAATATACTATTCATAAAAAAATACATCAGATAAGTTAAAACACCATAAATAATTATATATTTAAAGTGAGTATTAAAATTAATATTAGCTAATAAAAAAGCATAGTCATGAAAACATAAATATTTTCAGTGTTTTTTATGTTTTACTAATCATTTTCAAATTTTTTCCTCTTACATTATAGAATTTGATCATGCAAGAACAACTACACCACATTTTTAATGATAAAATTACTTATTATCTACAAGGATCATGTATTGAAATAAAAATTACTTATAATTTTATAATATATTTGTACCATTTAAGTTTATATTTTGTTTTTCATATCATGTAAAAAAGTATTTTGGAGGACTTGGCCAACACTTATTCAACATAAAAAAAAATATATATATATGAAGTGTTATTTGTGTTACTTAATTGTATAATAACATGTAATTTTTCATGTGTTTGAAAAATGATACATGAAATGTTATTTGTGTTACTTAATTGTAAAATAACATGTAATTACTGTTTTAAGATAAAATAAAATAGCTTTATCATAGAATATATGTTTATTTTATATATCTCTATTTATTTAAAGAGATGTTTTTTTTCAATCTCTTATGTATTCATTATTTTTTACTTTTGTTCGAAATATTAACTAAACATGATCGGTTGTATTAATCAAATAGCTATGATCAATAATGCGGTGGCCATAAGCCTTTTCAAAAGATTAGAAAAGTTTGTGTATTTGGAGTTAATTTTAATTTAATTTTCTAATGGTTGTAGGAGTTTTTTTAAAAAAAAATCTGTTTTTTTTTTATCAATATCCTTATTGATGTTTCAATGGCGAATCAATTGTTGGAAATATTATCCAAACTAATGAAATAAAGAATTTTCGAACTCTAAATGTTTTATATTTAGTTGTATAGAAATTTGTTAGAAAGGCGTGATGAAATAAAATCTTATATTTTAATTAATTAAAAATTAAAATTACTAAAATCATAAATATAATTTTTATATAAAATTAATAGAATATATATCAAAATAAAAACTAAACACAGAGAAAAATCAAAATTGTGGAGCTCATTAAAAAATAACATACACCCACGTATCATTTCAAAAAGTAATGAAAACTAATTAACTTACTATTTATAAAAAGAAAGAAGACTACCATTTTTATTAAAAAAAATAATTCTACTGTTAATTAAAATAATCACATTGGATTTTTAACTACATTTTTTTATCTCATAAAAGCTAAAATAGAGCCCATTAATAAATAAATAAATGAGGAGATGAACAGCAAGAGTATATATGTATATGTGAAGCTCATCTAATAATGCAAGTCTAGTTGTTATTTTCTCCAAAATATGACAGGTATGTAGTACAAGTGTGAATATAGATTGTAAATCATATTTTAATTCTAGAATAATTTTATTAATTACAGTACTTTCTTCTTCTTATCTACCACTCAAGCATCGCATCACGTTCATGATGTCAACAATGGGATCAAATATATTACTAGCTTTTTACTTAATGACTATACCCTTATAATGATATTAAAAAAAATTAAATATTTTCTTTCCTTGTACTGCATCAGGCTTTGTAGTCTGAGGCTTTAATATTTTATGGTTTTTTAATTAATTTATTTTTTAATTTTCAAACTATTTTATTTTTTCTTTGTATTCAATGTAAATCTCATTAAGAAAATAATATAATAAATTTTAATTCTGTATCTTATATTTTTAAATATAAATAATATACATGATTATTGTAACAAGGTTATACGTGATTAAATTTTAAAAATTTAGAGACCAAATTTAGGATTTTCTACCTTTTTTTGTGGGAATTATTTTTCATAATTTTTCTAATTTTAACTTAAATCTTTTAAACTCTAATCAATTAATTTTTAAATGAGTTAATTAATATCGATACTATGCCTAAACCCATGCAAGAACATTATCCTATACCAACTCAATTAAATTACTCACAAAAACAATTTTTCATGCCTCATCTCCCGGAGAAAATTACACAAAAAACTTTATAATACACACACACACACACATATATATATATATGAAACGAGAAAATATTTTTCAATTTTGTTTGCATGGAAAGGCGCAATGGCCCAGGGGCGAAGCACCTGATTGTCCTTGTATTTTGAAAAGTTTAATTATGATCTTGACGCATAATTAATTACAATTCCAAAGAAAAAAAGGGGACTATGAGATTCGACGAGAGAATTGACCGCCTAGACTTTGATGGATGCTTGAATCTTAGTCGCTAATTGTTTTACGGATGGGATATTCTTGAATCGTTGACTTAACAAACTCACTTTAATTTCCCAGGACAAACCCTAATATGTGAAGTCTGGGTATAACACTAGCTAGGCCCCTTGTGTTTGATATCTTATTTGCATTTTTTTTATCATTTTAGTTAACTTAAACCTTAGTCATTGCATTATAGGATTAACTTTCAATAATAGCTGTTAACTGAGTTATTTTAAAAAAATATATTATTATTATTTAATTTTTAAATTTAATTATGACTAATTTGATCGAATTAACCCTTTAAATCACTTGAGATTAACTAAGTTAATATTCAAAATAATTCTAAATTAACATATTAAATCTAGTTGAGTTGGTTGAATATTTAAAAAAAAAATCAAGGAAAAAGAGGTTGTAATGCCTAAACCTAATTAACCAGCGTCACTAAGTTCTAAAAATGGCAATTTATAGGTTTCATGGATCAATTAACCAATTTTATACAGTTGGAAAAGGATCATTATATGTTGGTGTCCTATCATTGAACTTTTCTGGGGACAGATTTTTCCTGAATAAGAGATCATGAGGATTGTTACGTGTCTCATTTCCGATTCTCAAGTTTTTGTTTCGCTCTCTCTCTCTCTCTCTCTCTCTCTCTCTTTTGAGAATGTCCTGTTTTTCACTTTTAAATAATTAAGGGTTTTGATTTTTAAATAAACCTCTATTTTAATTCCAAATGCATGATCACTTCATCGCATTATAGTAGAGGAGGAAGCCGACATTGCAAATGCAAAAAGTATTGTAATCTTTCCTTTAGAAACTCCATAGAAACTGTAATATGTGCAGGTATGCTTGGACAAGAATGTAGTAAAAATAAAAGAACGTCGTTTCCCATACCTCTGCACTTAGGTTTCCCTTTTGGAAATATAAAAACTAAATTAATTAAAAGGCACAAAGAACTTGAGAATCGAGATGGACTGCACGTTACCAAAAATTTATCAGCTAAAATATACAGATGGAGCAAGTTGCTAGTGAGCTAAATATGAATTTCTGTGATATATAAGTGAAACTAGGTTTTGAATTGATCCTCGAGATCTAGGTCATGGGTGGGAAGAAGTTTAATAAGTTTACTTTCAGCATGTTTATAAGCTACAACTAGCTAGCTAAAATATTTCCATTAATCTTTCATCTTTCACTGCGAAAACCAAATGCTAGCTTGCAATGAACTAAACATGAATCTCTATGATATATAAGCGAAACTAGTTTAGATTTTAAATTAATTAATTTGTTTAACCCATGATGTAAGTCATAGATAAAACCAAGTTTAATAAGTTTCAATTCAACATGTTTATAAGCTACAACTAGCTAGCTAAAATATAATTCCTTCAATCTTTCACCGAGAAAACCAAATGCTAGCTAGCCGCAGTAATAATCTTGTCATGCATTCTATATAACAAGCTAAAGAAAATCCTAATAATTTATATATTTCAAGTGGAAAATATAAAATAGTAGGATATTCGTGATCAGCTTAATACTCCTTACATTAAGTTTCTTCGTTTAATTCGTTGGAGCACAGTAACATGGCGACACATCGCCGGAGAATGTAGAACCTTGCCCTCAGCTCCTTCACAACTCTACAGCACCTCTCACCCAAAGATCTGCACGAGTCTCGCACGCACAGCTGGTCACAAAAGCTTGGGATATTCTCTGGTTTCATGACCATCAATTTTCTTGCTATCTCCCTCCGCTGCTTCTTTTTGTATTGAAAGAATTACTGTGTTACGTACGTACCAAAGAGTACCAAATGGAGAGGGAGAGAGAGCTAGCTAGAAGCCAGTGTGCCGATGTGAGGGAAGAAGGGTTTTTTAGCCTTTATACCAGTTCCATTTTGATCCAACCTCGTAGTAGTTCTCCTGTGTATAGATGATTGAATAGGGCTGATGGCTGATTGATTGCTGAGGAAATATTTTTCTGTCATGTTTTAATCGGTTGAAATTCCGGAATAGATATTTTCAAGCCTTTAAAGGACAATGCTAGCACCCTTCTGATCAATGTAATTGATAAAACCATCCACACATCCATATTCAAAGAGTTAATTAACTCAATTTTTCTATAAAGTTCGAGTATATATTAAACATATTCTATATATATACCTAAAGAAATAAAAGGTGTAAAGAAAATTGCTGAATCTATCTCTCTTGTATTTCTTTTCTCATGTGCTTTTTTTAAAAAAAAGAAAAGGACCGGATCAGAAGATGTTATTGAAAAAAATATTTTCTTACTTTCTATTTTTTGGGTTAATTTTTCATTAATTTATGCTGGATTGTTTTTATTTTTATAACTTACAGTTAGTTTCTTGTCACCTAACCAATTTATATATATAGAGAGAAAGAGAGCATGAATTAATGAAAAAATAACAAAAAAACCATGATCATTTTTAAATTCGTTTTGTCTTTAATTTTAAAATAGAGTAAAAACACTTCAATGTAAATAAAAATATTCGAAAAACTTTTCAATTATAAATAATTAAAAAGTTGAAAAAAACTAACAATTTTTTTTATCATATTATTGTATTTCACTTTTTTGTTTTTTAATAAAAAAAACAACAAGAAGTTGACACGTATGCATTCCCCTCTCTTTAAAAGTAAAAAATAACAAAAAATAAGGTTGGCTATAGAAGAAAGGACATTTATTGCCAAGAAACCAACCATAAAAACTCAAATATCTAAATTAAAATCAAAACTATGTCTTTGTTAAGAGTAGATACCACAAGAACCTATCAAACCTATCTAATTCCATTTTTACCAACTAAACTGCACGATAATAGTCATCCATGATTCCTTTATTACATTCTGAGTACATATTTTTTTTTCGATCAATAATTATATATATAATATAATTCTTGATCCAAAAAAAGGTATTTATATGTGTGTGTTCCAATTTCTTTTTCCGTACTTAAATTAATTTATAGACTCTCAATTCATCATTGATTAATCAAGTTTTAACTTGAATGTGTGTTTACAATAAGATAGATTAAAGATCTATCTTATTAATTATAATCAAGTTTTAGGGTAATTAATAATTAGGATTGGCATATATTTATTAGAAGCTGCAAAAATGAGCTCATAGAGGATTTTGATACATATAGAATGTAAAATAACTTGAAAGTTGAGATACTACATTGGGAAGAAGACAAAAAGAGATTTAGAATGTTTGATTGAAAAATTTAAGAAAGTTAATATATATGTTGTTAAAAAATAATATAAATTATATATTAAAATTTTATTTAAATATTTAAATATTTTAATTGACATATTTTAATAATTGAGATGAGTAATGTTATATAAAATACTTATACCTTTTAATCTTAAAATTTTTTTCACATGACAGGAAAAAAACACTCATTCTAATATCTTAAATTTACATCTAGTTAGCCTAAAACATGAAATTATTCTAAATTTTTTTATTGAAGCTGTATAGGGTGTGGTGTCTAGATATGAAAGATTTATAGAGTGTTTAAAAGTGTGATAGTAGTTGTTTTTTAAAGTATTTTTTATTTAGAAATACATCAAAATAATATTTTTTTATTTGAAAAAAATACTTTTTATATTAACACACCAAAAAGATTTAAAAACATAAAAAAAATTAAGTAATTTTTTTCCCGGAAACACTGTTTTTAATGCAATTCCAAATATGCCTTAATATTCTTTTTTGAGTATAAATTCTGTCTGCTTACATATATATATATATATATATATATATATATATATATATTCCTATCTCCACTTTATCAAGCAACTTGAAATTATAAAAGGAGCATTGATAAATAATATTATTTGCATGTATATGCATTATAGTAAACAGCAGCAAACCAGTGGTAGAAACGGAGACAGGTACAGTATTTCTCAATGACTTCCTGGGGTGCAACGAGGCTACTAAAGCGTGAAAAGCCCTCATTCTGAAGTCTAGTCAAGACGTGCCTAACCAAAAACAAAAAAAGGTTGATGTCCATACACATACAAAAAAAATGCATTCATAGGCTTAAACCATTAAAAAAATCACCCACGTTTGAATTTGTATTAGCTTACGAATATTTGGTCTCACGTAAACAGGGATTTTTATCCATCCCTCCCCTGAAAAAATAAAACAAAGGGTGAAGATGGAATATCATACTTATCAATCTCACATATTTAGTGTGTATTTTACATTCAGCTGTATTTTAAAAAAATATTATTTTCATGTATTTATTTATGATTTAAACATAATTTTTTGTTATGTGACTCATTATCATTTGCATTTAAATTACAGGATAACGAAAAACTACTTCAAGTTATTTTCTGTGCTAAGTTGCAAATTATATTATAAATCAAGATCATAAAAAACAAAGTAAAAACATGACAATAAACAGTGGAGAGCAGCTCCTTCTCATCATCGGCCTCCATTATTTATACCACCAACCAGACATTATTATCATGCAAGGTAACTTGCTATTTTTTTTTTTTTTTTTGCTGTGTAAAGTAAACAATAAAGAGTGGTTTATTCTCACTCTCCACCGGTCACGTTGCTTATGAACAATGGAGAGCATCAAGTAGCTAGCTGGTTGTTCCCTTTTTCATTCTCTTTTTTCTTCTTCTTCTACACTTTCTTGTTTGCATTGTTTTGTAAAGTGCACAGTGGAGAGTGAATTAATTCACTCTCTATTGTTCATGCTGCAAAACAATGAAAAACAACTCCCTCTTACCACTAACTTCTGACATTTCCACCTTCAGCCAAGCATTGCCGCAACGCAAGGTAGCTTGCTCTTCCTTTTCCCCTTCTTTTTCTTCTTCTGCCTGCATTGGTTAGACCAATTCGGCCCAAATCTAAATGTATTGAATCGGATGTAACCCAGTAAAATAAAAAAAAATCAAAAACAATTCTCAAATAGTGTTTTATTAAAAAAAAACTAGTATTTAATATTATTTAATGACACTATATAATTATATTAGAAGGAGATCACATAATGATGTAACATTTACAGAAACTCCTAATGATATTTAACTTGATGTTGTTGTATGCTTAAGAAGCTAAAGAAACTGTAATTCTTGTTGTATGAATTTTATATGTGATGAAATTGTAAATAGTTTAATTAAATAATAAAAAAATATTTTATATAAAGTATTATTTATTTCATGATGTAATAACAGTAGTTAAATTATAATATTTCTACTAAAAACCATCAATATTAACATATGTTTTTTTTAGTTATTTTATAATTTTAATTTGAAAAGTATTGTTAATCAAATATATTAAATTATTTTTTATTTAACCTCAATTACAACCACGATTTCAACCAAACATATATTTCTTCAAGTCAACCCCAACTAAAAATATGTTTTTATAAAAATAACTTTTTTCAAACTATAACTACAATACCTACTATAATACCAAACATACTTTTAAGAGGATCATTCCAAAACCTGTTTTGATTTGATGGATTAACTTGAAGATAACAATATATATTTTAGATGGGGTAAAATTTTATTCGGATAGATAATATAATTGATCTAGTAAAACTATATTTACTTAATAATTATCTACATTTTAGATTAGATAAGATTTTGTTTGGATAGACCATGTAATTGATATCGTAAAACTATATTGACTTCATGGATCTATCTATATTGTTATTTAAAGAAGATGAGATCAATTTTTTTAAAAATAATATTATTTTAGTTTTTATAAGGATAAAAATCTAAAATAATATTTTTTAATAAAAATTAATTAATCCTAGTTATTTAATGACCCAAGCCTTCTATGAGTTTATGAGTTAAACCTAGTTTCATAAGATTGTTTAAAATAACTGGAACCACGATTTTAAATTATGATTTTCATCTTGATCTCAAATGCAATTACAATGAAATGGCCCATCGGGAATGTTATGTAAAGCTCATGGTTATATCACATGAAAAATATATATTAATTGAGCTCGTTTACTGGCTTGTGTGTACCAATTTTTTTTAAAATGAGTAAGATTTGTCAGAGCAATGCGATTTAATTTATTAAATTTATGAGTAGAATTATTCATTTTATTAGTTTTAATAAATTTATTTTTAAAAATTATTATTTTTATTTAATTATATAACAGTAAGCATTTATAAAATCAGAACCAAAAGAAAAAATAAAAGAAACCGAAAAAAAGGGTACCAAAATGGGAAAATAAAAAAAGGGGTAACAGTATGTATAATATACTTTCTTAAGAGAAATTAATAGCATAAAAAGCATGCCTAATTAATATACTAATATTAGTATTTATACAAGTAAACTAATTTAATACAATTGATTGTAAATACATAGCATATATTAAGAATACATGATAAAAAATTTTTTTTTTAAGTGTTAAGCGGTTAAACCCACGTCCACCAGAAGATAATGACTGTTACTATATTATGTAAGAGATGTTATGGGTGCATGCCTGCAAAATGCTTTATCTTCTTACAAAATGGATTAATAATATAATGAAATGCCACGGATTAATAACATAATGAAACAGGGAAGGGAAGAGTCCAAAGGCACAGGGTATTTGAGAATATTATCGTAATTCTAGAAAGTATATTAAAATAATATGATTTAAAAATATAAAAAAATTAATTTCAAGTAAAGAAAAAATTTTAAAAAATATTTTTTAAAAAATATTTTTAAAATTAATGAACAAACAGCCTACCTATCTTAATAAGGAACCTCTCCTCTCATTGCTCAAGCAAGGAAAAGGACTCCATGGCTAATAGTTTTGGAGTTGCGATCTGGTTTCGTGGAGAACTCGAAGATGATTCCACTATAAACTCCAGCCTTTCAAGTGCCATTCGAAGTTTCATTGCTGACATTCAATTTACCAGTGAGTTGGATTTAACACACAGTCTTTAGCGGCTGTAAATATCCTCCAACTCAGTGAGTCAAATTAAATGTGAATTGTTACAGTAAAGGTAATCCAGGTATTGCTGCAGCATGAGAACTTATTTGGGATAATTTTGGCACATGAATTAAAAGCTTCGCCACCAACACTGGATATTATTCTTCTGATTCAGCTGAGTTGTGGACAGCAGTCTCCGGTATAGAGCTTTCTTGGTCTTTGGGTATTCGTAAACTGATTTTCGAGTCGGACTCGGCCAATGTAGTTGAGCTTTTAACGAAATAGCAAGTGAAAATTAATGCAAATTATGCTTTGATTTCAAGAGATTATGAGATTCAGGGACAGCATACTTATGATGGGGCTAATTCAGCAACTAATTAGTTGACTAATTTTGGTTTAACCAAAAGTCATTTTGATTGAAATCACTCAATAATTAGCGACCTTCTTGTGAGCTTGTATTTAATCTGTAAAATAATTTTATCGGATTCACTTTATCTTGTTTAATATAATTTTGTTGGGCCTTCAAGCCCTGATTTAAATAATAATAATAATAATAATAATAATAATAATAATGAAATGCTAAAAATCCATTACATTTAAAAGCCATGTTCATAACACACCTATATAAAAATTAAAAATTAATATGAAATGCTAATATGAAATCTAACTAAATAAGAGCTAAAGATTGTTTTTTTATAAAAAAAATAGAAATATATTAAAATAATATTTTTTGAATAGTAATAGGTTAAAACAATAAAAAAAAATATAAAAAAGTTAATTTAAAACTAATTTTTTTAAAAAACAAAGGTAGATGAAGATACCAAACATTACACAACTCTATCCTTCTCTTAAATCTGCAACCGACCGGAGCAGGTCGCAGTGTTTTTTATTTTTTTGTGAGATTATACGGTGCGCTGCTAAATCTTAGATCTGAAATCACGATTAAAAAAAAAAAAGAAACCTCTTATGCTGCTATAGTGTTAATGAGCTATAAATCTATAAGTCTTTTGAAGTTTTTTTAATCATACTTGTTCGATTCTTGTTACAACAAATTGAATCCAGCCGCCAGGTCACTAAATTTATCATGTCACAAAGCTTTGAAGTATCTGATCTCCCATCTTACCAATTGTTCATCAAAACCATATCTTAAAGGCAAAGGGTTTCTACCCACGTAAATCAAAAAAAAAAAAAAAAATGCTAGTTAATCTTCTGGTATGCCCACAAAAAAATTCTTTAAGAAACTAACTTCGTTAAACGAATCGAAGTCTGGAATTGGTCCTGGAATCACAATTTCTGTCATCCATGGAACCAACGAAGACTCCGACAACGATGAACACGGACCAGATTCCTCGTTTGATTTTGGATATGTGCTCTTCTTTTTTGCAATCCTTTGTGGCATGTTACTCTCCTTTTCCACAACCTCCACTGAATCGTCAGAACCCCAACGAGGGCATGTTTTCACCGCAATATTTGTTTTGGTTATGGTCCTTGATTTCCTTGGTATATGTTGCGGGAAATAACCAGCCGTAGAGTGGAGGTTATTGACCGGAGACTGGAGATTAGGGTTCTTGCATGAACTCTTAGGTGGCCTGCCTCTACCGCGCTGGCTTATCATGATCTGCACTAGGGTTTTCTTTCCTTTTCGATTCAAACAATCCCTTTCTCTCTCTATTTGAGGTTCTAGAGAAGAATTTATATTGGATAATGATTATCTAACTCAAGGGGGTGGTTGTCTTGTGTTGTGTCGTGTTTTATAGCTGATTCATCATTCATTCACAATCCTAGTCGTATAAGGAAACTTGAAAACCCCGATATTACTTTCCTTATACCACATGGTATTCTACTTTAAAGCCACCGCCTACTCAGCAAGACAATGGAGGTTAGATGAAAAGGATTGATCCTGGCCGTCGAGTTGCTAGGCAACGGTAATATCTGCAATCAATTTTTTTTTTTCACAGAATACATCGTCATAAATGACTGATGTTTCACAAAACGTGTAATCATGGTATATCTGGAGAACTTCTACCCCCAACGACATGTCTGCCGTGAAAGGAATTAAAATTCCTCTAGTCAGCAAATCAAATCTCATCAGTTCTATAGCACAAATTGTCCGCATAGTGAACATGGCATGATAAGGCATTATATAAAAAGAGTAATTGAATCAGGCAAGAAGATTGGAAGTTACATAATATTTGAACGATTATTTTACAGCACCGAACAGGGTTCGTCTGCATTCCATGCCCAAAGATGTAAGAAATTTTTTGAAATTTAGAATCAAATCCTTCAATCATTGAAGGTCACAGATTGAGTGCATGAGTTTACGAAGCCAGAAGTCACTAAAGAGCGAGTTCGAGATCGGACCATCTGAAAGGTGCGCCAGAATGCGGGCAAGGGAAAACCTGTAAATGGGTAAAAAGATTATTCTAATTTAAGCAGTGTTGCATACAGGTCATGACCATTTTGGATACATTCTAGAGAAAACAACCTATTTGACTGGCAAATAATGAATTGATGTGAATACAAACTTTGCTGATATGAAACTATGACTAGTTTAGGGTGAAAACTCACAAGGTGAAACGCTTGGGGGACACACACACTACACGTATTATCACAAAACTGATTGCAAATGACTTGTCAGTGCGCGTGAAAATTGATAAACACTGGACTTAGTGCTATTTGTCATCTCCTGTCTAAGAAGGTTTTCCTTCGTACTTGGGCTTTGCTGCGGCAACTTTGGCAGTTGTTGAACGCTCTGACTGAGAAAATCGAATCAAGATGTACATCAGGAGAGTGACAACTGCCAAACTAGACACTGTGAATGCTACACCCTTCCTTGAGGACAAGAGTGAAGACCGTTGAAGGAATTTAAGGGCCCCGGAAATAAGAAGGCATGCCCAGGAGGTAACAACCTGGTCACAGCAGTCAGTCAGATAATACTCCGTATAAGAACTACAACCACTGAATGCCCAAAGGTAAAACAGGCTACACTTGCTTGACTGGTTAATACAAAATATCTCACCACAAGAGATTTCTTTGGTCGACCAAGATCCTGCAATTCTTGATCACTGAAGGTGTCCTCAGCCATATGTTTGTCCAGTAATGCATCCTGGTATTCCAAATAGCAGCAAGCAACAATAATGCAATTAGATGTTGCTATATAAATGGTTGAACACCAGTCTCAAGAGCAAATAACAGTAAAGTCTACATCATGTTCCTTCATTTCCATGTTTCATATAAGATACAAGTGCAATTACAGAAAAGAGCAGCACTGAACAACACAAGTTGAATAGCTATACCCACCTTAGCAACAAAAATATCTTTACACCATTGTGCAACACCGTCTTCTGTTTCAGGCAATTCCTTCATCAAATGCCGCTTTATGTGCACGTGTACCTGCAAGAGAGTAACGTCGAATTGTTTCCATCATATGAATTCGAAAATATTTGCATGTGGTCTGACCCTTCAAAAATTCTTAAAAATCCAAAGTCCCAACTTATAAGATTCTTTCAACATTGTTGAAATATTTTCTGAATGACATGCCACTTCAAACCAACGATCATAAAATGCAAGTGAAATATGATGGATCCATCTTCACTACACTTCACACACATATTTTTGAATTCAAATAATACATCTAAAGATGAAATGATTTGAATAATCATAATAATTACAACAAAAACATTTGCAAACCTTCAACAAAAAGTGAACTGATTCATGCAGTTGCATAATAAACCTTAGTTACTCTGGAGGCTTACCACAGAAGATTTCCCCTTGAAGAGGTTGAGCATTGTAGGTGGAGGAGAACGTTTTGGGATAGCCAACGTTACATCATAAATGGCTGGTACAAATGAGCGCATGTTACTTACTGCTGAAACAAATCCCTGAAAATCAACACAGATATTCATTACATTCCAACAACTGCATGAAGTCAATGGTGCCTAATTGATCCCTGAAAGCATGCACACTGCTCTACTTTATCCACTTCATCAAAAACTATTTTGAATAAAATAAAGCCAAAGCATGAGGTGTCTGATTTAGCAATGTGAGATGTTTTCAATTATTCGCTTCCTTATGAAATAATTAATTAATTTGTTGGGGTTGGGGTCAAAAGGAGCCCACAAATGAAAGGCAAAGTAATGAAATAACTGAATTCAGAAACCATGCAATGAGAATTTGACCTTCGTACGAGGAATCAAAACATTTCTAGGGATTGGCAGCCCTTGAGAAGCTGCATATTCCTGAGCTGCTAAAAGCTTTGGCAGAGTGAAGCGAGTTCCTTCCACAAAAAGAGCCAGCCAAAATGGACGAGGAAAGTCCTTTAGCCGCTGGAGACCAGACTGCATATAAGAGTAGCAGAAAATTCAAAATGGTATCAACAAAGGCACATGCACACACAGATATTCAAAGGATGTGCAAGTCTCTGGAAATGTATATGGTGATGCATCAAGTGTCCACTTATTATTGTACAAGTATGTCTAGAATATATTCATGCATACCTTTAATGTGTTTTCATCCTTGGCCCAACTTCTTTCCAGAAAGAGGTATTCAGAAAACCACATTGACCAACCTATCACCTGAATAGGATGAGCACAGCAATTGTCCTCTATTGATAAGCATTAAAAATACAAGTAACAAGGCAAATGCAATCTATTTTGTGAGTGAGCATTAGCAAGAGAGAGATGATTTAAGCAAAAAACCTATGATGCAAATATGTCACGCCAAAGTAACATCAAAAAAGAATCCTTACTATCAAGTATGGACATGCTAAATCACATTGTTTAATTATTATACATCAAACCATGTGAGAATCTAAAGATCAGTTGCTCAGAAGGAAAAATCTTGGTGATGACAACAATGCTTCTTATGTAACTGATTCTATTTAAATGTGGGCTCCTTTAAGACGAGGAACACTGAGTAAATGTAGTATGAAATCACTCCGAAGTTTCAAAAAGATTAAGCTCTACCAGACCCACAGTTTAATAATACAAGGCCAACCTTTTGCAAGTGAGAATGTCAATCAAAAGCTTACAAACATGCATGAGAACTAAACTTAATTTTTTTAAAGCATTAAATTCAAACACAATATCAAGATGTGCAAGGATATACATACCGGAAGAAATTTTGATGATTTCTTCATGACAGCTAATGCGCTTCCCAGACATCCTGATCGCTGTCACAAACAACCTCAAGAATCAGTTAGCAGTGGGGAACTTGAGAAAAATAAACACAGACAACAGAGAACAAGTTAACATAACTTTATGGCATGAGCTTATATGATGTAATTCTGCATTGTAGATTATGATATCACTTCATGAGTAATATATAGAATTGAACCGTTAAAATATATCAGTTTGAGACGCGTGCGATATTATATGAACTTAACGAGTGTGCTAGTTTGAATATCTATCACAAGTGTAAAAAAAGCTACCATCAACAACAAACCTGAGCCAAAACCCATCCAACAAGCCAATCAATATCACTTCTGTGGTTGCATATAACAAGAGCATGTTCTTTACCTGAAAACTTAACATGATGAGCAAAAAATGAGCAACTAACAAGATTTCTGAAGTAGAAAAATATCTATCCTCTAAAACATAAGAAGAACAATAGCCACCCAGCTTCTTGGTCAAAACAGGATTAGACGTACCCATTAAACGGACGATTTCCTTATCTGTGAACACTTTGATCTACAGAAACAAGGATGCAGATAAACAAAATTAACTAGATAGAGAACGAAAACTAAAGCATAAATCCAGAGACATCAGTTCCATTTCTAAGACAATGCATTGCCGAAAATTTGGAAAATTAGGAAGCAGGCATCCCATGAACACTTTCAAAAATGTTCTAAACATGATTCGGAATGACAGTCTAAAAACATTAAAATACTGCAATCGCCAAGGATCCACTTAAGCATCCATTCTTACTAAAACGTATAATAATCTTTTTAATCGGCATTTTAAGCATCTCAAAATCATATACACATCTAATTTAAAACACTAGAAATGTTATTCAATTGATATTCCACGCAAGCAAACTTTTGCAGAGGGGTTAAAAACCTGGACTCCAGCCCACCAATCGAAGATCCAAACAAGTTCGAGCCATAACAATTCCGCTAATTGTCTATTGATTTTTCTGTACGTGCTCTTTGATAAAGGCCGAATAAAAACAAAGCAAATTGCCTGCAAAATAAATAAAAATAATCGCTGAGTCCTCCAAAAGAATCAATCCACTCCGTTTTTAACCAAAAGAGAGAGAGATTCAAAACCTAGATTTGAGATTTCGAAACGGAAAAAAGAAATGAAATCTGAAGTTCAGAAAGAAAATTGCTAGTTAATATACCTGAATAATATTAACAATTAAACCTGAGCAAAAAAAGAGAACGCCTAGCGGCAAAATAACAAGCGCGGCTCCAATCGACATAGCCAAGCACCTTCACCAATTTGAAGATATAGAGGAGAGATTTGAGGGTGGAAAAGGAGAGGAGATTGTAGGTTCGGATTAAAATGTGAAAATGAAATTTAGATGAGGAGTGTCGGGATCATTCACTGAGAGTGCGTGGACAGTGCGAGAGGCAGAGCTTTAATAGCGATTATTTCTCATTCCAAGGGAATCTTGTCAAACACTCTCTCTCTCTCTTTCTATGGGTTTCCCCGTCTTCGAGAGAGAAAAAGATCCTGAGAGAAATTAATTCCGTTTTTAATTTACGACTCTCGTGATTATTTTATTTATTTTTATTTTATTCATCTTTCTGTTATTACGTGGTGGTCGCTAGGATCACAGTAGTTATACACAAATGGAGTTTGAATTATATTAATATTTTAAATATTTATCCATTATACAGGGAGTTTTTATATTCATTCAAGTATTTATCATTCGAATATTATTTATTCTTTAATATAAATAAAATAATAATATAATATTTGAGATGTGTGTTTACATGTCTCAAGTAAAATTATAAAGGATGTATATACATGTATTATATAAATATTAATATATACGTATATGTATATGTATAATATATTTAAAAAATATAAATACTCTTTCTATATATATGTGTGAGAGAGAGATACTCAAGAGTTAGGTATTGTATGTGTTTCACGTTTTAACCATATTTATATCTTATTTATTATTTATTATATAGTATAATAAATCAAGAAAAATTATTTATTTAAATTATTAAATATAAAATTAGGATTAAATTATCAACCCTAAACATTGGTTGAGGTGGTTTCGTCAGGTATCGCTGCATGAAATTTGGATTCTTTATTTTTTGTTTTCTCCTAAAAAAATTATGGATATTACCACAGGAATTAATTTTTTTTCTTACTTTAACCTGGATAGCAGGATTGTGTGAATCCTGTTAACCATGGCAGAAAAAAAAAACGGTTATTTTAATCTATTATAATCCAATTATTAAGTACAAATTGGACTGGTTCTTCATCTGACTAGTTAAGAAAATTTCATTAAGAGAGTTTCATTAAGAAAATTATTTAAGAAAGTTTCATTAAGATAAATGACTCAACCAATCAAAGTAAAGTGGCACACATGTTATATATCAGAATTATTTAAATATAGATCTGAGAATGATGTCTTAGTTTATTTACAAGATGATGATTATCTATTAATTATATTAATTATATGTACTTATATGATAAAGGTATTGTTTGTTTATGTGACTGTATTGTTTTTTTAAAAAAACAATTAATTTTTTATATATTTGAATTGATGCGTGGATATTAAAAAATAAATTTTAAAATATAAAAAATATATTTATATTTTAAATAAAAATATTTTAAAAAATAACTCTTTATTGCAATACCAAACATTATCTAGACTAAAAAACAATCAATACATAGATAATGTTTCGGGATATTGTGACTTGTTTTTAGATATTTTTTTAAAATATATTTGTTTTGAAAAAATATTAAATTGATATTTTTAATATTTTCAATCATTTTAATTTATTGGTGTAGAAAATTTAAAAAATATATTTTATTATATATTTTTAAAAAAATCATTTTGCTCCACCGGCAAGCTCACCTTAATATTAGGAATTCTTTTTATTATCCTTTCTTAAAATTTGTTTTTTTTTTATTCTGTTCTCTTAGTTAGTTGGGAGGTTTATATATGGAGTTGTGATTATCAAATAACTTCACACGATATCAGGTGATTTTACCAGACTAAACTATTTCAAATCCTCTTTGCTTTGATTCCACATTAATATTTTTGTGTATATGTCAAGAATATATGGTGTTGGGTGTGTGTGGAATATATAAAATTTGTCCGAATAAAAATCTAATTTTTAATTATCTTCCTTACCCTATTTCTTAATTCCTCTCCCCTTGCTTTCTTTTTATTTATCCGTTTTCTATAAACTCCATCTGTTATTAATTGTGGATGGGCTTTAATGTTTTTTAAGGATCCATCCTCTCATTCATCATGTGTCGGTCGGGGATCCGGAAATTATTTGAAGGCCACATGTCAAATAATTAATTACCATTCTATTAAAATTCTACCCCTTCCGTAAAACATACCTATATGGCAAAAACATTAAAAATCAATTCTGCAAATTTTCATGAAAAAATGGTGTAAAAATAAGAAACAAGGCATACTGTATATAATTTTGATAAAAAAAAATACACTACTCTTATGGAAGGGCTAAAATTTTAATCTAATATAACATGAAATAATTATTATGATGCTTCATCAAGGTAATTAAAAACATAAAATTAAAAAAATAAACAAACAGCTCAGTTTCTTCATCCAAAATCCTTTACAAATCAAATCAAATATCAAACAACTTGACTAGAATTATTCTTTTAGACCAAGAAATTATAGATTTTTTCTCATAAATCCTTGCCTCCCAATTCTCAAATCTCAAAAAAAAATAACTAGTAATATAGCATTCTATAACATCAAGTGCTATAAGAAATATAAAATGAAGTAGCATAATTTTGAACTAAAATGGCAATAACAAAATCAAACTTAATAAGATAATAAATAAAATATAAGTATTATAGAGACAAAAATATAAATAATTAAAAAATATAAATAGTTAATTAACCTGATTTACAATGCTTTTTTTAACATTCGAGGAAGAAATAGTTGTGGTTAATTAACTTACCTTAGAGCACCATATATTATTAATATTGTAGCCCAAGACTATACACAAAATCTAACATTAATTCATGTATTATTAAAAATAGATAATTAGTTAAATATTTGTAAAAATAGGAATACATACTCAATTTTTCAACACCTTCTTTTTTTGTTCCAAATAATTTCTTAGAATCTCCTTATTTTTTTGCCTTTAAAACCAACTCAGATCTGCAAATAAATTCATCAATAATAAATATAAAATTGTGAGAAGTAATAAAAAAATGGATTTTTTTTTCTGCAACCACAAAACAAGGAGATTTCATATTATGTATTAATTTTGGTACCGTTTGTGAAAAAAACAAACACAAAAGATATACAAAATTGTTCATGATGAAAGCAACAAATA
This sequence comes from Populus pruinosa, assembly GCA_026413675.1. Lineage (NCBI taxonomy): Eukaryota > Viridiplantae > Streptophyta > Magnoliopsida > Malpighiales > Salicaceae > Populus > Populus pruinosa. The sequence goes on along the minus strand of CM048597.1, from coordinate 4,057,598 downwards.
AGTGGAAAAAAAAAAACATTTTAATCAAATCTATAAGATCAAAAGCTTGCAAAGGCATATAGGGTAGAAAAAAAAAGGGGAAATTATTTCTGATGGTCGAGGAGAGAATAGTCGCAAGAGACAAAGATCTCATATTTTGTATGAGAGAAAGGAGGAATTTGCTAGGTGAAGAAACGATTACAATGTATTTTTGCTTTGATTTTTAAGATGAATCATTGAGCTGAATTTTTGACAGTAAAGATGAGAATAGTCACAAGAGACAAAGATCTCAAAAAAATTTGTAAGAAAAGGGAGGGATCTATTAGATGAAGAAATGATTATAATGTATTTTTTCTTTAATTTTTAATATAAATAATTGAGCTGGAAAGTTTGATATTCCAATTGCTTTTTTTTCCCTCTCTCAAGGGATCAACTTGTCGGTGGATCTTGAGAAATGAGGTTAGTTGTTGTTGTAAAGCACAATTTTCCAACTTTTATTCAACCAGAGGTGCAGCCATAATTGTTGATGAATCCCACCAGAATAAAACCTAGTTTTTACATAACCAAACACATAAAAACTATGATTTACTTTAACTTTAGGTGCAGCTACATTACCAACAGCAATTTGATGTTATGTCTCTCCGTGTTTGAAAACATATTTTTACTTTAGTTTTGATTCTACCAAGGCATTTTAAGATATTTTAACTCATTTTATATGATATAAAACAAGATTTTAAATGATACCAAATAGATGGATATTTATTTTTTCCTTTGAAAGATATGTATGAAAAATAATTGTTTGGTATTATGGTAGTTTTTGCGATTCTAGTTTAAAAAAATATGTTAAAAAAAACATTTTAGTATTTTTAAAAATATATATTTTTAGTTAAAACTACTATAAAAAGATTTTTACATGTAAAATAAATAAAAAATACATCTTCATGAATGAAAATTATGTTGTTTTAGCTTGTATGGAGGAACAAAACAATATTGAAGTTATATTTGCTCATTTATTTGAGAATTACATGTTGATAAAAAAATTTAATTTTAATATAATAAGAAATGATTTCATTTTTTTAAATTTAGCTAATTTAAAATATACTAAAAAATCCTTTTAAAATGGACTAAAACACTTATTGTACTAGGATTAACAAACTCGAATCAAATATATACCTGGTGTCCAAGAAAAAATAATTTATGTATTGTAACTTAAACCCATTATGAGCACAAGTGCACTGGCTTAAACAACATACTCGAGTTCAATGTAAAATAAACACACATCTAAACTAGGCGTGACATGCTCAACACCTACCAGGGGTGCTAGGCATGCACCCCACCACCCTTAGGTCCAAGTGTGCATCATGAGCCCAGTATGTTAAAGGCAATGTATCTGGATTTTTTTTTATTATCTTTAATGAGCTTAAATTAAATACCTTGTCAGAGACTATTACTTGCAAGTTTATAATTTTTTTATTCTTAATGTTTTTATCTTATATATTTTTAGAGTTTATCTTTCTAAAATGTTATTATATTTTTTTTAAAAAAAAATTACTAATTTTATCATAGAGAATCCTCACTTCTATTGAGAAAAAAAAAACATTTTACTAATATCAACAATATTGATTTACGAGGCACCATCTATTACCAGTAACCAACTACCTAAACTTTTCATATTAAGTTATTTAACACCTTAACTAAAAATAATAAATTAAATTATTTCAACCAAGAGATTAATCAATTATTTAAAATATTAAATAAATATCTTGGATTTTCATAACAGTAAGAAAGAAACATTGATTCTACAAATGAATTCTAAAAATCCAATACTCAAGTATTTTTATTAGCATGCAAGATGAAGTCCAGCCATGCATAAAACAACAAGTCAGCATCGTCAACAATCCACGTACTGGCTAATTTTTAGCCAGGAGTGGTGGCAATGAAGCCTGTGGCCACGAGCCATGTTTGCAACCTGACAAAAATCAACCGAACGAGTGTCTCCAAAACACATTTCATTTAATCAAACGTGACGACACTTGGGTCCGATATTCTTCGTTCTTAACTTCTAAACATTGGCGTGAAGGAAGTGGCAAAAACATTGACGTGGAGGAATCGGCAAATTTGCCAAATGATCAGAGACCTTTGTCTGAATTTTGATGACCCTACATGGGACAGCAATCGTGAATGGCGATGGTGATCCTGCTCAGTAGCTTCCAATACACGTAAATCGCCAAGGAAACATATTTCGTTTTTCGGAACAGCAGAGAAAAATATTGATGTGGTATGGTTTATGTGTATATTTAATTAAGCTTATTTAATGTTTACGAGATTATTCTGTATTTGATTTAATATTAGTATTGATATAGTATATGTATTAGGAATTATTCGTAGAAAAGTTATGCCTTTACCAAGAGCTGTATACATACATGTATAAATGTTCGAGTTGGTGTGTCGAAGTAAGCTGACTCGAGTGTTTATCCTTCAAAATATTCCTCTCCTTAATAGCATTAAAGCTTCACCGCCATATTATTTTTCAACAAAGTGATATCTGAGCTTGAGAGAATATGGTGGCATATCTTTTATTTTCTTTTTTCCAGAGCTGTATAAATACATTTCTTTCTTTCTTTCTTTCTTTTATCTGAATTTATGTGTTTTCTATTGAAAAAAAGTCTTTTTTTAATAATCTTTTAACTCATGTTTCAATTAAAACCCCTTCCTGTGATTTTTTATTATGTTTATTTAATCTTTTTTTAAATAATAGTTGTTTTTTAATTATTTTATATGTATTTAATTTTTAAAGAGATTATTTTTATTCTTCTATAATTTTTTTATTTTATATGGATGGTTTTTTTTTTAAATTAAAATATTTATTTTTTTTATAATATTTATAATATTGTGCAGCTTGCCTAATATTTTTTCCCTTTATTTTGTTCAATTAATTTCATGTGTGTTTGTTTATATTATCATTTTATTGAATAAAAATTTAATTTTAATAAATAAATTCATTAAATATAACTAGATAAATAATCTTTATTTTTAGTTATTGTTAATGATTATTTATTTATTTATTTACATATATGATTTTAAATTTATTTAATTATATATGTACATAAAAAAATTAATTTACATTTAAAAAAATTTATATATTTATTTTTATTAAAACAATATATGACCTCAAATAACCAGTGAATACTATATTTGTTACAAATATACATGGGAGGTTCTAGAAAGAGGCTCTGAAAAGGGAATCAACGAGTTCTCACTTTAATGCACATGCTTGCATAAAAACATGTTTTAGCACCTCATATTATTAAAAAACAAAATTCAATATTTGATTTTGATCATTTCCATATCTTATTTGGATGGTATTTACTCCCCTCGATTTACAAATAAAACTCGAGATGGAGACATCAAGATGTCATTTGAGTTAATAATATATGAACAAAAACTAATTTGGGACGAAAAAACACTGTCGCAACAGACTCTTTGGCACTGTAGATTCGCACCGTGCAATTTTTATTTTATTTTTTTGTCATTAATTTCTTTTTTCATTTGATCTTTGTGCCTTTATTCCATTTATAAATTGTCTTCGATGATTTGTTTCTAAAAGCTCGATATCAGTTTCACAGGAAACCAAAAAAATCTTCTCACCATTTTCCCTGAGCTTGATTTCATGAAAGATTATTCAGGTTTTTGTTTTTAAAGATATCAAAACTCGGTTCAAAGTTTATTATTAGAAAATATTCAGGTTATATTTATTTTTTATTTTAAATTAATATTTTTTTATGTTTTCAAAATATTTTGAAGTGTTAATGTTAAAAATATTTTTTTAATATATTTTTAAATAAAAAATATTTTAAAAAGCAACTACAATCTTATCCCTAGCATTTTCTTATTTTCTAAAAACAACAGATAAGATGTTGATTTTACGAGGAGGAAAGAAAAAAAAAATAGCTTCAAATCTCAATCAAGATTTTTCAAGTTTCGGTTGCTAGCCTAGATTAATTGATATTATCAATGAGTTTCACGGATCTAATTTTTTTTTATATATAATTTTTTATGATCAATACAATTTGCATATCATTGATTTTTTTTAATTGTACTGATCGTTGCAACCTTATATATTATTGATTAACCTTATTATATATTATTGATTTATATATCTTTTGTTTATAAAAAGATTCATGAGTTTGCTTATTATATCTTAAATAAGCATGAGCAACAGTAATCTCTATTTCCTATAATAAATTAGTTGAGAAAAAGGAATTCATCAATGCTTTAGCTTGTGATTAAAAAAAAAATCAAAACATTAGGAGAAGTTTGGTATCATTTTTTTTCCTTTTCTTTTGTTCTTATAGAAACATAAAAAATGAATAATTGGTTGTCAAAATTTCTGTAAATCAAATAAAGTGGTTTTAAAAAATTGGAAGAGTAGTTGTTGGTTTTGCTTATTATAAAATAATAATAATAATAATAAAAGTCATATAGTTGATACCAAACAGTCCCTTAGATATCTGATTTCAATTTTTCAGTTGTATAATGATATCTCGGTAATTCACCTACAGAGTTTGATTGCTGCCTTAAAAAAATGATTCATAAAAAGGGAGTAGAGGATTTTAAAAAAATTAATTAATTTTTTAAACCAGGAACCAAAGAAAGAAAACACACCAAGGAGGCGAAAAGGTCATCCCTTCTAACGGTCGAAAAAAAGTCTTAAAAACTCCTACTCGTTGCCGCTCCTGACGTTACATAATCCCCGTGACTCCTCCAGGCCATTAGCCATTCATTTACCTTCATCAAGATCCAAATCTCGAAGAAGGAAAAACCCCATTGAATTCCTTTGTTTTATCAGTTTCGTGATCATAATCCATATAGATCACACAATCTTTTGTTTCTTACTCTTTTTTGCTTCTTTGGCAGGTTCTTTCAACAGAATGGAGCCAGGAATCATTGATTGGGACAGCATTGATTCTGTATTCATCGAAGATGACACTTATGAGGACATGAATGCACCAAAATGGGTCGATTTATCTGCCTTTCCTGAACAACCTGACAATGATGAAGCCTGGTTCTGCAAACCTGGTACGACCCTTTTGAATTCCCTGAGTTTGGTATCCAAGAAAGTAATAAAATATTGCTAATGAAAGAAAACCGAGTAAAATCTCTTCTCCATTTGTGTTGGGTTCTTACACAAGGGATTTGTTTGTTGATTTACAGGTTGCAAGCATCCAAAGACTATTGAAGATTATCTCAAGTCAAAACGTGGTTCGAAGGTCTTTAATCTATCTGATCAAATTTATTATTAGGTTTCATTTGATTTGATTCCATATATCAATTTATCAAAACTTGGCAAACCTTTTTCTCCCCCCTCAGGTGAAATTTCTGAAGTCTGTTACTGTATCTGAAATGCTTCCTTTCAGGGACAGGAATCGCAGGTCTGAAGTTAATCTAAAATCATTTAAAGAAATGAAAGCAACATTACTGACTTCAAAAATTCAGTTTTTAACTAATATTTTTTCTTTTTTCCAGAGACGCAAGGCTGAAAAAAGAAGAAATTCCCAATCCACATACCGTCAAAACAAAAGGGTACAAATCTGTTCACAGTTTCAGGGAAGATTGTGAAAACAAGAATCCGAACTTATCTAATAGAAAACCTGATACCGATAAACTGCCAAAGAAAGCAAACATCAGACTAAGAGAAGCTAGGGACAATTTACACGCAAACTCAACAAAAGCAAAGCTAAGGACTACATTTTCAGCCCGGAATTTGTTAGCAGGGAAGGAAGTATTAAGTCAGATAAAAGAATTCTGCTATGAATTAAAGAGCCTGGCAAAGAAGGGGACGAATAATGGGTCACCGAAAAAGGTGTCTGTCAGGGTTTTGGGTGAGAAGGAGAGAGAAAAGGAGAGGATGCCATTGCTTGCTGTCAAGGAAGGGAGGCAATCTAAAGTAATGGAACAGAGTAACCGACAGACAGAGTGGGAGAAAAATGTTCGGTTTTGATCAAGATTTTGTAAAAATTATTTTGCTGCCACTTGATACTGCATACCCAAAGCTAGACAGAAACTTGAATAAGATACATGGGGTGCCATTGATAACCTAAATATATGTGATATGATCATAAACATAGAATAGAAACTGAATTATTTTGCTGTGATGGTTTCTCTCTCTATATATTTTTATCCCAAGCTCTGTTTCTCATGAATTCAAATAGCATTTGATACAATAATCTAATAAATCACTTGAACAATAAGTGATAACATCATCGCCAATCGCTTGTCATGCGTTTTGTAAGGTTAGAGTGTATAATTTTTCTGTGTGCTGAAGGATTACACATACCTTGGAATTCATCCGTCCATTTGTTGAATAATGACATGGTGGTTGCACTGCAGGTTTTGATGGCAGCAGCTTGGAATCCTTCGCTGGTTGCTGGTATGGGTGTTTCGTAGTTGTTACTGGGCCTGGATAAAGCCCAACTAACTGTCATCTTTTATCAACTCGCAGCTTTCTTTTGTTAAAATGTTTGAGAATATTTGGATTTTTTAATAGATTTAAAATTATAAAAAATAAAAAAATATATATTATTTTAATATATTTTCAAATAAAAAATATTTAAAAAAATGTAAAAAAAATAAAATTAAAAAAGCCCAAGTCCCCATTTATTACTATGAAAAGAGAAAAATATAAATTCTTCCATAAACCTCAGCTCCGAAATGGAAATTATCATAGGTAAAACCTGGGTTTATGAGATTACAAGGCAGGAGGTATTGAGTTTAAGTTTTGCTACGAAATATCGAGGTGATATACTTATGTTCAATTAATTTTATATAAAATATACTTTATTTTTTTTAATTTCGATATGCACACACATAATGCCTTTAATTTTATATCCAAAAAAACAAGAGAGAAAATACATGTACACAGTTAACGGAAAAGAGGGTTTTTTTTACAAAAAAGAAGATTGTGCATGTTTGTCCTTGCTATTATAATATGCTTTTGAGATTTTTTTATAAAAAATATTAAATGAACACACACATATTCTTAAATGATTTAAAAATATTGATATAAAAATTATTTTAATATATTCTTAATTAAAAAATAGTATTGAAAAAAGTTAGCATCACAATATATATTTGAGAGTGTAAATAATTTTTTTAAAAGTATTTTTCATTTAAAAATATATTAAAATATATTTTTTAAATTTTTTAAAAATATTATTGATATTAATATATCAAAACAATTTAAAAAATAACAAAATAAAAAAATTAATTAATTTTTTTTACCTCACCGGAATGTAATAACAAATGGCGGCAATGACTAGAAAGGCCTGCAAGGAGATTGGGCATGAGAGCCCAGTTCATTAACACCAGGCATCTCCAAAGTCAATAAGCTTAGCGTCTTAGACCAGCAATGTCCACGGAACAAGTCACATAAACCAGAGCTCTTTCATGTATGAACAATTAATATTCCAATTGCAACAGTGATGACAACGAAGACTTTAGACTTCAATAAACAACATAGATCAGCAGCCATTGCCCCAGTCCAACACCTTGCATGTTGCCAGACAGCGGGATAACAATATTGTATTCCACGTTCAGACACGATTCACCTCCCATGGGACCCTTTTTTCCCACTATACCAGATTTCAATTTTAATTTGTTTTTTTTTTCGCGTATATTTTATTCTTGTTTAGAGAAGGCATCTTTTTTTATTTATAAGAAAAAAGAAAAGCTGCTGGCAATCCAGCCGTCTGTAGTTTCGAATTTTTTTTTTTTTGAATTAGTTATGTTTAGGCAGCTGATTTAAGAGTCCGAGTGATAGCATCCATGCACAATATTTCTGGCAGGACTAGACTGGTGATGTTATTTAGAAAAAGAAAAATTCAACAAGAATAGACTACAAGACAGGCTATGAGCAATCCAATCATATAATTGATGCAAGAACTATCGATAAGCAATCGATCATGTTTATGAATTTCGACATCAATCAATCCTTTATGAAATGACCCACGAAAAAAAATAGCTTTTACATTTATCATGTGATTGGATAACCCATAATTCGGAATTAAAAAATATACCATGATGGAAAATTTATCCTTTTTGTTTATTGAAATAATATTTTTTAATTTTTATTTTAATAAATATTAGTTTTTAATTAAATTTATCGATTAAATCAATTATTAATTGAATTTTATATATTATTATTTATTTATTTAATATAAATTTATCTTAATTTTATAATTCAGATGTTAATTTTTATGGACTAACTTTATTGATTCGGATAATTTTTTTAATTAATTTTTTATTTTTATTTTATTTGTCAATACTAGGTTTATTGAAATTAAATTTTATTATTTATTTTAATTTTTTTATGAAGTTATTTCAGTCTTGTAACCTAAGTCATATTTTTAACAAATTAACTCAAGTTGTCTTAATTTTTTTTACACCTTTTTTTTTTAATTTTATCCTTCAGCCCTTTGTAATTTTATCATTTAATGGTTTGATTGATTAATAATTAAATTTCATAATTTATTTTAATTTACTATCTATTGAGTTATCCTGATTTAATAATCCAAGTGTGAAATGTTAATTTGAGTTGATTTATATTATTTTTTAAAATTATTTTTTAAAATTTTATTCTTTTAACATTGAGTTGATTGAAAATTAAGTTTTAATTTTTTTTATTTATTCTCTATAAGATTATTATCATCTCATAATTTAAATTATAAATTTTGTATATTAGCTTGGATTAGCTCAAATCAATTCCTTATATTATGATCATAATATTTAAAAATAAAGATGTCATTTTAAATTCTTATTATAAAAAAACTATATTTATATTTAATTATTCATATTGTTTTTAAATTTTTTAAATTGATCGAGTTATATCAAATTAGTTTCTACGTTATTTTGTTTTTATTCATCTTGAAAATAAATTAAAAAACACTTGAATGTTTTTTAATGTCTTTAAAAAAATTAATCCGACCCATATTAATAAATCCAATTACTAGAAATCTCTTTTCAGTTCATTATTTTCACAGCTCATCAAATTTATTCTAATCTTCTAATGTACTGTTCTTTTAATCTTCTCATGTTAATAATACATTGATCATTAAATAAATATGGTACTGTGCCCGAATAATCACAACAATCACATTAACTTGGCTGTCTAGGAAATTGATTGTTTCCATTTAATTTCTTAATATAATTGATTTTTTTTGGATTCGAAGATATGCGGTGATGACATGACAGGTTAGTTTGATGATAAAAGAGTAATTAATAATATTTTATTATTTATTTTCCACACATATTTTATTTTTATTTTTGATGGGTCATATGTTTTTTTCAATCTTGATGTCCTTTTTTTTTTAACCAAATACAAGTAATAAGAGATAAATAATCATTTTTTATGAGTTATATACTTTATTTTCTTTCTCCTTTTCATGACTATCTCTCTCTTTTTTTTAAATAAATTTATCAAATAATTCATAATATATCACTATTCATTTCATATATACCATGAAATTCTCCCAATCAACAAAATCTCAAGAATTGATTGTCATACATCTAACTGTTCACTTCCCATACAAGTAAAAAAATATAATTACATAATTTTCCTTTGATTTTCGCTAAGCATGTGCAATTAATACTTGCCAAAACATCTATAAAATTTGCCACATTTCATTCTAGCGATGGAAATTCTATGAATTATTTTAATTACACAATGACTAAAATAGATATTTTAATCGAATTAAATGCTTCTATATATATATATATATATATTAAACAATGACTAAAATAGTTATTTACTGAAAAATTGATTGGTATATGGCATATGTTGAAAATAAAAAAATAAAACGCAAAAATTATCGTCGGTTAAAATATAATTAGCCCATAATATAAGTACTCCCTAAACAATTTAAAAAATTTAAAATTCATAACAATTGTATAAAAGCGAGTTTATTTTTGTAATGATATTGTTTTTTTTAAGAAAAATTATTATTTTTAATATTTTAAGATTAAAAATAAATTTATAAAAAAATATTTTAATATATTTTTAAATAAAAAACACATTAAAAAACACTTTAAAACACAGCAACTGCAACAGTAACAACAACTGCCTATCATGTACATTTGTTTTTGTTCAAAACTCCAACGAGGGACTTGGCGGCTTTTGCATTGACCTCCCCCCTCCCCCCCTCTCGCTTTGCTAATGATGTGATTTCTTTTTAATTAATTAACGATTACAATGCCGATCACAACCAAATTATCTATTAAATTCTCTAATTACTTGGAAGCTTGCTCAACATTCTGGTAAACTCTCTCCTCAAATCTCTTAATATCCTCCCGCTCCAAGTACTTGGAATCTTGCTCAACATTCTGGTAAACTCTCTTCTCAAATCTCTTAATTTACTCCCATTTATGATTCAATTCCTCTCATTTTCGTATTTCTTGTTTTTTTCAGCTCATTTTCCCTAAAAAAACTGCAATCTCTGATCCAATTAAAGGTAAGTTTTAGCTCATTTTTAGAATGTCCGTTTTGTTCAACCTTTGCAACCGGTAATTTTTTTTGTTTTTTTGACAAAGTTGTTTAGTTTTTGCTAGAGATTGTCTAGTGTGAGTTTCTGTTAGCGTTTCATGGGTTTAGTGTTCAGATTCAGTGCCATTTTTGTTCACTATGCTGTTGTTTTTTCTGTTGGAAATTGGTTTCTTTTTATTATTAATTTTTTATTCAGTTTTAATTCACGCGCTTGAATCGCCGAGTTTGGTATTTAGTGAATTGTTAATGGTAATGAATTTAATTTAAATTTTGAGCTGTAAATTTTATGCTTTTCCTGGAACTTGTGGTTTTTTCCCCGTCTCTTGGTGACTGTAATTGTGAAATTTTGTATTGCTGATTTTAAATTGATTGATTTGCAGGTGTAGTTTTGTGTTTGTTGCTGGAGAGTTGTCAGGGATAATGATTTCTAAATGGAAATGTTCATGGTCTTTGATGGCTACAATTGCATCTATAGTGGCATTAGTTTCGGTAGTTCATCTTTTCTTGTTTCCCGTGGTGCCTTCTTTTGATCCCTTCAGTGTTCGGCAAGTTAAGGATTCTTGTGTCCCAAATAATGAATCAGTGGATGGAAGGACTGGTCATGACCCGGGAAATTCACAGCCAGTTTTAGATTTAGAGCACAAGTTTCCAGCTGACTTGCATCGGGCAGTGGTTTATCGTAATGCACCATGGAAGGCTGAGATTGGACGATGGCTTTCTGGCTGTGATGCAGTTACTAAGGAAGTCAGTGTTGTTGAGGTAATAATAGTTGTGACTAATGACTGTTAAATTGAATCTGTTTGTGAGATTGTTAATCTCCATTCATTATTTGTACTTGTGGGAAATGCTTAATCTTGCTGTACACACAGAGAAAGGACTTGGTGAATTCTATCGGCTTATGAGGCTTTCATTGACATGCTTTTTCTCATCTTTTAGACAAGCTTATGCTGATATCAAATTAAAATTTCAGTCTGATAGTTAACATGGTCAACTGCTTTGATCACAGACAATAAGTGGCAGGAGCTGCAAAAATGACTGTAGTGGTCAAGGAGTTTGTAACTATGAACTTGGTCAATGTTGGTGTTTTCATGGATTTAGTGGTGAGCCTTTTTTTCCCCTTCTGTTTTTGCAATTCTTATACTTCCATCCTTTTCCCAATTCACGTCTCATTTAGTAAATGATGCCAGTAACTAGAATAGGTTGTCATGCCCCTTTCGTTATACCTGTTATAAGAACCATTAGGTTGTTCTTTCAATGAACTGACAATGTACATGGAAGTTGAAGTTGTGGGATTGAAAAAGTCAGATGGCTACTTGGAAGTTGATTTTGAAAATACAGATGATTAGATTTGGCATTTCCATTTCACATTGTAATTGGTATATGGACGGTTCTTTTGCCCCATCCTGATTCCAAGTAGAGATACAGGAAAACTCTGTTAACTACAAATTGTTACAGATCTTTGCTGTGTTCTTTTTTGATAGCGTGGCCAAGTCTCTGTTTTTATGTGACTTAAACTACAAAAAGTTCAGAATTTAACTATGGATAACAAAAAAAACAATAAAGAATATTCCAAATGATATTGTTTCTGGTGCTGATGTTTCAGGGGAAGGATGCTCTGAGAGACTACACTTGGAATGTAACTACCCTAAATCACCAGAGCTACCATATGGGCGATGGGTTGTCTCCATTTGCTCTGCTCATTGTGACCCAGCGAGAGCACTTTGCTTTTGTGGAGAAGGTACAAAATATCCAAATCGTCCTGCAGCAGAGACTTGTGGGTTTCAACTGAGGTGAGTGCAGTTAGAATCTAAGGAAGAATATTTTGTACATATCATTTGTTCCAATTTCCAAATCCTCTTAGTCATGACTCAACATTTCTTATCAGCTTACCTTCTGAACCTGGTGCCCCGAGACAAGTTGATTGGGCAAAACCTGACCTGGACATATACACGACAAACAAAAGCAAACTAGGATGGTGTAATGTGGACCCAGCTGAAGGGTATGCCAACAAGGTGAAATTCAAAGAGGAATGCGACTGCAAATATGATTGTTTGTCAGGGCGGTTCTGTGAAGTGCCTGTGCAATGCTCTTGTATTAACCAATGCTCTGGACATGGGCATTGCCGTGGTGGTTTTTGTCAGGTAATGTTTGTTCTTTCTTTAATTATAATTCCAGAATCACAGGTATTTGATTTGCACTGGGAAAGAAATAAATGAAAACCATGTTTACAGGCAAAATTTGTGAACAAAATAACATTTGGAGTGTTTACAAGGGCTTCCTTTCATGCGTGGAGGGGTTTTTGCCCTCCTTTCCTTTTTCCTTTTGACCCCTGTGAAGAATATGAAATTGTGGCATGGAGAACTGCACAAAACCAATGAATCTTTTGAACATTCCTGTCCTGTATAGCTGATAGTAAAACAATTTTTGGTAATATGAGAATCTAATTCAGTGATTTGTTCAGGGAAAAACAAACAAATACTAAAAACTATGTAGTATTACGTGTTCTATTTTTCTTGGTATTTGTTCTTGGTGAATTTTGGGATCCGTTGCTCAAGTGGATGAGAGGTTAGCATGCAATAAAAAAACCTACTGAATTGATAGAACATTATTTTGTTTCTAATTCCCCTAAAATCTTCTCTTTTGATGAATTTTCATTACCCTGAAAGTTGTATTTTTTGAACTAATTTAAATGTCCTTGTCTTTCTTTCAACCTACTATCTAATTGTGTCAAGATTGTATTTCTAGTGTGCCAGTGGTTGGTATGGAACAGACTGCAGCATCCCATCTGTTACATCATCTGTAAGAGAGTGGCCTCAGTGGCTTCGACCTGCTCAGCTTGATGTTCCTGACAATGCACATCTCACTGGGAAACTTGTTGAGCTCAATGCAGTGGTCAAGAAGAAAAGGCCCCTTATATATATTTATGATTTACCCCCAAAGTTCAACAGTTTACTTCTTGAGGTAAGAATAGCATTTCTTTTGTTTCTTGAAACTAGGAGCAAACTTCTTATGTTTGTCAATTAATTGGTTCTGTAGGGGCGGCATTTTAAGTTCGAATGTGTAAACAGGCTGTATAATGATAACAATGCAACAATTTGGACGGATCAGTTGTACGGTGCCCAGGTATTATTTGAACTGAGATTGAGATTTAGCTTATACCATGAATTGTATCTAATGCTATAGCTATGCACTTACAGATGGCACTCTATGAAAGTATTTTAGCTAGCCCATATCGAACATTAAATGGTGAAGAAGCTGACTTTTTCTTTGTACCTGTTCTTGATTCTTGCATCATTACACGTGCTGATGATGCACCTCACCTGAGTATGGAGGTATGCTTTCTAGATCTGGGATATGGATATGTTATGGATGCATGCGATTCTATCTTTTATGCTTATGTTTTCATAAAAAAGGGAAATGGAAGGATATTCTTTTATTCCCCTGTAGACATTCTGTTCTTATGCTAATCTTTAAAATAAAATGGAATTATGGTCGTATGTGTATGCAATAGTCTTGCAAACTATCAGCCTTTACTTCCAAGCCATCAGATGCTGATTCATTTTTGTCTGTTATCTTGAACTCAGACTTGGTTTGTCATTGAAAGCAAATGATCAAGATTGTAGCATATGTTCTCTCTTTTTGGTAACTCCATATAACCAGCCATTTTTCTGTTATAGTCTTCCATTGGTACCACCATAGAGATAGTATGAGCTAACTTTGGACAAAAATCAATCGATATTGCTTTTTTTTTTCTTGCACTTCATTGTTTGTTAATGGACGTGGTTGTATATCATAATATTCTGGTGCTTCTTGTGTTCCTATATGGATTACACAGGTTTCACATAAACGCTTCAGTAGAATTTCCATTACTATTTTTTTCTCTAATTGCAACTCTGGCATACTCCATCCTTTGTTCTCAGTTGTACTTTATTCTTATCCTACCAATACACACATGGGTCCTCTCTACACATGATTATTCATCCAATTCCTCATGAACCTAATTGGCCACTCTTACTTCTGATTTTGTGGACTCATTATCTGGTGCCCCAGTGTTAGCTTCAGATGCCTTTTTGCTGCTCGAAGTCCTTGGAGCAGAATATGTTGTGACTGTTTTATTAAGTTCCTTTCTACTTCACATGACTTAAGCGTTTCATTCTCTCACCTGTTCTTAAAACTTCAAATTTCCTTTTATGTTGGATATTTAGAAGTTGGAATAAAATACTCCTATGTGTTTTATCCAGAAACAAGTCTCGATGTGGAAGTTTGACTAAAAAACATGGTTATGTAATAAGTCTCAAGCTCAATTTACATCACTCATTCAGTTCAACAATTATTAAGAACTAAGCTGAATACATAGATGTGAATTTTTGTATAGTGGTCAGTAATCCTCCTCCTCCTGGTATGTTCGTCAAGAAATCCTCAAGAATACAACTTCAACTCTGAGATCTTGTTGTCCCTAACTACACTTTCTGGTACCCATCCAGCCCAGTCCATTAACCAAGCCCAGGGCTTCTTGTTCAAGCTATCAATAGCAGCTTATTTTCCTATGTATGACAAAGTCATATATGTGTACCATGTGCAATTTGGAGTGTGTTGCTTGTCATATGCGGAGCCCTCATGGTTACGTGCTTTCTAATTTCAGCAACATTTGGGTTTGAGGAGCTCTCTCACTCTAGAATTTTATAGGAAGGCATACGATCACATTGTTGAGCATTATCCATTCTGGAACCGCTCATCAGGAAGAGACCATATATGGGTAATGTTTTACTGTTTAATTTTTTCCACTTTTCAAGTGAACAATGTTATTTTTCATTGCCTTTTCCCGATACAACAGAATACTTCCGGGTTTATGCTAATGATTCCACCTTGATATCTGAAGGCAGTCTTTTTCATGGGATGAAGGTGCTTGCTATGCCCCAAAGGAGATATGGAATAGCATGATGGTGGTTCACTGGGGTAATACAAATTCAAAGCATAACCATTCTACAACAGCCTATTGGGCTGACAACTGGGATAAAATTTCTTCTGATAGAAGAGGCAAGCATCCTTGCTTTGATCCTGATAAAGATCTTGTGCTTCCTGCCTGGAAGCGACCTGATGTCAATGCTCTGATCACCAAACTGTGGGCTAGGTACATTTCTCATTGAATTTTCTGGCTCAATTGTGAGATAAATTCCAAATTCATGCAAGTAAAGGTGAAAATGTTATGTATTTGTCTCAGGCCTCTTGAAAAGCGGAAGACATTATTCTATTTCAATGGAAATCTTGGACCAGCATACCTGAATGGAAGACCAGAAGCTTCGTAAGTAAAACTGTAATACTCAATAGCTGTTTGCAATTTATTGAAAAAGGCAAATTGTTTTCAAATAGAAATGCATAGGTCACAGGCTACACAGAGGCACATGGTTTGGCTACCTTTACTAGCTGTATCCTGTCTCATTCTCAATAATATGATCAGCTGTCTTCTTCATACTAAATAAATAATTAGCTGTCTTTGTCTGGTTCTTTTTCCAGTTTATGGAATAACTCCTTCCTTTTATTGTGATACAAAATTTTCAGCAGATCTTATAGTTTGCCGGTTGTAATTGTGCAGGTATAGCATGGGTATCAGACAGAAACTTGCAGAAGAGTTTGGATCAACCCCTAACAAGGATGGTAATCTTGGGAAACAACATGCTGAAAATGTGATTGTGAGCCCATTGCGCTCTGAAAGCTACCATGAGGATTTAGCCAGTTCTGTTTTCTGTGGAGTAATGCCTGGAGATGGTTGGAGTGGTCGTATGGAAGATAGCATTTTGCAAGGGTGCATTCCAGTTGTCATTCAGGTAGGTAGTTCTGCGTATCCTGAAAATGTAGAGAATATGTTTGATTTAGCATACAAGCAGCAAGCTACTTGGCTGTTCATGGCTCAGGAAAGCACCTTGAAGCTTCTAGTCATATGTCAAAATTGCAGATGGAGCCATTTTATGCTCAGCCCCAGCAGAACAGTAGTTTTTTCAAATTTGTTTATTTTTTTTAATTTTCTTTCAAAGCTGTGTGGCTAGGATCTCGAGCTGGCTTACAGTATCAGTAGGTGATATAGTGTGAAACCTTCCTACTAGCATTTCTAGGAAGTTTTTAATTTATTTGTTGCAGACACTGACGATCAATGGTAGCAACTTATTTCTAGTTTGTTCCATCTTGTTTCCCTGTTCCTAGGATGGGATATACCTGCCATATGAAAATGTGCTCAACTATGAAAACTTTGCTGTCAGAATTCTGGAAGACGAGATTCCAAATTTGATAAAGATCCTTCAGGTATTGTTTTGGTTTTAGGAATCTCTTTGTGAAATGGTTACTCTGAAACCTTAAAAGCTGATAATCATTAGTGCTCGCTTTCTCTAGGGATTCAATGAGACAGAAATAGAAAACAAGTTGACCAGCGTCCAGAAAATCTGGCAGAGATTCTTGTATCGTGATTCTATGTTGCTTGAAGCTGAGAGACAAAAAACTGCTTTTGGTCATGTGGAGGATTGGGCAGTTGAATTCTTACGATTGACAGAAGATGATGTCTTTGCCACCTTTGTACAGGTATATGCTTTTGTTTATGCTGAATATAGAGCTATTTAAAATTATTTGGCTGCACAGCAGGATTCCACCCTCCCATTAAACTCTTATTCTCAGTTAACTTAAATCTCTGATGCTGCAATCCTCTCCTTGCATTTGCCGATATGAGACTCCAATTTAACCATAAGCCTTAACCTTTGAGTCCTATGCCTTTCAGCATCAAGACCAGCTGTTGGAATTGATATCAATCTTCAAGGAATAAGAAAACGATCTTAGTTGAAAGACAAGTAAAGAATTTCATATACAAATCTCTTTCCAGGATAATAGTATATTTCCTCGGTCGTGGTTTTCGGACAAGGAATTTCATAGAATACTCACATCACATTTTCACTAGGGAAAGCAGGTATTTCGATAAGAAGTTTCATCTGATAGGGCAGGCCAGGAAAAAAATCAATTCATCAACTTTATGCAAGTGAGAAGCTGAAACTTGATATAAGCTAGGAAGAGAGTTGTGCAATCGAAAAAACTGAAGACTACAGTTAATCTTGGAAAAAAATTATGATAGAATCTGTTGCAACTGTACATTGAAATCAAGTCATGTATGATTATTGTCTCTATAAGTTTCCGCAAGGGATTATTTGGTAAGATAGTTATTAAGCCAGTTAAAAACCCCAATTCTACATTTTGCCTTTGATTTTCCCGTCTTTTGGTTCCTTCATAAATGGAGCATTTGTGAATGGTAGCAAAAAATAAGATATTAGGAAACCTTTCCTATTTGCAGAAAGGTTATCAGTTTTGAAGGATTTTTGCTAGAAAGACTGATCCTGTGGTGAAAGATAGTGCCCCTTGACTTGATATGAATTCCACCTTCAGATATTGAGATCATTTCCTGCAGTTTGTATTCCACGTTGGAGTTCAAATTTGCATTTGAACCTTCAAAACACAGCATTAAGTTTTAGTTCATTTGTACAAGCATTTCTGCATGTTCGTTAATGGTATTGACATGCTATCATTGGCCTGACTAGGTTCTACACTATAAGTTGCACAATGACCCTTGGAGGCGGCAGCTTGGTTCTCAGAAGAAAGATTTTGGCTTACCACAAGAATGTTTAATGAGAACATCCTGAATAGCTATACACATATAGCTGCTGGCAGATCCCTGATGTGCAGCAAAGCCTGAATGACGGCTTCTGAACCTTGCTGAAAATCAAGGCAAACAGTGTTATCCTATCCTGATAGCCAAAAATTCTGATCCACATGCTGCCGTCTGGCTAGATTGCTAACACATACAGGTAGACAGATAATACATTTTTTAACAAAAAGGAAAACTAAATGCAATAACAATATTGATCATATACATGCCAGATGATGAATGTTTGCTCATGTTCTTATCAATCCTGTGTCACAGAGGGAAGTGCTGGAAGGGCCAAAGGAAAAGAAAAGTGTTTGCTTTGATTATTGTTTACAGTGTTATCTTATTTATGAAGATGGGAAACAAAATTCTCAATGCCCAAAAAACATGGTAGAGCAGTTTGCTAGATTTCCACCGTCATTAATGATTTCTGCGGTGTCTACATACTATGAGCACAAGATCATGGGTACACGCTATATATATTTAGTATTAAAAGAAAGTTCAGGCATTGCTGATGTATTTGTAGGGAGAAAAAAAATTCTGATCATAACTTAAAAACTTGATGCATATGTGGTCGTTACATATTAGATATATATATTTTTAAAATACTAGAAAGACAATAAACTGGATTGATTTGGGCTAATTTGAGCAAATTACTTAATTTGTAATTCAAGTTATTATAAGATTATAATAAATTTATAAAAAATAAATTAAAATAAATTATAAAATTTAATTTTTAACGATAAATTAAATCAAAAATAAAATATTAAAGAAAAAACCTAACAAAAGATTAGAGATTAGAGTCAACTAAGAGTTAATCTAATAAAACCATAATTTGATTAAATATCTTAATGGATTTAACAATTTTTTATTTATGAAATTATTCTTTGACAACCAAGTGCGTTTCTATCTTTTTGCATCAAAGAACAATTTATTTTTTTTTGAAAAATAAATAAGATGGATGCGTGAGATTAAAAATATAAAAAAATATATAATTTTTTAAGATAAATAGTAAAAAGTGGTCCTTCTTTAAAACTAAATAACAAAAGAGATAATCAAATAAAAAGAGATCTATTTTTTTAAGCTAAATAATAAGAGGAGATCATTTTTAAAGTTAAATATCAAAAAAGACATTCAATTACCAGACATCCAAATATGAAATAATGAAATGATATGATTTTTCTTTTCAAGTTTATGGGAGTCAAAATGCATATAAAAGAAACATAACTCACACGCTAAGCCTTTTTTAATATTAGAGGGTGGATCTATTCTTTTTTTTAAAAAAAAAAAAAACTTATACAACGTGTCATTTATATTTAAAAAAACCAACAACTACAGAGTCAACGCGTCATCTATATTCATACAAACCAATGCTAAATATTTTGTATCTGGAAAATTATTTTTTAACCTTTTTCTTTTTAAAAACATCTAAAAATACTATAAAAATCTAAATAGATTTATTAATGAGTTTAAATAACCCTCCTTTAAAATAAATAAAAACCCAAAACAACCTGATTTTAACAAAAAAAAAAATATATAATTAAACAACTCCCAAATAAAACTTTTCTTATCTAATAAAACTTTTTAATATAAAAAACAAACTTCTTTTTTTTATCGAGTAAACCGGTGTTAACAAATGAATTTTTTTTTGTTCGTCAGCTTGTTTTAAGAGATCAGATTGACAATCACCAAAAAAGGCTGAACTAGGCCAATATTCTTAAGCAGTTGCTATTTTAGGATCAAACGCACATCAATTCCTTCTCGAGTTCATGGTGTGCGAATCGCTTATAATTTCGTGAAACGATTGGAACGCGTTAGCCTTTAGGACAGTTCATTGAAACGCAATAGAGACTCGATCCACTTATATTCGTTGGCCATTTGAGACATCCAAATCCTATGAAGAACAACGGCTTCCATCTTACCTGGTTGTATAATGCAAAGGAATGGAGGGTGGAACTGCTTTGTGGGAATTCACATTCCGTAACAATTGAGTTTTCATCCTGCTGCTCCATCTCTTTCATTGTGGATCCTTGACGGAATTGAAGATGCATTTTTTTAGCGTGTTCCAATTTAAGTAGATTTGATGATAAAGGTGAGGCTTGAACTGGAGTCTCCATCCCTCTTGCTTACGCAAAAAAACACCATCGAGCAATATTTGCATGGAGGCAGTCTTAAATTGCCTCTCCATACAGGTTCTCTAATCTCCAATCTTTATCTTTAGAAGATGTCCAAATCGTGGATGGGTATTTTAGGGAACGAGTTTCATCTTTCTGCAAGCATCTTAAAAAGAAGTACCTTTGATCGAGTTTGTGTGGCAAAGAACTTTTAGGTTATCTAGTGATCCCTCGAAGCTTAGTGTATCAGCTCAAATGATTGACAGGATAAATCTATCTACCCATGGAAATCTTTTCCCTCTAGTGAGGAATCATCGTAAAGTCTTTGCTCCCAAAATCGCTGTGGATGGATTTCCCATGAATTCCTATTGCTCGGAACTAAATTAAGCATCTACAAAATGCTGACTCTGTTAATGAACACATCGATCCTCGAACGGAATTTTTATCAGTCAGAAAACTTTTCTCAGCTCCTCTGCAGCATATACTCGACTCTAGATCCAACTAAAATGCTGAAAGTATTAAGTTTTATCGTCGATAAGAGATTTTTTGAATGAAAACTAAACTTGTTTGAATCCTTTAGCATATTTTTGGCAGATGCCTTTTCTGTATTGCAAAAATAAATTCCAAAATTACTGTGGTACCTAGAAAACATTGTATATCTATTCTACTTTTACTCTGGATTCTAGTAGTGTTTTTCATTCTAAAGTTTTTTTTTCTCACAGGTTTTCTCACGTGTTTTTTTAACTCTCATTTCTTTTGTTTTTCTTAACTTCTGTTGCTTGAAAAGAATTGATGGATGTCTACCATGTTTATGTTTTCAACCTTGTCTCCTCTCTTTCCTGCCCTCTATTTTTTGTTCTTGGAAAGCAAAAACTCATGGTGAATAAACAAATACAACAAGCCTTAGCCCTTTTACATCAAGGAATCTGACTTGGTGGACAAATAAATGTTCGCTAACCATTATCTCGAGTCGGAGGTTGATCTTGAACGCTAGAGGCTTAACAGGTCATTCTTTTTTCCTATGGCATTGAAAGATTAATTGTATTTGTTTGATTGATTGAGTTTTTTGTATTGAAGAATTTTTTTTCTTAATAAGGGATTTTTGGGTCTTTTTAATTTTCAATGAATCGTCAATTTCTTCAGTAGAATGAAATAAATAAGAAAATAGGAGAAATTAGCTAAATTTAATTTAATTATTTTTTTAATTTTTTCTGCATTTTTCCATTTATTTAAATCAACTGGGATTTAGAGCTCCTCATCTTTCACTGCTTATTTTTTTTCTTTCTCAATCATATCATGGTGGAATTTAGAGTTTCTTAGTTATTAATATTTGAAAATCTTTGTTGTCTTTTTCTTTGAATCTGTAATTAAAGATAGAAGACAGACTGAGGCTGGTGCTTTCTGGTTTTTTATCATCTTCTGTAATAGGATCTTGAACAAGTGGAGCTAGCGACTAACAAAATCTTCTTCATGGTTACAGCTAAAAGATCATCAAAGTATTTACTCTCATTCTCTCTCAAATTCCCGACAAATATTATTCCAGATGATTGTTCCAAGTGTTGAATTCAGTACAAGGGAAAGAAAATCTTTCGCAGAATCTTGAATAATACTCCTGAGCTCTTGATGGCATGAACTCCACCAAAAATTTTCTTATTGCCAATAACCACAAACTGAACAGTTGGGATATTCAATGACAATATCAGTGGCGAAGCCCGAGGTTAAAAGAAATCACAAATAAAAAAAATCTAGCCTTAATATTGTCAGAATGTTTGAGAAGCTGCTACTTGTCATATCAAATGGTTGCATCGAGTTGAGCAAGAGATGATCTGAAAAGATCTGAAATTAAAAAGAAAAGAATAAGAGATTGAGATTGTTTGTTGCAATTTATTTCTTTTTTTTTTTTTTTACAACAAGCTGTTGTATATTTAACTGTTTTTGCTAGCTTTTTCTCTATGTTGTTTTTCTTTTTTGCATTGCAAGGAAAATAGAGTGCAAAATAACTATGACAATTATATCCATGGTTGTTAAAAATGCATTTTAACTTGTAAAATCGTATGATTTTATGAGTTAAAACCTATAAAACATATAAAAATAAAGATAAAACTCGAAAATTATTAAAATCGCATAAAACTGGTTGAAAATCACATAAAACCATAACAACTCGCAAAAATATTAAAAACGTTACGTTTTCATGATTTAACCAAAATGTCACCAGACCAAATGCAAAATTAGATATGCAAAATTTTTTAACTTCATCCCTGTCTCACAATCTCTTTTCTTTTCCAATTTCCACCCGATCAGGCAACCACCCTTACCCTATCGGTGACTTCATCCCGATCTCACACTCCCCCTGACTCCAGACTTCGTCTAATGGTCCCCTCCCTGTCTCACACAGTCACACTCTCTTAGTCTCCCACTCTCCCTAACTCCCTTTTCTTTTTCCCTTTTCCCTTTTCCCAGCAAATTAAGAAATCACTTTCCCTCTAATCCAGAGCGTTTTTGGCAAGACGAAGGTAAGAATTGATTCCCAATCCCAAGCTTTGTTTTTTTCTGTCTAATAGTGATGATTAGAGACGAAAAAGGATCTGAGTATGCTATGAAATTCATTGTTTATCTTCTAGGTATTTTACAATTAAGTGGTTTGCTTCTGGGTATTTTTTTGGAGGGGGAGTGGTGATGCACTGCTGCTAGTAATTTCGTGTGCAACTTTGTTTATCTTCTGTGAAGCTTTCTAACAATGAAAAATTATTGTGTTGTGATTTCTTTTAATTTTCACCTTGCCAATCACGAGGCTTACTTGGTATTCCTTGGTTTCTTACCATTGCTGTACTTAAATGAGTTCAACATGATTCTGTTTTTCGTTTTGAATTCACTTACCATTCATGCATTTTTCAACTATCAACTATCAACTGTTAACTATCTTGCTTGCTTTGGTGTTGCAGATTTTATAATTCTACAATCTGCATAGACAACAATTCAGCGAAGCAAGGAGGCAACGAAGCATTCCAATTTCCAGGATTGCAGGTATTCTGTAAATCCAAAACTGGAAACTTTGGGGCAATTGATGCACCTGTTTGGAATGCCTTTTGCATTTAATTTATCCAGGCTTTTGTGTATTACTTGATAGCAATTTAATGTGGGCTGCATCTCTCAAATGATATCATCCTGCAAGGCTTTAATTTAATGATATTTGGTTTGTATTATATTAAGTGTATTTTGTTTTCCTTTGTTCTGCGAAATCATGCAAATGTGCACCCATTCCACTGCTATTTTTAACGTGATCTTGATACATGAAGTGTTGGCTTTGGAAACTTCTTAATTACTGTATGGAATAGAAAAAAGAGTTCTATAATTTTTAAATTTAGGCATAGAAAAAAGAGTTCTATACGTAATTATTTGTGCTCCTTTTCTGTAAGGATTTCAACAACAGGAAGATTGAGAATGAGAGGTATTTACGAGAATGAGAAACAGTTTTTTTTAAAAAATATATATTAAAATAATATTTTTTTAAAAAAAATTATTTTCTTAAAATACTTTAAAAAATAATTTAAAGTAAAAAAATAAATTTAAAATATTTTTAAAATACTCTTGAAATAAAAAACAAACAGTGGTAATATAAAACCACCTCTTGCCTGACAGTGATAGAGATAAGGGTGATGGGACCCTCTAGAGCTCTTTAGAGCCTGGGATATGTTTCCTACCCTCAATCTGCTGGCAGCTAAAATGTTTATTGATTTTGAAAGAGAAGATATTATTGTTTAGCAAATAAAACCTTTTCTTAATTCTCATAAATGGATTTTTCTTTGAGGAATTTTCATGATTTCTTAGTAATATTCTTATTTTGATAGATTAAAAAAAAGAAATTCCATATAGAAGTTTTCCTATATTGTTTTAAAATTCAAAGATTTAATAAAATTCTCTTCATCCCAATAAAATTAGGCTTGTCTAGGCATGCTTATATTTGAACTTTTATTTTATACTATTCAGATTGCTTGAATTTTCCCTATAAGAGTGGTGTGTGAATGTATAATCTTAATTATATCCAACATTATAGCAATAGTGGTTTTGAACTGTAGGATACATGACATCTAAAAAAACTACAAGTGGCAATAGACTTGACGTGGGATGGCAATATGATATAGATGTTGACAAGAATTCAAAAAGAGTGCAGTGTAAGTTTTGTCAGAAAATTATTAGTGGAGGCATTTACCGTTTCAAGCATCATTTAGCTTGCACCAGAAAGGATGTCGAGCCATGCCAACAAGTACCAGAAAATATAAAGAAGATAATTTTGAATGTTCTGGTGAAAAATCAAGAAGCATCTGAAAAGAAAAGAAAGGTTTTTCAATATATTGGCAAAGATGAAGATAATGATAAAGGGAATGAAATTACCTCAGTAAAGAAAGGAAAGAGAGTAGCGAGTGGGAGTGGAAGTACAGAAACCACCATCAATTAGCTGCTAAAAAAAGATCTTAGAGAAGAAGCATGTTGACAAATTGCAAGATTTTTCTACACCAGTGCAATTCCATTTAACTGTGTGAAAAATCCTGAATTTGTTAAGGCACTTGAATTGGTTGTAAAGCATGGGCCAGGTTTTAAGCCTCCATCCTACCATGATATTAGAGAGAAGTATTTGAAGCAAGAAGTAGATCACACGATCAACTTGCTTGAGAAGTACAAGTTAGAATGGAAAAAAACAGGTTGCTCAATAATGTCTGATGGATGGACTGATAAGAAAAGGCGTTCTATTTGCAACTTTTTGGTTAATAATCCTAAAGGGACAATTTTTTTTATCATCCATAGATACCTCTAATATATCCAAGACTGCTGATAAAGTATTTGAGATGCTGGATGCTATTGTGGAGAGGATTGGAGAGGAAAATGTGGTGCAAGTAGTCACTAACAATGCTGCAAATTATAAGGCAGCAGGACAATTGTTGATGGGAAAAAGAAAAAGATTGTTTTGGACACCATGTGCTGCCTATTATATTGACTTGATATTGGAAGATTTTGAGAACTAGAGGTCCATCAAATAACTATTGCTAATAGGAGGAGAATCACCTCATACATATATTCAAGAACTATTCTCATTTCCATGCTTAGACACTTTACAAAAAGAAAGGATTTGATTAGGCTTGCTGTCACTAGATTTGCTACTGCATATTTAACTCTTGGATGTTTAAGTGATTGTAAAATACAGTTGATGACAATGTTTACTTCCATCCAATGGAGGTCATGTAGGTTTTCAAAAATAGAAGAAGGGAAGCGAATTCAAAGTTGTGTTTTGGATAGCAAGTTTTGGCATGATGTTACTATATGTATTAAGGCAGCATATTCTCTGATAAAAGTTCTTCGATTAGTTGATTCAGATGAGAAATCAGCTATGGGTTTTATATATGAAGCAATGGATCAAGCAAAAGAGAAGATACAAGTGAATTTTGGTTTTGTGAAAAAAAGGTATTGATTATATATCTTGTTAACTATTTATTTACTACTATCAGTTGATTATAATGTTTACTAGCTAGGTCATGTAATGTTGATGATAATATTCTTATTTTTATTTTGTAGTTATATGCCTATATGGAATATCATTGATGCAAGATGGGAACTTCAACTTCACAAACCTTTACATGCAGCAACATATTATTTGAATCCTCATTATCATTATAATTCTAATGTTAAAGTTAATGCCAACATTAAAATTGAATTATATCAATGCTTAGAAAGGATGGTGTCCGATGCAAGTGAAAAGTGTAAAATTGACTTGCAACTTGATTCATTCAAGGATGCATGTGGGTTGTTCGGTATTAAGGCTGCCAAGATAACAAGGGATAAAAAAACTCCAGCTAAATGGTGGGATTCTTATGGGGATGAATGTCCAGAGCTACAAAAATTTGCAATTCGAGTTCTAAGTTTGACTTGTAGTTCATCTGGATGCGAGCGAAACTGGAGTGCATTTGAGATGGTAAGTTTTTTCCTTTTTCCTTTTAATGTTTTTATATTTTATAAGAATCTTATATGGTATTAATTTGAATTGCTTATATAGGTTCATACAAAACGAAGAAATCGTTTGCACCAGAAAAAAATGAATGACTTGGTATTTGTAATGTGCAATCTGAAATTAAATGATAACCAAGTCAAAAAGCAAGCTAATGATTTTAGTGAAATTTTTTATCATCTCTCATCTGATGATGATTGGATAACCGAGGGAGAGAAACATGATGATTCATCCAACTTTGATTTGCTTGGTGTCATTGATAGTGCAACACGAAGAAAAAACGGTAAAGAAGATGAAAGTGATGATGAAGAAAATCTTAATGATGTTGGGATGGAGTGCCATAAAACTGAAAATAATTTAGAGATTCAGAATGATGTCAATCTAGATAATTCAAGGAGCTTGGAGTTAAATATTGTTGACAATATTGGTGTTGGTCCTGGTACTAGTAGTAGCACTAATGTTTCGAATATCGGTGCTGGTACTAGTAGTAGCACTAATATTTCTTTAGATGGTAATGATTTTGATGATTGTTTTATGAATAATGAGAGAGACAAAGGCAATGAGGGTGTGTTTAGTTTACATGACACACCTACAGACTGTTTGTTTTAAGTGTGTTAACTTTTAGTTATTAAAATATTATAGACATGTATGTATTTTTATTTGAATTATGTATTTTAAGATATTTGGATATTTGTATTGTTTATTTTACTTTTATTTGAATTTTGTATTTTAATATGTTTGGATATTTGTATTGTTTAAAATATTTTACTTGCGATTTTACGATTTTAGTTAAAATATTTTACTTGTGATTTTACAATTTTTATTTAAAAAATATTACTTTTAATTTTATAATTTTACGATTCGAGTTTACAAGTCGAGTTTATATTGTATATTCCATATCGTGTTAAAAAAACATTTTTAACAACCTTAATTATATCTTTAGCAAAAACAGTTGCCAAAACAATCAAACATGATGAAAAATCATGCCATGTACGATTTCACTACATTAATTATATATATTTTGCTTTTATATGTATTTACTAAATCTGTATTGATTTTCTCATTTACAAAATATCATTAATTAATTAGGATCCTGTCCACAGTGAAGTAGTTTGGATACAGTCCACAGTGAAGTGCATGCCATTCATCTAGATCAACTATAAGCATACACAAGCATTTTAAAAATGCTTTTCAAACAAAATGATATTTTCGTGTTTTTTTAACGTCAAAAAACTATTAATTTAAAATATAAAAGCTGCCCCAGAGCAAACAAGGAGCCCGGGCCCCGAATACCACAAATTTTGACAGACGCTCTCCCGCTTGGGCGCAGCCACAGAGTGCAATGCGGGCTACCAGAGTAGGCCTGGGCCTTGATTGCCCGAAGGCGCAGTCTGAGAAAATATTGGGGCCCACCCATTGTGATTTATATGACTCTCGTCACGCGTTCCCGATGTGGGATATCAACTCTTTGGGTCCTTAAGCAATTATTATCCTGTACCGTGTACTCACAAAGTGCCGAAGTGTTTTTTATTCTGGTTCTCCAACTGCGTAAGATACATAGAGTCAGTTTTCAGTTCTGGATGTGTTGGTGGCTTTCGTTGTCATAACGTGGCGTGATGTCTCTAAGGTGATGGCTTGAATCGGCGCCATCCTTCAAAAGCTCAGGGTCTTTGACAATGTACAATGAGATTTGAAAGGTCATCATGTCATCTGACCTTGGCTTGGCCATCTCAATCTGTCCAAGGACCTGAAGTTTGCAGTATCGATCAAGCCAGATTCACCGGTGATCCTCCTTCCAGGTCTCATTAGCCAAGAGTGCCAATGATTCCACCATAAACAAATGTTTTTTTTCCTTTCCCCTACCTGTGCTCCATATATGCAGTCCCAAATCAGACCCTAGTTTTAGAACTTTCTTCCCATTCCAGCTACGGTCATTTGGAATTCTGAGCTCCCAGGCAACTCTACCCTCCACAGCCCTTAAAGAACCATTGCCAACACAGACTGAGTTCCATTCCTTCAAAGAAAAATCTGAAGCCTAAACCACCCTCCGATCTTGGTGTGAGCAACGAAGTCCCAGGCTACCTTGGATTCACTCTATTAAAATGCTTCCCACTTCTTTTTTTACCGAATTAA
Organism: Populus pruinosa; assembly: GCA_026413675.1. NCBI lineage: Eukaryota > Viridiplantae > Streptophyta > Magnoliopsida > Malpighiales > Salicaceae > Populus > Populus pruinosa. The sequence goes on along the minus strand of CM048597.1, from coordinate 4,029,159 downwards.
AGATGCGTTCTCGGAGCATGGTATTCTTGCATTCCCCTCTCCCACTTCTGCAGCAACTTAGCACGTGCCAAGGAAACTGTGGCTAATGGCTATAGATATGCTCATGAAACCAAATAGCGCCCCCCCCTCTGCAGTAACTTAGCACGTGCCAAGGAAACTGTGGCTATAGATACGCTTATGAAACCAAATATTAGTTTCTTAGGAAAGCAAGGATTTTGGTTGGCACCAACTAATTGAACTGGCTGCCTAACGAATTGTCATACCTTTAATTGCAGTTGAACGTAATTCATACCATCCAAAATTTAATGCGTCGGAGCACATAGAAACCACATCTTGCTCTTAAGAGAAAGATGAACTTTACATGTCAATCATATCCTCCCGTGGCATAAAAATTGAAATTGTATTCACTCGACTTTAAACGTCGTCAAATAATTACATATTATTAATTATAACTTATTTTAGAGAACTCAACGTTATAGCAAGAAAAGCCATTACAACATAGACGAGGGTTTTTAAAAATAAAACAACATGTTTTTAGGGAAAAAATAAGTTTTTTTTCCACCCATCTAGCCTCAAGCAAATTCTAAATCAATACCTCATTACGTTGATTCAGCCAAGTCTCTTGGGATTGAGAGATTTAAAAAGTTTGAATTATAGTGCAAGTATTTTTTAAAAATAGATTTTTATTTGGAAATATATTAAAATATTTTTTTAATTTTTTATATTAATACATCAAAATTAAAAAAAACAAATACTAACATATTAATTTAATATTTTTTATATTAATATTTTTTGTCTAGTATGTGTGTGTGTGTGTGTATATATATACATATTAATTTAATATTTTTTATATTAATATTTTTTGTCTAGTATGTGTGTGTGTGTGTGTGTGTGTATATATTGTGTCAAACACCCCTTGACTGCTTGCTTTCCTCTTCAATTAGTTTAAAAACCAAAAAAGAAAAATTACATACGATTAATTTATTTATCTTTGGCACCTTACACGCGTATAGAGAACAGGATACAGTTTGTTGTTCGTATCCCACATCGGAAAGAAAGCCGAAAGACAGGACGAAAAGCGTATAAAGTAAAATGCACGGGCTCCTTAAAAACATACTTACCTGGACGGGGTCTTTGGGCGATCAATAAGGCTCAGGCCTAGGCTGGTGGCTGGCATTGCACTCAGCGGGTGCACCAGTTTAACATCTCCCCAAGTGGGAGAGTGTACGTCAAAATTTGTGGCAGAGGGGGCCTGCGCTAGCGCGGCCCCTGTTTAAGTAAGTCTGAAATATTCTAACTGGAAATCCCGATTGAACGAGTCATGGTTAATATTCTCGCTTTGGGGTCATGAAATTCGGGTGTAATTAGAAGATTATTAAACAATGTCTGAACTATTTTAACTTGTATGCCCAATTGAATCAGTCATGGTTAATATTCCTGCTTTAGGGTCATAAAAAACGAGTGCAATTAAAAAAGATTATTAAACAATATATTGACGAGAAACTTTTTATTGTTACATGTGTGAAAATCTTGTCCTTTCCAGATTATATAATACAAGGTTATAATTACTGACCGTCCTTTCCAGGTTATGTCCGACTTCCATAATTTCAATCTTGTCCTTTCCAGGTTATATCCGTGTGTATTTCAATCCTGTCCTTTCCAGGTTATCTCTCTCCTCTCTCTCTCGCTCACACTCTCTCCCTCTCTCACACACACACAGACTTGGATCTAGGATCAAAAGACTGACTGAAGCCGAGGGAGATGGGCCCCATGTCAATCGAGTGGAGGTTGCAGTCCTAGAAAGAGACCGCCGTACAGGAAGCGGCGATAACAAAGATTAGCTTCACTCATGACAATATGCTCATGGAAGGGAAGCCATGAAGCTAAAGGGAAAGGGAAGACTTCCATTTGCTGGGTAGGTCTTCATATTTCTAGAGGATATATTTTAGTTTTAGTAGATAGTACTCTATCTCTCTTTTAGTAGACAGTAATCCCTCTCTCTCTCTCTCACTCCACGCTTTGGGAGCACATCAATAATCTTCCCTCTCTTCCCTCTCTCTATCTTGAACTCCACTCTCTGGGAGCAAACCAATAAACTTCGAGGTAGTCCACCAACTTTGTGTCAAGTTGTGAACAGATATAAATAGAAAAAAACCTTTACCAAGTATACTAAAAGAATTGGTTTTTTCTCTATGATTATTTATTATTATTTTTTATTTTTTAAAATAATGTAATTTTAAAAAAAATTATTCATATGTTTTTTTCTTTTTAGTTAATCATTTTGTGACATAATTCTATAATATAAAATTTAAATTATAGTAGAAAGATAAAATTTAAAATGAGGATTTTTAAGATTTTCATTTGAATGCAAAACTTTATTTTATTTATTTTTCATTCTATATCTTTAAGAGAAGAGAAAGAAACTCTCATAAGAATGATATATTTGCTAGTTTACAACAATTTACTTCTTGGATTTAAGAGAATAGAAAAAAAACTCATTAAAAAACAATGAAATTATATATTAAAAATATTTAAATTATCAAAAAAATTGATCATTATATTCCTCTTCTCAAAGGAAGTTCAATGAAGATAAAAATAAGTTGATAATAAAAGTAGACCAAAGTCTGTTTTGCTTATTTTGATTCAATTAATTTTTATTTTTCAAACTGATTTTGGAGTTTTAAAGTGTTTATTAAAGATTTAGATGGTGTTTTGAAGTTGTTTTTATATAATAAAAAAATTAAAAATTAGTTTTCAAATAAAAAAATTATACATTTCGATATTTTATTTACAGAAAATGATAGGAAAATGACCAAAGAGTGATAGGTTGCTTGCCATTATAATTAATCTATCACTTGCATTTAAAAAATTAAATCTCTTTGAAATATTTTTTGTCTAGTTTTATACCGTTTTCCTTTGATGAAAAATAAATAAATTAAATATGAGTTTGATCTTTTGAACCTAAATATATTTAGGTTTTTTTTATTAAAGCCAAGCATGTGGACTTGATCCATCAACACTTTGTTTTATTATTATTATTATTATTATTATTTATTAATTGTTTCTATTTAAATATTGATATTTATATATTTTTTTTAGTTATATGATATTTTAAAAAAATTAGTTTGATTTACAATAAGTTTTCTCTCTTTTATATTTTACATGAATTAACTATATTTGTATGAAGTTTGAATAAAAACAAAAATCATTTGTTAGCAGGTAAGATAAAATGAATGAAATTGTTTAAAGTAAAAATAACAGGCATATAAAATATTTTTATGTGCATCTCTTTTTTATTCTTACTATAAAAATAAGCTTTTTATTTTAATATTTAATTAATATTAACAATTTTTTTTATTAATCAATTTATATATTTAAAATTTATTTTATAAAACATAAACATTATCTCTTCATTCCTCAATTAAAAAATATGATACATTAAAATATATTCATAACATAATTCTTTTTTTTTTTTTACATTTAAAATTGAATTGAAATCCTACCTATCACATAAAGATGACACAATGACGACAACTACTTGTTTTCTTGAGAATCGAGGGTAGTTGTGTTTTTCTCTTGTATGGAGAATAAGAATAAGAGACTTTTGTGTGTTAGATTTTTGAGATTTGAATGTTATTTTTGTTTATAATAATCACCATCAAATATAGAGAAAAATCAACCATTATGAAAATTATTGCTCATATTCGCTATTAGCTTTCATTGTACAACATAAACTAACAAACATCTATTATAAAATAAAATATGAGACATTGATGAAACAAAAACAACATGATAATTTTATTAAGTTCAAATAACACAGAATTCTATTGAATATAATCACCATATCAAATTAATTTGAAATTTTATATTATTTCTCTACAAATAATCAATTTATTTTTGAAAGTCTACAATTCTTTAAACAAACCATAATATCCGTAAATAAAGAAAAATGCAATGATACCATAAGCAAACTAAAAGATAAAAAAAAAAATAGAGAGGAAAATTATAGTTCCAAGTGCTTAATTAGAGGTCTTCCAATGCTAGACTAGTTACAGAAGTAGACACGTGGAATCTCCTAGCAAAATTCAAGCACTATCCAACATTAAAATTAAAAATTCTAAGTGTTTTTATGAGGCTTATCCCTAACTGAGCCTCATCGATACATAATCATCATTGCCAAGCTACCCTCTAGGCAAGTCACGACATATATTCGCAATAGACTAATCAAAGTCCACTACATGGTATAATTAGAATTAATTAAGTTGAAGATCAGAATATCCCGTCAACTGGCGCACCTTTCTGTTGTGCTTCGATGGCATGTGCGAGGGGAAATTTAATTTAATTTTTTTTTATCTTATTCACATGTCGAAAATGCCCGCGAGATTTGTAAATGCACGAAAACAGGATAAATCCCCGCCTCTCGATTTTTGTTTTAATTTTCTCGAAAAGGTTTCGAAACACTAAGCCACGGAATAAATAAAAGAGAGAGAGAGAAATGATTCTCGATGGAGACACGACCACTCGACGCCGAATCGGATTCCTCTATATGTGGACGATATTCCAAAACCAAGCCATAAACTCTAGCTGGTCTAGTGATCAAATACTCAAATTGCGCCGAAGCAAATCCATTTTTGTGGATCAGATTCCATATCGAATTCAAAATTTTATTGTTGTTCCCGTAATCAAATCACACTGGAATCCATGAATAGAAACTGATATCATTCCATTGTCAGTGGGGGAGCCACCTGGAAGTAAAAGGGGTAATTGCTCCTTTTCTTTTAAAAAATAATAATATTTTTTTTACAATAAAATATTAATATAATAATTTTATAGGGGTAATTTATTTATTAGCTATTAATTCATCCAAGTGTTTCTTTTTTTTTAAAATTTTTTTTTCTTCAAGTCCTAAATTATTAATTAATTAAACAAGTAATTTTTATGCTTTATACTTTAAGAAATTTTTCTGTCTTTTCTATTTTTTTTATTATCTAATTTTAGTTTTATTTTTTTATAATTAGTCATTGAAAATGTAAAGGATTATAATAATTTATGGATTTGTCAAATTAATAAATTAATATGTGTATGAATAATATTATATGTTAATTGATATGAATTGAAATGAGTTTTGATAAACTAATATATATTTTGCTATGAATTTCATATAGAAAATAATGGTAATGAATTTAATGGTGATTGAAAATGAAGTATCGGACAATTAAAAAATTAGGGATATAATAGATAAATTAAAAAAAATATTTAATATTTATATTTAGTCAAGTTATATAAAACAACAAGTTAGCAAGAACAATATCAATTTATGACCATTACTTTTTATGATTTTAGATGTTATGTACCATATGTTAGCATATAATTATTGACAAGAACTTTTCTAGTTCTTAAAATATTTAGAAATAGATAAATAAAAATTTATTGTATATATTAAAAAGATATTTTTAATAAGAATAAAAATAAAGTTATTATAAAACTGTTTTAAAATATAAAATCTCAAAAAAAATAATATAATGTAAGTTTTTTTCATTTTAAAAGTATCTGTAAATTAATTTTTATTGATTTGAGTTGAGATATATATTTCAAATTAATTTATTTAAATAACACATATTTATATAGTATATAATATTAAATATTTATTAGTAATTTGTTTTTTTATTTAAAAAATTCAGGCTTTGCCACTATCTATTGAAATAACAACTAATCTTAACACTTCCTTTTTAATTAAACACTGGTTTTTATATTTTAGTTATTTTTATTTTGATCCTTCAAAGTCAAACATTTTTTTATGGATCCATGAAATAGAGCTAAGTTAAAAAAAGAGTTAAAAACAATTAATTTGAAGGAAAAACCCAAAACTTTATATCTGATTATTGAATAGTACTTAAATCTAATTAGGAGGGTTTATATGCCCAATTTTATAAAGAAGTTGGTTAATTATAGCCATCGGGTCGAGAAGACATTTGAATTAAAGTTAGAAGACGTCGTTTTAGCCATTTTTATTAGTTTTCTTTTTAATTTCTGGATTTCTAGTTTAGTTTTAAATTTAATTTTATCTTTCTTATATTTCCTTTTTATTTAGAATTCTGATTTTTCTATTGGTTATATATTGTTATAGTCAAAAAGTTATGAACTTCATATTGGAGAAAAATAATCAATTATAAAATACGAATTATGATTCTAGTTGTCGAGATACTTTCAAGAAAAATTCTATCGCTTTTTATATTTGCTTTCTTCTTTTTCGGTTGTCAATCAAGACAAATATCAATTCAACTGAAGAGACTTTTCTACGATCGTGATTAAAATCTTCTCTCCAGTTCATACTAGCATTTAAGTCAAAAAATGCGGTAGATAATATATAGTTGTTGCATATAGAGCTTGTACTGGTAAGCATGCACGTGCTGCTACAAATTTATAAAATAAATATAATTGATGTTATAATTATAAACTATTACTAGATAAATAATAAAAATTAAAGATATCATGAAGCTAATATTTTATTTTAAAAAAATTATATTGATGATAAAAAATTTAGAAATTGAATAAAATGACTTGTATCAATTTATATTATTTTGTGATGAAAATACAATGTTTTTCTCATATAATTTAACTTTTTTCTTGATAAAAATAAAATAAAATACAAAGCTAAACTCTATACCAGTTCAATATTAAAATCGACAAACAATGTTGATAAAAAAACTTATGAGAAAAAACATTGTAATAATCTATAATATTTTGTGAGGAAAGCTGCAATCTTTTTCTTAGTAAAATCGATATAGATGATTTTGAAAAAAATCATAATAAAAAAAACTTGTAGAGAAATATTGTAACAATCTACAATATTTTTAAAGGAAAGTTATGATGTTTTTTCTATATGATTTATATTTATTGTAATTATAATTCTCAACCAACTTAATATAAAATAATAAAATCAACAAATAATTTTGAAAAATTTTTTAATAAAAAAATATAAACTAGATGAGAAAACACTATAACAAACCATATTATTTTAAAGAAAAAAAATTACATAGTTAAATTTTCAATTAACTTAATATTAAAAAAATAAAATCAATAAAAATAAAATTAAAAAAATTATAACAACAAAAAATAAAAAAATAAAAAAAAATTATGTTAGAAACACTGTAACAATCCATATTATTTTACAAAAAAAATTATACTGCATTTTTATATAATTTTATTTTAATTGTAATTATAATTCTTAATCAGTTTAATATTAAAAAATAAAATAAAAAAATAATTTAAAAAATTATATATAATAAAAACCATATAAAAAAAAATTATAGCAATACACTACAAAATTTTATAGTTGTTCCCGCAATCAAATCACACTGGAATCCATCAACAGAAATCTGATATTATTCCATTGTAATGACAACTAATCGTAACACTCCTTGTATTTTTGCCTAAACACAATTGCTACGTTAAAAATAAAAAACTCAAACAACTAGACTGAAGAAAAAATTAAATTGGATTGCATTTAAATTTAATTATGAGAGTCTATATGCCCAGTTCTATAACGAAGTTAGTTAATTATAGTCATCATTAGTCGAGAGAAGACATTCAAATTAAATTTGAAAAAGATATTGTTTGAGTTAATTTCATCATTATTATTATTTTTAATTTCTGGATTCCTAGTTTAGTTTTAAATTTTATGTTTTCTTTCTTATATTTCCTTTTCATTTAGAATTCTGATTTTTCTTTTGGTTATATATTTTTCTATTCAAGAAGTTATAATCTTCATATTGGAGAAAAACAATCAATAATAAAATACGAATTATGATTGTAATTGTCAATCAAGACAAATATCAATTCAAGTGAATAAACCTTTCTACGATCGTGATTAAAATATTCTCTCCAATTCATAGTAGCATTTAAGCCGAAAAGTGTGGTATATAATATAATTAAGAGGTAAATGTTTTTATGTTTTATACTTGGCATTGGCAGTGTTGTAAAAGAGCTGGTGTCTCAGAGAAGGTGAGATGAAAAGATCAATACTTGTGATTCTATTGGTGCAAAGAATGAAACGAAGCAAATTCTTAGGCTTAGTTTGAACAAGTTTTCAAAATATTTTTTTGTTTTGTGATATTTATTTGATTTTAAATTGGATACTAATAATTTTTTTATTGAATTTTTCTTTGATTTTAAAAATAATCTTGATTATCTTGCTCTTTAATATTAAATTATTTGATAATTAAATTTTATAGTTTTAATTAATTTGTTTTCTTGAATAAGCATGATTAAATAATATAGTCTTTCATTGTTATTTTTTATTATTATTGTTGTATTTTTTACTTATATTATTAAATTGATTGAATTCATTAAACCCGATTCATGTCTCAATTTTTATTTTTTATTTTTTATTTTTTGTTGCCTTTTCTTTTTGGGAAATCTTGCATCATCTTCTTGTTTTTTTTTTAATATTTTAATTTTTTTTTGACGAGCCTACAGTGTAATACAAGCCATCAATCAAAAAGAAAAGACAACAGAGTAATTGTTTCAAGAAAAGTCGAATATGCAATGAGGAATCTCTTTAATCATTGGTAAAATCCAAGACAATTTCTTTAAAATATTTCCTAAAGTATTGTAGAATTTGCTCCTTGATAAAGGGGACAACTCACTCTATAAATTGCAACAACTTCTCTTAACCACTCACACTCTTCTTTTCCCCACAATTACACTCAGCTCGACTTCTTCTTGATGAGAATTATAAATTTAGGAGTTTAGCATAAAGTTATAAATTAGTAGAATATATATGAGTCCATCGACAACCATGCCAGTAATCAATATAACTTCCATCAGAACATCATCAAATGGAGCCTGGCAAGGTGATAATCCTCTGGAACATGCCTTGCCATTACTAATAGTTCAGACTACCTTAATCCTAGTGGTTAGCCGTCTTCTTGCCTTCCTTCTCAAGCCCCTCCGCCAACCCAAAGTCATTGCTGAAATAGCTGTGAGCAACTAAATTCTTCAGAATCATACATCTATCATTTCATGTTATTGATCATGCATTCATGATGTTCAAATTTATATTTTCAGGGTGGGATTCTGCTTGGACCATCAGCTATCGGACGAAACAAAGAGTACTTCAACTGGATTTTCCCGAAATGGAGCACACCGATACTCGAATCTGTAGCAAGTGTTGGTCTTCTTTTCTTTCTTTTCCTGGTAGGTCTAGAGCTTGATTTATCCTCAATTCGCAGGAGCGGTAAGCGTGCTTTTGGCATAGCAGTAGCAGGAATATCACTTCCATTTGTCTGTGGCGTAGCTGTAGCATTTGTCCTTAGAAAAACAATTGAAGGAGAAGACCAAGTTGGTTATACTCCGTTCTTGGTGTTCATAGGGGTAGCACTTTCAATCACAGCATTTCCTGTTTTATCCCGCATTCTTGCAGAGCTCAAGCTACTAACAACTCAAATAGGAGAGACTGCAATGGCTGCTGCAGCATTTAATGATGTCACGGCTTGGATCTTGCTAGCCTTGGCAGTTGCTTTAGCTGGCAATGGGGCTGATGGTGAGCACAAGAGTCCCTTGATATCAATATGGGTTCTTATTTCAGGTGGTGCCTTTGTTGCAATCATGTTAACTGTGATCCGACCTGCTATGAAATGGATTGCCTGCAGATGCTCCTCGAAAACTAATATGGTAGATGAAGCTTATATATGCTTCACATTGGCCGGGGTTCTGGTGTCAGGATTCATTACTGACCTTATAGGAATTCATTCTATTTTTGGTGCGTTTGTTTTTGGACTAACTATCCCTAAAGGAGGTGTGCTTGCAGAGAGATTGATGGAGAGGATTGAGGATTTTGTTTCGGGTTTGCTTCTCCCACTTTACTTCGCTTCTAGTGGTTTGAAGACTAATGTGGCTACAATTCGTAATGGAAGGTCCTGGGGGCTTTTGGTGCTGGTTTTAACTACAGCTTTTGCAGGGAAGATTATTGGCACCTTCGTAGTGGCAATGATGTTTATGATTCCAGCAAGGGAGTCTTTGACGCTCGGTGTGCTGATGAACACCAAAGGATTGGTGGAACTCATCGTCCTTGACATTGGCAAGGAGAAAGGGGTGAGTTATCTGACTAATTTCCACTTTCCAGTAGTTACAAGTATTCAAGTTTTCTCGGACAGTTATTTTAGTACGCATAAACCAGAACAAGGAAACCCAATAGATTCAGTGACAATTTACTGTTGTGTTTTTTTTAATGTTTTGAGATTAAAAAAACTAATATAAAAATAAAAAAAACATATTTAGTTAAAATAACAAACATAAAATAAATATATTTTTGAAATAATTTTAATAATTTTTTTCATTGTTTAGATAGAAAAAGAACATTATAATTTTAAAATCAATTCGTAACATGGCCTATGTTATGGATAAAAAGAATTTACTTGAGTTTATTTATATTTTTAAATTAAAAAAATAATATTTTAATATATTAAAATCAGGTTAACTAAAGATTTTTTTTTTCAATCTAGATTAATTTAGATCGAGAATTAGCTAATTTTAAATTGACTTTGAGAAATTAAATCAAGTTTTAAAACAGTAAATATTTTTCTTTTCTCTCAATAGTAATCAAACTTATCCAAAAAACTAGGAAAAGAGCAAATGAATTAGGTATTTTTTTCCTGTAAGGGATAGCGTTAGTCATTTTCATTAGCAGGGAAGAAATAGAGAGGGATAAGCGGATCTTATTTTATACTGACCAGCACTGAAAAATTGAAAGATTCGCCGCCTCATGGAACTAAACAGAGAACGAATCAGGAACCATACTATTTCAGCTATTTCAGGAAAAGTAAGGTACAAAAAGGCCTCATCTCCTAAAAGGTGATAGAATAATCGGGCACCACTCGCTCTCCGTGAAAGAGAAAGGGAGTCTTATTCTTTGTTTCCTGTATTGACAAAAACAAGAAATCATATTTTAAATTCATGACTTTCTATGCTAACTAACTAGATAATTGGCTATTGCTATGCCACGAATTGAATTAAATTTTTTAATATAAAAATAATATTTAGATCTTATTAATATATTTTTTAATATTTTAATTATAAATTCAAAACTTGCTGCATGTTAGATGAAATTCTTTTTAAATTTTAGAACGGTGACATATACTGAACAATATTTAAAAAAATATTAAGATGAAAATATATTAAATTAGTGTATATTAATCTAGATTAATCAATAAAATTTATGAATTAGACCATGAGATTATAGTATATTTAAAATAATTTATTTTTTAAAATAAAAATACATATTGAGAAAATTTAGGAAAACATGCCAAACACGTTACACCTAATTTATGAGAATTAGATTACCCTATAGAAAACAAATAGAAAAATATAAAGGTTAGCTCTTCACTAACGTATTGTCGAAGTATGAAATTAATTTTATAAAGAAATGAAAAAGAAATAATTTAAGTCAATATAAATTAACTTGTCAAATACACGACATGAATCATAAAACCAAGATAATCCTACAAAAAATAAACAACAAAGAAATTAACTTTAAAAAAAAATAAACAAGTGACAAAAAAATCCATCCTAACATAATATAAAAATAATAATTTAATTGATGTATAGTTCTTTTTAATTATCTATTTTTATTTAAATTAAATTTTTAAAAAATAAATGAAAGCTCTTTAAAAAATAAACTCAAGAGTAAAGTCTAAATAAACCAATTATAAAGCCCAATTTTGAAGGTAGGTCCATACACTTGTAAATTTTATTTTCTTTTTGACTTGGTGGATGACATGTCATTCACCCAACTATTTTTTTCTCTTCAAATAATACAAATAACTCGTTGTTTATGACCCTAGTTTTTGAGAACTAAAGGGTTGTTGAAAAATTATGACAAGGGTTTTTAATGTTTATAAATTGAATTTTTTGATTATTTTTTTAACTAAAATACTTAAAAAAACATCATAGAGACCTAAACCTATTTATAACATCAAGAAATCTAAAAATCTATCTAAAAATTCAAAATCAAATTAAATTCAAAAAAACTTTTCAAGCTTATATCTATTATTTCAGGCAAGGAAAAAAATAAGATCTAGATGAAACTTTGCTTATTAAATTGAACTTATTAATACTAAAATTAATATTTTTCATATTATAATCATTATAATTGAAATTTTATTTTTTATTATTAAAATCTGACCAGACTTGTTTTCCTATCTCAAATCAAAAAACTAAAATAAAAAAGATGAAGAGGGAGTACATAAGTTTCTTGTCAATTTTGAAATCACCACTTTTTTTTTTATTCACTTTGCCCTTCTTTTAATCCTTTTCTTTTGGCCTTCAATTTGATCTTCAACGTGGTCTAATAAGATTGAAAAATAAAAAAAATTGAGATGAAAAAATTAACGTTGTTGCACTCCATGATTCCATATGTCCTAGTCCTCGGTATATTTTGCATAGTGATTTAGCCACGGCTTAGTGTTTTCTATAATATATAATCATTAAGAACATGAAGGTAATATGTGAAATTTTATGGTCTCTTTATTTACATATATTACCATTCATTATGAAATTGAAAAGTAAGAAGGTGCAGGAAATTACGTAGAAATTTTTCTCATCAAATAGTTTCTAATAAACTTATTTTCATAATTGATAATAGATTTTATTGTTAGAGTTGATAATGAGTATCAATATGTCTGGTTTATATTATATCAATGCTCAATTCTTTATTCATTGATTAAAAAAATTAAATATTTATATATTATGCATTTAAAGTTTCTATATTAAAACTCATTATCAGAATATTATTTATTATTAAAAAAATTGAAATAAATTGTCTTCCCTATTTAAAAACTAAGAATATGGTAACCCACGCGGGCGCATTATTTCATCTGTAATAGGGTCATTTTTCTTTTCTACAGGTCCTTAATGACGAGAGCTTCGCAATCCTTGTTCTCATGGCACTCTTTACCACCTTCATCACCACCCCAACCGTCATGGCTATCTACAAACCCGCCCGTGGTGACTCCTCCACTAGCATCTCCCAACGCAAGCTACGTGACCTGACCACCACGAAAGACACAAAGGACGAGCTACGTATCCTTGCTTGTGCTCATGGATCAGGAAATGTACCCCCACTTGTTAGTCTCATTGAGTCAATAAGGAGCACTAAAAAATCCCAACTCAAACTCTATATCATGCATCTGGTGGAGCTTACTGAGCGATCATCATCAATCATCATGGTCCAAAGGTTCCGTAAAAATGGACTTCCATTTATTAATCAATCTCGGTCTAGTGAATGGAATGATCGAGTCACAGGGGCATTCCAGGCTAAGAGCCAACTGGGCCGAATTTCTGTCCGCGCCATGACATCAATCTCAAATTTGACTAACATGCATGAAGATATTTGCCAAGTGGGAGAGAATAAGAAGGTAACTTTGATCATTTTGCCATTTCATAAACAATTAAGGGGAGAGGGTGATCAGATCATGGACAATTGTGGCCATGGATGGAGAGGGGTGAATCAAAGGGTGCTAAAAAATGCACCTTGTTCAGTGGCAGTGCTTGTGGATCGTGGATTTGGAAATGGGTCTCAAATTTCAGAGGCTAATACCAATATAACCCAAAGGGTCTGCATCATGTTTTTTGGCGGACCTGATGATCGTGAAGCCTTGGAGTTGGGTGGTAGGATGGCAGACCACCCAGCGGTTAAAGTTACCATTGTCAGATTCGTCCAAAAAGAAGGGCAAGAAAAAAACCATGTCGTGTTACAGCTTTCACCATCCGAACTTTACAGCTCCTCCACTGAACAAAGTTACAGCTTCTCCACTGCTATAATGAACCCAGAGAAGGAAAAGGCATGTCCTCTCAACTTCCAGACCTACCGTGTGTGTGTATTATTAAAATCGTTTAAATTTCTTTCTATTTTTTGTTAATTTTCTGATGAACTTAGCAGGACCTGGACGAGACTGCCATAACTGAATTTAAGAGCAAGTGGGAGGGGACAATAGAGTACACAGAGAATGTTGTAAGCAACATTGTTGAGGGAGTATTAGCAATAGGAAGGAGTGGGGATTATGACCTTATTTTTGTTGGCAAAGGCAGGTTCCCATCAACTATGGTTGCAGAATTAGCGTACCGCCAAGCTGAACATGCAGAGTTGGGACCTATTGGAGACATATTGGCCTCATCAGGGCACGGTGTGGTCTCTTCAGTGCTGGTGATTCAACAACATGATTTTGCTCATACAAAGGAGGCTCCAGTGTCGAAGGTGGGGCAGACTGAGCTCGAGAAGTCAGCCGACGAGTCATGGGGTGTGGGAGAGATTACAAAGTATGCCGTGTGACCTTATCGTAAAATGAATATAATGTGATGTGCTATAGTAAGATTTGACGAGCTGTAATTATTTAGATCTGTATCCTGTTGTTGGTTCCTGCAACTAGCTATGTTTCCTTGTTAAAAATAATTATTAAGTAGTCAATCGTGATAATGGGATTTGGATTGCTCAATGGCTTTTAATTATTTTGACTTCAAAATAGAAATAATAATAATAACAACAACAACAATAATCTTCTATACTACTCTTTTTTAATTTGCATGCCTTCTACCTAAATATTTTTAATATTTAAGAAATTAAAATTTAATTAATATATAAATTAATTCGAGATTATTCATTATAAATTATTTACACACTACAAGATTTTATAATTTTATTGATGGAACTATTCTATCGGTCTGTGATTTATAGTTCATCGATAATTTTTTTTATCGATGACATCCCTAACGAAAACCTCCCATCAACTTTTTCTTCTTCGGTAATACTTCATTTCATTACTAAATCGGTCAAGTAAAAAAAATAATTGCTGATAGTTTTACAAACAAAAATTATGCTAAAAAAATACCGCTTGAAATATACTAACAAATGTATTCCATCAATGAATGTGTGAAATATCGACAAACTATTTTCTTCAGTAAAACCGTCGGTGATTGCTAAGATTGACATTTCCCGCTCTCTGTCAAATACCGATGAATTGAATGCTGACAGATACAGTCTATCGGTAAAACCCTCTATGATTATTTTTAAATATGTTTTAAAAAAATTATATAGAATACATAATATAAAATTATATAAATTAATACTAAAAAAACCAATTATGCAAATAAATTTTTTATTAAACATCAAAAGAAAAAAAAGTTAAATAATATTCATTACAAACTGAATGTGTTTAAAAAAATATGAAATTAACCATTAAAGTTAAATAATATTCATAACAAATTAACATAATGGTGGAGCTGGAGGAGGAGGAGGAGTCGCACATGTATCACCACTCTGTGATGCCATGTTCATGACCATTTAGCGAAGCTATTCATAATTCGTTGAGAGTTGTGTATACCCTGCTGATAGGTGGTTGTATTTTTTGGTGAGCTGAGCCATATGTTGCTGCAATGCCACGAACTCCTTAGATTGGGTGTTCGACAGTGATTGGGAGCTCCCAACGTTTGAAACATTATAAGTCATTTGTAAGATCTCAGCCGTAGTGTTAGAGAGCCCGTACACCCAATTTTTATCTCGTCAACTGGACGATCCAACCTCCATCCATAAATCCAGATAGAACTCTGGATAGATCGAAGGATCATCCCCATATCTCTCCTTTAACCGGCTATTATAGGTCTCCTGAAAATAAAAAAAAAAAGTAATCATCATATTCAAATCAATAAAAATAATAACTTATAAAATAAAATGGTTGAACAAACATACCACAAAGTGTTGAGCATGATTGTTAATGAAATGTTGCGTCTCTTTTTGGTGTTCTTGACTCTGCACATACATCTCAACAAACAGCTCCATTGGACTCGGCTCAACTCCAAAAGACGTAGCTTATAATGAAAAAAATAATTAACAACAAATTAATTGAATGATATATTTAATTTAAATTAATCTTACCATTCGTTTTGCATGTGCAATAAATAAAATGGAGCTGCTAGTGTACATTGTTACTGAGTCATGAATTAACAGATTCTGATTAACAGATTCTGATTGCCAACATCGGACTGTGAGTATCGTGTGACTTAAACATCATATGCTCAAGATAGAGTGACCATATATCTGTTAGGATCTATATTGGTTTGAAATCCCTCTAAAAAGCCACGTCATTTCTAGCCTTAGAGACCATTATCTCTTCCTATTTTTTTTGCCTTTTCTTGTGCTTTCATAGCGAGAAATTAGATTTTGAAACATAATGTTTTTCTAAAAAAATCTTGTATTGTTTTCTTATATTTGTTGTATCAAGTGTTATACAAAATAAATCTAGATTAATCATTTAACAAGTAAAGTATTAAAAGTAAACAAGTTAACAAATACAAAACATGTTAGTATCAAATATTAAAGTTCATGTTGGGTTTATAGTATACTTATTCTTATACCATTAATGTAATATTTTTACCTTGATATAATAAACTTAACTAAACATAATGAAAGAAGATAAACATAAATAAACAAGATAAGAACATAAATAATATATAAGTTAATTAAGTAAAGAAAATAAAATAAAAAGTATAAATAAGATATTAATAAAAACAAAACTTAAACAATATAAAGAGAAAAAGCAAGAACATGATCTTGATTTGAAAACCAAGATGCTTAAATGCATGAAAAATACCTTTTTTTATAGGTCAAAATTTAAAACTATTGATTTGATGACTAATTATTGATTAGGGGGCCAACTTTTGACTTAGTAACAATCTTTATCTTCCTGTCTTAGCAAAATTTCATTGCTAATATTAGAATTTAAACAAACTTGAATAACAAAAGTTATAGAAAATTATCTCAGCTTTCCAACAAAAAAATTAAGGTTATTTGGATTTCTAGAATTCAATATATGGGCTAAACACTGAACAATGTCTGGGTTGCAGGAAAGATTCAGACTTCTTTATTGTTGTTAAGATTTGGACTTCTAAACAGCAGAATTGAGTTTTGCATTTCTCATGAATAGTTTAGGCATATGTCTTAGTTCTTCATACATATAGAGCATACCTAAATCCAAATTCTATAGTTACATATATGACCCAGTGATTGGACAGTGTTTCAATTTGAATTGCACCAGTTTCTCTTTTCTAAGCTTAGCTCTCCTTTTGTCTTCTTAATTTTAGTAATTAAACTCATTAATCAATTATTTTATTTATATGATAGGTCTATATTAAGATAATCATTTACCATAAATTAAAAGTATGTTATAATATTATACATGATATTATAAAATATGTTTTAATTAAGAAGTTATTGATACTTCAAGTGCAAAATGCTGATATAAAATCTTGATAAAAATACACTTTTAAAATCACACACCCTTAACTTATAGGTAAAAAAAAATGGTTTAGCCTTCAAGACTATCTTTTATCAATTATGATATGACTTTTCTTTGTTTCCAAAACTTAGACATTTATCCCAAATATCCTTTCATTCACCTTTTCACATTCAAACATGCTTGATTGTTCCTCAAAGAACTCTTTTTTTTTTTTTTATGGTATTTGTATCACTTGTACCTTATTGCTATCGAGTTTCCTATTGGTTTCTTTCTCTCTAGATTTCTTATGACATTTTAGCCGGTAGACTTTTGAAACTATACTTTAAAATTCCCCATCCGGTTCTATAACCCCACAATATGAATCTCTTTTCTCAAACAAAAAAAATCTAAATGGCCTCATACACCAACCTGCTGAATTAAAGTACATCATACTACACTTCGTAAAAAATCTGTTAAGCAAGCTTTTGTCTATTTGTTCTCTGTTTTTATATTCTATAGGCCATTCAAAGCTTCAACATTCAATCTAGTTATGAGTTTTTCACAGGCTATAGTATATAAAACTCACCAATATTCCTTACATGAAAACCCTTTAAATAACCTTCTGGACGTCAAGATCTTGAAAAAAATAGTAACAACATTATTCCTGATAAACTATAGCCTAAAGGAATAGATCCAGATGAAGAAATTAACTATGATATGTATGACCCTCAATATTCTACTCATCTTAATGACTTGAAGATGTAGTATAATAACAAAAAAAAACTCAAATAGATAATTTTGGAAATCATAAAACTTTTGGAATCATATGAGATGGACATGCTTGTAGAAAATGACTATGTGTTAGCCTTCCAAGTTCAAACTATTTGTGTGATCAGGATAACCTATCAGAACATAATCTCTCTCCAAATTATGAACTTATTATTGATTTATATTAGTGTTGTACTTGCTTGTTGTTTATATTTAATAATTGCTGAGTTATAAGTCATATGAGTATACATTATTAAATGTGCTTTAATGCTTCTTAGTGTAAGCAAAAGCCTCAAAGTATTACATATAGTGGTTGTGTGTAATGTTGTAAGACAGAACTTTAGGAGTATATACCTTAAAGGAAAAACCTCTTCAATAAAGATTTTATTTTTCTAATTCTTTGTTCTACAAGCCTTTTTTTCATTTACATTTTGAATTAGAAGCTTTTGTTATCATTTGAAGAGACATGACACTCGAGTAAGTAGTTATTAAGTGCCTATAAGGTTGGTCGTATTAAGCACTTTATTAGAGTATATGTCTATGACCCAGTCCTTAACATGAAAATAAAAATAAAAATAAAGCAAATATATATATATATATATATATATATATATATATATTTTTATATAAATTAATTAATAGTTACTCTTTTTATTTTTTACCAATCATTTAACTCAATATGATATTCAACAACATCGATGTTATTTTTAACTTAAGACCAAACACTAGACAATCATTTCTTTTCTTGTGGATATATATAATATTTAAGAATGTGATAATTGTTATTTTATAAAAATATTTTTTATTTATAAAAATATTAATATAATATTTTTTTATTCTTTAAAATTAACTTTGATATAAATATATTAAAATAATTCAAAAATATTAAAAATAATTTTAGATAAAAAATTCAACTTTTTAAAATTTTATTCCAAACACAATTCCAAACAACCAAATCAAAATTCTATTGTTTTCAAGTTTCCAATAAATATATATCTTTCAGACCTAAAAATTAGTACCGACCAACATATAATTTCACAAGTAAATATCCAAACTCCAAAACTTCGCTAGATTTTATTCGACTTTTCATTATTATGAGTTCATTTTTGTGTTTTAAGTTATTTTTATATAAAATATTAAATTAATTTTTTAAAATATTTTTTTTCTTAATTTTCATGTTCTTAAATAAAATAATCTTAGAAAGTATAATTTTAATATATTTTTACTCAAAACATTTCTAACAAAAATATTATATGTCCCATTGATATATATAGTGTGGGTTTGTGTTTTGTAATGGGGTATAAAATATTAATAGTGTTTGAGATCTAATTTCTTTCTAAAAATGTTTAAATGTGTGATTATAATTATTTTTAAAATATTTTTTATTTAGAAAAATATAAAAATATTTTTTTAAAAAATTATTATTAAAATTAATATATTAAAAAATATAAAAATATCAAAAAAAATATTAATTAAAAAAAATAAAAAATTTTAACTTTTTTTAAATACAAAAACAAACCTCAATTAATCCAACTTTTAAAATTTTGTTGGAGTTTTGTAATGATTTTTTTTTAAAGTAATATATATATATATATATATATAATTATTTGTATGTTAAAATATTAAAATTATCTGAAAATATTAAAATAATATTAATTTAAAGTAAAAAAATAAAAAAAAGATAAATTGTTTTAAAAATATTTTTAAATATAAAAACAAATATTGTGGAGTATGAGTGATATTTTTTGTTTAGTTTTTATTAAAAAAAATAATTAAATTTTTATTTAAATTGAAATTAATTTAAACTAATCAGTTTTGATTATTTTAAAATAAAAATTAATTTAAATTGACCTGCTCAAATATTTTAGTTCAATTTATTTTTTTCTAGTTTGGTTATATTTTTTTGTTTTAAATTTATAAAATCAAAATCAAACCATATTGATGGGTTTTTTTTGTAATTTTAATTAATTTAATTATTTTATTTTATTTTTTTACTTTAATCAATTTTTTGATTTTTTCGTTGTTGCAGAGAGAAATGAAAACTGCTTAGACAGACCCCAGTCATCTCTCTCTCTCACACTTTCTCAGCAAGCAAAAGCAACGAGGAGGGATGGAGACAGCGAAAACGAAAAAGAAAGCAGCAGCTCTCTCGCTTCAAGAATTCATCTCCATTACGTCTCCTTTGCTCGATTTAGAGAAGGTTTCTTTCTTTCGTTATCTTATTCTTCTTCTTCTTCTTCTTCTTCTCTCCAGTCTCCATTATTATCTACTGCTATCCTGTAAAAATAAATTTATCGTTTTCAATTAAATAAAAAGTGAATAAATTTAATTATTTATTTATATAGGAATCAGAGATATCAGCATCTATTGGTTCAGGCGCATTAAGAAATTTAGATTCTGCTCAGAAGAAAGGTTCTACGATTCTCAATTTGAAGTGCGTTGATGCTCAGGTAAATTACTAAATACTTTGTTATTGCTTAATTTTAATTTTATTCAAATTTAAACTCAAAATCTTTTAATTATATAATAGACAGGTTTGATGGGGAAGACGCTACTGGAGTTCCAATCTAATAAAGGAGATGTTTTACCTGCTCATAAGGTGAGCATTTTATTTTTTAATAATAGTTGGCTGTAAATTTGATTATATATTGCGGCATTTTTGTTTGTAATATATTTTTTTGGGTGTAGTTTGGCACACATGATGTGGTTGTCTTGAAACCGAACAAAGCTGATTTAGGATCCCCTGCTCTTGGTCAAGGTGTTGTTTATCGGTTAAAGGTAATAACCGGGGATTTGAAATAGAGGTTCGGGTGATTACAGTGTTTGTTTTGGCAATAAATTATAGTTTGGTTGATTGGTGGCAGATATTTTTGTTTTGGATATTGAACAGGACTCGTCTATTACTGTTGCTTTTGATGATGTACCGGATGAGGGTTTAAATAGTCCGCTACGATTGGAGAAAGTTGCAAATGAGGTACTTTGTTTTAAATTTTCTGAAGATTTCTTGTTACAGGCTTTGCGTGACAACTTAGTGCGCAAGCTTACTGTTTCTTGGTTGCAGCATAGAAGATTTTATTTCATTCATTTGATTCTGTGAGTAGGTCAGTCCTGGATTATGTGAACCATATAGTAGGTGAAATTTGTGTTGTATTTTATCTGCCCCTGTAAGCCTTTTCAGTCTTGTGGTTGTAAAAACACCCTTTTTGTATGCTTTTTTAAAAGAAATCAAATGATGTTTTTGTGGTGCTTTTGTGATTACCACGGTGAAAGCAGCTGCAAAAAAGCTTCTAACCGAAGCATGCCAAAGAGTGCTTTTGAAAAAGCAAATATAATAAACAGGCTTTATACCTAATGGCTTGTAAATACAAGTTAAGCTGTCTGATAAATGAATGAGAGAAAATGCAATCAGCTTGTGGTCTATGTAGGGATTAATTTTAGTTATCCTGAGGACTGCACTTTTTTGAATTATGATAGCTGGCCGAGATTGCTGTAGGTTTGGATTTCTTATGCAGGTGACATATCAGAGAATGAAGGATGCCTTGATTCAGTTGAGCAAAGGTGTGCATAGAGGCCCTGCTGCTGACTTAATTCCTGTTTTATTTGGAGAAAGACAACCAACAATGTCAAAAAAGGATGTTACATTCACCCCAATTAACTCCCACCTTGATCACTCTCAGGTGTGCAAGTGCATTCTTATAGTTCTCTCTACTGCCTATATGATGGCTCCTCAGTTCTTTATCTCATTCCTCATTTTAAGATAACTCAAGGTTGCCACTAATATTAAATCTGATTGGAATGAAACATGCTGGCATTAGTAACCATCTGCACTCTCCCTGATAAGATCAAGCTTTTTATTATTCTGTGTCAACGTTATGTGAGGATCTCTGTGCATGTGTGTATGGCTTCGCATGTGTGGATCAATCTTACTGTATATGAGGAAGCAATGGTATTTTGAGTTTTTTCTTTTTTTATGAGCAAACTCTCAAGCAGTTTACATCATTTCTGAATTATACTCTTGTGTTAAAAAAGTTAAACCAGGTGCTTTTTGGTTTCGAATCTTGCATGTTACTGGTTGTATTTCATGCTATTCAACAAGCTAAAAAAAATGCTCTGTTTTTTTTTTGTCTTTTGTCTTTTTTTTTTCTTGGGAGTGTCAAGAAAGATGCCATTTCAAAGGCACTGTCATCAAAGAATGTATTTTTGCTACATGGACCTCCTGGAACTGGAAAAACCACAACTGTGGTGGAAATTATCTTGCAAGAAGTGAAAAGAGGATCAAAGATTCTTGCATGTGCTGCTTCAAACATTGCTGTCGACAACATTGTTGAGCGGCTTGTTCCTCACAGGTATGTTGATTTGCTCATGTATGGGTTAGTAAATTAAAATTTGGAATCTAACCTAGCATTAACATGATTATGGAGATTTCTTTTGCAATCTAACCTAGTAGTGGTCCTTACTCAAGTTACGATTATGAATTTAAGATCTAATTTGGACCCCCTCAAGTAAAGGTTTTTTGAGCAAATAGGAACTAAAATCTTTGAACTGCTGTTTTTTTTTTCCCCTTTCTCACAGTCAAGCAAGTTAGATTAATGCTGAGTAGTCCTTCTGTGCTGATTGTTCAGTAGTGTCATCATGGGTAAGTATTACAAAAATTTCTCATTCTCATTTTCCGTTCCCTTATCAGAGTAAAGTTAGTGAGATTGGGGCATCCTGCACGCTTGCTACCTCAAGTACTGGACAGTGCACTCGATGCACAGGTATACTAAGATATTTGATATTTGGAAATAAAAAAATAAGAAAAATTGAATTTGAGGTTCTTATCTCCATGATCATCTACTTGAGATGCACGTGCTCTTTCATTCAGGTTGTTCACTTATTGAATTCATATTTGTACATTACAAAATGTTGGGTTTTGGGATTTGTCTCTAGGATTCTTGTGGTAGCATATGGGGATAGCTATCTTTATTTTTGTTTGCTTTCTTCAAGGAACTGAACTTAATGTTCGCACTTATTTCTTGCTTAATCAGTTGTCATTTATCAACATCTATGCAGTTAGCATTTTTTATTGCATATGAATGTAATACCTTTTTGCCATTTATCAATACACAAACCTGCCTCCATGTTTTCTATTTGTGGATATGATAATGAGGAAGGAAGTTCCTTTGTTTACCCCGATTTTCTTCCAAAGTGGATAGAGCACTCTTGATGCACAATGATTTTTTTAACATACTACTTCCTTACATTTGAGTTATCATGTTTTTCTTATCCCTGTCAGGTTCTACGGGGGGACAACAGCGCTCTTGCAAATGACATTCGGAAGGAAATGAAGGTAGAGATTCAGATCATAACTTGCTCTTCCAAATATATCTTTATTTGCTATTTCAGGAAATAGATGGTTTGTTTCCTGTGTTTATACAATTAATCCTTCCCACAGAATGCAAGTCATTATAATTTGCAGAAACAAATTTTGATTTTAAAGCAGAAAGGTAGTCTGCATTTGTTTTGTTGTGATAGTTTTTTGAGGCCTTGCATGTTAGATGACAAGAGTCATGGCAGCTTTGAAGCCAAGGTATTTAGACTAGAAAAGGGGATGAATAATTGAAGTATTCATTCATCAAGTTAAATGTAGAGGGTTTTCCTGGTGAAGAGTGAAAAAGTTGAAGGCTATTTAAAGTGATCTCTTTAAGATTTGAACTCAACCGATCCAACTAAGCCTAGTCACAAACTATTTGAAAAAACTGGTTTTTTCCTGTTTTGTTTAATAAGAATGACACAACTTTGTTTTTTCTTATGAAAATAATTTCGAATGTGGACACAATTTACTCATATTTCAATAGGGTATAATACTCTCACCCACGAGGCTGAATTATTTTAGCTCTAATGCCATGCACATAAAACCTGTAGTTTAATGTATTTAATTAGATGTGAAGAAAATACTTCTACTGCAAGGTTGTATTTGAACTTGAACTTTTATAGCGTTGCATTAAAATATCATAGATGTGATTCTTGCTAGTGCTTAATCCTTCGATGCAAATGGGAAGGCTACAGATGTCCTCAGCAACCTCGTGTAGATGCATCCTAATTCATATATATATATATATATATATATAAGAGTAGTATTAGGCAAGGAACTTTTTTCCTCTTTTTTTTTTGAAAAGAAAAAAACCAAAAACAAAGAAAAGAATGTAATCCTTTGCTGCAGTCTAAAGTGGTTGGCAGTAGCTATAACTTCCTGAAGGATTGTGTAATAATACAAAACTAAAATATCAAGAATTACTACCAGAAAGGAAAAGGGAGAAAAAAAAACCCTTAAAAATAAGCATGGTAACCTCCCTCCCTTTTTTCAAGTGCAAGCTTTTTCTGTGCTTCCATAATTTAGTGAAGTGCCTCATATTCCCCTAATATATCTCCTCTGCATTTATTCAGGCATTAAATGGAAAATTGTTGAAAACCAAAGATAAAAGCACAAGAAGAGACATACAGAAGGAACTCAGGACTCTTTCAAAAGAAGAACGTAAAAGGCAGCAGTTGGCTGTGATAGATGTAATTAAAAATGCAGATGTGGTGTTGACAACTTTGACTGGTGCATTTTCTCACAAGCTGAATACTACCTCATTTGATTTGGTGATTATTGATGAAGCTGCTCAGGCACTTGAGATAACTTCCTGGCTTGCTTTACTGAAGGTACAATATTACTACAATTATCTGCACATCATAAGCTCAAAAACTTGTATTTGCACTTTCAGTGAAACCTGGCCATGCAGGAATTGAACATTTGCCAAACATGCACGCACACTTTCACCAAGTTTCCTATGGCCACCCAAGTCCCATTAGTTGAGTAGAGCCCTTGTATAGAAAATACCCCGCCCCGCCCACCCCCCACACACACACATGCACACACACGTGTCCCACACAAAAGGGTGTGGAAATTGCCTTTAGACTTCCATTATTCAGAGTCAAATGGGTCTTTAAGTCTTCAAGATCTTGATGGGGCTGGTTAACTCCCACCATGGCAATTCGTTATTATCTTTACATGGTTTGTAAAGAATACAATGTTTTCAAAGGCATGATATAAAATGGGGTGAAATCTTTAGAACAGAAGTCAATGGACATTATCAAATTATATCCTAGTCCAATCTAACATTTAGAGCTGGCTGGTATTAACATTATAACCACCACTAAATGACATGTGATCATTTCTTCAGGGTTCAAGGTGTATACTTGCAGGAGACCATCTTCAGCTTCCTCCAACCATCCAAAGTGTTGAAGCTGAGAAGAAAGGGTTGGGAAGAACCCTCTTTGAACGCCTCACGGATCTGTATGGAGATGAAGTCACTTCTATGCTCACTGTCCAGTACCGCATGCATGAACTAATTATGAACTGGTCATCTAAAGAGCTTTACAACAGTAAGGTGCTCAGATCATCATTAGGTTTTGGCTGCATGATAAAATTATTAGTAAATAAACCAAAATTGTTGTGATTGTATAACAGTGCTCATCATCTTTTTTTGGGTCTATGATGTTTATTATAGATCAAAGCCCATCCGAGTGTTGCTGCACATGTGCTTTTTGATCTTGCGGGTGTCAAGAGATCCTCTTCTACAGAACCAACCCTTCTTCTTGTAGACATAGCTGGGTACGCAGTATATTTTTGCAATATGTTAAATATTCTTTGTTTTCTTAGTGGTGGTCAGTGCACATGAAATTGCCTGTATCTTTAAAATGCTTTAAAAAAAATAGAACTTACTCCTTTTAATTGAATGTTAGAAGATTTATTTATTTCTGAGTGAAAATAAATTTCAAATCAAATCAGAGCTGGAAACAGTTGAAGTATCAGGAGAAGTGAACTAGATTGGATTTGTTCCCAGATGACATAGCTGTGTATGTAGTATATTGTTGCAATATGCTAAATAGTCTTTGTTTTTCTGAGAGGTGGTCAGTGCACATGAAATTGCCTGTATCTTTAAAATGCTTTAAGAAAAAAGAACTTACTCCTTTTAAATGAAATATTAAAAGATTTATTTATTTCTGAGTGAAAATAAATTTCAAATCAAATCAGAGCTGGAAACAGTTGAAGTATCAGGAGAAGTGAATAGATTGGATTTTATTCCGAGATGATATCAGGAGGCCTTCTATGCTAGGAATCTTTTTTTCCCTTTTCCTCTTCCTTTTCCTTTAAATTAGATTATAATTGGTTCACACTTAACACTTCTCTGATCCAGGTGTGATATGGAGGAAAAGAAGGATGAAGAAGATAGCACAATGAATGAGGGAGAAGCTGAAGTTGCAGTGGCCCATGCAAAGAGACTTGTTCAGAGCGGAGTCCAGGCTTCTGACATTGGAATAATTACTCCTTATTCAGCACAGGTATAGAAGTGTATATCTTTTGAGCACTTCTTTTTGTTATGTGCTTCTAGATAAGTAGCTGCTAGGCTAGTGACAATCTGTTCCACGCACATTCTCTCAATCCCTGGGATAGTTTGGCCTTATATATGCTGCCACTGGTACTGCAGGTTGTCTTGCTCAAGATATTGAAAAACAATGATGATAAGCTAAAGGATATGGAAATCTCAACAGTGGATGGTTTCCAGGGTCGAGAGAAGGAAGCCATCATTATTTCAATGGTTCGATCAAACTCAAAGAAAGAGGTATTTTAAGCCTCTTCAGTCCGCCTTTTTGTTTCATTTTAGATTTAGATTATGAATATCAGTTATAAAGATTATATAGCATCTTTAGCTATTGAAACTTGGAAACTTTTCCAAAACATTTCAGGTGGGGTTTTTGAGTGACCATAGGCGGATGAATGTGGCTGTGACACGGGCAAGAAGACAGTGTTGTCTTGTATGTGACACAGAGACAGTGAGTGGTAATGGGTTCTTAAAGCGATTAATTGATCATTTTGAGGAGCACGGGGAGTATCTAAGTGCATCAGAGTACCTCAATGAATGATCAAAGATAGCTAGGGAAGAGGGTATTTTTAAACTGTTGGAGATTATCAAATGGCTTGCTAGAAGACATTACTTGGAAGTATTTTTACTATTTGTATTTGGATCAAAGTAATCTGATAGTTGATCAGAGCATATTTTGCTTCTTTTAATTTATCTAATTATCTGGAAAAGATTATACTTTGTATTTTTTACTATAATTTTGAAATAGATAAAAAAAATCTCGTGTCCAGATATTCTTTTGCACTGTAGGTGATAGGTTTTCTGATAAATTAAACTACACACAAGGAAAAGTTTTATCATCATATGAAGTGATGGGCATGGAATTGTAATAAATGTAGGCATTTCTGATTGTGTAGTTGGGGTTTGAACTTTCTCGTTAAATCAAGAGAAAAGGAAAGCATGAAAGAATGGCTTCTCACAACAGTCATGATCAATGAGGAATTATCTAAAACCTCGCAAGAGAATTTTTGTGAAGGACTGCATTCGCATATAATTTTATATGGGATGTGCTGCATGAGAAGCATTTATATCTTCTTTTTCTCTCTCTTGTGGCTTATTGTTTAGTTCTTTGTTCTAGCAGACCTTCACAGTTCAACTGTTGGTTAGCAAGTAGCAGCCTGATCCTTACGTCCAGGTAAAATCCTGACTACTAAGCTCATTTGGTTTTTTCTCTTGCCTCACAAATTAGACATATTTTTAGGTTTGATCCTGCATGTGAGCACAGATAATGAGAGGGCTTGTTGATCAATTTATTATAATAAATTGTGAAGGTCTGCTAAAGCATAGAACTGCGAATGTGAAAAATCTGCCTCAAGATTATTGTCTATCAATGATCTTGTAACATGCTTCCCTGTGAATTCCCCATGTTGTAAAGCCAGCAAAATTACAGAAGCACAAATAAACCTGGCGCAGCCAAAATCAGCTGAACAAAACATTTGATGAGAGTTCACATCAGCCACGGGTCAAAAAGAAACCTGGTGAAATGCTACTATCATTGCAACAGTGAACTTCCCTCTACCCAAGTCTTGCTACTATAACTTATACAGCAAGCCTCCTCCTCCTCCTCTCTCTCGCTCTCTCTGTGGTAAGGTCAAATGCTTTCTAGTCTGATCTATGCTGCCAATGGAAATGACTAACTACTATCACAGAGCAATTCAACGGCAGTAGATCTAGAGCAACTACAGTATAGCCTAATCAAGTGAAAACAGACATCCTAGTTCCAAACAAGTAGGCAGCAAAGTTAGCTTTCATTCTTCCTAAATCATTTTATCCTCCTAGAAGTTCCAAATGGAAGTTGGGAAAGCCAGCTCCTTTTGGATGTCATAAACTGGGAAACTATTAGATTCCTCCCCATGATGATCAGCAATTCCATGCATTTCAATTAGTGAATCCCAATCGAAACTCTTTTCTGCTAAGACTGTAAGTTCGTTTTGATCTTTTTGTGAAGATTCTGGATCCGTGAAATGTTCATCGACATCATTGTTATCTGGCTGATTCTTTTCCTTCAGTATGCCCAGCTGCTGAAGGAACTCGTTTAAATCAATCTGTGGTTTCTCGTCATGATTTGTTGGCGGCATCTTCTCTGTTGATATCTCCTCATCTTTGTCTGCTGCAGAAACATTTGCAACATGGTTTTCATCACCTACAATAACTTCAGTTCTGGATTCAGAGGAAGAAGAACTAGAAGCGGCAGAGGATTGATTGATGGGCCTGTTATTCTTGAGTTCTTGGAGTCGCTGATGGATGACATGAACACTATGCTGTGCATGAATATTAAGCAACCCACAAGAAGGAAACGTTGAGATGAAGTTATTGGAAGGAATCCATTTGAACTTCTGTGATTTGTTCGGAGGACTAGAGTCTGACTGAAGGTGGGGTAGATTAAGGTAAGCATTTGGTCCATACAATCTCCTTGCAGCCTCATCGTAGGCCATGGCAGCTTCTTCCGCCGTAGCAAAAGAACCCAACCATAGTCTTGCTCTCTTCTTGGGTTCCCTTATTTCTGCCACCCATTTGCCCCATGTTCTTTGACGGACCCCTCGGTAGTCACACATGGCGTTTTGAGGACCACCTTTGCCTCTTGTAGGGCCTTTCTTCCACGGCTTCAATGGATACTTTCGGCAATTCTCCATTAGAGTTTTTAGGGTGTGAAAGTAAGCTCAGTGGGGGGGTTTTGAGTGAGAGTAGGGACTTGGGGAGTGCAAAAAAACGGGTGGAAAGGCGCGGGATACGTAGTGTGAGAGAAGAGCTTTGGTTTAAAAGTTGTCACGCTGAGGAAGAGTTCTTGCTCATGTGACCGTTTGTGAGTGTTAGATAATTTCAAAACTTGGACTTTTTAAAAATTATTTCGATGGTGGCGTTTTCTATTTTAAAAAACCTTTTAATGACAACACGTCACATCTTGTATGGATGGAAGGAAAATGAGATTTTACCATACTCGAGTTAATGGCGCAGGAAGGAACCAAGTTAGCGAAGCTGTACGAGCTGGAATAAGTTGACAAAAGCAAAAAAGTTAAAATGGATACCTAGACTTTCCTGCCCAAAATGTTGGACAACGCTACATAACCAAATTCCCTCTTATAATCACAGGGTGGTTGAACTTAAAAAGTCAGGAGGAAAGTAAATGCTGCTGGAGCTTGTCCTTCACATTATACCGACTCGTGAAAATAAATTACAAGCCCGTTGATTTAAAAAAAAATTGGAATTGCTTGTAAGTGAACTAGTTGTAAGAAGTAAATGGTTACTTTTCTATTTCCTTGTGTAGTCTCGATAATTAACACTGTAACGTCAGAGACGAAAAATTACTGCAGTAGTCGAGTTTACCATGAGCACATAGATCCCACTTCACTTCTTCACATTGTAAGATTTTTTTTACGAGCAATATCTCCGATTTGTCTTATCACTGAAAAAAAATACATTTAAGATTACCCAACCTAGTGTGTGTGTGTGCAGGACAAATGATACCAAATGCTATTGAACTTGGCACTCAGCCGTCTGCGCAAACAGAAGAAACTTAGCGAGAGCGAATGATAAGATTGCGTTGTGGTGGTGACTGGAATTGGGTCATGAACAGCTTGACTGCCTTTGGAGTGATGACGCATCCAATAAAATCTTCCTTTGCTTTGGATTCTACATTAGTGTTTCTACAAGAATTGGATTTTTACTTGAAGCAAGCCCACCTCAACATTTTTCATTTTCACGTGCCCTATTTCACATGTTGTCCTGCCTTGACGACCTGATTCCCGAGACTCTCACCTTTGTCCCATGTCAAAAGCTCTCTTGTCTTTTGGGTCAAGTACTAGTTAAGTAACTGTAGCTACCAATGCTCTGCAAAGTATCAAAACATGTCACGTGTAAGGTAGATTGTGCTCTTCGACTTGCCTTATTCCTGTCACGTGTAAGGTCACGAGTGGATTTTATCATTCTTCACTCATGGTTCTAATGCTTGCACGACAGTTACCATGACTTAACTAATGACCAAGCAAATATGAAGGCATCTATAATGAAAATAGCTCACATGGCAAACAATGCAATGAGACCATTCATAATGCAGGTCATCTCAGATATTTCACCAGAACCTTGTTCACTGCAAAGAAACCTGTTTTAAGCGTCATGTGTTCAATTCTTGCAAATTGTCAAACAAGTTGATGATTTGATTGCATTAGCTCTTCATGAAAATGAGCTCTGGGCCCTTACAACAGAACAAGAAGACAGAAGTGATATCCCCACGAAAAAAAAACAGACAAGGGGAGTAGAAGAAGAGAAAAAACAGATGCGTTCCGGCCCTCGTTTCATGTAGGATCCCTGTTACGTGATCCAAGGAGATGATTAAAGTATGTCTTCTCGTGAAGACAGATTCGATTCCATTCATTAACAAACGCAAAATTTAACTGTAATGTCTTAAGATTGGATGCAATGTGTTCAGTGATAACAACACAGATCGTCCCACAATATTGATCACGTGTGCTCATGACCCAGCCAACAAGTTTCATGCTTCTCTCAGGTTTACCATTAACTATATACAGGAAAGAGCAAGGTGTAACTTAATGCACACAAGTTTCTTTGATCATCAATACGAATCCTGCCAAAAAAGTGAGGCTGAGCAGACCCAAATATGAGAACACGTGTCCATATAAGCAAAGTGATGAGGCTAGCAAAGTTTTACTTGAATTTAGGGCTTGCTTTGCACATGTTCCTCCATTTATCCTTAAGGTCTATTGTTGTACGGCCACTCAAAAACACAGAACAACCATACCCCAAAATGTCCTTCCATGGAAATTTTCCGTCACTAGAAAATTTCTGCACTCCCTCCTGTAACAGTAAGAGAAAGAAATTAAAGTTTGACAGGCGTATACAATGAAGAGCTAAATGCCAATACTATATTATATGCGCTTGTAGAAAAAAGCATATATAATGCACAACCAAGAAAATCACTCTCCTTGCATACTTATAAATGCATTTTACCTAAAAGCATATCATTGAAATAATATTGGTGACAGAAGCAAATACGCAAGAAACAAGTACCTTGAGCATCTCCTCCTCCTGAACTGTCCATGGAACCTTTTTCCGCCTCAACTGAGGCATTACAGGGTATGAACTGCAGATCAGAATAAACATCAAGGCCAATTACAATTGTCACCAGTGCGTAAAAGGTGAAAGGTGCTAAAAGGCACCAAGCCTGTAAAATGCATGAGGCGCTAGGCACATGCCTATGTGCTCACCCGAATGAACCAAGACGATATGCTATAAATTAAAAAAAAATGTAATATTATATTATATTATATAAATCTAAAATATATATACCTTCCCAATTAAAATTAGATAATTATAAAATCAAAACAAAATATAAAATATCATAACATAGTCATATAAAGTTATATTTTTCACCCTTAAAACAAAATATTATAGTTTCAAGTAATAAGTAGCCAAATAGATTAAAAATCAAAATTAAATATCAGTTAAAAAAATGGACAAAAAGGTCAAAACATAAATCAGTTAAAAAAAGAAAAAGAAAAATCCAACAGAAAAAGAACTTCAATAAGGCGCTCGCCTAGATGGTGCTTCATTGAAATCCAACGCCTGAGGCTAATAAAAGCACTGGGGCCTCGCCTGGAGCGCCTCTTGACAACACTGATTGTCACCGCAATCAAATGCCAATTAGCAAGGATGGGGTTGAACAAGGGAGCAAAGTGATTTGCACAGACACACACAACAAAATAATAATAGCAAAAGTTGACATAGCATGAAAAGATTGTTTGAAGGTAGTTAAAAATAGAAGTAGAAATTATTTTAGTTCTGGAAATGGCATTCAGAAGCACTATAACCACCCGCATAACACTTGGAATAACTGGAAACTTACTATTGTTTCTCTATGTTTCGAAATTGTATGAAGTAATTAGAAGATGATGACTTGTCATTTTCATCATCAGAGGTTTCCCCTCCGTCGATGTTGGTGGCACTAACAGCTTTCTGTCTTTGTCCATCTCTACTCTGGATTCCAGAGAAAACATCTTTTTCTTTACACGATTGATCAACATCACTGTCAATAGGATCAACACAAACTTCGTGTTGGTTTCTGTCAAGTCCAGATGGGTTCTCTCGAACCATCTCCTCCCCCACCTTTTCTCCATTATATATATGATTAGTCCTAACAGTTGCATCAGGGTGGCACAAAGAATTTGATGGTTTTAGTTGACCACTATGATCAGAGTTATCATTGTTTTCATTAACAAAGAATTTATTCGGGGTTCCTACAGATGGTGCAGTGTTTGATATTCTAGGTTCAGCACAGTTGATTTCATCCACTAAGCTATACAGGTGGAGTGCATCCCCAGATATATCTTGTGACATTTTGTTGGCATTGTGAGCAATCTCATGCTGATTATGCTGGAATGCATTAGCAGGATCAAGACTCTTCACATGCCTATCCATACCAACACATTCATCATGACCATTCCCAACAGACCTGCTTTCTTCCAATCCACCTTGTGAAGTTTTTTTTTCCATGTGACAATCTTTGTTTTCAGAATCCCCAGTCACTCTTTGAATTGAATCCTCTACCATTTCCATGTGCTGTTGAGGAGTTGAAATGTGTTCCAAAGACTGGTAGCCACATATGGCATCTTGCTTGAACCTCTTGGCTTGTGGATGAAGATGATCACCATCATCAACACAAATTTGGTCTTCAAGGTCTCCAGCCAGATTTTCATTAGCCGAACCACTTCTATCCCTCTTCAAGTGTAATGAGGTCCTGTTACATGAATCACCTTCCACTTCTATCCCTCTTAAAGGAATGGAATTTTCTTCAGGAGCATTAATTTGTCCATCAATCCTCCCTGCGGGTGCACCAAGGTCCCCATAATTTGCAGAGATTCTGTTACACCTATCATTTGCATCCACCAGTCCACTATATTCCTTCAATGAGGCATATGGATGAATACCCTCAAGGATTGCACCTTTCACCTGCTTTCCAATAACAAAAAAAAGGCAACCACAAACAGCTAATGAGGATAAACAATGTACATTTTCTATTTTACAAGGAACTTAACAAAATAAAGAAATCCTTGATTGCCTTTTCTAAAGCGCATTTAGGCATAGAAGCTCTTTTATGCATAATGAAAGGGCGAGTATCCCATTTCAATCGCTCCGGTCCAGCCCTTTTCAGATCTGATACCGATATCTAACAAACAAGAGACCATGTCAAAACATCTCAAATATAGCCCACTTGAATAACAAGTTTTTATGCTATAATTGTTGCTTCATATCCAAATTGCTTACAGGTGAAAGCTGAAGTTGTAAACAGAATCACCTCTTGCAATATTGATTGAAGTACATCTTCACAACTCTCTGACAAATCAAATGTGACTTTGGCTTCTTTAGAAGGAAAATCATTCGTGCTTCCATTATTATGACCAAAAAAATCCTCTAAGCATCTCAAAGCAACCATTTCCCTCGTGTTTTTGCTGAAATCTTCAGTTATTTTCGGAGCCGCCTCAATCAAATCTAGAACAAATTGAACACAACATAACACGTCAAACACCCATCAAAAGAACCAATCAAAACAGCTCACCTACACCACATTTCACTTCAAAGCATACAACTCGCATTTCTTAATCGAGAACATAAAGGAAAAAAAATGGATAAATTCGAGAATGCTGTACACATACCTTGTAAAATCGAGGCCTCTATTTCAGGAAAACTTGCCAGATACTCAATTACCCAATGCCACGCAAGTGTCGTAGCCGAGATAGAAGGGTCAGCCATCCAAGCCTGCTTTTTCAACATTCAACAACAACAAAAGTCACAGTGATTAAACAATAATTTCACATGATATAAATAAACTCACCATACACTAGGGTTTCAGCTAATTTAAGGAATGCGAACCCTACCGTGTGAGGGTGTACAGAGAGTAGAGCCAGAAACAAAAAACCGATAGGGAGGGGTAAAACCCTAACTTGATTGTTTGGTTTAAAAGATTGGAATAATTTTTTGTAACATCTGGTCTCGAGGGTTGATCCTGCTAGGGACTCAGGGTCTAATCCGGTTAAAATATACCATTTTAATTGAAACTGACTCTGTCGCATCTCCCTTAGATTTTACTAGGTTAAAATAAGTAACAAGTTGAGTTATCAAGTCATCTAAATTTGACTTCGAAATGATTCTCTTTAGATTTGATTTTAAAAATTAAAAAAATATATTATTTTAATATATTTCTTGAAAAATATAAACATAAACATTATTTATTTATTTTCATTAATTGGCCTCTTGCCCAAATCAAGATCGCGCATAAACATATGTTATCCTCTGAGTTGCGGGTGGGAAATGAGGTGGAATATCCATTCTTTTCTATCTTCAAGAAATCTTTCCAGGTATATATTTTTTTTGTTGTTGATCTACCCTGTAAAATATCTCTCAGCTCCCTCTCTGTCTTGAGGAATTTTTCAACAGGACTAGGGTTGCGAAAATTAGCATTACTGAAAAGCTCTAGCCCTTCAATATATTCATTTCTCTTCCATTTTTGACAGTATCGGTTTTCTTCACCATATTATATGAGTGGCATCTGATAATCTCCTTTGTTCATAGCCGAGAATCTCCTTTTTCCTTCAGATGAATGGGAGAATTTCTTGGAGCGGACTGGCAGGGCAGAGTCTACCGGGGATGCAGATCTTCAAGAAAATTCCAGTGATTCCTTGAAGCTTAGGATCTGGCATCTTATCGTGGACAGACTCTAGCTCGGACTGCTTAGATTTCTATTAATTTTGAATTCGGGAGAAGAGGGTTCACAAAGGTCGTCTTGTATTTCTTGACTCTTAGCTCGGACTGGTTAGAATTCTATCAAGAAATAAACTCACAAAGGTCATCTTGTATTTGCAGTGGCGGATGATTATTCTCAGACAAACTCTTCTACAGCACAAGGTTTTGGGTTGTCACGTGAAGCACGGGCACAAACAGATTTGAAGTTCGCTTGTGTCATCTCCTCACCCGTGAGTCAAAGTTTTTGACTGCTGTATTTTACTGGTCAATTTCAACAAAATGGAACTCTTTTATTTGTTTTTGCTTTTGTTTTCTATTTTAGTAATTTTTTAATGGTTAATTTGTTTAATAGAAAGTAATTTTTTAAAAAGTAAATTAAAAAAATAAATTATTTTTTTAATATTTAGTAATGTTTAGTTATTAAAAAAATGAATTGAAAAATAATTTATTAATAATTTATTTTTTTTAAATTTATTAAAATAATAAGAAATAAATTTTATAAATTAAAAAAATAAATAAGAATGAAATTTAAAAAAATATTTTATAAATTATTTTAAATAAAATAAATAATAATAAAAATAATAAAAATAAAAGATAAAAGATAAAGGAATTAAAATAATAATAATTAATATTTTATAAATTATTTTAAATAAAATAAAAAATAATCAAAAAAATAAAGATTAAATTTGATATATAAAAATTTTTAATAAAAAAAATTATAAAAAAAAACAAATAACAACTATTAAAAAAATCAAAATTAATATAAAAATTAAATTTGAAAAGAAAAAATTAAAAAATAAAATATTCAAAATAAAATATATATAACAATTAAAAATTTAAGAAATAAATTTAATATAATCAATAATTAATATGATATTTTTAAATTTTTCATAACTAAATTAAATATTTTTTTAATTAAAAAATGATTTTGTTCATGAAATTTTATAATAATAAATAAATATAAAAAGGTTTGAAAAATAACTATTTTTTAGAAAATAAACATGGTTATATAGCATTTTATATTGTGCTACATTTATATTTTTTAAAATATTTTTATTTAATTTTAAATTAATTATTTAATTTTTATAATGTGTTGATATTAAAAATAAAAAATTATTTTAATATATTTTTTAAAAAATATATTTAAAAAACATTCTAAACAAAGTTAACCAACCTTTTTTTTGGTAAAAATAAAATAAAATTATAATCCCATCTCCAGGTTTCCAATAAAATTATCATATATATTTTTTTTTTTGTTCTAAAAAGTGGCCGTGAGTGCCAAACAGTACCAATCCCTGCGCACCTTATTAATCCAGAATCACATGGTTCTCTGAGTCTCACTCTCGTACCTCTCATTTATCATTTATTTCTATTATGCAAATTAATCATTTAATTAAAACCTAGTTTTGACAAACAAAAAAAAGTTCCATTGTATTTAAATTGTTAATGTTTGATAATGTGATTGAAAGTATTTTCAGTCCGACTCCAAACAAAAATATTTTTACAAACTAATATAAACAAGTAATATATATATACACACACTTTAATTTTTCTAGCCACAAACATAGAAACTAGTATAAACAAGTAATGGTTGATGAATAATAAAACTACGACTAACAAAATCCAGACAAGCCTAAGTTAACATAGTAATAAATATGTTGGTGAAAAGCAGAGAAGAACATTTATGCATCCCGATCCCAGCCAATCACTGGCAAATGTAACTAATAAAATCTTAACTACCGACACCAAGTATGAACAGCCCAGCAAGCAACACACAGCTCGCAACCCTTTTTGGTTCGTTGCTTAAATCACTCACAAGGCAAGCCTAAGAGACCCAAATTGTAGCAAAATTAACAGATTATACTTTATATTTGAATCACGAGGAAGAAAAGGAGACCCAAATTATATAATCACATATTACTTGCAGCAAAATACATTCACAGGTTCCAGAACTGATCAATGGGAAAACGAAAGAAAGTGTTGATAGAAAAATATATAGCCTTGTTCAGTTTATTTTCCATCCACATCAGATCCTGTCATTTCCAGGATCAGACCCAGAAACAACAAGAAAAGGTAAAAGGAAAGGAAAAACACTTAACAAAAGAAGAAGAGGAAGAAAGAACTAAAAAATGATGAGGTGAAACAAGCAAGTGGGAGCGGCTGAGTCTACCTGAACAAGTCAAAAATATTGCGAAAGATACTAGAAAACACAACACGAATCCTGGGATAAGCCCTGACAGTGTACAAGGATGTCTGGCGAAAGAAATCCTCCATGGTCTCCACGAAGAGGTTTAGAGATCGAATTGGCGGCACGTATAGAGTCAAAGGCATCGCCGAGAAGGCCACCGCGAAGAACAAATGTAGCATACTTAGATTGATTGACTGGTTGCTTGTGTTAAGCTTTGTTTTTTGTGTTCAAAACCCAAGCTATGGAGTCGTTGGCTTCGGGAGGGGGATTGCAGGGCGCGGCGGGGGGGTTAGTTTGTATAGTTTTGTGTGATGATGATTTAGTTTCAAGATTTTGATTGGTAGCTGCTATCACTAATTTGATGATGAATTGATTTCTTTATATATACAGGAAATGCTATTTGAGTGTTTGTCATTGCAGCAAAGGTCTAAAGGATTGTGAGATATTTAGTAGTCAACTAAGTAGATATTTGTTGGGTTTTTTTTCTCGAAAAAATATTTCTTTTGTTATAATATCACTGTGGATGGAGCCATTCTTTCTATGATTATTTTTTATTTTTTTTATTTTGATCCTTAAACATTATTTCTTTACTATTTTATCATTACACTTGATGTTTATATTGATTTATGTGTTAGTATTTATTTTAATTTGCATTGTGTTAGTATTTATTTTAATTTGCATACTATCTCTTGTAAGTCTCTACAAATATTTTGATGGTGAATTAAATAAAAATTTTAGAATAAAACAAAAAATCAAAAATTAAAATTAAAAAAAAAACAGGTATTTCAATTTTATTTTATTTTTTGTTTTTGTTCAAGAGCCACAAAAAACTTTAGTTTGATCCTTAAAGCTTTAATGTTTTACATATTTAATCCCTGTTGCTTTAAGATTTTTGTTTGGTCCTAAACTTTATTTTATTTGTATTTTAGTTTTTAAATGTTAAGGGATAAAAAAAAATCATTGAAAAAATAAAAAAATTAAAAGAAAACATTCAATTAGCCACATTCCAGTCAAAAAAAAGATCAATCTTAATTTTAATGGATTTATTTTAAAGAAAAAAAATCAATCAAAGTGGGTTTTACCTTCCAATGTGATAGAAAAAAGTAGATCATGATTTGTAAATTTTGTTTAAATTTGATTTGATAATTTATTTTTGAACCCACTAAATAGTTTTTTATACTTAAAAATGATTTATTTAGGTTTTTGGGATGTTTTTGAGATTTGTTTTTGGAGAAAGTATACTCAAAATAGAAAAATAGATTTTTTTTTGTTTTAAAATTTTAAACTTGATTTTACTGTTACTAAAAATAATCAAAAAATAAATTTATAAATGACATGTCATCAACCCAAATAAATGACAGTATTGAAATTAGATAGACATACTCTCCATTTATATATATATATATAACCGAACGTGCTTGGGCTTTCTTCATTTGGGCTAGGGGAAAAAAATCTAAGACTCAAATTATTTATTTAATTGGTAATTTAAATAATATCATTAAAAAAATACAATACCAATAAACAAATAAAAAATAACTACAGAAAAAAAATTCAAAGAACATGATTTGAACCAACTTAGATTATTAAACAACTTAATAATCAAGAAAAAAAATAAAAAAATAAAAAAAAATCCTAATTAAACTGAATTAACTCGCAAACTTTGTGACCATAGATAAAAGTTTTGGATAATCTCATGGAAAAAATACGTGAAAAAAGATTAAATATCAATTACTAATAAATCAAATGAGAATAAAATAACCCTAAGGAGTAGCTTAATTGGTAAAATCTCGGGTTTGCTTTCCAATAGTTACATGTTCAAGTCCTCTCAGACCCACTGAAAGTTTATATAGTTATTAACTTCAGGAGCTGCGGGATTAGTTGAGATATATGTAAATTAGCTCGAACACTTAGGTTAATAAAAAAATAAAAAAAATAAAAAGATAAAGTTCAATCTCTAGTAAATAAAATGTTGAAGAATGAAAATTAAAAAATATATAATTTAAAAAAGTAAACAAAACTCAATATGAGACTACCCGGATCAAGATGTAAAATCTTTGACACAGTTATGATAATAAGGTGAATGTGTTTAAA
Organism: Populus pruinosa; assembly: GCA_026413675.1. NCBI lineage: Eukaryota > Viridiplantae > Streptophyta > Magnoliopsida > Malpighiales > Salicaceae > Populus > Populus pruinosa. The sequence goes on along the minus strand of CM048597.1, from coordinate 3,989,644 downwards.
AAAATATTAAAAATTATCATGAAACTAAATTATCAAACAAAGTTATAATGACACAAATAACAAAAAAAAATGAAAAAAATATATGTCAATTTAAGTTAATTTTTATATCTCATTACCATAACAATCGTGAAATCCTTGAATTAAGTTTAATAAAAAAAACTTAATTCTTTTAATTTATTTTATATAGAATTATCTTGATTTTATTATCCGGGTTGTGGGTTTAAAATATTAATTTAGGTTGATTTAAATTATTTTTTATATTTTTAAATTATTTTTTTAATTTTATGCTTGGATATTTGATTAATTCAAAATTAAATTTCATTAATTATTTTGATTTTTTAAGAGGTTATTACACTTTCATAACTTAAATAATGTATTTAATAGATTAACCCACTAAATCTATCCAACAAGTTATTATATTAATATTTTTTTAAAAAAAATATTTATCTAATATATTAAAATTTAAATATTTAAAAAAATATTATACAATATAAATCATATTTTAAATTCATAATTATTATTATTATTTTACTAGAAATCACTCAAGCAGCAATGTCTGGACGATATTTTTAACCTTGGAAAAATTATTTAATTCAACCCGTAACATATCACCGGCAAAGGATCCAATGCAAACTATAAGTTGGGACTTCCGCGTGCCTTGTTCAAGAACAGCAATAAAAAGAAACTTTAGGATCATGGATAAACTTGGGTAAGACAAGAAAAAAATGCAATTACCTGAAGTGTATTTATAATTAAAAAATACTAAAATTAAAAGAAATTTAATATATGATTGTTTTATCTTTTAGCATTTTAGCTTAAATGAAATTTAATATGAGATTGATCACAAAAGAATTCAGATTACCCCAATTATGTATCAAGTTAAAACGAGTGATGAAGAAAGAAAAAAAAATTCCGCTAATATTACCCAATCTGAAATGATTTTTTCCCCCGAATTTATCCGAACAATGGAAGGCATGTCTAAAATTAAACAATATTTAGGTTCCTAAAAGCTGGTACGATAATACATGATTAGTTTAATAAAAGAAAATATTATTGATATTTATTTTAACATAAAAAGTTAATTAAAAAATAATAGCAGCCGTATCTCCAAAGAAGCTAAGGAGGTTGCTAAAAGCTGGAATGATAATACATGAATAGTTTAGTAGAAAAAGAAATAGAATATTCATTTTCTTTGCTGCCCCATTCACTATTTGGTGAAAAATCGAGGCAACCAAAAGCTAAAACATAATAAATATGTTCTTCCGCCTTGTATATGTTTGCTTGATTAATCCCACAATTGTATTTTACAGAAAAAGAATTCCTTCCTCATCGAATAAAAGGACAGGATACTTCAATGTCTTTTTGGTTAACGATAAGTTTTTCATTAAATACAACATGACATTCAAGCTAGGAGACATTGTGATATTTAAGAGAATATTAATGCTGGCGCTCAAGGCAAGTGATAAGAATATAAAGAAACACAAGTGGTAGCCGTGACAAGCAAGTTTTAGAAGTTATTGGTGGGGACTTTGCCGGCGAGGTAAAGTTTTTGCACTGGAATCAACGGCTGCAGAGATGCGTGATTATGGCTCAAAAGTTGAGCCATGTTAATCAGGGGTCATGGTATTCCGAGATTTTCAAGAAAAATCGTCTTAGAATTTCAACGAGATCTCTGGCTCCAAACAGAGTTGTTTTGTTTTTAATCTTGAACAGATGTTCCATAAAGAGTTCCTAGTGGAGGATACAATATATGAATTGAGTTGATTGTTTACAGACGCTAATTTTCAAAAGATTATATTTATGATATCCATTTTTCTTGCCAGTATAAGCTTGTTCCATTTGAAGTAAGATTTTACAACATGAATTCATGCTGGACATATATATATACATATATATATAACCTTTACTGATCTGTAATCAAGCTTGAACCCATCAAACATCTCTCATTAGGAGGACTACAAGAATAAATAAACACGCTGTTGAAAGGAAAAGGATACAAGGAACAATAGGGGTCTTGTAAAAGATGATCATTTACGAATTATAAAAAAAAAACATCTCGTTTTAGAGAATAAATCTGTCTTTTCTTTGCCATGATGGCTATATTTTTTAATTAATTACTGCAAAACACTAAATCCTCTGTATTTAGTGCCAAAGAAGGACCCTTCTAGTAAAAAAGATCTTTGTAATTATTCGTTATATTATAATTTTATGCTTTTTTCCTGAGTTTAAAAGAAGGATCAAACTCGAAATCTATACATTAATATCAAGTGAATTGTATAATTCATTTGCTCTAAGACAGACATTTGAACCACATTGTAATTCAAATATTGACATGTTTTCTCTCCAACACAACCCTTCATAAGCGAACTAATAACATCGAGAGTAAAATGACTAGGATAAAAAGTTATTGTAAAATATAAATTTTCTGAAAATATTTTAAAATAATATTTATTTATTTATTAAAATCCATTGACAACGTATATCCAAAAACAAAAATAAATAATTTAAAAAAAAAGATTCAATCACAATCTCAGAAAACTAGCAGTAACAATATGTTAAATTATTCTTTGCCGAGAGGGATGGGAGGGGGGATACTTGTTCATCATGACAAGCACTTGGCAAGAAGCAATTGATTCGAGAAATGTCCACTAGCACACTTCCAATCAAAATGTGGTTGGGTCTCTATATTATTTTTTTTTGGGTGGATCTCTAGTTAAAAACCTGGCAAAGATTACGGATCACACTTGTAATTTTGAAAAATGCCCCATTCTCCCTCGATTGCATTTATTGATATTTTATACTTGTTCATGGGCTGAGCTAGGCTTGGTTCGGGCTGGGCTCAACAAAAAACCAGCGGCCCTCGGGAGAAAAAAAGAGAAAACCTTTAAAGTTTAAACTGGATAGGCGTGAGAGCACAGGAATTTTATGTATAAGAGGGGCCAACTCTAGTGAAGGTGAATGACACATTAATACTAACATAGATGAGATTAACCTCACATCTATCAAGTCACATAGAGATAAAAAAACAAAAAAGCTTTCTATTCCAATTCTGACTGTAGTGCTTCGACAAGAGCTTAGGGAGAAGTTATGCATGCCAGCAATTTTTGGCATATTTGTTGTAATTCAAGTGACGAATCTGAAAAGGATACGCGTGAGAGCACAGATCTTGCTTCTAGCAATCCCCCGGATATACTTTTCACAATCACATCTTCACTGGCCATAAGAGATGCGATTAGCTTAGCACTTGCCATCCTCTCCTGATAGAAAATAGCCAGCAATAGAGCACGAAAATAAATTGGGTGAGAAACTGAAAAGGAGGGTAAAAATAGCCTAAACTGATGTATTCAAGAAATTTTATTGGGCAGAAGAAACACCAAAAAGAAATCCATTTTGAAATGCACCCACCATCTGATATGAGGCAAAGAATGAGTTCTGAGGAAATTGAAAACAAAAAATATTGTGCATGCAATCTTCAGGTCACTAAAATTCACGTTTTACAATCCTACAGTGTTTTTTTTTTCAAGCATTAAAATTGCCTGATTTCAGTAGAGCAAGGTTTATTCAACCATAAAATGTGGAAAAAATGCGGAAGCTGCAAGCTCGGGTCAAGGCAGAGCATGTATTGCAGGATCCTTAACACCAAAGTAAGTAGGAAAAAGCGGGGGGAGGGGTAATAATAAATGGACCAATAGATATCAAAAGTAGCGGAATATAAAATTGCTGTCTTGAAATACCAGCCATATGAAATAATATTTAAGTCACATCCTCAAAGAGCCACATATGCATGGAGTTGATCGCTTATGTCAATGCATAGAGGTCTATATTAAAATTACTATCCTCTGTGGATAATGGATTTCAAAATATAAGACCCAAGTATAGAACACTGAATAAAATCGTCTGGGACTAATTTTAATACCTTCTCTGACCCCCGACTAAGAAATTTGAGAGAGAGATTTAGGAGATCAGATGAATAAGGAAGAACTGCAGACTTCAGATGGTAAACAGCTGAAAACAGAACCTGGATGCAAGCAGCTCTGATGTCTGGATGCATTATGCCCTGCATGATGTGAAATTGTTTATTGCGCAAAGCAGAACTGCGAGTCATAGAAAGTATGACTTCTTTACCTTATTTAAGACTAAAAAGAAAAGATGATGAATAAATAAGATACCTCAACAGCTTGAAGCAGACGTGGAACAGTTTTTTTAGCAAAAGGTTTCTTGCCAGAGTCCGAGATCTTCTGGCAAGCACTGATAAGAACATTGGCCATGCAGACACGGAAAGAAAGAGTGGTTGTTGCCTCAAATGCTGAGTTCTCACTACCCAACATGGAAGCAGAAACGAGTGCATTTTCATCATTTATAAGTAGATTGATTACATATAAGAGGACACAGTTTCCTGACAAAGCATTCCCTGTATTTTGAGCCAACAAGTTCAAAGTAAGACTTTGTCCAGTGCGTAGCATAAAATGCTTGTGCCAAGGGTAAGATACCAACCACAGTAACTGGTCTTCCTAGCTGCGCCTAAGTTCTTTGAGGATTCCTTGAATGATGCAGGAACTTGCAGCTTAGCACAAATCATAAGTGCCAGACAATCAATGCAACCATGTTGTGCTTTGGAAACTGAAAAAACAAAAGAAATTCAGAAACATCATATTGGAGCTATGAGTAAAATGGACAGAAGTATAAAATATTTACCTTCATCTCCATCTAAAGAAGGCCATAATAGAATAGTTTCTATCATTTTTCTTATTTTCAGAATAGCAGGATGAGAAATTGAATCCATGCCTCTAACCTACAAACCACAACACGCATTTACATTAGCTGCAACATGATCAGTCATAAGAGACTTGTAAATATAGAATATGAGAAAAAAAAATTGTATTATTACCACGAGAGAAGTGCAAACTGAAAACAAGCATGCTTTTATCTTTAGTACATCATGAGAAGCTGCAGCATGTTCTAATACAGACGAAACAATTGGTAAGAGCACCTACAAAATCAAGAAAGTGAGGAAGGCTCTAAGTATCACCTTTTATGGGGTTCAAAAGAAAAATTACTACAAACAAAAAGAGAATGCATGTATACAACATCCACACACTAAAAATTCTTAACTATTTTGTTTCCTTCTAATTTTGAAGATTAATATAAATGGAATTCACATCTATTGATTCTTTTGAATTCCAACTTGCCGCTAAAAGGTATAGTCTGACAAGGCAAATCAGTATGAACTTCTTACAAGAAATGAAAAGGCAATGCATTGTGAGAAAGTCGCAGATGGGAACTGAAACCAACCCCATTCTATCTCCATTAAAAACATTTCAACATAAGGCGAAAGGAAACAAGATCAGAGACCAAAAAATGGATATTCAAGTGTCATGGATTTAAGAGCTATACTGGATGCTATATTATGTTGAACACAAAAATAAAAACAACAGATAGGAGGACACAAAGGATCCTTTCCCACTTCTACAATTATGTATTCAAATAATATGCCAAATGAAATACCAAGAGCAAAAATGACATTGGAAGAGTTTTTGGTCATTCATTTAGAAAGAATCCTAAAAACTTTGCAGCAGATTAGTTAAGCTAATCACGTAAGAACAAGGTTTAAACCTCATTTGAGTAAATGACATTGCCAGAATAGCAGACACTAATTGCTTTCCAAGTATTTCAAGGAAGCACAATGACCACAAATAAGTTGACGTGAATCCCTGTGGTGTACCTGGGGATGAATACGGCCACAAAGCTCAGCAGCAAGTTTTCTTACGTCTTCAAATTCATACTTATTAAATGCTCTGATAAGAAAAGGAGACCAAAAAAAAAAAAAACAATATATCAGCACTTGATACAAGTCACCGAAACTTTATGGCACTCCTGCTTATGGATTAACCTCTTTAAAAGCAATGCAGCTAAACAATCATGAATAATGTTGACATCTCCGCATTCTGAAACTGCATTGGATAAAAACAAAAGTTAGTTGCATCATCAAATTGTAAAGCTCAGCAGCAGACCATGCATTCTTAGAAATCAGACAACTAGTTTACAGCCACTGCTCAATCATGTAATAAATGGATATGAAAGTCGATGTGGTAACCAGAATTACATGAGAGCTAATTTACCCCTTCCTGCATGGGTGTTTGATATTGTGGTGCGGTGTTTTTCAAAAGTATTTTTTGCTTGAAAATGCATCAAAATAATTGTTTTATCATATTTTATTTTTATTTTTGGCATCAACACATCAAAACCATCAGAAAACACTAAAACAACATCAATTTGATGTTTTTCATGTCAAACACACTTTTAAAATGCACCCAAATCAAATGTTCTGAAACACATTATTTCACTAGCAGAAAGCAATTCACATATAAAAAGAGGACTTGAAAAGATTTCTTTTGATTTAAAAATGTGTGGTTTGGCATGCAAGAATTTTTTTATATTTTTCCACCCATTCTAAATCAATAGATATGCAGAAAAATTTCAGATACATTTAACCCTTGGAAAAGTAACGAGTAAGCAGTTTCAACAATTGTAATTGCTCTACAACACGTCATTAAAATCAGTCTGGATAGCTTCTGTCCTTGGCATGCTTGTTTATAAAATTTAAAGATGTGCTGAAGCTCCAATTTCATCATGGAGCTAGTTCCTCACTTCCCAGATTTGCTTGATTGACAAATTTGTTCTGCAACAAATCAAATGTTTTACGTATTCTACATCCAGTAATTTTTATTGATCACTGGAATCAACTCTGGATACAACCTCAATGCATGTGCATGTGAGTCCATACATAGACCCCCATACAAAAGCACAACTTCTGGATTGGAAGTCATGGACTAAGAAACAAAGACATGGAGCATTGTGGACAACCAAAAATGTTATTTCTGTGCTTATATCATGTTATATCTTACAGGTTCATAATTCATAGAACATGCAGAGTTCAGGCAAGATCAATGGACAGAAGTGTACCAGTGAAATGTTAATTGTTGAAAGAAGCTAGGCAATAGATATGAACTTGAAAGAAGTCCACAACAATAAGCAACAGCACAGTCATCTTATGGAGCTTTTCATTGTAGAAGGAATAAAGAAAAGGAGAAGGAACAAAAACGAGAAGAGGCTTAAAGAAGTTACAAACAGACCGTGAGCAATGCTTTGACTAGGAACTTGACCATACAAAACAGATGAACTGAGGTCGTTGAAAACTCTCAGTGGAAGGAGCCTTATAATAAGCAGTGGACAAAGGTGCTCAAAGAGAGATTGCTGCATTTTCACAGAGCCCTCGTCTGTATACGTTCTGCTCTCCCACATGGATATGAAGCCTTCATCAATCCTAACAGAGGAAAACATATAATTCAACAAAGGAAGATAGTATCACCATGGCAGATCAAAATCTGAGATCATAGGTATGCTTATGTCCTTTCTAACATCCATCTAACCTTTGATAAAAAAAAACAAACAAAAAGAGAAGGGGGGGGGGGGGGGGCACCCATCTAAGTTTGTAGATTCATGCATGATTTAAATGAGGCAATGTTTTATGCAATAATTAGTAAAGTAGATGATCTAGCTTCAGGAAAACTATAGAAGTTGTAATCAAATGACACTTCCTGCAATTTGAAGTCTAACAGCATTGAATAGAGTAAATTGCCAGAACCAATATCTGGCATTATATATCATAAATAATTTTTCTTACTTGGTCAATATGATCATTTAAAAAAAAAACTAAAATTTGATTGATTGAATTTATTGATTTCCACCAATTCAACCTGATCATAATCAACTAAATTACCCAATAAATTGTGAATAATATATTTTCTACAAAAAAAAAAAAAACTGGACCAGAACAGATTAGGTCAATATGATTTACTTACTCTTTCTGTCCCTTCATCTTCAAAAGAACAGGATGGAAGATTTCATTTACAACTTCTGCCAGTTGTTCACTTATATAACTCAAAAATCGAACAATGGTAGCATTTGCTGGCTCAGAAAACATCTTGTCAATTAAAGGTCCGATTAAGGGATTCCAGTCTTGAACCTATGATATTTCATAATGTCAGCTGACAGGTTGCTGATAAATAACAAAATAATCTTAGAGTGAATTTGTTAAAAAAGTACTACACAATAAGGGTAGTAGCCTAGTGGTGGGGTATGCCTCTACTTCATTGAGGGATGGGTTTAACAAAGAGATATGCAAGCACGATCATTTATACAGAGATGATTAAAAAAGATTGATATTGAAAGAAATAAATGAAAAGATAAAAAGAATATTGATGTTGAAAGAAATAAATGAAAATGCACATAGAGCAGGGAAAATGTTTGATGAAGCAATCAAACAGGGATAGCATTGCATAGCATATATCCAAATTAAAGCATTCTTAAATCTTACTGTTTTAGACCACTCTGGGATCAACTTGAGTACTCGATCAATGTCCACTTTTGATCCTGTGCATTGTTAATGGAAAATGAGCATTGAACAAAAGGCAGATGTCTTGCTCAAGGAGACTGATAAGTGTCACTAAGAAAAAAACATTTTAAATCAAATACCTAAGACTCAGTTATTAGTCAGGAGGATGGAATGAAAGAAAAAAAGACACCAATCATTCCTCGTTCAAAAAAACAAATAAAGGGTTTCTAATGAACCTTATAGAATATCTGAATTTACCTAATTGAAGATAAACAAAAAAATCAGAAAGAAACAGAAAACTGTCAATACCCAAATTATTGAACATTCATGTAATAATCAACCCAATTAGCCCCTGGGCTTAATGAGTTGGATTCCCAATCTTAAGTTCAAACCTTGGGGATGAGGGAGATTTTTTAACCTCTCCATATTCCGCAAAAACTGCTGACATTTTCATCTTATTGGGTGATTGCATGTGAATAATAGCTATAGTAAGCTGATCATGCAACCTAAGGGAAAAGATTACCAAATGACACTGAGACAGAAATAGATGAAAATCAAAGATCTGCCAAATTGTAAAATCTAGCGAGAGACAAACCTTCCCTTACATCTCCTGCGGTGTTTGAAGGATCTGGACTCTTGTTAAGGTTGCTGTCAAAAGATGAGGGAGGAAAAGGTAAATAGCTAAAACTCAACTCTGCTAATATGATTCAAAATGAGAACTCACAAGAGTTATCCAGGAAATATCAAGTTTTATTTCTCATGAATGGAAAAGAGGAGAAATAAATACCTAAGACAGTCAAGTAGCAAGCATATAACTTCAGGTCTAGAACTATGGTATTTGAGCATGGCAATAAAGGAAGCACAAGCAGATGATTCCTTCCCTGCTGATGAGCACACAAGCTGAACCAATGTAGGCAAAACCAATGATGGGTCTGCAAAAAGAGAGAATTTAGCAATAGGGGCACATTGATAAAAGCATTAAATCTTTATTGACAAAAGAGAGAACAAAGAAGTTTTTCCCAAGACCAGGCCTAGAAGAAGAGACTTTGTATTATTTTTCACAAATCACAAAAGAATTTTTGGAGTATAAAGAGTCCATTTATGTTTAGGTCCTCTGCAAACTGCCAATATAGCATAGAAATTGATCGCTAGAAGAATGGATTGGAGATATATATATATATATATATACATATATATATATATAACATCTCAATACAACCATTCTAAAAATTATAGGTTCTTTCAAATATCAGTATTACGTACATTAGTGTCAGAAGATATGACTATAAAGAGAATGGCTTGCTGGTACAAACTATGCAATTCCTTTCTAGAATGAAAAAGCAGATGTTTTGAAAGTCTATGCGACAGAAATAGGAGAAATATGGGCAGGTTTCATGTAGTTTCAGAAGGCATCAAATAGAGCTCTTAACACAAAGAAGCTAAGCAGCTATTACAATCCCTACAAATACATCATAAGGATTCCATGTCCTGTCAAAGAAGTTCACAAAATACATAAGGTAACACCTTAATATAACACATTGGATTGGATTAGAACCATCAGATTGCCCATGAATGATATAACAGCATCCCTCCTACCAATAAAGAGCACTAGTAATGACGTGAAGCGTGTTTCAACTATATTTATGAATTAGATAGACAAGACCAAACATGAAGAGAAGTCCCTGAAGAAACTAGAAAGCATTTGATATGAAGCTTGAGTTGTTTTAATTATTTTCCTAAATAATTTTGGATTTTAATTATTTGTTTTTAATTAGTATTTAAGAATCCTAACGCTAAATGGATTATACTAATCATACAAGGAATCCTTTTTTACAAAGGATTTTAGTTTTAATGAAAATCATTTTCCATAAAGGATTTTAAGACTAATACAAATAGGTGTGTCTGGTTTATTTGGAGAAAAAGATTATTATTAAGACCTTTAATAAAACACCAAAGAGTTTTCTTTAAATTTCTCTACAAGTTAGGTTTGTACCTTTAGGGCTTAAGAACCCTAATTTTTTACCATAATATATGTGGTGTCAATTGGTATCAGAGCAGGTTAGCCTCTTTAATAGACAAAGATTGTAGCAACCCACTCCACAATGTAGAAGTGGAGGCCCTTTAGGGCACTATACGAGCCCAGGAACAAACTAGATTGTTTAGAGCAAACCATAATATATCTAGCTCAGCCAATGGGATTATGGGATTGTGCCCTTGTAAAAGAAGAATTTACAGACAACAGTACCAAACACAGTGCCACAAGTAGATCAGCATTCGAGATTGTGTATCTAAAGTGTCATAAACATGTGCTAGATCTTGTGCCAATTCAGAAGGGTGTTGGGTTTAGTGTGGCTGCTAAGAAGATGGCTATGGATGCACAAGCTATCATGGAGGATGTGAAACACAAGTTGATGAAGACCAATACCTAATACAAGGAAGCTACTGAAAGACGCCACCATGCTAAAGTGTTCAAGGAAGAAGATAAGGTGATGGTGTTCATTTGCCAAGAGAGATTTGGGATCACATAGCAAGCTACAACATAAGAAATATGGTTCTTACATTATCCTGAAGAAGATTAGTGACGATATTTATATTATCAATTACTTGATAGTGCAAGTATTTCCAAAACTTTTAATGTGTCAGATATATATCATTTCAATGATTATCAACCTTTGTATCCAGAGCTTAGACATGACTCGAGGTCGAGTATTTCGCAAGTAAAAGGGATGGGCATGGAGCATGTTATAACTATATTTATAAACCAGATAGAGAAGACCAGGCCTACAGAGAAGTATGTGAAGAAACCTGGAAACATCTCATATGAAGTTTGAGTTGTTTTAATTAGTTTCCTAATTAATCTGAATTTTAATTATTTGTTTTTAATTAGTATTTAGGAATTCTTTCCCATAAAAGATTTTAAGACTAATAAAAATAGAGGTGTCTTGTTTATTTTGAAGAAGATTATTATTAAAAAATTTAATAAAACCAAAGAGTTTCTCTAAATATCTCTACGACTTAGGTATGTAATCTTAGAGCTTAAGAACCCTAACTTTTAACCATGTTATACATTGCGTCAAGTTAACAAGCAACAAAAAAGGAAAAGGTATTAAAGTCAACTAACCGATCATGGAAAGTGAGTTGGATGCCAGTTCACGAATTATTGTTTCTTCATCATTAAGGCATTCTAACAAGTTGTTTGCAATATCTTGCCTGAAATAGTCATATGGAAAGATTATAAGTGACAAAAAATGAAAAGCAAAAGAAACAGGAAACTAATGAATGATATAGCTTCTAAACAGTAAAATACCACGCCAAATGGGAACTTTTGTTTGCTGAATTTGATGATATGGAAACAAGTTCCGATATAACATCAAGGGCATTCCTCCTCTGCAAAGCATTTCCAGAAGCAAGGCGGCTTAGAACTTGTTTGAGGCAGTTACTGTTAGTGCTCCTGTTGAATCAAATTTTAGCATGAAGATCTAAATAAGCTACCACATACTAAAAGACAAATGGAAAAGGAAAGAATACATTAAGCAGCATTCTGCTATGAGCATCACAACAGCCCTGGCTGTGCCATCCCGCTCATCCAGAAGGTGCAGTAACAAAGGTAGCACAGCATCCATCTGTCTACTGTCTGTCAGACCATTTCCAGATGAATGATTTGGTTTCAATATGACTGATTTAAGTATGTAAACAGCACCCTCCACCACATCTTCATCAGCACATTGAAGCTTCCCACAACAAAAAATGGAAAAGGAGGAAGAAAAGAGACAATAAGTATGACTACAGGATACACAGTGTTCTATCATAAAGAAGATTGGATTCTAACACAACAGGGTGGATGAGTAACTACTGCCAGGACTGCATTTCAGACGACACAATAAAATACAATGATCCCATCTACCTCAACTATGTAGGCCATTAAAAATTCAAGATTTCCAAATAAAAAATTTCAAACCCTGATCGCACAACTTATGCTTCAAGGGGGACTCTCGGAATAGCATCAGCCATTCCTACAACTATAAAATTCTACAGATGGTGAAGAATGCATGCATAACAAGAAAAGAGAGAAGAAACAACATATTTACTGCCACACTTCTGATGTGCCCCTTTTCTTTTGTCTTCTTGAAGTATACAATAAGATTCCTAGTGTTATCTGTCATCACAACAACATAATTTTAAACAATTTTATTTCATCAACCCAGCTCCATGCACAAGAATGCATTCATATTCTGTTTCGGTTAATATCATTTACTAACCCCATGCTTAATATAGGGCATGATAACTTTTATCTGGAAAAAAATGTGGTGCATAATAGCATGTATCTAAAACCTTCTGCAGGACCAGCCTATAACTATTTGCAGTCTAAGCCTGATCCAAGCAAACTCCAGGCAGCAGTTGCAAATTCTTTAGTGATTATTTGTTTAAGTAAATATGAAATCAATCAACAAATACATGCATAACTTGCAGAGAGGCTATACAGTTATTAGCACGAGCCATATAATAGTAGGCCGATATAATTCAGGGGCTGATCAATTAATGGGCTTGTTCGTGATGTCAAGAAAATTTACCTGTGACAAAAGAACTTGGGATATTTGCAAACCATTTTCTGACAACACGGTTTCAAATTTCTTGGTGTCTAAACGTCCCAAAAGAAGGCATAGACATCTCAGGAAAAACTTTCTAGTCTCCAGACCACCATCCTTGTTCTCTGTATGCCCCTCGGTATGGTTATCTGTATAATACTGCACATGCATTTTTTTTCCCCATTTTAGTCATCAGAAAAGGATCAATCACTTGGAATTGAATTAAATAGACAAGAATTGTGAAAAGTTGAGTGATTAACGATCTTTCACGAATGCTTAAGTTAACACAATTTGCCAGAGTTCCCTGATACAGTCATATATATGCCCACATTAAAATAGGCTACATGCCAAAGCATTCTTCTCTCAATTAAAAGCATGACTATGAAGTCAGGGTCCTGTGAACTTCAGTCCAGGCCTCCCGTCATAATAGCATATATAGGAACTCTACATATCCTAAGCGTGACCCTTATACCACTTCATGAATCAAAAAATATGTTAAAGATGGCATGGAAGATATGATCTCGCACCATGTCAAAATAGATATGGATCCAGGTACAGAGAAAAATGGTATGAAGAATTATTTGTATGGATAAAACCAGTAACATAAATTTTCAATGCAACTTACAACTAACCTGGATGCCAGATATGTACTGATTTAATAAATCATCGCAATGCTGAGAAAATCTACGGTCTTCCAAGTGCAATAGAGTGCTGTAATGCTTCCAGCATGAAGACACTAGCAAGGCTTCTGTTTTGAGAATGTTTCCACCTGTCTTTGTAATTGGAGACAAACAGACAATGCATAAATCATCAGATATTATTAAAATTACAAAATCCTTAAGAAGCATATACTGGGAATTAGACCTGCCTCATTTTCAACATGACCATGGTGCCTTTTTATCTCTTGTAACCATTTAAGCACTTGCTCAACCCCTTTAGCATGTAAAGGCCTACTTTTGCTGCTCCACTGCAAGGCATGGAAAAATCAGCATGCTACAGAACATAAATGCATGTTTTAAGTAGCTGGAAACTATTATCAAATCAGTATTTGTAGCAATTAGATATAACTTGGAGATCATGAAAGCAGAAAAATATCTAGCATTCTTTCTAAGATCTGAACTCATTTCTTGAAGAAGTTAATACTAGAAAGGAAATCCCAGATATAATGTAGAAATGTTTAGCAATGCTAATACAATTAATATGAATAATACTATCATGTCCATGAAAGCAAGATAGACAGATTCATAAAAGTTTACTACTATGAACTTCACTCAAAACAGTTGGGAAAATAACCCTACTTAGATGAATATAATAAAGTATCAGAGAGATATAAACTTATCCATCATCATATTAAAAAAGTCCAAACTTCTAAAAATTCAGTAGACTTCAATGCTTCAACATGGTGACAATATCTTCAAGAGATTGAAGAAAAAATGACGACATTAAAGGAACAGAAAACATTGACTGAAGATAAGTAGAGTCCAAAGTTATGAAACATTAAAACCCAAAAAGAAAATCATTCTGGCAGGCCAAAAGGTTTCTGGTTTTCTGATTGCAAATACAGATATCTAGAGAGAATGCAGATACACATAAAAAGCATATAGATCACAGTTTCAGCACCCCAATTACATAGTCAATAATCAACCGAGAATTGGGAGGGAGATCAAACAAGAAAACTAATGTATAGAACATACAGCAAGAAGTCTCTGTAACAGAGTGATAAGTACTTCCATCTGCTTCCAAAGTAAGTGAGCCATTTCAATACTAAACACTTCTGATGATTCAGATGGTTTCACTTTCTTCTCTTTGATGGCAGTTGACACCAAACTAATAGGGTGTGATGTATTTGAATTCAATGATTTTGGCTTGTTACTCGCAACCTTGGTCTTTTTTGTCAAAGCTTCTGTGATAGACAAAATACAATCTGCAGCAGACACTGAAAGGCGAGACGGCAACTCAAGTCTATCCTGCAAAGTGCTGCAAATCACATGGGAAAATAAAGGAGACCTATAAGAATATTGAATTACATCATCATGCATACTTTCAGATGAACTAACAAATGTGACTCCTTAAATTCCATGCATGCAACAAAAGAAACCACACTGATTTACAATGGATGACAACACATAAAGAATACCAACCATTCAATACCCACACAGTAAGAAGCTATATTCAAGTATGAAAATCCTACAAAATCAGTGGTAAATTTATGGCATTCAGAATTAATTACACTCAAAAAGATATAATTACAACCAACTAAACCAGGCAAGCAACTCATAACATAGCATCTAGAATATACCACTAGTAGCAATAACCGACTACATCTTGCATGATTTAAAACAAACAAGAATAGACTATACCTTCCCTTGCACACTATGCAAACCAAACGCGGGATACATGAGCAAAGCATCTTCAACAACGCATTATAGTTATCTCTTATTCCTACCGCAAACAAAAATCAAACCGATTACAACCAAACCGATCTTCACAAAAACAAACACAGTAAACTTACACAGTAGCTGAGAAAAATAAACGAAAAATATCGCATTACCATTTAGCGTATGTTGCTCCGTAAAATTCTCATACTCCACTAAACCACGAACAAGAATACACCAACCAAGTGCAACATACCGATCCTCTTTCCTCTCGATAATATTAGCCAAATCCATAGCAACAGCTTCGAAAACAAACTCATCTTGAAATAACCAGTTAATTATTATCATAGCTTGTCCTCCATGCTTCAAATTTACATTCCTCAAACACTAATAATAAAATAAATAAATAAATAAATAGAAGAAAAATGGAAGAAGAAAATAAAAATAAATTACAAGAAATAGCTGCATCCGTACATGTTGAGTGATAGGAACTAGAATCAGGTCCAATTTCTCGTGTCTCTCAATCGCGTCTTTAACGTATTTATGCAAGAACCAAAGCGAATCCTCCAGCGAACCTACAAAGGACATAGAATTCAAAATCCGAAACAGAAACTAGTTGAAACAAACAAGAAATCGATTGTTGAGTGAGTACCGAGAGAAGGCTTTTTGTTGGTAGAATCGAGAGAGAGGCGATGAATGGAGTCTTGAAGCTTCTTAGTTCGAGAACTGAGTAGAGTGGTAACAGCTCTGCCGATAGTCACTGAAATCATTGATTCTGTGGAATCTAATTTCCGAATTAACACTTCCGCTTCTTGTTGATTCTCCATTGAAATCATGCAACGACAAGGATTGGATTTAGGAAATTCCTTTGCTGTTTGAGAGGAATTCCCAGGTACAATGGAGAAGGTTTTTATTGAGTAACCAGGGGTTTTGAAAAGAGAATCTCAGTTTTTAAACCCGCACCGCCGGCTTATTGAATGGACCCGGTGACTTTGAATTCGATTTTATTTGCAACTCGGCTCCTTCAAATCGGTTTATCCAAAATGGTCTGGTTCAGGTATTTTAAATTAGGAAAATATTTTTTGTGTGTTTATTTGAAAGTGTATTAAATGTTAAGTTTTTAAGTGTTTTTTATTTATAAATATATTAAAATAATATTTTTTATTTTTAATACAAAAATATTAAAAAAATAATTAAAAATTAAAAAAATCATAAAATATCAGATGACATTATAATGAACTATTTAGTCAAACTTAAAGATTCGAGTTAGATAATGTTTGTTTTTGTAATCATGAATCTTTTTATGTGAAAATTTAATTTTTATAATTTTTTATTATTATTTTAAATCATTTAATATTATTTTAATGTATTTTAAATTAAAAAATATTTTAAATTTTTTTTTTTTAATTCTTGTCTGAAAAAACTCATTTCATTTTTATTTTTTAACGCAGAGATGTCACTTCCTTTAAAAAAACTACTAAAATTATGTTATTTTAATATTTATCGGTATAGAAAGGAGACAGAAAGATTGTAAAAATGAATTAGCTGAGAACATATATGGTCCCTCTGGTATTATATTTAGTCAAATAAAAATCTTTTCTTTGAATTGAATCAGATCAACCTGTTTTTTTGCTTCCAATTAAGGCAATTTGAGCATCTTGATCCAATTTATTACTCATTAAAAGGACATGGCTCCTTTTATTTAATCATAAATAAGGTTTATTTACAAAACGGTTCCTTCCAGTACAGTATAATCTATCATACTTGAGATTTTGTGAGCTTTTTATGGAAGAACCTCAAAAATTTTCAACGATATATTTTAAAAATTCATGATTTAAAAAAAAATTGACAAGGTTTCTTTAAATTAGCTGATAATTCAAAAATTAACTGATGTTGAATTATCGATAAAAATCAACATTGGTACCTAATCAACTATTTCTGTAATTTAATGTTTTTATTATATTCCAATATATTTTAAACAATAATATTTTCCTTTCTCTAAACATATTAACTTAAAGAATAATTATTTTGTTAAAATAAAAAAAAAATTACCTTAACCATGATAAACAAACCATAGTTATAGATTTAATATTCTTCTTTCAACCATATCTACTCTTTTAAGTATTGTTTATCACAAATGATATTAATTACATGCTTCTAAATATATATCATCATTGTAATTAGAAAATATTTACACAATAAAATACAAGTTAAATCAGTTAGTCCATTTAAATTTATATATATATATAATATTATAATCTTCAAAATATATAGAATTTTCATGTTCACTATTTCAAGTATTATTCGCAAATCAATAATTCAAAATCTAAACTTATTTACAGAACTTCAATTCTAAATTATTAGAGTCTATCATGCTTGAGATTTTGTGATGCTTCGTGCCTTTAGGAAGCTTTGGTGGATTTCAATGAACAATGGCAATGCCTTATTTACTTTTCTTCTAAATTATGTTATGATTTAGATTGACTAGCAAGTATTCGTGAGTACAGTGGTAATTATGTTTTAAAATATTTTTTTATTTAAAAATATATTAAAACAATATTTTTTAATTTTAAAAAATTTAATTTTAATATCAACAAATTAAAACTATCAAAAATATAAATAAATTAATTTTAAATAAAAATATTTAAATTTTACCCATCACCGTTCAAAATATAATAATAAATGGGGCTAAGCTCTTGCTAAATGCCTTTTTGTTGTCACGGGCTTGGTATGCCATTAATGTTTTTCTTATAAGATTTGATTTATAAGGCATGATTTGTAGCGAGGCAGTTTATTCACAATAAAATACATTGGAATACGTGTGTCTGGATATATATGGCAAAGTTAAATTATTTTTTATCAATTTTTTCTCTTAAAATAATTGGTAAGCTTGTAAAAAAAATTTCTTTTTAAAAAGTTTAGTTTAAATTTTTTTAAAACATAACTCGAGTAAGGAAAGTACCACTAAAAGTTATTAAGTCTTTTACATCAAAAAGTTTTTTACATTAAAAATTTAAAAAATATATAATATTTTTAACTTTTAAATAAAAAAATCTCCAACAAAATATAAAAAAATAGTAAGGATAACGGTATACACAACATCGTCTTCAAAAATAATAAGAGTTAATGTCTGTTGCTATACATAATCAGGGTGATTTGTCTGAAGCTTTTTTATAAAACTCATGTCTTTATCTATTATGTACTTGTTCACAATTCAAAATCAATTTTATAGTTTTTTATTTATACAAGAGGCTACATAAAACCAGGATGATTGAAATTGTTTGTCTATTTTAAGAGGTTATTCTTGAAAAGTATCGATATCGGATATTGCTATAAAGTTATTTTAAAAAGTATTAATTTAATTTGTAAATGATGAATGGTTGGATTGTTAAAATTCTTCTCATATCTGGGAAAAAAAAATCTTTTGAGAATTTAAAATTTATATTATGTTAATGAAAAAAGAATTTGATTTTATCCTCTATGTACTAGATAATATTTTATTTATTTAACTCATAAAGTTTAGTATTGATGTTACAAAAACAATAAAAAGGGACTAGCAAGGCTACCAGTTATCCCGTGAAATCCCAAAAACATGTGCACATGCACAAAATAGGGGGGACTGGATCAGATGCTTCCATATGCTGCAAGTTCTTCCCCAGTTCTCTTAAATGCTTCAGTCGACAGCAATGAAGCCATCATAACCATGTGCTTATCCTTGCATGTCCGTGCCAATGGATGGTCTGCATTCTGCTCTGCCCTCATTTTCCTAGCTATTAGTAATGTGATCTCAGATGTAATGAATTCACGGAGATTCATGCTTCCAGCAAGATAAAAAGAAAAACAAAAACGCAAATTGTCTGGAAAAAGGAAGGAGATAGGACTTTCTCAGGAGCCACCATCAGCTGCTAACTCAAAAACCTTCCCTGTTTTTGCATGGCGGTAGATTTCCTCCTCAGCTTCAGGTGTTTTGGGAACAAGCAACTCAACAGTCTCAGATGCATTACTCAAAAACGCAAATGCTCTGGAAAAAGGGAGATATGACTTTTTCAGGAGCCACCATCAGCAGCTAACTCAAAAACCTTTCCTGCTTTTGCATGGAGGTAGATTTCCTCCTCAGCTGCTGGTGTTTTGTGAACAAGCAACTTAACAGTCTCAGATGCATTACTCTGCAATAAGATCATGAAAAGCATAAAACCATGAATATAAATACTCAATCAACTTCAATTTGTGTGGCAGACAGAGAGATTTGAACCCTTTTTGATAGGAAAAATATAGCAATCAAATCGAAGACTGGTAGCTTCAGTGTCCCAATGCCCCACTTATCCATGGATACTACACCGAAGGCAGTTTAGTGCAGAACCAGGCCTGAAACTCAATCTACTCATCCCTTCAATAACAAAATTATACGAAATAGAATCATGCATTTTAATCCGAACATGGTGCAATGGCCACGCTGAGTGGAAACATCTTACTGTACATGTCATCAGTAACACAAATTTTCTTACTGATCTTTACTTCTTTTAACTTACTTCGTCTGCATCAAAGAAATTGAGAGAGGGGGAATAATAATTCAATTGGTTATTCTAGAGAGGGATGATAATTCAAAGTGATGTGAGTGAGAAAATTGCAAGATGAAAAATAGGGTTTGAGAAATTGGAAACTTGGGATTTTAGGAGGCATAGCATGTTATTTTTAAGGATGTGAATTTAATCTGAACTTGATGGATGTTGTTTCAAACCCATGCGAATGAGAATTTTTATGGATGGTAACATTGCTTGATGGATAATGCATAAAATATAATTATTGTAGAACTTAATCCAGACCTAAACTGATATGTATTGACATAGCATATACACACGTGTGTATCACTATTTATTTTTTTGTTGCGTAATAAATAACAATTATGGATACTTGAAAAATCAAAACTTAATAAATAAAATATAAATATTTAAATTTTTTATCCGATTTATTAATGGATAGATATATAAATATATGTAAAAAAAACCTTCCTCATGAATATATATTATCATCCATTATTATTGTTTTTAGGTACCGTGGAGTTTATACTTTGGAGTACAAGGTCTACCATAAGAAAATTAAACATCGAGGGACCAGTTTGTATAAAAAACAAATTACTAGAACAATTCGTACCGGTACCATTAACCCCATCCTTTCCAGCAGGCGTCATCAAACTCAACTATTTGACTAGTATTTTCTGAAAAAAAAAATAGAAGTGTAATTAGAACTCAGAATTAATCTAAAAATAAAGATTTAATTTATGAAACTGTCTAATATAATTCTTTTAATCAGACAACATTTTAAAAATATTCTTGAAAAAATTTGAATTTTTTTAATTAATATATTTTTATATTTTTAAATTTAATATGTTGATTTTGAAAATAATTTTTAAAAACTAAAAAATATTATTAAATTTATTTTTTAAAATAAAAAATACTTTAAAAAACAAGTATAATTACATTCTCAGCCACGCTATGCACATCACCACAACCTCAAATGATTTGCTTTTTCAGTTGCAAAACCTGCTATCACGCTTGCTTCCCTCACTGTATCCAAAATCATCCGTGCTTAATATTTAGCTTAGATATATATTCCATGTAAGGTTTTCTTATATGCTTTTTAAAATTTTTAATGCGTTAGTTCTAAAAATAAAATATATATATATATAACATCATGCACCACATTAATAAATGAGTAGGGGGGGAGCATCAAAGCTACGTATGTTTGCAGGCACCAAGTGCTTGCAATTCATGAAATCTAATGATGGTCTATAATAGATCTATTCACTTTATATCTGAACCTATAAATTAATTAGAATAATACAATTTCTTAAAGAAAAAATAATGACAATAATAGTGGAAGAATGGCAGATGATAACACCTAATTGCCTGTAATTCCCTATTCGTTTGGGCAGGAGGGTTTCATGCAGGATGGGTTGTGGCTGGAAAGAGCACAAATTGCAATTCCTGCCGCAGTTGCTTTACTGCGGATGCTTTTGCTTCTATAATTGTCACAGTATTTTTATATATTTAAATGTATATTAGTTATTTTTTTAAGTTTTGTTTATATATTAAAATAATATTTTTTTATTTTTAAAAATTAATTTCAACAAAAAAAATAAACTTGCATGAAACATTGTATAAAATACAATTACAAACCACGTCTTCATGGGCCATACTTTTTTTTCTTTCTTTGAAAGACTGCATAATGTAAAAGGATATCACATTCACATAATGGGATTTTAAAACCAGTACTAAGTTTAAAATATCTCTACAACAATGAATTAATGGTCTTGCATCTAAGGATGCATATGTAATTCTACCATATATGAAAAGAAAAATACCAATATATCCCTACCTAACACCACTTTTTTTTTTTTTGCTCATAGATGAATAGCTAAATATCCCTGGTATGTTTAGCAGTAAGTTAAACAAAATCATAAAATATAAAATTTAATTATCGAACATTTTAGTATTGAAAAGTAGAAAAAAAATATTAATTTAAACAAACAATAAAAAAATATATATATGCCAATATGGGCTGACTCACAATCCTTATGACCACAGGCCCAAAATCAAGATAATTCAATAAAAATATATAAAGTCTAATTTTTAGTAAATTTAATATTAAATAATAGAATTAAAATAAATCAATTTATAAAATAATACCAAAAAAGTCAACCCACAATAATATTTGAAATTGATTATTATGGTCATGACCTCAAGACTAACCCCATGACATCAAAAAAAAATAATCCAAGTCAATCTGCAAAACCCTACAATTACATTCACAGGAACTTGATGGAAAAAAAAAGGAATAAAAAGATTAATTTTTAGTAGATCAAATATTAAAAAATAAAAATAAAATAAGTCAAGTTCTTAATTCGCAATCCATATAATCTTTAAAACTTATAATTTGTGAAATCTTGGACCTGAATTTAATAAAAAAAACTTAATTCTTAAATAATTTAATTTTGAATGATAAAATCAGGAAAAAAATATCAATGTAAAAAACATGTCAAAGTAAAAAAGATAGTAATAAAAAAATAAGTATCAAATTCCATAAAAAAGGAATAATGGAGGATGAAATTGTAAAAAAAATTAAAAATACTAACTTTGAAAGATTAAAAAATAAAAACAAGGTAAAATTGAAAAACATTTATAATATTATAGTTTACTCAAAATAAAAAAATAGTTATAAAAAGAATATAAATCAAACATGAAAGAAAATAAAATTAAATGGGCTAGTTGGAAATATTAAAGGGGTTAATGTTAATCGGAGGAGAAAAGAGAGGACAAAAAAAAGCAATGGACATCAATATCAAACCAGAAATACATTTGGTTCATGTATTGCCCCATCATATAGGGGTATCAAGATCTTCCAAAGATAACCTTAAAAGATGTCATCAGATAGCTAGATTGTTATGTATGTGTTGTCCAAATTAAAGCTGTTTAAAAAAATTGACTAACTGATTAAACTGAAAAAACCGAACCAATAGAAAAAACTGAATAAACCAATTAAAAAATTAAAAAAATCACCCGGTTCGGTTATGTTCCAATTTAAAAAGGCTTAAACCGATTGAACCGGACCAAACCGAACTAATTTATTTAAATCTAAAAAATATATAAAAGAAAACTTTCTAAACCTAAATAATAATACTCTAACCTAACCCTACATTTCCAACCCGACACCTTTCCAGTCACCTCCCTTCTCTTTCCTTTCCCTCACTTTCCATTCCAGTCACTTCACCTATCCCTCCTTCCCTACTCTCTCCCCCCCTTCCCTTTCCCTTTCCCTTTTTTTTTTCCTTTCCATTCCAACCAGGCAGCCACCCTACCTATCCCTTCCTCCCTGTTCTCTCTCTCACCCTCCTTCCTTTTTCTGCCTTTCTAGTCACCTCACCCCTCCCCCCCTCTCTCTCCTTTATGCAAAACGAAGGTTTAAAGCAACTCATTTTCTTTTATATTGTTGCCTTCCTACTCTCTGTTGTACTTTATAGCAGAAAACTTGGATAAAATCCTTATTTCTAGTTTTACTAACATGCAGTTGTGCTAACAAGGTCCCGATAGTTTGCGGGATGCTGTTGGAATATTTGTTAATAAGTAGTTGTGCTTGCTTGGATAGATCTACTGATTGTGATTTAGCCAAGGGAAATCTTTCAAATCTCAACCGAAAGGCTTGGATTCAAAGTTTTCAACAATGATTTTTTTAAATGTGATTTGACCAAGTTTGTCCTATGATTGTGATTCGGCCAAGTTTTCTCTTATTTAATTGATTTTGGTTTTTAAAGCTAAAAAATCGATCCAAACCAAATAAAACCAGTTCAGTTTGAACCGGTTCTCAGTTTGGTTTGGGTTATATTAACAAGAAATAGTATTTTCCGGTCTGGTTGAATTTTTATATTAAAACCGGACCGAACCGGATCGTGAACACTCCTAGTCCAAATAGTATAGGGATCATCTACACATGTATACGCCAACATGTTTTTTTAATAATATTTAATATATGTCTATTACAATAATATCAATGGATTACTTTAAAAATTACAATATAATCAATGTAAAATAACACAAAAGTTCTTGTTAGAAAATTATGCTGATTTTGCCTTCAAGATAATTATACTATTTTGAGAAAAAAAAAAAAAAGAATGTTGATTTTTCCTTCAAGATAATTATATACTATTTAAAAAAAAAGATCAAAATGCTCCTGAGTAATAGGAATTTTTTTAGGATTAAATTAGTAATTTTATTGTTCAATAAAAAAAAAGAACTAACCCAACCCATATAATTTATTAAAAAAAAATTAAAACGAATAGTTTTCTTAGTCTTGCTCAACAATAATTTTTTTAGAAGATTTAGTTTTTTGTAATTTAATAAATGCATTTTAATCACAAATAGACCAATAATTTGAGTGAATATACCATGGTTATTATCAAGTCACAGACTATGCTTGATACACTGGTATGAATAATAGCATCAACAAATTCAAGACTGGAATTTATGAGAGCAAACATGATGGTAATATGTCCCACCACAAATTTAACTTTCTATCTTTTTAGAGTAATTTCTGAAAATTAAAATGACACAGGAACGTAATTTCATATCTGAATCTGATGCATTGCTGGTAGGGTAGAGTGACGCCTCTCTAATTTTAGAGCATTTAATTGGTCATACACATACCTCATCTATGAACCTTGTAATGGGTCTGTCTAGTGATTATTGGTTAGGTCATATCCAACACCCTACCAAACTCCCACCCACCCTCACCCTCCTTTAATGATGCAACTTTCTGTTTCCATTTTGGTGGCTCGAGCCCATGTAAGCATCCACTGTCCTGGTCCTACACTATTGACTCCTCAAGAGACACTTATTGCAATGTCAACCTGGTTTCTCAGTTATTCGTAAGAATTTTGATTTTATGTTGAATTAACCTTTTAAAATGTCTAGCTTGCAAGAGTAAGCCACCCTAGCTTTCCTCACCATGACAAAAAAAAAAAAAAAAACAACACAGAGGAGAAATTACCTACCATGGTATGGATTTGAGCTGAATAACTAGACCCGAATTTCAAACCAAAATGCCATGAATAATGCCATGATCAACCACTCTTTGACACCACAACGACAACATGAAAACCTAGTTCTTCCTGGAACATGAAATCGGTTGATGAATTGAACTGCAATTATGATTATCTAATGTTGTGCTTCATTTTGTGTTTAGAAAAATGTTTTTCAGAATTTTTGAATTTCTTATTTTAAATTATTTTTTATAATTTTAGATAGTTTTAGTATGTTAATATTAAAAAAAAATTCAAATAAAAAACATAACAGCTGCAATTACGTGTCTGCTTTTTTAAAAGGACATTCTATTTTACAACACCACAACCTATTTAAATTGATGTTTTTCAAATACGTGTCTGCCTTTTTAAAGTGTTCCTACTATTATCAAACACACATTTAAAAAGTTTGCTAATTTTACAAAGACGAAAGAGATGATAAAAATATAAGAAATGAACTCGCACCAAACATTCATAAACCACCCTGATCAAACTTAGATAGCCTATTTGTAAGATCCAACAAAACTATAATTAAAAAAAAATAATAAAGAGAGAAGCAAATATTCCTGCTATGAAGTGGAACATAAGAATGTACATGTGGAGCCATGGACTTTCCACCCCTTTGAGATAAAAAGCGAATAACAGAACAGAATTATTCCAACTTTTCACTCAACCCCATTGGTTTTTGTATGATAGTACAAACTCCGAATCAAACTTCTTATCTGCCAAATGATTCTTGTGATGACACAACCCATGAAATGGGTTATCAAGGCCTAAACTAGTCAACATCATATAGGCACTCGTTGTGATGAGAAAGCATTCGGCCACCTTGCTTGTAAACAAAGCCTAATCAAGAACCATTGCTCATCGTCACTGTATTCTTGTCTCTTTTGCTCGGTTTCTTCATGCTTTCCTCACTGGACTACGTGAGTGAAATGTTAAGAGACAGGGAAAATACTTGTCAAACTCAGGCACCGAAAGGCGAAGGGTGAGGATGTGGAAGCAGAGCGTTCCCTCCTCCAACTTTCCTTCCGTTGTTTCATAATTTTTGTTAAAGAAAAAAAGGAAACGGAGAAATGGTAGAAATTTATCGCACTTATCAGCACCCTTTTCACATTTCTTCTAATCAGAACCGACAGACTGAAATCATAATGTCATCGATTGCATGCTGATATTTCAACAATCAAACTGAGCATCACTGTTTAAATGGTGCAGATTCCAGAATCATATTTGCATTTAAGGCCCCCGATTGATTATGCATGAGTGACAGGAGACTAAACCTGAAATTTTGTTTCATTGTAAATTGCTCATCTTGGAAAGGATGACAAATGACACCAGCAAAAATAAAAATTTGAAAAATAATAGAAGAAAAAATACATCCGCCCTCGCCCTCGCCCTAGCCCGGGCATTGTTTTTTTTTTTTCACTATATATCCCAGGAGTTATCGATCTCAACCTTTTCTAACTTCTGATGTGATAATAAAATGCTGAAAATGAATTTCCTTATAGGAAGTGACTTTCTTTCTCCCTTCCTCTCCTCTCCGTTACTGTTACCTTCAACGCCAGCTACCGCTTAAATCATAAAAAAAATGTCACTATTTACCCAAACCAACTGTGTTAGCCACCTCCGAGCTCCATAAAACTGCCTTTAGTTTTGCTGAACCACAAGATGATCAATGTGCAATTGCTCAACCCATGACCCTACTGCATGGTCAAGGTCAACATGTTCGATATGGGAGTTTATATTTGAACTCTCACTTGATGAAGCACTCGCTGTTATGCTTTCAGAAACATGTACTGTTGACATTTCTTTCATCTCAGTTGGAGATTCTTTAACAAGTGATTGAACCCAGGATACATCGGGCTCATCTCCATTACCAAGCTCAAAGGAATTTGACCTGCATAGCTTACCAAATTCATCCGCACTAACAGTCCAGTCTGGTTTCCCATTAGAGGAACCCCATTTCGACCACGAGTTAACCGGTGATCCAACAATGGCAGCAGTATTGGAAACTAGTTCCTGAGAGCTAACGCTATGCAAATGCTGTTGCTGCTTCTCTCTTTGAGCTAACATAGACACTCGAGAGCTCATTGGCGAGATAGGTTCCACACTTCGGGGTGACATCCTGCCTGATGCAAAAGAAGCCTGCAATAGAGGGTGATCGGCATTTTTAGGAGAGAAATTTGTGTTGATTGGTGATAGCATGCTTTGCTGCTGCTGGAACTGATTGAGAACAGCAGATTTATGGGATGGGGAGAAAACTGCTGAAGCCAATGCTTGATCAGCATACCGAGGAGATAAGCTCTCGGCAGAAAATAGAATGTCAAGATTTGAAGGGGTTAAGGTTTTCAATCGACCAGAGCGACTCAAGGAGTTGTTGCTCAAAGATGGTTGGCTGAGACTAGATAATTCACTAAGAAGCTGCTGTTGCTGCACATCAAAATCTGGAAGCAAATTGTAGTCTGCTTGAATGTCTCTAGCATTAAGGGAGGATCTCAAGCGACTGGACTGGAGATTGCTTCCAGGAAGATGCAAAGCTGGGACATTTGGTTGGAGCCAAGCCATGGAAGAATGGGACAAGCCATTGGCAGATGGAGACATGGGTGGAGAGAATGGTTGAGGAGACATGACAGATGCTGAAGGAGAGCCCGGGAGGAGGCTCATGGCTGCAGCAAAATCCATGGCTGTAGCACCTGATGTACTAGTGCGAGGAGAGGGAACAGCAGAACCCGTGGAAACATATAATGGGCGGAGTTCCTCAACGGTGTGAGCAAAAAAGCAAACTCTCCTAGCACAATTTGTACCGTCTTTGCACAGTCGGGTTCTATATTGAGCAGGATGAAGCCAGCACTCAAAAACACCATGAGCATATTCACACATGTCTCCACGTCTACAAGCCCCTTTTCGGAAATCAGGACATGGAACGCAGCTATAATGAAACTTTCTAGGATCTCTTCTTCGAGCATTTTCGCCAGGGTGAACAAATGGGCACTCAGTCCAATCATGGGAATAGGCACGAGAACAAGGCCGTACCTTGAAAGAATACATTCGGAATTCATCAGTAGAATAGATGCTGTTCTTGATATCTGGGAGAGATGGATCAACAGGATATTCTTTCTTCTCTGATACAAAGGGAACAGGTGCTTCATTCAGCTTTGACTTCATTGGGGAGTCTGAACCGGACAGAAGAGACATGTCTTCCAGAGAAGGTGAATGAGGCGGAGAATTTGAATTTGCATTGGACATGGAAACCCTTAGGTTGTGCTCAATAACATAACCTTCAGCAGAAAGGAGTTCTTCAAGAGTCAACCTCACTTCTTGGAACTTTGGCCGAACAACAATAGTGTCAATTGGACGATGACCATTGGCGTCTACCACATTAGCATCAGCACCTGCTGCTAAAAGCAGTTTCACAACATCAACAGCATTCACAGCCCCACCCGAGGCTGCACAGTGAAGGGCAGTGCTCTTGTCTACACCACAAGAGCGATTAACATCAGCATCAGAGAGAGAAAGAATCACCTTTATAACACCAATGCTACCATATGTAGCAGCTACCATCAACGGGGTCCTGTATTCATTAGCCATCTGCTTAGAGCCCTTTTGTCGGCCATACCATAGTCCAATCTGATCAATACAAGAAGGATCGCGCTCAATAGATCGCTTAAAGCCCTCAACATCATTGTTAGCAGCAAGCTCAAGCAAGCTTGCAAATGTATCTTCAGTTTCAACAGTTAAGTGATTCATGTCTAAGTTGGTGGGTATACTTTCGTCAAAAGAAATCGAGGTATTTTCAGAGTCAGTGCAAGCTTTAACTGCTCCAATCCACAGAACATACTTTCATTTGCTAAAAGTACATCTGAAATTCAAATAAAATCTCATTAACATCAACCTGCGGATAAATACCGTAACTACGTTATCATCACTATATCGAACAAGATGAGAACAAATATTGTCATTTATAGAAGTACAGGACAATTTGGTCAATCAAATTAAACAATACCATCAATCTCACCTATCCATAGAACACAACACCGAGCATAGCAACTACAATGAATGGACAAAGAAGAAATGCTAGACAAGTATTTTTAGAGGAGCTAATGAGGCGGACCCATTAGACTAGTACCACCCCCGGATAATTATAAATTCTTTATTGCAAAGCATCCAGGAAAAATGAAAAAGCACTAAATGAAACCGATGAGGAAATCGAACTCCGGGGCAACAAGCGGAGAAAAACTAGGAAACAGGATTTTGTTCTTAGATTTTATGCAAGTTCTTACTTATTCTCATACTGGATCAAAAAACTGGAAACAAAAGTATCAGAGTCTTGAGAAATAGTTCCATCTTAACTGCAGTTAAGGTCTAAGAACAGGGGAAAACAGGAGAAAGAAAAAGAAACGCTGCAGTATTCCTAATTCTTTCGATTTTTACAAACAATTTGATGCACAAGAATATATATCACTAGCTGAGCATACAATAATCTGTGCGGTTTAATGTTCTTTTTTATCTTCACTTCCATGTTCCATCTTCACCCTTCCAGAGTTTACTCAGCAAAAATTAAGGAAAATAGAATCATAACAAAAACCAAAATACATCTCAATCCCAAAAGAACATCAAAAACTACCGTACAAGAAAAGGAAAAAAAAATCAAAACAACAAAAAAATGACAAAACACTCAGATTGAACAGTCAATACAGACACAAAAGCAAACAATCACAGAGAAAACAAAGTACACGCCCAATCCAGCACTGATTATGTCCATTTTTAATCAAAGAATTTAAAGTAAAAAAAATGACCAGATCAGGAACTTGTAAAAGATCTGGTATTTGGAGGCAAAAATCTCACTAAATTTTTAACCAAAAAAAGGAAACAAAACTAAGAAACACAAAAGATCTTTCCTTTACGTGTTCATTCAAAAACTATCATTATCTCCAAACAACAAAGCTGAACAAAAAAAGAAGGCCAAACTCAGAGACATAATAAACAGACAAGACAAGAGAACCCTGATGAAGAAACATAGAGAAGTAAACATGTAAGTGATCAAAGTGATCCCAGGTTAAGTTTTCTTAAGGTTGCAAGAAGGAAGGAAGCTTACTTACCAGTTCGTTAGTTCCAAGCTAAGAAAGTGGAAGTTCCCGTTTTTCTTTGACAGATCCAGACAAAACGAGCTAGTGACTTAAAAAACAAGCTTGGCAAGCTTATGAAGTTTCAAACAACTGCTCTCTTTGTGTTAAGAGAAGGAGAGAGTTTGTGGAATGAGTGAGAGAAGGAGAGGATCTTCTTCTTCATCTCCAAATCCTATGTTTTTCTCTTTGCTTTCTTTTCATGAAAAAATATAAAAAATCATTTAAAGAAGGAAAAAGTTCCACTGCATTTTTTTGGTTAAAATCGCCTATCCAATAGAAGGAAAGTGAAAAATAAAAATAAAATAAATAATAAAAAGCACTGAATATTCTGTGCAGTACTTGCTACTGTTTCTTCTTCTTTTTTTTTTATAATCGACCATACATGTAATTTTATTCTGACTGATATACCCTTTTGGGTCATTGAACAGGGGTAAAACTGTCACTTGATAATGAGCACTAAGGTTAGTGGATGAGGTGGCAATTTGCGAATGGAAGTGGTGAATAAGTAGTACAGCTTGAAAAGGAAGCTAGAGCCTTTCGTTTGTAAGAATTTAACCTTGGCTTTAAAGAGGGTGACGTGAAATTTACTAGTGTTGAAAAAATCGGTTAATCTTTAATGTTTTTATTATTTAATTTCATCCATTAAAATCAAATAATATATATATATATATATATATTATATATATATAATAATATTTTAAAAAAATTAATATCATAAATTAGATTATAAGTTGAAACTTTTAAAACTCAAATAACCCCACCCAATTAATATATCAAATAGCAACAGTTTTGATTTGTTTTTATAAATTTTATTTCTTTTCTCAGTTGATTATTTCATGTTAATTTATTTTTTATAGTTTATAATAATTTTTCATTTAATTTATCAAGTTAAAATTTTAGTTTTAATTAAATCTAATTTATAAAAATTAATAATATATACCCAACTTAATATATTAAACTCATTCAAATTTAAAGATATTTGAATATGTCAAGTCTAAAATTTATAAAATATAAAAAGTTAAATTGAATATAACTATAAATTAAAATTTAACTAAAATATATCCATAAATATCATCATCAATAAATTTTTTGAAAAAAAATCTAAATTTACCCTACATGAAATTAAATTTTAATAGGTAAAAAAATTTAGTGCAATCAATCCAAAAAAGACAAGAAAAATTACTGGTTGAATTGGAGTTATGGCATTGAATGTTGTTGTTGTTTAAGGTTGAGCTTGGTTAATATAATAATACAAAAATGTTTGAAATATACTTGAATTTAAAAATAAATATAAAAAAATTGTTTTTCATATAATTTTACAATAAAATCTTATTGTTTCGAAATATGAAATATAAAAACATAGAATAACAAGTGTTTTTATCTTTATTGTTTTTATTCTTCACTTTCGAAACACTAACAAAACATGGGTGAAAAACAACCTCGTGCATTTAAATTTGAAAAAAAAAAACCATTTACGGGCCATTTATGATTTTTTTGGTAATATAGATTTGATGGATGTTTGATAACAACAACTCAAAAGAAAAGTGGATGGATGTGATTATTTGGCCATAAATTCGGACAATTATGCATCTGGGGTGGGTCAAGTAGATGCAAGGTTTGGTCCCTTATTGTCATCCACGTGTGTTGTTATGTCAGGCGGGTACAGAGGCCTAAATAAATGTAAGAGTCGAGGCAATCGGGTTGACGGATTGGGTTAGACCCGTCTTGTGTTCGTGTTCGGGTCATTGTATATATGACCACAATTCACTTGGATCAATTCATAGGTCGTTGGTAAATCTGCAAATGGTGGATCGAGTTAAATTCGGATTGTATTTCTGTTTCAGTGTTATTATATATTTGATTATAATTGAATCTGGACTGTAATGAATCCAAAGGCTTGAGATAATTATACAATTAATTCGTATGGTTTTTAAACAAAAATTATAAATTTTATTGAGTACAAGTTATGGTTTAAATTTTCTTATTTATAATTTAATTATTTTGTATTAAGTTGATTCAAGATTAAATTTAATATCTTTTTAATTGGTTTTATATAGGATTCTCGTAATTTTGTTAAATTAATATTTATTTTAATATAATATTATTTTATTTTATTTATTCAAACTAATTAAAATTATACAAATTTAATCTCAAACCAAAACAAATATTTAATTTTTTATCTAAAAATAATATTTTTATACTAATTTCATGACTTCATCTTTTCATTAAAATTAACAAATTTATTAATATTTTTTCATACATATAATTTTTAATTTATTTTATTTAACGTATGTATTAATAGTTAAATTTTTTTTTACTGACAGTAAGAAAACTGTTAACTCCGTCGCGAAGGGGAATCAAACTAGCTGGTGGTAAGAGCACCTGGCCACCTTGCTCTGTAATAAAGTTTTCTTGTCACGAAGTATCCTCGCCTGCTAATGTATTCTTATGTTACGTCTCGTATGCTTGGTTCATTCATGTCTTTCTCATTTTACTACTTTTGTTATTAATCTTGTCCTAGCCCATTTTGCTTCATGTTCGTGCTTCGTTGATGATTGATTACAAGGTAAATTGACCTATCAAAGACTCAGGCACCGAGAGGGGGAGGACCAGGCAGGCACCATTCCCTCCAAACTTCCTTCCCTGACTTCATGCTAGTTTTTGGCAAAGAAAAATCGGAGAATTTTACCAGACTTTTTAGTTTTTCCATTGCCCCTCTTTACTTTTGTTTTAGCATCAGAAGGGACAAAATGTAGGGGAAATATCATCAATTCCATGTTGATTTTTAAACCACCAAACCGAGTATATGCAACTACACAGCATAATTTAACATGTCGAGGGAGAGAAATAAATAAATAAATAAAAATAAAAAATTTACAAGTGCCGCAGGTTTTAACCGCTCAATTGTGAGTAAATTTATTATAGATTGTAATAGTAAGATATCTTTTTAAAATGTTTAAGAAAATCATTTAAGAATTCAACGTGTGGGTAATAAGTTTTTATTTTTATTTTTGTTTAGCACAGTAAAATTACTTCATCATTTTTAGAAGCAAAATCCTAAACATGAATTTAGGGTTTTTTTAAAAAACTTTAAACAGTAAAATTATTAATTTAACATTGGATACTAAAAAAGAAAACAATAAGGATTTTTTTATCTATTATTCAATCTAAACACATTTAAACTATTTCATTGCTCTTCGAATTTGAACAGCTTGCCCTTCACTTTAGGAGTACTTTTAGATTTGGTTATTTTGTTACTCTCGAGTTCTATTAGGGGCAATATGTATATTTTTCAAGTAAAGAAATTTAAAAAAATATGGAGGCGCGTGAATAATATGCACAAGTTTTTGATAGTGTTTATGAAGCTCGAATTTCTATTTTCAGGGTGGTAATTGAAGCATCTTGGTGGCCTTTTCATTGTTAGTGAGAGCGCATGGCCTTCTTTTTTCTTTTTCTTTTTTTTTATTTATTTTTCACCTTGATTTTTATACAGACCATTTAAAATTTTAAACTACCTTTAAATTTTTTTCTTAATATCATTATTTTTTAATTATTATTTTTTATTTAAAATAATTTATTTTTTCCCTTAAATTTATTTTTAAAAACTATATTATTTTTCTAATTTCATCCCTTGTGAATTTTTTTTATTTGTTAAATTTGATGCTCATTCTTTTAATTATTATTAGTTTTATTTATGATAGTTTTAAAAAATATTTTTATTGAGTTTATTTTCTATTAAATTTGGTTTTTTTACTATTATTTTTTTTTTATATTTTTTTTAATTTTATCCTTCAAAATTTAACTGCTTGAGTATTTAGCTTTTTGTTTAGGTTCGTGTTTAAAATTTAACGGATTATAGGTTTAAAAGATTGGCTCAGATTTTTTTTTTTAAGCTCTTTTTTGTTTCATACTCTGTTCATTCTATATGAGATATTTTACTTGTGTTGAAAATAATTTGATTATCTTTTTTTTTATTTTTATTTTTTTGATTTTAGATTTTTAAAAAGAAGTTTTTTTTAATTAAATTAATTGATTTCATCTATTGACATTAAAATGGGTTGAGTGATAAGCCCTTCTGATTAAACTTAGATTTAGAATTAATAGAATATGAATTTGAAAGATTAATCCAGGTTAAAAAGGTTCACCTAAACTTACTTGTTTTTGTTTTTTACTTTTTTAAGCTATTTTTTTTTGGTATCATCTTCTAATATTTTCCGCCTTTTGTATTATTATTTTTATTCATTTTAAAAATAACGCTTGTTATCTCAATTTTTTTTAACTTTTATTTAATTTGACTTGTGTTTTTTTTTTTTTTGCCTTTTAATTTACTACCTTGACAATGCATGTTTTTTTTCCAATTATTTTAATCTTAATTTTTTCTTATTCTTTGAATATGTTGAAGTCATTCTTTTATTTTTCAAGTTTTTTCTTCTTTTAATTTAATACTTTTTGCCTCTTTTTTTCCTTTCAAATTCATGTGTTAACTTGAATAGTGAAAGAACTTAGACCCTTTTTTTTTTCAGTTCACTCTTCTTCTTTTTTTCAAATCTATCCCTTGATGTTTTTTTTTATTAAATGTTTTTTGTATTTTTTTTTCATTTTAATTGTATCCTTCAATATTTTATTAGTTTTGAATTATTCATTATAATTTATTTCAACTTGCTTTTTATAAAATTATCGTTGTTTCAAATAAACTTTCTTATATTTAATTATTACTTGATTTTATAAATGTCTATTTTTATCGTCATATTATTAACTAAAAATAGTTTTTAAAAATAAAGTCTCTCTAAATAGTGAATGCGGTGGGCCTTTTTAAAAAAAAATCTATCTTCCTTTTTTCTTCTTCTGATTTAATGTTTTTTTATTTTCTTTTTTTTTCTTTCAATTTCATCCTTTAATATTTTATTGATCTTGAATTGGTTATCATAATTTGTTTTTGTTTGTGTTCTACAAAGTTATTTATTTCTCAATTAAACTTCTCGTTATTTAATAGGTGTTTAATTTTATAAACATCTATTTTTCTTATTGTATCGTTAAATAAAAGAGATAGTTTTTTTTATAAAAAAATGAGAGTTTATAAATCCAATGAAGTTTGAGATCTCAATCATGGGTTTGACAAGTTAAGTTGTCAAGTTCAAATCAATCTAATATGTCGTTGTCCTGATATTAAAAAAAATATATCATCTTAAAATTTGTTTTAAAACTAAACCATATTTTTACTAGTTGTACAGATCATGTAAAAGCAACTCTCGCTTATGTTAGTTTTAAACTTCAATTAGGTAAATAGTCAAGTCAAGAGATTTTAAAATTGATCCTCTAGATTGAGTTTAATAGAAATGCCAAATATTTTTTTTAAAATCATTCTTCCTTTTTTCTCCCTTACAATAATTTTTTTTTTTAATTTTATTTTTTAAAAATTAATTAATTTTATTTCATTTTTATAATTTATTTGATTTACTTCTTATGAAATAATTATTATTTCAAACAAATATCATAGTATTTAGTTAAGGCTAACTTTTATAAGTTTTTGTTTTTCTAATTATATTATAAAGTAGAAACAATTTTTAATTAATAAAAATAAAAAAATATTAAACTTAATAGAATTTATGTGTAATAACAATAACAAATAATTTAATAATTTTTGAGAGTCCTAATCTTTCTTTTTAAGTTTTAAAAAGTTTTAATCTGACGTGGCAACAAGGGAACTAGCATGACCTGAGACATGTTAACAAAAGTGAACTCGTTAATACTTTTCATTTTGATTTACCACAACAGTTCTCTCCTCGAAGTAATACAAAAGCAAAAGCTAAACCCTTCACAGTTAAAGCAAGAACGGTGCCATCTCAGCATATTAAGCTCTTATCAATCGCAGGCATTGAAAAAACCTGTAACTGGCATCTAATCTCTCAACAAAGGCTGAAGAATCTATCCTGGGCATAACAAAATTGTTACACACTAGCATCTAAACCATCAACAAGGGCTGAAGAATCTATCCAAGAATCATATCCACATTCCCCACAATTCTCAAGTCCCACTTGATGGACTTGGAATCCACAGCACAGGTTCCAATTCCATTCCCACACACAACCCACCAAACGAGAGACAATGGAAAGTACCTGAACACAGTAAACAAGCAACTACGTGGGACAGAAGTTACTGTGATAAGTGATAACAGTTGCGAAATGGTTACATCAAGATCACTATACTATACCTCCACCTTTCTGTTCCAAAACCAGAACAATCGTCTCCGAGTTACTAAAGAAAAAGAACAAATCCATGTTTACATCCAAAAAATGTTGCGAATCCAAGCACAACAAAGCCTTGAAAAGTCCCCCATTAGTCTGATGCTCCGCTATAGATTTTGTTGAGGTCACAGTGACTATAAGAGATACATATAAAATAAGCCTGACAGCTTAGTTACATTAACATGCTGCTTATCATCGTAAAAAAGGTAAGAAAAAATAATAATTAACAATAATAGAATTCTAAAATTTTAAAATATTGGGATAAAAAATACACCTAGCTGGGGCATAATCTTTTTTCATTATAACCCAGGAGTTATCTCATCCTTTTCTAACTACTGATGTAATAATAAAATGATGAAAATGAATGTTCCCTCTTAGAGCTTTCTTTCTCCTTTCCCCCCTTCCTTTTTGTTACTGTTACCATCAATAGTCGCTACCAACAAAATCATCAAAAAAACATGAGATTGTTTACCAAAAACTTGACAGCTTTTGCTGCCTGAGGGGCTCGTTAAGACTGATTTTAGTTTTGTTGAGCCACAAGCTGATCAATCTGCAAAGGCTCAACCCATGACCCTACCATATTGTCAAGGTCAATGGTTTCGATTTGGGACTTCATATTTGAACTCTCGCTTGGGGAAGGACTTGCTGCAATACTGCTGGATACAGGCATTTTTAACTCATCTTTCATCTCAGTTGGAGATTCCTTGACAAGTGATTGAACCCATGATAGATCAGGCCCGTCTCCATTACCAAACTCAAATGAATTTGATCTGCACAGCTTGCCCAGCTCATCTGTACTAAGGGTCCAGTCCGGTTTCCCATTTGACGAGCCCCATTTCGACCAGGTGTTGACTGGGGAGCCAACAATGGCAGTAGCATTGGAGCCTAGTTCCCTAGAGCTGAGGCTACGCAACTGGTGTCGCTGCTTCTCTCTTTGAGCTAACATGGAAACCCGAGGGCTGATTGGAGAGATAGGTTCCACATTTCGGGGTGACATCCTGCCTGATGCAAAAGAAGCCTGCAACAGAGGGTGGTCAACATTCTTTGGTGAAAAATTTGTGTTGATTGGTGATAACATGCTTTGCTGCTGCTGGAACTGATTGAGAACTGCAGATTTGTGGGATGGAGAGAAAACTGCTGAAGCCAATGCTTGATCAGCATACCGAGGGGATGAGCCATTATACCGAGGAGATGAGCTCTCAGCCAAAAATAGATCATCAAGATTTGAAGGGGTTAAAGTTTTCAATCGGCCAGAGTGATTCATGGAGTTATTGTTCAAGGATGGTTGAGTGAGACTGGATAACTCACTCAAAAGCTGTTGTTGCTGCCCATCAAAATCTGGAAGTAGACTGTAGTCTGCTGGGATGTCTCTTGCATTAAGGGAAGATCTCAGGCGACTGGACTGCAGGTTGCTTCCAGGGAGATGCAAGGCCGGGACATTTGGTTGAGGCCAAGCCACGGAAGAATGTGAGATGCCATTGGCAGAAGGAGACATAGGTGGAGTGAATGGTGAAGGAGACATGATGGATGCAGCGGAAGGCGAGCCTGACAAGAGGTTCATAGCAGCAGCGAAATCCATGGCAGCAGCACCTGATGTACCAGAGCGAGGAGAGGGAACAGCAGAACCTGTGGATACATATAATGGGCGGAGTTCCTCAACGGTGTGAGCAAAAAAGCAAACTCTCCTTGCACAATTTGTACCGTCTTTGCACAGTCGGGTTCTATATTGAGCAGGGTGAAGCCAGCACTCAAAAACACCATGAGCATATTCACACATGTCTCCACGTCTACAAGCCCCTTTTCGGAAATCAGGACATGGAACGCAGCTATAATGAAACTTTCTAGGATCCCTTCTTCGAGCATTTTCACCAGGGTGAACAAAAGGGCACTCGGTCCAATCATGGGAATAGGCACGGGAACAAGGCCTTACCTTGAATGAATACATTCGGAATTCATCAGTAGAATAGATGCTGTTCTTGATATCTGGGAGAGATGGATCAACAGGATATTCTTTCTTCTCTAATGCTAAAGGTCCATCATTTAGCTTAGCTTTCGTTGGGGAATCTGAACCTGACAGTGGAGATCCATTTTCCATGGAAGGTGAAAGAGGTGGAGAATTTGAATTCACGGTGGCTATGGAATCCCTAAGATTTTGCTCAACATGAGAACCATCAGCAGCAAGGAGCTCTTTTAGAACCAATCTCACACCTTGGAGCTTTGGTGGAACAACAATAACATCGCCTGGACGGTGACCATTGGCATCAGCCAAATTACAATCAGCACCAGCTGCTAAAAGCAGCTTCACAACATCAACAGCATTCAGAGCCCCACCCGAGGCAGCACAGTGAAGGGCAGTGCTCTTGTCAACACCACAAGTGCGATTGACATCAACGTAGGATAGAGAAAGAATCACCCTTATAACATCAATGCTACCATATGTAGCAGCAACCATCAATGGGGTCCTGTGTTCATTAACCATCTGCTTAGAGCCCTTTTTTCGGCCATACCATAGTCCAATTTCATCGACACAAGAAAGGTCATGCTCAATAGATTGCTTAAAGCCCTCAACATCATTGTTAGCAGCAAGCTCAAGCAAGCTAGCAAAGGTATCATCAGTCTCCACAGTTAAGTGATTCATGACTATGTTGGAGGGTTGGTTTTTGTCAGAAGAAATTGTGGTTACTGTAGGAGTTGCTGCAAGCTTCAATGTCTCCAATCGACAGCACATACTTTCATTTGTTTAAACTACAAATGAAGTTGAAAACCAAGTACATTAGCATCAACCTGCTGGGAAAAAACAATCAGCATCCTCGCATCGCATAATTAGCCCTAAACAGCACCCACCAAAAATTATCGTTCACACAAGTGCAAGACATGTTCATATGGACTAAAATGACTTATTTTGATAAGCATCCTTGTCCTATCATTTCCATTGATGAATCAATGGAACACATATGTTGCAGGTTTATCTTTTATCATCATTATCATTCATCATTCTTTTTGTTAAAAGGTAACGAAATTGCATTAAGGAAATAGAAATCACAACATTACAATCTTGAGAAGAATGGATTCTTAGCTGCGTGAAGGTCCAAGAACAGAGAAAAGAAGAGAAAAAAGACTGCAATCTATTATTATTTTTTTTCACTTCATACAATTTGAAGCATAATAATGTTCATAATGAACTCAGCATACAAGATATGTACAATTTTATACTCTTTTGATCCTTTTCCCTTCCATCTTCATTTCCCTGAGCTTTCCCAGAAACCAAACAGAAAATTGAGAAAAATAGAATTATACAAAACCAAAAAAAGTTTAATCGCAAAATAAGTCGAAAACAATAGCATTACAAGAAAACAAAAAAGTCAAAACACTCAGATTGCATAGTCGATACATACACAAACATAGAAAACAAATTGCACGTATAATCTAACACTGAATATATCCATTTATCATCAAACCATTTGAAGCAAAAATAAAATTGACCAGAAATAACAAGATCAGGAACTTGTAAAAGATCTGGTTTTTAGAGGTAAAAATCTTCACCGATTATTTTGGCCAGAAAAAGAAACACAAACCATTGACAAAAAGATCTTCCCATCATGTGATCAATCAAAAACTCTCGTTATCTCCAAACAGCAATGCTCAAGTAACCACAAAGACACAGACATAGACAGATAAAACAAGAGAAACCCAGTTAAGGGTAGATAGAGAAGCAGACATGTAACTGATCAAAGCGAATCCAAGCAATATTTTTTTAAGGTTGCAAGATGGAAGCTTACTTACCAGTTTGTTTAGTTCCAGGCAAGAAAGTGAAAATTTAGGTATTTTTGACAGATCTAGACAAACTATCTCGACAAAGTTAAAGTTACAGCCTTCTCTCTTGGTGTAAGAGAAAGAGTTTTTGAGTGAGTGAGAGAAAGCGAGAACTTTCATCTTCTTGCATCTCCAAATCCTATATCTTCTCTCTCCGTTTTTTTTCATGGAAAAATACAAAAAAAAATATTGATAAAATCGCCTATCCAATAAAAAGGAAATGTGTAATAAAATCAAATGGAATATAACAAATAAAAAAAAGGCCGTGAGTACAGGGGTTGAAATTCTGTGCTCTACATTCTACTTTCTCTTCTCATTAGATAATGTTTTTGACTTATATACCCTTTTGGGTAACTGGGGAGGGCAACGAAGTCATTTCATAATGAGCCTAGTGGATGAGGTGGCAAGTTGTGAGTGGTTCAAGCAGTCCAGGCAGAGTAAGACTTGAAAAGCAAGGTAAATCCTCTCCTTCGTAATAATTGAAGTACTTAACCCTTGGCTTTTGGAGGGGCTCGGATG
Organism: Populus pruinosa; assembly: GCA_026413675.1. Lineage (NCBI taxonomy): Eukaryota > Viridiplantae > Streptophyta > Magnoliopsida > Malpighiales > Salicaceae > Populus > Populus pruinosa. The sequence goes on along the minus strand of CM048597.1, from coordinate 3,949,014 downwards.
TCTTCGGAGATTCAACTTAAATTCACACTACATAAAAGGTAAATTTTGATGGGTAAATATCAAGTACAGTCAGTTCTTGTGAGACAATAAACGCTACCGGTTGACTTGGCACGTTTATATTGGCTAGTGTTGTTTAGATGACGTCGTTTGAAAAGGAACCGCTTGTGTCCGTGCGAAAAAGCTTTCCACTGCTCGCTTGTAAGAGCGTGATCGGCTGTTTCGAGAACAAAATTATTAATTTGCATTTTTTTAATTTTAATTTTTTGTATTTAAATTAATTTTTAAAAATATTTTTTTATTGTTTTGAGATGTTTATATTAAAAATAAAAAAATATTATTTTAATAAAATTTTAAATTAAAAATATTTAAAAAAGTAATGCCCACCATACTCTTAAATAAATTTTAAATTCAGGTTCTATTTTATATAAATTAACTTGGATTAATTAAATAAATATAATATTTAAAATAAAAAAATATCTGATGAAGTTACATAAAAATCGGTTTATGAGTTGATTTATTGGGTTATTGAATTTTATCATATCTTTCTATTTATTTTTTTATTTTTTAAAGATTAATTGATTATACTTAAATTTAATAAATTAAACCAGGTTTAATTTCAATATATGAAATGACCAGCCTTTTCTTTTCTTTTCTTTTCTTTTCTCGCCACAGAGATATATTCATTTCATCAACACTATCTAATTTTGTACGGTAAGAAACTATTGAATATATTTTCTATTTTTGTTTGTGGGCACGATTATTTATATATAGAACCGAGAAAATATATTCGCGCGTGGAGTAATTTTATATTTTTTAACGTTGGTACAAAAATTATAATTTCAAAGACTTGATCGGTGTAAAACCTAGATTTTAAATTTTGACTGTATCATTGTTAGATTAGGTATGTTAAATTTTATTATTTAAAAAAATAAAAACAATAATATTTTAATAAAAAATAAAAAATTAATAAATTTATAATTAGTTCATAACTGGATTTTTCAAGTCAGTTGAAGTCGAATCACACCAGATATATTTTATTTTATTTTATTTTTAATTTAATTTAGGTTAATTTTTTAAGTCAAATTGAGTTTTAAAATTTAAAAAAATATATATAAAAAAACTCCTTTAATTTGTTATAATTTATCTCATACTTAGCTTTTTTAGAAGAATTAAAAGAATTTTGTAAACGAATGGGTGAGGAGGAATGGGCAAGATGAGCAGGTCGATGACATGCAAAAAAAATCATTGATTTTGTATTTTTTTTTTTATCCCAGTTAAGTGAAAAATGAATTCAGCGAATCAAGTAACACGAGCGGCTACCCTTCTATCCTTCTGTACCCCTGTATCGATATTTCTTTAATCAAGAAATAAATACAATACAAGAGGTTATTTTTTTATAAATCATAATTTTGAAAGCAAGAAACTTTGCTTGTAGAGATAGATTCCATATAAATTTTTATATATAAAAAAATATAATTTATAAACAAGTTAATAATAAAAAACTTACTCACTCACATAAAATTTATGAGGTTTAAAGAGTTTAGTTACGATTATTTTTTAAAAATAATTTTTGTTAGGAGAAACAATAAAATAATATATTTTTATTTTTTAAAAAATATTTTTGATATCATTATATAAAAATAACATGAAAAAAATAAAAAAATAATTTTTTTCACAACAACTTTTAAAACACAAAAATAAATAGGTTTGATCTAATTTAAATATTTTTTATAATTGTAGTGGTGATTTTTTTAAAATTAATTTTTATTTAAAAATATATAAAAATAAATATTTTTTTATTTTTTAAATTTATTTTTTATATCAGTACACCAAAATAATAAAAAACCATAAAAAATTAACTCAAATAAAAAATAAAAATATTGTGTGATAATAACAATAGACAGGCTTTTATAATTTATAAGAAAAAATAAAGGATTTCTTGAAACTCTCAATTTATGGGAACTACATTCAAATCAACCAAACAATTTTTAACTATTTCCTTTTTTTTATTCACTAAAAAAATCTTCTTTCCCTTTAGCAACATGGCTAGCTGAACAAATTTTCTGGAAATTTTCTGAAATATTTATATACAGGCCATAATGATTAATATTTTTAAGTGTGTTTTTCTGAAAAAGCCATGAAATTTTTTATATATATAAAGTGAAAACATAACCAACTCTCCTCGTAACTAACACCCATACAAACAACAAGAAAGAGATAACTTCTAAGAATATATTTTAATTAATTAGATTTTAAATTTATTTTATAAAAGTCATTGATTTAAATTTTACAAACTTTGACGTCATTAAAATTTATATAATAATTAATTTTAAAATTTAATTAAGATACATAAAAACTAAATACCAATGTTAAAAAAAGAAAAGGAAAAAAGTAACCTCTACTAGTAGGAGAATGGTCCTAATCCAGGAGCCCATCAGAACTAGGAGTGCCTTGCTTCGTAAGAAAATCAGCACATGAATTAGGTTAAGGCGTGGTTCAACTGAATGTCCAACTCCCTAGACAAGAGCTCTCTAATGGGCGAGATCATCCCTAAAATTCCATGAAACGTCTGGTTGAACTTACACTGACAATTTTCCAGGCAGAATAATAACTCGTCACGTCATGGTTATATGCTGGGTTTTTAATTTATTTGGTTTTTCAAACTATCTTTTATTTTTAAAATATGTTTTTTACATTAATATATAAAAATAATTAAAAAATATAAAAAATTAATTTGAAAAAAATTCTTAAGAGCTTTTTTAATTTAAAAACAAACACATTCAGGTAGAATTTGAAATTACATAACAACTATTTTTTAATATATTTTTAAATTTTTTAATATTAACACATCAAAACAATACAAAATTACATAAAAATTAAAAACTTAAAACCTTTCTTTTTAAAAAAAAAAAACATAGCATCATGATGATTCTCAAAGTAGATAATCTTTCAAAATTTTGTAGCAGTGTTAGAGAAAATAAAAACAATAATAGTTTAAAATGTTTTTCATTTATAAATATATTAAATAAAATATTTTTTGATATTAATATATTTAAAATATTTAAAAAATATTATTTTAACTATGTTTCAAATAGCAAAAAGGAACCCGTTGGGCAGGTGAAAAGGTCGTAAAGTGACCGGTTAGGTGAGTAATGAGAAAAAATGTCACCCAGCGAAGCGGTTACAAGCGAGCGTGCCAGAAGTATGGATTAAACAGGATTTAAAAATGGGAAATGGGGCCCACCATTTAAAGGCTCTGGGTTTTGCTAGAGTACATGACAACGGACATGAAAGCTCCAGTCAATTCTAGTTAATTGTGGAATCAAATCACCGGAGTTAAAAGAAAAGTTACCGAAAAAAATACAAAAAAAGCAAGATTCAGACCATTAGCAGTATAAAGTTACTGTTGGGTTTTTCTTAAAAAATAAAATAATAGTAATTCAAAATTAAGGCTCTGGGTTTTATTTGAAAACCACAACAAGGTTGGATGGTATTTTAAATATTATTTTTATTTTTATAGTGAATTTTATTTAGAATAAAAAAAAATAATGGATGATAAAAAAGGCTTCCGAGCCTAGGAGGACGAGGCAGGGTGGCTGGCCTAAAAATAGATCTCATGCGCGCATGGTCCTGCAAGGTTTGGCTCTTGCGCCTAGCTTTCTTTCTTTATTTTATTTTAATGTGTCATTTGCTTTATTTATTTGTTTTTAATAAGAGAATGGTGTGTTGTCTACTTTTTTAAATTTTGACTATTTTTACTATTAGAAAGTCAAAGTTTTAGTTTTAGGATACTTAAAACTCATTTTTTTAACTTGTTTTTTACTAATAAATAATTAAAATACATGGCATAGCAGAGTCTCATCAAACTATTTTTAACAAAATAACCTCTCCTCCAAGCCTTTTAAAAAGCCACAATCAAATTTAATTAAAAAGTCTTCTTCACTATAGTATATTTGTTTTACAAGATAAAAAATTTAAAATCTATTTATACCAAAATCAGTTCTTTTCATGTCCAGCATGGCCTGACCAACTATTTTTTCTCTCTTTTAATTTTATAATGACTTTCTCTATTCCTTTTTAATATTTAGGGATTATAAAATCCTAAAATCTCAAGAATCATGTAACACTTGAATTAAAACTTTATGGACCAAGCTAAAGTTTTATGTGTCATTTGAATAGTGGGCCATGTATTTAAAATTTTTCCAACTATAATATTAAATTTAATTTTATAAAATTTATCTTTAATTGACGATGGAGATTTTTTTCCTGAAACTTCACATACGAGAGTGTATGGAAAAAAAAAAGGTAAAATTGCTACAAATATAAAATGCAAGGATGTAATTATACACACACACACATAAAACTTCGTAAAAAAAGACACTATTCCTTGAATAGTAGACGCGTAATGTAATGGAAATTGTAACAAGTATGGATGTGGTCCCCTGGGAATTAAGAATGCTCACAGTTGCGAGGCGAAAGGGGTATGAAGGGAAAAGGGGAAAAAAGCATGAAAGTGCACTTTGGACAGTCTTACAGCCCAGTTTGTTGTTGTATTTATAAAGTATTTTTGTAAAAAATTGTTTTGATAAAATTATTTTTTATATAATTTTAAATATTTTAAATATTTTGATATTAAAAATAAAATTTTAATATATTTTAAAATAAAAAAATTTAAAACTTAATCATTATAAGAAACAAGCTTAAGTGTTTTTGGCTTTAAAACGCATTTAAAACATTTTTTTAATATTTTCTGATAATTTAGATATATCTATACAAAAAATAATAAAAATCTGAATTTTCAATGTATTTTTAAATAAAAAAATATTTTGAAAATTACTTTGTATTATTTTAAAAAGTAATTTATGGCCTGTTTTAGTTTAATTGACTACAAAATGTAATTTAAGTCTACGAGATGATTGCAAAATCAAGAGCAAAGTCATAGCAATTAATGATATCCAATCTTCATATTGAATGAAGCTTGGAGTTATACATGAAGGGAAGAAAAGGAGAAACTTCAAAAGCATCTTTCACACTTGACTGTGACATGAAAACACTATGGAGAACAAGAATTGCTTCTACTTGACACTGACTTGGCCTCTGTTACTGCTGTGAATTGGCCTCTCAGCAGATCTGATAACGATCCAAATCTAATTGAAAACTACATTTTTATGCCTTTTATATATGTATAATTAGGTGAAAATTAGCATTTAATATGCTTTGACATGAAAGTATAATACATAGAAAAAAAAAACATTCCTGTTTATGAATATTTTTGCCTGGTGTATGGTACAGTTTATTTATATGTACAGGGTCCTCTTGCAATTATCTTCTTACTTGATTATGTCCTTAATCTGTCTGGATTAATAATTCCCACTTCGAGGTATTTGCCTTGGACAAGATATCACTTCATTTTACTGGATTTGGCTTTACAAATTTAAGGTACTAGGTGAGTAGTGCCTCATTCATAACTGCTCGTAAATGTTGACTAGGTATGAACCTGACCTTTTTATTTCTCTCTACCGCATCTAACCCATACACAAAGATGTCCGAGGGCTGATAATAATTATAATTTAAAGTATTTTTATTTAAAAATATATTAAAATTATTTTTTTACTTTTTAAAAATATTTTTATTATCAACACATTAAACACAACTTGAAAATATAAAAAAAAATAATTTTAAACAAATTTTTTTTCAAATGTTTGGAAAAAACGATGTTTTCAAACAGTACTGTGTAGTGGAAGTATAATCACTGTATTTTTCAAGTATTGAAATGAAAAATTATTTTACATGGTATATGTTCTCATTTTGTTTTGAATAATAAAGCTTGATTTTTACAGTTTTGTTTTTATCTAATTTATTTATTTATACTTTATTGTGTATTGATGAAATTATTATTTTTCATTATAAAAAGATGCCAGATGATACAGTGATGAAATTATTATTTTAATTATCATATATTGCTGTGAAATGGTCTAATTTTCATGAATTTAGTCTTGGAATACAAACTAAGTGAGTGTTTATGGATAACTTTTGATTTTGCGTGTGTTTTATCTAAAAAAATATTAAATGAATATTTTTTTAATGTTTTTTAATAATTTTAATGTGTTAATATAAAAAGTATTTTAATATATTTTTAAATAAAAAATATTTTAAAAAATATCATACATCACATTACTAAAAACATAAGAATTAAGCTTTTTAAGTATCATAAATTACGCCATTCCTTGATTGGTTACATTTCTCCTTTACACACCTAAAATGACACTTCCTGCCTCACAAAACAAACAAGATAGATGCTTTATCGTTTCTTCTTATAGAGGCTTTTACGTTTTTCTTTTGTTAACGAGGACTTCTGATTGAGCTTTCATAAATGTTTCATCATGCCATGTCCTCGAATATTAAAAAAATAGGATGAAAGGGACTTGCAATATACATAGCAAAAGATGACACATTAGAACTTGTGATACACATCTAGTGCATGAACACTAGCATTTTTTGTGTATTTTATAGTGTGGTGGAGGTTTTTTTAAAATTAAAAATATATTTAAATAATGTATATTTTATTTTTTATATTAATATATCAAAATAATTAAAAAAAATTTGAAAAAATATTAATTTAAAATTTTTACGCAATTTAAAAAAATACTAAGAAAAGCATAAACTACTTCTTATTTTTATACTAATTAATCAAACAACAATAAATTGAACATGACAAATTCAAAGTTGGAATTCTAAGTCATTCTAGCATTAAGATTTGTCAAAGCAACCACTGAGCCGATTAAACAACAAGAATCAAGCACCTAATATTTTTCTTGATCAATAGATTCGAAGCATGATCAAACCGATTTATTATTTTTTAATGGGTAGTCTTGGTCACTAAGTTAGGACGTTTAACTACTTTGGTATTAGAGAATTATTTATTCGAGAGAGGGGAGTTATATATAGTTGAGATATCGCATAAAATAAAGTATTAAATATTAAATATTAAAACTTCTTTGATCATTCATAACAACCTATAACTGCCATACGATGACGGGCTAAACAATTTTCTCAAAATGTACTTGTGATTCATTATCTACTTGGAGATGTTCTGCTGTCACGGCACCACAGCAGCAAAGAGAATTCTATATGATCATGTTCAGGACATGCCTACAGGACATGGGTTTTAAATGCAACATCGTTATGAAACATAGCTGTAGGTCACATGGGTAAGTTTAGTTTCGATTATTCTGATTAATACATCAGTACTTATCATGATAGTTAATATGTCGAATTATTGATTATCTTATCATATTAAATTGCCATTAGAAAGTGTTTCGAGATAAAATAAATATATATAGAAAAGATGAAAACATGTATTTAGTTGAAGGACATGAATGAAGATAAAATAAATTTGTTTTTATGATAATTTTGAAGGGAATTTTTATATTTTTAAAAAGAAAAGTACATAAAATCATATTTCTTATATCTTTACTGTTTTTATTTTTTTATATTTGTTTTTATGATAGTTTTGAAGGAAATTTGTATTTTTAAAAAAAGAAAAGTACATAAAATATCATATTTCCTATATCTTTACTGTTTTCATTTGTTTATATTACAAGATAATAACTAAACGTTAATATCGTAACTTTCCATGCTTAGATTTGCACCCGTCAATAGTATTGTTTAGATGCATGATTTACCAAAATACAGTAATTGCAGATGTTCTTGTGCTCGCCATTAATTTGAAACCACAGAGAGAAATACTTACATGTATACGAGTAAAGGAAAACCCTAAATTCCTAGCTTGCTTTTTTTTCTTGTTAATTAACGTAGGTCACAAGTTAAACTCTCTCTCTCTCTCTCCCCCCCTCTCATTTTCGATGGCCAAGGATGTGGACATGAAAGAATCACAAGTTCTATACGAAAAACACATTCACTTGCATGGATTATGCGCCTGGCTAGATAAGAATATGGTCCCCAACACCGAACTTGGAAGATTTGATCGTGTGGGGAGGAGATGCATTCTTTTCAATTCTCTCTGAATCGGCCCTTTTGGACGGACATCTACAATCAAAACTATAAATGTAGAAAAATTTGGAAGAAAACCGACATCATCAAATACCTACAAGATCGAGAAAGGGACTTTCACTTCGTGGTAGGCCAGATGACCAGGTGCCAATGTAGACATACTATTTACCTCGCTGACACCTAATGGGAATACCATGGATGACGTGTAAATGTGGCCGGCTTTATTGGTTCCCTGTCATAGGAACCGAGGTGGACCTCGTCCAATATCACCATGAACACTTGGCAGGCTATGGTTGCCTCGACGGCTATAATCAAAAGATTAGTGGCTAGTTTTTCGATGTGAGGTTGCTGGAAAGAAACTCAAATATAGATTTTGTGGTTTGCATGTGCATTTAAACAAAAGGAGAGAGGATCGAGTCTTAGATTTGTGCCTCAATTACAAATTGTTTTGTTGAGGATGGAGAGCTTGAGATGGAGATTTCGGAGTCTAACCCCTGACCAAAAGGGTAACCGACGGGAAAATGCCGATTTACAAACTCAGTTCTAACCTTAGAAAATAGGGGAACAGAAGCCAGTAAATTTGGGATTTGGCACGCAAACAAAATTCTTTCCTGCAAGAGTGAAGTATTCGACAGGTGGAAATCCAAGCCGGACAGATTTACAGCCCATTTATTTGAATAAAATTACATGTGTATATACAAACACATACTTTGAATTAATTTTATTTTACTGTTTTTAATTTTTTTGATGTGTCAAAAATATTTTTTAAAAAAAATATTTTTTTAACAAAACAAATACTTTAAAAAATAGTTATTAACACTCTCAAACACATTATTAAACTCAAGGAGTGTTTTGTTAGGGCAGTCTATCTGTACTAGAAGAAAACAATAATGGTTTACAGAGATTGTGTTCAATATCATGATGCAACTTGTTTTTTTCATATATATTAAAGGATTTTATATATATAAATAAACAAAAGGTGGGAAAAGATTAGTGATTCCATGTCTTAGAATGCTTTTCCAACGGATTGGTAGAAGGTTCTTCTGTTTGGGCTGCGAGTGGTGCTGATCATAGTTCCATTTGTTAAAACAGCAGCCGTTGAGGCCCAATGGCTGAGTACAATTTGGAGTTTGCAGGTGGAGCTGGACTGGACCCCAGGCAAAGGAGACTGGACTACTCGTAAACCACTAGGCTGCCATGCCCCCCTAAACCCCTGTGATGCGCCGAAGTCAAAGTCCGCTTCAATTCACCTGGCAATGCTAGACTTCCATCAGTCGAGTTGTGTTTTTTTCTAGTATTTGTTCTTAATCATTTCTCACTAAATGTCATATTTTTTTTGTTTTTTTATCACATTGAATGAGCTTTATCCATAATTGGGTTCTAGAAATTGAGTAGCAGAACTTTTTTCTGGAAGATGATATTGAAAATATATCCTGGTTAAATTAACATTATTCATTAGTAAAAGAAACACTGAAGTTGCATCTGCTTTAAATCCAGTGACGCGCCAATATTTTTTCAGCTGCGAGACAGAATCAGGTGAGCCGAGACTGAAAGAATGAGATGATTGGAGATTTTCGTGCTCCGATTCTCCGAGGCTGAAAGGATGGGAGATTGGAGGAGATTTCCATGCTCAGATTCTCGGAGGCTTGGCAGATGTTGCCCAACGGGCTTGACCCATCTGCATTTTATTTGTTCTTACAAAATTTAACCACTCTTTGGGAAGCATTCAGTCGGTTTCGGAATGCAGGTGGTGATGATTATTCAGACAAAGCGGACATGTTTTTTTATTTTAAAATTATTATAGAAACAAATTTATTATTTATTGTTTTCGTGTTTTTAAAATACTTGTCAAACACAGCCTTGAACCATGTATCATGTGTTGTTTTCAATGATTCGGCTAGGATATTCTCAGCTATGAACAAGGGAAATTGATTTGAAGGAAAAAAAGGCAGGAAGAAAACAACAACCAAACTTTGAAAGTCCACGTATTAAAAGATAATGGATTGACCTCTTCAAACATATAGTTTTCCTTTCTCATCTTTGATATGCAAGTTGCTCGTGGTGAATGCGATTGAAAAACTTGGGTCGACAGATGCAACCGTGCTTTTCTCGGACCTAGCCTTTTTCCATGTGCTTCTTCGATTATAGTCGTGGTTTGGAAATTTATTTGAAAAAAAAGCTTGGGTGGTTAGATCATTACAACAACTCGGGTAAGCTACATTTTATTAAAACAAAAGATTTTAATCACTTTATAAGATATTAAATCATCGTGACTTGAATGAACAAAACATTAAGAACTAACCAAATTTTTTAGAGTAAAATATAAATTATATTTAAAAATTTAAATTATTAGGATTAATTAATTTTTTAACATAATATCAGAGTTTGAATTTTACTATCTTTATTTATTTGATAAAAATTAAAATAAATTTTAAACTTAAAAAATTTTTATTTGAAGTGATATGTTAAAAAATAATATAAATTATATTTTAAAATTTTATATAAAAATTTAAAAATACCCGAGTTAAATAACTATGCTTTTTATTATTTAATTTTAAATAAAGTTTGGCTATTTAGGGTTTTTAAAATGCTTTTAAATTTGAAAATATATTAAAATAATATATTTTTTATTTTTTAAAAATTTATTTTTTAACATTAATATATAAAAAATTAAAAATATATATTTATACTAAAATGACAAAAAAAAAACACTGCCAAGTCTAGTGAACAGGGTTTGGATAAAAACTAGGTGGTTGGTTCACCAAACGCCGCTGGCATGGGACTCCAATCAACCCAAAGTCTCATCTCGAGAGCGCAAGTGCCCTCTCGTTTATTCAGGCAATGTAATCTAATCTTACAAGTGTCAACGACAAATTTGGCATCCAATGACACCATATTGGAGTCCAGGAGTGAACTAAACTTGATATATAATTATTGCTGAGAGGGTATGCCGCTGCTTTCTCCCCTTCCTTTTCCCTTTATGCCATGGGCAAAACAAAAGAAGATCTTGCACAGTAAAATTGCATGATAATTTATCATCATTGCAATTTACTGGTTGCTATCAACCTCGTGACAGGTAGCACGAGCCAGATGCTAGAGAAAACCTAGCTGTCACTCCATAAGTCAGTATTTACATAATTGACAGACAGAAAGAGAGGATGGATGATCGTGTGTATGATAAAATAACCAGGAAGGTAGTCTGACGAGGCAATTTTTGTTTGGCATGGAGAAAGAAAGATCGAGAGATCCTCTCTATGGTAACCTTTTTCCTCGAAGGAATAAAAATAAGCCCATGCTGTGCATGCAGTGTGGGGAGTCAAGTAGCCTTTCCTCCCCTCAATTTCCCAATTATTTTGGACCCTTCTAGGTCCTTGTAATTTATTGAAAAAATAATATAGAGTTGTTCTTGGAGCCTCTCGTTCAATACGTTATATTCTTTGATTCAGTTACTTTTTTTTTTAAAGTGTAATATTAGATTTGCAATGATCAAGTCATGAGAATCTATGAAACTTCATTTAAAAATATATTTCAAGAGTGGTATGAAGTTATTTTTAAAATTTTATTTAATAATTTTTAATTTTTAATTAAAACAAAGTGACTCGTTAGACAATTTTAAAAAATAAATTTAGATTAAAAAAATTATTATTTTATTATTATTTTAACATATTGGTATCAGAAATAATTTTTAAAAAATAATATATATATATATATATGTGTGTGTATTTTTTAATAAAAAATTTAATATTTTTAAATATATTAAAAACTCTAAGAGTCGGAACTCCTTTGTTAAATAATCTCTTGATTTTGTGTTTGTTTATTTTAAAAGTTAAGATTGAGATTTGGGTTTGAAATTCAAAAAAAACTAAAAAAAACAAGTTTTATAATTAAATTTTATACATAATTAAATTATATCCTACCACAACTTCAACTGTCAAACATCAAACAAATACACTCGAATTCCTAGAATGGAGCGTGAGATGCAAAAAATGAAATATTACCTTCCCCTTTCTTTTAAATCATGAAACGGCTCCAGCACAGGGTGTTGAGGTGACAAGAGCACTTTAAATCCAGTCTTTTTGCTAATTATGAGATAATGTTGACATTTGAATATTACTCTATTTTTTTATTTATTGTTGTTGTTGTTCATGGAGAAGTTTGATGTACATGGAGTTCTCTAGTAAACACACCTTTTCTCAGTCCCAATTCCTTGTTTTATAATGTGAAAATTTTAATATAATTTTTAATTTTGTAGTGAAAGCATATTTCAGTTGGATGTGAAATTTAACTTTTTTTAAATGGTACTCGAACAGTAATTATTTATTGGATACTTGCATCATGAAATTATTAAAAAGAAAAGAGGAGGGATACAAAAAGAATGAATAATAATAGTAATAATAATAATGCTCTGATCCCTTTAAAAAGTGGTAAAAAATTATTGCTTATTAAGAAAATATATTTTAAATTTTTATTTTTTATTTTTATATTTATCTTTCTTGTATGCGGTAAATATCCAGCAATTATAACACGGGCAACCTAAAATTTATCCACAAACAATATCTAAAGAACATGCTATCTATTTTCATCACACAGTTCAACTTTCAACTGCGGATGCTTAATTGCAAAACAACAAAAAACAATGAATGGCGGTTAATGTTTGCTGTTTACGTGGACCGTGAATCACCCGTCAGTGTCAGCATGTTATTTTTCAAAACAAAATTTAAATTATACCTTTCAATTTTATTCCCTTGATAATCTCTCAATATTTTATTAATTTTAAGTAAATCATCGTAACTTATTGTCGTTTAATTTTTAAGAGGTTGTTATCCTTTAAAATAAATATTTTGATATTTAATTAATATTAAATTATTTAAATAAATATTTTAATATTTAATTGACATTGAGTTATTTGATTAATATTGAATTTTTAAAAATAATTATTTTGTTATTATATCAATAAATATAAAATATTTTTTAAAAAATATAAAATTTTTATACTTGTTGGAGTTCCAAAACATGAATTTTATGAGTTAAGCCACAAAATGAAAGTTGATCTAATATTGTTGTCTCGGTATAAAAAAAATTATCTTATAAAAACGTTTTACAGTTACATCATGTTTTTACCGATCATTCAAGTTATCTCTGGACATAACAAGTCACAAATATTTTATAGTATCAACTCTTGTATGGGTTAATTTTAAAGTCGGGGTAGGTCATAGAGTCTAGTCAAAATATTTTAAAGTGACTCATTAGACTAGGTTTAATAATAATGTCAACTAATTTTTTTTTAAAAAAATCCATCTTCCAAAATTTTTTATTCGAATTGAATTATTTTTTCTTTTTTTAACTAATTTTATTCTTCAATATTTGTTTGATTTTTAAATCAGTATTCATGATTTATTTTAGTTTGTCTTGTATAAGGTTATCCTAATCTCAAACAAACATCCTAGTATTTAGATGATGCTCAATTATACGAGTATTTATTTTTATTGTCATATTATTAAGTAAAAGAATAGTTTAAAAATGTTTTTAACCCCAGTGAAGTCTATGATCTAAGTCACTAAATCGACGAGTTGAGCCACAAATCCTGATTCAATCTAATATATCATAATTTTAATATTAAAAAATATATCATATATTTTTTAAAAAATCAAACAATATTTTTATCAATTCTCTGGATTGTTTATTTTATTTTATTTTATTCGCTGGGTCTGTTAAATCAAATTAATATAATTTTTATATGATTTAATTCGAAACATGAGTTGAACAATAAGTTAAATAAGAAGTTTTTAAAGTTATCTTGTTGTATTGGGTTTAATAATAATATTAAAAATTCCCTACTGCATATATAAATTTGTTAAATTCATTTTTTTTTTTAAATCCACCCCGCAACATGGTGCCGGTAAGAAAGCTAATTAACTCTAGTTGTGTGTTGAAATTTGACATCATCACTAATAAATTTATATGCTATATTGGTAATGAAAAATAACAATTTTAATTATTTTTTGTTAATCAAAATATTTTTTGAACTGAGATGTGATTGAGTTTTTTTAAGAGATGATAAAAACAACCATAAAACATATATTTATAGCTTTTAACAATAAATAATTTATGCTTTAAAAAAATCATGTCTATTTAAAAACCTAACTACACCTCATCATATCTCAATGCCAAGTAGGTTTATAGCATTTAAACATATAAAAAATCAAGGATTTTTATTGTGAAATTAGCACAATAAACAAAAAAAATCGATGAATTGACACAGATTCAAGAGAATTTTGTGAGATATTACAATTTGATCATGTTACTCTTGTGAAGCGCAGCAAGATCAAATTTCAATCTTCTACCCTAACTAATCAACTAGTTAGATCTAATCGTATTAATTAGTTGATTGTTTTATATAAAAAATATGATTTTTTAAAGTTTTTCTTTTAAATATGTTTTATACTTTAATTTATTGGCTAGAAAATAAACTCTAATTAAATCTTAAATAATTATTATTCATATAAGAGTAGATACTTCTGAACAATTAAGTATGAGTGTGTCATGATTAAATGAAAATTTAAACTAAATATATAGTTGGATAACCTAACAAATACATTTATGAGTCAATAATATAAGATTAGATATAAAAAATGTCCAGTCATAATTTTTGTTTTTACTATCTAGATAATGCTCGGATCTTTATAAGAGTTTTTTAAAGTTATTTTTTTAATAAAAATAATCTCTCTATATAAATTATAAAATTTTTAGATATAAATAATACCATTTAAGCTATTGATTTCGGTAGTTTCAAGATTTTTCTTATTATTTTTAAAGGTAATTGATTTATTTCACCGATATTGCGTATCAAGTCAACAGGTTTACATGTGCAACTATACTATTTCATAAAATTTTGTTAGACCTATATCAATTCACCACTTTTTTAATTTACTGTACTAATTTCACAATTTTTCGAGAACTGAAAGGGGTTATGGGAATGCAAGTTGCTGACATTTTTTTTTGATTTATATAAGGTATTTGGATTAATTTGTGCATATTATAACTAATTTCTATAGCTTATTAAATACTTTAAAAATTTAATAAATATATAAAATATTATGAAGATAACAAATATAGATATTAAGACTCGAATCTAAATATAACAGAAGTAAACAAACTACTTTATCATTAAAGCAAGTACTGGAATACAAGTTGGTGACATTCTTGAAGAACGAGGAGATGATGGGCTCCCCGCTCCTGGATAAAATAATGTATGCTACGCTGTCAAAGGTTGACTGCCCCAAGGTGAACTCCATTGCTACTAGTGACATGTGATTTTCAAAATATAAAAGAAATCACCAACGTGGCTCAAGCATCCCTTGGTTCTATCGTCGTGCACAAATCACTAGGTCAGCATCCATTAATGCCCTGTCAAATGATGTCCACACTCCTCTGCAGGAATTCTCTTTTTTCTTGTATATTTCAAATTCATGAAAAAGCCTATCTACACACGGCACTATTTAATTTGGGGACCATATGATATTCTTGTGTCGGTCCAAAGGATTATTTAAGAAAGACTGTAAGAAATTATTATTTTCATAAATACGTTAGTCTATTTACCTAAAATCTAATTAGTTTTTTCGTCAAGCTCGATGGATTATAGATCATATTCTTTGTTTCATTAAATTCTTTTTTTTTTTATGGAATATTCACAATTCTCAAACCAAACCTGTTTATACTTGTTTAATTTTAACATGTAAGATAATTAATCATAAAAATAAAAATAAATTATAGACTCTAATGTTTATAGATTATGTAGCATTACAAATCATAAATACTTGATATGGTTCATGGTTATTTTTTTTTGGAATTAAATTGATTTCTTTTGTTATAACAAAACATCAATTATTTATAATTAAATATATTTAAATACATAATTAAAATAAAATAACTGAGATAAAATACATCGCTACGCTATACAACAAAAACAAACACAAATTTGGTTCTCGTCTTTAGTTTTAAAAAATGTTTTTTCTTCCAACTTGTTTTTTAAAGTATCTTTAAAGTTATTTTTTGTTTGAAAAAATATAAAATTGATTTTTTTAATAATTTTAATATACTAATATTAATAATTAAAAAAATATTATTTTTAATTAAAATATACTTGTGAAGCTGCATCCCCAAGTAATCATTTATTTTCTTTCCTAGTTTCCTTTTCACTTTCTTTTTTTATCTCTGGAAGAGATGTCCCGAAACAGGTCCTTTTTGAACAGGGTCCCCTGTCTAGTAACTAGTGAAACTACTAGCCTACTAGCCTACTAGCTAGATCATAGATGGCTTCACTTGGCTCCTAATAAAGGAATAAATAAATAGATGAATTAAATTTAACGATAAAACAAAAAAATCCAAATTTATTAGAATAGCTGAAGGAAAATCCTACAAAACCCTTTTCTGTCTCATGACTACAGTCTTGCTTTCACACTCTTCCATCTCCCTTCTCTCCTCTCCAATATCTTCTTCCTCGTCTTTGGCCACCTCTGTCAAAAATATTTCAGGCCACATTTCCATTTCCAGGGAACAAAAAGAAGAACCTCTTTGTTTGAAAGAACAGCTTATTTCCTGGTTTCTGTTTTACTTTGAAAGTGTATTTAGCCTGTACTTTCTATAAAAGACTAGAAACCCTCTTCATTTTTCACTGAGTTGGTCCCAATCTGAGGTTTATATCTTGTAATTTATCAGCTGTTGATTTTCAAAGATGGATTCTTTTCAATACCCAATATCTAGACCCTACTTTGTTTTTTTAAGCCCTGAAAGTGATTGCATCGCCAGGAAGTTGTGATCCATTGGCCTAATTTTGGGTCCCATCCGTGTACCCGCATAAGTTTCAATATTCAACTCTCCATTTTTCTATTCCTCTGTGCCATCAAAATTTATTTTTTTGATTAGGCCTATGATGTTATATTCATCGATTTTGCCTTCCTAGTCAAATATAAGATGCTCCTATGTTTCTTTATTGTTTATTTGTATTTTGGCCTAAAAGAGAACAGTTGATACTTCTGCTGAGGCCAAGGTGGTACTCTTAGCCGGCTCCTTGAATTATAATCTCCTTTCCTGCCCTTTTCAGGTACCAAAGTTCGAATCTTTAGACCCTTCTTGAATTTGTGGTTGCTTCATTGTCATTGTTTTCTGCTTGATTATATCATACAATCCTTCAAATTCCTAGATTTGGTCTTGTTTTTGCCTAATAATCATTGAAATGTGATTCACTAGCTTTGATTTTGTGTCAATGATTCTTCTAGTCTTGAAGGGGTCATTATCTTGAATCTCTCCTCCCGTAAGCTGCATTATGCTTATTTTGAAAATCTTGCTGCCTAATTTTTTACTGCACCGTGCCTCCAATGTGTAAAATGAGGTTCAGTGGATTTAACCTCTCCTGATTCTTTAGGGGCTTTTAAGTATTCACTATATTCGCTTCTTGTTTTCTTGCATATCTAAGCATTTCAAGTATGCTTGAGCAGGGCAATTTTTTGTTCAATTGGCCTTTCCTTCCGTGTGTCTTTTTTTGGTTCTTTCTCTTTCCTGTTGTTGCTTCACAAATTCCCCTGGGGTCAAAGCTTTCTGTAGAGGAAAATAACTTGTGGGTTTCACCCCGTGGTGATTTTGCTATTGGATTCGTTAAGCGTTCTGATCAGCCCTATCAGTATAGTGTTGGGATACGTTTCAATTCGAAATCTATTCCCGTTCCTAAACAAACTGTGGTTTGGGTTGCTGGAGCTGATGTCACTGTTGGTAACAAGTCCTATTTCCAGCTTTCTCAAAATGGGGAACTGGTATTGGTTGATTCTTTGAGGGGAGTCACTGTATGGACCAGCAACACAAGCGAATTAGCTGTTGTTTCAGCTCTGCTTCGTGATGATGGCAACCTTTTTCTATTGAATAGAAAGCAAGAGGTTGTTTGGCAAAGCTTTGATAATCCATCCGACACGCTTCTTCCGGGCCAGAATTTACCTGTTCATAAAACACTAAGAGCAGCAAGCAGAAATTCCGTTTCAAGTTATTACAGTCTTTACATGAATGCTTCAGGTCAGTTACAGCTAAGGTGGGAAAGTGATGTCATTTACTGGTCTAGTTACGGGTCCAGAGGAAATTCATCAAGTTCGAATCTTGGTGCTGTCCTTACCTCTGGTGGAGTCCTGCAACTTGTGGACCACAATCAGGAACCCGTTTGGTCTGTTTTTGGGGAAGACCACAATGACAGTGTAAATTTTCGGTTGCTTAAATTAGACATTGATGGTAATCTGCGGATGTACTCATGGGTAGAAGCTACAGCGTCATGGAGATCAGTTTGGCAAGCTGTTGAAAATCAGTGCAATGTTTTTGCAACCTGTGGTGAGCACGGCATCTGTGTTTTCAATGCATCTGGATCTCCCGAATGCCAATGCCCTTTCAAAACAACATCCTCTCCGAGCTCGAAATGTTTTGCACTGAATTGTGAATCTAATTACAGTATGGATACTTATGAGCATACTTTTCTGTATGGGATTTATCCACCAAATGAATCAATCACCATTACTAGTTTACAGCAATGTAAAGAGTTGTGCATACAGGACCCGGCTTGTACAGCTGCAACCTTCACAAATGACGGAACTGCCCAGTGCCGAATGAAGACAAGCCCATACTTCTCTGGGCATCAAAACCCCTCTTTAAGTTCGATATCTTTTGTTAAGAAATGCTCAGACCCCATAGCAGTTAATCCCCATGCCTTTAGATCTTCTCCAGCACAATCTCCTGTCAAACGGTCTCATGGGTTGTGCATTTCTTGTCTAATTGGAGCAGCCTCTGGCACATTTGTTTTGTTTGCTATTGTTCAGATAGGAATCGGCTACTTCATCTATAGAAGAAGATATCGGATTTTGAGGAAAGCTGCTTTAGCTTACCCGGGCTGGAACTCAAAGTGTTTGATGATGTTACCATTTACAGAAATCAAGGACATCACAGGGAATTTCAAGCACCAGATAGGGCCAGGTATGTATAGAGGTGAGCTTCCAAACCATCAGCCAGTAGCAGTCAAAGACCTTGAAAACGCTATTGAAGAAAGGAAGTTTCGAGCTGTTGTTTCAAAGATAGGAAGTATACATCACAAAAACCTGGTGAGGCTTGATGGCTATTGCTTTGAGTTGGGTCATAGATATCTGGTCTATGAATACGTCAAAAACGGTTCTGTGGATAAATATATAGAAGACGATGAGTTGAGTCAGAGACTGACTTGGAAAAGGAGAGTTGACATATGCATAACTGTGGCAAGGGCCATTTGTTATCTGCATACAGGATGCAGGGAGTTTATAAGCCACGGAAATTTGAAATGTTCAAATGTAGTCCTGGATAAAAATTACGAGCCCAAGGTAAGTGAATTCGGGCTGGGAACAGCTCATCTCGAGGCATCATACGGCGGAGAGAAAGATGTGGAGGATTTTGGCAAGATGGTGCTGATATTGATAACCGGGCGTCCAGAAGTCAAGGATGCCTGGGAATGGACCTATGAGGAATGGATCCAGCAGCGTCCGGAGAGGGTGGTAGATAAAAGACTTGACAACGGGGTGGATTTAAAGGAGCTAGAGCGACTGTTACGAATTGCATTTTGGTGTCTTCAAACAAATGAACATATGAGACCTTCGATGGGTGAGGTGATGAAGGTATTGGAAGGCACATTAACGGTTGATCCCCCGCCGCCTCCTTTCAGCCATAGGTTATCAGAAGAAGAGTCCTTGGAGTCAGGCTCCAGACCTCCAAGTCCAGTGGAACCATGAAGATCAGTCAAAACCTTTTCCACTATAATTTGTATAGGAGAACTAACACTGCATGGTGGTCCAATTTAGCACTTCCCTTGATATACACCTGCTCCCCCCAACTGCATGAACATCGATTCTGTAAGAAGAAAGTTCCATTGAGATCTAGTTGAAATTAAAATGCAACTTCATATGCATTCTGGGATGCCATATTTGCAATGTGAACTTTGATTCGGATGCAATTGATGTAATGGCTAATGCTTTTTTCGCTGTGGCTTTCTTCTCATCATTCTTCTCTCTGATATGGAAAATGCCAGAAAAATCAAATCATTGGGGTAGTCAACCTTTGAAATCTATGCCATGCGTGGCACTTATCTCCTCACGGTGCTTGAAGTTTGTTAAAAATTCTAGGATGATGAAATATGTCAGAAAAAAATATTTGAAAAATATAATATTATAACATAATTATATTTTTTAATATGATTTTTATTGGCTGTTTAGTCATGTTTAAAAATGGATATTATTTGTAAATTAATTAACCTAAATAGTTCAAGAAAGAGAGACGAGATAAAAAGTAATGTAATAAGAGAGAGAAATGAGAAAAAAAGAAAGAAAAGAAAAATAAAAAAAATACATCATTAAGAATACACCGGGATTTTATTTTTGATATTTTAAGTATTATTAAATTTTTTTTGACAATAATATTTTAACTATACATTGAAAAACTACTAGTTGAGATGGTAATTAAATCTAAATCAACCTCAAATAACATAAAATATATAAAAAATAAAATTTTGATATTTTTAGTGACTCATTCTTTCTTTTTTTTTCTTTTTTTTTTCTTCTCTCTTAAATACCACATCACCTTATCTCTTATTTCTTTTTTAACTATTGAATTTTAAATCTCATTTTTAGGTCATAAAATCTTCATAGATTTTTGATTTGTACATATATTAATTATTTTGAATATTGACATAATTTTTGAAACAACATTTTCATCTTATCTCTCTTTTTTTTCCCTTAACTATTTGATTTTAATCTCATTTCTTGACCAAAATGTTTTTATAGAATTTTAGATTAATTTTTGTACTTATTAATTATTTTAAATGCGACATAAATTTTTTTTAAAAATTCTATTTTTAATGTTCAATTGTTATTTCTAATCCTCGGTATGTTGAGAATTGAGTCTCGATATTTTCTCGATGACTTATTTTTTTTCTTTATTTTTCTTTTATTTTTCTCTTTAATGCCATAACACCTTATTATTATTTTTTTTAGCCCTTATATTTTGAATTTCATAATAGTGGTGTTTAAACCATTTCATTTTTCTAAAATTTTTAAGACCCGTCTCATTTATCTAAGATTTTTACCAAACTGTCCTTATAATGGCAAAAGATCTACGGTTCTCGGCCTGAAACTTGGAAGCAATTGCCTAATCGAAGACTTCCAAGTACCTTTTCTACCAGCAGCTGCCTGGACTTATATTTGGAGCGAAGCATGTGAAAGGGCTTGAAGCTTGGCCCATAAACTTTTTGTTGATGACTGGCCCATTGTAGTTGTTTTTTCAGCAATATCCAAGCTATATCATCATAATCAGTGGGCCTTCTTACCAACATTCAAGCAGACCTTTGCCGAAAGCCTGAGATTCTGGGTTGCTTTGAAGCAGCCTAATTATTCAGTTGTCTTTTTGGAGGGAAATAATTTCATTGTTTTTCTTTATTTATTCGATCTGCTTTCCCTTCCATCTACAAGTCCCTGCTCTCTTGTAGCCAGGAAAAAGACTGTATCTTACTATTAAGAGTCTGAGCAATGTTAATGAGGGATCAAAGAGCCACTTCCATCTTCCATTTTAATCTTTCTTTCTTGGAAAAGATCGGACAGAAATAAACGTAGCAAGTTGTTGCACATTTTGCCTTTAAATCATTGAGGTTATGTCTTGTTTAGTACAAATAGATAGCATACACACATAAATATGTTTGATTAAAGAGATAAGAACGTAAAATAAATTATCTTTAAATAATAAAATATATCGTTCTTAAATAATTTCTACAAGAGAAACTTAGAGGCATTCCTCAATTTTTGCGTGGATAAATTTCGTTCGTCCTTCGTACACAGGATTCAATAAGAAGGGCAGCCAATTCGCCACAGCACATGTTTGGTTGGTTTTCATTAATGTATAACAATTATTTGTTATTTCATTAACCATGTATATTTATTTAAGATGTCAAAGATTGGTAGCCATTATTATTAAAAAAGAGTTAGAGTTGACAGCCATCTTTGTTAAAGAAAAGCCTCCATGAATGTCTATAAATAGAAGCATATGCAAAAGAGCAAAATAAATGAAGAGAATTATGAAAATATGAAGAGAGTAGAGAGGAAGAAAGAGCTGCAATAGTAACAGCCTTGTTGCCATTGCAGCAGCTACAAGTACAACAAAGAGAGTTGAGAGTTGAATATGAGAGGGTGTAATCCTCCTCCTCCATGTATTTGTTTTATACTTTTTTTTTATCTTTAAATATATTGATTTTTTCTGTGAATATAAATAATTTTGTCGAATTATATTAAATATTATGTTAATATATTTGGCTCTTCTATGAGTAAGTATAAGAACATCACCGTTGAAATTCCAACAGTACACACGGCACGATTACGCGTAGCATGTCCTCTCAAATGCGTTAATAAACTGATTTGATGCTTTAGAAAGAGGAAAATGCTGACACACTTTCACCCATGCTGAATTAAGCATAAAGTGAAGGGAAAAACAATAATCTAAAGCACCTCCCATTGCCCCCACATCAAATAATACCATTTGATTCTTTACTACTAAAGCCTTATCTCTGTTATTAAAAGTCGCAAGACTTTATACATGGAAAATTAAGCCTTACTGATTCTCCTGCAGTACGCACTGAAGTGTCTACAAGCTGGAGATAAATAGATAGGTAATAGCAAAGAATTATTACTTTAAGTTCGGCCGAGTTATTTCCTACTCCAAAAAAGCGTCCAATCCTATCATGATTTGGTAGAGGTTTGAATAAATCTCCTCCTCAAGTGGCAGTGGTTGGTATTTGCTGCTGTGGTGTTATTTTGGATTTACTTGATCTAGCTCACAAACTTTTGAAGTTTTCAAATGGTTATTGATAGTTGCTTTGGAATGTTTCTGTTGCCGTCTTGCAAGTCTTGAATGCCTTTCAGGTGAGAGCTTCTGTTAGCTAGCCAGTGTCTCTTTCTCAAACTTCCTCGTCTGTGACATGCACAAAGCCAAAAAGAAGTCTATCTATCTATCTAGTATATCCACCTGAAAATAACATCTATAGCCAGCTGCTACATTCTTTTTTGCCCTTCTTATTGGAATTCATTTAGCATTACAAGATTATTCATCAAGTTCTCAGATGGCACCGTCAAATAATACAAGAAGATCAACAAGATACAAGAGGCAAGAAGTTCTGACAACACGTGATGAAACATCAAGGGATCTCCATTGTAGTCACAGTACTACTGCTACCAGCTCCAAAGAATCATGCAACGAGGGCATTGTTGGCTGTTCTACACCAAAGGCGCAAAGATTCAAAATACCCGAGACCCTATCTTGTCCCCCAGCTCCGATGAAGAGAAGGGTAACTACAAAGTGCTCATCAAAGAAATCCCCCATAGCATTTTTCGCTTCTCCAGATATAGAGCTTTTCTTCTTCCTAGCATTTCACAATATCCCAGCTTAATTAATGTACTTACGTCGGGTCTTCAGGGGATGGCTTCTATGTATTTAACTATATTTGCAACTTAATGATCACTATTTAAGTGTTCAACTAGTTAGGGTTTGAAGTTTGAGCTATCAACCTTGGTTGCAGTTTGTAATGGTTAATTTCAATAGGGTTCTGTTATATTTTATGGTTTTGACATGTGTGCTAAATTAATCATTAATGCTTAATCTTCAATTTCATTCCCCTCCTCTCCTTTTGCTAATACATAAAACTGAGTACTGCTTTGTTAATCTGTTAAGACTGTCCTGTGCATTAATTTTGATTCTTGCCATATAAATTACTTCTAAGATGTGAAATAGATGTCTGTGGATTGAAAACAGCCATAGCCAGCTCCATCAGAAGCCTTTACGAAACTGTGTTTTCTTTTCTTCCTTGCGAGCGTTGCTTTGCAGGGTCAACCAGGAAAGAAAAAGAAAGAAAGAAAAGCTTCTTTTTCGTGTGACCTTGATGATTGGATATTCTTCTTCCTTTCCACTTTCCTCCACCAACAGTTACTTGTCTAATCTTGGCATCTTGATATAATAATCATAGTACTGCTCAATTCTCTGAGTCCTCATTCTCATGTTAACATGTAAACATGCAGTTTTCCGTAATTTATTAGTTAAAGTGCCAGTCCTCTTTACGGTGCTACTGCACCTTAATTTGATCGGCAGAGCTGTGGCCAACACACACACACTCACACAACAAGATGTCTGTTAATAAGTCCAGATGTATCTCAAGGTCTCAAATCTATTTATATATATAACCCCCATGAAGTCTTCTTTAATTTGTGTTAGTTTAGTTTTCGAGAGGTAATATAATATTTTGAGATCAGTTCTTATACATGCAAATTCAAAACTATGCTTACTTTATCGTCTGATGAATAAAGTATGATCACGTAAAATTGTTTCTCGAATCCAACAAAAAAATTGAATTATGGTTAGGATTATTCTAAGATTTGACTGGTAGATATTCTATGATTAAAGAAGTTAGTAAAGAGCTAACCAAAGTCTTGTTTGATACAGTGAGTGACTGAGTGAGAAAAGGGTGAGACTCAATCGATCTAGTCTGTGTTCAAGGCTCTTCCACCGCTGGCAAAGTCATCATGGAAGAGAGAGACTTGGGTGGTGGGTTGGATCATGGTGTCAGGTGGAAGTGGAACCAAACCAAAGCATCCAAAACATGGTAAGTTGTGCATGGATTCCATAGAATCCAACGAAGAACCTTGTGCGTGTTATCGTATCATTTCATTGACATGACATGACATGACAGGACAGGACACGTGAAGGGAATCTCCACATTTTAGCGTGAATTTGTTTTGCTCGCGGAATGAAATTATTTGTTTCGCGTGTCTTGTGCTAAACCTGATCGGCGGGTTAGATCTGAAAAATTCCAGATTCGGGGGAGCTTGATTGACACTTGATTTTTAATTAAATTGAACATTACATTGACTAGATGAATTTTAGTAGACTCGATTTTATTTTCAGTGATTTGATTAACTTGATATTGATTTAGTATATGCTTGCTAATATGGTGTAACAAGGATTCTTCGTTAATTTTTGTTTTTTTAAATAAATTTTATTTTTAATTGAATTGAATTAATTAATTAAATATAAAATTAAATTCATAATATTTTGTTTAATTTGTTTCATGGATATTATGTGATTTTTTTTGGTGTTGTTGTGTAGTCTTTTATAGTAATGTTAGAAGCATTTTAATATAATTATTTTTTATAATAACATGATTTTTATGAAAAAGTTATGATGACTTTCTAACATATTTTTCTTTATTTTTCTCCCAATAATTTTTTTAATTTATTGTTAGTATTTTTTTAATTATATTATTAAATTATCTAAGTTTATTCAATATTTCATTTAAAATCTTGGATTTTTCTTACTTTTCTAAATGACCACGACACAATGCTTGCCACGTTTCCAGCAATTGATCCAGACCTGATAATCTTTTCTGGGTTACTCCAGAGTCGGCTATGAGAACTATGATTTGTTCAACTTAATTAGCTCCAAGTTATTAGACTTGATTAGCTAATCTTTGAGAGCACAATCTTCATGAAAGAATTGGCCTGCCATAGAAGACCAGCAGATTTTGGTCCATTGATGCTGACAAAAATGTCTTTCTTGAATTTGCTGTTCACACTTATATCGAAGAGGTAATTAAAGCAATTAGCCCAAAGTACCTATGGACCATAACTCTACAATCTTTTCGTAGCCCCTTTCCCCTCCAGAGGCCTACCAAGAAAAACGATCCCTTTCCCCCCGCTTTTTATTTCCTTTCGGGGTGTTTCTGTGACCTGCTACTAAGAAATTAGGAGCCTAAAGGACTCGGCTCGAGGATGAATCGTGACTAATCCAGCCTCTTCGGGACCTGTCGTCTATGTTTGGATTGTGCCACCAACAGGACCGTACGAGTAGTGTCCATGAATGAGAAAATGGCTTCTGGCATACAAGCTCACAGTCTCCAAACAATGGTGTAAGACGCAGTGATTGCCAGGTTCACTGCTTGTAGTGGAAACCAGGTACGCAGTTGATTAGAACCATATATATGAACTGAAATCCGAAGTAGTAAACACAACTAGATCAATAAAAATCATGAATAGAAGTTTTCAGACAGGGAAACTTTCAAGATTACTAGTAGAAATGCCTGCAACAGAATGCATGTAGCAGTTGCCCCTACGTCCTCCGGCAAGAGTGTAAAACAAGTATTGGTATCAGGAAGCTAGCAGCGTAAATGTTCACTCCGGTAAGTGCAGTTACGGCGGCTAAACTATCAAGAAATAGCATAGCCGTGACTAATGCTTGCAAAAAAAAAAAATAAAAAAAATCAAGGAAGACTATATGTTGTGATTGTTATTATTAATTTATTATTAACAAAAACTAAAAGACATAGATATCACTGTTGCCACAAAAAGTTAAAATAGATATTAAAAAAATCATTATACCAACACTCACAAATCACAAATTACTGTTTCAAAAATATTTTTTTTTTAATTTTCAATTTCATTATATAACGGCCCATTCTTCTTCTTCTTCTTCTTTTTTTTTAATTTTTTTTATTTAATATAAAATTATTTAGAAACTAAGTTTTATAATATTTTTTAAATTTATTTTTATTAAATCATTTTAGTTTCATCAATTTAATTTATTTTATAATCTCATCTTTCAATATTATATTTATTAAAAATTAATCATCATAATTTTTTTAATTTGTGTTTTTTTGAAGTTACCATAATCTTATAATCTGTATTTAGAGTTTAACAAGTTAATCTTAATTAAAATTTAAGTTTTATAATTTATTTTAATTAATTTTTATATAATTATCATGATTTTATAATTTAAATAAAAAATTTAACATATTAGTTCAAGTTGACCTATAGTGTTATCATTTCAATAATTTTAAATAATATTATTTAATATATTATTATTTTAATATTTTAAAAAATAATATATTCTAATATGTATCGAATTTAAAATTCATGATTGATTTTTTATTAAAAAAATAAAATAACAATATCTAAATATTTTTTTATATTAAAAAAGATAATCTCACCTGTAGACAAATAATCTGCCTCTATTCTACTGCATTATGGGAGCTGAATTAATACCCATAAATGTTCATCAACGACCATAAGCAAAAGATGTCGCCTGCTTCTACAAACATGCGATGGGGCAGATGATTGGTGTAAACAAACGCAAGAAGCAGATCGGACTGGATTATTATAATATAGAAGCACATCGATATTTTTTTTTTTACTCCTCGTGATATAATGGAAACAGATTTATTTATTAGTAGATACACACAATTCATTTCTCATTTCTGAAGCATTGGTGAATTTTCATTAAAAAAGTTTCCAGCAGCTCCTTTCATGCTCATAGAAGCACAGAGAGCTTCTGTCTGATGCCAATATCTATTCCATTGTAGGCCAGAGGGGGCACATCCATGGATCATCCGAGCTCAAAAGCTGCAAATAATTATTGAGATTAGCAAATGTATTTGGCAGCGGTAACAGCTTAATATGAGCTCTTTTTTTTTTTTTAATTATAAGTATCCGTACCAACTTATATATATACCAAATAAATAATAAGATAAAATACTCGAATCAAGCATCCATGAGCCTTTGCCTTGATTTGAAGCTGCAAAAACTTATACCTAATGGGCTGCATCTTCTAGCATCGTGCTGACATCAACCTTGGCTCCATTAGGGGCAAGATTTTCAGTCTCTCGTATCTTTCTAGGTGCGTCCCTGTCCCTGTCCCTGTCCCTGTCCCTGTCCCTGTCCCTATTCAATTGAGACCCTACACATAAAAAATGTACGTGTACACTTGCCATGGCAAGCTCTGATCTTGTACTTCAAATATTAAAATATTTAATGACATCACCTACATCTGGACCTCTCTTAAAATATTTAATGAAAATTATCCAGGTGTGTTTATATCTCAGAACTCCACACGTAGGACATGATAGGGTTTAAAGCGCTCTGAACTTCAATTTCATAAGATTTTGATGAAATCCAAACGAAAGCCTTGTATTAACGAGGATAAAAATAAATATTAAATCATGTAGTTTATATTGGTGGTTTGGATTTCTTCGAGGATAAAAATAACTATTAAATCTTTGAAAATACATAATCGTACTCCGAGTTTTTTATTTATTGAATTGATATGATCCCATAAAATAAGGTCCATGTAATGCCTTTTAATCTTTATCATGATTTCTGACCACATGCAAGATGAATGGATGATGATGGTTCATGGACAAGTGTTCAGATTTTACGCAAGCCCATAATTTAGTACTCGAGGAACCAATACTTGTGTCTCCAATGAGCTGTCTACTTTTACCATCCCAAAGCCTCCACTGCCTACCACGTGGCTCCTCTCTAATGGATTTAGAAACGGCGTATAATTGACCCCATGTCTCCAGGAGGACACGTGGAATTTGACGGTCGCCGTCATAGAGATCCGTGCTTGTCGTCTAACAGGACCGCTCTCTCACCTCCCCGGTTGCCTAACTCCACGACAGCGTAACGGCGCAGTGCAGTTACGTGGGACGTTAATTATCGCCATCAAAAAATGGAAAAAAAACTGTGTGCGTGGACTTGGTGGACCACGTGGAGTTCGATCCGGTGCTTAATTGGGGCCCACTTGCCAAAATTTCAAATTTGCCGTGCTTTTGTGGGGCCCGTTGTGGACACGTTGCGGATTTGTGTTGAGTGAGTGAGGACATGCAAACTTAAAGTTGACGGTTAGGAGAGGAGACTGGAAGTTCTGGAACCACAAGTCTGCGTCACTGGTTGGTTTGTTTTTTGACGAATATGCCCCGGTCTTTGTTTTTAGTGGCCATTGAGTAGACCAATATCATGCATTTTTGCTGACGAACCTGTAGAATCGTGACCTCCATATCAAAATTTCGTCGCTTTTTTCTTTCTTGAGCTTTTTTTCTCTTTGCACTCGAAAAAAGGGTTGAAGCTGGCTGGCAGCATTTTTCTTACTAGGTTTCGAGAGGGTAAAATGTTTTATATATATATATATATATATATATATATATAACAATTTAACCACATATTGGACATATGTTTTTAAAAATTATTATATATACAATATGATTCATCCCCTAATCAGTTAAAGGTCAATTAAAATTTTTTAAATCTACAAAAAAAAACTCCCAAATTATTTTCTATACTGGAAAAACCTGGAGTATTGAGCTTCAATATTTATATTAACATTGACAGCTGCACTTTGTTTTTTTTTTTTACACTGTTTTTTTAGGTTAATCCTTTTATTTATTTATTAAATTTTATCTTTAATTTTTTTAAATAGCTAATTAGGTTATTTTTCAACTAAATTATATTAGAGTAATTTCTACACGATTTAATTATAAATTTAACTAGGTTAAGATAATTTTTTTATTAATTTTATCTTTTCTCTCTAACAATGTCATCCTCAAATATTTTTCTATAATTGATTAGGTTTTTTTTCAACAAGGCAAATCAACTAAATTATATATGTTGATAAAACTTTCATATGGTTTAAATTTTAAATTTAGGTTGGATAATAAGTTAGACTATAAAGTTTTTTTTTATCACTTTTTTTTATATATTTTTTTTATCAATCTAGACTAAACAAGAAATCAAATTGAGAAGTTTTAAAATTAATTTATCAGAATAAATTTAATAATAATACAGAATAATTTTGTTAAGACCTGGATATTTTTTATTATATTAAAAAAATTAATCTAATTTGTATTATAACACAAACTAGTAAACTAATAATAAACTAATAATAAGAATATAAAATCAAAGTACACTCTCGGCTTTTCAGAGTGTAGCTTTGAAATTCAATTTAACCCGTAACTCACATTATCAACTCAACTGCATATATAAATAAAGCGTTAAGAGGTTAATTTATATCAATTTTTATTTATTTATTTAAAATGATGTTGTTTGAAAAAAAAAGAAAAAAAAAACTTCCTCCGTTTGAAAAAAAACTGGAACATTAATCTTGGACTTGGATGGAATATCCCTCCCTTCAATTTCTTAGTGAATTTGATGTTCGCAATCTTGATTCTGCTTTCATCAGTAAATCGCCCCGTAACATTTTTTTTTTTGTAAAACTACGAAGTCAAAGAATTAGGCCCTTATTATATTATATGCTTTACTATATACAATGCAAGTCCCAGCTGGTAAATCTCTCAAGATCCAATACAAGTATAATAAATACAAAGATGAAACCGACATTCTTTTTAAATGACAAAACCAACGTATTTTAATGATTAAACACACATTTTCTTACTAACCTAAAGCATATTATGCACTGTTTATATATACATATAAAATATTAGCAACGCATTGTTCTAAAGTGCCTATACAGGCTGGATTAAAAAAATGAATTTATTGTATTTCCATGCAAGAATTCGTTGCAGGCAATATGTATAAATAGAAAAAAAATCACTTTACTGTGAAAAAAACATAATTATTAAACTTACTATGATAAATTAGTTTGAAAAAATCGAGAATAAAATTTAAAATTTGATTTGATTAAATTTTAAATTAAAAATAAAATATTGACTCTATTAAAGAGACAAGTTGATATATAATCCGATTAATTAATTTCATCAAAACTACCAGAACTCAAATATATGTATATATATATATAATTTAAATTAACCGATAACGCAATAATTAGGGGTCTTTTCAGGTCAGTTGCCCGGGTTTGACATCCATGATAGAAGAGACAGCAAAATATCTCGGGGTGGTGGAGGAGAAAGGGAAAAGGAGCGGCACGTAAGGGTGATTGCGTAATTCCAAGGGGACGAAGGACATTGACGTCATTAGAAAAAATAACAAGGTTCCCCGTTGTCCGTTAACCAAATCGAGCGGGAGGAAGAGGAGAAGAGAAAGCGACATTATTTACGTCACCATTTTCCCCTTCCATCCAAACATCATTAATTTTTTTTTTTAAATCCTTCCCTTCCCTTCCCCTTAATAAATCATTATTTTTGGCTTTCTCGTCTGCCCGCGCTCTTCACACCATGTGATTAAGCATTCACAGATCACAACCTTAATCCTCTTTAATCCTCTTCTTGCTCTTGTTAATCGATTTCTTCTTTTTTTCACGCTCTCTCGAGCCCAAACAAAGCCTGTAGCTAGTACTCTCAGAGTAAGTGCTCGTTACTGTTGATTTACGTCTGCTTAATTTTATTTTCAAGGTTAAAATATGATTACCTCTGCCAACCCAATTAATTATTTCTTGTATTCTTTTTGCTATTTATTCTTTGTAATTTGAAATTAATTCATGCTAGTCTTTTTGAACAATTTTTGGACAGTTGACAATTTTGTGAAATGTTTAAAGAACTTAGACGTCCTGGATCGAAGATAAATAATTAATCAATCAAAAGAGGATATTTACGACGCTCCCTCCCTCCCACCTCCGTTCCTCTATATATATATATATGTGCATGCATGCATGTATTTATACTTTATATCCGTATGTATTGTATTTAAGTTGGTGTTTGTGTGCTATACATTTTTCTGCAATTTTAGATTTTTTTTAATAACAGTCTGAATATCTGATCGTACGATATTTTTTTTCCTCTGTTTGCATGGTTTGTGTGTGTGTGTGTGTGTGTGTTAATTTTTCGGATAAGCTGGTAAAATTATTAAATGAACAATTGATATCTTGAAGTACTGTAGTATTTTATATGGAAAAAAATTGTATTCCCTTTTTAGGCTTGAGATTTAACTACGTGTTAATTTGATTTAATTTTAAAGAACTTTAAATCTGAATTTGATTTCGAATCGGAACAAGAGCCTTCTTCCTGGTATGATCTCAATCTCCGAGTGAACCAGACATGAGTTGGCTGCTAAACAAGTCCGAGTTTGCTGTCGAGCTTATTTATTTAGCTTGACTACAAATTACAAATGCATATACTCTAAGATTTTTGCTTCGAGTATAGTTTGATAGGTTACTTTTGAGTAATTTATCAAAAAAGAAAAAGTTTCTCTTGAGTAATAATTAAGAAGCTGACTTATATATGCATTCTAACAGAATCACACAAACAAAGGAAAAAAAAGGCTTCAAGTCGCTATCATTCTAACCTTTCACGGGTTAACAAACTATTTAGTCGATATGAATTTACAGAAATTTTGATTTCAACTTCTGTGTTAAGCAGAATTTCTGACTCAAAAGGGAAGTCATGCCAAACGCCACCTAAATTGTTTTATGAGTTCGTGCAACATGTTATGCTCAGGGATTCAGTTGACGAACTTGTTCTTGAGTTAGAATCAGTTGAATTCTTGATTGAAGTAGTAGACATGCATGATTTTTTATGAAGCGTGCTAAAGCAACGGTGAAAATTGTGATCATAGGAGGTCATTCTTAGCTGTGATTGATCTGTTCACATGTTCATCAAAGTGAGTTAAAAAATTTTCAGGCTCTTTTTTTTTTTTAATTTTTATGTTTATATGAAAGTCTGAATTGAGATTGGGCTTGTGTTTATGAAATAATTAATTAAATCAAGAAGCCTACATTTAAGGAAAATCCAATGTTCTTGCTATGCAAAATTTAGCAGTCTGTCACAGCAAAGCTGTCTTGTTTTTTGAGGTCTCCTCTAGACTTGCTTGGTCCTTGGAAGAGTGGTAGTTGTTCAAACACAAGACTAGGTTCGTTTTTTGTGCTTTTCCCGAGAGGCATTTTAAACTAAGTAGAATGCATATGTGCGGTCATATTGAAATAAAGTTTCTAAGCCTTCATATCTTTCTGACGCTTTCCCTATTTAGAATATTAGCCAGGGTCTCCAGACTCTTGCATTAAGTTTTAATTTTTCCTCCTTTTTATGTACTCCATCAAGAATGTTGTTGTCATTATGGTTGTTGCCTTGTCCCCTTGGAATGTTCAGTCTTCTTTTTTTCCTGCAATATATGTGTGCTACTGACTTCTTGTATACATGCACTTTAGAAGCTTTCAATTTATTTTTGAATGTGTTCAGCTGATTTTGTGTTCGCGAGTCTTTTCTATTTGTATGAAAGTGTATTGACTTGGGATTTCTTGCTTGTACAGTCAGAACAACAGTCCAGGAGATTGTTGTTTTTACTTAGCAAGCAGCATGCAGAAAACATTGGACAGCACTGTGACGACCAATTATCCACTCCCATCCCCTTCCAAACCTTGGTGGTGTATTATAGGGCATGATGCTATCTTCTCAAATGTCTTGGGGGAAAGTACGAAAAACTTTTCTCTTCAAGAATCCACAGATGATGGTTTAGGGACCAAGGCCAGCAAACCACATGGCAATGTCCAAATGGATGGAGGAACTGTTGCTTATAAAGAAAAGCAACTCAATGCAGTGTCAGAATCAGGTGATTTTTGAATTTTGTTTGAAAAACCTTATTGGAATGATTCTAAACGTAAGCTTACTTCCTGAATTTTAAGGACATAACTGCCTTTTAGATGACATTCAGTTGATCAATCATCTTTCTATTACATTTAGGTGAGATGGGATAGAGTTAAAGAATGCCTTGCATGATAGTTTGTTGCTGGAACGTTTAAACATTGAGGCAGTACTAAAATCTCACTCTAAGTGGGCAATATCGTACTTCTAAATTTGGCATGCAGATGTTACTTGTCTGCTTTATTTGCTATTTTCTCAACTAGTTGCTTATGAAAACTATTGAATTCTGTAAGGACTTCGTGCCTTTCCCTCCAAGGGAAGATATACTTTGTATTATGATACTAATAGAGATTTTCCTTTTTCTGGCAGATGGAAAATACGGAGACCATCACCATCCACAGCAAGCTGCATCCATAACGATTCCAGCTATGGGTGTATACCTTGGTCCATCTACCCAGCTGGAATTTGTTCGCCACTCAATTGTAATCTCTCTCTCTCTCTCTCTCTCTTTCCCTCTCTCTTTGTGCCTCTCTCATGCATGGACACAACTAATTATGAGCAAATTATTAGTACTTGGAAGCTGTTTACGTGAAGAAATAAGAAAACATACGATGTTAAGCTTGCTTACATCACTATGCATTGATAAGATTACACTACTTCCTTGCTGAAGGCTTTGTTTTGCTCTTTTTTGAAAGAAGGTTTGGCAAGACATATTGGTGTTTGGTAGGTGTCCTTGTAGCTTGAGTTGCATTAGATGCATCTGCTAAATAAGTTATTTTGCTAACAAGATCCAAATATGTAAAAGTGTGAATATTTTTTGCTGTATTGTATACATTTTTAGCTATAAAATTTTTGGAGGTCGTGCTTAAAGCTTTTCTAGAAAAGTTATACATCATTTAACAGTTCATCGGAGAAGTAAGAAATAATGTTTTCTTGAGTGGTGCACTATGATCTAAACTATGGTGTCACAAACATTTGGGTTGCTGTAGGTTCATTCTCAATATGCTGGGCCAAATCCTGCTAGAATGGTGTTACCCCATGAAATGGCAGAAGAACCTGTTTATGTGAATGCTAAGCAGTACCATGGCATTCTGAGGCGAAGACAGTCACGCGCTAAGGCTGAGCTAGAAAGAAAACTTATAAAAACAAGAAAGGTAACTCTTTCAATGGCCATGCAATT
The DNA here is from genome assembly GCA_026413675.1 of Populus pruinosa. NCBI lineage: Eukaryota > Viridiplantae > Streptophyta > Magnoliopsida > Malpighiales > Salicaceae > Populus > Populus pruinosa. Next base: position 3,914,419 of record CM048597.1, on the reverse strand, counting down.
GTGAGTTTATCAAGTTAGGATGTGCTGGTCTGATTTTTTTACTTGTTGCTTGTTATTGTTTCAATACATGAATACGTTGCCTAATGATGAGTGAAGGATATATGATACGGGACAATTACATTTTTTCAAAGTCTTCCATAGTTACAATTTTTTTCCAGAGAGAGAGGCAGTAGATTGTGCTTGCATTATATGTAAGTGTTACATGAACTGCCTAGAGGGAAGTGATTTGGTGAAAGTAGTTATTTCACTGAGAAATTTTTTTCGAGGAATTCCAGTCCTATGTTTCTCGGAATGCTTTGTGAGCATTGAAAGACTCGGTCATGCTGGCTATTTAATGATATTTGTTCTTATGGATGTTGTACTTGCACCGTATTGTGAAACAGTAAGTACAAGGACTTAAAACTTTCAATCCTGGAAAGGTGACTTTTATGTGATCATTGATTTTGCTGAAACGATTATTGGGGACGTGACCTCTCAAAAGGATCAGATGTATATGAATGTCCAACTAGATGGCAAACGAATGGTATTTGTTCCTTCAAGCAAGATTATGATTTAAAATTCTTCAGTATGTGAATGTAGCTCCAGACTATGTTTCGAGCATTCAGTGTTTTAATTCATGCTTCACAGCCTTATCTTCACGAGTCCCGGCATCTACATGCTATGAGAAGGGCAAGAGGTTGTGGAGGCCGTTTTCTTAACACAAAGAAACCTGACACTACCAATAATACTGCACCTGATAAGCATACCAGCTCTGATGAAACTGTTTCAAGAAACCTTACCAGCTCATCAAGCTCTGGACCTGTGCTGTCTCACTTTTCCAGAAACTCTGATTCGTTAATGAGTAAGGATGCGGAAGTAATAGAGTCTTTGTGTCAGATGCACCCTCATCAGACATATATGAGCAAAGGATGCACCCCGCAGTTTCCCAAGTATCACCTTTCCAAATTTCCTTCACTTTCAGAAAAGATGGTGGGAGAAAGGGATCGCAACGTGAACAAATTATGGTGAGTGAGTAGGCCTCTCAATTGAAACTTCCAGCACAAGGAGTTAGGGTCTCTCCAGCATTGTTAATTGTATGAAAGCCCGTTTAGCTGAAAGGTGTGGCGGATTCTACCAAACTCTGAGAAATCAAGGCGCCTCTTCATTGTGTTTGCTTATTCACTCTTGACACGCAGTAAGGATTTGTTGTGCGTATGTCTTTACAACTCTATGCTTTCTTGCTTGCATCCTGTTGAAGGTGTTTCTTCGATCATTAGGGATTGTTTATAACCATTTAGAAAAAGCTAGAAACATCGACCCTGACTCACTTGGTGAGGAAGACTATATATATCGTTGGCAAATCATTCTTGGCTTATTGTTTGTCACTTTCTTCTCAGTTTATGTAAAATTAGTTCATGTAATCTTGGAATATTATATCGATCTTTTTGTGAATCCATCTGTCATGGTGTGGAAGGTATGGTCAATCTTGAAGTTTTAAATTTAGTCTCCATGCATAAAACCTAAAAAACTGAACGGGGATACTCTGGAGCAAGTCCCCAACACGGAGAGTACCAATCAAGAGATTCTCGAGGGGTGATGGAAGGAGAAAATGTTAGTAACCAAGCCAAGAAGAAGATGAAGGGGATTAGCAGATAAAACTGACAGAGAAGAGAATGATTCACCCGAATCCTTCCTCAACATTCATTAATTTTTTTCCCATGTTTTTTCTTTCTATTCTCTTACAATCATGCAGTAGTAACAGAAGTGCCTTCCTACAACTTAGGGAATCCGAACATTACTGATTGAGCTACTCGTGTCAGGTCTTATAACTAAAAGGAAAAGATAAATGCTCTGCAAATGACTAAACAAGAGCTGCAATAGTCGAAGGTCCTTGGCTTAGTATTGATTCTTTGCTTCTTTTTCCTTAATTCAACTGTGTTTCTACTCCCTGTAACAATTTCCCCTCCTTGAAAATGCCCTTGAGAAATTGTGGAAGTCTTAGATAAAGATCATCAGCGAACTCCTAAGTGGCATCTGATGAAGAGAGACCCTTCCAGTGAACCAGGACTTGAGTGGTAGCTTGATTTTTTCGTTTCACCATCCTCCTGTCCTGCATGGCTTGTGGGTGAGGGGCTATTTCGCAAGGAAGTGCTGGTAATTTAGATTGTACCACCTAGTTTCCTACGTGCGTCTTCAGCCTCTCAAGGTAAAGAGATTTTTCCAATTGCTCCTTGTTCGGTCCAATTATGTATAAGATATCTTTTTGCCCATATTTCGTTCATGATATGTACTGATCAAGTAATGTCAATTTACCATCAACTTGGTGGTTTCGGGTCTCAGAAGCTTTGCTGAGCGAAATCCTCAGTGATACCAATTTTGATTGCTAAACTCATTTCAGAACTTTACATGTTGACTTTTTTTTCCTCGTATTCACCGGAATTCCCGACATCTTTCTTGTCTGTCATTTGCCTCATTGAGATCTTCATCAGCAGTTTTACAGAAAATATCAAATGCCTTTTTCTAATAAATCTCTTTTTGATTGTTTTTAAGATGCTATGTTGTTGAAGCATTTCTCGTGAAACATTGAGCGGCAAAGTGTCAGAATCAATGAGACCCTTCAAAAAGTTCAGATGTTATGGCAAAAGTCCATCAAATTCATCTGAGATGAAGACTCGTCTAACATACAATTTCAGGTTGGCTTTATTAGTGTGTAATAACTCTCATATAGATCACGAGGAGCCTTTGGTTGGGGAAACCCCTTTGGTTCTTTGAATATGTCCTGGTACGATCCCACAATAAGGTGATAGAGTAGTAGATACTGAATACAACACCGTTTCAGCTTCTTTCATGATCTTAAACTGCACAAACTGACCTCTGCTAGTTGATTTGAATTATCCAATAGGATGAAGTTGCCCGAATCTAATAGTTTGTAGCTTAACAGGATTATCACCCTTAAGTCCTACTTCCCGACCCTCCCACTTAACCATAAATCTTTGTAGTTAGTTATAATGTTGTCTAACGTGACCACCTATTGTATCCCTAGTACCATACCATAGTTTTTTAGCTCCACAACAAATGCATTATCTAAAAAGCTAATCCCTTGTATTTTCCATCAGAAATTTCTGCACACATTGTCCCCACCATTTGCTACTATCAATGGCTTGATGGTCGTAAGGTTGCATTGTAGTTTGTTGGCCACTTGTGTAATGATGAAGTTATGGGCTTTGCTAGAGTCCACTAGGATGAAAAGTGGATTTCTGTCAACCCTCCCCCGTCAATCTTCGAGTGTGAAAACCTGAGATCCCTTTTAAGGAATTGATTTAAGTGTGGGGAGTGATTTATTCATAATCCAGTCCCTGCACATGGTTAGCATCTTCTTCATTGTCTCTTTCATGATCAACAACGCATAGTGAGTAGAGCTTTTTATTCTTGTATTTATGCCTTGGTATGAGTTTCTCATCACACCATAAACACAATCCATTTGCTTTTCTTTCCTCTAAATCTCCATTCTTTATTGAATTGATAGGTTGCTTATTTGGTGGATTAATGTAATTTAGAGTAAGAGTACAGGTAAGAGGCCAGTTTGGGATGGGCTTGGAATAATAAGGGTTGATGAAATTATATTTCTATGTGTTATTAGGTGAGGATTGAGTTTGGTTTGTGTCACTTGTGTAGTAATTTGGAAAGAATGTTTGAAGTGGTTAGGGTGTTTTCTTGTTACCGAGCTAGGTTGCAGATTTCTTTTAATGCCTTGGAATCAATTTTGATAAATTTTTTTATATTAACCTCTAACCCTACTGTGAAAAGTACCATAGCTTGCTTCTCTCTAATTTATCTCTATTCTATAATATATCAAAATTCTTTATATAGACTTCCAGGCTTTCTGCTTATCTCAGATCCACAAGTTTTTCCAATGAGTAATTCTGACCCTCAAATCTAGAACACAAGATATCTACATACTCTATGTTATTCCCTCATTTTCTAAATTTCTCATGAAATTTGATGTTAATACAAGACCATGGCTTCTAAATACCTTATAAATAGTAAAAAGCTAGTTTAAATTTGTCAGAATCATTAATTTCCTCTATTTCAGAATATTAATTACATTTATACAAGTAGTATTTGCTCCCCATTCCAATTCGACTTGGAACATGCTCTTAAAAAACAAAAACAAAGAGGTTGCCATATGTGCAATCCTTCGCGTTGTGTTCTCTTTTTTGTGCTGTAGCTAAGGCCATCAAGAATGTCTTATCATAGCTCATGCGATCTTGGGAACTTGGGTGGTTGTAGTAGTAATTCTTAATTATATTTGCAATGCATCCTGGGCCTCTCATGAAAAACTCAAATGGCCTATCAAAGCCAGCAGATCATACAATTAACACATTCAGTTGAATCTGATCTAAACGGGAGAAGAATGAGGGCTCGAAAAGAAATTGCCCAACAATCCTAGAGATTATCACCATCCTGCTCCCTGGTCCCAGCACGAGAATAAAGAAAAAAAAGAAAGCAAGATAGCTTTTTAGATTTTAAATTTATTTTTTAGAATTTTTAATTAGAATTCTTAATTATTTTGGTGGAGCCAAAAATATTTAAATAAGAGGATGAATTATTAATAAATACTTTATATTATATATTATATAGACATTGTTATATATAGAGAAATCAATTTGAAATACATATACTAGCTCATATTAAACAAAATTAACTTATAAATAACTCATATTAAGCAAAATTAATTTATGAATATTTTTAAAGTGAAAAAATCTTATATTATAATTATTTTTTTGAGTTTTTATATTTTAAAACCGTTTCATAATGATTTTATTATTAATTTCATTAAATATATCCTTTCTCAATATATACAATTAAACTTTTATTTACCTATTTTTAAACTTTTTAGGGATTATTGAAATTATTAATAATAATTCTTTGTTGACTTGTTGTTTTATACAAGTGAGTTAAATATAAATATTTTTTACTGTTTTTAATTTTTTGAATTATTCAATACTTTATTTTTAATCACTAGTAAGTTGATCGTCATTATTTTTCATACGAAATTCATAACAAAATATATATTAATTCATTAAAACTCATTTCAATTCATATTCATATTCATATTCATATAATATTGTTTATATATATATATATTAATTTAACAAATCCATGAATTATTATAAACTTTAATATTTTTAATAACTAATTATTAATGAATAGAATTAAAATTAGACAATTGAATAAATTAAAAAATAAAGAAAAATCACCTAAAATATAATATATAATATATAAAAAGTTACTTACTTAACTAATTATTACTGAAGTAATTAATAATTTAGGACTTGAAGAGAAGTTTTATAGAAAAAAAAGAGATATGAACAATAATTCAAAAAGGAAAAAAGAAGAAGAAGAGGAGGAGCTTGTATCAAATAGTAGTTAATAAAAAAATTAAATTTATTAAGTTATTATATTAAAATTTTATAAAAAAATTAAAAAAAAAAAAGATTAAGGAGGCAATTGCTCCTTAATCTTTATTGTGGCTCCGCCAGTGTATAAAATGACTCAAACACTCACGGACAAAAACAAAAGGCAAAGAAGCCTCTTCATCCCACAAAGCTTGGCATGTTTTTGGACCCAATGCGTGGAACAAATCGAACCTCAAAAGTTTCTAGTTTTTGTTGTGTTTTCGCAAATATCTAGTGATATAAATCTTAAAGCATGCATTTCATAAGAAGCTTCTTCACATGGCTTGCACCACAAGACCAGACCAGCAAAGCAATGACTGGCAGAGCCAGAGAGGAACCCTGGGACCATGACGACTCCAACAGAAACATAACAAGTGCAGCTCCATGTCTTTGTCACAGCACAATTGAGATCCGAACTAAGGCATGCCATTCGCCAGACTTCTGGTGACCATGCCATGTTAAGCCAATTTGACCAATCCTTTTAGCGAGCACTCTGTCGATGTCCATTTGCACAGATATCTTTGAAGAACAGCTTGTAATAAAGCAGAATCATTTGTTATTCTCCCTTGACGGATCCTTAGTTGTCATGACAAATTGATTAGCCCACTTACCTAGAACAAAACACAACCTTCTGATTCTGTTCATTTCCAATGGCACCCACAATTCCAAAGGCATGGTCCTGATTTTTTGTCTGTACAATCCACCGTCAGTTCCCCTTGGATCGCCTTGGCCACTATGAATAAACCGGAAGGATAATTTAGTAAGATTTCGGTTGTTTTCGGTATAGTACGGTGTGATCTATGTTTTATTTGAATTATAAATTTAAAAATATTTAATTAATCATCATATCATACATCACAGTTCATTAGAAACTTTCTTTCAAAACTGTAATTAAAAAAATTATAATTTATAATTTTTTTTACGGGAGAAAAAGACCATTATAGCCTTTGATAGCAGGGTTTGAGATTTGATTTATTACCATTTAGTCTAAAGATCATAAAGAAGAAACAGCTGTAAGAATAAAAATATTACGTGGTCTCACATTCCAATTAAAGTTAATCTTTAATGCGAATCGATAGATTCTTTTCATCAATTTGGCAAAAGATAGAGGGGAATCTTTTAGTTGCAAACCTTGTACTATGTAATAATTCTAAGAATGGATACCATTGCTAGTGGATTTAAATTCCAATTAAAGAATTGTTCTTGATTCTAACCTTCTTGTCATGGTGTGGAGCCACGTTATCAAAATGGAAATGTTCTTTATTACTTTATGATCACTATGTGATAACTCGCACCAACTTTATCAAGTTGGTATGGAGCCCTTGGCTGATGAAAATTCAAGGATTCCTACCTAAAAGAGGTTAAAGTCAGCTGCTAATTCCTCCGACACATTCCCTAATCTCTTCCCCTCTCTTAAAATAGTTGGTCACTATTGGCCTTTTCCAAGTCATTTAACACCCAGAATATCTTCCGATTATCCACACAAGGGTTTTTTTTTTTTCAATTAGATTTTAATCAGGTCATCCATCTCCGAATTGTTACATTTGTAAAGAATTCTTTTCTTACATTCTTTTTTTTAAAAAAAAAAACTTGAAAGGATAAAAGTATAGAAATTGATCTGAATGTTATTTCAAAAGCACAATAAAATTTCCTTATAATAGGAAGTAGTTAAAAAAAACTAAAAAGTCGGTGTTTCATTGCACATAAAACACATGATATTGTGAATTGTAATAATAAAATTATAATTTTAACTATTTTATAAAAAAATGATTGGATTAGCCATTATAGGTCAAATAATATTTTAAAAAATTCATCATTTATTATTAAATTGATAGGCAGTAAGCATGCTTTTTTTATAGTTTTTTTTTTCACAATATAATTATCAAGCTACCCTAAAAAAATGGATTTCATTCACTGTATTTCATGAGATTTTTTGTATTTTACTTTTCTAAAGTACAACAAAATTACTAAATTACACCTATAAGTAAAATTTCTTTAACTTGCATCTAGGATTTTTTTAAATATTTTCATCATGATAATCAACTTGACTAAAAAGTAATTTTATATTTTAATAAATATAATATTATTAAAAACATAATTTACGCACATAATTTTTTCTCGTGTTCTTTGAGCAAATACATGCAGTGTTGTCTAATAGAAAAACAACAACTTTCAGGATAACAATAGAATTATCTAGGTGGCCCCTACATCACAAGGTGGTGTGTGTGTCAAATAATTTGTGATTTGGCACTGGTGGATTTTTTTATTTTTTTTTATTTTCATGTTTAACCTTTTAAATTTTTAAAATAATTTTTTAATTATTGTTACTTTTATTTGAAATAATTAATAAAATAAATATTTTTTAATTTTATCGATATAAGTAAAATTTATTTAACTTGTATTTAGGATTTTTTTAAAATATTTTCATCATAATTTTTAGTTATAATCAACTTGTGTAAAAAGTAATTTTATATTTTAATAAATATAATATTATTAAAAAAATGGTTTACGCACATAAATTTTTCTTGCATTCTTTGAGCAAATACATGCAGTGTTGTCTAATAGAAAAACAACAACTTTCAGGATAACAAAGGAATTGTCTAGGCGGCCCCTACATCACAAGGTGGCGTGTGTGGTCAAATAATTTGTGATTAGGCACGGTGGATTTTTTAATTCTTTTATTTTTTTTTCTTTCTTCCTTGATTTCTATGTTTAACCCTTTAAATTTTTAAAATAATTTTCAATTTATTTTTCATTCAAATTTGATTATTTTTTAATTATTGTTATTTTTATTTGAAATAATTAATAAAATAATTTTTTTAAATTTTATCCTCTGATTGTTTTTATATGTTAAATTTGGTCCATATTGATTAATATTCATTTTATTTAAAATAATTTTTAAAATTTATTTTGTTTTACAATTTTATCCTCCTCGAGTTTTTTCCCATCTAGATTTGATTATTATTATTGTTATTGTTATTTTTTTTACTTCAGCATAGTTTTAAAATTAATATTTTTATTTCAATTTTATCTTTTAATATTTGGTTAGAAATTAAACTTATTGTTCAAGTCCAATGTAGGATTTCACGCGTTACAAGTTTATAAGATTAACTTAAATTTAAAATATTTGCTTGGGTTTGCTATATGTATATTTTTCTTTTTTAAACTCATGTTTTTTTTTAAATTTCACCCTTTATTATTTATTTAATTAGCCATTAGGCTCTGTTATATTTTTTTATTTGCTTCATGTATCATTTTTCACTAATCTTGAAATGAATTGAATTATTTTAGATCTTTTTATTTGTCGTTCTTAGTTAAATTTTATATTTGAATTAAATTAAATTAAATTAATTGATTAAATTTAAAAATCAAATATTCACTTTATAATATTTTGTTTGGTCTGTTTTTCATATTATTACTTTGACAGTGCAAATAATCTTATAATCTTTTTTTATGTCATTATCAATCCTTTTGTAGTGGTATTAGAATTATATTGATGAGGTTTTTTATTATTATTATTATAGGGTGGTATTTATGGTAGAGCGGTGACAAATCAAATGATATTAACAATTATTTTTTATGATTAAATATTATCAATTTATTTCTATTTTATTAATATATTTTAAAATTAATCAAATTTATTAAACTTAGTAAATTCAATTATCTAGATTCCTTTTTTTTTCACCTTCTAAGAAAATACTGGTGTTGCCCATAGCTTATGATACCTATCTAGTTGGTCACTAGAAGTTATGGTAGGAAGCACAATATCTAGATCATTTTGGACCACACCTTAAACCAAATAAATAAATTGCAGTGACTCTTATAGCAAAAGATGAAAATAATTTGATCATCGTACCAATTGGGACCGGGTTGGTAAACCCTAAACAATCAAGCGTAGCATCTGAATCTGTGAAATGTTTCTGTTACCAAACTACTTTAGAACGATTCCTTGTTTTCCGCTATTTTGAATTGCAAGCGGAAAGCGTCAGGTCTAGACCATACAGTAAAAATAGGAATATTCCGCCTTCATTGTCAGTCAGTTCTTAATTGCTGTACAGTAAATTGAAAACGACAAAAGCAAGTTATGTCAAGTGGCATAGCCACCAGGCCAATCACAGGTTGCCTATTGTTAGTCAACTTGTAGTGAATTCTTCATGAGATCTGGATTCAAACGCATCTTCCAGCCCTTCATCTTCACGCAAACGCAATCTTGAAAAGGTCCCCCATGAAAGACACAAGCCTTTTCCCAAAGGCAGAGCTTTTAACAAGTATTAAAATTGCGAACTTGATGAGCATACTTGACCATATGCTCAAAAGATGACAAATTGACGCATAAAATGTAGACTGGATACATAAAACCAATGAAAACCCACATCACCTTCAAATAAAAAAAAAGGTATGTTCTTTCAACCAATGCAGTGTAAGAAACTCGTACAAATATGGATTGGCACTGACATGGCCATTACCTCCTCAAAATCTCAAATCTGCTTTCCTCGGGGAAAACTAGTCATGTTAATGACAATATGATAGCGAATACGCACATTTTTGCCGACAAGTCATAAATCATCTCACTGGCTGTAAAGGGAATAGTAATTAACTGTTCAAACATTAAACCCAAGTCGTCGCCGTTCAAAAACAAGTAAAGAATGGGAAAAAAAAAATGGAGGATATCAAGGTATGGGATTATTGCGGAAAACCATGTCTAGAGCTGTCACCATTCACTTTCTTAAGAATATAAAGCAAAGACGACTCGAAATTTTTAAACTTTGTGTAACCATGTTAGTATCAATGAGGCTGGACTCATTAGCTTGGTTGATTGATCCCATTCAAGCCATCAGAAAACGAGTCAATGGCGTACACGTCAAGCCCTCTTGTCCGTCCAGGAGCTCCTCCCTTGAGTGAGGATACATCCAAAACTATCCTGCTTAGCACAAGTCACGGTAGTTGCAAGTCAATAACCAAAGCAGTTGAAATTAAAAATATTGAAGAAGAAAGATAATGGAACTTACAAGTTCTTTGATGCTTTCTTTAGTTCAGGTGTTCCACAGTTTATGATAATCTTGTTATCCATTTTTGAAACGGAATGGTCTGTAGGCAGATCAATCCCTTGGGGTGCTGGATTGACAGCAAGATATTAGCTACAATTTCTAAGACTTTAAAAACTTGCGATGTCATGGATTTTATTTATGATGGATATCTTACCTGATCTCTGGGTAGCTGCAGCAGCTCCATCTAGCCCAAGGAGTTTCTGCACCAAATCAGAGAACACTACCCTGAATATAAAGCATTCGGAAGTAAACTCCACATGGATGCAATGCCAAGCAGCACAGTATTACCTTAAGTCTCTCATAACACTCATCCAGATTATCATTATACAGGATATGATCAAAGATGCCCGAAGAACGTCCTTGCTCCATCTCTGTTTTTGCATTTCGGAGTCTCTTAAGAATCTGCTCCTCTGTCTCAGTGCCTCTGTTGATCAGAATCAAGTTAGAACAAGTGCAGGAAAATACAAGAATGGTTAGAGTTGATGTTAAATTCTGACTCACCTTGAACGCAGGCGTTTCTCAAGCTCATCCATTGAGGGGGGACAGATAAAGATGAAAATTGCTTCCAGGGAACTAGCCTTCACAGATCTTGCCCCTTGAACATCTATGTCAAGAATGCATCTCTGCAGCCCAAATGAAATACTTTATAAATAAGATTCTCAGAAACACATTTCAACTTTGCAGATGAAAGTAATTTGATTTAAGTTGAGGTCTTTCTTGTTAGAAAAGGTCCTTTATATGACATCTTAAAATATTCAGCAAAAGCAACATTCCAGATTCACCATCATTTCTTGGTTGGTCCAGTACCTAAATACCATATGAATTAAGCACCCCCCCCCCCCCCCAAAAAAAAAAAAAGAAAAAAAGAAAAAAATGAATCTGCTTTCTGGTCAGAAGAGTACAGGACTTTAATTGATATATGATACCATCGGCGGGATTAAGCATTCCTGAGTTTCAGCAGGTTCACCAAAGTTGGATATTGACCATGGTTAATACTAACCAAAAAACTCAAGCAATCAATAACCTACAACCATTTATCATGGCTCCTACAATATATTTTATTTCATGAAGATTTATACATGGAGGAGAAACAGAAATATTCACCTTCCCCGCATCTGTTACCACCTCAACAGCTTCGATACTGGTCCCATACAGATTTCCATGAACAGAAGCATACTCAAGGAATTTCTCATCTTTTATCTCTTTCTCCATAATACTTCGCTGAGTGAAATGGTAATGAACCCCATCCTTCTCCATGCATCTTGGTGCACGGGTTGTGTGGCTTACAGAAAAACCAAACATAGATGGGAATTCCTTCATGAGCATGGATATTAATGTTCCCTTGCCCACTCCAGAAGGACCACTTATGACAACTGGCTTCTCAGCATAACCCCTTGCTCCCTTACTCCAGGCAACAACATCAGTCCCCCGAATTTTTTTCTGCTCCCTAACAAACCGAGTATCCACCTGCCAAAATAAAAACAAATTAGTCATCTGAAGCAAACGCAATTAGGAATCATGTAAAAGTTGCATTCAATGTATTGAGAGTGTTTATCCATTTAGGTTCCACAACACGTGTAAATCAAACATATTGTAATTCCAAATAGAATTCAAGATCAGTTTAGTTCACACTTTTGGAGAGATGAAAATGTTATGAGGGTTGTTGTTGATCATTTAGGTGCTACTTTTTTGTGATTTCAGAAGCTGTTGGGAACATAACAAAATCTTAATATTTACCTTGTTGAATCTCAAGTTTGGGAAATACCAACCTCAAGGAACCAAATGCAGTCATCCGGGGTGGAACCCTTCTTAACTATCAAGATACGATCATCATTCAACGATACAGCTGCGAGGCCTTTGCATGTGTTAGGTGTTGTTCCCAGCACGACAGGAGTTACCCTGAAAAAGTGAAAAATTCTATCACAATTAGCAATCCCAACTCTAAACTAGAACCCCGATGAAGTAACGCTCACTAAGGCAGAGTTATCAGCTCACCATTTGCCAGTAGTTTTGTCAAATATTTGAACTTCAACAGACAATGTGGACTCATCATTGCCAACACCAATCGCATACTGCCCAAAAAAATTCCCGATCAGCTAGATCATTAACCGGATTAACCACAACAGGGAATAAGGTTTGTTTTAGATGAGAGTCAAATCAAAGCAACAAGCTCACTTACAGTTTTATCCCCGATGGTTGTGGTGGTCTTGCAGCCTTTGGATTTTGAGCCAAATCCATCCTGATTCTGCAGAAGATTATCAACAACGAAAGCTGGGGCTTCTCCCTGATGAACAAAACCGAATTTAAAAAAAAAAAAGATCACAAAAAAGCAATCAAATGAATCCACATTCCCTGGTTAATAAATAATAGCATTGCCTCATGTTGTTTTACATCTCCTTTGACCAATTATAACCCAGTAGAACATAAAAATTAAATACATAAAAGCTCACCATGGAGAAACTATGTCTCCAATGCAAGATCCTCCTGATCAATAAACATGGAAAGATAAGAGATCAAATAAAAAAAGATGCATATTTCTTGATCTAGCATTATAAGTAAACTTAAAGGCACCAAAAAAAAAAACAAAAAAAAAAATACAAGGCAAGCAGCAAAAGATTTGAGCAACAAATCCAAACTTGAAAACAGCAAAAACAAAACTAATACCAAAAATAAAAACCCAGATGTAATTTAGCAATCTCAATGCCATGGCAAAAATTAAACAAATCATTCAAATTAGTTTTTTTTTTTAAAATCACCTAAAACCCCATATCTAGAAAAAATAAAAACGAAACAGGTACAAACAATTAAGAAAGGAAAAGGGTCAATGACATCAAAACTAGAGGAAAAAAAAACAAAAATCACTGGTAAATTCAAAACCTCCCCAGTACAGCAAGAATCTGCGGATCAAGCCATTGACATGGGCTAAAAAACCCAAAGAAGCAAAAGCAAAAAACAGTCTAAAACAAATAAAAAACCATAAAAGGATTGAGACCCACGATTATACCTGTGTGTATAAGCAGAAAAAATTCAGCAAGAAACAATCCTTTGAATGTCAAGCTGGTTATATTTGTTAAGGAGGTAAAGTTTTGTTCTTTATGAAGGGTATAAGGTAGGCTTTTTTTGTCAAAGAAGAACGAGCTTAGGATAAAAGAAGAAGCTGAAAGACAATTTGCATTTGAGGAGGCTGGTGTTCATATTTGTAGGCGGTTGAAGAGAGAAAGAGAGAGGGTGGTGGCTTAGAGGTCGCATTCAATTCACGAAACCACGAGACCGGCTCTTATTTTCTAGACTCTTTTTGGAATGAAATGTAAGGTCCCTATGAAGCTTCTTTTTTTAGTTTTATTTATTTTATTATTTTACCTCTTTTCTTTTTATTTATTTATTTGAGTTCTTCAATTTTTTTTTTAAATCAAATATAGGGGCTAAAATCGAAACTAGCACCGAATTTTGACGTCGAGGTTGGTTGCGTAATTTGCAAAAGTGGCGCTGCTTTGTTGGTATTTTGAGTTTTGGTTGGATTTTTTTTAAAAAAATTAATTAGTCTAATTTTATGTTTTGAAAGTTTTTTAAAAAATAAATTTTTTTATTTGTTTTAAATTAATGTATTTAATGTTTTTAAATTATTTTAATGTATTAATATTATAAATAAATTTTAAAAAATAAAAAATATTATTTCAATATATTTTTAAGTAAAAATCATTTTAAAAATAATTACTACCGGTAAATAACTTTAAAAAGCTTAACTTTTATCTCTTTAAAATTTATTTTTTATTTAAAAATTAGATTTTGTATATTTAAACAAAATAATAGATTTTTTTTTTTGGTTTCAAAATTTCCCCTTAAATTCAAAATAATAGTTTGGGTTTCAATTGTCTGGGTTTGGTTGAAGATTATATGAGGTATTAACGGGTATTGGTCTCGAAAATTCAAAATTCAAGATTGTTATAAAAATTATAAAAAAAATAAATATCAAGTCTGATTGACATTTAGTTAAATAAAAATAGAGGAGTGGAAGGGTTTTTTTAACGAGCTGGCAATAATTATAAAAATTAGAATATATTTATATTATGTATCTATTATTTCAGTTATAAAACAATATATATATATATATATATATATATATATATATATATAAACAGAATTTATATGACAAAGATCAATTAACTCACTATGAAAAACAAAATAATTTTAAAGTGGATTCATTACCGAACCAAAAAGATAATTTTAAAAAATACTATAGATATAATATTTTATTATATAAATCCATTAATTATAAAGATAAAAAAGATTCATGTATTTATGAATTACCATAAATCAAACAATATTAATACTTTATTACATTGGCTTTTATGATATGATTTATAAACCTTAAACATATTGAACTCCTATATCATTGATATTTTTTCTCTCTCACCCTTCCATTTATCTGTATAATTTTTTTATTTTTCTTTACATTTCATAATCATATTGGTTTTTAGGTTATTTATACAAAAAAGATCTTCTAGTGACACAAATAACTTATCGATTATAAATATCCATTAGATTTTAATTTTTAAAATTAAGTTAATATTTTACATTTAAGCAGACTGGCACGTATAAAAGTCTTCAGCATTGTACCTCACAGGGTTTACCAATGACCTATATATAAATAAATAAGGGTAAATTTCTTTGTTAAAATATATAAAATATTTGTAATATTAGAATTAAAGAATTCATAAAACTTTTGCCATTTGCGACTCAATTTAAAATTTAAATTTTGGTGATTAAAAATAATCATCGTCCATCAATTAACCACTTACATTAATATAAATAAAATACTTTATTTTGATATAAACTAATTTTTTATCTACCGGGGAAAAAAAAAACTTGCATGTGCTGGAAATGGTTTTGATCTCTTTAAGTTTTAAATCCCTTTTAAGGAACTGTTCGAGAAAAAAAAAAAGAAAAAGAAACAAGCTTCCATTGTTAATAATTAATTAATTATTGTAACATTAAAAATAATTAAATAGTCCATTAACTAACATTAATCATCCATCTTACCCCCTTCTCTTTTCTTCATATAGTTTTATAAAAAAAGAGAATATAAAGAAATTTAAGAAAAAAAAGCATGAAATTAATGAAAGTACTAAATATATCATTCTTAAAAATTAAAACGAATATTACATGAATTGAGATATAAATAACTCCAATAATTAAGATGAAACAAAACTTGGGCAACAAAAAGTGTGAAAAAGACTTCTTGAATCCTTAGACATGTGGATGTCGGTGAAGGTATGTTAGAGATAAAAAAAGATGGTTTTTTATTTTCTTTTTAGGGGTGATGTTGAGGGGCAGGACATTTGATGGGCCAACTCACTGTATGCAATTTGAAAAACAAAATTATCTTTAATCTTTCATGTGATAAGTTCTTACTAGAATAGGTATTAAACCTGATCCAGGGTTTATCTAGTAACAGATTAGGTCTCAGATTTTATGTACTAACTGGAAAAAAATTTAAAAAATAAAATTTTAATATTTTATATAAAAAAATTAAAAAATCTATGTAAATATAGGTTATACATATTTAAAAAAATATTTAAATTTTTTTATTATTAAAAAAATATTATGTTAAGATTTTAAGTTAAAGTATTTAAACAAATTTTTTTTATTCCACATTAAAAAAACATAACTTTTTTTAACATCAAATATATATACTAATAAGTTTTAAATTTTATATTAAAAAAATAATTTTTTTATTAAGAATATAGAGTGTCTATATCAATGGGTTTCAAATCCATATTGAAAAAATAAAGTTTTTTTCTTATAAATATAGAGTATATATAATAATGAGTTTCAAATCTCACATTGAAAAAAAATATTTTTTTTTCTTGGGAACAAGTTTCAAATCCTACATTAAAAAAACATAACTTTTTTCTTGTAAACATAAAGTATATATACTAATGAGTTTCAAATCTCACAATGAAGAAAGATAACTTTTTTATTGGAAACATAAAGTATATATACTAATGAGTTTCAAATCTCACATCGAAGAAAAATACCTTTTTTCTTGAGAGCGAGTTTCAAATCCTCATATTAAAAAAATATAATTTTTTTCTTGTGAACATAGAGTGTATATATTAATGGGTTTCAAATCTCACATTAAAAAAAAGATAACTTTTTCCTTGGAAAGATGGAGTATATATATTAATGGGTTTCAAATTTCATATTAAAAAGATATTATGTTATCTTTTTAAGTTGAAGTATTTAAACCAAAAGGTTTTTTATCCAACATTGAAAAAATATAAAAAAATTTCTTGGGAACATAGAGTATATATATTAATGGTTTTTAAATCCCATATTTGAAAAAAAAAACACTGGGTCTCACCCAAGTCGCTCGAGTTTGGGCAGGTTATTGCACTAACCTGTTTTTTGACAAACCTAAACCGATCCAACCACCGAGTTGACCCACTATACTAGTCCGAGTTTAATAACTATGCTCATTACTTGTTGTAACTGTCAAAATCAGTAATCATCATAATAATCAAATTGTTAAAACAAAACGTTTACGAGTTAAATTCAATGTAACCATACTTCACATATCACAATTGCATTTCTAAGAGTTTTTTTTAAAAAAAAAAATATTTGGTCCAGGTTTAATAACTATGCTTACTACTCGTTGTAACCGTCAAAATCAGTAATCTTCATAACAATCAAATTGCTAAGACAAGATGTTTATGAGTCAAATTCAATGTAACCATACTTCACATATCACAATTGCATTTCTAAGAGGTTATTTTTTTTTTAAAAAATATATATTTTAAAAAATAAGATGATTTGATAAAGTCACAAATTGCATCTACAACCACCAAAAAAATTATAGTCATTATATTTTTTTCCAATCTCTCAACTCTTTGTTATAAAAAATCAACTCTATAATTCACAATTCAACATTTAAAACAATTTACAATTAAAAAATGAACATGTAATTGAAATAGCTAATCAAAATTAAGAATTCATAATCAAACAAAATTAAAATTCACACAACATTTTATTAATTTAAACTAAATTCAAAATCTTATAACATTAAAGTACATAATCTAACCACATTTAAAAACATTAAAGTACATAATCTGACCATATCTAAAAATCATTCTAGCTTATGAATTGGCCTAAAATGCTTATAGTTGGGCTTTAAGAGCTTGTGAATGGGGTTGCACCACCTCAACTCGTCTCATTTATTGACAAGCTTGTAGTGCTCATACGAGGGTTAACATCAAAATCATCCCAGCTTATAGATAGGCGTGAATGCTTATAAATAGGCTTAGATCGATTGTGAATGGACCTATCTCCCAAACTATATATCTTTGTTCACAAAAAAGTGATCTCATCACCTATTAAATTTTTCTTGAGACATTCATCCTCTCAAACTTCCTAAAGTCCACTGTAACATAAATTTAGTGCTTGTGAATAACGAGGCCCATAATACATCAGATTGCTTAGATTCCTTGGGAAATGCAATTATATAGGTGTAATAATTCAAAATGTTATGGGTAAAAATCATCTGATGTATTTATCTACATCAATTATCAAATGTCACTCTATAAATATCTTATCCCTCCTCACATTTCAAAGATCTAGATAAACTACATGAATCATTAACCAATTCTTTGTCTATTTACTATGATGACTGATACTATGTCAAAATTAATATATTTTTTTGTATTTAATTTATATATGTAATATGTTATTCAAAATTTATTGAATTTTATTAATATCAAGCTCCAATAGAGAGTTGCCTCTGCGTGTTAGCATTAAACATATTGTTTTCCTAGATGACTAATATGGAGATGCTCCAATCATAATAGAGCTAGATTTATTTGCATGTACAATTTCAAGGTAGTTTTAAAAAGAAATTATTACTATCAAACAAAGTAAGTTGTTTAGTGATAAATATTTAAAATAATTATACTTGTAGTACTAGTAAAAACATAATTATCTGTTTTCTTCTTTTAAGACATGCTTTACATAGTTGTTAGTATATATATGCAAGCATGACTCCCTAACTATAGTTAGAAATCACCCAAAAGTTTTTAAGCAATATTAAAAATAACATTGTCATTGTATTTCCAGTAGTGCTCGTGAATATAATACCCCCAAAACATATGCATTATGTATGCTTAAGTATACATAATCAAATAATCCTTTGTTGCTTTATGTAAAGTTCTTAAATGAGTGGCTAATCATGTTGACTTGATGTTATCGCCTTTACAAATAGTGGTTGAAGGCACATGTCCCAGTAAACAACCACACAAAGCATGTAAGTCCAATAAATTGGCTTACTAGCTTAACTAGCTTAACATCTTCCTCATCCTTTATCAATATAATAATTATCTTTATCACTACTTATTTTGGATTTTCCATAACAATATAGAGCATATGTAATATCGCACGTCAAAAAAAATCCGCGCGGCGTTGGCTCTGATGATTTTTCATCGTTATTATTTGATTTGATCTTGTTGGATTCGTTAGGAGTCGCCACCTATCCAAAACTCAGGTTGATCCAACGGTTAAAAAAGCACGCTACCTAGGAGATGGTGGCTCAAAAGAGCACTTAAAAGGAAATGAGGGCACAAAGGCACATTCAAAATGAGGTAGGGTTTAAAAAAGCACGCTACCTCAGAAATGGTGGCTCAAAAGAGCACTTCAAAGGAAATGAGGGCAGAAAGGCACACTTAAAATGAGGTAGGGTTTAAAAAAGCACGCTACCTAAGAGATGGTGGCTCAAAAGAGCACATGAAAGGAAATGAGGGCACAAAGGCACACTCAAAATAAGGTAGGGTAAGAAAAGCACGCTACAGAGGAGATGGTGGCTCAAAAGAGCACTTAAAAGGAAATGAGGGCACAAAGGCACACTCAAAATGAGGTAGGGTTAGAAAACCCGCTACCCGAGAGATGATGGCTCAAAAGAGCACATGAAAGGAAATGAGGGCACAAAAGCACACTCAAAATGAGGTAGGGTTAGAAAAGCACGCTACCTAGAAGATGGTGGCTCAAAAGAGCACTTAAAAGGAAGTGAGGGCATAAAGGCTCACTTAAAATGAGGCAGGGTTAAAAAAGCACGCTACCTAGGAGATGGTGGCTCAAAAGAGCACTTAAAAGGAAATGAGGGCACAAAGACACACTCAAAATGAGGTAGGGTTTAAAAAAGCATGCTACCTAAGAGATGGTGGCTCAAAAGAGCTCATGAAAGGAAGTGAGGGCACAAAGGCACACTTAAAATGAGGTAGGGTTAAAAAAGCACGCTACCTAGGAGATGGTGGCTCAAAAGAGCACTTAAAAGGAAATGAGGGCTCAAAGGCACACTCAAAATGAGGTAGGGTTAGAAAAAAGCATGCTACCTAAGAGATGGTGGCTCAAAAGAGCTCATGAAAGGAAGTGAGGGCACAAAGGCACACTTAAAATGAGGTAGGGTTAAAAAAGCACGCTACCTAGGAGATGGTGGCTCAAAAGAGCACTTAAAAGGAAATGAGGGCTCAAAGGCACACTCAAAATAAGGTAGGGTTAGAAAACACGCTACCTAAAGGATGGTAAAACATGATCTAACAATGTTGAAAGCTATGCATTATGATCAATATGCATGTATACTTACCTGAGAAATATGGGTCCCCATTTCTTCATGGTGTCTTCCTTTTCTCAAAAGTTGGAGTGTCAGCAGTAGGCTTGATGGCTTTCCCACTCTTGCTTACTCGAGTCAAATCTTGATTTTGACATCTAAGAAGGAGTTAATGTTATCATACTTCTTTGTCCTACACCCTTTATCTCAATAGTTGCCAATTTTGCTTGGCATTCTTCTTAGAGAAGGGAATCATGGGGCCAGCCTTATCAGGCGTTTCTGATTGCCCCCCAACTTGATCATGCCCCCAAGTGTTTAATTTGGGTTTAGGGATGAGGCTATGTGGAAGGTTTGGTCTTTGACAAAGAGTTGCTTTCACGTAGAAATTTTGGAATTTCAAAGCTATTCCAAATACAAAAATCATTTTGACATCGATTCAAAGCAAACTCATTCTGAAGAAATTCAAGTAATTCCTATGGAGAGGTTTTTTGGAAGTGATGAAAACTTTTAGTTTTGCTTTTGGTGAAAATGTGAAGAACACAAAGTGACATCTGGTTGGTCACAAAAGGTTTAAATTTTAATTTGAGGGTTATTGAGAACCGTTGTTTAAAACATTCATTTTATTTGCATGAATAATGATTTAGTTCGCATGAGAAAGCACTGCCTACCGATCCAGATTGCTTACCTTTGATCAGAAAGGGCTTGATTAGGCACGTAATGTAGGCTTGGGCTATTGGTTAT
Organism: Populus pruinosa; assembly: GCA_026413675.1. Lineage (NCBI taxonomy): Eukaryota > Viridiplantae > Streptophyta > Magnoliopsida > Malpighiales > Salicaceae > Populus > Populus pruinosa. Next base: position 3,893,600 of record CM048597.1, on the reverse strand, counting down.
GAAGAAAAAGATATTTATAACTCAAAAGGTGTTTAAGGGACTTCAAGACTAAGGATCACTAGTGCTTATATCCCAAACTTTTTGTTCATACATTTGTGGACCTTAGAATTGATTTACAGAATGGTCCATGGTGCCCCCCAGTGTTGGGATTGGGCTTTTTCTTTTTCTTTTTGTTTTCTTCATTTGATTTTGAGTATCATTGTATTGGCTTTTTTTTTATGCTCAAAATTTTTTTTAATCCTTTGGATTTTTTTATGCCCCCCAGCTTTGTATGGGCATCTTCGATGATTGAGAATTTTCTTTTATGCCCCCCAGTATTGTTTAGGCACTTTCAATCATCGAGGTTTTTTTCATGCCCCCAAGAGTTATTTGGGCACTTTCAATCATTAAAGATTTTTTTGGCACTTGCCCCCCAGTGTAGGGTGTGACCTTAGTCAAGGTTATTTTTCAAGAAAAATCTATTAGGCTCAAAAGGGACTGCAAAAGATATATTTTAGCCTTGTGAAAAGGATTATCAAAGATGGCCTTTCTTCATCTCAAATGTATGCATTTAGGATCGATAAGCCTTGCTCTCATGCGAGTATGCAAAGTGATTTCTCATTATTCATGCAAATAAAACTCCGTTTTTGGAGTCACTTCATTGTGTTCTTTTATTGTTTGTATCATCATCATTTTTTTTGGGTGTATGGTTACCTCTCTAAGAAATCTCTTGAATTTCCAGAACTTGTTTGTTTCGGAAAAACACCAATATGATTTCTGTTTTTGTATTAAACTTTGATTTCCCAAAAAAAATCCTTGTGAAAACATGCATGGTTTTGGAAGAAAGGGAAAACACATCTAAAGATTCTTGGCGCAATGGTCTCATGTTCAGAGGTTATGTTCAATGTGTTATTTGCATGAAACAAAAAAAAAATGAAGGCATGCCATGAATTCAGGAAAACACATGATCTTATTAACAAGTAAGGCTCAGTGGACAGGGAAAGTCTTGTGGAATTTTGAGCTAAATTACCAATAAAAACTAGAATAGGGTGAAAAAAATCAACATTTTTTTTTTCTGCAGGCATGATCAAGCAGAGGTAGTTTTTTTGGATAGAGCAAGAACAAGCTCTATTCTACAATGGTGATGCAATTCCCCTTTGGTCAGCTTTCCCACAAAAGCTTTTATGAAAATGTTGTACTGTGATGAGGTCTTGATTGTGTTTGTCCCCAACTTCTTTAGGTTAAGTTCGTGTTGAGTTTTGAACAAAGATGATAGGTTTGTTGGAAGGAACTTCCCTAAGGATGCTTTTCAATATTTGCTCGAGTAAGCTAGAGGTGAGTCAAGCTTTTGTTTAGAGATTCCAACTCTTCTTGAAAATGGATGCTACAACGAGCATGCTCTTCATCTCCATTGTTTTTTGCTTAAAATTAGATGTTGCAGACTCGTAAGGGACCCACTTTTTATTTTGGCGCATGCATGATAAATGTATGAACATGAGATCTATATGATGAACTCGCCCTTCGAGGGTTGACATATGATCGTATCTTTTGCATGATGAAACAAGAATCTTGATTCTTGCCCAAACTCTACAATGAAAATTTTCGGAGCAACGATCATTTTGTCACCCAGAAGTCTTAAGTTCAAGATGCTTCAAGAAGGGTTCGCCCCGATGCAAATAAATGATAACACATACAACCTAAGGATAGGTACTGTTCATTATGTGAACATAGGTAGGTTTTCTACCTGGTCTCAAAAGGGTCTATGAATTGCCTAGTGACCACCTTTCGTGAAGGCAGTATAGGGGTCTACAAGGAATGGTTAGGGCACCGTGTGACCGCCATTACCGAGTAAACACTCAGCTCATAGTTGGATGTTTCACAAATCTAAACCCCGACTGAAATTCATGAGGTAGACCGCTACTCCCCACCTAACTTAGAAGCTTGTGTGTGCTTTCAAAATAGATACAAGTGATGCATGTAACAATTCTAAAAATGCATGCATAAAACACAATAAAAATGCCAAAATTTAAACACATCAAATACACAAAGTTTAGCCCAATATTGTTAGAAACAGTACCTCCCTAGTGGAGTCGCCATTCTGTCGCACGTCAAAAAAAATCTGCGCGGCGTCGACTCTGATGATTTTTCATCGTTATTATTTGATTTGATCTTGTTGGATTCGTTAGGAGTCGCCACCTAGTATTTAATTGAAGGTTACTAGGAAACCCGATTGTACTGGTCTTGTCAGAGATTCACGGGTAAGGGATCGGTTGTGGTTAGGGAAGGTATTAGCACCCCTAACGCACCCTACCTGAGGTAAGCTGCTTCATGGACTTGATGTGTTAAAGAAGTTTTAAAAATTTTGTCTTTTCATCGGATTTTAGAAATACAACTTCCGTACAAGTTTGTACTTCTACACCGTGATCCAATCAAAATATTAAATTCTTCTTTATTCTCTGCAATTTTATCATAAATAAAAAGAAAACATTCATAAGACATACAAACACACACACACATGTATTTTTTATTCTTTTTCTTTTCTTTTCTTTTCTTTTCCTTGTTTTTTTTTACATTTACATTACAAATTATAAAAATACAAAACTAAATAAAAATTACATTAAATAATTCAAAATTTACAAAACAGTCCCTAAAACTCCAAAAATTGCATTGAGGTCCCTTATAGGGCAATGTGAACAGTAGCCGTGAACAGTAGATCGGTAGATCGGCCGTCTTCCTCTTCTCTATCTTTCGACGCCGGCGGTAGGTGTTGTGATTTGGGTTTCCAAATCGGCAGCCATGATAGATTCTGGGCAAAGTTTCCGACTACCATTACTCAACAACCATTGAAACAATAACAAATCCCAATAGTGAAATGATAAACCGATATCTCAGGCAGCATATATCCAAATATCAGCCGGAGTTAACGGTTGGATCTCCCTAGATCGGAGTTAGACCGAAACTAACCTGAGATTGGCGAGCCACTGTTAAACACGCGTAACACCTTTTTGGATGGGTTTTATCTCATCTCCACCGTTCAGAATGTGCAATACACCCATACGCATGACATATCCAAAACTCAGGTTGATCCAACGGTGAATAATGGAGAAATAGGCCGGCGGCTCTAACTGTTCCGAAAGGGGTTTGTCAAGAAATATTCAAATGGTAATATTTCTCTCGTGGTTTCAAATATGAATGATCTCTCCGGTCAGGTTGTATTAAACATAGGGACGCACAACATACTCAAATTTCATGTCGATCCAACGGTAGACGAGTGAGAAATCATCCGGCGAAGCTGACAGGTTTGAGGGGGTGAGGGAGGCGGCGGCTCTAGAGAAAAATATTAGGGTTTTTTGTGTTTTAGGGTTTCTTTTCTCCTTTGTTTTGTCAAAATTACCCCTCCTTTCTTTGTGTTAAAGGTTGCTATTTATAGGCAAAATGTTGCTTGGATTTCAAAATTGGTCCCTCAATTTTATTGTTTTATATATTTTGATTTTTTTTTATTTTTTTGTATTTTTTCAAAAACAAGCAATATCAACATCAACTCAATGAGAAAAATCAATGATTTTAAAAATAACGCATTAAAATTTGAACGCGTTCCAAATATCTTTGAAAAATTAAATTCTTCTGAGATGATGTTGAAAATGCTAAAAATTATGCAAATATGTTTTAAAATGTATTTTTTGGATTTTCATTGTTTTTCTCTATTTTTTGGATTTTTTTTCTAAAAAGTTATCAAAATATGAATCAAAATTGGAGAATAACCCAGAATTGGGTTATGACATGTAATACACAATTGAGCTTCTATATTTGTAATTTATCGTGTTGATGTTAGGTTCATTCAATGACTACTTAAACTAGAGAGACCAACTGCTCATGATTCTTATGTGGTTCTTGAAATGTAACTTGATACCTGAGTGAACTCTATATTAGAAGAGTTTTCTCATCTAGTTTTATTATTCAAATAAAGCTCTAGAATATACAACTCATTATTATTGGCCAATATAAGCTTTAAAATCACATTTTCATCACTACAAATAGATACATATATATAACAAGTTGGATGCACCCTAATTTGCATCCTTTAAGCAATCTTAACTTGAATTTTAAATAAATTTTACTCAATTTTATTATATAACATTCTAGATAGTCAGGTAAGAGACATATTAATGTAATAATTAGGAACTCATTACTTCCTTTATTATTAACTTTGAAATTATTACCATCATAAAAGCATAATGTTCTAATACTATAAGATATTTTGCAAACAATATAACAAAAATTAAGCCTAATTTATCAATATCCCAAATTAATCAAGGTACATCATTTTAATAAAAAGATATTATTAAGCAAAACCCTTAACCATAATATAATCAACAATAATTTAAATTCATCAATTTTCTCCATAAATAATGAAATTATCGACTCAATTGATATATATATATATATATATATATCATAACTAATTAATATAATTCATACCTAGTTCAACAAAATCCCTAATTTAACCTGAAAAACACTAACCCTAGCCATAACATAATTCACAAACACTAATCCTAACCATAACATAATTCAGAGCAACCCCAATTCATTAATTCTCTTTATAAATAATAAAATTATCAACTTCATTTAATGTATTATATAACTAATTAACATAATTTAAACCACGATTCATAAAAATTCTAAATTATTCTAGAAACTCTAATCTTCAAATAATTTTATTTTTAATTGAATTAAGCTAACCACCCTAGCTATAATTCAAGTCTTAAACTAAGTTATAGACCAAAAAAATAGGTGATTCTTGAAGTTCAATGATCTAATCTAGTATTTCAAAACAAATACCATTTAGATGGCATAAAAGATCTCTTCACTTGATTTTTTTTAATCCTTTCAACTTGAATTTTAATTTCAGCTAGATGATAAAAAAATTTAATATATTTAGTATAGCTTAAGCATAAGTTAGATGGATATTATGTTTCAACCACATATATACACCAGAAATATTATAGCTTCAGTAACACTCTCGATCTCGATAAGGGCACCACTTTTATTTGGTTCCTAGATCTTTACTTTCATTTTTTCAGTTCTACGGTATTAAAGCAATTACTATCGGGAAAATGAAGCAAAAGACACTTTGCTTCGTCAAGAATTTATCCAACAATGTAGCTGCTTTCAAAATTTAATTATTGTTGCTTTAGTGTGTGGATATCCCTTTAATTATTGGGAAAAGAAAGAGAAGAAAAATGGTTTCGAGAGTAAATGCAAATAGTAAATTACCAAATAAATACATAAATAATTGCTACTAATACATAGTCCAAGGCTGTCGCCAAAAAAAAAAAAAAAAGCGTATAGGTGAAGGGTAATTGTGAATTATTAAGACCGAAGACTTTCATTATTGAATACAAAAACTTGACTTCTTCCTTGAATTGGTATTAAAACAAAATTTACGGTTTACTGATGGATGCTTTGCATGGAGACGTGCAGAAGAAGAAAAGGAAAGAAAGAAATTAAAGAAAAATAATACACTAATTGTTGAAAAAAAAATCAAAATGATCTGCACGTAGGAAATGAAACGATCAAGGTTATATATTTTCGAAATTGGTTAGTGACAACTATTAGGAGATGTTAACAAAAAATATATATGTATAAACCAAAATGGTGTTTTTAAATAGTAAAATCACTGTAGAAATGTGGCATTTTGTTATTTCTCATTTATTTTATATTTTTTTCTGAAAGTTTTGATTTTTCAATGTAATTATTCTATATCATCTTTTCAATCATTTTTTGTTTTGTAAATTTTTATATTTTTCACTTCCTCACATGTTCATAGTTTTGGACATTGTTTCGTTAGTTGTTAGGCATTAATTTTACAAAATTAAACTATAATTATTGTTATAAATAGTAATAAAAAAATAAAAATTAAAGCTTATATTAAAAAAATTAAAGCCCTCTTTAAGGCTAAGAAAACAAGGAGATGGCGAGGCTTTATAAGTCACTCTTGTATTGTCTTAGAAGAAAGATCTTGTCAAGACGATTCAAACAACACCAAAAATAGCTATCATTGGAGCTCATAAAACATTGTACACTCCACCATATATATCTCTTCAATTTAAACCTCGATTTTCTAATAACTCTTATATTTTTTCCTTTATATTTTAATTTTTTTCATAACTCCCTAATAACTCTTCAATTTAATACAAAATTTTTATTCTAGCTTGGCCTAATAAAAGTCCAATTGAGAAGAGACAGCGATACAAGAAAAAAAAAAGAAACAAGATGGACCAATAAGCCTTAAGTATAGCTCCATCGAACATAATAGAACTTGCATGTAAAAGAAAATATTATCATGCTCATGTTTAAGTATCTGATTTGTACATTTCAAAATATTATCATCTATCATTAGTTTGACGCTTGGGCTAAGAAATGTGTTAGTTAGAAGGTTTAAAGTTTGGCTCACTTAACCTAGTTTAATGATAATTCTAAAGAATTTCTCATGATTTTGATTTTTTTTATTAAAACAAAAAAAAAGTTAATTTAACCCACAACATAGCATGAGAAGTAATCATATAGAGCCTAGCAAAGGACTCTGTTATATTGTTTGTTCTTTTTATGAAATAGAAAATTAAAAAAAAATTATTTACAAGCAAATGGTCGGGTGCTTGTAGGTTTTTGGACTACAACAATCAATAAAGTAATCCAATAATTGTTAAATTTTATAACAGCAATCTCCAATTCCTCCTTTTCTATTTGGCATGATACAAAACAATTTGATTAGCTAACTAATAAACCTAAATTTAATAGGTTCAAAAACTATTTGAATGTTTAAAAATTTGTGGTCTTAAACAACTTTTCCGGGTCTAACTCTAATGAGCTCAATCTTAAAGAAGAGTTTAGCCGTCATGGGCTTAACCTTGAAAAAAAAACTAAGCCTTCATGAGCTCGGTTTTATAAAGGAGTCCAATATCATGGGTTTAGCTTAGGGGAAGAACTCAACATCTAAGAGTTCTTTATCTATCATAGAAGATTTTTTTATGAAACCAATACAATTTAGATCCTACCTCCCTACACTTTTAGGTACATAAAATTTTTATAGGACCCTATTATATTTTCATCAACATTAATATTATGTAAGGAATAATATATATTTTTTTAATAGCTTACCATATTTTCATCGCATTAATATTTATATAAGAAATATTTATCTACCATTTAAGACCTTTATCCAGGCCCAATACATTGTAGTTCCTACTCTCCCTATGCTTTTAGGTGTATAAAAATTCTATAAAAACCTATCATACTTTCATCAATATTAATATATGTTGGGGATAATGTATAAAAAAAAATTCTAATGGCCTACCATATTTCCATCACATTAATATTTATATAAGATATATTTATTTATTATTGATGCATGTATCAGATATATTTTCTCTCATTAATGTTTATGTAAGATATATTTATATTTCATTAATATTATTACAGTAAAATTACACTCTAGCTCCTCCTCTCTTTAAAAGACAAAATTCATAAGCTATAAATACCCTATAAATCTTTAAAATTTCAGGTTCGCATTCTATTTATTCTCATCACTTTTAGCATGTGCGCGTGCATATATATTTTTGGAGTCTATCTCTTTAAAATATTATTACACTTTTTTTTTCTACAAAGATACTTAAACGTACGAGAGTTCCTAAATCTACAAAAATAGATCTTTTGCATGTACTAGCTATTAATTACATTGATCTACCAGACATCAAGTGCAAACTACCAGCTACTATGATTAGGGATAATGAATCAAATTACTAGAACTAAGAGACTAAGAGATTAACTGATTATACAATATATATATTTAGGGGTGTTCAAAAAAACTGATAAAAATTAATTAAATTGATTAAAATATTTAGAAAAAAATCTTGGTTCGTTTCAGTTTTGTAGTGCAGAAATTGGTTAACCCTGATCGAACCAAGTCGCTTAAAAAAAAGTCCCGTAACCACCACTAGTATAAATAAAAACTTTTACCCCCCTCTCACCTAACCATAACAGGCTACTAGAGACTAAAAAAAAGGGTTCCTAATCATAGTAGCCACCCCAGTACTAGAGGCTCTCCCTCTCGCGTCTCCAAAATATTTTAGCTTATAGGATAAGTTCTTGTAAGAACTTAGACAGGTTCTTTTGTTCAATACAAGTACATCACAGAAGCATCAATAGATAGGCATCAATTTCCTTTATTCTCCTTTTGTTTTTGGGTGATAGGTGTTTTTGTTGATGAGGTAATGAAAACAAGGTTATTGATGAGATTTGTTGGTTTTTGTTTATAAGATGGTGGATGATGGATTTTTATTTTTGGGTTATTTGATTTTATCTCTAGTCTCTAAGGCTAGAATCCTACTTTACATCTTCTATGAGATCTGTTGGGGTTAAACAATCCATGGACCATACTGCAATTGAGTTAATAGGAAGTGAACCAACAATAATGAGGCAAGTAACTGATGAGGAAACTGGGCATAAAAAATTTACATATAGGTTTTTTCGGTTTTAGGCATCAAAAAGACCTGAAACCAAACTGAAACCGGTCGGTTTGGGCCAGTTTTGGTTCTGTTTTAGGTTTGTTTTGTTTTAATTTGGTTGTTTTTTAAGGGTGAAAACTGAACTGAACCGAACAAAAAATGATCACTCCTACATATATCTTATTTTTAAGGTACTTGGATGTACTTGGATGTTTTAAGACTTTTTCACTAATCTAACTAGCTCTCATCTTTTGATTTGTTATCTCAATCTAATTAGTTAGTATGATATGTGTTAATAATTCTTTGTAGTTTTGTGAATAGTTTCTTTTGGGTATAACTCAGCTAATATAAAAGGGCTAAAAGTCCCTGCTTTGTGTTTCCCCATTTTTATAAGCTTAGGGTGGAAAGGCTATCATGATATCAAGTGCTCGCAAGTCATAATTAGAAAGGTGCGGGAGGTAGTTTCTTATTTTTTAATATATTTTTTAATTTAAAAAAAATACAATTTAAAAAAAAAACACAGTGTAAATGGTAGTTACATAATAAATATTATGATAATTTCCATTTTGGAAGTTGCAAGATGCAACCTCCAAAACATAGCGTCTCCCTCCTAGTGTGCAACAATGAATAGACAATAACTTAAATTACTAGATGGAAGGGGTCGGCACTGTAAGAAGAAGAGAATTGTTCTGCTTTGTATATCTCATTCTACAGTTACTGTAGTATATATTACATGAGGAAAGAAAACACGATCCTATGTCTCAGCTAACAATTGCTGAATATCTACTAATGATTCCAAGGTTCAAGCCAAAATATATATGCTAATAACTGTACAATAATATATAAATGGAAAGTGAATATATACTGTTAATACCCCCCTCAAGTTGGAGCATGGAGATCTGTAATGCCCAACTTGCGTGATAATGCCTGAAAAGCTTCACGACCTAAAGCTTTTGTGAATATATCCACCAGCTGACTGTGACTAGGGATGTGCTGGGTAGAGATAAGGCCGACTTTGAGCTTTTCACGAACAACATAACAATCAATTTCTATGTGTTTGGTACATTCGTGAAAGACAGGATTCTGAGCAATGTGAAGAGCTGTTTGGTTATCACAATGCAAAAACATAGGCTGGGAGTGGTGGACACCAAGATCATGTAAAAGTGTTTTGAGCCATGTAAGTTCATAAGTGGTAGAAGCAAGAGCACGGTATTCAACTTCAGTAGATGAACGAGAGATCGTATGTTATTTCTTAGTGCGCCAGGAAATAGGACTGGTGCCAAGCTGAATAAAAAAACCGGTGGTTGAACGACGAGTGAGTTGACAACTAGCCCAGTCTGAATCTGAATAAGCTAACACTTGAAGAGTGTTAATAAAAGGAAAATATAAGCCTTGACCTAGAGAAGCTTTGAGGTAATGAAGAATGCGGACAACAACATTATAATATAATTGTCGGGGTTGGTGCATGAACTGACTTAAAAGATTGATAGGGAACACAATGTCAGGACGAGAGATTGTGAGATATATCAAACGGCCAACAAGACGGCGGAAAGAACTGGGATCATACAGCAGATCACCATTAGTATTATTAAGCTTGAGATGTTGTTCCATTGGAAAAGAAGAGGGACGTGCACCAAGGTGATCGCTATCAGCAAATATGTCAAGGGCATATTTGCGTTGAGTGAGGAAAATGCCAATAAGAGAGCGAGCAATTTCAAGGCCAAGGAAATATTTAAGTTGGCCTAGGTACTTAAGCTTAAAGCGTTAAGCAAGCATGAATTTAAAGTTATTGATGTCAAAGAGATCATTTCCTGCCAAGAGAATGTCATCAACATAAATAAGTAGGAGAGTGAAGGATTGTCCCCAATGGCTAGTGAAGAGAGAGTGATCTGCCTGGGACTGAGTGAAACCTGCAGTAAGTAAAATAGATGATAATTTAGAAAACCAATTGCAAGAGGCTTGCTTGAGGCCATAGAGTGATTTCTGAAGATGACAAACACGAGCATCTGTTTGTTTGGAATAGCCTGGTGGAGGAGTCATAAAAACATCTTTATTAAGGTCGCTATGAAGGAATGCATTGTGAACATCCAACTGAAAAAGATGCCAATGACAAGCTGCAGCCACTACAAGAACACATCTAACAGTAACGAGTTTAGCAACGGGAGTGAAAGTGTCATGATAATCCAAACCTTCTACCTGAGCATATCCCTTAGCCACTAAACAAGCTTTGTGTCTCTTTATGGGACCATCAGCCTGAAACTTTGTTTTAAACACCCACTTACAACCAATTGGGGTTTTGTCAGATGGAAGGGTTTGAAGGGTCCAAGTATGGTTGGCTTCTAAGGCTTGTATTTTAGCTACCATGGCATCACGCCAGTGAGGGTGACGAGCAGCTTTAGAATAGGAGGTGGGATCAGGGTGATGAGAGAGTGCAGAAAAAAAAGGCGAGATGTTTATGAGTGAAACGGTTATAAGAAAAAAAAAAGAGACAGTGAACCATACCCGAGGAAGAGCGTGAAACTTGTGAAGCAGTGGAGGACCTTGGTAAAGAAGGGTAAATATAGTCAGCTAAGTAAGTAGAACAGGTGACAACTCGTTTTGGTCGTGTGGGAAGGGTTGGAGTGGACGATGTGGGTGGCTGTTCGTGTGAGGAAGGAAAGGGAGGGGAGGTAGTAGGTTGTGCAGAAACAGTATTGGATGGAATTTCAGGAATAGGAAGGGGAAGAACTGAGAAAGGTGTGGGATTTGGGATCATGAAATGATAAGGGAAAATAGTTTCTTCAAATGTAACATCACGAGAAATGATAATTTTTTTATGTTCAAGATCATAGACACGATAAGCCTTATGATGGATAGGGTAGCCTAAGAAAACACATCGTAGAGCACGAGGAGAAAATTTATCATGATTTTTGCGAGTGGTTTAAGCATAACATAAACACCCAAACACTCGTAATTATGAATATGATGGTTGTTTTTGAAAAGGGAGTTCATATGGTGACTTATGATTAAGACGAGGTGAAGGGGTGCAGTTAATTAAATAACTGGCTATGAGAATGCATTCACCCCAAAAAGAAATGGGAAGATTGGCTTGAAAACGTAAACACCAGGCCACATTGAGAAGGTGGCGATGTTTACGTTCAACAACACCATTTTGTTGAGGTGTATCCACACATGTGCGCTCGTGAATAATGTCATGGTCGTGAAAAAAAAATTGGATGTTATTAAATAAAAACTCTTGTCCATTACCGATGCGCACATGCTTAATGGTGTGATTAAATTGATTTTTAACCATTGCATAAAAATTGATAAGACAAGTAAAAGTTTCTAATTTCATACGCATAAAATAAACCCATGTCGTGCGTGAGTAATCATCCACAATGGTTAAAAAATAGTGGGCACCTGAATATGAAGCTATAGGATAACCACCCCATATATCACAATAAATCCGATGAAAACAAAAGGTGCTCTTATTTGTATTCAAAAGGAAAGGTAAACAAATGTGTTTTGCTCTAGCACAAACATCACAAGGCAAATGTGATTTTGGAAAATTTAAAGTTGTTGGAATGCTTGAAGTAGAAGGGTGACCGAGTCGTTAATACCAAAGAGTGGAGTCAGAAATGTGTTGAGAATGAAAAACAGAGGCAGAAAAAGGTTTGTAGTGGTAAAGTCCATCCCGTACTTCACCCGTTCCAATCAGCTTCCTCGTTGATAGGTCCTGAAAAACACAAAAGTCAGAAAAAAAAAAATAGCAACACAGTTGAGAGTACTAGTGAGCTTGCTAATGGATAATAAATTGAATTTAAATGATGGTACGTAAAAATATTAGGAAGAGAAATTGTTAGAGAAATGCGCAATGTGCCAGTATGAGTGATAGAGACGATGTCACCATTTGGAAGTGAAATAGGACATGGTTGATTAAGAAGTTGAGTGTTATCAAGGGATGAAAAACTGGAAGTCATATGATTGGAGGCTCTTGAATCAATAATCCATTCTCGGTTAGAAAAAAAAAAACAGAGTGACAAGAGACAGGGTTACCAGCAAAGTTGGCAAAGTTGGTGTTCATAGGTGATAAAAATTCCAAGAGACGATTGTATTGATCACTTGTGAGGCCAGGGATAGCTATCTCAATAGGGGTTAAAGAACCAGAAATAATATTTTTAGTTTTTGAGGAACCAACTGGAGTGGAAGAACTAATGACATTATTTGCTGCCTTTGACGAACCCGATAGTCTATCAAGTGTTCCATAAGGTTGAGATCTGTTATTGGGATATCCATTGAGCTTATAACAGTGTGTTCTCCAGTGACCATCACGATCATAATAGTCACATTTTGGACGACCACACTCTTGCCCTTTACTATCAAAATGATGAGAAAGATGACGAGGAGCCATCATAGCAACAGACTCAGTTGGAAAACTAGGAATATAAAAAAGGCGTTGTTTCTCTTCTTGATGCAAGGTTGAATATACCTTGTTAACAAGAGGTAATGGATCTATAGCCAAAACTTAGCTATGAATCAAAGCATATGAGTCATGCAACCCCATTAAAAACTGAAAAACACGTTCAGTATCTTGCATGTGATTCAATTTTATTAAAATGCCACAAGTGCATTGTGGTGTGGGAGTAAGTATGACTAGCTCATCCCAATGACTTTTAAGTGTTGTAAAGTATGCAGAGATTGTCATGAAACCTTGAGTGAGAGTAACAATGTCGCGTTTTAGTTTGAAGATCCTTGGATTGTTGCTTTGAGAGAATCGATCCTCAAGATCGAGCTAGACATCATGGGGGCAAGTATGATAGATTAAACTGCTAACAATGGATTTATCAATGGAATTGAGAATCCATGATAAAACCATATCACTATAATGTTCCCACAGTTGAATATCTGGGACAAAAGATATTGGCTTGGAGAGAGTACCGTTAATAAAAACCAATTTATTTTTGGCATTCAGGGCCATTTTCATCGCCCTCTTTCAAGTGGGATAATTATCACCATTAAGGAGAGTGGGGATCAGAATGGCACCAGGATGATCAGAGTGGGGATTAGAATGGCACCAGGATGATCAGCGGAATGAAGGAAATATGGTGAGGATATGTCTTGAATAGATGGTGATGTAAAAGAGGAGGTTACCTGGGATGTGGTATTTGACATGGCTGCAGGAAAAAAAAAAACATTGAAGAAATGTGCTTATAAAAATATACAGAGAACCTGCTCTGATATCATGTAAGAAGAAGAGAATTATTGAAGAGAATTATTCTACTCTGTATATTTCATTCTACAATTACAGTAGTATATATTACATGAGGAAGGAAAACACAATATATATTACATGAGGAAGGAAAACACAAACCTATATCTCAACTAATAATTACTGAATATTTGCTAATGATTTCAAAGATCAAGCTAAAATATATATGCTAATAACTGTACAATAATATATAGATCGAAAATGAATATATACTGCTAATAGGCACAGCCAGCTACCAGTCTTATTTTTATTTTTTTCTCGTTAATGTCCTTGATTATCTGACTAATTCAAATTACTGATGAATCTATTTTGAATGATTGTTTTCTTATCCACATAGAGAAAAACTTACATTTAAGCCAAAATGTTTGAATTTAGTTGACGAGTTCTTCGTGAAAAGGGCGTGCATGCAAGCTCATCCATGGATTGTGACATTGTGACGTTCCTCCTTTTTCATGTTCAAGTGGAGCTTTGACCGTGGACTATGTCGGCTAGTTTTGTCAGTATCAGCAAGACTATAAGCAAATTGACGTTAGAAAAATCCAAAAACCAACTGTAACGCACAGCTCTTATGATCTTATTGCCTCGCCGATCACAGTCGTGATTGGACATGCTTTTAATTAGCATTTACATAGCTCAAGGACAAGCATTGCTCGCTCCATGACTTGCGGCACTATTTTTTTTTTATAGAAATACAGAAAATGAAGAGAATTAAAAAATATATTAATTGAAAAGGGTGAATGGGATTAGAGAAAGATAAAAGCAACCCTTCTCTGGCTGTTTTATGAAAAAACGAGAGGGCTTTCTTTGTATGGTGAGAGATAGGGGTGGGGGGCTGTCTAAATGAAAGGTGAGAGGATTTTTATTATGTTTTTTTTATTATTGATATTGATGTTATAAAATTTAATATTTTTAGAAATAGAGTATTTTTTGAGTGTTTGGATAATAAATTTAATAAGCAATCTTACTATTTAATCTATTTCTCATAGTTTAAAAGATGTGATAACTTGATGTGAGAAATCAAATACTTGGTTTGGATATATTTGAGTACCCTTGGACTTTTAAGTTATTATCTTTATAGAGAAATTACAATAAATATATATATAAAAAATAAATCTCAATAACTAGATTGAAGATATTTGAGATGTTTCATTAACCATTCCATTTCACTAATTAAAATAACATTTTTATTAACATTTTTACCGCCTCATCCAACTTAATTACATGTTATTTTTTATTAAATCTTGTTACTTGATATTCATCAAACTTAATCCAATTATAATGATTTTTTTTTAAATGACCTTGGAGGTGCATATGTTTTCAAAAAAAAAAAAAAAGGGTAGCAACATATTTGTTGCTTTGTTGTTGTTTGTGAAGTGGCCCAAGCGGCTACACCCCTACCATTGCAACGAGCTATTCAATACATGTACAATTAAATATTTTTTTGAGTTTTAATTATCATGTGATCTTTTAGTTGAAATTTTTCCGAGTTAATAAAATATTAAAATTTGACTTGGGGATAAAATAAGTTAAATTAAAAAAAAATTAATTAGATAAATAGGTGAAGATAATTGAAACAAAAGAGCCAAAGTCGCATTGAATTATAAGAGATAAATAGTTTAGTGGGAAAAATAAAAATGTAAGATTCAATCTTTCCCTTATACAATGTGTCGGAAAAAAAAGTTTGACTAGAAAAATAGGATTGGCTGATTTAATTAACATATAACCTGTATGTTTAGTAGTGTTAATTGAAAATTCTAATGTCAACTCGAGGACTGATTTTTAAAAAAATACTTACACCTTTTTTCATAAAAAATATTCGGCTAATCTTGAAAGAATTGAGGAGAGAAGACAGTTAGATTGATGATGAAAAACTTTATTACAATATTAAATGTATAAATCAAATAGTTGATAATTATGTAAATATGAATGGATGTATCTAAGAAAACCCTGATTTTTCTTTACTATTGCCTTGAGAATTGAATTTGAAATGAAAATTGAAACTTGGATTTCAATGAAGATTAAATGGTATGTGATGTGTTTTACATATTGGTACAAAAGATAGACTAAAAGATATGTCCAGGAAAACATGAGTGCAGGCATCAGATAGGTCTTCTTCACTTTCTTTAATTAAAGTCTTCTCCACCTTCTTTAATTATAAGAAATTCTTGGAATTGTATAACTTTAATTACTTTAAATGTATATTGTTTATTTATAAATTATGATATAGACACAAAAAAAAATTACTAAACTAGTATGCTGAAAAAAAAACTAGTAATATCTGTGTTTAGATAACTAAAATAGATACCTCAAGAGAGGTTGGTAATATTTATATTCAGATGATTAAGATGATTTATTAGATTAGCTAACTGAAGAGAGGCTAATGACATCTATGTTAAGATAATTGGCATAATTTATTAGACTAGATAATTGAATAAGATTTGGTAATATTTGTGTTCAAATAACTAAGATAATATATTAAATTAGCTAACTGAAAAGAAGCTATAGGCATATATGTTCAGATGATCAAGATAATTTATTAGGCTACCTAATAAAAAATAAGCTAGTAGTATTTATGTTTAGATGATCAAGATAATTTGTAGACTAGCTAATCGAGAGGGGTTAATAATAATGATATTTTTTATTGTTGAGATATTAAACTTATTATAGAGTTAAAGTATTGCATGATTTATATGTGGATTGAAAATGGTGAATTTAAATTTTTTCTAAATGTGAAGTGAGCAATTATATATATTTATGTGTGTGTTTTATTCATAAAATTATTGTTTTATAGTCTAATATAATGATATTGTCAAATTCCTCTCATTCTAAAGTTGACTAGTAGATTTTTTTAAAGCTGAGTTTTTATATAAAAATAAATATTATAATTTGCAGATATTAAAATGATATGTATTATAGATTTGAGTATTTTATTTTGGACTTGTAATTATGTTTTCAAAAATTAGAAATATCCTTATCTTGTGTTTCTTTTGTGTATCAATATCAAAATTTATATTAATTAAGATAAAATTCTAAAGATGATCATATTCTAAATTTTAATGCTCTTTTGATCGCTTAACTAGGTATCTCATGTGAAAATAAGTTAATTATTTCTTGTTTGCACTATTTTTAGTTTATGAAAACTAAATATATGCTATCTTTGAGTTGTGTTGGTGTGAAAAGGATATGGGATGATTAGACTATGATTATAATATTGCCTAGTGATATAAAAGAAGTTGTCGATAACTTTGTACGGTCCTAATACATAGAAAACTCTACTAAATTTTTAGTAGAATATATATAAAAAAAAGTTGACTTAAATTTTTGCATTACTATAAAAGGCAATATTATGGGATTGTATTCTAAAATATGTGGATGTTACAAGTTAAAACACAACACAATATATACCACCCACACATATAAAAATTCATTTGTTTTTCACTAACATATTCTTTGTAAGTACACACTTCTATGCAATTTAGATACCTTTTTTCTTGATCAATAATTATTTTTAGGCAACATATTACTAACAATCACCCATTTTTTATCAATAAAAGGTCAGATATTATAACTGATGATGGATTAAAATATTTTTATCAATCAATCATTATTCAAATCTCCACATCCCAGTATGAGTTGACATGACCATGAGATATAAATAACTTTGAATTCCTAGGTAAATAGAACAGGTTTTAAAGTTATAAGTTAACAAGTTCTCGGATCTAGTAATCCATTTTTATGTTTTTCTCTTTATTTTTTTTATTCACTTAGTGATTTAAGCATTATAAATTTTCTTATTTCATTAAAAACTAATTTTTTAAATAATAATTAAGTTTAGAAAAAAATTCTCAACCCAAATCCATATATTTTAGTCTAGGATCACGGTCCATGAAAAGCTTAATTTTTATGTGAAGCTTTCTTCACGACTTCACGAGATATTAAGTATCTTCACAACAATTTAACTACATATTCATGCTATATCATATATTTGATATTTATATGTGAGTGTCACATACAATTTAATATGATAAATACATTAAAAATAAATAAATATATATATATATATAATAGTTTATATATTATACATTAAAAGAAACTAAAATGGAATACATTAAAAATAGTTTACATATGATAAATACATCAAGAATAAATATCTTTAAATATATAAAAAAATAATTTATATATTATACTATTAAAAAAAACTAAAATGGATCCACAAATCACAATGGTCCTAAACTCATTATAGTGTGGTTTGGAACAATGCAATAACATTTTACCATTTTCAAACAAAATCAATAAAGTAGTTATCACAAGTAATAAAGTTTTTTTTCATGTAATCCCTTGATTATTATCAAATTTATTTGAATAAATTGTTCTTCTCATATTTTTTTTAATACAATAAAATAACTTAAGACAATTTAGGGTTTCATAAATTATGAATTTAAGCGATTAACCTAGGTTTAGAAGATTCACTCGAGTTTACTTGTTATTTTTCTAAAAACAATTCATGTCTTTTCAGTTTAATCTTTCAATATTTATTTATTGGAGTTTAGGCTCTATTATTTTTTTATTTTCTTTATATTTAATTTTTATTGATTTTAAAAATAATATGTTATCATGCTCTTTAACAATGAGATGTTTGATGATTAACTTTCATAGTTTTATTTTAATTTTCTTTTAACAAGGTTACTTCAGTATCACAATCACGTCATAGATTTAATATGCTGAACCAGCAAGCTCGGGTCAAGTTTTTTTTATTTTTTTTGGATTTTTAAAATTTTTTTCTTTATTATTTTGGTTACCAGAAATCAAGCTTCAAATTTTTTCATTTTGCTTTGACCAGGAACCACGTTGTATATTTGACGTGCTAATCAAATTGATTTTGGATCGACTTTTCTTATTTTTTTGCATTGTCAATTTTTTTTTGATTTATTTACTATTATTGTGTTTTTTGTGTATGTTATTAAAATAATCAAGTTTATCAAATTTATTTTGAACTTGTTTGATATTTATGATAGTGGTTATTTTTAAAAATAGTTTTTATTTAAAAGTACATTAAAATAAATATTTTTAGTTTTAGTTTTTAAAATTTATTTTTAATTTCAACATATTAAAACAATTTAAAAATAAAATTGTTTAAAAATACATTAAAATAAATGTTTTTATTTTTAGTTTTTAAAATTTATTTGTAATTTCAACATATTAAAACAATTTAAAAATAATTTTTTTTAAAAGTACATTAAAATAATTTTTTTTATTTTTAGTTTTTAAAATTTATTTTAAATTTCAACATGTTAAAATAATTTTAAAATAAATAAATAAATAAAATTTTATTTTAAAATACTTTTCAACAGTAAAAACAATCGGCGCCTTTATAGTACCAAGTTGGCAACTTGTCCATGCTAAAAGAAGTTTTTCTAAAAGCTTGTCCCTCAAGTGGCGGGAACGGCTCGACTTTATAATTTGTTATTTTTTTTTCCTCTTAATTACACTGACTCCCTTACGTTAGTACATGGCAGGTAGTCCAAGAAAACGTTGGCAACACTTTCGAGGGTACACGTGTCTTTTATCAATAGTTGTTTTCGGTCCACATGTTGCTTGGGTGAGGTGTTTAGAAAAAAAACTACTTCTCAATAATATTTATATTATCTGTGAACTTTTGAGAACTTTTAAAATTGGATAACATAAATATTACGAATAATAGTGAATTAAAAAGTTTATTAAAAATATATTATGAGTCAAATTAAGTTGAAAGTTTTAAAACATGCTCGAATTAATCAAACTTGTATAACTTAATATAAGTAATTCTAATTTTTTATATAAATAATATTTTTACTTCTTTATCTTAGTTTTTTTACTGTCTCTCGCCTTCACATTAAAAACTTGTATAACTTTTAAAATTTGGGAGCTCATCGACCGTCATCTAGGTTGATAAATCTGGATATTTTTTAAAATTAATATATATTTTTTAAAACTTTTAATAGAATAAAACGATATCATTTTAAAAAAAATAAAAAATAAATTGCCACGCTTCATTATTGAAAAATCTTTAAATTCATTGAATAAAACATTTTAAAAGTATGAGGCACCCACTTTCAGCTATTTTGATTAAAATAAAAAAATTTAATTATTATAACAAAAAAATTAATCAATTATTCAAGTTATTATCGTTTGACCAAACAATTTGGATGGTTTGGGGCCTCATCAGATTCCTTAATTAATTTAAGCTTGAAGAACCCATATTTATCACATTTTAGAGCTACGCAGAACCAACAAATACAAATGAATTAGAAAAAAGACGATAAAAAAATAACATGTAGAGTGAACAGACGTAGCATGACAACTAACAAGATCCATTTCACTTATGGAAATTAATGAATAATTTATTTTAGAAAAGAAAGTGGCCAGAAAGATCAATGATGATAGAGGGAAAATAATATGTTTATTTGGTTGTTTGTGTATCCATTTCAAAAATATTTTTTTATTTTTAATATTAGTATATCAAAATTATTAAAAATTATCAATCTAATATTTTTTAAAAAAGCATATAAAAATAAAAGTTACCTTACTGTTAAAACCCCCCTGGTATAAAGAACAATTTAGAAATATTCAGAAACAATAGGAATAGATGGCATTTAGGTCATTTAACGTGTAAAAACTAATCGAAGAGATTGTGCCCAGGCAGTCTCGCTGCGCCACGACGGTTTCAAGGTGCCGGTGCCCTTAATTAACGTTCCTTTTCAGCTTTCATGGAAGGCTGCTGATGGGTTTGGATCGGATGGATGTTTGGGCTAAAGGCAAATATCTTAGAGAAGTTAACTCAGTCTCAGTACACGAGAGTTGATAATGATGAAAATATTCCTTGTGATCTTTTGGTTTCAATGTTAAAGAATTCCATCCATTCATATTGATGATGCTAACAATCTAACTAATTCAAATTAATGCATTGAAATTATTCGAGTACATCATAACTCCGATCTTGACTGTGAATTAGATGTTGTGATATCATATATTTTTTAAAATATATTTTATGATTGAAGATATATTAAACTATTTTTTTTATTTTTAAAATAAAAAATAAATTTAATATATTTTTAGTCAAATATTTTTAAAATGCATCCAAATATAAATAGAAATGCACTTCTAAACCGACAGGGACAAATAAAACTTAACGGGGGAATAATCAATATTACTGTAGTGTAGTTGGAGTTACTATCCATGTCTAAATTTCGACTTCGTAGGAGGCTTCAATTTAAGCTGCTGCTGCTGTTGTTGTTGTTGTTGTTATTTTCATGCAATATAGCTTATGGCACAAGAAAATTCGATTTCTAGCTGTTAAACAGGCCAAATAAAACAACACTAGTATTTTTTTTTCCAAGATATCACAGGTGAAAAATGACCAGCAAACAATATAACTTACTGTGATTGTAGCCCAGGACAGGAACTAATTGATTGTGATATTACAACTTCGTTAACCTTACCTCGTTAACTTCGTTAATCTATGACCTTATTGATGTCGTCGTCGTAGGGTTTTCAAATACTGGCTCTTTAAATTGACAAAGAAAACCCAGCAATTTGCTTATCTATGATATGCTCAGGACCAAACACGTTTTCGGGAGTAATTTGCTTTGCCCATGGCAAAAATCTAATTTGAGAAGACAGTGCCCTCCATTAGAACACGAGCAGTTACTCGAGTCGAGTAGCATTAGACTTGTCGTGCCTCTAAAGGACCTCCTTTCCTATATATGCTCCTGCACGAACAAGGGCCTGCGTTTTAACAATGGTTTGAACACAACGTAGGATTCCCAGCTGAACAAGGTGGGAACCACGTTCAGCGTTTTAAGCTTGAAATGAGTGGTCTACCGTAGCTTTAATGGCCATTCAAATGCTTCTATATCCCGTCATTCGTAGCTCAAACTCGCGAAATTACCAAAGCAAATTTTCATGCCTAAACAGTGCACAGCATTCATGGGAAATAATATGTTCACCACACCCTTTTGGTAGAAAAAATTAAATATTAACTGTTTGACAATCCTTTCCACACAACAGAAGTAATATTGGTCAAGCAATATAATCAAATATAATCCTTTATCAACCCATGATGTGAGCAAGAATCAATCTTTTTTCCGTTGACTACAAAATGAAATCACAAAACAATCAGTCTCGTGGAAGGAAAATTTACAAAAATGAGTACCAACATCTTGATGCTTGGAAATACAGAAGCTTAGGATAACAGAAAAAGAAACACAGACGCATGTGATTCTGTACACCAGATTGTAAATCACTTCGTCCACAACATAACCTAGTTTTTGCTGCTAAGGCAAACTTAACTGAGGCACACATCTAATATCTAGGGATAGAAGCAAACTGATATCCCTTAGCACCCCTCCATGAATAATATGCTATCCGAGTTTCATAAAAGCCTGCAACCACAACAAAGGTCAATTTAGCAGTGGTCAGTTGAACAGATCATGAAAAATATAAAAGCATGTCATGGAAAAATCTTATGGAAACATATTGGTTGAATTGGAAATATGATTTCATGTAGTTTGGGTTATGATCTGAAAAATAAATGCAACGTGGGGACACAGATGGGGGCTCCACAAAAAGGCAATGCCAAAGCGAGTCCATAATGGATACAAACAACCTCAAAAACACCATGCTTATAAATTCCATGTTAGCTCAATAAAAACTCCAGGTGTCATTAGATTCCTATGTTTCAAAAGAAAAGGAGCTGAAAACGCCATATTATTAAACTACCTTGTGTCAGTCCCCATTTCACAATATCCTCCACGTCTACTGAGCAAATCCTAGATGCTCATTCTGCAATTTAGATGGCCAATCTTTCTATAAACCTAATTGTCATAATGCTAGCAAAGCAATCACGATTTCTGAATTTGGATGAATGACCAAATCTGTTCTAGCTTCCTACTCTAAATCCCGTTTGCCTCGGTTAAGACAAGCAACCTGTTTTTTTATGGCCAGGATAGGCTTTCTTCTACAAATATGGTGTGATTTAGCAGCAATAAATGCAAGGCGTTAACTTCCATAACAACCAATAACAAAGCAATATAGATTGGGTTTTTCATTTTTTCTTGATTGTGGAATTTTAAACCTTCCATTTAATGAACTTATGAAGTATAGTCAGATGGTTCTAAGACATACTCAATGCATTTAGTATTAATTTTACAGAAGTTCAGCAATCGAAAAGGATGGATGTAGTTTCACTCCATAACAGGAGCACCTATAGCATCATGATAGTAACCAATTTTCTATGCGGTATGAAAGGCAGGAAGCCAAATGGAAAAAGGTGCTTCATTTAGTTGTTATCGAGCACCAACCCCAACCATGCCATCCTTCTTCCACCAAAAAAGGCAATCAAAGTATTGTCATTTCAGGAAGTCTAGAATACCATTGCTCTATTAGAGCAATTTACAAATATATTCAAATAAAAGCTAAAGGAAACTTGGTCAGTTTCTGTAGAAAATGAATCAGCAGAACTCATAACAATAGACTCTCTACAAATTCACCAAACGAAGGTGACACCAAGTTTCCATATCCTAATTACTGATTACAATAAAGGCAGGTAAGTGATCGGCCATCAAATCCTGTCCATATTTCAAATAAGGAATTCAAAAGCAATATACAAACATCATCATGTAAAAGTAGCTTCATGGAGAAATTGCAAGTAATTAATGGTTTGTAGGATTCCACTGTAGCCGCAGGGGCAAAGCTAGGAATTTTAGCTTGGGAGGGCCAAATCAGAGAAAAGATTTCATGGGGGGCCAAAATCTAAAATTTTCTATTTTTAAGGCTAAAAATCTAATTTATAGACCAACACCCCCCCCACCACCACAACTATTCACATGTGATCTAGAACATCATGGCACAAGGAGAGCGATCTGAAAATTTTGGGGCCAGTTACCGCATCTTTAACTTATTTTATTTCTTCAATTGCAAGCCTAAATTGCAGCAATGCTGTGCCGTTTTTGGAAATCAGCATCACATAAGCAATAAAGAGATTGCACCCTCATTTTCCAGAAGCTTTTACAGGCTTCTATAAAACATGATGGAATATCTTTCATAATTTTTTAGATAACTAACTTCTACATCCCAGTGAACTGAAGGTTGTGGACCACAAAAATGAGAGAGATGTCACAGACAATACAAGGTTGATCTAACATATACAAACTAATAATGAGCACTACATGAAAATCATTTTGCACTAAATGAAAGAGAGGAAATTCATTATGCTTAATGACAAGCAATAGGAAGTTTGATCAACCTAAGACAGCATCACTTCAGTGCGCATCCTTTTGGACTCATGGCATTAACCACGTTAATTACAACATTGAATGACAGTCAGGCATGCTGAGCAATGCCCTATATAGCAAATATGAATCATCAAAGTTTCCTCTTAACACATTTTTAACAAATAACAGTCTAAACTAGCCTTGCATGTGAGCGAACCATTTTATTGAACAAACTATTAACTTCTATTATATCACTTTGTTATTTAAGGTAGTTCTAAATCTGTTTGCACTTCCTTTTTATTCATTAACCCGATAAACCTCGAGAAAAGCCAAGAACCTTTGGTTCACCATTCGTTCCTTAGTTCCACAGAAACATTTAACTCGCAGCATAAAGAATGGAACATGTGAAAATTTCCAAAGATATAAACAAATGATTAACTAATTATAGTCTTCATCATGGTCGTTGTAAATATTATGCAATCAATCGCTCATTGAGTTTCAACATACCCGGCATGAAGGTAATGATTCCGAGAGCTAAGAGACCATAAGCTTGGGACTTCTCTCCTCCCATGTGCCCAGTAAAGATAAAGTATGATAGAGAGAGAAGTACACATCCAAGGAAGAGCAGAAAAATTGCAAGGAAAATGGACTTCCATGGGACTTTATCAAAAGATCCAGGTGTATAATCAAATCGAGGGTCATATTGTACACCAAATTTATCATCATTGTCATCATCAGGAAGAGCACTGTAACGAACATTGCGCCTTGATGCCATATTTTAACTTTTAAAAAAATCCTAATTAGCTGCAAAAGAAACCAAATTGCTTCAGATACTGGTCAAGAAGTAGACAACAATATATAAATATATCAAGGAAAAAAAACCAAAAGATTCAATCTTCTTGGGTCACACACAGAAAAAACCTCAACCATGAGCAGAATCAATCAAAACAAAAATGGGTTAATCACTTTTAGTAATTTCCATGACATATTTTCTTTCTACAATTCTCAAAATCATCACAAAAAGAGAACTACTGCAGGCCCATAAAAATTTAGAACAAAAAAAAAACATATTTTGATGAAATGAAATCAAAGACGGGAACAGGAAGAGATGTACCTCGTGACCTTACGTTACCAAGACACCGGCTCGGTCGTTTTGATTGTGGGTTTTATGGAGAGTTTATGGTAAAGAAAGACTGCGGATTTTTTTTTTCTTTTGCCTTTGATTCCTTTCTGGCTGCTTGAAGAAATCTGGGATTTGACTTGTTGAAGGCGTGGAAAGTTTTGAACTACGGGGACATGGAGATTGCTGTGTCAATGTGCAATCAGGTTCTGCCACATGTTGAATGAATCATGTGACTCTCACGTGATGGTACAGGAGAATAGAGATTTTGGAAGCATTTCGCGTTTATGTTGTTATTTTTTGTTAGGACAAAATTTCTTTAAATTGAATTGGCAATTGAATCCAGATATTTTTTTATGTTTTTCTTAGAATGAGATTTAAAGACAATAAAAAATTATAAACCTTAAAAAACAAAAAGAAGCAAACATTAAAATAAAAATTGTCTATCACTGATTTTTTTTTCTTATAGTTAAATTGATATTAATTACAAAATTGGTTTCTAAGTTTTATCATTTCTATTTTTTAATATAAATTTTATATTTAGATCATGTGTTTTTTATTTATTTTAAGATTATTTTTTTAAAAATAAATTTTATTCTATTTTTTACTTCAAATAATTTTTTTAATATTTTAATATCATTTTGATATTAAAAATAAAGATTTAAAAAATATTATTTTAATATTAATGAATTTTTTTTTAATATTTTATTATACAAATAAAATAAGAAAGACATAAAAATTCAAAAAAGTCTATTTTTTATTTTAAAACAACAAAGTAATTTTTAATGTGAAAAAACAAATCCTGTCAATTGACAAATGACTCGTGGATCTCCTGAAAATTGAAAATCTTATCTCGACAATTAGTTTATGTAAAGAAGGGCAAAAGGAGTAAATACATGATGGGAATCCACATTGCTACATTAAATCACTGAATTTTTAGGGTTTTTTATAATATAATATAATATAATAATTCTTCATGAGAGCAGATTCTTCCGTTGGATTTTGTTCTTGACCAGAAAGGTCGCAAAACCATTTCACACGTAGAAGATAAAATACAATTGTTTTGAAAAGCCCATTCACCATCCCATATGGGCCGAAAGAGTATAACATGGGCTAGACATATGTGATAAGTTTGAGAAAAAAGGGCCCTGAGGAATCATACACGGTCCAATGGGCCACCTCTTGCCAGATAGAATTCTTAGAGATCGTTTCAAATTCTGCTACCTGTAAAGTGTGAAATCGTTGACGCTGAGAGAATTTTGTCACTTGTAATATTTGTGGTGACGTGTACAGTGTTTAATGACAAAGTTACCTCGTGGACACAAAACTATTTAGGTTTAATTATAAAATTATAATTATAGACTCTAAGAGATGTCATTTATCTGATATTATGATATTATAATTACTACTAATTTACAAGGTTTTAGGTAAAGAAATTAATAATATAAAGAAAAAATATATAACATAAAAAAAAAATATATAATTTTCAATGCATCTTACTTATACTAAGTTGTATTGTTGATTCATTATTAATCTAAGATATGTTTTTATTTGATAGTCTCATTTAAATTTGAAAGTAAATCTTTTTTTGTGAGAATATTTTTATTTTATCTGGTTAAATTCTAATTATTTCAGGATTTAAATTTTAGTATTGTATTTATTTTTAAATTTTATGTCTTTAATATCTAAAGGTATGCTTTACAATGTAATTTTATACCTTCAAATATTAAAGTTTACATTTAAATCCTAACACTCTGAATAATAAAGTAATTATTGTGAGAATTTTGGTATTTTAATCCAACTCTAATGGATAATCAGAAATTGATTATGATATTTAATTTTTATTTTTAAAACATGATAAAAATATAATTTTATGTGTTTTAAAAAATAATATATATGAAAATCTTTAGGATATGACGGAGTAAAAATAAAACATTTTTTTTTGTGTTTTAGAAATAAGAGAATTTGTTTTTTGGATTTTAAAAATTTTTAGAAAAAAATTTGGTATTTTAATATTAAATTTGTATTTTACTGTGTAAGTTTTTAGTCCTATATTAAATAAAATTATTAAAAAAATATATCTTATATTTTATGAGATAATTTTTTTTTTGAATTTTTGAATTTTTTTAGAGATTTTTTAAAAAAATCATATAATTTTAATATTATGTTAATATCCTGTGTTGTGCAGAAAAAACACACACATAAATAAACGAATTTATGCGTTTCATCATAATTTGCAATAACACTTGGCACATAAACCGTAGTCACAATTTTTTCAAAGCTTGTTTGATTGCCTGATTATTTCTGTATTTGAAGACTATTTGGTAATACTCGAGGAACAAATTTATATTGGTGGGGCCTATTATTAATTGTGACATGGGTGTAGGTTTCCAAGAAGCACTAATTTGATGCCTTTTGAGCTGGAAAACTATTAACTATTTATAGGTTTTTTTTTATAAATAGTGAATTATGATTTATTGTTCTGGTTGGTTGGTTTGATTCAATATTAAAAATATATTGAATCGGGTTTATTTAATAAAATAAAAAATATTTTTTATTTTTAATTATATTTTATTTAAAAAAATAGTATTAAACATTATTTAATAACATTATATAAATTAAATAAAAATCGTTTAATGACTTAATATTTGTAGAATTGAATCACAATTCTAATTTTATTTCTTATTGTATTTTACCTATGATGTTGCACTCTTAAAAAAATTAAAAAAATTAATAGAATAATAAAAAATATTATTTATTTATGTTATAATAATAATAGTTAAATCTACAATATTTAAATTAAAAACTATCAATATTAATATATATTTTTTAAAATTATTTTATAACTTCAATTTTTAAAGTATTTTTAACCAAATATATTAAACTATATTTTTTAAATTTTAATTTCAACCATAATTTTAAATAAATATTTATTTTTCTAAATCATCTTTCACTAAAAATATTTTTTATAAAGTAATAACACACTCTCAATGTTTCCTCCTTTGGATGATGCCAAAATCTTCTTCTTTTTTGTTTAGTCATTCCGAAACACTGAATTGCCCCATCTTTAGAAAAATGGGCACCGACATTCTTCTTTTTTCACCAGAAATTAATCAAAGACCAACGACCAACAGGATGATGATTCAGACAAGACGATTTATTTTATCCATGTACTGTAATGAGCAATAATATCCCCAAAGCCAGCTTATAGAACAGATTAAAAACACATGTTTCGGCCTTTTGATGAGTTCTTTGACTAAGTTTTCTTCTCTTTTGATTCTTATAATTATGCAGTAAAGTATTTTTCTTCATATATCACACACTACCCACCAAGAAAATACTTTTTAATTATGTTAGAAAATTAAGTATTTTTTTATTGTAATGGAAAAAATATTTGAAAATGTGCTGTCTAGTAAAAGCCATTAAAATGTAAATTATATATAGGAGATTTTTTAATTTTTAAATAATTAACATTTCAACAGATTTTTTTGTAGAAACTGTTGTTCTTATAATGATTTTTTTAAAAATCGATCATGATAGGAATGACATTGTTAAGCAGTTGTTTTTCACTTGTACGAGGATAAAATGTGACTTGATCGCACAAGAAAAGGAAACTGAGCCAAGATAATATTGCACAATTCAATTTGATGTTATTGATTAATTATTTTCTATGATACAAAGTGTTTGAAAAATTGTATTGGTGTGATGTTTAGTTCTTTGTTTTTTCAAATGTTCATGGGCTTGATTCCCTGAGAAGACGAATCCAATTTAGACGATAGCTTAGATTGGTACAAAACTAGTCATTATATGTTTTCATCTTAAAAAATAATTAGAATTTTTTTATATAATTTATTACAAATGATAAAAATATTTTTTAGTTGGGTTTCTCACTTATTTGTCTTTTTTGTGTATACACACACATATACCCGATTAAAAAACAATTTAATTTTTATTTTTTTAATAAAAATAATTTTATTTTAATTAATTAATTTAAAATAATTAATTCAACTCATGACAGCCATGTTTAATAATACTAATCAATTGCTACTAAAAACTTATGTAATTATTAATTTTAAAGTTCATAAAAATAAGATTATATAAAAATTAACTTATACATTCATATTAATTAAAATGTATAAAAATAATAATAATACTATTATAACATTGCAAATAAAACTGTTCTTTTTATATTATTTTTCTGTTTTGATAGTTATGATATTTTTATTTATAAAAATCTCTTTTTAAAACCTAAAACATTCATATCTGAATCAATATATTAACCAAAACATTTCTTTTTTGCTTTTTTTAAAAAATTTAATTTCGGTTCTTAGGTCATAATCATTGTCGATCTTTTCTTAGATGTGACCAAATTCTTGAAGACGTAAGAATAGTAAGAGTTCAATAATTTGATTAATTGACCCATTAAGATAACATTAATTTATCATGTGAGACGTGAGTATCTTGAAAACCTGTGAATCACAAAAGTGGCACCATACACGTGGCAGCAATCTGCTGCTATCATTCCAGCCCGTGGAAGGGACAAACGTAGTTTGAATGATGAATGCGCCACGTGTTGCATGTCTACAGGACTTGTGATTGATACCCTGCGACGCGTGTGTTTGTGGGACCGCTACCTAACAATGGTGGGGTTAACTCCGAAATTCTTTGGCCGACATTAAATTACTAAAATAGAAAAGTTCATTAAAGAGAACTTTTGCACATGACGCCCTCTTTGTTTTACTTATTTTCACTTTTAGCCAAAAATAATTTTTGTCCATGTTTTAACCCTACAAAGTATCCTATTTATGAACTTAACTTACCATTTTATGCAATAATTTTTGCATCTCTATTAGTTGAAAAAATGTTAATGGTATTGGTCGAAAGTATTATTATGTAATGAGTATAAAGTATTATTATGGAATGAGTATGTATTGGAAAAATATTTTTACTTCAATTTTATTATAAACAATTATGGTTGCATGTATTTGCTAATTACAATTACTTATTGATGAGGCTAAAAAAAAACTCTGGTTATATTTGGGTTTTTCTTAATTGATAAGTAAACTTGAAAGCATATTTTAGATCTTTAACTTGATTCATGTTTGTATACATATAAGATAAGTTCTTTGTATATATAGTGAATCTTCTAATATTTAAATTAGTACAAGCATGAAAATAAATATAATATATAAATGTTTTAAAACTTATTTAGATAATGTATGTATTATAAGTTTGTAAAAATATCACTAGATGCTAGAAAAAGTAAAGGCAAAAGTGAATAAAGAGAACACATATTCTCTTGTCTATCACAAAAATACTAGAAAGAGCAAAGTTAAGGATCTTTTCTCTATTTTTTTTTAGTTATCTTGACTTCATATTTAAGTCATTTGCACAATTTATTTATAAGTTATGCAATGAAAATAGATAAATGCTTTACATGTTGAGAAGGTGGACTTGTGGAGTGTGAAGAAGGTGGACTAGTGGAAAAAATGGATTAATTGTTATTATTGTTTTTGATGTGTCATCCTTTATATAAATTATATACAATTATGGTTTAAATGTATAATTAAATTTAATGATTCATTCAACTATATATATATTTTTTTATCAAAATCTTGTATTATGTTGCATATAAATAATAAATTTATTGAAAATTTACTAAATTAATTAGCGATTTCATATTAAAAAGAGATTTGAAATTATTTATATAAACTTTTATGGAAACAAATAAATCCAATTATAAAAAAAACCTATTTTATTATTATATAATTATATACAACTTGTTATACCAACTAATTAAATAATTTTAATACATATGAATTTGATATAAATGATAATAATGAGTATATTTAAATTCTAATTTTTTTGCACTTGTATACAATATATCATATATTTGATACATCACTTTCTTTGATATTAGTTTAGTAGATTATCTAAAAATTGACTTCAATTTTATTGCACATAATATGGATATTGATTTAATTTATCTAATGAAAGTTGTGTCAAGCTTTTATAATTTTATAGAGAAAAACACCAAGTATTAGATTTATCTTCTACTATCAACATATCACTTATTACAAAATAAAGATTTTCATTAATATAACTAGGTTAAGTTTGAGCTTATAATTATATCCAGTCTAACTTTTTATATTTTATAAATTACAAACTTAAATTATTTAATTGTTTTTAGATTCAAGCGGGTTAGATTTACTGGGTTTTATTAAAAAAAGTTTTATAAATATTATAAATATTCCCGAGTTAAGCATATATTAATAATTCTTATTGGTTGGGCTTAATTAAAACTAAGATTTAAGCACTATAAATTATCTCAAAAGCTATTATAAGCCACAATAATTAATTAGACTTAACACATAAATTTATTAAAATTAAAGAATCAATTGCAAATATATGTGTATAACAACAAATTAAATTTTAAATAACCAAAAACTTACAACAAAATATAATAAGCTCTAAGCAAGAACTTGAATTGAATGATTGCAAATCCATCATTTTTTACGAGAACAATAATCAATGTCAACTATTGAAAAGTAACAAGAAGTAAAATTAAAATACAACAACAATATGTAATAATACAACACCTTCAACAACCCATCTAACCAACTAAAAAATTGTTAAATGTATATAAACTTAAGTTTGTAATAATTATTTAATAGTGAAAACTCTAAAACTAATTATTTAATACCTACTCATCATCTTAGATTGTCAATAATAACTTATTATTTTGTATTATTCACAAGTAAATTTAATAACTTGGTTGTAAAATTAATAAAAAAATCATTACAAGTGTATCTTCCATATTTTTCACTAGTTTTTTCATCATGATAGTAGATTCATGCACTTAATTTAAACAAAATTTCATATATTTTAACTTTAAATGAAGACCTAAAACAACTATTGTCAATAAAATATAATTTATATCTTAAAATTTTTTCTAATATTTATCAAACTTGCATATCATATTAATTGTCATTCTATCTATTAAGAAATATTTACTTTTGAAAAACTTAGAAATTTATATTTTTATTAAGACTAGTTCATAAAAAAAAGTTTCATATGAAACGCAAAGATCTTGAAAACTCTAAGATCATAAAACAATTTCAAGAACTCTATAAGAATTCTTATATTTTACCAAACTAGATATTAGGAGACCATATGTGTTTCTTCTTCCTCTTTGAATCTACCTTTGAAAAGAACATCAAATACCTAGGATCATCCTCATCTAATCTATCAAACATTTTCTTCATATTATAGTTATATCTAACATGAAATAAATAAAATTTCAATTAGTTGGGACATTTAAATAAACACTATAATCTTATTTTCAATCTTTAATTTATCTATACATTTCTTAAAATATATAACCCTACAAGGAGAAGATCTTACAAATTTAACAATATTTTTAATTTTAATAATTAACTCATCCACTTTATTTAACCTATCACTCATAAGATAATTAAAAATACTAGCACAATGCTTAACATAAATAAACTTATTATCTAGAACTCTGAACTATAATTTTTAGTCATTCATTTCACATAAGCAATGACACTGTCATCAGAACTTGTATTATCTGATGTGATTGTTAAAACCCCATCAATATCTCAATAAATTAAGCAACTCCCTAATGATTTTCTAATGGTTTTATTTTTATGATTAAAAACTTGATAGAAGTTTAAATTTTTTTTATACAAATTCAATCACTATCCACCTAATAAGTTATGACATATTTATGATAGATATTTTGAACAAAATTCCAAGTGTTACTTAAAAGACACATATACTTGTTTTTAATAGTTTTCTTTAACTTTTTTCTTCTTCTTTTCAACATAAAAATTTAAGAAATTCATTATGATAATTTCCAAAGGTTTTGTATGCTCCATCTAAAGCAACGAAAGTTCATCAATTTCAGTTTAATACCTATACAAAAAGCTACAATAATTACTAATATACAACCAAGTGTAAGCTTATGAAATTTATAGTAAATATAAAAAAAAAGTCATAAACATGAAGAGAATTAAAAACAAAGATTACATGGCATGGTATGCAAAACCTAAAAACTAGACAACATTATTTTTAAACTTTGACTTGACACTAGGCTTTTTATAAAGAAAAAAAAAAGAGGATCTGATTCATGTTTTTTGTATGCAACCTTAACCTAACACATAATAATAATAATAATAATAATAATAATAATAATAATTTGATAACAAGAAGTGATGAAAGAAGAAAATAAAACAAAACTATAAAAAACATGGTTTAAAAATCAATAATCAAACATCAAATAAAGTTAAAAAAATATAATAGCATATAAATTAAAAAGAGAATAACGAAGGATTCAAGTGTTGTGTTAAAATAAAATAAAAATTGAAGGGGAAAAGGAGAGATTTGACACGAGAGAGAGTTTATAGTTAGGGTTTTAATTTTGTTAAAAGGTTCTATTGTCAGGTGTATGGTGAAGATTTATTGAAATCAAGTTGGAGCTTTTGGTTATAAAAATAAAAGGAAGTGATTGATAATTTTATTTTGTCAAAACAATAGCTAGAAAAGGTTACCATTTAGATTTAGGGTACACGTGTTGAGAGGGAGATGAGAGAATGTAAGAGATAAAAAAAAATGAAGAGAGAGAGAAAAAGAAAATAAGAATATTTGTATCAATTTGGCTGTATATATAGTATATGAATTAAGTTGGATTGATCAAATTTCAAAAATTTCAATTCATTACCCGATTTATTATATCTATTTTTTAAATTTTTGGCTCATTATCACATGTATTATTTATTTTATTTGACTTTAATAAGTTAAATTAAATCAAATATTATAAATGAGTTAGTTTTTTAAAACAAAAGCTGCTATACCTCCAATCTTAAATTCTACCACATTTTGATAAATGACCTAATAATTCATCCTTTGGTATACAGATGCGATGCATGGTGTTACTTGTCACTCTTATCATATAGTGAGGCCCCTAATAACACAACGTAAACACAAACTATGGTGGAAAAGCTAATTAAGAAAACTTGAAGGGTAAAGAGTGTTTGCACTTTCAAAAGTCATTAAAAAAATAAAAAGAATCACCACCTCCTTTCTCCATTCGCTCACGTACTTTTATGCTAAGAAGAGGATAATATTTTAATTAGGAATGATTAAAAAAAAAACTGAAATTTTGATTAAATTAAGAATATTAAAAAATTGAATAGTAAAAAAAACTGAAAAATTAATTAAATTAAAAAATTGAATCATAAAAAAATTAATTAAATGTTTTTAAAATAATTGATTCAGTTTTGGTTTTATAAATTTAAAACTAAAAAAATAAAATAAATTAAAAAAATAAGCTAAATTACAAAAAAATTAAGTTAATCTGAAAAAAATAGAGTAAAACTTGTTTAAATTATTTTTTATTTTTAAATAACCGAATTGAATTCAAACCAATCAATTTAAATTAATTTTAATTTTTTAAAACAAACATAATATAATTAATTTTTTAATAAGAAACAAATCAGACAAAAAATGATTATACCTGTCTCAACTTTCAAGCACTGTTGAGAATTTTCTTTCAATTATGTGTGCTTTATGTTGTTTAACACCTTTGAAAACAGCACCAACCATAATACTACCATGTTCCGATCCTTAAGTACGCCTTGTTTCACCTAATCCACCTTTACACAATCAAACTTACAAAAACCCTTCAATGTTGAGTGCTCAAAGACCCTCCTCCTCCAGCAACACAACCAGTGGAGATCAAACCAATCAAGACCATGGCCCTGATAATGAAAATGAACAAATCCGTGACATCCATGCTCTAACCCCACCTCATCCACCGCCTCGAAACCGTTGGGAAACAGGCAGCAGTCATCATGGATCATACTCTATGTCCATGAGTGGTGAAGGTGCCTCAAGTGAAAACTTCACTACCATGAGTAGAGAGTTTAATGCTCTTGTGATTGCAGGGTCTGCTATAGGAACTAGTAACACCACCAACAATAGCATCTTTGATCACAGTGATATTGTAAGCAGCGCCTTGTTGTCTAGAATTGGAGAGGATGATCATGACGTGCCTGAAGAAACTAACCCTTTGGCTATTGTGCCCGACAACAACCCTTCAGACCCCGAACCAAGCTCGAGAAGGCTCGGATCCGGTCGTGTGGGTAGTGGTAGCCATGGTGGTGAAGTGTCGGTGATAAGAGTGAAAAAAGAGGAAGTAGAGACTAAGATAACTGCATGGCAAAATGCAAAGATTGCAAAGATCAATAATAGGCTCAAGAGAGAAGATGCTATAATTAATGGGTGGGAGAGTGAGCAGGTGCAAAAGTCTACTTCTTGGATGAAGAAGGTTGAGGTACGTATAGGAGAAATTAATATTGATTAATTTGTGATTATTTGCATGGTGGTTTGGTAGTTAATTTGCTTCTTGTAAACATTTTACATTTTCATGCAGAAAGGCAGGCAATTAGTCTTGTTGTGATGCTTATGATTATGGTGATACTTAAGACTAATTGATCATTAATTTAAGAGACCAAAGACGTAATTCAGACATAATTAGCTATGCAAAGGCTTGATGATGTGGTCAAAGTGCCTCTTATAGCCTTTTACTTCATCAATGCCTGTATTTACCAAGTTACAATGTATGAACCACTGGTTGATGGTCAAATGAGAGGGTGGATTTCTTGATTTATATATATTTCAGCAATTATTGTGGTCTAAATAATTGCTGACACTATCTAGTTTGTGGTCTAAAGGGTTTTTTTTTTCTGGATTAAGACTTTCTACATTTTGCAATTATTGCCCCCAGAAAAGCACAATAACTAACCTTTTGTGTTTTTGAAGCTTCAAGCGCCAAGTAAAGGAGATAAGCATGCGTGACTTTTACATGTATTCTCATGTGCTGAGGAATTCTATATTAGCTCATAAATCACTATGTTCATTCATTCATTATTTTGGTTGATTTTCAGTCAACTCTCAGTTGATTTGATTACGGGGATGATCTTTTTTTTTCCGCTTAAAGTAGCTGATGTAAAACAATTAACACGCCATTCATTATTTAACAACAAATCTTCAATCTGTGTAGAGGAAGTTAGAGGAGAAAAGAGCAAGAGCCTTAGAGAAGATGCAAAATGAGGTAGCAAAGGCACACAGAAAGGCAGAGGAGAGAAGGGCATCAGCTGAAGCTAAGAGAGGAACCAAGGTTGCTAGAGTTCTTGAAGTAGCCAATTTGATGAGAGCTGTTGGCAGAGCTCCTGCCAAACGATCCTTCTTTTGAGCCATAATTAATAGCACCACATAATAGTACTCCTTGAAACATTTTCAAACAAAAAACAGTGTCCACAATAATTGCTCCAAACTGTTAGGGCCCTGCATCTTTTGAACAGCAGGGCACCCTTTCCAAAATGGGGCAGTGAAGAGTAGCACTCGAAGCTGCAAAAGTATTGATTTGGGTGGTTATTATGTGTCTTTTTTGAGTCTTGAACTTTGTAAGTGTGCTAAGAATTTTGAGGGGCCTGTTGGTAATAGTGGTGGAACAACCTTTTTATCTTGTGCAGTTGTACTACTTCATGTTATTGACAGAAAATGGTGTTTAGTTAATAGATATACTTGTTCAAAGATGATTGTAAAGTTTTGGTTAGTGCATGTACTCTAGAGTGTGTAATTGGATATTATACAGAAGATCCAGCATCTTTGTGTGAATGTGTCGTTTCAACGTGGAGATACTGTCTCTAATGTTTCATACACAACAGATTAACAATCTTGCTCAGCAATTCAGATTTGATTCTTGAAATCTTCAGGGAACATTTTCTGCAAAATCAAGTATAAGCAAGCTCAAAACAACTCTTTGGGAAAAAGATAACAACACCTAGAAGAAACCACACTTGAAGTTTTGAAAACAATCAGTGTTTTCTCAATCTTTATTCCGTTGTCTTTACTTCCGGCGATCGAGCCTCCCCGAATTGCGTAAGTTAGGAATATAACACAAGACATGGAAGCCTTTAACCTGATATCTCAATGGAAAAACAGGCATGTGCTGAAAAATATCCAAAGTGAAGCTCAAGTGTTTCATGGAAATTAGTGTAGTTATAAACCAGTAACACTATGAAATCTGATGCACCAGAAACCAGAAAAATGGAAATTTTATGCAGCTTTACTAAGGCCAAAAGGCTTGGAATTTGTTAGAAGCATACATATCCAGTGGAAATAAAAGAAATTCCAGAGAGCACGATCTTGATTTATTTAGCGTAACTGATATCTTTACAAGCATGAAAAGCACTTTCTTTCTCTAATGTCATCTTCTTGATTAAAATACAAATATGAAAACCACTCGAAATAATTTTATCGGTGCTTACGAACCGTGATTTGCGTTAACTGCGTCTCGATTTGCAAGAAAAAGACGGGTCAAGATACTGAAAGCCTTGCCACTAAAATGAATGCTACAGGGAAGGAAGCATTAGCCTTTTTGGAAGAGCATGAAGCATTATTCTCTAGTAAGAAAGTGCCTAAATTTCAAAAAGCAAATAGAACAATAATAAAATAGTACATTCCCTGTCTGTGGGTGCAACGTCAAAAACACGGTACGCTTGTTTTGCCCAGAAAAGAATGGTTAGAAGTCAAAACTGTATCAGCAAGAAATTAAACGACTTTCCCTTTTCACATTTCTCGATAAGGAGGAAGAATTTAAACTTCATGTTCAAGAAATAAAAAGAAGTTGCTCAAAACCTAAATTTCAGAGGAGATTGCTTGGAAAACATGCCATTCTGGTCATGAAATCCTTCACAACAATGCGAAATAACAAACACTTTGATACATGATAGCATGCGATTTGACAATGACAGGGTTTGGTCAGGTGTCGAAAGTCTATGTCTGGCCACTGCTGAGGAGAATTCTCTTGCGAGTTTGGTTGTGAAGCCATTTTATTTAAGGCCTTGATTGAAGCATAGCAGATAACAGTGGATACGATTGACAAAAGAGTCTCAACTGCATTTATGCCTACATATATATACACATCACAAGTTTCTTTTGGCCAACTACCTCACTAGACGTACAAAAGCAAAAAGTTCCTGCTTTTTTTTTGGATCATCTATCCGACAAGTATCAATTCAAATCTTAGCACCTGCTCTCCAAGACCATTAATAACGCACATGAGTAAGATGGTATTGGGCTAGGAAGCTGTGTTATGGGATCTTGAATAGCAAACCTAAAGCTGTAGATAATATAATAATCCAATCATATCACTTTGAAAATCCAACCATATCAATCCTTGTAGAGGGAGGTATCAAAAGCATTTAAAAGCTAGTCAACAGATTGTTCTATAGTTTTTGAATCCAACGATCATGTGACAGAGAACAATGGTCTCACATGCTGGCATTTGTCCAAACCAAATCACCAAGACTAAACTGTAGTGGTATAGTGGGCGTGAGTGCCCCTATTGTATTTCCCATGGAAACCAAAATTTTTACCAAAACCCTGGTTGACATGGTATTTTCTCCCCTTGACTTGGCTGGATTTTTTGGTTTCTTGTTTTTTGTGATACTTTTCCGTGAGTAGCAGTAAAAAGTGGTTTTCTAGCTTGGAGGTCCAGTTTCCAGTTGTGAAGTTCTCAATTATTTTTTGGTTTCTTGATTGTGTTGATTTTTTGTGTGGTTATTATATCTGAAGAAAATTGTGTAGCACACGTTACTGGAAATAATTATGCTAGCTACGAATCCCAAGGTGGAGTTATGAAGTCATTTGAATGGGTCTTATGGCTCCCAATGATCCCACCAAACTTGGTTCAGTTCATGGGAAGGAAGGGATGCCAAAGTTGCTTCCTGGCTTCGCAACCCCGCTGAACCTTGTATGATCAACAATCTTTGTGACTACTGCTAACATGATGTGAAATTATTTTTGATAAGTTTATTATCAAGATAATTTTATTTAAAATTTTTAATTGGAATTAGATATTGAAAACTATCATTGTAAAATCTTTTTATTGAAAAATTTTATTCTGAATTTTTTAAATTATGGGATAATTATTCCAGGTTGTTGCATTTTTAAGTCCTACACATGCTATAAAGGTTCACCTTGAGAGCCAACAAGATAAATTTTTGATGAAGCTTCGATCTAAGTTTGAAAGTGCACGAGCTGTGTTAATCAATCTCCAATAAGTCCTATCTTTTAAGGTTTGTTTGGTTGAACTTTTGTGTGAAGAAAAACATATTACCTCTTATCTCGGTCTTGCTCAATGTGTTGGTGTTTCTGAAATGATTAACATGGCTTATGTTACTCAAGATAAAGGATGGTCTAGATCTATACCACAATGTTATAGTTACAAGAAAAGTAAGCACATTGCAAAATATTTCAACAAGAACCCTGCAATTATTGCAAGAAGAAAAATCATATTATTAAAGATTATCATGTTCATTTTTATGCCTACACTTTGCACATAACTTGCTATTCCGGGTTTTTCTTTCAATATTACTCCCAAGCAGGTTCAGTAAATGATTATTTTTGTTTTTTCTACTAGTGGTTTCTAAGGTAAGAAATATCTTTTTACTTCTTGTTGTTTAATTGACTCTATGGTTTCTAATCATATGAATGGTAATTCAATTACTTTATATGATGTTTGTAAGTATAATAATAAATATATATTTAAATCGTCGATAACAATATTCTTTTTATTACAATGATCGGTAATTTAGGTTCTTTCTTTACTAATGTATTTATCTCTACTGATTTATTTATTAATCTCTTTTCAATTGAATAATTAATAAAGAAAAATTATTCTTCTAATTTTTATCGTTCTAGTTTTTATATACAAGCTTAAATATTTAGACAAGAGATAGCAAGGGGGCCTCAAGTAGGACATTTTTTTTCTCATAAGTCATTTTTCTTTCCTTATTTAACTTCTATTAGTTGTTTTAGTATTGGTAATAATGATAGCCAATCTTTGCATAAGAAACTAAGTCATACCAACTCTGTAATTCTTACATATCTAATGAAATATGACTTTGAATAATTCAAATGAGTTTTATGTATTGTCATTTGATTGTGCTTCTTATAAACAAAAAAGCAAATTATTATTCTTTTCTTTGCAGGGTAGTTGTGCTTCTACATATTTTGAAACTATTCATTTTGATATTTGGGTTATGAGCCATATTCTTTTTTATGTTTAATATATGTTTTTTATGATATTTATTGATAATTATAGTTGTTTCACTTTTATCTATTTCATTTGTTTTAAAGCTTATGTGTTATTAACCTTCCAAACCTTTGTTGCCTACGTGGAAACTCAAATTTCTATGTATATTAAGGTCTTACACCATGATTGTGGGGATAATACATACCTTATGCTTTTCAATCTTTTCTCCAATAGAAAGGTATGCTTTTTTAGAGTTCATATCCTGATGCCTCTCAATAGAATAATGTCGTTGAGCGTGAAAATCATCATATTTTAGATGTTGTTCGTACATTCATGCTTGAATCTTATATTCCTTCTAGATATTGGATAGAAGCCTAATCTATAATTGTAGAATTTCTTTATGTAACTAGCCTTTAAGATGGTAATTCAATTCTTACTCCTATAAAGGTAGATTTAAAGTTGTATAAGAAGAATGATGATCTTTTCTCTGACCCTTTGATGTTATAGGTTAACATATGTTTCTTGGTAATGCTGTAATTTATTAGAAGAGTAAAAAACAAGCTTATTTTTCAGAGTCATCCACCAAATTTAAATATTTGGATATCTTGTTTGCTTGTTTTGAAGTTATATAGTTTTATAGGCTATTATGTGAATTTCATATCTCATAGTTTACTTATACTCTTTTTTATGTTAATAATATCAGTGCTATTTAGATTCATGTTTTTTTATAAGTATACCAAGAATATTGAAATGGATTCTTATTCTATTCATGAAGCCCTAGCTTCATATTTTCATTGAATTTCAAACCACTAATGTTTTCACCAAGCTCTCTCAAATTAATAATCGTTTGATTTATGAGTTTGGTGCCACAACTATTGTAATGAAGGGGACCCTGCTCATTAACATATCGAGCTCCCGTGAGGAAGATATTTTATCTTGGTCCAGCTTGAAAGGACATGGACTTGTACTTCCATTAGAAGAAAGCAAGGGAAAAGAATGAATTTTTGTAGAGTGGTATCGTTAAACTAGATAAGCTGGAAGGAATGACTCATAAACAAGAGTTTGAGACTTGGTGCCTTGACAATGTTGCGAATTGAAAGTTGCAAACTATCTTTCTTACATTTTTTTAATCTCACCTGAAAAGGCCTTTACCACCGAAATAGTTACTATAATTACTTAAGTTGATCTCTTCTTTTCTCCCTGAAAGGGAAATGAATGGGTGAAGGCGCTA
Source organism: Populus pruinosa (assembly GCA_026413675.1). Classification (NCBI taxonomy): domain Eukaryota; kingdom Viridiplantae; phylum Streptophyta; class Magnoliopsida; order Malpighiales; family Salicaceae; genus Populus; species Populus pruinosa. The sequence continues at coordinate 3,852,141 of CM048597.1, read as the reverse complement.
AGGAGTCATGCCTATCATAGTGAAAAAAGAACTATTTCTACACCTTCCAATTAAGTAATCCAACTTGCAGGCCAAGAAGCAACTGAAAAACCAAAGATGAACGACCATGATCCCAACCTTACTAGCTCCAAAGGTGTACTAATCAATGAACCCTTGAAATTGACTTTTTTGACAAAACCAATCAGGCATCATGACATATTGATATTGATTGATTATCAGATATCGATATCAGTTATAAGTTTAGATCACTAAATTTTCTAGAATTAAGTAGTTAATTAGATGAACACAAAGTTCAAAACAATATCAAACCTTCTGCATCTGATTATTAATCTTGGAAGTAATCGTGTCATCTAAGAGCATGGATTAACATATTTTCGCTATCAACTTATGATTGATGAAATTGATAGTTCTAAATAGCACACAATCAATTTGAGAGGGATGTTAGGAGAATCCAAGACTTAATATGTGTTTTCTTATTTAGTCTATATATATATATATATATATATATAGAGAGAAAGAGAGAGAGAGAGAAGAAATATATTGCATATAGGTATATAATTGATAGCTTTACTCTTATCTTGTATTGTAACATGTAATGGCTGATTTTCAGTGTGCAACAATTTCAATATATGAAGGCAACTCTCACTAGGAGAGGCATTCATACCAAAACCCTTATTGACATCCTAGAGCTTTTTAAAGGTAATCCAACGATCGTAAACCACATACCAGATGAACTAATAATTAAACTGCCATGTACCATTATGTCATGCCTGATGAAATCATGATCCAAATCAATTGCGACACAACCACCCTAACTAGTAACAATGTTCTGATGCACGAATATAACTAGTTCAAAGAACTTCCTGTATCTTAAGCACATACTAACTGAACTACAATTTGTAACCAGTAGAATTGTAGGTGATTCATCTGAAAATTCCAGTAGATTTGCTTTCCTTACACCTGAATTAAAATGTCAGTGTAATTACAGTTAAAAAAACTGGAACCGCTGGATTAAATTTTTTTTCTACCAAGAAAATAAAATTGCAGCAAAATGCGAGTCAGAATAAATCCAGCACCTCTTAATCCAGTCGAGGCAAGAATGACAATGGTTATAGTCGGGAGGTTCATCGGTGATAACATCTAGCATGTTCTCGTCTTTCTCCACAAGTTGAACTCTTGATTTATAGGTGCAGCATTCTGTAACTGCTTCATGTATGCAATGTAGTAATTTACGGGCAGATGCCAAACTGATACCGACCCCAATGAATAAAGGGAACTCTGCAAGTGAGATGATTCTGTTTTTTGTAGTCCCACGAATTCTTAAATTAGATTGAGATCAGCTTTGCTATCATATGTCCCTCTCATTTCATTCCTTAATAGATCCAATCTTGCATAAATTTCTATACTGTCTGGATGGTCTGTGCCACTTGCCACGAAATGATGGACCATGTTATCAATCTCAACCCAGCTACTGCCTGCTTCTTTACTCAACTTCAAGTCTTTCATAGTTGTTCTAACCTTCGATGCCTCATCTATCATTCCTTCACCAGCATACATATTTGAAACAAGTACATAAGAACCTGCCTCATCAGGTGACAAATCAAGTAAGTGTTTTGAAGCTAACTTGCCAAGATTCAGATCCCCCCGCAACTTACACACATTGACCAAAGTTCTCCAAAGCAAAGTTGACTCTGAAAAGGGACTTCTGTTAATAATATCCATGGCTTGTGATAAATAGCCAGCCCGGCCCAAAAGATCAACCATACAGGCATAGTGCTCGAGCAATGGCTGAATCCCATATTTTGATTCCATTGTGTTGAATAGGTGTAATCCATCTTCCGACAAACCTGAATAAGTGCAAGCTTGAAGGATAACCAATATCGTGATCTCATCAGGAGTAAACCCTTTCTCCTCCATCTCTTGATATAGCAATAAGGCCTTTTCACCTTGACCATGAAGAGAGTAAGCCGAGATTATGGCATTCCAAGATATGCAATCGTTAGCGCTCATTGAATTAAATGCTTGATAAGCATCTTCAACAACTCCACATTTGGCATACATGGTAATTAAAGCATTGGATACTGAAATATCACCTGCAAATCCTGTTTTAATAGAATATGCATGGAGACCTCTCCCTTTTACTAAAGAAGCTCGATTGGCAGATAAACATAGAAGCCGTGAAAAACTCACTGAATCTGGTTTAATACCAGCCAGTCTCAACTGGCTAAGAAAAACCATGGGATCTTCTTCGTTGCTATCATTCTCAATAAATCCCACTAGAATGGCATTGAAAGAAGCAGTACTCCTTGGGGAAAGCCCATTAAAAACTGTTCTTGCAGCCTGCAAGTTCTTGCATTTGGCATATAAATCTATTAAAGCAGTCCCAATATAAAGATCACAGGGATAACCAAGCTTGATCACTAATCCATGAATTTGAGTTCCCAATTCCAAGTTTTTGCATTCTGAGCAGCCATCAAGAATTGTAGCTAACAAACCAGAATCACATTCAACACCACAACCACGCAATTCCAGAAAACCATCAACAGCCTTTTCACCATATCCATTCCTTGTGTAGCCTGATATTAAGGCAGTCCAAGAAATCAAATTCTTCTTATTCATCACAGAAAACATTCTTGCTGCCTCCTCGACCATTCCAATTTTCCCATACATAGTAATAACTGCATTTGCCACCGAAGTTTGAAGCAAAACACCATACTTTACAGCAAGCCCATGTAGTTGCTTACCCTCCTCTACATTGCAAGTACTAATTATGTTAGTGAAAGTATAATCATTAGGATCCAAACCAATACTTATCAGATATATAAAAACCCCAATAGCCCTCTTCTCATATCCAGCCTTTCCATATTCCAAAATCATACAATTTAAACACCGAAGATCTTTACAACCCACACCATTAAACACTTTCTCTGCCTCATCAAAGTTCCTGCTTCTCGAGTACATAGAAATCAATGAAGTGCTAACAAAAACATTCTCCTCAAAGCCACTTTTTATTACAAAACCATGAATTTGTTTCCCTAATACCACATCCCCTATCTCGCTACAAGCCTGTAAAATCACCACGCAAGTATGCTCATTAAACTTCTCTCCAAATTCCCACATATCACAAACAACACTAAACCCAGACACAAAATCTTCATTCTCTAGACAACCTTTTATTAGTGAAGTCCAAGTAATAGTGTTTCTAACAAGCATTTCATCAAACACCTTCCATGCCAGATCCAATCTGTTAAATTTCGCATACAGATTAATAAGATTGTTGCCTTCAAATGGGTCATTTTGGGAGGCTAGTTTTACTAAGTAGGCATGGATTGCCTTGCCTAGCAAGAAATCTTTAGACCCAATTGAGATTTTTAGGAGCTGAGGCCAGTCACTAGATAGAAGGGTCTCTTCAGAAGGAGATGCCAAAGAGATATTAGCGCAGTTCTGAGTTGTTTTTAGTTCTGGGGTTTGTGTTTTGTTGCTGTTGCTGTGTTTTAGGGGTTTAAAGGAGGAGGGGAAGGCGGTACTGGGTGGTTTTGGTTTCAATGGCGGGAAAGGTTGTTGGGATTTTGAGAAACAGGGAAGGGAAATGGCGGGGAGAAGGGCATTCATGGGATTAATTGATGTTTGAAATTTTGGGCACGGAGGTTCTAGTTTCTCTGTACAGCCTTTATCTTTCCCTTTCAGTCCTATGCAACTCAAGGCCCATTTGAAATTAAATTTTTCTTTCTCGAAAAGCAAAAATAAAATAAAACAAAATGAAAAATTAAAAGTATCTTTGCATGGAGAATTATTTGATACATTGAATATTTTTTTATTTTTTAATATTATTGACGTTCTCATATCTCACTTTTTCCATTCTTTAAATTAGGCAAACCATATTTTTTTTAATATAGAAACTCTTCCAAATGAATTATTATTACTATTATTATTGGGAAGAGAAAAAAATATTTTCGATTTATAATAAAACTAAATTACTTTTAACGAGGTCTTAGACAAATCATCTATATTGATACTCATATATTTATGATAAGTTTTCAAATCTAATTTAATAATAAAGATGTGAATCACTTATTATTTAAATAAATAATAAAAATTCAATTGCATGAAAAATATATTAAATAATTACATCCATAAATAATCACAAATTTGATTTTCTAAGCTAAACTCCTCTTCCTAGCCCTAACCCCACCTCTTCACTTTAGTACAAAAAAAATCCAGCCCTAAGGCTCAAATTAAGCATCTTAATTTTCCAAGTTGGGCTTCACTCTACGGAACCATCGTCGACGTGGCCGAAAAGGGGCCGAATGAAGGCATCCTTTCTTTCTTCTTAGCTCCATGCTATCACGACCTCTCAAATTTATCGTTAGTTTGTTTCAAAACTAACGGCAGCCGTATAAGTTATAACCTCTCTCTCTCTCTCACACACACGCACACTTAGCCATATTCATTTCTCTTCCACACTCACTGCGAGAGAGCAATGGATATGGCAATTAACATCCGCAGCAGCAGCAGCTCCTCCTTCTCTCTTATAAACCTTAAAACACCTCTGCTTACCAAACAACTCTTCGGTAGTTCCTTCACCTTACCTTCCTTCCCAAACACCTCCAAAACGACATCAACCTTATCACTCCGCTGCCGCCGTTCTCGTTTTTCATTTCACTCTCCGATAAAATGCTCTGTTTCCACCGAAACCTCCACCACCGGTAAGTTTAAATGAATTTCATTTTTATTTTATTTTCCTGTATTTATTTATTTTTATTTGATATATTAAAATTTGTAGAGAAAAAGAGCCAGTTGATGAGAAGAGGAGACATACGGAATATAGCAATAGTCGCTCATGTTGATCATGGTAAAACTACCTTAGTTGATGCCATGTTAAAGCAATCTAAGGTAATTTATTTATTTTAATTAATTAATTATTGTTGCTTAACTTACCGTTGTCTTAATCGATAAATTTTGTTTTTAATAATTGTTTAATTTTTTTCTGCGTAGGTGTTTCGCGATAATCAATTTGTACAAGAGAGAATCATGGACTCCAATGATATAGAACGCGAAAGAGGAATTACAATTTTGAGCAAAAATACTTCAATTACTTATAAGGATACAAAAATCAATATAATTGATACTCCAGGTCACTCTGATTTTGGTGGTGAAGTTGAAAGGATTCTTAATATGGTCGAAGGAGTTCTTCTCGTGGTACATTTTCTCAATTGTTTATGTTGATATTGTTATTTTTATGCTAATGTGTAATGTTAGTGCATTTATGTAATGACTAATGGAGGTCTTGATAATTGTAGGTGGATTCTGTTGAGGGGCCGATGCCGCAGACGAGGTTTGTTTTGAAGAAGGCTTTGGAGTTTGGTCATGCTGTTGTTGTTGTTGTTAATAAGATTGATAGACCGTCTGCACGTCCGGATTTTGTTATCAATTCGACTTTTGAATTATTTATTGAACTCAATGCGACGGATGAACAGGTATTTTGATGATTGTTATATCATAAGGATTTGCGAGTGTAAGGTTCACACTGAGATGTTCTGTAGTGATTTTTTATAGTCATTGTGGAGAATGACAGTAATAGAAAACTTACCGAGACTCAACGAGAATTTGGTGAATGATAATTAGTAGAAGTACTTCTGGACAGTCTGTTTGAGACTTTTACTATGTTGTTTCAAGGTTTTCTTTAGCCTAGTGTATGCTTTAATATCATCAAAAGATAGCAGTTTAAGGCATGGTCTGATCGCATCTTTAATTTCTGTTGCAGTGTGATTTCCAATCAATATATGCGAGTGGTATAAAAGGGAAGGCAGGATTATCTCCTGATAATTTGGCTGAAGATCTCGGCCCACTTTTTGAGGCTATAATGAGATGCATACCTGGACCACGTATTGAGAAAGACGGTGCTCTGCAAATGCTTGTTAGTGGCCATTCCTTGAATTGATTTTTTTCAAATTTGTTCTCATGCTTTGCTTTTATATTGTTTGGCTTTTGATTTGGAATCTCTCGGAATTGGATGGGACTTTATGGCGTAAACCATTAGAAGAACTACATGCCAGCAATATGGGTCGATCATTTACCACTAACCAATAAGATATTTTACATGCAAATACCATCACTAAAATAGGCTCTTTTGTGCTGTAACCTATGATGAGAAGGCTCACCATGCGGTGCAATATTTTAACCAGGGTCAAAGGGATAACTGATTGATGGGGAGTGGCTTTAGCATTAGCAATCACTTGCTTTCTGTTGTTTCAGATGAGTGAATTTCATCGAGTTTCTGTCCCTCAAATTGCAGGGTGGCAGGACATAAAAAAAAATATTATGACAGATATACTAGCTAAGTTTTTCTTATAAACAAGTATCTTTGGGTAATGCTTAGGATCCTTTGATAATTCTGCAGTAAAGTTTCCAGTGCTTTCTAGACCAAAGTTTCCATTCTTTATGTCCTCAGTCTTGGCCTTTTCTTAACTAAATATGATGTTGCAGGTTGAATGCAAGGATTATTTGTCAAGTTATTATTGTATGCATTGCTAATACAAGTCTTTAACTAATGACAATAAAATTTGAGAAGAAATTTGTCTCATTGCTTGAATTAAATTGAAAGCTGATAATCCTTGTCAAGAAGATGAAGCAGATCCCATGAGTGGCAATTTTAAAGATGAGCTTTAGTTAATTCATGTATATTATCATCATCTAGGTAGTTGACTCTGTAAATTAAATTGATACATAGCTCATCCTTTGGTTTTGACTTTGATTGGATTTGTTTGCATTTCCTGTATGCACTTACTATCACTTGGATGTGTGTTTATTGTTGAAATTGACATATTGTAGGCCACAAATATCGAGTATGATGAACATAAAGGACGGATAGCTATTGGACGGTTGCATGCTGGGGTTCTGCAGAAAGGAATGGATGTGAGGGTGAGTGCCCTTTCTTTTATTGTGGCTTCAACATTCTGTTTTCCATTAGCATACATGTTGGATAGTCCTGTCTTGATATTGGCAGTTTTGAACTGTAATTGGTAATGCTTGCATACTTTCTCAATCAATTTATGTTGCATGATGTGGTTTGCTGATGTAAAGATTTTGTTCTGATTATTAATGATCAATCTAAGTTGCATCTGAATGGATAAAGGCTAAAAGAATCTGAAAAAAAAAAATTCTATAGTGTTGCAAACAGATAACCGTGGTATGATCTCCATATGTCATTTGTTGCTGAACTTCAGCTTTTAGACATTGTAGGTGCTGTACTGTTGTACTGCAAAGTGACGCCCCGATAATTACTTGAAGAAGTTATTCCAAATACAATCGATTCAAGAGCTATACAAAAATACAGGAAAATAGATTCATTTATAAGATATCCTTATTGCTGTAGATGACCGAGAGATCAATCATAATCATTTATTTGATGACTGCCTGCAACACTTGGTAGTAGTTTTCACATATCAAGTATAAGCATAGACGTGTTTCTTCTTTTAACTATGATGATTTGAAGTTAGAGACACCAGTTTCACAGCAATTGTTGAAGTTGAACAAAGAAAGAAGCAAGCAAATCTTTTTCTTAATTTTGTGTTGAGTTTTTTGTAGGTATGCACATCAGAAGATTCGTGTAGATTTGGAAAAGTTAGTGAGCTTTTTGTTTATGAGAAGTTCAGTAGGGTTCCAGCCACAAAAGTGGAAGCTGGTGACATTTGTGCTGTCTGTGGAATTGAGGACATTCAAGTATGCCTTTGCTCTCTTCATTCCTTCATTTTGCTCTATCTTCATAAATTAAATTTCAGAAGGGGACATTCTTAACTGCTTATACCATGATTAATGAATGTTAGTCTCTTAAAACAAGTGTAATGTTGGAAGCGCATGATTTTGGATTTTACTTTTAGAAACTGTACAAATAAAATGGAAAATATTTAAATGGAATATTGTACCAACAAAATAGGAATGAGGGACTATCAGTGTTCCATGAATCAACTGTTATTCTTATTTCGAGGTCACCTGATTTATCATATGATCTAAATTTGACTCATGCAATAGATTTGTGTTATATTTGTCACAACTGATTTAATTCCATTGTTCAGATTGGGGAGACAATTGCTGATAAAGCATTCGGGAAGCCATTACCATCTATCAGAGTGGAAGAACCAACTGTGAAAATGGCCTTTTCCATAAATACATCACCTTTTGTTGGCCGAGAGGTATGTCTATTAAACAATGACCCAGAACTGTCAGAATCGCATTCTTTCAATAAGTTCTTCGTAGTCTTTTTTCTTTTTCTTTCTTTGTGAACCTTCACCCAACTTCGTTGGTCAGGCAAGTGGCAACAGTATGCATCCCCCCAACAACCTTAGTTTTCACCTTTGCTTATGATTATTTGAATCTATCCTTGCAAAGTAGCTCAAGTGTTGTTTTGACTGAGTGGTTGACTCATCAATTGACTGGCACTGAGATCTCCTTGCAAAGATTTTGTTTACCATGTGTTTTGCTATTTCTTCTGTATGTAAGCCATCAATAAAGAGGTTTTAGCTGATAGTAGCATATGCATAACTGTGTTAATGTGAACTTCCTAGTATTGTGTGGCATTGAAGCCTTTGGGTTTTTTCATTTCATTTCAGGGAAAATATGTTACCAGCAGGAATTTACGAGATCGACTCTACCGCGAGCTTGAACGAAATTTAGCTATGAAAGTTGAAGATGGTGAAACTGCTGATACATTTATTGTCAGTGGGCGTGGTACTTTACATATCACCATATTAATAGAGAACATGTAAGTATAACCTACTTTTTCCATTCTTCCATATCTTCAATGTGGCATGTCTGTGTGTGTTGTGACATACATTCATTTCAGGCGACGAGAAGGATATGAATTCATGGTGGGACCTCCAAAGGTCATCAACAAAAAGGTCGATGACAAAGTGCTAGAACCATATGAGGTGATTTACAGATTGTGATTTTCCTTTCCTTTTGTTTTGGGTTTTATAAAGAACATGAGATATATATGTAAATGCTTCTTGATTGAAAAAGGTGTGGGATGCTTTGATGTTCTTTTTATGAGCGTACTTGTGCTTCTTTTTGTTTATTCTCATGGTTTATTTTATTATACTATGTTATGTACATATATTTGTGTGTGTGTGTGTGTGTGTGTGCATGTGGATTATTTAGGAAATAGATAAACTGATAGAGCTCAACCTGTCAAAAGAAGTTTAAATTACTCAAACTATTGATAGAGTGCCCCTGGTCTAGCAACCTTAGTTGGTAAACTCGCCAGTTATCATTCTAAGAAACCTACAATTGAATTCTGCTCACACCCTGTATGGGAGAGATGGAAGTAGAGGGTAGGTAGTTACCCTGTAGCTCCTATTGTGTATCCCAATCATTGGATTGAAAAAAAATGGCCCGGGAGTCTTGCAGCTTCATAAGAAAGCATGCCCTATAGCTGAATTTCATGAGCTTCCATACCATTTCATTCAAAAGCAGTTTGCACTGCTTGGGTTTGTATTGACAGACAGAAAAAATGAAGCCCAACATGATTGTAAATTGTAACTGAATGATAAAACAATCATATGATGCAGTGTATTTTGCTTTAGCGTTATGCTATTTTAATTGGTATGAATTTTGAGTGCATATTTTGCTATTAACTGATGATGATGTCCTTGATTTCTTCACTGATGCCAGTGCCCATATATTATGCATAAAAGGTCATACTTTCCATTGCATTACATCAGTTATTTCTAACAATTGATATGCTTGCAGATTGCCACTGTGGAGGTTCCAGAAGAGCACATGGGGGCTGTGGTTGAACTTCTTGGTAGAAGGCGTGGACAGATGTTTGATATGCAAGGGGTTGGGTGCGTAAAATGTTCTCTTTGCTTTAATTTTATTTTTAATGTTCTAGTTGAAGTAATTCAAAATCTTAATGTGCTGTTATGTAAGATTTACTATATATCTATCTTTATACAACACAAATACTGGATAGTTTTAGGTGCAAGAGGCATGGAACTTGTGAAGAAATATGTTTGCATGTGTTCAATCATCCTGTTGACCATAAATAGAAAGATGAAACTGCTCATATACCAACCCTGCCGGTCCTAAGGATCAACTAATACACAACAATTATTTTATACACTTTCACTTATCAAGACAAGCACAAGCATGGTAATCTCTCTCTTAAGTTGTCAGCATGATTATTGAATTCATGTATCTTGAATAATGAAATTCCGTAGTGTTGGTTTTGTTTTCCCTCGCTTTCCTAGGAAGTATTCTACATTTAATTAGCATGGTGCAATTTTTCTCACAGTACCAGTGTGTGAATAAGCTATAAAGTCAGTTTTTTTTTTTCATTAATGTGCACTTTGGATATCTGACATTGATGTTATGGACTTCTTTTGTGCTTAGGTCGGAGGGAACAACCCTGCTTAAATATAAGATTCCCACCCGTGGCCTTCTTGGATTGCGTAATGCAATTTTGACAGCTTCTCGTGGCACTGCCATTCTCAACACAATATTTGATAGCTATGGACCTTGGGCTGGTGATATAATTACACGAGATCAGGGTTCATTGGTAATTACCAACTTTCAGGATTTCTTATAGATCAGACTTTTGAATATAAACTATTCATTATATTTTAGATAAACAATTGACATATGTAAAATATCTCAGGATAAAGTAATGTCCAGCGACTCAACCAAAAATGCCTGCATGTTTACACATTTGTTCATCTATTTTCATTTTATATATGGCAAGAAATTGATTTTCAGGTTGCCTTTGAGGATGGAACATCTACTTCTTATGCCCTTGCCAGTTCACAAGATAGAGGGCAAATGTTCATTGGACCTGGAGCAGGAGTTTATAAAGGTCAAATAGTTGGCATCCATCAACGAACAGGGGACCTGTCGCTTAATGTGTGCAAGAAAAAGGCTGCTACTAACGTACGTTCAAATAAAGAACAAACAGGTAAGAAACAGCTCCACTAAATTGCTTTAATAACTCTCTATATACTGTTTAAATGGGAAATGGGGGATTTGTAAGGCAGTTAAAATTGCTATGATCTAAACCCCACAGCAATTAATAATGTGCATTCATTTATCATATATTCTCCAGAAAATGGATCTTTTATTGAGCTGATCACTAGGAGAGACACCAGGGAAAGGGATGAATGAAAAGATACATTTTTAGTCACAATAAAAAAGGAAACTACTCTAGATGATCCCCTGCATTCTCTTGTATATGGCCTAAGCTAAAGTTGTAAACTTGAATACCACAGGAAGTGATTAAGGTGTCAAGAATTAATATCTTTGTCTCCTTACCTTTGTGCAATCTGCCTGCCCCATGTTTACATAGCGATAGAATCATGCTGGAACTCATTCTGCAAGTCATGTCCACCCAACTGGCCGTCCTCTCTCTCTCTTTCTCTACACACGCGAACGCACAAACACACACATGCATATATGCAGACGTCTACCACAGTGCCTTGTAGTTAACGATATATATTCATCTTTTTAATGCAGTGGTTCTTGATACCCCTTTGGATTATAGTCTGGATGACTGTATTGAGTATATTCAAGAAGATGAACTAGTGGAGGTTACTCCCTCAAGCATTCGAATGTGCAAGAATCCAAAGCTTGCAAAAAAGACAAGGTGAGCTGTGTAGACTTACATCCAGTGCATCCGCCAGCAGAGCATCCTCGTGAACTAATGCGAATACAATAGAAGCCGCACAATTCAATAGTTAAGTTCAGCCTTTGATGCCATTCTTTTTCTGCTCTCTCGTAAAAGTATTTAAAGTTCCCTTCGAATGGCAATTTTATGGAGATTTTGTTTCCTGATACATGGTTGTATATAACTACATGGGACATCCCATTATTCTAGTCTAGAAGATTTCTAGATGTAAGTTATACTGCTAGGAAATGAGCACGTGAAGGTTGTCATTGACTTTGTAATTTGGATCATGTCTCTCCCTCTCTGGAAGGGGTCGAAGATGATACATGTTTTAGCATAATGCTAGTCATTTGATCCGAGCTCCATTCGTTGGCTCGCTATTGTTTTTACTAATAAGAAACTTGAACGTGCTTTTTCAATGTGTTTTTTTATAAATGAAAAATTATAAAACTTTTTATTTGTGTGAATAAATAAATAAAAATTATTAACAATAAATAAAAATAAATTTGCTAAAATTTAAAAGATAAATATAACTTAAGATATATAATCTTGTAATATAGGTTATTTATTCTGTTATATTAAATGAATTTATTTATTAAAATTATATTTTATTAAATCAAATTAAATTAAGTTGTTTTTCTTATCTTCTCCTCTCTCTTTTTTTTTCTTCCCCAACTTCCAACCTTAGCTCTCTTTAAAATATCTAAGTGGAGTGGAGATCTAATTTGTTTTGATCTTAAATTTAACCTAATTATTTTAACTATAATTTTTTTTAATATTAGGGTGGTTAAGTATTGAGCTATTATAGTCTTATGACTTGAATTTATTCAAGTTTATTTATTTTTTATTTTTTTATTTTTTTTCTTTTTGTTAATTGGTTTCATTTTTATTTTTCTATATTGTATTGGTTGTGATTTAAGTATCATTATTTTTTAATTTTTTTTAGTTGAGTTATCTTGATCTTGTTAGCCATATTATGGGTTTGACAAGCAAGTTAGGGTGCCTCTAATAATTTTGTTTTTATTTTTAATTGATTTTTTAAAAATTTATTGTTTAAGTTTAGTTAAAAATTGAATTATTAGGTTTTTTTATTCAAATTATGTATTTAACAAGTTATTTACTTGAGTTATTTTTTCGTTAGGAATTATAAAAAATCTTTTTAAAATATTACCATATGTTTTCTGTGAACATCGATTGCTTTTTATAAAATTATGCTTATTAATAGTAGTTGTTTTTTAACATTTAATTAAATAAAGTGAACTCATCAAATACATTTGCATTCATAACTCAAATTGCATATTTGTTTTCTTTTAAAAGACACGCTAACACTGCCTTACTAGTTTTTCATATTAAAAATTATTTTATCCCTCTTCATCGTCATCTCTGGCCCTCTAATTCTCTTGGACGCCATTTGTCTTGGATTAGGCCCCAAGCACTCCTGCCACGTGTAGCTAGCTAGGTGGACAGGGGAGAAGACACAAAATGGAAGCTTCTTCGGATTCCATTCAATGACCTGGGTGGTGATGATTTCAGCCAACAGGATCGAGGAGGGTCGTGTTCTTAGGGATTTGATAAGTATAATTAGTACGAGGTGATTGATGACAGCCGTAGACTTTAATGTTAAGATGCGGATTCAACTAAGACTAAAATTATTATTTTTGTCTTCTCTTTTGTTTCTAGAAAGACAATACAGGTAGACCGTCGTCGTTCATTACCTGGGTACATGAATCCTGCGTCTGGCATGTTTCTTCAGCCTAGTTAATTAATTGTCAAACTATATGCGCAGCGACGGCAGATGTCAAAAACAAATTGAGGGATTTGGTGTCATTATTTTAAAAAATATTCTATAAAACAATACTTTTTTTAAAATCAATTTCTTCACTCCCTAATTTGGAATATATGTAAGAAAATGAGGGAAAAGAAAAAAACATAAATTGGGAAAGGGCAGGTTCTGTTCCTGCTTTGTAATAAAAGTACAACATTTTAAAACCAGTACATTTTTCGTTGTAGGTTTTTTTAAAAAAAATAATTTGTTATTTTATATATTAATTAATACATTAAAATAATCTATAAATATTAAAAAATAATTTAAAAAACAAGAGCGGCTAAGCCAGAATTATTTTTTTAATATATTAAAATATTTTTTTATTTTTTAAAATATTTTTTTGTCTTACCGGAGTATCAAACACCATAAAGGTCTGTAAGCAACCCAATGCTTACCACCTATGCACTGATTTGAAGATTTCGTGTGATGGCAGTTCATTGCATTTGGAATAATCAACGAATTAATTATTCGCGGCAAGTCTAGATTACTATATATATAATAGTTCATAGCACAGGAAGAATTTATTAAATTCAGATATTATAGTTTGGCCTAGCAGTGGCATCTTATGATGCCAGCATTGCAGCAACCCTCTTGAACTCAAATGTTATGACTCCATTACTTAGTGATTTTCTTGGTAATCAGTCATAAACTTAAAATATTATTTTTTGTGAATTAAATGTAAGAGCACGAACGCTTATAAAAAGCAATTAGAGAGAGCAATCTCGAAAAGAAGTATCTTGCTTTACTTCCACCTTTGACTTTCATTCCTGAAAGTGAAAAACACATAGAATATGTAACCAGATCTTTGACCAACTTGGGATTTTTATTTTTTTTATTTTTTCAAATTGAAAGGCCTTCGCAGAATAGAATTCAAGTATTATATGATTTTAATTCTTGCAATCAAATCTTTCCATATGGGTTGTCTGTTCCCGATGTGTATCTTTTTTTTTCCCTTGCTATGTCCTCTGAAATTGAAATATATATTAAGTTAAATGATAAAATGAAGATTAACGAACTCATTTATCATCTAAGCATATGCAAGGAGAATCAGGGTTATTTCTTTTATGCAATATGCTACTTTTTATCGCCTTACATGCTGAATCACCATTGTTGCTCTGTACCCCAACCAGAATTCAAAAGTTCATGTGCACTTCCTAGGCATGATGCCGCCTTGAGCCCCCTTTCCTTGCTTATTTGAGCTTTCACTCCTTTTTGCATGGTGACCCGACAAGAATTATGTTTCCTGCGCTGGTTGTAGAAAGAATGTCCCAGAATTGTCTTCAAAGAAACAGCAGCTCGAGAGGGAAGTGATCATGGGTGTCTGTGTTCAATGCTTGATCGTTGTAATTGAGTAGTCCATCGAGAAAATATCTTGCAGTTCCATGTCAGATGAAATATGATTTGTCTTTTAGTAATTAAGTTTAAAGAATAATTATGATTGTATCATGGTGATATGTTTTGCATACAAAATAATCACAGGATACACATAAACGATCGTAATTTAAAAGGAATTAACGTGCTAATTGATTCTATAATATATTATCCAATATCTTAATCTTGATTAAAAAGAATCTCGAAAAACATCATAAACAAATTATTAATAAACACTCTTGAACAAAAATCCTGTAATTTGCTTAAGTTGATAACTTCATGCTAGCAGGAGTTATTAAACTCTAAAAACATCAAAAACTTATTATTAATAACTCATAACTAAAATTATTAAATTTAAAATTAATTTTTGAATTAAAATAATGATATGTCAAGTTAGAAAATATAATTTGTTGAGCTTAAAACTAGCATGAGTTGAGCTTTAAATTAAATTAAATAAAAATTAATTTAATATAATCTGATCAACCCAACATCTCCCCTTACAATTTAGTAAAATCATGTTTTGATTTTATTAAAAAAAATCAAAATAATAATGTTTTAACTTTTAAAAAATCTAAAATATAATGTTATTTTAAAATAATTTATATCAATTTAAATTAACACATTTAATTTATAACTTGAATATTTAATTGGATTAAGTTTAATAAGGAATGATGCATCACTCATAAATATTTTTTTTTTGTTATATAGTAAAATTATGTATTTTAAACACTCTGAGTTTCGGAACTGTTTTACATAAAGAAGAGGAAGAAGACATGTAGTTTGATGCTATACACAATACTAAGAACGAAAAAACATGCATGAACATGGTGATCATGCCGGTAATCACACAAGTTACTTGCAAAGAAATTTCGATGTCAAGAGAATAATTAATAATATATTATTAATTATTTTTTAAAAATTATTAAAAAAACACAAGTAGGGAAAAAATGAGATGGATACAAATAAAAAAAATAATAAAAGTTAAGATGCATTAAAAATAATAAAAATATTTCTAACTAAAATTTATGTTTTCTTAGCACCATAAAATAAAATTGGGATTATTTGGGAGTGTTGCTAGTTCATACTTTTTAAAAATTTGAACTTTGAAAAAAAAAGAATTAATTAAATTAATTGTTTTAATTCTTCTAACTTTGTAAAAATATGTTAAAATAATTTTTTATATTTTATTTTAATTTTGATATTAGTACATTAAAATTATTAGAAAAGCATTTATGATATTTTTTAAAATAAAAAACAGATATTATTATAATATATTAAAAAAAAAACAATTTAAAGTACACCATCGACCACCTTTACAAGCATGCATCCAGAAGCCAGGATTATCCATATTCTAGACGTTACTTTCCATAGTCAAACTTGTCCAGTTTGACCGATAATCTAAAGCTGGGATTGATGCCTTGTCTAAGGCGTTCTGAAATTTGATACGACAAAAATACCCTTCTAGACCCCCCCGTAAGTAGATGCCGTGTGGGTGTCTTTTTTATTATCATTATTATTATTATTATCAATTTCAATGACGGATCTGCCCTTTTGCAGCGAGATGAGACGGTAAATAGGTAGTTATGCCCTTTTTTGTCCTTACTCGTAAAGCGCCCCCCCACAGCATGACTGGAAGAGAGCGACGGTGTATTTAAGAAAATGAAATTAATTTTAGGTTTGAATTAGAAATTCAGAATGTATATCCTTTTTTTTCGTGGGCTTTTTTGTATAGACTATCGTGTTTTAAAAAAATAGTTTTTTTTATAAATTATTTAATTTCAAAATATATAATTTTTTTAATCAAATTAAAAGGATGAATTAAATATCCACCGGTAAATGTTGTAATTAAAACACATGTCTTTTAATTTAAGCTTGTAAAGCTTATAGAACTTCAAGATAGGTTTATGAAGTGGCTGGATTAAGATTCAAGTTTAAATTTATTTAATTATTATAAATGATAATAAATGTTTTTAATAAATGGTATATATTTTATTATTTTTATTTAATTTTAAAGTATTGGATTTCAAGTTGCTTGTCTAACAATCATTAAGTAACATTAATACTGTGAATATGTTTAGAACCCTCCGAGTTAGATTCATTTTAGAGATTTTAATAAAATTTTATGTTTGGATTTTTTTTGAATTTTAAGAATTAAATTTTAAATAGAATTTAATCTCTAAAAATACTATAAAAATAAATCACGGATGAACCTCTCTAATTTACAATTTGAAAAAAAATATTTAAACTAAATTTTCTAGAATATTAATCTATCTTTTTTTTTTAACTTTTGAAGAAAAAAGAAAAATGCAATAAGAATAAAATAGTAAAAAAATAAAATAAACATTATTTTATCTAAACATACTAATTTAATTAATTAATTTATTAAATTTAAATTAAATATCATAATTAATTTTAATTGCAATAAAAAAAATAGTCCTCGGTATGTCATAATTTCGTGAAGAGGGAGAACATTTGATCAAAGGAAAATTGAAGCTAATTAATTCCCCGAGGAGTAATTTCGAGGAATAGAATGGGGGGGTTATTTTTGGAAATATGATATACAGAAGAAATTCGTGTCCTTTTGGCTGGCTTCTAGAAGACCATGTCAAAATTAAAAGGAGAGGACCGTAACAAGCAAGTTTGGCAACTTAAAACTTAAAAGCCCCTACTTGTTGGTAAAGTCGTTGACAAAAGCCAAAGTACCGTGCATTTTTACATTATTTTTGAATGAAGTGTAGGGTGAATGATATTTGATTTAGGTTCTTTAAGTTTCTTTGTTTTCATGTTTTAAAATTATTTTTAAAATAAATTTTTTTATTTAAAATTAAATTTTTAATGTTTTAAATAATTTTGATGTAATAATGTTAAAAATAAATTTTAAAAAATATTATTTTAAAATATTTTAAAATAAGGAAATACTTTAAAACATAATTACAATCCCTTTATCAAACAAGTCATTTATCTAAATTGATTATTCTTGTGCAAAAGCTCATGTGATTCATGAAAAACAAGGTGACCACAATGAATGAAATGATGTCTACAATGTTGATGATGGCGGTCCAATTGATTCTTGAAGAGGATCATGAGTGATGAATATTGAGGATGATGGTCTGCATAAAGTGAGATGTCTAGTAATTAACCTAATTATAGATATCTTGTTGTTAAAATACAGTACATTGCTATTTCTTTGCATGCATAAAAAAATAAAAATATATGCTACCACAATGCATATGAAGAAAAAAAATATTATTGCCAATATGATAATTATTGAAAATTTATATAATTATTAATTTTAGAACCTATAAAATTAGTTAAAATATATAAAAATAACTTAAATAATTATATTAATAAAAATACAATAAATAATACAACATTATACTCATAGTAGAATTGCAAAATTAGGATTGGAATTGTTGAAATTTTTTCAATTCATTTTTCATCTAAGGCAATAATTGATTGATTGGATACTTTTTTTTTTCTAGAACTATTTTTTGGGTCCATTGTTAAGATTATTTTTTAAATAATTTATTGCGTTTTTAGAATCAACTACATGTAAAGTTATTTTTTTAATATAAAAAATATTTAAATATTATTAATATATTTTTCAGAAAAAACAATAATAATTATAAATTTAAAATTTAATACACGTTAAATAATATAATTTTTAAATATAAAGATAATAACCTGATACAATTCTCTTTTCTTTTCAATTAACATCCAATAATATTTTTTCTTATCTCTTAAACTCAGGAATGGAAAGATAAAGACAATAAAGTTTTAGAATAATATTAATTTTAGGAAAATAAAAATAGTAAAGATATGTCAATTGAAAATGACTAAAGTATGCTCGGGAGATATCAATTTTATTTTCTTAAACTTTCATTTTAGGGAATGCCTTCGTATAAGTTTTTGTAAAACAAAATAAAAAATAAAAAAAATTATTTCTAATTCCTCATCCCATATTTTTCCTTCATATTTTTTCATTTCAAGATCACGAATTAAGCACGCGGCACATTGCAATGAATCCGCGTCCATTCATTCATTATAAAGAATGATTATTTTTTTTTAAAAAAAAACTTACCTTTATCAGCTTAATTAATTCTGATCACACCATCAAACAAAAAAAAAAAACTACAAATCTGAACTTTGTTGTGGATATTTCGGGAAAACATCAGACTACCCTCCCCTTTATTTCGGAAACTTGTCATAATAACCCATTTAGAGCTGCTATTTAACTTGTTTTTTTTTTTATGAAAATTTATTTATTTATATTTTAATTTAATTTTTTCCTAAACTATGTAAAACAAAAGAGGAGGAAAGAAATGGGAAGGGATGTGTTGTCAAATGGGAAAGAGGTTTGACCTCTCTTGTTGTTTTCTTTCTTGGAACCAAATCCATCCCACGAATGAGTTCTTGATTGTATAAAACAATACAACAGTGGTAGTTGCCTTGTAAATTCCTCTTATCAAACCCATTACCTTCCCTTTCCTTCCCATAAATCCCACCTTCCCTTCTCCTTTCATTTCTTGTCTTGAATTCCTTGTAAATTTTCTCTCTTGATCTATATTTCTTGGAAAGGCAACAACTTATTTGCAAATCAAAATTTTCTTTCTTGAATCAAGCATCACCCTTTATTTGTTGGATCAAATTCTGTTGAGAATTGGGTTTTCTGTTTTGAGATTTCATCATTTGTAGCTTAATTTTGGATCTTTCAAGCTAATTTCCAATACCCTCTTTTGTTTTGGTCTAAAAATCAGATTTTGATTGATCTAATAATCCAATTCCATTTTTTTTCGTTGAAATTCAAGTGCCCTGCAGAAGGCCAGAAAATTTCTCTTTATTATTTTGTTTTTCATTCATGGGTAATTGTTGTGTGACACCATCAGGAAACCCTGAGAAAACGAAGCACAAGAAGAAACATAACCGATTTGCATTAGATTATGGGCTCCATGATGGAGGCCACAAGCTGATTGTGTTAAAAGACCCCACAGGAAAAGAACTCGAGCAAAGATATGAACTTGGTACAGAACTAGGCAGGGGTGAATTTGGAATCACATATTTGTGTACCGATAAGGAGACTGGTGAGAATTTTGCTTGCAAATGTATCTCTAAAAAGAAGTTAAAGACAGCTATTGATATAGAGGATGTAAGGAGAGAAGTGGAGATCATGAAACGTATGCCTCAGCATCCTAATCTTGTCACCTTAAAGGATACTTATGAGGATGATAATGCAGTTCATTTGGTGATGGAGTTATGTGAAGGAGGAGAGTTGTTTGACCGGATTGTGGCTAGAGGACATTACACTGAGAGGGCTGCCGCAGGTGTTACAAAGACCATTGTGGAGGTTGTTCAGGTAAAGAGATAATCTTGTGGTTATTATTTATTTATCTTTTTTTTGAAGTTTTCATGATTGAATCTTTGTGAGTAGATGTTACTCTTTTTTTTTTTATGTTTTAATTTTAAATGCTTGCACATAAATTTAGCTTTTGGATCTTGAATTCATGGTTGGTAGCTAGCGCTATTTGTGTGCCGAGGAAATATGGTTTTTATTCGGTGTATAGAGGTCCAGGACCGTAAGCACTTGATAAAAATGCACTCTCTTGCAAGTGATTAGTGAATATTATCCGGCAGAAAATAGGAGATAGTTTGTCTTGATGAGTAGATGTGGCAGATATTGATTCTGGCAATCTGAAAATCTTATAGTTTTTACTGTGGATTCTCTTTATGTTGATTTCCTCCTTTTGCCCTTGCTTCTTGTGCTTACTGCTTGCTTTGAATAACCTCCATTGTTCATTAAATCTTGATTCCTCTCTTGGTCCACTTTTTTTAATTTCGTGAGTTACTGTGCCGTTACTATAGAAATGTTTGGTTCTCCCTCTTGGTTTTATCGGTTTCCTTTATTCTTCATTTGATTTCTCACTGCTGTTTTTAAACTCTTTTGCTGACAATGGGATTTGCTTCACAGTGATAAGCTTTTGGTAATAACTTCTATGCTGTCCAAAATTAGATAAAGGGCCACATAGGGTTCCCTTCCTTTCTAACATACAGCATACGTTCTCAATTGACATTACTTCTTCCAAATTGCACGCATTATATTCAGTTAGCAGAGTCCTAATGCTTTTGGGATATGTTTTATCATGATCCAGATATGCCACAAGCACGGGGTGATGCATCGGGATCTAAAACCTGAGAACTTTTTGTTTGGAAACAAGAAGGAGAATGCCCCTTTGAAGGCAATTGATTTTGGATTGTCAGTGTTTTTCAAACCTGGTAATGTCTTATTATTACCCATCACCCATTGCATATTTTTTTTAATGAACAAACCTATTCCATTTTATAGTTCTACTTTTTAGCTTTCATCCTTTATGGTACATTGGCTGAAGGTTTTACTTTCTGCAGGCGAAAGATTTACGGAGATAGTTGGAAGTCCATACTACATGGCTCCTGAAGTGCTCAAGAGGAATTATGGCCAAGAAGTAGATGTCTGGAGTGCTGGTGTAATACTTTATATCTTACTTTGTGGTGTTCCACCCTTCTGGGCAGGTTGGTGTTTTGTTCTGGTTAAGGAAATTTCAACTGTATGCACAATTATTGTTTTCATTAGGTGTTCAGGAACAATTCTTAGTTATGCATGCATTATACACTGGTGCTGGTATTTTTCACTAAAAAAACTCTACCTCCACTGCAGAAACTGAACAGGGAGTTGCACAAGCAATTATTAGGTCAGTTATTGACTTTAAGAGGGATCCTTGGCCCAAAGTTTCTGATAATGCCAAAGACCTTGTGAGAAAGATGCTTGATCCTGACCCGAAGTGCCGGCTTACAGCACAACAAGTGCTAGGTAATGTTCATTTCTAATGAAATGGTTTTCTCGTGCTTTTGGATCTTCTATTGTTTGGATAATACGATGATAATGATTGGAAAATCCCAAAACTGAAATTCATGGAAACACAGGTCTTCTAAGTTGTTTGTTCTTGAAATGCAGATCACCCTTGGTTGCAAAATGCAAAGAAGGCTCCTAATGTTTCTTTAGGTGAAACAGTACGATCAAAGCTCAAGCAATTCTCTATTATGAACAAACTCAAGAAAAGAGCTATGAGGGTAATGTCTTTAGAATTTGCTGGATACTAATGATTTTTATCTTTCCAGTTCAAGAAAACTTGGTGTTTGCTTTACTGATATTGTTTGGATGTGGTGTTCATTCTAGTTTGAGACCTGTCTTCCTTTATCTTCCATTGCTTACTTTGTCAAATTAACAGGTAATAGCTGAGCATTTGTCAGTGGAGGAAGTTGCTGGCATAAAGGAGGGATTCCAGCTGATGGATACTGGCAACAATGGCAAGATTAACATTGATGAGCTAAGAGTTGGATTACAAAAACTTGGCCAACATGTCCTTGAGAGTGACCTTCAAATTTTGATGGAAGTGGTAAGTCATGAAATTTAGATTTTTTTTACTGTTTTTTTTTTATTATACATTGATCTTGGATGGGAAAAAGAAAACCGCTATAACCGCTATTTTTCTGCCATAAACTTGACAAGTTTCCTTTAACAGGGTGACATAGATCGAGATGGTTATCTGGACTATGGAGAATTTGTGGCTATTACTGTTCACCTGAAAAAGATGGGGAACGATGAACACCTTCGCCAAGCCTTTAAATTCTTCGACCAAAACCAAAGTGGGTACATAGAAATTGATGAGCTAAGAGGTGCCTTGGCTGATGAAGTTGATGGAAGTAATGAAGAAGTTATTAATGCTATTATTAACGATGTGGACACAGACAAGGTCAGTCCTATTTTCAACCCCTTATATAATGGCTGTAAGCATAGATACAAAGTGCTTTTTTTCTTCAACTCTGGAATCCCACCTGGAAATGCCTCTGTCTTGATGGTGTTTTCATAACGTGCTTATTTCCATTAATTTTGACATGCACGGAATCAAACCTGAGCCCCTTTATCTGAACTTGCAGGATGGGAAAATAAGTTACGAGGAGTTTACCACGATGATGAAGGCTGGAACAGATTGGAGGAAAGCATCAAGACAGTACTCGCGCGAGCGGTTCAACAGTCTGAGCCTGAAACTGATGAGGGACGGGTCATTAAAATTGGCCAATGAGGGTAGATAACTCAACAAGAGTTGACTATAGAGAAGGTGCTCTTCCCCCATATGTTATAGTATTACAACTGGTTTCTTTTTAAAATCTTTACAGTTAACAGGGACCTTTGCCCTAATTGAAGAAGTGATTTTTCCATTTGTTTGCTGTGAGAGTGATAGGAGAATTGAGCGGTGAAGGGCTGCTGGGGCTGTATTGTAAATAGGGGTTAAATTGTTAATGCCATTATCAATGCATCGCCTACCTTTTGTTTGGTGTAACTTGATCGAACCTTTTCATTCGGATCTTACAGAGCACATCGAGGGCAATTTTCTCTACTCTATTCCAAAATAACATCCAGGTCAATATGTTCTTTTTTCCTTAGTAAAATACAAGTTAAAATCGTTGCAAAAGCTGTAGCGCTTTTTTATTTTAACTTAGAATCAATTTGAATATCTTGGCAAAACCATCGTGATTTGACATGAATATTTTTCTTATTTATCAGATACTATATAAAACATAAATATTATACTCGTTTCATTATCAAGCTTTAAATATGAATCAGATTAATTTCATCTTCAATCTCAAATTATTTAGTTATCAAATCTTTTTCTCGACATATAAATAAAAACTTAATTACAACATATAAAACTTCTTATTCTTATTTTGGATGGAGTAAATTGTAGTAAAATAGGAAACTAGATTATTGTCACTCAAGTTATATAAATTAAAAGGATGTTTGAAAATGTAATTGTAGTTGTTTTTTAAATTGTTTTTAGTATCAAAATATATTAAAAAAAATTTTAAAAAATTATTTTTAAAATTAGCACATCAAAACAATTCAAAACATATAAATTTTTTTTTTTAATAAAACATAAATTTTAAAAAAAGGTGATTTGCACCGCGTTCCTAAATATTCTCTAAATAGTAGGATTATAAATAGGAAATAGCTCATTTTCTTGCATCATTTTCTATTTTTATATAGTTTAAATGCTTATATCTATGAAAAAGGAACTAATGTTAAAAAATTTAGCAAAGTTTGATATTACCTTAAATATAAGTGATTGTATAACTTATTCTCTAGAAGAAAAAAATATTTTTTTTTAAAAAGTAAATCCATCTAAGAATAAAACTAAACATCAATGTGTTAACAAATTAATTATAAATCAATCAATTAAAATCAAATAAGACATGATAAACCTCACAAATTATTGAAGATCTATATGGTATTAGAACAATTTGATGGGCCACGGAATTAGAAAAAATTACTATAATACCTGATCCATAAGGACATGATTATAAAATTTAATCATTTTTTTATAGTCAAAGTTTTAGTTAATATACAATGGATTATCTAACCATATTAAAAAAGCCACATTAATTTAAATACAAAATTTTAAAAATAACTAGCTTGTGAAGCCCTACATTTCTTGAACCTTCTAGCCTTGAAATATAATTTTGTTAGTGAACTAAATTAAGGCTTGTGGCCCAAACCAAACCCATTCCATAAAAGGAAGACAAAGCATTTGATGAGAATAGAACCTCTTTAGCATGTATTCAGGATTTGCTTTGTTGAAGAGGGAAACAAGTTTTCTACATGTAAAAATTGGCTCATTTTCAATATTATTGTTAGCAAGTCGACATATATTAATAGCTAAATTGTTGGTGTCAGGAGAAGGAGGATCGAGCTTAATATATGCATCATCATGTATAATCAGAAGAAGAACTAGAATTGGATCACCAAATATATATTCATCAAAATTAGGATAAACTCATGGAGCTAACCATTATTATCTAAATTCAAAATTTACCTGATTTTACAAGTTAATATATATATATATATAAAAATATAAATTAATAATTAATAATTAATGAAATTAAATTTAACTTGTATAGAATTGATAAACTTAAAAAAAAATATTGCAATTATTGTTAGCATGCTTCCACTTCTCTCAAATAGGATGGAAAAAAACTTAATGGAAAAGAAAATTAAGATTGAAATCCAACTTAATTAAAATTAGAAGAATTAATTAAATTTAAGAATTTAATTAAACTTCTAGGTTTAATTGATTTAATTAATTATTTAATTGAAGCAAAAATTATGAAAGTTAATTTGATTAAAATTAAAAGAATTAATTAATTTTAAGGGTTTTAATTAAACTTATGATAGGTTTTGTTTTACTCAATCATAAATTTAATTGAAAAAACATTAAATTTGGATGTTTATGCTCCGTTTGTTTGCTAGAAGGTATTTTTTTTTAAATGAGTTCTAGAAAAGTGAATTATTTTTTGATATTTGATAGTGTAATGAAAAATAAGTTGAAAAATATTTTTAAATTTTTGGTTATGTCATGGAAAATAAGCTGGAAAATAATTTATTAATATTTTATTTTTTTCAAGTTTATTAAAATAATAAGGAACAAATCTTATAAATTAAAAATTTAAATGAGAATGAAATTGAAAAAAAAATTTCATAAATTATCTCAAATGATATAAATAATAATCAAAATAATATAGATCAGATCTAAGAAATAAAAAAAATGAAAGATGAAGAAAATAAAATAATAATAATAATTATCATTTTATAAATTATTTCAAATAAAATAAGTAACATTTTAAAAAATAGAGATCAAATTTGATAGATAAAAAATTTCAAGTATGATAAGAAAAAAGCAAATAATAATTATAAAAATGAGAACCAAAATTAATATAAAAACTAAATTATAAGGGATGAAATTGAAAAACAAATAGTAAAAACAAAATATATATAGCAATAAAAAATTTAAGGACTAAATTTGATATAATCAGCAAATAATATGATATTTCTAATTTTTTTATAATTTCTAGAAAGTATTTTCTATAAAAAAAAAGAAAAATACTTTCTTAAAATCCAAACTAAATTTTTATTTGATTAAAAATTATTTTTGTTTATTAACTTTTCCCATAATAAATAAATATATAAAAATTTAAAAAATAATTTTTAAAAATTACACTTGAAAAAATAAACACGCTCTTAGTTAGATATCAATTTGCAAAACATTGGACGATAGGGAGCTAATTGAAACTCTAGGTAGCCTAATTGGTACAATTAGATTAATTGAAACAATTGCAAAGTTTAAAGGTTGACTCAAAATATCCAAGAACAAAACTGTACCGATTTGGAGGAGCTGCTGTTAATTTTCTTCCTCGTTTCTCTCATGAAGATGCTGGCTGAAGATCTTTTTACAGTTTATTTTCTTCTTCATTTCTCTCGTGAAGAAGTTGGCTGGAGACTTTTTGCAGAGCTGTATGATAATATTTAGAAACATAGTGGAAATTATGTTTCATACAAATTTTTTTTTAAAAAAATTATTTTGTTGTGATAATTTTTTAAAATAAAAAATATTATTTTAATATATTTTAAAATAAAAAATATTTTAAAAATCATTCAATCGATAATCTCAATCAGTCACTTAATACCCTCTCACGTCTCAAGCAAGACAAAAGACACGGTAGACTTGACATTGTAGTCCTCCTCAGCATGGTTTCAGCCGAGTAGTCACCTCATAAGCCGCTGCAATACCGGTTCAAAGTCACTGACTTAACCAGTCTTTGACAATCTGGCTTGAAAGTAAAGGTTGTTGGCTTGTCATCAATGTCACGGATCAATCCAAGAAGGTTAAAGGGTTAGGATTTAAGTCACGAAAGGATCTCATACACCTCTCTCGTCTCCTATAAATAAGAGCCCTGTTAGTTCAAGGAAGAGACCACCGGGACTGCCATAAATACACTGCCATTTCACAATTCAAGCTTTGGTTTCTAGCTTTTAAAAGACTTTGCACCTCAAAAAGAAACAAGCCCTGACCTAAGAAAGAAATCACTGTAATCCCTCTCGTCGAAAACCCCCGGCTGTTGCTTTCTTTCGTTAATGCATGGTTCCTTCTCCGCTAAATACCAGCATACCGACTAGTTTTTTTTAAAAAAACCAGCTTTTCCACCACTTTAAGCAACAGGGAATAGATAAACGGGAGGGAAGGAGAAGGTCTGGAAGCGCTGAAAGACAAGAGACCAGGAGGACCATTCCATTGCAAAATGAAGGTGGCGTTACATGATTAGTAGGAACAAAAGGTAAACAGTAGTCATTTCCCATAAAATATGATTAGTAAAAACAAAACCAAACGTTTCTTGGCATGATACGGCAAAAGGTTTGATTCCTTTCCATGCTCCTTTATTTAAACGAGTCACTGATGTTTTAGCACTGTCAGCACATGCATGTGATATTTTGTAATCAAATAAAGTTACCGAAGGAAGAATGAAACTAAAGTTGATTTGGGTTTCTAGAACGCCTGAAGAATTCTGGATTTTGCTATGGCAGTACCTGTTTTTGATCTTCTTAGGGGTGAGCTGTTTTTTTAATTTGTGTTCATGGCCCGTGCTCCATACAAAACCATTTAACTTAAAAGGCTTAAAGTCTTTGGGCTGTCTTTTGTTTTAATTCAAGCTTGGATGGCAGCGCTTGCGTTAGATTTGGGCCAAGCTAACAAGCCCAATTACATAGCTGGGCTGAGCTTTTAATGCCTAAGGCTGCGTTTGACAAAGCCAGAACTTGTAAACAGAAAAATGCAATTTTTAGGTCTTTAAAGCTTTTTTGGCAAACGCGTCTCAAGAAAAATCTCAAGCCTTATATTTCTTTTTTTTTAGTGTTTAGTCTAATTTATTTTAAAAAATTGTAAATGGTTTCTTATTTTTTGCATGCATCCTGAACTTAATAAGTTTAGTAAGTTTACAATGAGCTTATAAATTTTAAAAATGTCTAAACAATTATTTTGTTTTGATAATATAGATTGCGAAGTTATATGAAGTATGTATTATATAAAGTATGTAGTACTGGTATTAAAAACAAATATATATATATAAAGAATGTTAGTCTAGCAGGGTGAATTGACTTTAATCTATAAACAGACTAATAATTAAAAAAATATAATAATATCTTAATTATTTAAAAAAATAGATAATACAATTTATCTTATTAGAATATATTAGAATAATATTATTTTTTCTATACACAACTAATTTATTATTAAAATTTTGAAGATTAATTAAAAATTTTATTAATAAAAATATTAAATGATGATTTTAAAGTTTTTTTAATCGATAAAAATTAAGAGTGTTTTGTTTTTTCTACCGGTAGTTCAAAATCTCAAGCTACAAAAAGGATTGCCACACGTACCACTATTAGGATCATAAATTTTATACTTTGGACCCACAAACCAGTGAAGCAACTATGATCCCAAAAAAAAATCAAGGAATATATAATACCTTACTATTATGGCACTTTCACTGTTCAATTATTGAGTTGTATTAAATCTTGACTATGATACCAAAAGCAATTAATGATTGGACTTCTAAGAGCAATAATTGTGAAACAAAATTTCTAATTGGACCCACAAAGAGGTCAAGTAACCATTATCCAAAAAATAAAAAAAATCTTGCAATTGAGTTGAAAATGAAGCTGCTAGAATTTGGGCGAGGCTACCTTGGAACATAATTGCATCTTCTTCCACTTGTCTGGTCGAATTGAGGACAATGAGGCTTAGCACATTACGTTCGTACAAATAATTGTGTAGTTAGGTCAAAGCATAGCATCATCTTGTTTGCCACCCCTATTAAAATATGTGTGATCTTGCAAGTTCCTTCCTGCATTTTCATACCTCTCATCAGGGTACAGCCATATGCTTGGACTGGTCCTCCCTTCCCTGCCACTCGATCTTGGCTTTGATTGTTTGATGGTGACCTATGACTCATGGATTTTTATCTTCTTCCCTTCTAGATCAATCTCTTTGATCAATATTAAGGTGGTCGGTCCACCTTCAAACGAACACGAGTTGTAAGACGCGAGCAGGTATGAGCTTGTGTCCCGTACCAAGTGGTCGGTCACTTGTCTGAAAGCGTCCTAGATGTTTGGACCCGGAATTTATCGATGCTATTAATGGACGAATAAAAGGGTTATTTTAAATTCAATTATTGATAAATCTATATGATTTATCTGGTATTATTGATGCTTCGAAAAACTTAGAGACTCGAGAATAAAGAATATTGCTGAGTTATTAAAAAACATGGTAGTCATGTTTTCAATTTTTGAAAAACTGAAGTTAGAAAAAGAAAAATTAAAAATCATTGTTCAAATACGTTATTAATTTCTTTCATTTGAAGAATTATTTAAAAAAAACTAGCTTTTTCTAATTTATATGAGTTTTAAAAACACATTTTCAAGTTTTCTCAAATGAATAATATATATATATATATATATGTAAAGCATTGAAATTAATTTTCTTTTAAATTTTTATATGTTGCTAGTTCATGAATTATTATTTTTTAGTTAATAAGTACGGCATTTTTTAAAGATAATTCTTAATTTCAATAAAATAAAATCAATATTTTATACTTAGATTATAAGAAATATGAATATTAAGATAATTATATATTGAAAATCATTGTCTCGATATTTTATGAAAAATAGTTATATATAATCTTGACATTTTTTTTGTGAAAGGGTTCTTGTTCTTTTTTTTATGTGAACATGCATGAAAAACTAAGAAAAATAAATCTGACAAGAAAATAGTTTTCTTTTGCTAAATATATCCTAAGTTTTCTGAATTTAAGTTATCAAGAATGAATCTTGGAGTTGATTGAATTCCTTGTTGGAATTTTTTTGTGCTAATACCTCCGAATTTAAAAACATGGACATCAAGAAAAAAAAAAGGGGGGGGGGGCATGAGATTGATTGATGGAGATGAATTTCAAAGCCAGCACGATATTGATAAACATGGTGGTGTGGTAGATCCAAATCATTTACCAACATCGGTGTCGTTTTCAAAGCAAGATAATTTTGAGAACATCCTAAGAGCGTTGCAAAGTCATACATGAAGACAGACTTTGATACATTTACTCGCCATTACTAAGGGTGGAAGGATAGAGGCCAAAGCAATGTCGCTGCCTTCTTTTCTCTCTTGTATTTCCTCCCTATGATTATATATCTCCGTTTGGTAAGATTTGACGTTTTAAGAGTGCGCAGAAGCCATACGATTGCATTTCCAGCTCCTTATGATTATACAGGAAAGAACAAACCATATGATTTTCTATTTTTTACTTCCTGCACCTTGCTCGTATGAGTGGTAGAATTGTACGAGGAACATTTTGATAATACATCTTCAATATCTTCATCGTGGTATCAGACGAGAACATTCCGATCTCCTCTCCAACATCCCCGATCGATACTTCATTGATTATTGCTCTCGATATTTTAGCCCAAATAAACGACAAGGTCACCCTTTCCACTTTTCCACAGCGGCGTGCGCTCTAGTTTGAGTCTTTTTTATTTGGATAGAGACGATCTTCTAGATTATATCACTGGTAGCCATGCATCGATCCTCGTCCACAAACGGATGACACCTCTACGCACATCGCCTTCAGAAAAATCACTCCTTTCATTTCAACCTCCAAAACTTCAAAGGAAGCATGGCAGAAATTAAATACTTTGTATGCAAGCAAGTCTCGCACCAGTGATATAGCGATTGAAAAACACGACAGGCTGATACCAGGTTATTTAGCGATTTTTTTAAAAAAACAAGGTTATTCTGCTAATATATAGTTTTATTTTACTGTTCAAATTTTTAAAACATTCACAAATCTTACCATGTGCCGCCCGCTACATAATCTCGGATGGTCCCGAGAAATAACTGGTTTTGATGAATGTCTGCAATACATTTAACCATACTATATTCATTGTTGAAGCATCCGAATAAGATTTTAGGTGAAAGTGCTTAAATCACCAGAGCAATAACTTCATATAACAGGGGGATCAGCAACTAGTTTGAAGTCTGAGGTCAATTAACAGCCAAACTCTAGGGTTTAGCCATCCAAAGTGGTATTTTGAAAATACTAAATTCAAATGGGATTGTCATCATGGCGGAGACCACCCATGACCGGTCCTTTTCTGATCGTGGCATGATTGGTAAGCACTGAACTATATAGTAAACATAATGTATCTATAACATATATAGTGAAGATATTATAGTGGGTATGGTATCATATCATATCAACCGCTAAATAAATATAATTGTAATCTCCAATTCATTGTCCTATTAACCGCCTTCGCTCGTGTAACGTTGTGCTGCTTTTGTTTGTGTCTTCATAAAAAAAAATATTATACAGAAGTCAATTGCTTTACTCTAAAGTCTAAACAAGAAAAAAGTTGTAGGTACGTGAACTACTCGTTCTGTTTATAGTGCTTTCTTACACGAAATCATATGAGCAGCTTGTGTTTTTTCTTTGTTTAACGCACAGCCAGGGACACATCATGTAATGGCTTGAAAACAACTTACAAATCACTTGCATAGGCATTTCATTAAGGATTCGGTTGGTGCTGGTTTGCAAATCACAAATGGAGTTTTGAGTTGAATTTTTATAGAGCTTCGAATAATTGAATTCTATTTGCTTTTGTGACTCGATCCAGTTGTTTCCTTATTTAATGCGATGTGATGCGAGACCACTAGCTAGGTTAGATGGCAGTGATAGCAACTTAATGCGACTATGATTCTCCTTACCTAGGTTAGATGGCAGTGATAGCAGCTTAATGTGACTATGATTCCCTTTCACAGAGTCATTTTCAATGGGCCAGGGCAACTTTTGAGTCTCGTTTTTTTTTATTGTCAAATTAATGAGGAAAACATTTCCAGTCATAATTGCTCGTAGATGTCACATTGTTGGTGGAAAATGTGAAACCGAGAATGATTTTGTCATTACAAACTAGTTTTTATTCGCATACACACAAATAAATTTTTGTATATATTTTTTTCAAATTATCAGATTGATAAAAATTAACATGTAGATGTATTTTGATGAATTTTTTAACATGTTTTAACATGATAGGTGAGCACACACCGACCCTAAATGTGCCTCAATAGAGATGTATTAGGCCTAGTCACTTGGGTGCTGTCAAGTCGAATAGCTTGACCTAACATTTATTTTCTAAGGGTATTGAATCTAAAGATTTTTTGCAAATGCACTGCAAGCATGATAAAATACTCTATGTTCATCTAAGTCCCACCTCAAGCATGGTCGAATCCATTACACTCATGAATTTAAATATAATGCTTGATGACAATGTTACATCTCCATAAATCTTTACACAAATTTTAAATAAATTATTTTTTAATAAATAAATCTAATTAAATAAATATATACTTCTTTAACATCATTAATGCAATAAAATCTCTCATCACTTATCATATTTTTATCTCTTAAATTAATAAAATAAATATACCACAATTCACAATACAAAATTAATTTATTAAAATAGAATAACTCCTCAGCCACTCCACTCAAATAAAATAACAAGATTAAAAGATTATAAATATTATCTGAAGTATTCATGAAGAAAATTAATAATATTTTTAATATTTTTAATACATATATTTTCAGAATCTATTTCTATAAAATATCATTATATTTTATATTTACTTAAATATATTGAAGTTCTTGAACCTATAAAAATAGATTTTGTGTAGATAAGTAATTGACTACCTTGGCCTAACAGGAATTAGGTATATGCTGCTAACTATATTAGCTAAAAAAATAAATTAAATTGATTAGATAGAATCAAGAGATTAATCTACAGCACATAAACTTTCTTCTAAACTACTTGAGTTTTTGGAGATATATATACTTTTTATTAATTCTTATGAGTTAATGTTTAATACTATTCAGGATAGGTAAGGAAAAGTCTAACACGGAAAATGATATATCTGAAAAAAAAATATTTCATAGTCCAATAAACTAAATTTTTTGCAAATGTTCTAATAAAAATCTTTTTTTTCTGTAAAATTTAATAACTCATTATATTTAATTGAGATCATTGTTGTATCTAAATTAGGATCAAAAGATGTTGAGAATGTTCTTTAATTTTCTATTTAAATTCTAGAATTTTATTTGGTTTATATTTCATTACTAAAATTGATTTTATCATTCCTATTTAAATAACTTCACGTGTTATTTTTCATAAAAAATATTTAATTCAAAATTCATAAAACAAAGTTTTTTTTCACAATTTATGGTTATAACCTAGGAATATTTGAGAATCCTCATTTTCTTTTTCTTTTTTTGCATACCTTCATTACAACCACTGTTGAATTCCTTCAAATCTCAATATCAACATGAATGTTTACATATATATATATATATATATATATATATATATATATATATATATATTATGAATGTGTTGATAGGACATAACTTTGGATGGGTGAGTGTAGTTGCTATATGTGCAAACAAATCAGAGGAGGAAAACTATATAGAGAAGCTTAAGAAACATGAAGAAATTAATTAGAGACGAAAAAAAAAATTAATGAAATAACGAAAGGAGGGAAGGAGAGAAGATGCCAAGAGAGGAGATCCGTCGTCAATCCAAGCACACTCAAAGCTTACGTGCCATGGGCCCCACTCTAGTGACAACCACAAGACAGGAAAACTAAACTTAAGAAGCAATACCACGTTGGTGGACCTCAATTCCACGTGCAGACGCGCCGCTGATGTGGCGAACTCAGCCACGCAACGATGTCTTCGTGTTCCTGACGAGGAATTTGTACGTATTGGGAGGCCACGATTGTAGATGGGCCCCACCTGTCATATTCATGTGCCAGCACTTTTTTTAATTTTCTTTGCTCTTGTGATTCTTGTTTGTTTGTCTAGCTTCTTTTTAGATTATTAGCGTGAATTACGCAAGTCCTTTAAAAATAAAATAAAAAAATATCCAATTTAAAGTATTTTTTAATATAAAAAACTTAACTATAAACTCGAAATATAATGTGATATTGTTTTTAAATAATAATATGATGATATAATGGATATTTTTTTAATTATAATATATTGGATTTGACTTAAGACTTTAATAATTTAAAAAAAAATTAAATCAAAATAAATTATGAAGATTAATCTCTGATTTATTCAATATTATAAGATGAAATTAAATTAAAATATTAAATTAAAAATACAAAAAAAATTAGTTGGCTCAAATTAATATATTAAGCTTGTAAATAAGATTATAAAATCAGAATAATCTCGTATAAAATAAATATAAAATAAATTATAAAAGTTAATTTGCTATAAATTCAATGTAGAAACATGATAAAAAAAATAATTAATTGCAAGAAAGATTGAAAAAAAAACTTAAATTAACTTAGGTTAATATGTTAAGTTCGCAGCATGAAACTTGAGATTGAAATAATTTTATAAAAATTAAATAAAAAATATGAAGTTTCATTTTTAACATATCGAATGTTGAACATTGAATTGTGAGAACAAAATAAATCTATGAGATTGAGAGATAATTATGTAAAAAAAATCATAAAATATAATTTTTAATCAACCTAATATTTTAAAAAATAAAAATAAATAAGATTTAGTTGTTGAAGGGTGAAATTAAAAAAAAAACATATAATTAAAACATGATGAAAAAAATAACTTAATCAACTCAAGATAATCTATCAAAATCATAACCTAGATTATTAGATCGTGGCAACCCTATGAAAAACAAATTGAAAACAAAATATAAAGTCTAATTTAAAAAAGCTTAAGAAAAATGAATAGAACTAATCGACTGAGATAATCTCATAAAAAAATTATAAAATTTAATTTCAATCAATTCAATATTAAAAAATAAAATAAAAAAAATCAATTATAAAAAACAAAGAAAAAAAACCCACTTAGATTAACTCATTAAAATCACAACATGCACTATGAGATCAAGATGAACTTAAAGAAAAAACAATTATAAAACTCCACTTCAAAATGAAATAATTTTAAATATTAAAATAAAAAAAATTAAATTTATAAAATTAATATATAACCTAACAAAAAAAACTAGAAAGCATAGTTTCCGAATATAACCTAATATTTAAAATGATGCTTTTCACGATGAAAATAAAAGTTGAGTTCACTTGTAAAACTCTTTCTAAATAATTTGTTTCCAAACAAATATTTATTATCCGTTTAATATTATGATAACAATTAATTTTTAAAAATTTTTTAAAACTAAATTGCAGTTATTTTTTAAAGTTTTTTTTTTATAATTACATTAAAAAATATTATTTTTTATATTTTTAAAATTATTTTTAATATAAACACATCAAAACAATCTTCAAACAGAATATAATTTTAATAAAAAATAATTTTAAATTTTAAACCACCAATATTTTTACCACAATCCCAGACACCCACCTAAACTCACGAAGTGATGTTTGCCATGCAATTATTCCTTCAAAAACTTGGTCTATCCTAAGCAGATGACGACAGAAAGAATCAAACAAATATATATATGATCAGCCAATTGAAGTATAGAGAGACATGAATTTAAACAGGGGGATCAATCATCAAACTAGACACCACTGACAAAAAAATCAAATTTGATTTGGTAATTATGCATCATCAAAATTAAAAAGAAAAAAAAAAGAAAAAGCAGCATCTTCGTGAGATGAAGCCTCAAAATCTGGTCTAGATATCAAAAGCCGCAAGGTAGGACTTCCACCTCCGCTGGCTCGCCTTGCACCGGTCAAACGTTTAAAGCAGATGATTCCAATACTTGTGCCTTCAAAATTAACACTCCTTTTTTCGGAGAAGGGAAATAAGTATAACTTTACAAAGCTAGGTAGAGTTGTTGGCCATGTAAAGGTGCTTTAGTTTTATATTTTTTATTTTAAAAAATAATTGATGAAAGAGAGACTGTAATTGTAATTAACAATATATATTTCTGTTGAACTGAAAAAGTAACAACAAATGTTACCAATTTCCAGTATTTACCAATTTCTAATTTGGGTTTCTAAATTCAAAAACCTTGAATGTTGGTGAATACAACTAATTGTCCACTAGATTTAAAAAGAAAAAAAAAATAGATGACAGTTGAAACAAATCAATTCAGCTTGAGTTTGAGTTTTTATTTTTTAATTATTATTAACGTCTAATTTTTTTTAATAACTATTTTTTATCTAAATATTAATTTATATTATCTCTTTTATTTCTTAAACGAGTTGCATTAGCTTTGCTTTTAAAATAGTGATTAATTTTTTTATATTTTCTTAGTTGCATGATGCTTCGAAAGATATTAGTTTGATTTGTATTAATTTTTTTCCTTTTAAATTTTATATAAATTAGTTGTATTTATATGAATCTTTTATAAAAACATAAATTGTTTGTTATTAGCAACAATATTTAGCCACTAAAATAAAATAAATGAAAATATTTAAAATAAAAAAGACCTCCAATATAAAATATTTGTATGTACATCTATAATTTATTTCTGCTGTGAATATTAGCTTCATACTTTAATATTTAATTAATATTAATAATTTTTATATTTATTAGTTTATTTCATAAAGCACAAACAATATCTTTTCATTTCTCAATAAAAAAAATCATGACACATGAAAACATATCTATAATGTAGTTATTTATTTTTATGTTGAAATTCTACACGCAATTTAAATAATATGCTTGCATTTCTGAATTAAAAAAATTATATTTTAAAATAAATTCATGATATTAACAAAAAAATTTATTATATTTGAATTTAACTTGAAATTTTATAATTAGCGTCGTTTTCTATAAATGTTCCTAGCATTTAGTTTTGGAAGCTTATATCGTTTTCAAATTTCAATCCAAATGAAAACCACTACTTGGTCAATATTATCCGGATGGATATGCCCGTTGCCTTTTAATGCATGTTATAGTTATTATTTTGAAAGCAAAATGGTATTAACGTTGACAAGTGATTGAAGATATAATTTATATGCAACTCGTCATGGTGAATTAATATTATTTTAAAAAATCTGAATTACTCGGCTCATCTGAACCGATTCGAGCAATAAATTCTGAAATGTTTTGAATAATAAATAATTTCAATAATTTGGGTAAAACAAAAATAAAATTAAGGCTGTCAGAATTACCCATATTATTATTTTTGTTTATTTATTATCTTATTTATTTATAAGTTTCTAAAACTAATGGACTTGTAATGTTCTTACACCTAATTTTGCAAAGTCAAAACTTTCATTGGACCTAATTTTAGAGTTAATTGAATTTCTTAAAGAGATTTCAGGTAAAAATAAAAATTAATGGGGTAATGGGCACACAATTTAACTAAATATAATTCGGAGAATCAAGAAATTATTAAGTTTTTGTTCAAATTATCCAAATACTCATCTGTATAGTTGATTATTAAGTTGATAAAATTATTGGAAATTTATAAATTTACACCAGTATTAATAACACAGATAATCCCTTTAATTTAGGACATGCTTTGATATATAATTTTATAATTTCAAGCATGCAAATGTTAAGCAAATTTAATATATAGTTTCTTTTCAAAACCCTTTTCTAAAATTAAAGATTCTTTGATTGAGCGGTGAAGTTTTTTCTAATTTGTTTTGGCTACTGATCGATAAGCGTCGTGCATGTGCATCTTTATAAATTAATGGGGGATTTGTGTTGGCATCTTCTCGTTAAAAGATTCTTTCAGTGGACATGAGCATCCGAACCCCATTATGTATTAATTAAGCATATAATACTTTGCTTTTGCGTACGAATTATTTTCGAGGTGATGATCTCAGATGACTAGCCAGCTTCTTCAATCAATATCTGTCTAGAGTCGGATGTAGCATGTTTTTTTTTAAAAAATAATTTTAATATATGAGATTAAAAATTATTTTTTATAAAGGTATTTTAATATATTTTTAAATAAAAATAAATACTCTAAAAATAAAAAAAACGCTTAACTGACTTTAAACAAATGGATGGTAGGTAATCTTCCAAAAAAGTACACAATTCCATATATATTGGCAGCACTTTTCGTGTACGATATTGATATCCCATGCTAGGCCTCGATAAGAGCTCTTTTCATTTTGATCCATACACCTTTAAGGGGAATCTCCTTAATAACCCAAATTAGATGGCGTTAGCATGTGAATTTTCGATAAGATAACCCCTAGCTAGTTTGTATTTTTGACTTGAATTACAACAACAAGAAGAAGATGGCGTGCCTGCGTGGTGATTCCAATATCCCATGCTAGCTAAGATCGTAGTTGTTAGAATTCAGTGCAATTCCGCCAGTTCATGTTCAAGATCCAAATAATCATTTCAAAGACTAATTCTAAGTGATTACTTTGAATATTATGGATTTGTAATGCTATAAAATGTCTGAAGATAGATAGATACTCGTAACTTTAATGTACGTACGTAGACGTTCATGAAGATTCCCTCTCTGTATATATTTCCAGCAACCCTATATGTATTGCTGCAAAATTCTTGCTGATTCATCTTTACATTTTAGAACTCGTCTTCCATAATTTGCATGTATTGCGATTAAATCCACTTTTTTCGATTTTTTATGTATAAAAAAGAAGAAATCAAAGGGAATAATATTACAGAAGCCATCGAGAGAGAATGGCTGGAGAAAATAAAAAACTGCAGCGCACACTCTCTGCAACTCAATGCAATAAACAGGAAGACAGCTGCAGATGCTTGATGCCAGGAACAATAGTAGAGAAAAGGTTAAATTCAACGAGGAGGGAGGAAACAATTTACTCACCTTGCTCCTTGAAATCGCCTATCAAATCTTGAAATAAAACATGTATTGAGAAATTCATGCTAACAATTTTTAAGAAAATGGGAAGTTTCTTGGTAAATTCAATGCTGACAGGAGTCCGGAGCCCTTAATGAGGTTTCGAACCTGGACAGCCCTGCTCCTGCAGAAGGACAGGGTTTGTACCAATTAATATGTTAAAAATTTAAAAAAATTTCTCAACTTAATAATTTAATTAAATAAAAATTTAAAATAAATTTTATATTATTTTTTAATATATATTTTTCAATAAAATATCTTTAATCTTAAAATTTACATAAATTTATATTACTTTATATTTAATTTTATCAATTAAATGAAAATAATAAGATTTGAATTTATAATCATTTAATTATTAAAATTATGATATCATATAAAAAAATTATTTTAATCTAATAATTTAAATTATTAAATAAAGTTTTAATATTGATATATTATTTTAATATATATATATATATATTATTTTTAACATGTAATTGAGAATTAGAGCTTGAAGTGGGAATTGCATATGCATTGAATTTGGCTTCAAATGTCCTTTTATTCTCTCTGCAATTTCCAAATTTATGTATCTCGTCTCTGACTTCAAATTGATGCTCCTTCCCAGCTTGGAGAGCTGCCTGGTTCAATTCCACCCACCAACTTTGACCAGCAGAAGGCAAAAGCTGCCAAAAACATCACATGATAATACACGTTTTGCCCTTTACAAAGAGAAAAATCTTGTATCTGAAATTGTGTTACAATTATTTTTTAAAATATTTTTTTAATTTAAAATATATTAAAATATTGTTTTTATTTTTTTAAAATAATTTTGATACCATTATATTAAAATTAAAATGATC
This sequence comes from Populus pruinosa, assembly GCA_026413675.1. NCBI lineage: Eukaryota > Viridiplantae > Streptophyta > Magnoliopsida > Malpighiales > Salicaceae > Populus > Populus pruinosa. The sequence goes on along the minus strand of CM048597.1, from coordinate 3,812,710 downwards.
TAAAAATATTTAAAGAATTCAATTTTTTTTCAAAAACAAAATACTACTAACTTTAGTCTCCTCAGTAAAATATCAGTAAAATATTAGCTATGCCATTACATTATCGACAAGTGCAACATCATGCCAGATATCCAATCTATCGTCACCAACTGCTGGTTCCGAAATCAAGATTCCGGCGTCAAAATTCTTGACCTGGGTCAACGATATATATGAATCCAGTTGCTTACATGTTTATATCAATTTTATATTAAGACGGTGGGATCCAAATATTTAATTATTCGATTCAATACAGCCAGCAAATGTGATCTGTGTTTGGTAACGTTGGATTGTTTTTGTAAGAGTTTTTTTAATTGAAAAAGATTTTTTTGTTTTTTAATATCAAAACAAAACCAATTAAAAACATTTAAAAATTATTATTTTAATTTTTATTAATGTAAAAAACACTCTGAAAAATAAATTAAACAAAAAAACAAACACACCCATAAATGCATCACTACAAAATTTAGTACTAGATTAAAATTGATCGGTATTAATCCCACATAAACACAGTAATAGCTAAAGTAATAAAAGATTTATTGAATGCTTATTTTTGTATTATAATTTATTTTTTAAAGTGTTTTTTCAATTTTTTTTGTTTGAAAAGATATTAAATTGATTTCTTAGGAGTTTTTATATAATTTTAATATACAAATATAAAAAATGATGATTAAAAATTATTTTAATATATTTTGAATTAAAGAATATTCTACGTTAATATTAAATAGAATTGAAGCCTTCTACAGGACATTAACTAACAAACTAAGCAAGGTTAAACAATTAATATTAATTAATGTGAAATCAACTTGTTCAAATATTTTATTAGAATAAAGAGGAAAAAAGGGGCTTTCTTTGGATGGAGGTCACAATTATAGCTAATTTACAGCCCTTAAACACGTACTGGAGCCTCCAGCACACCACCCTGTCGATTTTCCCTGGAAATTACTCGAGGCTCCCTGGTTGGCCTTTCGTTTCGTCCATCATGCATGAAAGAATAATATCCCAATTATTTTAATTCCATAAAATACCAAAAAGACAAAAAAACCACGACAATCAACTTCCTCGTGTCAAGATCTTGAACCATCTATTAAACCCAACCTGTTCGACCTTTAACACCTGACATGGTATAAAAAACCGACTTCCCTCCCCCGTCTTACCATCACCGCATATCGCAATAATTATTTAGACGTCTCCATAGCTACAAGAAGTTGCTTCGTGCTCTTCCTTACGAAGAAAGCATTCCAGGAGGAATGCTCTTCTGTTGAGTCCGCAAGCAAAAGCAAGGAAAACCCTGATTGTCAATCGTAGTCTCCAAGCTCTTCAACGCACCTCTAGAAGTCTTCTCAAGACATTTTTTGGTGAGTTCTTTTTCTGTGTACTGAGAAACAACCAGAAACCCGGTTGTTTCTATGATCATTCTAGCTTATCTTGTGCAGAATATCGAAGAGACATGGTAGCTTCACGGCTAAGATCGTTTAATGTTTGAAGTTTTTTTTTTAGCTCCTTTTGCTCTCAAATCTTTACCATCAACTTTCCTTTTTGGAGTTTTGTTTTGGATCGTTGGAAGTGGGATTTCATGTTTCTGAATCTACAGACAAAATTTCTTTAGAGCTAAAAATGAACAAACAGAAAGTGTGAAAACATTGGAGCCCCCCCCCCCCCCTCCCTACTTCTCATATGTTTTTTTTTTCAAGTCCTTAATCTATTTTATGTTTTCACCGAACTCCTTGAATTCTATCTAATTTCCGAACAAGATGCCCACAAAAATCTGTGTGATATTGTTCTTTTTTCACAGGCACACGAAACTTGAAACGCTGACCACCCCAAAACTCCAAAAACTTAGATTTATTTCAGTGTCATATACATTCATCCATTTTTCTAATACTGATTTTAACATTTATTTTCCTGGGAAATACTTAACAGTCCCTTATATTTGATTCTCTGTATTTTTTAACCAGTTCTTGGAAATTAAGGCTGCAAGAACAATTGGTGTCTAGTTTGTTTTTTTTTTTTGAAAAAAAAAGTGAGAGAAAGGAAGAAAGACATAAATGCTGAGGATTTTAAGAGACCAACAACAACTGAAGTGGATACCTTGTAATAGTTCGTTGAAGTGGAGGGAGTGGAGAAGTTACAACAATTGTCGTAGAAACCATCAAACTAGCATCCGCATGAATTACCCTTTTTCCGCGTATTAGCTTCCGATCCAAAAATCACACAAACCCTTTAGGTCCAATATCTAGCAGTCAACCATTTTATACCCTGGTTTGGTTTCTTATTATGTTTGTTTTGTGTTTTTTTTTGGTGTGCAGTAACTAAGTGTAAGACAGCAACAATGACGGTGACACCAATGATTTCAATCAATGATGGGAACCTCGTGGTTCATGGGAAGACAATTTTAACTGGAGTTCCTGATAACATTGTTCTGACTCCTGGCTCTGGTGTTGGACTTGTTGCTGGTGCTTTTATTGGTGCTACTGCTTCTCATAACAAAAGTCTCCATGTTTTTCCTGTTGGGGGTTTAGAGTAAGCATTTTTAAGCCTTTCCTTTCATTGCTGATGATCTTAGGTTATGCGTTTTTTTTCTTTCTTTTACATTCTTCGAGATGCTCATTTTCAATTTTTGTGGCAGGGATCTTCGATTTATGTGTTGCTTCCGATTCAAGTTATGGTGGATGACCCAGAGAATGGGGAAGTGTGGGAAAGATATTCCACTGGAGACTCAATTCATGCTAGTGGAAAGCAAGGGTGGTGGTGAAGAAGTTGATCAAGATGATGCACAGACAATCTACACTGTTTTCCTTCCCTTGCTTGAAGGCCAGTTCCGTGCTGTACTGCAAGGCAACGACAGGAATGAGATGGAGATTTGCCTTGAGAGCGGTGAGTAGATTATGGCAATTAAAGTGTCCGGTGCAACGCTAATATGTACCCACCCATGAGCCTAATCTCTCATTATTGAGACCACATCACAGACTTGTGGGCTGTACCTGTCATTAGTTACCCTACTTCACACGGTCGAAACGACTGTTAATTCAGTCTCATCCTGTCGGTCACTAGTGAAGGAGACTTAATTCTGAAATTCTGGGTTGGGGCTGTCATTGATGTGAACGCTATCAGGCTGGAGAACCAATCAATGACTCCACCATCCAGATGAATCGTTTTTTTGGAGTTCCTTTCATTTGGAAGAAATAGATAGAGAGGATCGAGTTTGAAAGAAACCGAAACGATGTGTTTTTTTGTGTGGTTGATTTGGTTTTGCAGGCGATAGTGCTGTTGAAACCAACCAAGGCCTTCACCTGGTCTACATGCATGCTGGGACCAATCCTTTTGAAGTCATAAACCAAGCTGTAAAGTGAGTTCTCGACTTTATCTTTATCTGCACTTGCATTGAGTTTCAATTTTAGCCTGCAATTACAATTTTCCTAACAACTTTCATGAAAACAGGGCTGTGGAAAAACATTTGCAAACCTTTCTTCATCGGGAGAAGAAAAAGGTACGTTACATGTTTCTTTCATTTTGTATATGTTACCTCAATTTTTAATCAAGAAATTTGACCATGAATGCAGAAAATTCTGAAGTACTTTTCAATCTTATTTTGTGTTCTGTTGGATCTTGAGCAGATGCCCTCTTTTCTTGACTGGTTTGGCTGGTGTACTTGGGATGCCTTTTACACAGATGTCACCGCTGAGGGTGTTGAGGAAGGCCTTAAGAGGTAATTCAGAATTAATATGGAAGAGTCAATTAGATCCTATCGTGAATGAAATGTAGACTTAGATCTCCAATACTGAGATTGAATGACTGTATTGTGTTCCAATTGCAAATGCAGTCTGTCAGAGGTAGGGACTCCTGCACGATTTTTGATCATCGATGATGGTTGGCAACAGATTGAAAATAAAGCAAAGGAAGATGCTAATGCTGTTGTACAAGAAGGAGCACAGTATGAACTCTCTTTCTCTATCTCATACAGGCACGCGAACACACACACACACACACATGGAGACCGCCCAAGTGTCCATAGACATAATGGGCATTAGCTGGGATACTTTTCTGGATTAATATTTCTCCATTTTCGTTTTATTGGAATTTTGTTGATAATATCTGAAGACAGAGTGCTTGCAATTTTATTTATTGCAGATTTGCAAGTAGGCTTACTGGAATAAAGGAGAACTCTAAATTCCAGAAGAATGATGAAAAGAATGAGCAGGCCATAGGACTGAAGCTTGTTGTGGACAATGCCAAGCAACAACACAAAGTGAAGTGAGTGATCTTAGTTCTCTTTCGTCGTTAACTATTTACTGCTGTGCTAGTGGTGCATTTTCATGAAAATATTTATACCTTAATACAGAAGGTTTGTCCATGATTCCTTTTAGTGTAAGGGAACTTGGCATCATGCGTACGTGAGATGAAGGGAAGAGGATTGGCTGAAAACAGTGTAGTTTTTTTTCTTCACACTTTGCTTTATCTTTTTATCGCAGGTATGTTTATGCGTGGCATGCTTTGGCTGGTTATTGGGGTGGAGTTAAACCAGCAGCTGCTGGTATGGAGCATTATGACACTGCCCTGGCTTATCCAGTTCAATCTCCTGGCGTGTTAGGCAACCAACCTGATATTGTTATGGACAGCTTAGCAGTTCATGGCCTTGGTTTGGTGCATCCAAAGAAGGTCTTCAACTTCTACAATGAGCTCCATGCCTACTTGGCATCGTGTGGAGTTGATGGAGTGAAAGTTGATGTTCAGAACATTATTGAAACCCTTGGTGCTGGCCATGGTGGAAGAGTTTCTCTGACCCGCAGCTATCACCAAGCACTTGAGGCATCAATTGCCCGAAACTTCCCTGACAATGGATGTATTTCCTGCATGTGTCATAACACCGATGGAATCTATAGCGCCAAGCAGACAGCTGTAGTGAGAGCTTCTGATGATTTCTATCCTCTGGATCCTGCTTCCCACACCATCCATATCTCCTCTGTGGCTTACAACACTCTATTCCTTGGCGAATTTATGCAACCAGACTGGGATATGTTCCATGTAAGTGGAAATGAATTAATTCTCCTGTTAGTCCATCATATATTTTTTATCCTGTTTGTTTATAAATAACCCATATTTTTTTTTATCCTGTTTGTTTATATATAACCCATAGGGAGGCTGAAACTAAAGTTTCAACATAGTTTTCATATTTATAACATGTAATCATTGGTTGCAGAGTTTACACCCGGCTGCAGATTATCATGGGGCAGCTCGTGCTATTGGTGGATGTGCGATCTATGTCAGGTATTTTTCTTTTTTTAAACTAATTTCTGTATCCTATTAATCTTGACATGAATGCATGAAACATATCACAAATTTCTGACATGGAAATGTACTATCTTTCCATCCTGTGCAGTGATAAGCCAGGCAACCACAACTTTGATCTGTTGAAGAAGCTGGTCCTCCCTGATGGATCTGTCCTTCGTGCACAACTTCCTGGCAGGCCAACGCGTGACAGCCTCTTTGTTGATCCAGCAAGAGATGGAATGAGGTGTGTTGCTTTTTTCCTCTTTGCATGCTAGTCATCTCTGTTTTAAGCATGCTCCTTCATTTAAAATTCTCATTCTGAACATCATGTTTTGCAGCTTACTCAAGGTCTGGAATGTGAATAAATGCACTGGTGTGGTTGGTGTCTTCAACTGCCAAGGTGCGGGTTGGTGCAAGATTGAGAAGAAGACTCGCATTCATGACACAACTCCGGGTACCCTCACTGCTTCTGTTCGTGCCAGCGATGTTGACTGCATTGCTCAAGTTGCTGGTGCAAATTGGGATGGGGAGACCGTGGTGTATGCCTACAAATCAGGTAATTAACTGTCCACTCCTTCCTGTAAAATATGAACACTAAATTTGCTCTGGAAAAAAAAAAAAACACAGGACGAGAAGGGAAGAGAGTCTAAATGTCAGTCGTGCATTAATATACTAGCCCTGGCCCTCTCTATATAGCAGGAAATCGAGCCCTAATGTGAACTTCTCAAGTCGTGCATTAAAAATCTTGAATTTCCGGTAGTAGATTAAAGCAAAGTTTTCTTCGGTGTCGGTAAATAATGCCATTTGAGCTTTCGGATTTATATAATGTGAACGTGATCCTATCTTTGTTGGATTACAGGAGAGTTGGTTCGGTTGCCTAAGGGTGCTTCATTGCCAGTGACATTGAAAGTTCTTGAATACGAACTCTTCCATTTCTGTCCTATCAATGTGAGTCTTTCTCAAGCTGGTTTCTTTCTTTGTTGCTGCTGTGTTTAATGAGACATCTGTGATTCACTGAATTGATCAAACTATTCATGTGCAGGAAATCACTTCCAACATTTCATTTGCACCAATAGGCTTGCTTGACATGTTCAACACAGGAGGTGCTGTGGAGCAGGTTGAAATCCAAATGGCTTCTGACAAGTCACTGGAGCACTTTGATGGTGAAGTCTCCTCAGAGCTGACCACTTCTCTCAGTGAGAGCCGGTCTCCAACTGCAACCATTGCGCTGAAAGTCAGGGGATGTGGAAAGTTTGGTGCTTACTCTTCCCAACGACCTCTGAAATGCACTGTGGGCAATGTTTTTACCGACTTCAATTATGACTCTGCCACTGGGCTAGTTACCCTGACTCTGCCTGTACCAGAAGAGGAAATGTACAGATGGCCTGTGGAGATACAGGTTTAAGCAGATTTAAGTAATGACATGTTACTAAATATCAAGTGGACTGTCACCATTGTTAGGAGGGTTTCCTACAAGTAGGTAGGGATGGTGGTGCATGACCTGCAAAAGTGATGGATTTGTATTGCATAACATGGAGTGAGAGAGACCCCTCACATTGTCGAATAACCAATGGCCAGCGATGCTGTTGTATTTTATTTATCAGCAATAAAAGCTCCTTTCTTTTTTGTTATATCAGTTGCCAGATTAAACTGCTGCTAGGCCCATTAGTTGCTCAAAAACTGTGATAGAACAGGGCCCACGTGAATGTGCATTAAGAAAATTAACAATCCAATGCTATACAATATATACCTGGCAGGACACACAGCAAACTTTGACATTCATACAATGGCGTTTTGGGGTCTCGCTGTTTTAGGTAGCTTTTCGTCCAGTATAGAGGAAAAAATAATATTGTTAATAACAGAAAGGAAATATAAGCTACTGGTGTTATTTGATCCCACCTTCTGAGGATCTCAAATTCGAGCAGACAGATTCATTGCTTGGACTGTCTGAGGATCTCAAATTCGAACAGACAGATTCATTGCTTGGACAAATTTCCCTGTATGCTATTTTCAGCCTGCGCATACGAATCAGTTATGAATAGCGAGGTTTCAGGAAACACCATCCTAGTAATCACTAAAATATCCCTCGACTCACATCCACAGACTTGCTTGCCACCAAAGATCCGAAGCCTGGGACATCATATGCTTCATAAAGGAGATAAAGGCCGATTAGCAGCGAAATACAACTCCAAGCTTGAACAGATTCAAGTTTACAGATTTGCAATGTGCTGAATATAATTAAAATGAACTAATAAAAATGATCAAGAATACATAATTATAAGAGTGATTGTTTTCTGGGCCAAACTTGGATTCTTTAGAGCTTAAATATATGGACAAGGTAATTGATGTGATTCACACCCTGAACAGACAGCGGTTGCCTGATTTTCCATATTCCAAAGGAATTTCAAAGATCAGGAGTATCAAACAAAAAATGGTAAAAAGAATTGTTGGAGAAAAGCTCTGGTTTCCTCGATTGTATATATCTCTGTTCTTGTCCTTCCAGAGGACAGCCTTTCTATGATACATGTCAAAGCTTCAGACTTGCATGGTCACCAAACGCAGAGGATACAGCAAAAATTTTAAGATTTGACATTCACCTGCTTGACGGAGCACGCTTTAAGTGCAAAAGCTACGAATTAGCACTCGGATACCCTCTTTTGACCATTTTCTGGAACTAATTAAAAGGGTTCCTTTGACGGGTTTTAACTCAACAAACAGCCCCTTACAATTAAATTGTAAGAAAAATACATTTGGGTTTGGGATTTGAGCGAAAACTTTGCGCACATAATCGATGCTTCCAATAGGAGAAAGAGCTGAAAAGGAAAGGATTTTGGAAAGCAAGGAAGAGATGCTGGGGAAGGGGAAGAACAGCGTGAGGACTGCGGAATGGATTTGTTGGAGAATACGCATGTTGGGACATTTTTGGACCATTTGAAACGAATGGTTTTGTTTCCTTCTTCTTCAAGCTCTACTTCTTGTTAGGGCTTCAGACAGGGTTTTTCGGTTGGTGTTTTTTGTGCCGTTGAGCTTGAACCCGGGAGATGTAACTGATTTTTTAAAATTAGTATGTTTAACGGACAAGGACAGGTAAAAGATCAGGCTTTTCCCACTTATTTTATGAGGCCTGGAGCTATCACATATGATTATAAAATTTTGAGTAAATTATTCTTTAGTCCCCCAGTTTTGAACATGGTTATAACTTAATCCTTCATATTTAACAATATACACTTTAGTCCCCTAACTCTTGTTGATTTTAGATTTTAAGAGGTCCATTAGTTTTTCTGACGTGGAACGTTTAGCAACATTTATGGTCTCGATCAGTAGGGAAGTCCAAACGAGTTTATTAACATAAACAAACATAATTTTAATTGATTTTTGCATCAAGCAAAAGTTTTGTGAACATGTTCTATAAGCATGTCATTTTTAGATTTTTTTAAAATTATTTTCTTTGTTATTTTTGGGTTTCTTTCTACTCAGATCTGGTATAATTATTTAATTTGGATTTTACTAGTTATGTTAATTTAACTCCGACATTCAGAGTTTATTAAATCAAATTTCTCTTCACAGTTTAGTTCTAATTTTAGGGTTCATGAAGCTCTAGCTTTATTATATTATATTGAAAATGACTTTGGGATAAAAAGAAGAATTAACCCAATCTATTCTTACATTTCAGGCTCGGTATTTATTCTATCCTTAGAAGTTTAACTGCTCTTAATTTGTAATTATATTTTATATATTTCTCAAATCTACCCTTCTAATATTTCTATAAAAATTAAAAACAAATGAGAAAATTAAAATTTGAGTGTCCAATCTTCGATTTTTTATCTTGCTTGAGTGTCTAGTCTTTTATTTATATCTATTTGAGTGTCCAATCTTTAATTTATGAATTTTTTTTAGTTCTGTTGACAATTGATTTTAAAAGTCATAATGGTATTAGGATCAATTGAAATATGACATTGAGACATGGGGAAAAAAATAGGTCCCCTATTATTCAAAATTTTTTTTGTAAAAGAGAATAAAAAATAAAAAAATATTATTTTTATTATTTATGAGTGAAGTGCATATATATAACACTAGATGGCCTGTGTTATGCTGAGAACCTACTTATTTTTTAATGGTAAAAAAATTATTAAAACAATGTAAATATTTTTCAAAAAAAAATCTAATATTTGAGTCATCAATAAATTCAGCTAATTTAATAACATGGTTATAAAATAAGTTATTGAAAACAAATAAGGGGAAAAAACATCAAGGATTCAATGTAAAAGATGAACCTTTTCTAATATTATAAAAATATATTTGTACAATATCTCAATGATTTTATTTGTATACTATTCATAAAACATCTAAGCTCTAATCTTTTTAATAAAAAAAAATTAGGAGACGATTATGTTTTTAAAAAAATAAAGGAAATTTGATAACTGAGTTCAATCTTATTTAATTTAATAATATAATTAAAATACAAGGGCAACAACAAAAATAATTGAAAAAAATATTGAACAAAATTGAAAAAAAAAAAATCAATCCATTTCAACTTTTCAAATTGCATGAATAAAATAATAATAAAATATTATGTAAGGTTGCACATATTAAAACTATTATACAAAATTAACTTAAGGAAAACCAAATTCAATCTATATATTAAAAAAAAAAACTCACAAATGAATCATATCAACCTCTTTAAAAATTAAATATACTCATCATCATAAAAAAACATCACAATCTAAAAAAAACTAAATAAGAAAAAAAATAATCATAGAGAATGGATATTAATTAAATTATATATCAAAAAATTATTTTAAAAACTTGTATAAAATAAAGCATCAATTAAAAAAATATTTTTTAAAAATAAATTAGACCAGACATTGTTAGACCTGGTATGCTACGCCGAGCACTTGGCCTATAAAGTTACAACCCGTGCATGCGCATTTTTATTTTTTTAAGTTTAATGGGAAGAATAATGTATTTTTTGACCTAATGATTTTCAAAACAAGTGATGCGTTGTCTGCTAAATTTGAAATTTGATTATTAAAGGTGGCTGGAAAAACAAGATTTTTTTATCCAAAAATAAATTTTTAATCTAAAATACTTAGGAAATACTGTAGGAACCTTGTTAAACCAATGTATTGCCTCTAGAAACATAAAAAAGCCATTCCAAAATCTAAAATATTTAACTCATAACCCAAAAATTTGTCCAAGTCCATATTTGTTTTTTTATGTGTTTTCAATATAAAAATATAAAAATAAAACACATGATCATAAACCTTTCTTATAATATGAAATCATTTAATATAAATAATTGTTGTTTTGATGACCATAATCATCACCAATAATAATTTTCTCTATTTATATGGGAATTTAATGACTCCCTCCCTCCTTCTTTTCTAACAAAAATACAAATTATAAAATTATAAAAATAAAATTGGGTATCAAAATTTATTTTTTAAAAATTACAAAAACCAATAACTTAATATCTCAAAAAGATAGGAGATAAAAATAAATTTTCACAACAAACTTTTAACACACCTTTTATTTTATCCCTTTTTTTCATTTCAGTCCCTTGTGGTTTAATAAAATAATATTCCAATCTATAATGTACTGTGACATGATAAACAATTAAAAAAAAAGTTAATTTGTTTTAGTGCATTTTACAAGAATAATATATGTACCTTTCCTTGTTCATCAAGTGCCCAAGTACCTGTTAAGAAATATCTAAATCGATCTCTGCTTCATACCGTACTGTGACATGATAAACAACTAAAAAAAAAAGTTAATCTGTTTTAGTGCATTTTACAAGAAAAATATATATGCCTTTCCTTGTTCATCAAGTACACAAGTAACTGTTAAGAAATATCTAAATCAATCTCTGCTCCATACCGTCCCAAATCTCTCAGCATGTGTAACCTCTTGTTTTCGAATTGAATTCCTCACACGAAAGGACTCGGCAGCCAACCGATCAATACAGATGACAATCGTAGATTGGACGCTAAGTTTTGTTAACCCAATAAACTCTTTATTAGGGAAATCATCCCCTTAAGTTGATTGATCATTCTTGGTAATGGGAAAGATGGCTGTTCGAGCACAGAATTCATCATGGGCGCGAGGTCTCGCACTACATCAGGCCACAGTGACTAAACCCCAGAAAGTTCACCAAATCCATTCCCCATTCCCACTTCTACTCCAGACAAGTAGATTACGGAAAAACTTGGTGATGGCAGCGTCAAGTTAGCCAAATTTACACACTTTTGAAGGTCTGATGGCGAGCATATCAAGATTCGACAGAGTTTCATCCTATAAAAACACAAAAACCTATTATCTACGCCCAATCCAAACCCTAGCTAGAGCCCCATATGGGGATATATTGTGACGAAATATATAAACATGTACGATTGCTCAAAATCCTCAATCTCCCCAACTCTTTATAATAACCCTATTCTCGGAAACTCACCACACATGCAATGAACCATGTGATGTCATTAATTCATCTCATCGTACATTAACACAACAGTAATTAATTTGAGAAACACTAGTGTATGGCACATCGATAAAATAATGAATAATATTTACGTGCCTCCACTGTTTCGTGACCTTGTAAGCAGCCGCATAATCTACAATGATCGTGTTGAAAAGTGAGAATCCTATATTTAAAGTTTTTACTCTTACAAACCCTCGTGTAGAATCCTGAGTACGCAAGGCGGGATCATGCATGTAATTAACCATGCACACACACACATATATGCAAGACGCTAAATTTATCGTTTTTAATTTTCAATTTTTCTTCTAAAAAAGCACAAAGGGGAGAAGACTCTTGGACCTTGTTCTTGTTCAATATAGATGCAAAAGAGAAATTAGAAAATATATAAATCAGAGGCTATCAAAGATAGTGTGTGTGTGTGTGTGTGTATATCTTTTAGGAGAGATCACTTGTGAGTATTAATTTTATTTGCTTAATTTTTCTTGAAAACCATCAAGAAATCCATTGCGCTGCCGCAATCTGAGCCACTTGTTCTAGACCTCCATGATGGGAATATTGTTTTTCATGATTACCAGCCTTGATTAATTTTCTTTTGCAAATGAAAAGCTCGTATTAGATGACATCAAAGAAAATGATGGCTATATAATTAGTAAAGTTGTGCATTAAAGTCAACAAATATTGATTTAATTTTTGATTAATAAGTGCAGCATTATTAAAAAGAATACTTTGATTTAATCAGGAAATAATTTGCTGTTAATTCTGAGATATGGATCGAGCATACGTACACAAATCATGAATGCATGGAGATTATGCTAGGATAGATCCATCCGTCTCAGTCTCTTGTATCTCAAGCCATACCTCAAAAGCAATATTGAACACCTACGCATCGTTCCTCTCTTTTTTCTTTTCTCTATAAATTCACGAGAAACATCATTACCTAATTCCAAATCTGTAATCATCCATATCAATATTCTTGTGTACCTTTCAGATTATCAATCCTCTTTCTTTAAAAAAGAAGAAATATACATATAATTATGGCCTTACGAGGAGCACTAATTGTGCACTCATTCTTCACGATCTTCCTCTCCATTATTCCATCCTATAATTGTTTGCAAGAGGACCCACTTCATAATTATCTTGAAGAAGAAGCATCAGGCTATGATTCTCGAGTTTACCCTTCGCACTATAGCACGATTAGTCGGGATGGCGAGTTGAAGAACTTAGTCAAGCTGAGAAGTGATTTTTTAATTACTTCGCAAGCGTTTAGCAAAGTGGGTGGCAAATCAACTTCAGTTAGAACTGTTAATGTAGAGGATTTTGGAGCTAAAGCTGATGGAGGAGATGACACAGAGGTACATATTTTCTTTCTGACAGGCAGTATCATCGAACCTTTCATGTCCACAAAACACGATTAATAATAATGCATTAACATTAGTATAGCATGCTTTTATATATCCATATTCTATATTCTATAAGAAGCATATAATACAATTTTACATGGACATAAACAGTACAAAAAATAAAATACTAACACGTAGCACAGAATTACGTGGAATAGAATTAATATATAAAAATATTAATTTAAAATTCTATTACCGAATATATATTGTTTCTTCAATTAGTTTGTCTCTCTAAGAAATTTACAATCCCTTAAATCAATTAAAAAAACTACATAATGAGATAGGAAACTATTTTAATTCGGAAAAAAAACCCTAAACAAACTAGAAAATTCAAATTGACCTAACAACACTTTCTTAATCTAATTTGTAAACCTTCCAAATTTTGACTTGTTATAATTAGCTGGCTTGTATAGAATAGAATTAGCATGTAGAATCTCACGATTAAATCTAAGCATGATCTAAATTTCTGATAAAAAAATTATTTTTTTTAGGCTTAGCTCTATCTTATCCATTCATAAATATCCTATTTACATAGTTATGACAAAGCTTGATGTCTTTTTAGGCTTAGCTCTGTCTTATCTATTCATAAATATCCTATTTACATAGTTATGACAGGTGAATAATCAAAACAGCCTACATCATATATTGTACACGTGTTCCATATATCTGACCATCTATTCTTAATTACATTAATTAAGATATGAACTGATTATGCCTTCAGTGTGCAGAAACTTGGGGAATTCATGCCATATATTCTAATCCAATGATCAACACCTTAATTTGTATGTAAATATTTTTAGCAGTCATCAATTATTTGATTTTTAAATCTTTAATTTAGTGACAAGAACAGGACACGTACTCATGTGAAACATACTTAATTTCTTAGCAATCCCAGTCTCTTGCCGTTTCTTTTTCAAGGCCCTTGATTGATTTCTTTTCTTTTCTTTTTTGAGAATGCTTAATTCCTCTCTTGCTTTGTAGAAATATTGCATACCTTCTACTATATTTCTTGCAAGTAATAGCTAATAACTTAATTCTCTCAGACAATTGAAAAGGCTTGGAAGGAAGCTTGTTCTTCCTCTGAAGGAGCTGTTGTTGTTGTGCCCCACTATACATATCATCTTAAGCCGATTACATTCCAGGGTCCTTGCAAATCTAATATCACATTACAGGTGAGTTTCAATACGTACATATATGGATTTAAACGCATAAATATTTTTGGAGAGATAGATCATGCTATTTGCACGAGATAAATATTTGGCCATTTTTTGAGAAAAATGATCTCAGGTAAACGGAGTCATTGAAGCATCTGATGATCTATCGGACTACAAAGAAGATGGTAGACATTGGCTTGTCTTTGATAGTGTTCAAAATCTGCAAGTTGAAGGTGGTGGAACTATTGATGGAAATGGGAAGATATGGTGGCAAAACTCATGCAAAGTCGATAAAACTCTTGTAAGTCATGTATATAAACTCTGTATTCCTTACTGTTAATCCTAGAAGTAATATAGACTTTCATCTTCTCATTTTTCTGCTGAAAAATAGAAGCTAATCATTTTGCTTTCTTTCATGATTTTTGCAGCCTTGCAAAGATGCGCCTACGGTATTTATGCTCTTAGTCTGAAAAGTTTTGCAATTTTTCTCCGGTTCTCATCTTGCGAAGCTACAAAATCATCATTTTGGGAAACCATGTATGCTTTGCAGGCAATAACCTTCTATGAATGCCAGAATTTGGTTGTGAAGAACCTCAAAATCCAAAATGCACAACAAATGCATGTTTCTTTCGAGAAAAGCAATGGTGTTCAAGTCTCCAACCTCACAGTAACCTCACCGGAGGGAAGCCCTAACACTGATGGAATCCATGTCACAGGCACCCAAAACATCCAGATTACTGATTCAGTTATAGGAACAGGTGTGTATATATCCACGTATTTATTGCCCACCTCTTCAGATTCATACAATTTTTATTATGACTGTCTTGTGCAATTAATCACTTATGGTTAATGAAGGTGATGATTGTATCTCCATTGTAAGTGGATCCCAAAATGTTCAAGCCTCGGACATAACTTGTGGACCAGGTCATGGAATCAGGTCTGAAATAGAAAACATCAAACTCTAACCTTCTTTGAACTGACACTTCTTCTCTCATATGAATTGCTTGTTTCCTTAGCTACTATAAGTTTCTGTAAGCATTAACAAATATTGCTCTTTCAATTTCCTTTCTGTGCACAGTATTGGAAGCTTGGGAGTTCATAATTCAGAAGACTACGTTTCAGGAGTTACTGTCAATGGTGCCAAGTTTTCTGGTACCACAAATGGTGTTAGGATCAAAACATGGCAGGTAATGTTTACTATCTTTCATTTCATCAACAATATTGATGTGCATTATATATCATTTAATCAAGATTTAAGCTCAATTATGATCTTAATTAATATGCAGGGAGGGTCTGGAAGTGCACGCAACATCAAGTTTCTGAATATTGAAATGAACAATGTCACCAACCCCATTATAATAGATCAAAACTACTGTGACCAAGATGAAGCATGCGAAGAACAGGTGAAGAACTTTATCCCAGAGGACCTTAACAAGAATTAGCATTTAAAAGCAGTGCCCATCCCCCTTAATCTAGTTGTTAAAACTTTTTCTTGATTATGGCATGCAGAGGTCAGCAGTCCAAGTGAAAAATGTGGTGTATGAGAACATAAAGGGGACTAGTGCTTCTGAGGTGGCTATCAAATTTGATTGCAGCAAGACTTATCCATGCGGAGGGATTCTGATGCACGATGTTAATCTTGAAAGAGAAGGAGCGATGAAAGCCATAGCTTCGTGCAACAATGTCAAATTAGCTGAATTGGGTGGTGTTTCTCCCAAATGTCCATGATGGACCAAATAAAACTTAGAACAAGGTAACCCTAAGTTTCCCAGAGCATCATCTTTGTTCTGTGACTAGAGAACTGAGTTTTTCAATTGGTTACCTGACATTAACATTTTGTTTTGGTTTAATTTTCTCAGGTTTCAATTGGACCGCATGGATTATTTATTAATTATACATAGTCGATCATTAATCAATGGTTGTATACATTATTACCAATAAAAGTTCAATGTCATTGTATATTGATTTATGACATGATTCGTATAGCTAACAGAGAAAATTCAAGGTTTTATAAACCCTAAAATTACAAATGAATTGAAAAGAGCATTCTGATTTGATAAATTTTGAATGTCAATAATTCTTCTGCCAATAGCATACAAAAATGTTTAAATGGTATGTTAAAATGATCTAACTAATAAAACCTAAATTAAATAAAATTAATCTAATTGGAAAAAATCCTAAAACAACTAGTAAAATAATTTTTTTTTCAAAACAACAACTACCACATGAAATTTGGATATAAAAAACAACTTTAATTGGTTACAGCAAATTGATCTTCTATAAAATTAAGCTAAACATACTAGTAAAATTCCAACTCGATTAAAAAAATGAATTAAAAAATCATCCATATTTCTTCTTCTTTTTTTTAATTCTATAGGTAAAGGTCTATTGGTCACATGTTTTTCATAGTATTTTTTTATATTCCATTTGATATGATTTTTGAATTATATTTTTGTATTTTAACTCATAATTCAAATTTTGTTTTTCATAAATAAGTTGTGATAAAAATAAGTTAAAATAACTTTAACTTATAAACATGTTTGGTAAAAATAACTTAAAACAACTTTTTTGAAGAAATAAAGGTATATAAGTTATAATCCACAAACAAAAGGTCAAAAAAAATTATTTTTGATTAAATCAAAATTTTGACTTAATTTTATGATAACAAGCTTTTAATTTAAACAAAAAAAAATTCTAACCAAATATACTTATAACTTTTATTTAAGTTAAAAAAATTTACAAAAATCATCCCAAAGGTATATATCTAAAGCAATGCAATTTATGTAACTAAAATCTATGCATATTTCTCTTGCCATAAAAAAAGTTATATATATATATATATATATATATATGCTACCCAAACACAAAAATTCCTTTCCCATCTCATTTATTTAATGAATAGTTCTCATTAAAAAAATTAAAATTAAAAATTAAAAAATTATGTTTTATCCAAAATAAAAATATCGTTATCATTTCTAATGAATCCCAGAGAGTATTATTATTATTATGTATTTATCTCTTTTTCAAATAAATTAAAAAAAATTAATAGCTTAATATTTTAGATAAGTGATCAGTGAAATATATGGGCAAGACTAACTTTATTCATTGGATCATATCAATTATTGGCCCTAATCCATTATCATTATTATTATTTCCGAACAGCGAGGGGGGGGGGGGGGAAGGTTTAAAAAAGGCCAGTCTCAATAAAGAAAAATAAATTCAGGGCCACTAAATTGACCATTTAATCCCTTAGTAAACGTCACTACTTCGGTCAAGTCCTCGCAGTTAAAAAATCCAATTGATGTAACAGTTACTGCCAGCTCATCATTCTCATGTCAAACCCCGCCATTCTTACACACACCAAGCGCTTATGTAAAGCTAATACTCTCCATATCTCATTCCAAAACTCGTGGCATATGAGTAAGTTCACACAACCAGCGTGTCCTAAACGCGAGTGTATTAATTACCCTACTCTCGAGCGTAGTACTTACATTTGTTTGAATCATGTCTCACTGCACAGAAGAGAAAAGGGACCGCTCGCAGGAGGCGGATGGTTAAAAACATCCAATCATATTTTGCCACGTCAAAATATCATCACGCTTAAGTGGCAAGATCTGATCGAAGAAAAGAACTGTAACATAAGCGTCTCCAAACTTGCACTTCAAGTTCCACTTATACCTTGACAAAAATTCAGATACACATTTTCCTTTTTTTGGCAGCCTTTTTTTTTTGTTTAATCATCTCTGAATACTTTATAAAATGAAAATAAAATAAAAGGGAATGGGAATGGGAATGGGAATGGGAATGGGAATGGGAATGGAGTGAAATAATAGAAACAGATACTGTGGATCTGTCGGTCAGTGTCGGTGTGGGACTTAAAGCTTTTATAGTCTAGTAGGCTTCATTTTTGTGTGGCATCATCGGAACTCCATTGGTTCATCAATGGAGGGTTGCCTTTAAAAATAGCTGCTTTAAAGATTTTGTGAACTGGGGATTGAGCATTTTGCTTGATTGCTTGAAGGGGCAGTAATGGATTTAGAAGGAGATGCTACTGGGGTTAGTCGCATTTTGATAACTTTGCCTGTTTTTATTAGGACCGATAGATAGAGAGTAGACACTCAATTGATTGGATTGTGATATGAAGGGTGTGGAGTTTGTACAAATGCATTGCTGCATGCTTTCTGGTGAATTTTTTTATGTTTTTTTTTTTGGGTCGGAAGCTTTGTTCTCTATTCCATCATGTTTGGATCCTTGAAAGAAAATGACAGGAAAAGTGGAAATGGGATTTTGTTCCCGTTCCTGTTTAATTTAATATATGATTGCAGATGAAACCATTTTATTGCATTTTATATTCCTTCTGCTTAGCGTTTTCAGATCCGAAGGGGATTTAATGTCTGACTTGTTTATGAGATGGTTTTGGTTAAGTTTAGATCATGATTCTATATTCTAGATGCCAACAGCTGAACTTTCGCTGGTGTGATGATCCAAATCTGTATGCTTGATTGTCAGAAGTTCTTTGTTTCTCTCTTTTGTTCGTTGGAGAATCTGTTTGTTTGCTGCGTTTAGAATCAAGGAAGATAATCTCTCTCCTTTGAATCTAATACATTTGAACTGCTCGGAAATTGTGCTATCTTAGAGATTTGCGATAGTAATTATGAAATCTGTTCCTGGGTCTTCTTATCTATGAATTTACTTTGGCTTTGGTTGTTTTGCTGGTTGTTCAGCCAAAAAAAATCCAGGTGTGCCAGATCTGCAGTGATGATATTGGCAAGACTGTAGATGGAGAGCCCTTTGTTGCTTGCCATGTATGTTCATTTCCAGTTTGCCGTCCATGTTATGAGTATGAGAGGAAGGATGGTAGCCAGTCTTGTCCTCAATGCAAGACCAAATACAAGAGGCATAAAGGTTAATCCAACACCTTTTGTTTCTGCGTTTACAATTTATGCATGCGTAGATAATGTGTCAGTGACACATTTTGGTTTCTCATCAGGAAGCGCTCCAATTCAAGGTGAAGAAGTGGAAGATGCTAATTCTGATGATGTAGAAAACAAGTCAAATCATCATACATCAGGTGTTCAAGACGAGAAACAAAAGATAGAGCGTATGATGGCTTGGGATTCGGGTTCTGGTCGAAAAGAGTATCTTGCAACTACAAACTATGATAGAGATGTTTCTCTTAACCATATTCCTTATCTAGCTGGTAGACGCTCGGTAGGTGATGGAGCAATTAGTTGCTTCTAGTTTCTCTTCTCTCTTTAATATCGACAATGGTTGCTGATAATATTTACATTTCAGGTTTCTGGGGATCTTTCAGCTGCATCTCCTGAACGTTACTCATTGGCTTCTCCTGAAAGTGGCATCAGAGGTATGGATGTATATCTGCTAAAATAAATATCGTTGAGTTCAGATTTTAATGTCAGTATTGGACTTTCTGCAGCTACCATGAGAGATCCAACAAGGGATTCTGGATCACTGGGGTTTGGCAATGTAGCCTGGAGAGAGAGGATTGATGGTTGGAAGATGAAGCCTGAGAAGAATACTGCTCCAATGAGTGTTAGTAATGCACCATCTGAAGGCAGGGGTGGCGGAGATTTTGATGCCAGCACTGATGTGCTCATGGATGATTCTTTACTGTAAGTGCCTGAAGCAGAGTGTGAAACTGGTTGTTTTAAGCAGATTGTCCGTTTATCATCTGCCTAACAGCATTCACATATTACCTATATGAAACTGTGGCTTTTCCTCCCTCTCCTCCTCTGGTTTTTCCTCTATGGCTTTCTCCCTTTTAGCTTTGCAAATCCATGATTTTAATTCAGTTGATATTTGTATTTTATTTTTTTCGTCATTGTTTTCTTGTATTTATCCCATGGTTGTAATGCAGAAATGATGAAGCCCGCCAGCCCCTCTCAAGGAAGGTTTCAATTCCTTCCTCTAGGATTAACCCTTACAGGATGGTCATAGTTTTGCGGCTTGCTGTCCTTTGCATTTTCTTACACTACCGTCTAACAAATCCAGTGAGGGATGCTTATGCTTTGTGGTTAATATCTGTTATCTGTGAGATATGGTTTGCAATATCATGGATATTGGATCAGTTCCCTAAATGGCTTCCAGTGAATCGTGAGACATATCTTGACAGGCTATCTCTCAGGTAGTTTTTCTTTTTTCCTACAATCTACATTAACCATCATCAGCCCAAATGTCCTTAAGAAGATGTAACTTCTAAAGTTTTCAATACCTCCAGATATGAGAAAGAAGGAGAGCCGTCTCAATTGGCTGCTGTTGACATTTTTGTCAGTACAGTCGACCCTTTAAAGGAACCTCCACTGGTCACAGCCAATACTGTACTGTCTATTCTCGCAGTAGATTACCCAGTCGACAAAGTCTCTTGCTATGTTTCAGATGATGGAGCTGCTATGTTGACATTTGAAGCCATATCTGAAACGTCTGAATTTGCTAGAAAATGGGTTCCTTTCTGCAAGAAGTATGATATTGAGCCGCGAGCTCCAGAATGGTACTTCGCTCAAAAGATTGACTACTTAAAAGACAAGGTTCATCCGGCATTTGTTAAAGAACGCAGAGCTATGAAGGTAGGAAATTGAGGTTCTATTGAATGATTTTGTTACTCATAAACTTAGCATGTATATTACTTGTCTTACTCCTAATGACTTTCTTGCAGAGAGAATATGAAGAGTTTAAAGTTCGTGTCAATGGGCTTGTTGCAAAGGCACAAAAGGTTCCTGATGAAGGATGGGTCATGCAAGATGGTACACCTTGGCCTGGAAATAATACCAGAGATCATCCAGGAATGATCCAGGTTTGTCCATTTTCAAACTAAACTAGGATATTCCTCAGTTGGAAATGCCTTCTTATAGGATAACTACTACCCGCACAAAATCCACAATGTCGGGATGTTCTCGTGTACTGCACTCCTGTAAATGGCTTTATCTCAAGTTTAGCTTTTTTCTTTCCTTATGCGATCTATATATTTCTGCTTGGCAATTGGATAGTTCTGTTTATACTTCTGCATATAACCTTTCTATTCCACTTGCTGATTGTGAATCGGGCGTCACAACACAGGAGTGACTGTTTTAAGCAGCCTTTGTTTTTTATAGATAGTTCTCTTGGATCATACTTTCTTGTTGGCATCAACACATGTTATGGTGTGTAATCCTATTTACATTATAATTTGCAGGTTTTCTTGGGCCATAGTGGAGGTCTTGACACTGAGGGTAATGAACTTCCAAGACTGGTGTATGTGTCTCGTGAGAAGCGTCCTGGTTTTCAGCATCATAAGAAAGCTGGTGCTATGAATGCACTTGTAAGTTCTCAGTATTATCAATATCAGAATCTACTAAGGTTTCACTACTAACTAACTTGTATCTCATACAGGTTCGTGTTTCAGCAGTTCTCACCAATGGGCCCTTCTTGTTAAATCTTGATTGTGATCATTACATAAACAACAGTAGGGCATTGAGAGAAGCTATGTGTTTTCTAATGGATCCTAATCTTGGAAGAACAGTGTGTTATGTCCAGTTTCCCCAGAGATTTGATGGGATTGATAGAAATGATCGATATGCCAACCGTAACACTGTTTTCTTTGATGTAAGTACTTACTGCAACCTTTGGCACAAATTTGTCCTCATTTATTGTTTCATGATGTATGTGGCATGCAGAACTATTCATTTTACATGTTACAGAAAATGAAATTCATATATGTTTTGTCTTCTTGATATTGTGTTGATGCTTATGCGATGGTAGATAAATTTAAGAGGATTGGATGGAATCCAAGGCCCTGTATACGTGGGTACAGGGTGTGTTTTCAATAGAACAGCCTTGTATGGCTATGAGCCTCCTCTCAAGCCTAAGCATAAGAAACCAGGATTTCTGTCTTCATGCTTTGGTGGATCCCGGAAGAAGAGTTCAAGATCAAGTAGAAAGGAAAGCAAGAAAAAATCGAGCAAGCATGATGACCCTACTTTGCCCGTATTCAATTTAGAAGATATAGAAGAAGGGGTTGAAGGTAAGCATGGATTTTTCTTTTTCCTTGGATACAACTTGCACCAGATCCGTTACATGTTCATTCTTCAGACATGAATATATACTTACATAAGTTGGTCACATGTCAGGTTCTTCCTTCTATCTTTAATGATTCAAACTTAATATAATTTAGGTTGAAATTATTTTACTTCTTTTCATGTCCTAAATGACTATAATCTTGCTGAAACTTGTCCTCAGGATAGGGTTTAAAGATTTATTGACACGTAAAAGAAGTTACTTCCATTAAGTGTTCAGTTGTGCTAAATAGATGGTAGTTTGTTGTCTGATAGTTTTTAGTTACCTCGTCTCTGTGCTTGCAATGCTGATATTCTGTAACTTTATTCAAAAGGTACTGGATTCGATGACGAAAAGTCATTGCTCATGTCTCAAATGACACTTGAGAAAAGATTTGGTCAATCATCCGTGTTTGTTGCTTCCACCCTTATGGAGAACGGCGGTGTTCCTGGATCTGCCACCCCAGAGTCTCTTCTAAAAGAAGCTATTCATGTCATCAGCTGTGGATATGAAGACAAGACAGACTGGGGAAGTGAAGTATGTTAACCCTTTTTCATCCCTCGTGCTGATACCAATTTCTTTTTATGCTGTAAAATGGACGAATATACCACAAGCCAGACTCACTTCTTCACCCCCAAAAAAACAAAATGGAAGAGAAGGAGCTTTATATGCATCCCTACCTGTAGCTTATGTCGACATATTAATTTTTTGTTCCTCATAAACATTTTGTTCTTTCTTTTTGCAGATAGGATGGATTTATGGTTCAGTTACAGAAGATATCCTTACAGGATTCAAGATGCATGCTCGTGGTTGGAGATCAATCTATTGCATGCCAAAGCGTCCTGCCTTTAAAGGATCTGCTCCTATTAATCTTTCTGATCGTCTAAATCAAGTGCTTCGGTGGGCTTTAGGTTCAGTTGAAATTCTTCTCAGTCGTCACTGCCCTATATGGTATGGCTATAGTGGAAGGCTAAAATGGCTCGAGAGATTTGCATATATCAACACCACCATTTATCCAATCACCGCTATTCCTCTTCTTGCCTATTGTACATTGCCAGCCGTGTGCCTTCTTACTGGAAAGTTCATTATTCCACAGGTGAAAATAGTTGCATTCGCTGTCGCTGCTTTTTGTTAAGTATGAAACTATTGACATTATAGAACAACAAGATCCTGGCCTGAGAGTAATATTTTCGTCGCTAACTGCAGAATGATAATGTAGTTTTCTTCTTTTCTAACTTGAATTGAACTGCAAGAACTTGTCTACAGAAAAAAAAAAGACGGTTCTTTTGTGTTTTCTCTTGAAAAGTAATATTCCGGGGAGTTCACATGCCTGATTTGTGTTTTTTTGTATTGCAGATTAGTAACATCGCCAGTATCTGGTTCATATCCCTCTTTCTATCAATCTTTGCAACTGGTATTTTGGAAATGAGATGGAGTGGTGTTGGGATTGATGAATGGTGGAGAAATGAGCAGTTCTGGGTTATTGGAGGTGTGTCAGCTCATCTATTTGCTGTCTTCCAAGGCCTGCTGAAAGTCCTTGCTGGAATAGATACCAATTTTACTGTCACTTCAAAAGCATCCGATGAAGATGGTGATTTTACCGAGCTATATATGTTCAAGTGGACAACTTTACTTATCCCACCAACTACTCTCCTCATAATCAATCTAGTTGGAGTGGTTGCTGGAGTCTCCTACGCCATAAACAGTGGTTATCAATCTTGGGGTCCCCTCTTTGGCAAGCTTTTCTTTGCTTTCTGGGTGATCATTCATCTTTACCCTTTCCTCAAGGGTCTGATGGGACGCCAGAACCGAACACCTACTATCATTGTTGTCTGGTCAGTTCTCCTTGCCTCTATTTTCTCCTTGCTATGGGTACGTGTGGATCCTTTTACAACAAGGGTGACTGGGCCGGACGTTGAGCAGTGCGGCATCAACTGCTAGAGGAACATGTAGATTGAATATAGAACAAAATCATAACCAGAGGGGATAAGATTTTTTAAGATTTATCAAGATATATCAAGATATCCTCAATCAGAAAATCTTGAAAGGTGTTTGCCTTCTGCTTGGTGTAGTGTTCTGTTCTGGTCTGAATAGTCTCACCAGAAAATAATTATAGGTTCATTTCTATGTTATTCTTTACATTTTTTGACAAGTTTATTAGTCTCCTGAGTTTATTCACCTCATAAGTTAGTGGCCCCAATCCCAAAGAGGTCGGCAGTTGGAGATGATACTGTTCATCTCTTCCCTGACGTTTATATGTTGTAAGAAATGAGAAATGTTGTCTGAAGTGAGAATATTATTCTTTAGCTGCTACTTCCTGCCCTTTATGGATAGCTTGAACATTGTATTGGATTCCTTGTTTCCTATTTTTCTTAACATCTAACTATTTCAAACTTTTATGTCACAAATACCATTATTTTATCGTCCGAGAAGGGGGTTAGATTACCTCCCGAAGTAGCTCGGGGAGGCTATGGAGGGTGTTAATGGTCACGAGCACAGGATAGCGAAATTCCCATGTCTCAATGAAATTGGTTCGTTATATTTGAGGAGTGACCGGGTGATGCAGTAAGCGTAACAAGAAAAGTTTGGCAGATTGTTCATGGACTGAATCAACAAATCTAATAAGTTTGGATGAGTTAAACGAGATTCCTTAGGAAGATGAGCATAGTTTTGGATCTGATTATTAAATCAAGCTGAAATTTTACAAATATATTCTATATATGTGGTTTTTATCTATGAGTTGATCAATTAGCACTAGTTGGATCCGGGATCATATCCAAATAGACCTGAAAGCTGTTTTTTGGAATTTCTTTATTTTTCCTAGTTATTTTTCCATTACTGATTAAGTTGCAGAATTTTTAATTGATTTGATTTTAATTAGCTAGGTCTATTTAGCTCCTATTAAAAAAAATCATATTAATTTCAGTACGGTGTTAAAATTATAACTGTAATTTTAGGACTAGGAGACTTAATTTCTTTCTTATCACTACACGTAAGGAAGGCCAACACCACATTACACATATATAAATATAAGAATGTAGGATGATATAATTTTTAAATTATATTTTGAAATGGTAATGACTCTTGAAGCAATAGAATAGTGGGTTTGGAACTCCAGCATTGAGTTCCTGATTTTAAGTTCTGTTGGAGAAAGGTCATGGTTTCATTACAAACTCAAAGTGGCTCATAATTGATGGCTTTACTTTTGTTTATAAATATTTCTTTAGAAAAACTAGCAACGGTCACACGCTAAAAGCTTTATAATGCAAGCATATAATATAGCTTGCAAGAGGTTTAGCTTTTAAAAGAGCAACGGTCAGATTGTGAAAAAGTTTCTCTCTGCTTTTACAGTGAAATTGTTCGCATTACTTCTGTTTGCTATGATGTTGCTTCCCTTTATTAATTGCAGAAAGTTAGTGGAAAATCCGGTGCGTGCATGACGCCACGAAGTGCGAATGAATTCCCTTGTTCTGGCAAGGATGGCCTAACTTTTAACCGAACTCGAGAGATAGACTCTAATGGAAAGAGAAAAGGAAACTGAGAAAACTGCAAACTGATCAGTCTAATTGAAGATAAAAAAGCATACACTCTATTAAGTTTACGCTGAAATCATTACTCAACATCCCTTTTAATTGTTCTGTTAAATGATACTTAGCATATGATGATGAATGGCACTCCGCTGAAGCAGCAAAAGCGTAATCACTCTCTACTAAGCTAAAACAATGTTAATATGTGATAATATTCCAAGATATTTTCTGCTATGATGCCTCAGTTCTGCACTTCTATGGCCATATTCACTTCTTTGCCTCTTCTGCTGCCGCTGCTGGCTTTGCCTCTGCTGGCGGGGGTGGCGCGGCGGGGATTCCACCATCAATACAACTCCTACATCTGCTCTCTACCCAACCTTCTATGTCATGCTCTCCATTGCCGCCAAAGTGTCGCCCACCGCATAACCGTGCAAGAATCCCTGCAATAACAGCTGCTATAGTGATCACAGCTAAGACAACAACAAGGGTTTCGATCGAATGATTTGTATTGCCGCTTGGTTTCGCCACTGCTGGTGGCGGCTGGACTACTGGTGTCAACTGCTCGTTTAATCTTTCCTCTAAGGTCCCCATGAAAGGAAATATGAATACGAACAGCTGGTGTAATATGAAAGAGAGAGAGAGAGGGAGGGAGTCACAACCAAGATGAGAGCAAGCGGAAGTAGGTAAAGAATAGATGTGCGTCTAAAGCCAGAGCAAAAAGAAAGGTAGCTGACTGCGGTGAAAAAGAATGGGAACGTTAAAAGGGAGGATAAACAGAATATATATATATATATATATATATATATAGCATAAGAGGGGTAAAGAGACGAGGGTTACAGTGGCATATAGGGAAATGTAGAAGAATATATAGCTGAAGCATCAAGAAAATGGGAAGACGAGGCTATAGACTAGTATCAGTGAGTGAGGTTGCCTAAATGGCAAGGAAAACAAGAAGACGAGAAGCTTGAGAGGCTGTGTGAGGATTAAAACCAACAAAAATGATAATATGATGTAAATAATGCGGCAATGGTAGTAACTGAAATAGTATTCCTGGATTGAAACATTTTGTACTTCTACTTTTGGCAGCTTGGTTCATCTTTATGGCGATTGTTTTTCTTTTATACAATGATGAATTCTTTAACTTCTTTGGCTTTACTGTTCAAGCTGGTGTGATTTTTGAGGTGTAAAACATGGATGAAAGGCCAAAAGGCCCTGCAGCATTACTTGAATCTTTGAATTGAAAACAAGTTCAAGAAGCACTTCTAGCTCTGTGTCAGATTGTAAATTGAATTTTCTATCCCAAATCTATTGATTTCTCTTCCCAATTTGTCCTTTGTGATATCACATGTTGATGTTGGCCATCAAGACGAGCCCCTTTCTTTTTTCTTTTTCTTACTTCTTGAAACCTTCCCGGTTTGTCCTTAGCTAGTTGCTACTATCATGCATGGAAGTGTGAGAAGTTTAGGTCAAATTCACTCCGTGCCCAGTTGGCTAATTTGTCAACTAGTAAAGTAGATGTTGATGGGTAGAATCCGTTCACCTGAGATGGTCAAGTCCTTGTATAGTGACCCTTCAGGCTCAGGGACCCAGCCCTGACTTGCCTTCATACCCACCATGTGTAACATGCAGAGAGTGACAAGAACAGAAATAGAGCTGATAGCATGCTCATAATTCATTTTCCCCAGAACCATTTATAGATCCGTCTTAAAAGGAAGTTTGAAAACTCGCTTGCATGTTCAATGATGCCCACAGGCTCGCCGTATTCAATAATTTCTGTCGTTTTTAAGGTGAGATGCAGTTCTCCTGTAAACAGGTCCAAGGACAGCCTGCTACTTCAATGCTTAAGAAGTGTCCTCTCCGTGTTGTTCACGGAGGATCCTAGGCTGTTCGTACAATTGGGGAGTCTTTGAGTTCTCTGAATCCTTAAAATTCTGCCATTCATGGTGTAGACCTTTTCTTACCATTTGATTTATGGTTGGACTCAAAACCTAGTTTTTATATTATTATTATGGAAGAAACTCACTTGGTGAAATCCAGTGATAAAATTTTTAATAATTTTATTTTAATAATAAAAAATCTTTTTAAAAAAAAATGTTATTTAAAAAAAAAAAAAAACAGATGGAGACTTGATGACATGTCTTCTCTGGAAGGTTCTCCAACAAGTATATACTTCCAGATAAATGGTATCCCAGCAAACGGGACAGGTGAAATATAGGGGTGGGACGTGGGACTAGTGCCCAGTCTAGAAAGAGAGGGATGTTAGAGGTAAAAGATATGACTTTTAGTGTGTGTTTGTTACCGTATTTTAAAAAAAAAAATATATATATATATAAAAGAATTATTTAAAAAAAATATATATCTTGTTAAAATTATTTTGAAATAGAATTTTGCATGCAAAATAAATAAAAAATAAATCTTAATAAATAAAAATAATTTATTTTAAATTATACAAAATCAAGATTTAATATGCAATTATACATATAATTCAATGTAAAAATAGAATTCTTTGGCTAGTCGTATAGTTTTTTTCCTGTAATATGACAAAAAAAAAAGCTACTACAATATTAAATGGTGTGTAATTTGTATATTGTGCGTTTTTTTATTTAAAAATATATTAAAATATTTTTTTATTTTTTACATTAGCCTAATTTCTTTTAAATAAAGCATACTTTTGAAACATGTTTTAAAAAAAATTACAATACTCTCAAAAACTAATAATACTAAACAACATAAAAGTTATTATTATTATTTTAGATCGACCCATCATCTTAAAAAGTCCCGTGTTCCAGACTTTTTTTTTATGAGAGAAAAAAAAAACTAAAAATCCATAATAATCATTTGAAGGGTTTTGACTTGTATTAACTAATTACAATGGAGAAAAGTAATTATTTTCTTAATAACGTTGGAAAGCCTATCATTCAACCCATTTCCCCTGCTTGGCTTATATTCTTAAATTACTAAATTAATTTTAATTCCACATTGAATACTTTAGAAAAAAAGGTCATTGTAAATAAAACAAAAAAAAAAGAGAAAAGAAAAGAAAAGGGAGGGAAAGATAGAAAAGAAAGAAGAGTACTTGGGCTTCCAACGAGGTCCCGGATCTACTGAGCTTAAATAATATATTGGGCCTAAATGTACTTACCATAGGCCCAAAACAATCACATCTCAATAGATAAGCCCAAATGTAGCTATGAGGAGGGCCATAATCTGATGAATATTGCCCAAGACCATGCTTGGATCATCGTCAAGCTCACTGGTCTCGAACCATTGATCCATGCCAGTGGCAGTTGGCACTTTGGAGCTCAGGGACTTTAAAGGACCCAATTGGCAGGAGAATCTTTGTAAACAATTCCGTACTATAATTTATCGTAATTAAATTGAATTAAAACTTTATTTTGACTCTACTTCTTCTCTCCAAAGCTATTTTTTTAATTAAATTCATGTGAGAAAATTTAAATATTTTTTGAATAAATCCATAGGGCTACAAAACCAAATTATTTTGTAATTTTGTTCAATGGACTCGATAAATTCTTACACACACACACATATATATATATAAGGAAACAAAGGAAAATATTTTAATAAATCATAAACAATATAATTATATTCAGTTTTATAAGGTATTCGAATTTTCCATGGATTTTACAATTTTATTTTTCTTGAATTTAATATAATTAAATGATCGTTATTTTTATCACAAATAGAAGGGCTCGTTTGAAATGATGATTTTTACTGAAAAAATCGATCTTCATGAGGCGGAACGAACAATGGAGGATCTGATTTTGCAAAATGTTTTGAATTTTAGAGCAACTCTAGAATACCAAACAAATATCAGTATAAAAATAAAATTTCCAATTCCACATGTAGTTCAAGAACTCAATTAAACAAGATTTAATTTGAGTACCAAAATAATTAAAAAGGAAAAGTTTAGTAACTACCTCAAACATTAACCTCTCACTCACTAACCCTAGCTCTCCCCTTCTCTTATAAAACCCTTCTTCTCAACACTCCTTCCGCATCTGCCTCTCTCGAAACCCTAATTTCTATCGTTTAACAGAACCAGCAATCATGGCAGAGCGCCCCCCCGCAGAACGTGGTTCCTTTGGCCGTGGTTTCGGTGGCCGCGGTGGACGTGGAGACCGTGGTGGCCGAGGCCGACGCCGCGGTGGACGCAAAGAGGAAGAAGAAAAATGGGTTCCCGTCACCAAACTAGGCCGCCTTGTGAAAGACGGAAAAATATCCTCCGTCGAACAAATCTACCTTCACTCCCTGCCCATCAAGGAGTATCAAATCATTGACACTCTCATTGGCCCTGCTTTGAAAGATGAGGTGATGAAAATCACCCCAGTTCAAAAACAAACCAGAGCCGGTCAGCGAACCCGGTTCAAGGCCTTTGTTGTTGTTGGCGATTGTAATGGACATGTTGGGTTGGGTGTAAAGTGTGCTAAAGAGGTGGCTACTGCCATTCGCGGGGCTATTATTTTGGCTAAACTGTCGATTATTCCTGTGAGAAGAGGGTACTGGGGAAACAAGATCGGAAAGCCACATACTGTGCCTTGTAAGGTTACAGGGAAGTGTGGAAGTGTAACTGTGAGAATGGTTCCTGCCCCTCGTGGAGCTGGGATCGTTGCTGCTAGGGTTCCAAAGAAGGTGCTTCAGTTTGCCGGGATTGATGATGTTTTCACATCATCCAGAGGATCTACCAAGACTCTTGGAAATTTCGTCAAGGTTTGTTTTTTATTTAGAACTCTGACTTGTGTTTTATTTTGTTGTTTCGAAATAGGGTTGGTCATGTTAGTTTCATTGGGTAAATTTGAAGTGATTTATTGCTGTGATTAAGAGATGTGTATATTGTCAATGTTAATTATGGATGTGTGATTGCTTGTTTTATATTGGTTTGATGTCTTAATCATGGTGGCTGAGAATTGCCTTAATGATGATTAAGTTGCTTAATCTACAGGATTTTCAATCCTGTCAGTGTGAGTGAGTGGCTGTTAGTTTTTAAATTTAAAAGATTACGTTAATTGTTGCTATGGAAATGTTTTGATCTGAGGAATTTTGCTTTTACTCTTTTGGTCTTTATTTTCAAGAATAGAAATGGATTTGTATGTTGAAAAAACTGAGGCATTCTTTTTTACCAAGAAGTTGTCTTCAGCGTTGGTCCATTTTTTTCTGTTGTCATGGGCTTGCTTGTGTTAAATTTATTATTGAATGATTTACATTTGTTGGAAGCTAAAGCAAACATAATCTGCCCTTTTTATATCTCTTTCCTGCCTGACCTTGTTATCTTGTTCGGGGTTATCATTGTGAAGTGGTTTTTTTTTCTCTCCTGATATTAAGGTGGTTCATCAAGATTGGGGAGATGGATAGGGTAACTGCATTGAAGGAGAATGCAAACCCGTTTGTTTGTTTTGGGTTTAGCTTCTCTACTTTGAGTGGCTATAATGTATTGCAATTTGGTACTGTTATTGTGGGTATCTCTTGTTGATCCTTGGGGGTCCTCTCAATTAGGTTTTGTGAGTTGGAATGTCTACTACTTGCCTACTTGTTTATTGACTTCTGTTTGATGTTGGAACTTTGGTGCTCCTAAATATTTGCATTGAGCTTGTTAGGTACTTATTTTGTGTAACCCTCTTCCGTGCTTCAATGCTTGATTGGTTGTTTTTTCTCTTGCTATAGTTGTTGGGTGTTAGTATCCAAAGGATTAAGGGTGTGTATTTTTGTGGATATCTAACCTTTATTCTTCTGCAGGCAACGTTTGACTGCTTGCTGAAGACTTATGGGTTCCTTACACCTGACTTTTGGAAGGAGACCCGCTTTGTAAGATCTCCATTCCAAGAGTACACAGATCTCTTGGCAAAGCCTACTAGCAAGGTTCTCGTCACTGATATTCATGAAGAATGATTCCGGTGTTGCCTGGGATTCCATTGAGGGTATTACCAGACAATGTTTTTCTTTGGTATAGTCTGTAGTTAAAAAATGCTTGTCGTATTTCCTTGAGGATAGCTATGTTTGTTTTGGATTCCTTTCCAAGTTTTGGTTTGGATTTTTAAATGCTATTTTGAATGGATTTGCAATATCGTGCATGTTTTAATGCTTGTCTGAATATTTTCTTGAAAATTTTCAGGACAATTTTTTGTTGATGTGCGCCTTTCAAATCTAGCACCTAGGTTGACATCCTTCTACTCTAATACCACTCACCGATCCATGGTGTGTAAGGTTGATATTTTTCTCTCAATTACAGCATCCCTTAATTATTTTTGGTTTAGAACGAGGGTGAGGTTGTCACCAGTCCTTTGATTTGATTAGATGACAGCATGAGTTAATCGTCAATTTTATTTGGATAAGGATAGTGAGGGTGCTTGATATATACATGGCAATGCGATTTGAGGTCTGGATTGTTGCGATCACTACATTTGCAGTTGGCTCTTTGACTGTTATGCGCGAATACTGATGTCCGGTACTGGTTTCGTTTGTTTTGTGCCGCTTAGAAGCCTATGCCCGTCGTCCTACATGACTTCCCCTGTTTCTGGTGCAACCATATTTGATCGCTTGTTTTTAGTGCATTGCAAGTGATTTTTACGAGTTCAGTTGGCACGCAAACGCACTCAAACTCTAAGGGGACGGGTGAGGTGGTCAATGCAAGTGATGTTTCAGTTGTATCGAGATAATGTTGGGTGCAAACCAAGGTCGAGTCTTGAACCATTGATGGGTGAATCTGGGGCACTCAAGGTTTGAACCGGGATCAAGGGGGCTGGAATCAGGATTAGGCCCAGGATGTGACTAGGTTTGAATCGCCAGGGTTTAATTCGACATTGAGTCTTGAGGCATCCAGGTTTGGGGCCATCGAGATGGGGCGGGGTCAAGTATGAAACCCGAGGATCCAACTGAGACCGAGGATACAGCACTAAGGTGTGAAGTCGAGGTTGAGTCAGCTTGATTTCGGAAACTAATTATATTTTTATAAAAATACTTTAAAAAATTAGTTAACCAAACAAGTAATCAAGTTTTTTTAAAGAAAAAGGAAAATAATAAACTAAAATACTAGAACAGAAAATGTTACCAAACGGCCTCTGATGGCTAGGTGTGGTTTGTGTTCAAGCTTTGCGATTTGTAGCTACATATAAAACGAGCCAACTGATGCCCTATTGGCTGGGTAGAATTACATTCTAGATATCTAACGGGGTGCTCAAGCCAGATGTGCCTTTCATGAACCTACTACATATATAATAAACGTTAATAAAACAATAAAGCACCCCTAGAAAACATATCGATACGGAGGTTTATAAGGCGCCCGTTTTCCTCTGGCCAGCAGGAGCCAAAAACTCTCATCTTGGATTGATCATGTGCATTGAAATCAAAATAGACTTAAATCTATTTTTCTCACCCCCCTTGTTGATCATTACCCTGAATTTTTGCTCACAATTAATCACCATTAAATCAATATTTTTCTTTTCCCTAAAACAATTGCTTGTTACTTTTTCTAGCAATTTGACTAGGTAAGTGCAATTTTTTAAAAAAATTTATATGGTGTCCGAGTCAGTTTACATGTACTATGACTAATCTCACAATCCATTAAACATCTTGCAAACCCAATAAATATATAAAACACCGATGCAATCTTAATGAGCTCTTTTATTTGCCAGTGAAAATGAGACCAAGATGACTTGATCATAATTACATTATAATGCATGGCACTTGTATTAAAAAAATAAAAAAATCAATGAGCTGTTGAAAACAAGATGGGTCAATTCAATAACTTATATCGCCTATTCTTTGAAATAAAAAAACTAGTTTTAAATTATTTAGATGAAATGATAAAATTTAAAATTTTATTTATTTTATTATTTCAGGTTTGAGTTAATATATTAACTGTTAAAAATTTATATAATTATTAATTTTAAATTTAATAATATTAATTAAAAAATATATAAGTTAATTAAACTGTCATCTTAATAATAACTAGGAAAAAAAAAACTAGCTCCATGCCATGAGAGCGGTGTCCTCACTTTTGCATTGAAGAGATGGCGCCACTCTATCAATCACTGTCATACACGCTTTTTATATTTTGCATAATTATTCCCACGCTTTAGCAACACCAACACCCATTGTGAAAACCTTTTTTACCTTTGCTTCTCCCACACAAAGATTGTCTGTTTTTTCCAGATATTACAGCTTCGCGTGCATGTCTTAAGGTGACAGTCTATATAGTGTTATCTAAATTAGATTCTTTGTGTATGTTTTTTTTTTCCCCTTCCTCTTGCGACTGGAGGTCGAGTCTCTCTTTTAGAAGCGTGTATTTTGTAGTAAGGTGGATAATATTTTTTTTCAAGTGTTTTTTAAGCTTCTCTGCATGTTAGGATTTTATCTTATTTTATTTTTGAATAAGAATAGAGTATTTTATATTTGATTGGTGTGGATACTTTGATATTGATTGGTGGATAGTAATATAGATTGAACATTATAAAGAAAGACAAATAGTATAGGGTTTTTATTGTTTATCAAGGTATAAATTATTATGCATTAAAGCAGTATAAAGATACAATTTTACCTGTAAAAAAAACTTGTTATATAGTCTTTTCTATGAAATACACTTGATATTAAAAAAATAGTTGGGGATAGAATGGTTCATTTGGATTTATTAGAGTCCGGCATTATAAAATAACATGGCTGCGGGGCACTTGATACTGGAATTATACATATTTATTAGACCCAAACATAATATTAAAACCAAAAAATATAATTGCTAAACCTATTTTTTTAAAAAAAAATATTATCAACTTATTATCAAATTATATATATATATATATATATATATATATATAATTTAGACAACATTAGTGTATTTGATAGGGTAGTGGAACAATGATTTTCAACTATAAATGCATTAAATTCATCCCTTTTCCAGATTTCATTTATTTATTTTTAACACAAACAAATTAAAACTATAAAAAATACATAAAAGACACGCACGGCTTCAATTTAATTCCTTTTCAGACAAAAAATAATTTGAAATGCTCAATGTTAAATACACGCAAAGTTTGCTCCTCTACATGTTAAGATTTCCATTTTTTGAATAAAAATATAATATTTTTATCTGATTGGTGTGGATATTTTGATATTAATTGGTGGGTAAGAATCCTTCATCAACGAGACCTAGCAACCGATCTTTAAAAATATAGTGATAGCACAGAATATTGAAAAATATCTTGACAGCAAATATAGTGAGAAATATTTAAAAATAGCAACTGATCTTTGAATCCATTCTAATTATTTCGACCACTATCTAACATAATATAACATAGCAATCGAGAAATCTAAAGCGATCTAGAAGTTTTTGTTTTTGCAGTTGAAACTATATTTTATAATTTATTTATTTAAAATTATTTTTTAGTATTTATAGATAATTTTAATATATTGATGTCAAAAATATTATTTAAAAATATTATCTTTTTATTTCTTAAATAAAAAATAATTTAAAATACAATTCTGCCACAATTTCAAATATTACTTGATATTCAAATCTATTTAATATACATGATTTTTAAATTATAATTATTTATACTTATAAACATGATAATAAATGTGGAATAGGACTAAAAATTCATGAAGGGTAGTACGGATTCCTACTCTTGGCTGGATTTTTTGTTTTAAATTGTTTCTATTTTAAATTTAATTTTCAGAATTTTCTCCATTATTAAAAATAAAAAAAGTGAAATTGCTAATCTTGGTCAATACACGCATACAATGAATATTGTATACTAGTCAAATCCTAGAAAATCTGTCCTCAAATATCCACCGTCAGAAACATCCACATGTCACAATCGCCCACCTACAATGTCTATCCCGCCACGCACTTTTCAAAACCCTAACACATCTTACCCCCACATTTTCCCTCCCTCATTTTCCCGCCTCCCAAACACACCCCTTATTAAAACACCAAACCCTAACCCCCGACCATCCCCACCCTCTCTCTGTCTCTAAATATCTTCTCTTCTCCCTTCCCATCCAAACACAATGAAACCCACCACCATTTCGAGATCCATTGCCACAAAAAAGAGAAGAAATCACGAGTCCAGCTTTTACAGATACTTGAAACCTGGTGCGCTTGCTCAACTCAGGGATTCCAAGATCAGCTCGCTAACACGGTTATCTGTCCATCAATTTGACTCAATCCCTACAACCCCACAACAGATCTCTTCAATTCTTGATCTCGAACAAGTCCCTTGTTTTCTCATGAGCAAGATTCGGGGTCCTGCTTGTTCTCTTAAGAGGAAGAGGCTTGTGGCTGCTAGATCTGTGTTTTTACTCAATTTGGATCCTTCTAACTCTCCTGTTTTAGATCCCAGTAGTAGTAATAATGATAACGGTTCCCTAATTAGTGTGTAAATTTCCCCCACCCTTTTGGTTGTAATTTTTTTGT
Source organism: Populus pruinosa (assembly GCA_026413675.1). Taxonomy (NCBI): domain Eukaryota; kingdom Viridiplantae; phylum Streptophyta; class Magnoliopsida; order Malpighiales; family Salicaceae; genus Populus; species Populus pruinosa. The sequence continues at coordinate 3,776,375 of CM048597.1, read as the reverse complement.
TTAATGAATGGATCAAGAGCATCTAATAAAGTTGTTCAATAATTGAATTGTGGTTGGTTGATTGTTTTCCCCTTTTGTTGTGCTTTCAATTTGTTTATATTCGTTATCATTCAAAGTCTTTTTTTATACTTAGATTTGATGGATAAATGGGAAATTAGCCATCAATGATCTATTGCGCAAGGTGGGGTTTCTTGACTGTTATTTAATCCAACAGTACAAGAATTAATAACCCATCTTTTGGTGGTAATTAAGAACATGAATTGTGTGTCCATTGATGTTAGCCTTACAAGCTTCCTAGTTTTGTTGTTTCTACAATGGTTCTGTTCCATCCAATTTTGGGATGCCTGTGTTTTTTACTGTATAAATGTTGGGAGCTTTCTGGTTGTGATCGAGTTTACAAGTCAATGGATGTATAATGGAGTTCATAGAATGTCATTCAGTCTTACTGATCCTCAAAGTCCTTTTATTTTGTGCTCGAAGGGATAAGGATTAAGGGGTTTATGTTAATTCCTGATTTGTGTGAAGTTGTGCATTGATGATGGAATGATTTACACGTGAATCTCTGGGGGACTGTTTTCGCTAATATTTGAACAGTGTTGTGCGCTTCCATTTCTGCGTTTTTTCCTCCTTCGGAAATTTTTTTTTTGGTACTCCCCTAATCTGAAATGATCTACCAAATTGATCAAGTTAATTATCCTGATAATCAAGGTGTTAAAGATGTTCTTATATTATACTGTTGATGGATGACTGGTATACGATGTTGAATTTTGGTTTGGTTTGATCTAGATCATTATTGACCATTGCCGATGGAATAATCACATGGCGAGGGATTTAGAGGAGTCCTTTCGGCATTTTCCTTGTTCTGATGATCAGAAAACTAACTAAGAAGACACTGAAGATTGTAGTTCAAAATTTGTAGTTGTGATGTCACTACAAAATGTTGATCAACTTGGAGGGTGGAAAGGTTCTGATCCTTCAGCTGTGTTGGTTCCAGAATGAATGGAGAGACTTGTGTCATTAGACAATGTTTAATGCTTGCTAAGCAGGCTGGGCCGTATTTCCATGAGTTGATGCACCAAGCTTTTACCCCTGTTTTGCATAGATGCAGTTTATACTTTTGCTTAGAAGGATGGTAACTGGAACTGTAGCGTGCCCCAGTCCATGGAAGGGGAGACAGAGTAGCAAACTTCATGGACTGTTTGGGAGCTAGTCAAGAGGTTTCAGTGCTGATCAGCACAAAAGGGGTTTAGGGTCAGGTTAACCGTGAATCCAGAGGACAGAACGAGAGGGAGGGTAGGGTGAGGGGCGACTAAAGGGAAAAATGCTAAAGGGTCAGGTTAAGTTTCTTTTTATACCTTGTTCTTATTCAAATTTGGTTTTACCAGCCTGCTTCAATTGATTCTAACTTTTTAAAATCAAAACCGAACTTAGTCAATTTTCAAGTTTTTAAAAAGGTTTCTTCAGTTCTTTCGGTTCTATTTTTAAAAATTACTCAGTTGATCGTTTTTTTTTTAATATTTCTAATTATAATAATTATAATAACAGTAAATAGCATCTGATAAGACAGGTAATTGATAATTACTACTTTTAAAAAAATTATTATATAAGACTTTATGATAGTAAAGTCAATAAATTAATAGGAAAAAATATATATTAATAATTTAAATAAATAAACTTTATATATATATATATATATTGGGCATGTTAAGAATAAAATCTTTTTGTAAGTTTTGAATTTGAAACATTCATAGTATATTTATAATTCATGAGTTTTATCATTTTATACAAAAAAAACTTAAAATATAATGTTATTATTATAATATTTTAAACTATGTTCCAGTTAAAATAATATATATGTAATCAATAAAAAAAACTGAAAGACTTGCAAGGAATTCTAAAAACACTCTATAATTAGAGTTGGGTTTAGATAAGGTGTCTAGATCTTTTAAAAGCGAAAGATAAATTCAAGTATATTGTCTAAACTCATGCATGTGAAGTATTTCAAATCTAAAAAGATGCACACCCAACATCCCTCATAAATAACATGTTCAATTAAATGTACCAAAGGTTTTGGTATGGCGGTGAAAGAAGCTTGTCTCTTTCCATTGTACTTGGATTCGAGTCCTCACGTGTATATCTGTTATCCCCGTGGTGCCTTATATGCCTATTGGGTTTGCAGGGTGTTCAGTGGGTCGTGAAATTAATCATAATGCGCGTAAACTGGCCCGGACATTCATGTAAATTAAAAAAAAAAACATGCCAAATTAAATGAATTAAATGATAGTTCAATGCCTAACATTTTACTAAAATGTTGATTTGAATGCCCAGGATACAAATGATACTATTTTTTCTTAAATTTTAGTTATATATTAGACTCAAGTTTAGTAACTTTTAAAAAAGTATTTTTTAATTTATTTAAAGGATTTTTTTTAAAAAAATTGGATTTTTTTGTTTTTTTATCTGACTTCATTAAGTATATTATTTTAATAAATTGTTAACATATATGTTTAGTGACTTGGTTGACTTAGTACTCTTGTATTGAAGATCATTTTAGTGTGGGCAATATTTTTTTTTTGATTATACGATGGACAATAAGGCACATAACTTTTTTTAAAATTAAAAAAATCCACTTGTGAAGACCTAACTTTACCCTTACACGTGGTCTATTTTATAATAGACCTGTAGCACTATGAATTGAGTATTTAATTTTTTCTTTTTTTTTATCTTTTAGTATTTTTTTTCTAGTTTTACAAGAAAAGATGGCTGTGTACGGGTTGTTTTACAATAATCCATGACTTTTTTTAATCGAGCATTTAGTTTTTTTTTAATTTTTTGTATTTTTTTTCCAGTTTCATGTTTAAATATATGATTTTTTATTGATTTTTTTAATTTAATATTAAATTAATTATGAATAAATATTTATATTTTTTATCATATAAAAAATTAATTTAATTAAGTGGATTCCATAACTTTGTTGATGATCAACGGGGCTAAACCTTTTTTTTTTTAAATGTTTTTCTTTAAATCTATCTAATTAATAAAGACATAATAGAGCAATTTATATATGATTTAATATAAAACCCTGATTAAGAGTTAAATTTATTTGTTTTGATTTTTTTAATATTTAGTTTTTTTTTAAAATTTTATTCTTTAATATTATTTTTTATTGATTTTTATAATTAAGTATTGAGATGAAGGTGAATTAATATTTATAATTTTTATTATATAATAAAATAAAAAATTAATTAAGCTAAGTGTATTCCATAATATAAATCATTGATTTAGTGAGTTTATCATAGGGAATTTGATTTTTTTTTAATTTTTTTTATAAATATATCTAATTGATAATATTATATCAGAAAAACTCTTATATAATTTAATTTAAAATTCAAATATAAAAAAATCTAGTCAAGATTTTTTATATTTCAACTATATTTTTGACTATTTAAATATATTTTTTAACATTCAAGAATTTTTTAAATTAAATTACAGCAATAGCGTGACTGGTAATATCATGTTGGTGTTTATATATTTTTCATTAAATTAGGTTTTTTCCGTCTAATTAAATTATAACTTAACTTTAATTTTTAAACGAAGTAACACCAAATCAATTCTTTATTTTATTGAAAAATAATTTGTAATAGGCTTAAAATCATCTAGTTATTGATTAACTTCCCAGGTCTAGTTGAGTTTTAAAATGGTAATGTAAATAATTGTAGATTAAAATCAGGGATACCAGTAAAAAAGAATTAAATGTCCGCTTCGTGTTTATGAAATCCACAATGATAATTACACGCCATATATTTATAATTAAAATAATGTATTCAGGATTGATATACAGTAGTTAAAGAAATATATATTTTTTTAAATTTTTTCAGGTTTAATTTTGAAATCAAATCCTTCAGGAGAGTTAAGAAATATTTAGTTTTATTTGATATATAAAATACATGAAAATATTTATCAATGTCGAATAAAATTTTCTTAAAATTACCTATTAAATTTTTTTAAGTTGCTAATAATTAATAGGAACGATTTATTTTTATGTTTTTAAAGTATTTTAATGTATTACTATTAAAAATATTTTTTAAAAAATAAAAAATTATTAATATATATTTTAATATAAAAAATAATCATAGTACTTGTTAAACAAAAAAATTTTCTCAGCCAAGAGAGAGAAAAACAATCAGGCCCTTATCTTTATGGACTCAGGCTCTTGACCAAGACCCAAGACTTTGTCACTCCAAATAAGATTAATAATAATAAAAAGAAGAAGAAGAAAATACAAGATGAAGGAAACACAGAGAGTTGACTTTTTGTAGGGAGCCAAAGACTCCTCTCCTGGGTCTTTTTTGGCTTTCTAAATACGCGGAATTCCAGAATTTCCACGATCTCTCCCTAAAGCCTGCAATACTCATAATATTTCAATTCTCCTTCTCCAAAAATTATCTTGTCAAATTCATTTTTATTATTGGAATCCCATTCCAATTCTAGTTATAATAATGGGCACTCCACAATTCCCAGATCTAGGCAAACATTGCTCAGTTGAAGATTGCAAGCAGATCGATTTCTTGCCTTTCACTTGTGATCGTTGCCGCCAGGTACTTTGCAATTTGAATGCTGGAATTTAATTCCCAAGCGTTTGATTATTTAATGATTTTTATTGTGACTGGTTGAAATGAAAGAAATTTAATGTGTTTTAGATGCTAAGATCATTTAGTCAATGGAACCCATGTTCTCAAAGCATGATTATCGTGTAGACGTTGACTTGGTATTGGATTTCATAAAGAAAAGTGTTAAACTTTGATGTGTTTTATATGCTAAGATCGTTATCTTATTGGAACCCATGATTTTAAACGAGTTCATTAACATGAAAATAGTATGATTATTTTCTTGACATTGACTTGATTTTGGATTTATGAAGTAAAGTTTGCAACTTTGAGGCGTGTTTACTTGATTCTATTTGTCAAGGATTGGCCCTTTTATTGTAAAGCTTTTGGCTTTGTTTTATCATTAAGAATTGTAGGCTATAAATGATAGTGGTTTATAGCCATAAATTAATAGCCATTAGCCAAGTCAGAGTATTTGTTCAAATGAAATGGGTTATGCTGTTGTTTTTTGTTGTTTCAAAGATTTGAAATTTGGAGCGTGTTGGTTCTGTTGGAAGCTGAAAGTTGGGGATCATGTTGCAAAATTTGAACTTTGGTGATGATATTAGAGGTTGATTTTGGCTGTTGCTTGTTTGAATTCTAGTCCATGCTTGAAGAATTGTTGAATGAGTTCTCACAGGAAGTTTCGAATCTTCTTATTTGCTACTTTCAAAACCTTAAAGACTTTACCAACCCTTTTCCTTAACGAAATAAACAAAAATGCAGTATCTTTATTAAATGGTATATCTGGAAATCCAGGCTACTAAATCAATTGATTGCTTCGTTTTCTACATGTAAAAGTCTAACTGTTTGTTTTCTTTTAGGCTGTAGAACTGTTGCAAAATAAATGGAGCAATTGGGTAGTGGAAGTTAGCTAATTGATTGTTCTTTGTGTCCTGAATGCCAATTTGAGCGCATTTGTTGCATGCATGCTTAGTCTTTGATACTCCTGCTTTGGTCTTCATATATTTTGAATCTCTATTTGCCTGCTGATTGCCGCATTTAATTTTATTAGAACTTTTTTATTTGTGTTAATTGTATTTGCTAAATAATTTGTAGGTATTTTGCTTGGAGCATAGAAGTTATATTAAACACAGTTGCCCAAAAGCTGATAGCAACGGTGTCATTGTTGTCATCTGTCCATTATGTGCGAAGGGAGTTCGCCTAAACCCTGATGAAGACCCAAACATTTCTTGGGAAGTGCATGTTAATACTGACTGTGACCCTTCAAATTATGATAAAGTTACAAAGAAGAGAAAATGCCCTGTCCGGGGTTGCAGGGAGCTCCTTACATTCTCAAACACAATCAAGTGCCGGGATTGCACGCTGGACCATTGCCTGAAACACCGGTTTGGACCAGATCACAATTGTCCTGGACCAAAGAAGCCTGATGTGAGCTTTCCTTTTATGGGACTCTTGAATAGGAGTAAGAAGGAAGAGTCAAAACCCAATCGAGCTACAGCCGTGTCTTCGTCCAAGTGGACCACTAACTTTCTAAGTGCTGCTTCAACTGTTCGAGCCTCAGCCGAAGCAAGCATGGCAAAATTGAGCAGTGAGATCAGCCAGGCTTGGCAGACTGCAACAAATAGTGCGAGCCCAAGCAGCAGCAATGGAAGTGGAGGAATTGGGCCAGAGGAGTGTCCGCAGTGTGGTACAAGGTTTTCCTCAGTCACAAATCTGATAGATCACGTGCAGAAGGTCCATGAAAAGGGTGGAAATCAATCTCGTGTCTTACAACTGCCAATGGAGGTATGCCCAAAGTGTAGTAAGGGTTTTCGTGATCCAGTGGCTCTTGTGGAGCATGTTGAGAGAGATCATAGAGGTACTTCCAAAGCCTAGAAAGGTTTGGCTGTCAAAACAGCGAAGTTTGCTTCCAGAGTAGTCATTGTTTTTCTATTTCTGATCGCTTTCATTATTTTTTAAAGTCAGTACAGAAGCAAATGTAACTTTTGAGCGTTGAGGCAATTTGTATGGTTCTGAACTGTCAGTGACTTTCACACAAAGGCCTTTTTGTTAATGATAGAAGTTGTCAGGCGATTGAATTCTTTGCTTTTGCGGGTTCTTGCAAATTCCTTGCTTCATTTGATTTTCTACTCAGCTGTGGAGAGGTTAGCCAATCTAAGCAATTAGAATATAGGATCGTTGCAACGTTTTTGGAAACTGCACCGTATCTTAAACAAAATGTTTTCTCATGAGATACTATATGAGTCGTGTAAAATAAAAAATGAGGACCGGGGAGCATACGAATTTGTAAATGCTTCCTTTTCCCAGAACTTCTGTAGCTGGAAACAAAATGGCTGCCGACTGCCAAGTCTGGGAGTTGTCAGGGACCAGATATAGAGCTGGGAAGGTTGTAGGCCCTGATGTCCTCCTCCTCGTTCTGAAGATGCATTAACATGAACAACTTAGCGATATGGATGATGGATAGCAGCTTAAGCCACCATATACGGAAAGAAGTGGCCGTGACTATCAGCTTTTTTTTCTGCCATAACGAGTGGTTGGCTGATTGCATGCTCGCATTCCATTTTTTAAGCATCTTAGGCAGAAAACAACTCATATTCATTCAATGTAATCAGTCCTTTCAACCTAATCTTTGCTTAGCAGACAATCTCGTGGAAGCGGCTTGAAATATACTGGTTGAATGAAGGTACTAAATTTGGGGCAGGGAATCATCACAAAGTCAGCCAGCCTACAACGCCTGAACTTGGAGTAACAAATGGAAAATTGTCTGCTCCTCTCTTTTTTAACAGGGAAGTTAATGAAATCAAGATCGAGTTTTTCTCTCACTCGTACAAAAGGTGATTAATATGAGTTGTCAAGAGCAGTGGAAGTTGCTGGCTAGCTAAGAATTGCAAGGCACTTGAGTATCATTTCAAAAGGCTCCTTAAAGAGATGGCCATCTAATCCTTATGTTTCATTAGCAATGAATATGTTTTTATTAATCATTTTCAGAGTTTTGCTTTGGAGTACAGAATGGTTATGACCTTTAATCAAATACTCTTTTGCCATACGGTTTATCACAGTCTTATTGCCAATTTGTTGCCCATTTGCTAACCCTTCTTTTTTTTTTTACCAATTTTTCATATCAAAATTAAAGTCCTCCTCCCCTTTACTAAAGACAAACCATCCTACGCTTCCACCTGCCTGCACTTTTTGTTGAGCGATGAATTAAATTTTTTTAAAACTTAATAAAGCATATTTAAATTGTTAATAATTTTTTAATATTATTATTAAATTCTGTTTAACAATTCAAATTTGAAAAAACCTTTAATCAACTCAGTTGGTCTATCAACTTTTTAACCAGAGTTATAAACTCTACTTGGTTAAATTAATTAATATTCAATACATTTATTAAATTTATGATCTATATTATAAACTTTATTTAATCAGTTTTATTTTATATTTTATTATGTGATAAGAAATATAAAAATAATTTATTATCAATCTAAAAAGATAGATTAAATAAACCCCTCTAAATGATGAATTAAAAAAAAACCACAAAAAAATAACATAACTAAGAAAAGAAAGCTCAGTCGTGATGAGCTAGGCCTGACCTATAAAGCAACAGGCCTGAGGGAGGGCCACATGTCTGACCAATTTATTTTTGTTTTGCAAGTCATCCGCCTTTTCTTTTTTAAAAATAAAATAAAAGTAAATATGAATAATTAAAATAAAAATATTAACCTCTTATTTTAATTGAGAGAAAAACAAAAAGTTCCCCTAAGTCTTAAACCCGCGTGCTAACATTATTTTGACATATTAACCACTATGCTATAACACAAAATTTATAATCAAATGATATATTAAAAAAAATTAATCTAGTTTTCTATTTCTATAAACATTTAAATCAACTCCTAACTTTATGTAGTTGCTAGTATAATTTTAGCTTGTATCCCGGACAAAAAAAAAATCTAGTTGTAGAAATAAAGAATAAATTTGTTCCATAATAGTTTTGAAATGATTTTTTTAAATTTAAAAATAAAAAAGCACAACAAAAAGCTTTTTATGTTTCCATTTTTTTTTATTTTTTTATCTGATATAATAACCAAAAACCACAGCAATATCCAACAAGAATTTATTCCCATTTTCATATTAATGGGATTTGGTTGCCATTTTCGAAGGCTAAAAAAATGGGGCAAGGAGAACTTCCTCGCAAGGACCGGAGCATCATCGTACCTGTAACGTATAGAACGGTGAACCGGAGGACCGAACAGAACATTGAAAAAAAA